>CM075676.1:71765000-74265000 GCA_037962975.1 Clitoria ternatea
GGTTACAATCCCTTCATCACTTTTTTGTTGTTCTATTGCTTTACTATTCTACTGTCTTGTTAAACTTTCCCTTGTCTTTGTTCTTAATACAAAAAGTAACAAAATATGTATTCAATATCCCTGTAAACCGGTATAGTAGTAATTTTAAGACAGTGTCATGCAGAAACACTTCTACCTACACTATTCCTAAGACCCATACACGTGCGAAGAACTTCACCTTGTATGCTCCTTTTACAGTGCTCCCACACCGGATTCGTTAACTGCCTTGTCTATTTCTGCGCCCCACTCCGGTCATCGCCTTCCCAATCCACACCGGCCTTGAGTCTCAAGTTCGGACTTCTTAACGTGTACTTCCACACCGGTCATAATTCCTCCATTTCATCTTTTTATTATTTCTGTTTCTTTTGAGATTCCTCTGTTGTTCTGTCGCGTAGTGAAAATAACAAAAAAACATGTATTTTTGATATTCTTGTACATTGGTAATTCTGGGTTAGTGTCATGCAGAAGTACTTTTGCCTACACTATTTCCATGTCCCATACACGTGCGAAAAACTTCGCCTTGTATTCCTTTTTACCTCTTAAACCTGAGCTGATGACAAACCTCGCGAAACTACTGTAAGACCACCTATTATTAGGAACTATGTAACCCTGATTTCTTGAAAACTCGAGAATACGTAGGAGCAGGACTTAACTCTTGTCGAGCCCACTCCTTTTCCCTTCTCATTCTCCCTTCTAAAAAATTAATTTCATTCCAACCGCTGCATAAAATCAATTTAGGCATGACGTCTTGTTGATTCTCTTCCATTTTGTCTTGACCTCAACTGTTTTTCATAAAGATCAGGCTAATTTGGACGAGACGTCCTGTTTACCCCATTTACCCTCCCCCCCAACTCAGCGCCTTGACGAGAGAATAGTTAATTTGGATGAGACGTCATGTTGGTATTCTTTTCTGCTTTCATATACATATCCCCATTAAAAGGCCAGAGTTGGTTTGGACGGGACATCCTGCTAACCCCTTTCTTTCCCTGACCTTATATCATGTTGAAAGGATGATTAACTTAGACAAGATGTCTTGTTAGCGTCCTTCACCTTTTTTATGTTTTCCCCATTAAAATCAAGGTTAATTTGGACGAGACGTCCTATTAACCTTACTCCGATCCTTTTCATTAGCCTGTTATGTTCCCTTCATTTCAAAAAAAGAAGAAATAAAATAGTTTTTTAAGGCTACTTATGCTGCGCATTTTCAATCTTGGTACTATTTTTAACAGGCGATGTAGGGTGCTAATACCTTCCCTACTCGTAACTGACTCCCAAACTTGAATCTCACTTTTTCTTAACCAGTGCTTTGTTAAAGATTTTTCCCAATGTTTTTCCTATGGATAAAAATGTTGGTGGCGACTCCCTGTTATTTTATGACTATCTTCGAGGGTCGGCCGCGCCGCCGCGATATCGGTCGCGACAACAATCATATCTTTTAAAAAATTATGAATTTTTATAGAATTTATTAAGGTGTAAGAGAGGGTGTTACAAGTAACACTTGTATCCTTTTTGAAACCATGGATACCCAACAAAAACACGCTTATGAGACTGGGTAGAGAGTTTGTTAGTGTTAAGATCAAGGGCATGAGAAAAACATGTAGAACCAAAGACCTGAAAAGGTAAGAAGTGACAAGAGTGATAAGGATTTAAAACTTGATGAAGGATTTAATCTTTTAGAATGGAGGAAGACATACGATTAATGAGCTAACATGTAGTAAGTAATGTCACCCAATGAGGAAGATAAAAATGGAGAAGAATGGTCTAAGTTGTCTCCAGAAGATGTTTATTCTTATGTTCAACAACCTTATTATGTTGAGGGGTATAAGGGTAAGATGTTTGATGCAACATGCCATAAGAAGTCATAAAGGTCTGAAACTCATTTGAGAAATATTCACGTGCATTATCACTTTTCAAAGTATTAATAGAACTCATGAATTAGAGACATAGAAATGATGTTGTGGTGCGGTAATTTCATTGTCACGTCTAAGGCACACCACTGTTAAGAAACATGCACATTATGATAAGAACAAATTTTAGGGGTAGGAATTTCATTTTGGTATCACAATCTAAGGTTGACGAAATTGAGGCAAAGAATGAATTTTTGGGGTAGGATTCTGTTTAAGCTTCAAAATCTAAGGTAGAGGGAACTAAGGAGGGAAAGAGAGAAAAAGAGTTACAAGTAGAAGGAAAGGCAAGAGGGAAGATTGAAGAGGGAAAAAGGAAGGAGTTGTTTTGTTGGATTGAAGTGCAAAAAGAAGAGGGAATATTACTGAAGTGAAGTGTTGAATGTCAAGTCGTTCTTCAAGGACTAAAAAAATACTACCTCCGGTTCCAAATATAAGCAAAAATACCTAACTTTACACATATTAAGAATAGTAGTTGGAGATAGTTATTTGCATTAATGTTACCACTTATTTGATTTAATTTTCTAAAATAACCTTAGTATCATTTATTACATGAAGAATCAGTGGCCTTGGAAATATATGTAATGAGAACATATTTGGTAAACAAGCATTTAATGACATTGGGAAAGTCTAATTTTGCTTATATTAAGGGACCAAAAAATTCTACTAAAATTTGCTTATATTTAGAACCGGAGGTAGTAACTTGTAATTGGTTACATTAATCATTTCGATGGATAGACAATAGCATATGCGGACTGTTGGATTAAATCTAATGGCCAGAAATTTCCCTTCTCGCTATGCATAAAGATTTTACAAGTGTATTTTAGAATTTATCCTTGTTTAGTATAAATATAAAAGTGTAAACTAGTTTTTTTTAGGTATGTTACGTATTAAACTTCTAAATTAGTGAGAAACCAGAAAAGGTATTTTTATTGAATAAAAAATACTATTATCATCAAATAAATTTTATTCCAAAATCATTGAATCAAAAGTATAATTTACAAGAATCTTAATAGATGAAAAAATATACTAAAATACATGTTGAAACATTTTTATATATGTCAAATAAAAAATTAGCCTTAAGTTGCGTGTATATTTCACGTGTGTGCATTAATAATACATGAAAAGAAAATACATTCATTTATAAAATGAACTTTTTGTTAATTGAAATTCAAAGAAGTGTTTCATAAATCATTTAATTCTTAAATGTTTTCTTTTCTTCTTTTTTTTTAGGAAAAGAAGGAACACATTATGCATAACATTGAGAGGAAAGAAAGCTATAAATATGTTCTCGCAATCAAATTCCACTTAAATTATTTGCATATACACAATTGAAGTTTAAGAGAAAAATAACATTCCTTAATATTATTACGTATACATTTCATTTAATTTTCAACTTTTATACATTAAATATTTTACATCTCATAATTTAAAAATCTTGCTTAGATTTAAAACAATCTTGTAATCCCCAATTATTTACTATTTTTTTTTTACCAACATATACTTACAATTAGACATTTAAAGAGTATTTGGTAGGATTTTTTTTTCTTTATGGGGAATAAAAGGGAAAAAAATTACTTATGTTTGATAGAAATTATAGAAAAAATTATTCCCAAATAAGCAAATAAGTTACATTATTGAAAAACTTAAAATGTAAAAATTTATGATTTTATGTTGATAAATGTAACATCCCAATTTGCTTAAAATCAAATGCATGTAAATTAATTAATTAACTAGGGATGAGTATGGAATTAACTATTTATCCTTGATTTTAACTTTTGCAATGTTATCTTAAAATTTCCACTCCTTCACGCTAACAGGGGATGTGATGGGCCAAAAATTAATTTCATTCCAATTGCTAATCACGTGGGCCCATCAGGATTTGGAACTCAAAATGGATTTCATATTTCATTCTCCTAATTCACGTAGCTGCACAGTGGAAAAATTAGAAGCCCAATTGCAATTCATGTACTGATGAAACAACAATGGGCCAATTTAGTTTCAATTTCATGTGGGCCCATGAGTAATTAGAAATCAAAATTAGAATTCACATTCACTCTCAATTTCACGTTGCTGCAAGTGGAAATTTGAAACCAGAATTCACGCTTCTCTCTATCGCATGCAACAACAAAAGAAATTGGAATTTGCCACTTGCTTCTTCTTCTTTCTCCCTTCCGCGTGAATCCATCACCATTCTTCCTCAAAATCCTTCAATTAAGAGCAAGGGAACTATTTATTCTTCCTTCTCTCTTCTACCTCTCGAGCAGCCATGGCAACTTGAAGGAGTTTCCATTGTTGGTAAATTAAAGGTAATTAATAGAACCAATTTTTGTTTTATGGCTGTCCATGTTTCCAACTCTCTCAAATTCTTCAATTCTTTGAATTTAGAAGTTTTCGGAGGTCAATTACACATGCGGGCAGCTTTGGGGGTTGGCGGATTTTGACGTTTTCCAACTCTGAGTAAGTATTTCGTATGCCCATAGCTTCTAAGATTTTATTCCGTAAATTTCGGAGCCTAACAATAATTAATCTTGTGGGATAAGGTGGTTTCGGAGTGTGTTCGGAAGCTGGACAGCCTTGGGTATCTTCCGAATTATAGTTTCGGTAGCAATTTGGAACCATTTCGGAGTGATTCGGTGCTCGGGCAGATTTAGGGTTCTTTCGGAATGGAGTTTCGAGGGTCGATGACTTGATTGGAAAACTATTTGGAGGCATTTCGGAACTTGGGTGTTAATTGGAAACAAGCATTGGAAGTGGATAGCATTCATATAATTACCGAATACTTAATATAATATTAATTACAAGTTTCGGAGTATGAAAATTAATAGTGTATGGGTTATTAAAAGCCAAATGCTTATGATTTAGGATTTTAGAGGCTTCGAATTAGCGCTCGTATAGCGTTTGGATAGCTCTGGGAACTTCTGGAATTTCTTATTCCAAGTAGGGGGAGCTTTACATTTTAAATATATGATTTATGGACGGGTTCGGGGTGTATTGATGTGCATTGATTGTGTGTATTGTGATGATTGAATTGTTTATTATGAAATGTTTGAGAATATACCTTGCTTATGTGATAATTGAGAATTATTTGTGTTTATGAGTTGTCGTCCATAATGTGATGTGAATTGTATGAGATGTAAATGGTAAATGTGATTGATGTAAGATATTACATGTGATGTAATAAATGATGAAATTGAGGTAGTATATGAAATTAATGCATTGTTGAGATATAATATGCAATGTAGTTGAAATAATGGTTTGGTATCATTCTATGGCATGTGATGCTTGGTGTGTAATGCATAAGGTTGCATATATAGGAAAAGGGTGACCCGTGGAAGGTCAGGAACCTTGTGGAATGATTTCAAGTTACAGATTCTTGGGCTAGGTCCTGTGAAAGCCCGTGATAGCCGACGAAGCTAGAGTTAAGTCTCGAGACGTCACGAGGTGACCGGTATCACGCGGGAAGGGCTAATGGAGTGGGGCCGGGAAGGAATCTGTGATTGAAATCATTGACTAAGTCGGATCCGCATGCGTATGCATTAGTGCATTGTTATTGAGACTAACATGATTGATATAGCCTGTGTATATGATATTCAGGATATCTATTGTGGTGAATTATGATAAATGACAGTTCATGATATAAATGTGGTATTGTATTATGTGACTGAGAAGTGGAATTGGATAGGTTGATACAGTTCAATAACTGTCATTTAATATGTATTATGCTCACCCCTATTTATGTGGCTATATTTCAGTGGACTTAGGCCGTGACGGCGACTGATGAGAGGTCATCGTGTATGTGCGAGGAGTATTTGTATATACTTGTATATAGTACTTGGTGGTATAGCCTTGGCCGGCTCCTGTAGATATCCATTTTGATATGTATATTTGAGTAGCGGATTTAGGTATCTGACGGCTTCAACGGAAGCTTAGATGCATTTTAAGTTTATGTGTGATGTGGTGAATGATGAGAATATGATGATGTAGTAAATATTGATGTTTTGGGTGTGGTCACCATGGATAGTCCTACCGTGTGTAAATATGTATATATGAGTAATGCATGATTTCCAGGAAATGTGGGTATGCACTTGGTGCATTGCATGTGTATGAAATGTCCAGGAATTGTCAATGTGTGGTTATTGGATGAAGTTATGCATTAGAACCTTGAATGAATAATGTTGTATGGAGAAAATCATAGTTTACATGATTTTTATGCATAATTGAGTAACTGAGTGGGTCAAATAGAGATTTATAAGGTTTGTATGGCATAGGACAGTTCCATTAGCATCTATGTGTGATTTGTGACTTGTAGAAACTGGAACGGGTCAAATCCATTGAGAATTAACCCTTGAGTTGCACAAAAATACCTTAAAACGGGTTAAACGTGTTTCTACGCATAAGTCTCTCGTTTTTGAAAATTTTTGAGTGCGGCCAGTGGCTACACGTCATAAATGATGTATATTAAGTGGTGTCAAAATTTGGTGGCATTCCGAGGTCATTTGCATGGTTTTAGGTGGGTGAGAAGTTCACTTTTCTATAAAATTCTGCTTAATTAAAAAGCTGTCAGTAGGACTTTTAACACCTGTTGTTTTCCCCTTTTACACCTGTTACGCGTTGGTGTTAAAAGTCCCTCCGGATTCCCTTGTTTTCTTTTTACACCTGCTGTTTTCCACCCTTTTACACCTGTTTATGTCCGCTGTTAAAAGTCCATCAACATTTTTTTTATTTATATACATGTATATGCTTAGTTTATTTTATTACATATATATATATGTTAATACCTTATTTATGTGACATTTATACACATATATAGGTATTTATTGTTTGTTTATATATATATATATATATATGAATTTGTTGTTTGTTTATATTTATGTGTGTATATATATATATATATATATATATATATTAAACTTTTACTTACGGGTACCTTATTTTTACACATATAAATTTGTTTATTTATTTATATATATTATTTATTTATTGATTATCATTTGTTTATTCTTTATTTATTTAACTATTCCCTTTTAATTGAATGGTGTGATTAGTGTCTTTAATTTTTTATCTTTGTTTAATATGAAACATTTAACTAACTACTTTCGTGTTTTATTTAATGTGAAAATAGTGTAATATTTATTTTAATTAATTCAATTAAATTTATGGTTATATTTTTTTTTGTCTTATCTTTTATGAGTTATTGAAAATTTTTGGTGGTCAATTTAGTTCCCCAAAATCGTGAAAAATTTATTTGGGTTTTAGGCACCTTGTTTTAATAAAAACTTATCTGCCTAATACTTACTTGAAAAAAAACTAAAAACCATACTTTCTAATATTACCTTAAATTTATTTTCTTGAATAATTATTAAACTCTTAAATTAGTCAAAAGTTAATATTAATAAATACAACACTTTAACTCAATTAAATGCATCAACAAATATACATGGAAATGAAGACTGAATATACATAGTAATGAGAAGTGTTTGACAATAACAATGATGACACTTATAGAATTATAAACTTAACAACAATATTTGAAAATTAAATACGTCTGGAAATTAAAAGTATATAATAAAAAACTAAAATTAGTTTTCTGAATTTTAAAACTCAAAACTAAAACTACTCTAAACATGTCCTAAATATATATTTTTCTGCTTAGTTCTTAAATAATTGTTTTAAAAATAAAATGAATTACGATGAATATACATGAATGTGTTGTGTATACATGTTGATAGCATTAAAAAGAGGAAACGAGGGTTTTCCTTCATTCAAGATTCTCCTCTCTGCAAACTCTCAAGCCTTTTGCTTCTGCATTTGTTCTTCTTACGCTTCTGCTCGAAACCGTGACTTGGTTTTTGAATTTCTTAGTAACAAAAACATGGAATGTTTGTATGGTATACTATGTACTAATTAATTGCCTAAAAACCCTTCTTCTTTTCTCATTAAGAACTTATTGATCACAAGGTGTTTGATAAAAGTAGAGTCCATCTCATGAATTTGTTTGGTATAAGTGAGTATGATTAAACTGGTCATTAAGTATCACAAGTGTATTTAGGTAATTGAGCTTGTTTTGTTGCTTACATCCTTGGTTGTTTTCAGATAAAGGAGGCCCCCATTGCACGAGTTATTAACCTAAGTTATCTTGTCTTATATTCTGTAGCATCTTTCACACTGATTTTTCGAAAGTCATTGTAAGTAGAAAAAATTAGTGGTTTTGACTTTTGACTAGAGGCTTTGCAATTGTAGTATACTTCAATGCTTGAAATTTAACAGCATTACTTTGGTGATTACAATTGTGTAACTAATATGTTTATTCTGTTCTAATGTTGCAGCTGAAGTGTTACAAAGAGAAGATGAGACATTTGAACCCATTGGTGAAGTTCTAACCAAAGAGAAATTGTGACATTTGGATATCTATAGTTTTTGACGTGAGACATATTGATTCATGAAGGGATTTTATAACAACATCTTTTCAGAAACTAAATTTGCTTATTGAAAAGTTTTGTATGTAACTTTGGTGGATTACTTTCTTGGATCTTTGTAGTGAAAGCTTAATAAGCCACCCTGTAACTTCCAGTCGTGAACCTTTATTGAGACTCGGAGTAAACAGCATATAGAAATGCTTGTAGCTCGAAATTTCTCCCCTTCAAAGCTTAAGCCGCTCTTTTGTTTATCGCTTCTTTCTGAGTGCAAAAATCATGCCCACCCAAATATCTTTTCAATCTTAATACCATGCTCAAAAGCCTATCCACAAAGCTTTCAAGGATTTTTGCCACAACAACAATCAATTAGTTTGTTTAGGTCTTTCTCTTCACAATCAGCAGATTCGGCTTCTAAACAAAATTTACCCCTCTCTCGTGAAGGTAATTATGATGAAGGAATTTCCCAATCTCTTCATGTGTGCCCTGGTTGTGGGGTTTATATGCAGGATTCCAACCCCAAACACCCTGGTTATTTTATTAAACCCTCTGAGAAGGAGCTGAATTATAGATTGTATACACATCTTGAACCTGTTGCACAAGAGCCTGAATTCTCTAATTCTGTTAAAAGGGGAACTGTTATTGAACCAGAAAAGCTTAATGAGAATGACGCAAACTTGATCAGGAAACCAGAGAAGCCAGTGGTATGTGCACGCGGTCATTCATTGAGGCACTATGGGAAGGTGAAGGACCCCACAGTAGAAAACCTGCTGCCAGATTTTGATTTTGATCACACGGTGGGTAGGAAGTTGGCATCAATAACTGGAACCAGGTCAGTGGTTCTGATGATTGTGGATGCAGTGGATTTTGATGGGTCATTTCCGAGGAAAGTTGCAAAGTTGGTCTCTAGGACGATTGAGGATCATTCTTCTGCATGGAAGCAGGGTAAGTCGGGTAATGTTCCTAGAGCGGTACTTGTGGTGACAAAGATTGATTTGTTGCCTAGCTCATTGTCACCAACAAGATTTGAACATTGGATTCGGCAAAGAGCAAGAGAGGGTGGAATTAACAAGATTACTAGTTTGCACATGGTGAGTTCCCTAAGGGATTGGGGACTGAAAAATCTTGTGGATAATATAGTTGAATTGGCTGGACCTAGAGGGAATGTGTGGGCTGTTGGGGCTCAGAATGCAGGAAAGAGTACATTAATAAATTCTATAGGGAAGTATGTTGGAGGGAAAATTACACATCTTACAGAAGCACCAGTGCCAGGGACTACACTAGGCATTGTTAGAGTGGAGGGTGTTCTCCCAAGTCAAGCAAAATTATTTGATACACCGGGCCTTCTTCATCCTCACCAGATTACAACAAGGTTGATGAGGGAAGAGCAAAAGCTTGTTCACATAAGCAGGGAATTGAAACCAAGGACATACAGAGTAAAGGTTAGTGCACTAAAATGTTAATTTGCGATACCGAATTTAACAATGTATGGTAAGGGGCTGTTTGATTTCAGAAAACATTTTTTTGTTTTCATTTCCTATTTTTAAAATTTTGTACTGAAAATAATTTTTTCTTGTTTTCATTATTTCCTGTTCAAACACCTGAAAAACTGAAAATAGAGAACATTTTCTGAAAGTAAATGGCACCTGTTTTTTCTATAGTATTCATATCTTATCTTTTATCTCTTGTTAAAATGGCCCCTAATTTTTTGCTGTATTTTTTTCACCAATTATTTGTGGTAGGCTGGTCACTCAATTCACGTAGCTGGTCTAATGAGATTGGATGTAGAAGAAACATCCCTGGATACTATTTATGTCACAGTATGGGCATCACCTTATCTTCCACTGCATATGGGTAAAATAGAAAATGCAAGTAAAATGTTCCAAGATCATTTTGGCCGCCAGTTACAGGTATCCCTTTGCTCATTTTAATTTTTAATTGACTACTTACTCCTTGTCCATAAAGCTTACAGCTGACTGTAAAGTGTCTTCCGAAAGTAATTGCTGGGTTCGTGACCTACATGTACAACTACAAATAGCAGATTTGTCTTCTAATTATTACATTATTGCATTATTGTATTCTCTTAGTTTGATCCATAGGTGGTATCCAAACTAAAAAAAGGTGTACCAACAGCTGTTAAAGTGGCCTTGAAGTCTGTTAATCATGTTTAGTTAACATTGTTAAAAAGAACACCTTAGTAGCATTTATTTTCATCCTTCGGAGTTCAGATGGTTTGGCAGCGCTCTTAAAAAAATTAGTACAATTATTTTCATAGAATTCCCTTTAAGTGCTGTGATATGATTATGGTGAAGTTTCATTACCTATGCAACTTACTCTTTTGATTCATAAGCATTAGTGTATTACAGTTTCCTCATGTTATAACACTAATCTGAAATTTATTTATTTTTGTGTAGCCACCAATTGGAGAAAAACGAGTGCAAGAACTGGGGAATTGGGTAAGAAGGGAATTCCATGTTACTGGGAACAGTTGGGATTCAAGTTCTGTAGATATTGCTGCTGCTGGGCTTGGTTGGTTTGGCATTGGACTTAAAGGAGATGCAGTGTTAGGTGTTTGGATTTATGAAGGAGTTGATGTTGTTCTTCGCAATTCCTTAATACCCTCTAGATCACTTACTTTTGAAGTTGCTGGATTTACTGTATCCAAGATTGTCTCCCAATCTGACCAAGCTTTGAATAAGTCACGTCATGGAAATGACAAAAAGCCAAAGGCGATTGACTCGAAAGGGGCTTCCAGTGTTGTTGAATCTTCATTATTGACTTCTGACGGGGCCATCTAATAGTGGTGTGTCAATGTGGGAGAAGAAAGAACGGAATTCAATTGCCATTTGGTTTCTATACAATGCAAGGGATGGGTCAAGAATCTACACAGATAATATAATATCAAGTTTATCAATATCTCTCTCAATGTGGCATTAGATAGTTTGGCTAAAATATCTTATCCAAAATCCAGCCTAAATTAAGTCATATGATACATCTTATTCTTTATTAGTTACTTAAGTTTCCATGAAGTGTCTTTTTTTAATTGAATAGTTTTATGTTTTGTTTTCTGCTCTGCATTAGGCTAGAGTTGACTCTGTTTTGGTCCTTCTAGGTTATTTGAGGATTGAAGTAGCTTAATGAGAGTTAAATAAGTTTGTAATTTAAATGGGCATTTTCTCAAAATGCAAAATTTTAATTTTATTTTGAAATTTCTTTCCTAGAATCCTTGTATATTCTTTCATATAATAGTTAAAAAGTGTTTTGGTTCTCCTATTTATATGATAAAAGTTTAGCATATAATGTTATTTTTCATATTTATCTTTACATTAGAAACATTAAAATAGAGTTTGAATTTAAATAGAGACAAATGTTAAATGTTTTTATAAATTCAAAAGAAATGTTAAATGATTTTTTATATAAAAATCAATGTAATAGGATACTTTCTTAATATGTGTTTTGGTCTGACTTATAAATAGGATTAATGAAATATTTTTTCCTCTTTTTTCCTTTGATGAATGAGCTATACATTTTCAGACTCCACATGAATAAAGCTTCAAATTTATCCCTAGTTTATTGAATATTTCGTTTGTAATAAATAGTAACACAGAACATTTAAATGACAAGTTAAATCCATGTAGACATGTCACATATCTTCTTTCATGCCTAGCTGACTTTATATTAGTGTCCCTATAAGAAATGCATCAATTTGATCCTTATAAACATATCAAAATGGTCTTTGTAAAAAAATTAAGTTGGTTCCTACTCATTTCACACTTAAATAAGTCAACCGTGTTGGGTGAATATGGTAATTTAGCATCTTGCCCTTTTAACTAAGTGGTTGAAAAAGTTTGATCCCTGACTATTGCAAATGAAAATCACCTTGTGATTAGCTCATCACCACTTTATGCATTAATCATTGAGGTGTATGATTAGTTTTATGATTACTTACGGTGAGTATGTCCTGTCAAACTAAAAAATCTAAATAATCTCTTCTTCTTTTGAATGTTGCCTAAAAAATAAGCATATTAGTATGTTATTACCTTTAATGCCAATAAATTCATTACTTCATTTTCTTTGATGCAATGTTTCTACCATCATTTCCTTCATGTAGATAGAGGTAGCCTTATTATTCACCAATACGATCACTTTGGAACATGGTTTTGAAAACCGGACCAGACCGGCCGGTTCGACCGGTTGGACTGAGAACCAATCAAGGTATCAGTCCGGACAAAAAAAAAATCAGGCATTTCAGAACCGGTCAGAACTGGCCAAAACCGGTTGAACCGGTAAGGGTTTTATTTTTTTTTGTTTTTTGTTATTTCTTTAAAAAATCTATCAAAAAATATTTTTAAATAAAAAAACTTAATATTTACATATTATTTTTATTTATTATAATTTTTAATCCTTAATTAACTTAATTTTTATTTATTATTTTTAAAACATGTAATATGATCCTTAATTAACTTAATTTTTATATAATTTGTTGTTAATATATCAAGAAATATATTATATTATATTAAAAATATATTTTATTATAAGTGGTTCAACCACAGTTAAACCAATGAAACTTAAACCAGTACCTTCACTGGTTTGATCACCAGTCCGATTTTTAAAACCTTACTTTGGAAGAGGAACTTCTTGGGCTCAAATTGATTTCAATGGAAAAAGATGTAATTTGGTCCAATTAGGGGTAGATGCGTTATCCTCTCTGTAAGGCTCGTATAAATTACTTCACAGTATCACCAAGTGACTTTGGCAGAAACTAGCATTGGCCAAAATACCAAAAAATTTAACCATTTTCTTATTACTCTGCAAATAGTTATTTCCATCTTAAGGTGCTAAGCTTCTCAACAATCAAGCTTTGTCTTTCTCCCACTTTGATCAAGCTTATTCTTTCGTCCACCCTGACTAAGCTCCTTCAATCTTTAGTCGTTTAGCCTCTCTGTGACCCACTTTGCATATTGATTGTTACATGATGACCCTCGTTGGCTTAGTTAATGTTGGCCACCAAAGCTCTGAATATTTAATGTTGCATAATGTGTGTTGTTAGTGGTTTGTATCCTCTCATATGACCCTTCCCATGTATTACTCTTTTGTTAACTGACTCACAAAAATGCAATAACAATCAGAAAGTTGTTAAGTAGTGTTCCCAATGGTATAATAATAATAATAATCCTTATTTTACTCTCTATTTTCCATCATCCAAATGACTTGAAAACAAATATTTTCTTCCCAATTCTCTTCCTTCCGTTTACACCAATCCAAGACAAGAAATTTCACCATTTTCCTATTTAATCCAAATAAAATGTTAAGGTACCAATTAAAAACTTGTTTATATATTACCCATATTGTTGATTAAATGGATCTCTTTTCTAGCTAATGCAATGTGATTTTGTTTTATTTTTCAAAATAAGTAATTCTTACATCGCCTCAAACACGATGAAACGTTGAAGTTCTCTGTTTCCTTGCAATTCTAACAGAGTTGGCTCTTTGAAATCAAAAGATGTAATTTCTGTAGCATATTATTTCAGGCATGTTGAACCTGAAGGTAGCATAACTATATACTAAATGGAGTTTAATAGAGCGTATAAAAATTTTGATAATTTTTTTCATGAAATAGATATTAAATATTTATTTAAATTTTCATAAAGACTTAATGAAAGATAAAGAAAAACTATAAAACAACTTAAAACAATAAAGAGAATAGTATGTTGATTCACCTTTCAACGTACGCCTGGTCCCTGTTTGAGCACAACAAGATTTTATATTATTGATAAAAAGTTAAATGCATATCATATCTGCAAAAACCCTAAATATTCTTTAACAACTTAACCTCTTCAAGCTAATTACCCAAATATTTAATAAAAAAAACAAGTTTATTCAGACTCAACTAATTGAGAAGAAAGATTTTTTAAGAACTTGATCTGAGCTTATAAAATTGTACTGATTGATATAGATAAATGTAAAGCTCTAAGTATTTTTATTATAAATCTTGTGAAATGCATAGAGGATAAGAGTTGTTGTCTCGTGCACTTTTTGAATGTGTTGTGTTCTGTCCTAGAACCAGAGTCAAGAGTTGACCGTCACCGGTGTCCAGAATTACCTTTCAAACTTTCACTTTTTTACCGTCTCAGTAGAGTACGGTAGGTCTAGTGGGGATCCTAAGTCTCAAGTATGAGGTGAATTTGGTGTCAAATCCGTACCGAAGTAGTGGGAACACACCGGATGTGCACCTATAAAAAATTCTCTTACTGTAGCAACAATGTTTGTAGGGACATGTTGCCCATACCGATTCTGACTCATTCCGTAGTCGTTCTGGTTTTAAACTCCAGTTGTGACAGTTTAACCAGGTTCTTCTGGTAATCTCTGATGACGTGACATCGTTCAATAGCACCCCGGCCATGTGTTATAGAGTCCGATTAGCACATCTGATCATGTTGAGAGACAAAAAGAACTTTCATTCAAGGGAAATGTGATCATTAGACAAAGCTTCTAAAGAGTCTGGAATATATATATATATATATATATATATATATATATATATATATATATATTGTTAGTATTTCTATTAACCTCTTAATCTGACTTTCCTTTTAAGAAAATAAACATGATTTTCATTTTACTTAGGTAATCCTTTTAAAACTTTAAGTAGATAAATACTCATTCTTTTAGTCAAGACAATTAGAAATTACTATTGAAACACAAGCTTTAACTCGTGGCTTATATTTACTATGTTCCTTTTGTTTCTTAATTTGTCACTTGTATTTGTTGCAAATTAAACTTTGACAATCTCAAAACATTAGTTTGAAAAATAATGTAATATTTTTATCATAATAAAAACTTTTAAGAAAACTTTAGTGATGACTTAATAGGACCAACCTGATCAAAACCTTTCTTCCAATTAATTCTGTTTGGAGTTTCCAACTTCTAACTGATCTTGCACATTATAGTTTTCACGGATTAGTACTTAGAAAATGAACTTGTCAATATAATATTCCTTCCATTTTGAATCCCTCTAGAGCATCCATCGTCAAACAAACCCCTTCCATTTTGTGTGCTATCTTTGAATACTTGTATACAGAGCTTATAATTAATATGTTACATTACTCTTATATTTTCCTATTTATATTTCTTAAAATAATATTTGATATCATATTAAATACTTAAAAAGTATAGTTGAAATCTTGCAAACTTTTAAATCACGAATATTTATAAGAAAATTTAAACATCTATAGATAAAAAAAGAAATGGGCATTTATATTTATATTTTAATTTTAAAAGTAGTATATTTATTATTTAATGTTTTTAACATTGATATTTATTAATGACATTATATTTATGACCAAAATTTTAACTTAGTAATCTCATTCTACAGAAGGGTTTTATATAGGTCATTTATATAACATTTCAACTCTATAGTTTGGTTCTTGAATTTTTGTAGCATACAACGTTGATTCTTCCTATTAGTTCCGTTGATGGAAACACAATAATATTGTTAAATTAAATTAAAATTAAATACTAATCATAATAAAACTTTATCTTCTCTTTCCTTTTCTTCCTCACTAAGAAATCACTATCACTACTACCACCTACCACCATGACATCGTTGTCCTTCACGCTTTCAATAAATAACCACCATAAATAGTTACAGGACCACCATTACCGCACCTTCACTGCCTCCCTGTGGCCTTCGTTCACCCCTCTCTGAACTTCTAATTTGTCAATGTCACTTCAATCATAGAGTTTATATATCCATTTTTGAAAACTAAAGAACCTAAAATCCTTTTCATTGCCTAAAATCTTACTCGGCACACCTACTTCATATTATGTGTTATGTTATGTTATATTTAGGGTGAGGGTAGATGTTGGGGACTTGGGAGTGTGGGTGAGGTAAAAGGTAAGAGTAAAGATGGATGTTGAAGGGTGGTGTAAGTGCGAGTAAGATGAGGGTGCAGGTGATGAGGTGGCCAAAGTATGGGTTGTAACATCCCGATTTTTATGATTTTTAGAAAAATAATTTAAAAAGGATTAAAGAAGAATTTCTGAATGAAATTCCGAGTGAAAAATGTCAAAAACAAGATTTTCCGAGTGAGATGAATCAGATTCTGAGTGAAATGAACCTGACTCCGAGTGAAATAAGACAGAAGACTAATTCCAAGTGAAGTTAAAATGTTTCTAAGTGAAACATCATTAAGAGAATCATTTTTGAACGAAGTAAAGCTGTGTCCGATTGAAACACGTTTAAGTGAAGTAAATCTGAGTGAAACGGAAACATCTCCGAGTGGAAGGATTCCAAATGGGTTGTTTCCGAGAGAAGTAGAAGTACTTCTTGGACCGATATTCTGATTAGTAAACTCCCGAGTGGAGTATATCTGGGTGGATGGTTTGCCGAGTGAAGTGTCTCTGTGACATTTCCGAGAGAGACATTTCAAGTAAGTCTTTCCAGGAAGAGTGCTTCTGGATAAAGAGAGACTTCAACTCTGATTATGTTTTCTGAGTGAATAATCCCGAGGATAGTAAATATCCTGGTGATAAACTCCATTTAATTCGTGCTCGGATTGGTCTACAGTTTCTGAGAGCTTGTGCTCAGATTCGTCTTCAAGACCATCTTTAATTCCGAGTTCCGAGAAAAGAATTGGACTTTGACTTGGAGAGAAATAACTGAGTAAAGATAAATCTAATTGATATATTTCCAAATAAGATAGTTATAAGTGGGCCATTTCCGAGGAAGGAAAGCTGTGTTTCATGGATGAAATTTTCTGAGTGAATGGCTTCCGAATGAAGGAGTTCTGAACGAACAAAAGCTTTCTCCGAGTCGAAATACACTAAAACCGAGTCGGAATAAATAATTATTTTAAGCATTCCACATCATTTTGTTCTTCCATCTTCTAACGAAATCCTTTCTCAGATATTTTCTAAGAATGGGACCATTTTTAATGTGCTGTCCCTTTTCATAAAATATCTTAATCTTTCATTATCATTAAAGAGACGTATGTCAGAATACTTCTATTCATTCACATCTCTTCTACATGAATTATATATATATATATATATATATATATAAATCCTTCCATTGTTGGATTAAAGGAAGAACTCTTGAAAGTGAAATCATCAGCCTTACTTTCCAATTCTCTGAAAACCATTTAACGAAGATAATTAAATCTTCATCTCTTCTCTTCACGAAGGAAGCTTGGACTGGTGCAGAACTGTAATTCCAGTCGGAATTCTGGAGCAGTGACTTGATTATAAATTTTAAAAGCTACTGGAACTTCTTATTCCAGGTAGGGGGAGCTTTACATCTCAAATAGATGGTTTATGAATGGATTTGGGGTATTATTGATATGATATATGTGATATATGTATGAAATGTTATTAAGACCCCAATTGAATAACATACTTTATGTTAATTATTTTCCATTCATATTGAGTTTATATATGTTGTTGTCATTCATAATATTGAAGATGTTAGTATGTGATTGATGATTATGATATGAATTATATTCACGAATTTCATGATATATAATTGCATGCTATGTTGGCTATTATACCGAGTGGAATGATATAAGATGGTGTTGATGTGTGATTGATATTGATATTATTTGATATATCAATTGTATTCAGACGCACACAGGACTGCAGGGGGCCTGTGATGCTGGTCCAGTTGTGGATGACCTGATGAAGGCATAGACCCTGTGGTGGTTCCTATATACCACGGACGCCTTTGAGTGAGACTCAAGGCCGGCCCGTAGCACTGAGTAGAGGACCGCTATCACTCTGGGAGTGGTACTCGGTGTTACATTATGGGCGCAGAGCGGTTTGGTACCTGTAAAACGGCCGGATCAGCGAGGAGCTGAATTATGGCTCGGGGAGCCAGTGTTGCAACACAAAAATTACAATGATCCCATTTTGATTGATCATGAGCACTGATGTTGATATATATTAATGGATCCATTTGATTGAGCATGTGCATACACTGATTTATGTGTTGATAGCATGTTGTTTTATGATGAGTATAAAATTATTGTGAATGATTTATGATGATAATTAAGATTGGTGAGAATGAATGATTTGTGATGAGCATATGTATATGTCACGGTTTTGTTTAATGAATGATTTATTATGATAATTGTGATCGGTTTTGTTTTATAAATATAGTTATTAATTGGACTTTTATCCAATTCAATAACTGTTATTTGATATGTTTATGCTTACCCCCTACTATTGTTATTTTTTTTACAGTGAATGAAGGGTCCAACCATGATATGAGAAGTCACTCTGCTGCTCGGAGTGTAGTTTGGTAGAAGCCTTGGCCGGCTCTTGTGAATACCGAGTGAAAAATATTTAATTGTATATTTAAAAGAGCCGGTCGGCTTTTGTAAAAATTGATTTTGTAATTGTTTAATTCAAATTCTGTTTTGGAAATTTGAATTATTTGTAAAATTTTATTTGATTTATTCAAATTTATTTTAAAATTAAGGATGTTATAATTTGGTATCAGAGTAGACTTGAAAAGTCCAAGGCCAAGGTTTAGCTACTAAATGCTATGAGCTGAGTGAAATCATATCATTGTTGTTACGTATTATAGTTGAGGAAATCAACTATAAATACATTGTTTTCATATCCATGAGAGGTACTAAGTGTGATGAATATTTCAGGATAAGAAAAATGGACCTTCATGGTATGGATGCCATGGCTGCTGCCTTCCAGCGTGTGGCTGACATATTAGAAAGGCAGAATACGAATACCCCTCAACCGAGTGACAATCATAGCATTGATTGTTTTCTCAAACGAAGACCGACTGAATTCCATGGAGGATTTCAGCCCGACCGAGCGTATGCCTGGATCCAAAATCTCGAACGGATCTTTGGCAGCCTGCAGTGCACTGAGGCACAGAAGGTTGAGTACGCTACATTTATGCTTCAAAAAGAAGCTAAAAATTGGTGGAGGATGGCTAAAAAACCGACTGACAGCCATGGAAATCGAGTTGAATTGGGAAAATTTCAAGGAATGTTTCCTTGAAAAATATTTTTTCGAACACGGTTAGAAGCCAAAAGGAGTTGGAGTTCATGGAACTCCGACAGGGTAATCTGAGTGTGGGGGAATACGCGGCAAAATTTGAGGAGCTGTGTTTGTTTTACCCTCCTTTTCAATTGCCGAGCACAGAGGGCTCCAAGTGCATCAAATTTGAGAGTGGTCTGATGCCAAACATCAAAAAGGCATTCTGACACCAAGAAATCAAGAGTTTTCTGATTATTGTCAACAAATGCTGGATCTATGAGGAAGATGATAAAGCTTCCACTGGAGCAAGTAGCCGATCGGATAATTCTTCTAAAATATCACCGATCAATTTTAAAAGGCAAGGGAAGTTTAATAAAGGTGAATCATCCTTTAAGTCTCGAGATCGATTGAATTTTGCTGGCCGATCGGTGAGTTTTCCAAGAAACAACAAATGTTTCAAGTGTGGAGGTGACCATTTTACGAGTAATAGTAACCGAGACAAAATTGTTTGTTTCGAGTGCAATGAGGAAGGACACATTCGTCCAAATTTCCCTCAATTGCAACCGATCGAGCCAATGTTAGTATAAACCGAGAAGGTTTTCACAGACAAAGCCAAGGAGTCAGAAATAGAGGAGTCGGAAGGGGAAATGGTGCACGAAATAATTTAATGATTGGAAGAGACGACCAAGAAAGCAATGTTAATCCACAAGTTGATGGCCAAGTGTTTAACATTCACACGGAAGAGGCCGAACAAGCTGGTGATCGGGTACAGAGTGAGTGATCGGAAATGTTTGATCTGGGTGTCATATGTAACATCCCTGTTTTTAGAAACAATTTCACTCTTGTAATTTTTGAATTATGGAAAGTTTGAAAGAAGAATAAGTCAATATATATACCCTGTTGATGGTCTGTGGTATCTCATAAGTATCATTTTGCGCATAACAATGTAAATTATAAGGATCATTAGCGAAATTATGCAAAAACCGAGTGAAAAGGGCTCTGTTCCGAGTGACAGAGAAGTATTCCGAGTAAAAGAAAGCTTAAACACTCAAGTTTATGTTGATTTGATGCTTCTTACCGAGTGGGACGCATTATGGAAGTATTCCGAACGGTTCTTATGTAACTACTTAAAGATCCGAGTGGAAATGGAAGAAGGAACCATTCCGAGAGAAATATAGAGAGGCTGAACCATTACCGAGTGAGAAAGCAAGTGTTGAGTCAGTTTTGGAAAAATTCCGAGCCATGAAGGGCGGATTCGTTCAAGCGAATCGGATTTCGCTCAAGAGATCCGATGTCATTAACCATCCGATGTCTTCTATGTCACATCGGATGGCTGAAGTAAGAAAAGATTTGCTTACTTACACCACACCGAATAAGCATATGTACACACCGGATGGCTACTAGATCCGTCCTTACATTAGGAGTTCACACCGACTAGAGGAAGTTGTTCTTGAACCGATGTGCACACCAAACAATTCTGAGACGGCGTTCACCAAAAACTGATCTCTTTGTAGCCTCACAACACCGCCCACTTTCCACAGACGGAGTCCTTAACTCCTTCACATATACCGTCCTCTATTTCTTACTTCACACTCAACACCGCCTTCTTGCATGGACGTTGTCCCTCAAATCACTACACACCGCCCATCGCTACACTCCGCCTAACATTTCACTCCGCCCTCATGCTACACTCCGCCCTCATAATTTAACACCACCCTAACTCTATACCGCCTCACATTCCACACCGCCCTAACACTCCATACCGCCTCACATTCAATAACGCTCTAACACTCCATACCGCCCTCACACAGCACACCGTTTCATACTCCACACCGCCCCACACTCCACACCGCCTCATACTCCATACCGCCTCACCTAATACCGTCCTCACATTGCACTCCGCCCTCACTCACCCAATACCGCCTCACATGAGATGACGACCTTGCCAGCACTAAATATTTTTTTTATTCCACATCAGATAGTGGTCAGCCCACTTAACCATATAACGCCAAGAATGATTGGCACAATAAACCAATCGAAGGAGAAAGTTGCCTCCATTACAATAACTTTATATATTTTATTTCTATTTAATGCAAAGCTGACTGGGAAAGGAGTCAAAAGGCTCCATTATCTCACCTAATCCTCCAACCGATGTTCCCCATTTAATTTCCACTCACTCTCTTCTTATTTAAGCCAACGCCAGGACTCTTAGAGGACACACACACACAAGACTTAGCAACAGACACACCTCTATTATCATTTCCCTTTCTTCTTTTTCTTCTACAAACAAGCTTTCTCTCTCAATTCCATTCCTCTCTCGCTCGGAATTGGTGTAGGACAGTGAAGGGGAAACCTCTTTCCTTCCATCCAAGAACTTCATTGAGGTGAGGGGGTATATTCTTGGGTGCTCTGTGGGAAAACCGAGTGGAGGACAGATTCAATGTTATGTGAATTACATGCTTTGATTATATACATATATATGTATCTGTTACTAAATGCTTATAATCAGTTCAGAGTTGTTTGATTAAATGTTATGGTTATTGCTTTGTATTGAATATATGTGAAACTAAATTGATAAAAATATATGCTGATTATTGGACTGTGAAAATATTAAGGAACCTGGGTGTTTATGTGAGTTCCAGCAAGAATTTATAAAATAGAAGTCGGATTCAGTGAGTAATAAGCTCGGAATTTATGAAAAACTGACCTGAACATTTGGACAGAACCTTTTACTCGGAAAAATATATATTAACTTCACTCAGAAAACTGTTTCTACATTATGTTTCGGAAAACACTCTATTTATCTCAAACAGCATTTTCCCCGTTTTATTTTACTCGGAAACCTCTGTTCTTAATGTTTTTCGCTTGGATTTTCATTCAATCTCTAATACTTTTAAAATTATTAAGAAAATATAATAATTATTATTATTCTTATTCTATTAATATTATTATAATTATCATCAATCTTAATATTGTTATTATTATTGTTAGTTTTATTGTTAATCGCATTATTAACATCTTAATTATGATTAATTACATAAAGAATATATTATTTTACCCTTTATACAAAAAATATAATTTTAACCAAGATATAATAGATATATTTCTAAAATAATAAATGAATATCTTATAATGTTTAAATAACTGATGGAATTCAAAGAGCTTGAGAATAATATGATGAGACTGGAAACACATAAGATACCCAGGGATCTAATGATAAGAATAATGCATTTCGCATCATGAAAATATGTTTTGAAGAAGAAAAACTAGAGCATACACCTGGTACGCTGGAGGACATTCACGTTCGATCTCAGTAGAAGAATCTTGGGAGTACAACTGGAACGGCAACCCAATGGCATCAGAGTCGCGCCCTGATAGTCGGGTGAGACGAGTAATTCTGGTGTACTTCGACTAAATGACGAGATGTATCTATGATCGTGAAGAGCCAAGTCCCAAGATGAAATGATATATATAATGATGAGAACCTGTGAGTTCATTCGTACCATATGATGAAAGAAAGGGGACTTGGTGAGCTCCGATCGCTCTAGAATGGAAACGTTGTGCCCAAGAAATAACTTGAGCAGGATGGAATCCAAAGAATGAAAGGATGATGATGGATTGATTTATTGGGCCCACATGCATCATGAGACTTAACCAAAGATAAATCATAATAAATCCGAACTCATGCATTCATTACAGCATACTTGATTGTTATAATTGTGAATATGTTATATGTACGATTAATTTCATGAAAATATGAGTGATTGTTATAATTGTGAACATGCTAAATGTACGATTATGTGATGACAACATGCTTGATTGTGATAAATATATTAAATGTATGATCTATGTGACATTGTATGTTAACTGGATTATGTCCGCATCGGATGAACCAATCAGGGTCTTGGGTTATACTCACCCTTACTGTTGAACATTTTTCAGAGGAATTAGAAACTCAAGAACCCGAGTGTGAAGATCAGCAATACGCTGAACCCGTTGAGAATAATCATTAGGGATAGAATATTTATAATCAGACACCGGATGACTGTATAATATTTAAGGGTGCCTGCGTGCCCCATTCTGTTAAGAGTACAATTATTTACAGTTTGTGAATGACTATGTGATATATACAATATTACTTCCGCTGATCTGCCACGTATTTATTTATTAAAAAAAAATATTCACTTTTTCTGAAAACTGTTAACACACTCAGTTAAATAGGATGAACCTACAAAAAGGATTTGTCTTATCTAACCGAGGGTGTTACAAAGGTGGTATCAGAGCATAGTCGATTCATTAAGCTTGTGGAGTGGACCATTAGGTTTCCACGTACTCTGATAGAAATATTGAACAGTCCATAACACTTCTAAGACTAAATATCCTATATGGAATGCTCCACATAACGCATACCCTGAATCTATTTGTTGATATTCTTTCAGCAAATTCCTAATGGCACGCCAAAATAACAATCACGTGATGGAGAATCTTCTTACCAGAATTGTGGAGGTAATAGAAAGACAAGAGTTACCTCATGCTTCTGCCAGACAGGGATTAGCTGATTTTCAAAGGAACAATCCTACGCAGTTCAAAGGAGGCTTCAATCCAGAAGGAGCACAACTATGGATTGAACACCTTGAAAAGATTTTTGTCGCTATGCGATGTTCTGATGAAGATTGTGTAACCTTTGCTGTCTTCATGCTGGTTGGAGAAGCAGAACACTGGTGGACTCATGCTAGAGTCAGACTAGCTACTGATGGGCATATCATTACTTGGGGACGATTTAAGACAGAATTTCTCGCTAAATATTTCCCTGAAGACATAAGGAGGCAAAAAGAGCAGGAGTTCTTCAATCTGAAACAAGGAAATATGACTGTTGGGGAGTATGCTGCTAAGTTTGATGAACTGGCAAAATGTTGTCCCTACTACACTCATATGGGAGAAGCATCAAGATGTGCAAAGTTTAAGGCAGGGCTACGACAAGAGATTCGCCAAGCCATATGTTGTCAATAAATTACCCAAATCACTACTTTGGTTGACAGATGTCGCATATTTGAGAACACCTCTAATGTTCGACGACCTGGAACGTCCAGTCATGGCCCCGAGCGACGGATGCCAGACCAACAACAAAGAAGGGATTATCGAGGAGATCGACCATATTCCCGACTACCTTACTCAGCCAACTGAAATCCTTCAAAAGATCAAGGGAACAATCGGAACCTGAAATGCTATATTTGCGGAGGACCACATATGGCAGTAAATTGTAGAGCCTGCATAATTTATGGACGGACTGGACATCGTGATGCTGACTGTTGGTTTAAAAATACTAACAACCAGCAACAGACGACTCAAAGACAGGTAGTGCGACCAACAGGCCAAGGGAATAGAGGACCTGCTACAAATACCCCTGCAAATAATGCCCCAAGAGTACAG
Source organism: Clitoria ternatea (assembly GCA_037962975.1). NCBI lineage: Eukaryota > Viridiplantae > Streptophyta > Magnoliopsida > Fabales > Fabaceae > Clitoria > Clitoria ternatea. The sequence continues at coordinate 71,789,788 of CM075676.1, forward strand.
AATGTTCCTCGCAACAACAACTTCAGACAGAACAATAATCCTGGAAGGCCTGGAAACAACTCAACCGGAGGGCCAGGGGGAAATGCCAGAGTTTTTACCATGAATGGTGCAGAGGTATCACAAGAGAATGATCTTGTGCAAGGTACATGCTTTATAGGAAGTACTCTATTAAATGTATTATATGATTCTGGAGCCACTCATTCTTTCATATCTGAGAATTGTGTAAAACATTTAAAGCTTCCTACAACCTCTCTGCCCTATCAAATGATTGTCATAACTGCCGCCAATAAGCCCATTTGCTCTACTCGCATATGTCTAGAATGTCCTCTTAACATCGAAGGGAAATCTTATCAAGTAGATCTGATATGTTTACCTTTGATTGATCTAGACATTGTTCTAGGGATGAATTGGCTTGCTGCCAATCATATTCTGATTGACTGTCATAATAGATCCATCTCTCATGGGTCTACTACATCTGAATGTGATCAAGTCACAGATTCTTGCCTTGTTAACTCAGAAAAGGTAATCTCAAAAGGATTTCAACTATACATGATCCTTACGGAGACTGAAAATAAGGCCACTTCTCAACTTGAACAGATTCCTGTTGTTCAAGAATTTCTAGAAGTATTCCCTGAGGACATACGAGAGTTACCTCCAGAGCGAGAAGTCGAATTCAGCATTGATATTATACCGGGCATGGGACCAATCTCTATTGCTCCTTACCGGATGTCACCCAAGGAACTCAGTGAGCTCAAAGAGCAATTAGAAGAACTTCTAGAGAAAGGAATGATTAGACCCAGTGTCTCACCTTGGGGAGCACCAGTTCTTTTAGTCAAAAAGAAGGATGGCAGTATGCGGTTATGTGTTGACTATCGTCAGTTAAATAAAGCTACGATCAAGAACCGTTACCCTCTCCCAAGAATTGATGATTTGATGGACCAGTTACGAGGAGCCACTATCTTCTCGAAGATAGATCTGCGATCAGGTTATCATCAAATCAGGGTAAAGAAAGACGATGTACCCAAAACGGCATTTAGAACACGATATGGGCACTATGAGTATCTTGTTATGCCCTTTGGAGTTACAAATGCACCTGCAGTCTTTATGGGATACATGAATCGAATCTTCCATGAGTACTTGGACAAATTCGTGGTTGTATTCATTGACGACATTCTCGTCTACTCCAAGAGCCATGAAGAACACGAGGAGCATCTTCAAATTGTTCTGAACACTTTGCGTGCAAGACAATTATACGCCAAGTTTTCAAAATGTGAATTCTGGTTGACAGAAGTGAAATTCTTAGGACATGTCATCTCTAAGGAAGGAATTGCTGTGGATCCTACAAAGGTAGAAGCTGTACTAAATTGGGAACAACCCAAGAATGTGACGGAAATCCGCAGTTTCCTTGGACTGGCTGGATATTATCGTCGATTCATCAAGAATTTCTCTCGAATTGCAGCACCTTTAACTAAGCTAACTCGTAAAGATCAACCATTCGAATGGACTGATAAATGCGAAAGCAGTTTTACGGAGTTACGCCAACGACTCACTAGTGCACCGGTCTTGATTTTGCCAGATCCTGCCAAGCCATATGAAGTATACTGTGATGCATCAAAACAAGGACTAGGATGTGTCCTAATGCAAGAAAGAAAAGTTGTAGCTTATGCTTCAAGACAGCTAAGAACCCATGAAGTTAATTATCCCACACATGACTTGGAATTAGCTGCTGTTGTGTTTGCCTTGAAAATCTGGAGACACTACTTGTATGGTACCTACTTCAAAGTCTTCAGTGATCACAAAAGCTTGAAGTATCTATTTGACCAGAAGGAGTTGAATATGCGACAACGTAGATGGATGGAATTCATCAAAGATTACGATTTTGAACTCCGATACCATCTTGGGAAAGCTAATGTTGTGGCTGATGCACTCAGTAGAAAGGCTTTACGTCTCTCATACATGATGACGAAGGAGTTAGAATTGATTGAACAGTTTCGCGATTTGAACCTAGCAGTAATACTAAAAAGGGGAAGCCTTATGGTTGGAATGCTAAGAATTTCCAATGAATTCTTGGAACAAATCAAAGAAGCTCAAGCCAGTGACCAGGAATTACAAGATCTAGCAGAAAAGACAAAAGAAGGAGCCTCAGAGTTTACCAAAGATGAACATGGAGTGATCAAGTATCAACAGAGGCTCTGTATTCCAGTCAACGCAGATCTTAAGAGATCTATCCTGGATGAAGCACACAAAAGTAAGTACAGCATCCACCCAGGATCAACCAAGATGTACCAAGATTTGAAGAAATTATTCTGGTGGCAAGGAATGAAAAGGGATATCGCCGAGTATGTAACAGCTTGCCTGATGTGTCAGAAGGTAAAGGCGGAACAACAACGACCAAGTGGGACCCTTCGTCCTCTGGATATTCCAGAATGGAAATGGGATGAGATTGCTATGGACTTCGTGAGTGGACTTCCCAGAACATCAGCTGGATGTGATGCTATTTGGGTAATCGTGGATCGATTAACAAAGACCGCTCACTTCATTCCTGTTAATATGAAGTATTCCCTAGAAAAACTCACCCAGATCTATATCAAGGAGATTGTACGATTACATAGAACTCCCACTGCGATTGTGTCCGATCGAGATCCTCGTTTCACATCACAGTTTTGGAAGAGCCTGCAACAAGCTCTAGGAACTCGTCTGAAGTTAAGTTCCGCATACCACCCACAGACAGACGAACAATCAGAAAGAACAATCAAGACTCTTGAAGATTTGTTACGTCTTTGTGTCTTGGAACATAGTGGAAGTTGGCAAGAATATCTCCCACTTATTGAATTCACTTACAACAACAGTTATCATGCAAGCATCGGAATGGCTCCATATGAAGCTTTGTATGGAAGAAAGTGCCGTACACCTTTATGTTGGTATAAAACTGGTGAGAAAACAATAATTGGACCAGAGATCGTTCAGAAAACAACAGAACAAGTTCAGAGGATTCAAATGGCAATGAAGGCTTCGCAAGATAGACAAAAGAGTTACTATGACAAGCGACGGAAGCCATTAGAATTTGAAGAAGGTGACCATGTTGTCGCGACCGGGGTCCCGGCGCACGACGCGGACTGGTTAAAGACAAATAAAAGAAAATTGAAACGGCATTGAAGTGAGGCTCTTGAGAAGCCTAAAAAATAAAGGGTTCAAGGAGTCGCCACCAATATTTATTAAGGAAAATATTAGGAAAACCTTTAAATAGCACTGTTTTTTTTTTTAAAAAAAAATGAGATTCTGTTTAGTCCGGGAGTCGAATTACAGGAGGGGAAGGTATTAGCACCCCACACTGTCCGTAAAAAACGGTTACCCAAATTGATCATGCATAATTTAAAAAATGATTATCAAATATTTCATCCTTCATAAAACAATCATAAATAATATACACAATAAAAAAATATATAAATATGAATAAAACAAAGATAGTAAAAAAAATACATCTCCTAAGTTTGTTGTTTTTTAGTTCTAAGAAAATAAATAAACAAATGATTAAAAGACCATAAAAATAAAAAGATAAAAAAACAATAAGACGTCTTGTCTTACTTATTTTCTAGTAAAAAAAATTGATTTTTATTGAGAAATATAAAGCTCAAAACAAACAAATAAATAAATAAATAAAGATAAGAGAAAAAATAAAATAAAATTAAACACATCAACATGAAGATAAAGAAATATAATACACTTAATTAATTAAAATTGACACGGAATATTATTTAATTATCTTTTAAGAAAATAAGATTAATAAGATGTCTCATCTAAATTAATCTCATCTTAAATTTAAGAGAAAAATGAATGAATAAATAACACACTATTTATTAGTCTTGATTTTTTTATTTTTTATGAAAATAATTTCTTCTTAATTATTAAAAGGTTACTAAGAGAAAATAATAGGAAATCGTGACCATAATAAAAATGGATAATTATGTATATATATAACATATTTATAAACTATTAAAATGGTCAAACGTAAATAAATAAATAGAAAGTGTAGAAAGATAAAAGCAAAAAGATAAATAACTAAAAATAAAAAGTATAGAGAATAAATAATAATAATAAAATAAAAAAAATAAAGATAGAAAAAAAATAAATGAAAAGTTCAAAAAAATAAAAATAAAAATAAATAGACATAACAATAAATACATAAAAATAAAAGAGCAGAAAAAAAATAAATACATAAAATAAAGGGGCAGAAAAATAAATAATAAAAAAAGTAAAGGAACAGAAAAGTAAATAACAAAAATAAAGCAGCAGAAAAGTAAATAACAAAAATAAAGGGACAGGAAAGTAAATACATGAAAATAAAGGGGCAGAGATGTAAATAACAAAAATAAAGGGGCAGAAATGTAAATAACAAAAATAAAGGGGCAAAAATGTAAATAACCAAAATAAAAGGGCTAAAAAGTAAATACATGGAAATAAAGGGGCAGAAATGTAAATAACAAAAATAAAGGGGCAGAAATGTAATTAACAAAAATAAAGAGGCAGAAATGTAAATAACCAAAATAAAAGGGCTAAAAAGTAAATACATGAAAATAAAGGGGCAGAAATATAAATAACAAAAATAAAGGGGCAGAAAAGTAAATATATAAAAATAAAGGGGCAGAAATATAAATAACAAAAATAAAAGGGCAGAAAAGTAAATACATGAAAATAAATGGGCAGAAAAGTAAATAACAAAAATAAAGGGACGAGAAAGTAAATAAATAAAATAAAAGGGCATAAAAATAAATAAATAAAGATAAAAATGTAAAAAATAAAAAAAATGAACTAATAATTGCAGAAATATAAAGTGCGGATAAATAAAGTGCAGAAAAATAAATTAACAATAATAAAAGTGCAGAAAAGTAAATAAAGAGGAATAAAAGTGTAAAAAAAATAAATAAATAAGGAAAAATAAAGGTACAAATAAATAAATAAAGATGGAGATGCATAAAAATAAATAAACAGATAAATAACTGCAGAAAAATAAAGTGCAGGAAAATAAAGTGCTTGAATATAAATAAAGAAAAATAAAAGTGCAGAAAAATAAATAACAATTAAATAAGACGAATAAATAAATATAAATAAACAACTTTGTATTAATAAAAAATACCTTGGTACAAGATCAATTACAGAGAAACTAGAACGGAAGTCGGGAAATCAATTTTGTGTAGATTTCCTTTGCTTTTGGCTTTGTTTGGACTTGATTTGAAGGTATTTGGATACCGGTTACAACACTTGGACAGTATTTTAGCTCACAAAAACTCACATACTAAGACAAACAAAAGTTGTGCACTCATTTTCCTAACTAGGATTACACAAAGTAATTTTTGAAAACTCAAACTTCTAAAAATTCTCATAAAAATTTAACACTCTTTCCCCTCTTTTTTCTCTTCTTCCTCCAAAATGCCTCAATATCACCTTCTATTTATAGAAGAAAATTGGCATTGGATTCTCCATAAATGACATCACTTTTCTACTTTTTCAATTTGTCCAAATTTGATGTCAATTTCCCCAATTTTCTCCGATTATCCAACCAAACCGGGGCCCACCACTAATAAACCACCGTCAACTTTTTGATTTTCCTTTTTTTTTTTAAATTTTCGTTTTTTTTTTACCCTTTTTTTGGATTTTTTTTTGGGCCAATTTCCCTTTTTTTTGTTTTTTTTTTGGGCTTTCTTTTTTTTGTTTTTTTCTGTTTTTTTTTGTTTGGGCCCTTTTTCTTTTTTCTTCTTTTTTTTTTTGGCCCTTCTTATTTATTTTTATTTTTTTATTTTCGTTTTTTTATTTTTTTTATTTTTTTGATTTTTTTTTTATTTTTTTATTTTTATTTTTATTTTTTTTGATTTTTTTTTTTGATTTTTTTTTCTACCCATTTATTTTTCTGATTTTTTTTTTGGGCCTTTTATTTAAAGATACAAATGGAAACATAAATTATTTATTACATATATGGAAATATATAAAATATCCAATAAATATAAATTACTACCCACACTATAAGGAGTAAAAAGGTAGTCACAAAACATCGTCTTCCCTCCCTTATTCTTTCCTCTTGGCTTCGGCATCCATCAGCCATTGCTTGAGAGAAATGAAGAGAATTGATGAAATGAGAGGTGTGGTAGGAAATGAAGAGGGATTGGGTATTTATAGAGATGGGGAATGGTTAATATTCCAACGGTCACTATGCAATTTTTAATATTATTTTTTTAATATGATCCGGGGTGGCAATCTGGACTGGGCGGGGTTCTAAGCACTGTACCGCGTCTCCAACGAGAACTAGTAAGTCATAACCGGGGTCTGAAATCATTGGTCAACTATAAACATTTCTCTTCACCTCGGTTAAATATTAAGCATTGGGGACTCTCCTGCAGGTGTACTTCCGGTGTGTCTTGAAGTTCAAGTACGGATTAACACATCAGTTTTAACTTGAAGAACCTCGGATTCCCTTCGAACTGAGGTGTAAAATACCGTACTCCACTGAGGCTGTACGAGCTTAGAACTAATGAGGTAACACCGGTCATGAAACCGTGCTAGGACCCCGGTTAATGCAGTCAACATTGACTCCGGACTCTAGGACAAAAAAACTCTTTTTTCTTCTCTTTTTTTTTCTTTTTTTCTTTTTTTTTTAACATATATCACCGGACAAAAATAGGTGTTCACAGATGCCCCTCTTTACTTCTTTTCATGAAAGAATATGAGACATATTCATATTATTGATGTGAAAAGAAAGTAAAGACGTGAACACCACTAAGAATACCCGACAACTTTTGACAAGAAGTAAATAGCCGAATGGTGTTGTCCCAATGCTAGACAGTTTAAGGAGAGGCACTTGGAACATGACAGGAAGATAAATGGCATAACCTAGGGGTTAATACCTGAAGCTTTGGAAAAAATATGAAGTTGTCTTGACATTTTGAGGAGCCTAAGAATGGGTATTTGAGGCTTCGACATAAAATAGATGACAGGGGGATGCCCCTGAATGATTTTGATTGAGATAGCCTAGGGAAGGATACCTGAAGCTTTGACATGAAACTAAATGACTGGGAAGATGCCCCTGATTTGATTTTGATTGGGATAGCCTAGGGAAAGATACCTGAAGCTTTGACATGAAACTAAATGACTGGGGGGATGCCCCTGATTTGATTTTGATTGAGATAGCCTAGGGATGGATACCTGAGGCTTTGACATGAAACTAAATGACTGGGGATGCCCCTGATTTGATTTTGATTGAGATAGCCTAGGGATGGATACCTGAGGCTTTGACATGAAACTAAATGACTGGGGAAATGCCCCTGATTTGATTTTGATTGAGATAGCCTAGGGATGGATACCTGAGGCTTGGACATGAAGTAAGACTAATGGGAGATACCTCTACCATAATGACTTATAGTAGAGAATTATATGAGATTTATGCTCAAGAAGAATGTGTCTGAGATTGACTTTTCTAGTTTAGTGTGGGTTCCGAGTGAATACAAGGATTGCATTTTCACATCTTAGTAAACCATCCCGACTGGAGTTAGGTGATATGCTGAAACTGTTGATCTCGACTCTTCATGGGGAGCGCTTTGTCCTTGTTGTACCCTCAAACCTGCATGGAAGAAATAGTCAAGTGGAAAACCAAAGGTCAAAGATCTTGTTTCCTCCAGGTGACTACCACAATCCTTATGGGACTTGTTATTACTCATGGCAGAGCGGAATATCCTGATTACCAAGGTCTGTGTAATTGGGAAGTATCAAGATTGTTTGAGATTAAAAATATGCTTTTCATGATTATTTTTTAAAAAAAATATTTTTCACAAAATGCATGCAAATGAAACCTGACAAGACAAGGATTGGAACTGAAATTGAGAATTCCATATATTTACTTGGGAAAATTACAAGTTTATATCATAATTTTTAATCCAAACTTTTAGAGGACATAAAGACTACCCTATCCCTTTAGAGTACGCTCAAGCATAATACTTTTTGACTGCATCTGAATTGACTGGGAAAGATAACTCCTCACCATCCATGTTCGTCAAAATCAAAGCTCCTCCAGAAAAGGCTCTCTTTACGACGAATGGTCCTTCATAATTTGGCTTCCATTTGCCTCGGTGATCATTTTGATTCGGCAAGATTTTCTTCAGTACCAAATCACCTTCATGAAATTGACGAGGTCGCACTTTCTTTTCGTATGCCTTCTTCATACGCTTTTGGTATAACTGCCCATGACAGAGAGCGGTTAACCTTTTCCCATCAATTAAATTTAATTGATCATACCGGGACCGAACCCATTCAGTTTCTTCTAATTTGGCATCCATGATTACTTTTAAAGACGGAATTTCCACTTCTATTGGTAAAACAGCTTCTATACCATACACCAATGAGAAGGGTGTTGCGCCTGTCGAAGTTCGTACAGAGGTACGATACCAATGTAAAGCAAAAGGAAGCAACTCACTCCAGTCTTTGTAGGTTTCAACCATCTTTTGTATGATTTTCTTTATATTTTTGTTAGCAGCTTCCACTGCTCCATTCATCTTAGGTCTGTATGGAGATGAATTGAGGTGTTTGATTTTGAATTCCTCACAAAGTTCATCCATCATTTTATTATTCAGGTTTGTACCATTATCAGTGATGATCTGATTTGGTAAACCATATCTACAAATCAATTCTCTCTTGATGAATTTGACCACAACATTTTTAGTCACGTTGGTGTAGGAAGCTGCTTCAACCCACTTAGTGAAGTAATCAATGGCCACCAAAATAAAGCGATGCCCATTCGATGCTTTTGGTTCAATGGGACCAATAACATCTATGCCCCACATAGCAAAAGGCCAAGGCGTTGTTAGAACGTGCAAAGAAGATGGTGGTGCATGAATGTTATCTGCATAGGTTTGACACTTGTGACATTTCTTGGCATAGTTATGACAATCATTTTCCATTGTCATCCAATAATATCCAGATCTGAGAATTTTTCTTGCCATCGAGTGCCCATTTGCATGTGTTCCGAAAGGCCCTTCATGAACATCCTTCATGATTTTGTTAGCTTCCGTCACGTCTACGCAACGAAGGAGAACAGAATCATAATTTCTCTTATAGAGTGTATTCCCAGTCATAAAGAAATTCATGGCTAGGCGCCTGAGGGTTCTTTTATCATTTTCTGAGATACCAGGGGGATATTCTTGATTTTGAACATAATTTTTGATGTCATGAAACCATGGTTTCCCATCGGGCTCTTCTTCTATCTCATGACAATATGCAGGTTCGAGACGCCTTTCAATCTCGATGAAGGGCATGTCACAATCCCTACTTACATTGAACATGGAGGCCAACGTGGCCAAAGCATCGGCTAATTGGTTATCATCCCGAGGAATATGATGGAAAGAGACTTCATCAAACCCTTTGATTAGTTCCATGATGTGAGCTTGATAAGGAATCAATTTTCCATCTCTAGTATCCCATTCTTCTTTCAGTTGATGAATCACCAAGGCAGAATCTCCGTATATTTGTAGAGATTTCACCTTTGCTTCAAGTGCCGCCTGAATCCCCAAAACACAAGCTTCATATTCTGCAATATTATTGGTACAATCAAAATAAAGTCTAGCAGTGAATGGGAAAAGCTTGTTATCTGGTGAGATTAGGATGGCCCCAATCCCATGCCCCAGTGTATTCGACGCCCCATCGAACATCAAAATCCAAGTTCTATTAGGACAATCTTTCTCTTCTGACAACATCATAATATTTTCATCAGGAAATTCGAATGACATTGGTTGGTACTCTTTTAGGGGATGGTGGGCCAAGTGATCAGCTAAAGCACTCCCTCTTACAGCTTTTTGGGTGACATGAATGATATCATACTCAGTCAAAAGAACCTGCCAACGAGCTATTCTTCCCGTCAGAGCCGGTTTCTCAAAGATGTACTTAATTGGGTCCATCTTAGATATCAACCAAGTAGTATAAGATAACATGTATTGTCTTAGGCGACGAGCAGCCCATGCTAATGCACAACAAGTTCGTTCTACAGTGGAATATCGTGCTTCGCACTCAGTGAACTTCTTGCTCAAATAGTAAATAGCATGCTCTTTTCTCCCAGACTCATCATGCTGCCCCAGTACAGAGCCCATAGACTCATCTATCACAGTCAAATACAACAGGAGTGGTCTTCCCGGGGTTGGGGGAACCAAGATCGGTGGGGATTGCAAGTATTGCTTTATTTGGTCAAAGGCCTCCTGACAATCATCATTCCATTGTGATGGTTGATTTTTACGAAGCAACTTAAAGATTGGATTACATACAGCTGTTAGTTGAGAAATGAAACGAGCTATATAATTCAACCTTCCAAGGAATCCTCGTACTTCTTTTTCAGTGCTAGGAGCGGGCATTTCCATGATTGCCTTTACTTTATCGGGATCCACTTCGATACCTTTCTCACTGACAATGAAACCAAGCAACCTTCCAGAGCTAGCCCCAAAAGTGCATTTAGCCGGATTTAATCTGAGTTTGAATTTTCTCAGGCGTTCAAAGAGCTTTCGTAAGTCAATCAAGTGACCTTCAACAGATTTGGATTTGGCAATAATATCATCCACATAAACCTCTATCTCTTTATGCATCATGTCATGAAATAGAGTTACCATTGCTCTTTGGTAAGTGGCACCGGCATTTTTCAATCCAAAAGACATCACCTTGTAGCAGAAGGTTCCCCACAAAGTAATAAAAGTGGTTTTATCCATGTCTTCGGGTGCCATCTTGATTTGGTTGTACCCAGAAAATCCATCCATGAATGAAAAAATGGAATGTTGGGCCGTGTTATCAACAAGAACATCAATATGTGGCAATGGAAAGTCATCTTTTGGGCTAGCTCTATTCAAATCCCGGTAATCAACACACATTCGCACCTTCCCATCTTTTTTCGGGACCGGAACAATGTTGGCCACCCATTCAGGGTATTTGGAGACAGCCAAGAACCCGGCATCCAACTGTTTGGTTATCTCTTCTTTAATCTTTAAGAGCATTTCTGGCTTCATCCTTCTCAACTTCTGCTTTATGGGGATGCAACCGGGTTTCAATGGCAACTTGTGTTCAACGATGCAGTTATCCAATCCCGGCATATCCTGATACGACCAAGCAAACACATCGCTGAATTCGACCAACAATTCTATTAATTCCCTCTTATGTTCTCTACTCAAAGAGGTGCCGATCTTGACTTCTTGTTTGTTTTCTTCACTCCCCAAATTTATGACTTCAACAATTTCTAGATAGGGAGAAATTTCTTTATCTTCCTGATCTAGCAGCCTTAGTAATTCAGGGGAAGGTTCATCAGACTCTTCATCCTCTTCGCTTGTTGGATTAAAATCATGATGGGAGAAAGCAATCTTATTATTTTGGAATTCAATTTCAGATCTGCAATTTATTTAATATAAAAAGGTAAAATAAGGAAAATGATAATTGAACTTAACTTTTATTTATTGAAATGATAAAGGAAACATGTTTTGCCCTTATTAAAACTCATCCTAAGGCTTTAGGCATAGCCAAAGGATTTAAACAAAAACCTACAAAGTGAACAATTACTTTGAAATGATCTCTGGAAGCTCAATGGCTTCCCAATTACACAGTTCAGTATCTGAAGGACAAGGGTAAATCAAGTCTTCTTCTCTCTTAGACTCATCATCGATGACCGCCACTTGGTCTGGAGATGTCAAGCCTGCACTCCTGAAGCTTCGGTAAAGGTCACAGATAGGGATCTTCGCAGTTAGGGGTTCTCGGTTTTCTAACCGTGCAAGTCGCTTTTCTCTCTTATCTGCGAAAACCTTTGCTCTTTCCATTGGAGATGGATGATACCCCAGCCCAAAGCCGTTTTTATTCTCCTTAACCAATAATGGGTCTACTCCTCCATCAAGCATCTTCCCAAGCCCTTTCCCTGGCTGGAATCCAGACTTCATCATCACTTTAGCTACCATCATAGAAGCTTTAGAAGGACGAGCTAGTTGTAACCCTTCGCTCACATAGGTGGTGTGAGCAATTTCCAATGATTGGAAGGAAGTCTCAAGACTTTCTTCAGCCGCTTCTATATATGGAGTTGACATGGGCTTACTGATAAGGAAATCTCCCTCACCAGAGACAATGATTAGCTTGTTGTTTACCACAAATTTAAGCTTTTGATGAAGGGTAGATGGAACCACACCGGCAGAATGTATCCAAGGCCTCCCCAATAGGCAGCTATAAGCAGGATTGATGTCCATCACTTGAAATAATACATTGAAGGTGCATGGGCCCACTTGGATGGGGATCTCAATATCTCCAATGACCTCTCTCCGAGTATCGTCAAAAGCTCTTACTACCATTGAACTTGGCTTCATATGTGACCCATCAAAAGGTAGTTGATTTAAAGTGGACTTTGGCATGATATTCAGAGAGGAGCCATTATCAACTAGGACCTTGGCTACGATATGATCCCGACACTTGACAGAGATGTGTAATGCCTTATTATGACCTCTTCCTTCAGCAGGTATCTCTTCGTCGGTGAAAGTTAAGTAGTCATTTGAGGCAATATGCCCCACTATCCCTTCAAACCTTTCTGGCGAAATATCTTTCGCAACATGTGCTTTATTCAAGACCTTCAATAACCTTCCACGATGTGGTTCTGAGTCCAATAAGAGAGATAACAAGGATATTTTTGCAGGAGTACGGTTTAACTGGTCGAGGACCTGGTATTCGCTTTGCTTAATGAATTTCAAAAATTCACAAGCATCTTCCTCTGTTATTCTTTGGGGAGGATCTTGTTCTTTACCACGACTTTCTTTTTCACTTACAGGTACATCCTCCTTTCTCAAGTTTTCAGGAGCATAAACTCGTCCACTCCTAGTCATTCCACTTGTCTCGGAAATATTGGTTACTGAGGATGACGATCCCTTTAGGAGTTGAGGGATTACATCCACTTCATACTTCCAAGGTACTGCATGGGTATCCTTGTATGAAAATAGAGATGGGGTCCTAATTGTCAAGGACGGATGGTTCATGACTGGTTCAGTCAAAGGTTTCTTGGTGTAATAGACCACCAAAGGAACAGGGGTGACTGGGCTTACTGAGTCTGTACCATGCTGCCCATGGATCATGTTGACATCATTGCAAGGGGGACAATGATCACTTCCCAAGTCATGTGTTATTGCATTTACCCCAGTATTTCCATGATTAGGCAAAGGATTTCTAATCACATTTGGGGAGCCTTCTTCGAAATCCAACCACTTGGCATTTATCAAATCACGTACCTTAAACTTTAAGGCAATGCAATTTTCTGTAGAATGCCCCGGTGCCCCAGCATGATAATCACACTTCACATTAGGATCATACCCCTTAGGATAGGGTGGCCCTACGGGTTTTAAAGGACATCGTACAACAAGAGAACTTTTGAGAAGTTGAGGCAAAAGTTCAGTATATGTCATGGGAATTGGATCAAATTGGACAGAAGGACGGTCATTGTTTGGCTTTTTTTGTGGAAGATTTGGGTTAGGATTTTGCATCCATTGTTGGGGAGGAGGTGGTGGTGTATTCTTGAAATTATGGACGGGTGGGGGTCTATATGATTGAGGATGGGGAAATGAATTTCCAGAAGCAGCAGCTACATAAGGGTAAGGTCCGTACGGTGGATAATGAGGTGGGAAAGGGAAAGGGGAAGGTTGAAACATTTTTTGATTATGTTGACCTTGATTTCCCATTACAGCATTTGCTTCCTCACCCTTTCTTCTTCCTGCCCCTGTCATAGGTCTTCCTATTGATGGGGAACTTTGGACAACTTTTCCTGTTCTCAAACCGCTTTCAATTCTTTCCCCTATTACCACCCTATCAGAAAAGCTTGATGATACACTCCCAAGCATCCTTTCATAGAACGGTGGCTGAAGAGTGTCAATGAACATTGCCACTATCTCTTTCTCTATCAAAGGTGGTTCAACTTGTGCAGCTATTTCCCTCCATCGTTGAGCATATTCTTTGAAGGACTCAGTATTCCTTTTGGTCATATTCTGAAGTTGTAGCCGGTCTGGTGCCATGTCCATATTGTATTTATATTGCTTCAGAAAGGCATCGGCTAGATCCTTCCAACAACGAATACGAGTTCGTTCAAGGTGAGTGTACCAGCTCAACGCTGCCCCAGCAAGGCTATCTTGAAAAAACTGGATCAGTAACTTTTCATCATAAGCATACCCAGCCATCTTTCGGCAGTACATGGTCAAATGGTTACGAGGACAAGTTGTTCCTTTGTATTTATCAAATTCCGGCAATTTGAACTTGGGAGGAATTACCACATCTGGAACTAGGCATAATTCAGAAACATTTGTTACGCCTAAGCCACTTCCTCCCTCTACTGCACGCAACCTTTCTTCTAATATTTCTATTTGCCCTTTTGACAAAGGCGCTGCTGGCTGATCAGGATTTGGTGGAGGGACTTGAGCTTTATGTGACAAGTTTTGGGAAACACCTGCCTGTGGTATTGGGCAACCATAAGGGAAATAATATGGCACTGCTTGTGGGTTTTGTTGTGTGGCATCATTTGGAGTCTGGTGATTTTGTGGTGGAATTGTATTAGGTGGAGTGACATTGGGTGGAGCCTGAGTGTTTTGGGGAATTGCTGTTGATTGGTTGAAATTTGGAGGGTTAGATACAGGGGGATTGGGAATTTGTTGAACAGCAGGAGGATTCTCTTGATTGGGATTAGGATGCATGGTGTAATATCCTTGAGGTAAGCCATATGGAGGCCAAGCATATGCTTGCTGAACATTCCCATCTTGGGAAACAAAAGGTGGCAATGGCATACCATAAGGTTAGTGTGAGATGAATGGAGTTTCAGTGACTGGAGTAGGATCATTTAAAGGTATAGGGTTCCCCTCTTGAGCTTGAACTTGAGGAGTGGATGTTTGTTCCCCATTTCCTGCAGAAGATCCCCTTTCTGTACCTCTTCTTTCAAGAAGCTTAAGTATTTCTGCCATCTGCTCCTTGATCTGGCCAACTTCATTCCTTAATTCTTCAACTGTGCTTTTCGGCTCTGCCATGAGTCTTGTTTGCAGTCTAGTTTGATAAGGATGCTTTGAGCCCCTTCTCCCCGTGATGTGAATAAATACAAAGAAACCCCCCTTGGTACAAGAACAAGTATTGTTAAATGACATAAAGAGATGTAAAGTAAATACATGATGAATTTTAAATATCGGTAAGTAAAGATAAACCTTTCTTTTAGAATGTCTTTTTCTAAAGTACTAAGTTAGAAGAAAAATGCAAATTCAACAAGAGATTTATTCATTGATCAACAAGTTCTGATACATTGTTTGTTACAACAACTCAAAATCAATTCTCTCTTGCTTTAGCAATCCAGACCTTCATTTCATCCAATCGCCCCTTGCAGTATTGGATGAATGTTGTAATTTCCTCCGGTGTAGAAAGCGGATTCATCATCGCTTCAGCCTTCTTCAACAGGTGAGGAATATTTCCAAGTGTTCCATTAGCAAGACCGGCTAGATTAGAAAAACGGTCTCTCCAAGAATAGACAAGACTTTCCAACTCAACCCTTTCTAGGGTCATTAAACGTATAATCTCTTCATATCTATCCTTGTCTTCCATGGCTTGCCATTTTTCTTCATTTATTTCACGCTCGCAAGCACTGACGACATCTCTGACTTGTCGTTCTAGTTCATCAATTCGCGCTTGCATAAGGTTCTTTTCAACTTGAGCTTCTTCTTTTGTCTTGGCTAGAATTCCTCGTAACCGCCCTTTGTCAGCCAATATATCATCCTTTTGTTTCTCTTTGGTCTTCAATTGGCTGTTCGCTGTTTGGAGGCATTGATCCAATTGCATCATATGTTCTCTTTCAATTTGTCGCTTCTTACCCATGTCTTCAAAGGCATTTTCTAATTCACACCTTTTTCTCTTAAGGGAAGCATTGTCTTGTTGAATTTTGATCAAATCATCCTCCAAAGCTTGATTTTTCTTTGTCATTTCAGCTAACTCACTCCTCAAATTTTCAATCTCTTTGCTTTCATCGGGAACTGGATTTCTCACATGAGCACCGTGATCTTTAAAGGGTAATTTAACAATGGCTACCCTATTTGAAATCCACTGGTGGTAACTTTCTTTTGTAGCATGACTTCGGACACCCAATTCTTTTCCTTTACTATGAACCTTGCCCCAAGCATCAATGACAGTTTGAATAACAGGAGCACTATTTCCCTCAATATAATAATGAAGGAAAGGCGTTACTGTTTCTTCTTCTGGAGGCTGTATCATAGGATAAGCAAGTTGTCTTTTTGCAATGCTAGGATTGTAATTGATGCATCCTTGAGTTCCCATGAGAGGCACATTCAGAAATTTTCCACAGCAGTAAATAATGGAATCCACGTTCATCCACTGAGGGTACCACCGAATCATGCTAGCAGATAATCCTGCCAGATGTCCTGCCCACTCCCTATTAGTCTTCTTGGTTAACCTAAGGAGCTTCAAATCAGAGATAGGACATTCAACCTTGCCAACTTGATTGAAGACATGAGAAGTAAGCCATAGATACAAGGCGGGTAGACAACAGACAATCTTTTTCCCATTCCGGTTATGACAGGAATCCATTGTACAATAGATATCAGCTAAGACAGCAGTCATGGAACTTTCACCCCTAAGCTTTCTAGCTAGGAAAACATCAATTGCCTTGAAATCAATATAATTATCAAGGCTTGGGAAGAGGATCACACCATAGATGGCCAACACCAAAATGTCAACAAACACGTCCCATTCTCCTTTCCCTGCCTGACTGAGGAGTTGCTGCTCAAAGAAGCTTAGTGCGAATCCTGAAATTTGGTTCCTGTTTAATTGAGCCTTCTTAAGCATTTCAGGATCCATCTTAAGAATGCGAGCTACACTGAAGATTGAAGCATGATGTTCAGTTCGATGATAAGGTTTCAAATCTTCGAATGGCAAGCCAAATATTTGTTCAAACTCCTCCAAAGTAGGAGCTAACTGGAAATCTTTGAATGTAAAACAGCGGAGAGGAGGATCATAAAACTGAGCTAGAGCAGTAAGGGCCCCTTCTTGCACTTCGACCTCTAAGAATTTTAAGATCTTTCCATACTTCCTTGTAAAGGTCATTTTCTGGGTAATATCCATCCTTTTGCTTAAGGACAACAGATTGCTAGTATTTGATCTGATGACTTTGAGGTGTAACAAATTTTTTAGACCAGTTGCGTTCACTTCTTGATCACTTGATCTCATGTTAAATTCCATTTTTAGTGATACTTACCGATGTTTAAATTTCACCTTTAACAAAAGAAATAAATAAATCAGATTAACAAAGAAAACAGTTTGATAAATATCCTCACATAAGAGTGATAGTATTTATCATGACTTGAGTATAGAAAAGATACATTTTTGATGATTTTTTTTTAAAAAAAAACTTTGTGCAAATGAATAAAAGATAAAAGGAATGTTTGCCCAATTGTGTCTTAGACAAGGTAACCACCTAATTGGCTCTAAGGCTATTTAATCGTGTTTCTTCAAAAAGTAATTGTTCTAATTGGTTCTAAGAAGGTCACCGGAGCTCTGATCTTTAGCTATGAGTCTTATGCAAAAAGTAGGGAATCCTACTTAGTGCGGACATCATAACTAAGATAACACCCCGGCTGAGATTTTCACGCGAATCATGGTAGGACGTCTCGTCCTAAATGACACCGCTAATAATCTCCCCTAGCCTATGTCTTTTGCGGGGCCCGGGAATAGGGTCCCTTCTAATAGTGTGTGCATTATGGTAAATGTGAAGTGTGTGGGGCATTCATACCTGAATTTTTACCCATTCTTCACAATGAACAAACATAAAGCAAAATAAATATCACATGTCTTCTACCCTAAGGTTCTAAATTAAGGCAATAAAGAAGTAAAAAAAAATAGTATAAAATCTAAAATTAATGGAAGATTAGATAAACAACAAGAATAACATAACAAATAAATATAAAGGATGAAATAATTAACAATCAACAAAATACACAAGATCAATTTAACGGGCTTGACTCTCAAAATATCCCCAGCGGAGTCGCCATCTGTCGCGACCGGGGTCCCGGCGCACGACGCGGACTGGTTAAAGACAAATAAAAGAAAATTGAAACGACATTGAAGTGAGGCTCTTGAGAAGCCTAAAAAATAAAGGGTTCAAGGAGTCGCCACCAATATTTATTAAGGAAAATATTAGGAAAACCTTTAAATAGCACTGTTTTTTTTTTAAAAAAAAATGAGATTCTGTTTAGTCCGGGAGTCGAATTACAGGAGGGGAAGGTATTAGCACCCCACACTGTCCGTAAAAAACGGTTACCCAAATTGATCATGCATAATTTAAAAAAATGATTATCAAATATTTCATCCTTCATAAAACAATCATAAATAATATACACAATAAAAAAATATATAAATATGAATAAAACAAAGATAGTAAAAAAAATACATCTCCTAAGTTTGTTGTTTTTTAGTTCTAAGAAAATAAATAAACAAATGATTAAAAGACCATAAAAATAAAAAGATAAAAAAACAATAAGACGTCTTGTCTTACTTATTTTCTAGTAAAAAAAATTGATTTTTATTGAGAAATATAAAGCTCAAAACAAATAAATAAATAAATAAATAAAGATAAGAGAAAAAATAAAATTAAATTAAACACATCAACATGAAGATAAAGAAATATAATACACTTAATTAATTAAAATTGACACGGAATATTATTTAATTATCTTTTAAGAAAATAAGATTAATAAGATGTCTCATCTAAATTAATCTCATCTTAAATTTAAGAGAAAAATGAATGAATAAATAACACACTATTTATTAGTCTTGATTTTTTTATTTTTTTATGAAAATAATTTCTTCTTAATTATTAAAAGGTTACTAAGAGAAAATAATAGGAAATCATGACCATAATAAAAATGGATAATTATGTATATATATAACATATTTATAAACTATTAAAATGGTCAAACGTAAATAAATAAATAGAAAGTGTAGAAAGATAAAAGCAAAAAGATAAATAACTAAAAATAAAAAGTATAGAGAATAAATAATAATAATAAAATAAAAAAAAATAAAGATAGAAAAAAAATAAATGAAAAGTTCAAAAAAATAAAAATAAAAATAAATAGACATAACAATAAATACATAAAAATAAAAGAGCAGAAAAAAAATAAATACATAAAATAAAGGGGCAGAAAAATAAATAATAAAAAAAATAAAGGAACAGAAAAGTAAATAACAAAAATAAAGCAGCAGAAAAGTAAATAACAAAAATAAAGGGACAGGAAAGTAAATACATGAAAATAAAGGGGCAGAGATGTAAATAACAAAAATAAAGGGGCAGAAATGTAAATAACAAAAATAAAGGGGCAAAAATATAAATAACCAAAATAAAAAGGGCTAAAAAGTAAATACATGGAAATAAATGGGCAGAAATGTAAATAACAAAAATAAAGGGGCAGAAATGTAATTAACAAAAATAAAGAGGCAGAAATGTAAATAACCAAAATAAAAGGGCTAAAAAGTAAATACATGGAAATAAAGGGGCAGAAATGTAAATAACAAAAATAAGGGGCAGAAAAGTAAATATATAAAAATAAAGGGGCAGAAATATAAATAACAAAAATAAAAGGGCAGAAAAGTAAATACATGAAAATAAATGGGCAGAAAAGTAAATAACAAAAATAAAGGGACGAGAAAGTAAATAAATAAAATAAAAGGGCATAAAAATAAATAAATAAAGATAAAAATGTAAAAAATAAAAAAAATGAACTAATAATTGCAGAAATATAAAGTGCGGATAAATAAAGTGCAGAAAAATAAATTAACAATAATAAAAGTGCAGAAAAGTAAATAAAGAGGAATAAAAGTGTAAAAATAAATAAATAAATAAGGAAAAATAAAGGTACAAATAAATAAATAAAGATGGAGATGCATAAAAATAAATAAACAGATAAATAACTGCAGAAAAATAAAGTGCTTGAATATAAATAAAGAAAAATAAAAGTGCAGAAAAATAAATAACAATTAAATAAGACGAATAAATAAATATAAATAAACAACTTTGTATTAATAAAAAATACCTTGGTACAAGATCAATTACAGAGAAACTAGAACGGAAGTCGGGAAATCAATTTTGTGTAGATTTTCTTTGCTTTTGGCTTTGTTTGGACTTGATTTGAAGGTATTTAGATACCGGTTACAACACTTGGACAATATTTTAGCTCACAAAAACTCACATACTAAGACAAACAAGAGTTGTGCACTCATTTTCCTAACTAGGATTACACAAAGTAATTTTTGAAAACTCAAACTTCTAAAAATTCTCATAAAAATTTAACACTCTTTCCCCTCTTTTTTCTCTTCTTCCTCCAAAATGCCTCAATATCACCTTCTATTTATAGAAGAAAATTGGCATTGGATTCTCCATAAATGACATCACTTTTCTACTTTTTCAATTTGTCCAAATTTGATGTCAATTTCCCCAATTTTCTCCAATTATCCAACCAAACCGGGGCCCACCACTAATAAACCACCGTCAACTTTTTGATTTTCTTTTTTTTTTTTTAATTTTCATTTTTTTTTGGACCTTTTTTTTGGATTTTTTTTTTTGGGCCCATTTCCCTTTTTTTTTGTTTTTTTTTGGGCTTTCTTTTTTTTGTTTTTTTTTGTTTTTTTTTTTTTGGGCCCTTTTTCTTTTTTCTTCTTTTTTTTTTGGCCCTTCTTATTTATTTTTATTTTTTTATTTTCGTTTTTTTTATTTTTTATTATTTTTTTGATTTTTTTTTTATTTTTTATTATTTTTTTATTTTTTATTTTTTTTTGATTTTTTTTTTGATTTTTTTTTGATTTTTTTTTTGATTTTTTTTTTCTACCCATTTATTTTTCTGATTTTTTTTTTGGGCCTTTTATTTAAAGATACAAATGGAAACATAAATTATTTATTACATATATGGAAATATATAAAATATCCAATAAATATAAATTACTACCCACACTATAAGGAGTAAAAAGGTAGTCACAAAACATCGTCTTCCCTCCCTTATTCTTTCCTCTTGGCTTCGGCATCCATCAGCCATTGCTTGAGAGAAATGAAGAGAATTGATGAAATGAGAGGTGTGGTAGGAAATGAAGAGGGATTGGGTATTTATAGAGATGGGGAAGGGTTACTATTCCAACGGTCACTATGCAATTTTTAATATTATTTTTTTTAATATGATCCGGGGTGGCAATCTGGACTGGGCGGGGTTCTAAGCACTGTACCGCGTCTCCAACGAGAACTAGTAAGTCATAACCGGGGTCTGAAATCATTGGTCAACTATAGACATTTCTCTTCACCTCGGTTAAATATTAAGCATTGGGGACTCTCCTGCAGGTGTACTTCCGGTGTGTCTTGAAGTTCAAGTACGGATTAACACATCAGTTTTAACTTGAAGAACCTCAGATTCCCTTCGAACTGAGGTGTAAAATACCGTACTCCACTGAGGCTGTACGAGCTTAGAACTAATGAGGTAACACCGGTCATGAAACCGTGCTAGGACCCCGGTTAATGCAGTCAACATTGACTCCGGACTCTAGGACAAAAAAACTCTTTTTTCTTCTCTTTTTTTTTCTTTTTTTCTTTTTTTTTTAACATATATCACCGGACAAAAATAGGTGTTCACACATGTATTTCTCAAAGTTACTCCTACCACTGGAGTAGGAAGAGCTTTGAAGGCCAAGAAGTTAAGCCCCAGATACGTAGGACCCTATCAGATTTTGCAAAAGATAGGAACTCATGCGTACCGCATTGCTCTGCCACCCGAGCTGACAAATCTTCACAATGTATTTCATGTCTCTCAACTCCGCAAATATGTACCAAGCCCTGATCATGTTCTAAGTCCCGATCAATTTGTTCTGAAAGAAAACCTTACTTTCGAAGCATCGCCAGTGAGGATTGCTGACCGACGACTCAAACAGCTAAGAGGCAAGGAAATCCCTTTGGTCAAGGTAGTTTGGAGTCAGACAGATGATGGGGATGCTACTTGGGAAATTGAGGAGAAAATGAGAGAATTGTACCCTCAATTGTTTTAACTTTAAATTTCGGGACGAAATTTCTAAAAGGAGGGGAGAATGTAACATCCCTGTTTTTAGAAACAATTTCACTCTTGTAATTTTTGAATTATGGAAAGTTTGAAAGAAGAATAAGTCAATATACATAGCCTGTTGATGGTCTGTGGTATCTCATAAGTATCATTTTGCGCATAACAATGTAAATTATAAGGATCATTAGCAAAATTATGCAAAAACTAAGTGAAAAGGGCTCTGTTCCGAGTGACAGAGAAGTATTCCGAGTGAAAGAAAGCTTAAACACTCAAGTTTATATTGATTTGATGCTTCTTACCGAGTGGGACGCATTATGGAAGTATTCCGAACGGTTCTTATGTAACTACTTAAAGATCCGAGTGGAAATGGAAGAAGGAACCATTCCGAGAGAAATATAGAGAGGCTGAACCATTACCGAGTGAGAAAGCAAGTGTTGAGTCAGTTTTGGAAAAATTCCGAGCCATGAAGGGCGGATTCATTCAAGCGAATCGGATTTCGCTTAAGAGATCCGATGTCATTAACCATCCGATGTCTTCTATGTCACATCGGATGGCTGAAGTAAGAAAAGATTTGCTTACTTACACCACACCGAATAAGCATATGTACACACCGGATGGCTACTAGATCCGTCCTTACATTAGGAGTTCACACCGACTAGAGGAAGTTGTTCTTGAACCGATGTGCACACCAAACAATTCTGAGACGGCGTTCACCAAAAACCGATCTCTTTGTAGCCTCACAACACCGCCCACTTTCCACAGACGGAGTCCTTAACTCCTTCACACATACCGTCCTCTATTTCTTACTTCACACTCAACACCGCCTTCTTGCATGGACGTTGTCCCTCAAATCACTACACACCGCCCATCGCTACACTCCGCCTAACATTTCACTCCGCCCTCATGCTACACTCCGCCCTCATAATTTAACACCGCCCTAACTCTATACCGCCTCACATTCCACACTGCCCTAACACTCCATACCGCCTCACATTCAATAACGCTCTAACACTCCATACCGCCCTCACACAGCACACCGTTTCATACTCCACACCGCCCCACACTCCACACCGCCTCATACTCCATACCGCCTCACCTAATACCGTCCTCACATTGCACTCCGCCCTCACTCACCCAATACCGCCTCACATGAGATGACGACCTTGCCAGCACTAAATATTTTTTTTATTCCACATCAGATAGTGGTCAGCCCACTTAACCATATAACGCCAAGAATGATTGGCACAATAAACCAATCGAAGGAGAAAGTTGCCTCCATTACAATAACTTTATATATTTTATTTCTATTTAATGCAAAGCTGACTGGGAAAGGAGTCAAAAGGCTCCATTATCTCACATAATCCTCCAACCGATGTTCCCCATTTAATTTCCACTCACTCTCTTCTTATTTAAGCCAACGCCAGGACTCTTAGAGGACACACACACACAAGACTTAGCAACAGACACACCTCTGTTATCATTTCCCTTTCTTCTTTTTCTTCTACAAACAAGCTTTCTCTCTCAATTCCATTCCTCTCTCGCTCAGAATTGGTGTAGGACAGTGAAGGGGAAACCTCTTTCCTTCCATCCAAGAACTTCATTGAGGTGAGGGGGTATATTCTTGGGTGCTCTGTGGGAAAACCGAGTGGAGGACAGATTCAATGTTATGTGAATTACATGCTTTGATTATATACATATATATGTATCTGTTACTAAATGCTTATAATCAGTTCAGAGTTGTTTGATTAAATGTTATGGTTATTGCTTTGTATTGAATATATGTGAAACTAAATTGATAAAAATATATGCTGATTATTGGACTGTGAAAATATTAAGGAACCTGGGTGTTTATGTGAGTTCCAGCAAGAATTTATAAAATAGAAGTCGGATTCAGTGAGTAATAAGCTCGGAATTTATGAAAAACTGACCTGAACATTTGGACAGAACCTTTTACTCGGAAAAATATATATTAACTTCACTCAGAAAACTGTTTCTACATTATGTTTCGGAAAACACTCTATTTATCTCAAACAGCATTTTCCCCGTTTTATTTTACTCGGAAACCTCTGTTCTTAATGTTTTTCGCTTGGATTTTCATTCAATCTCTAATACTTTTAAAATTATTAAGAAAATATAATTATTATTATTATTCTTATTCTATTAATATTATTATAATTATCATCAATCTTAATATTGTTATTATTATTGTTAGTTTTATTGTTAATCGCATTATTAACATCTTAATTATGATTAATTACATAAAGAATATATTATTTTACCCTTTATACAAAAAATATAATTTTAACCAAGATATAATAGATATATTTCTAAAATAATAAACGAATATCTTATAATGTTTAAATAACTGATGGAATTCAAAGAGCTTGAGAATAATATGATGAGACTGGAAACACATAAGATACCCAGGGATCTAATGATAAGAATAATGCATTTCGCATCATGAAAATATGTTTTGAAGAAGAAAAACTAGAGCATACACCTGGTAAGCTGGAGGACATTCACGTTCGATCTCAGTAGAAGAATATTGGGAGTACAACTGGAACGGCAACCCAATGGCATCAGAGTCGCGCCCTGATAGTCGGGTGAGACGAGTAATTCTGGTGTACTTCGGCTAAATGACGGGATGTATCTATGATCGTGAAGAGCCAAGTCCCAAGATGAAATGATATATATAATGATGAGAACCTGTGAGTTCATTCGTACCATATGATGAAAGAAAGGGGACTTGGTGAGCTCCGATCGCTCTAGAATGGAAACGTTGTGCCCAAGAAATAACTTGAGCAGGATGGAATCCAAAGAATGAAAGGATGATGATGGATTGATTTATTGGGCCCACATGCATCATGAGACTTAACCAAAGATAAATCATAATAAATCCGAACTCATGCATTCATTACAGCATACTTGATTGTTATAATTGTGAATATGTTATATGTATGATTAATTTCATGAAAATATGAGTGATTGTTATAATTGTGAACATGCTAAATGTACGATTATGTGATGACAACATGCTTGATTGTGATAAATATATTAAATGTATGATCTATGTGACATTGTATGTTAACTGGATTATGTCCGCATCGGATGAACCAATCAGGGTCTTGGGTTATACTCACCCTTACTGTTGAACATTTTTCAGAGGAATTAGAAACTCAAGAACCCGAGTGTGAAGATCAGCAATACGCTGAACCCGTTGAGAATAATCATTAGGGATAGAATATTTATAATCAGACACCGGATGACTGTATAATATTTAAGGGTGCCTGCGTGCCCCATTCTGTTAAGAGTACAATTATTTACAGTTTGTGAATAACTATGTGATATATACAATATTACTTCCGCTGATCTGCCACGTATTTATTTATTTAAAAAAAAAATTCACTTTTTCTGAAAACTGTTAACACACTCAGTTAAATAAGATGAACCTACAAAAAGGATTTGTCTTATCTAACCAAGGGTGTTACATCATACATCTTTTTATTTTTAAAAATGTATATTAGACACCTAAAAACACTCGTTGATATGTTAAAAGTGAGTTATATATATATATATATATGAGTTTTATGTGCAATCCGTGACTGAGTAATTTATTAAATTTCGAGGACGAAATTCTTAAAGAGGGGGAGAAATGTAACATCCCGATTTTTATGATTTTTAGAAAAATAATTTAAAAAGGATTAAAGAAGAATTTCTGAATGAAATTCCGAGTGAAAAATGTCAAAAACAAGATTTTCCAAGTGAGGTGAATCAGATTCCGAGTGAAATGAATCTGACTCTGAATGAAATAAGACAGAAGACTAATTCCAAGTGAAGTTAAAATGTTTTCGAGTGAAACATCATTAGGAGAATCATTTTTGAACGAAGTAAAGCTGTGTCCGATTGAAACACGTTTAAGTGAAGTAAATCCGAGTGAAACGGAAACATCTCCGAGTGGAACGATTCTGTAACATCCTAAGTATTTTAATAAAAGTATGAAGAATGGAAATTATTGGTAAATGTTTTAGAGAATTATTTAGTATTTAATCTGCATGAGACGGGGTCAAGGAACCTAGTGTTGGACCGGTCTCAGATATGGAGACCAAACAGCGTTAAAGATCGGTTGTTCAGGGGAGAGCGGTCACAGACGTACTGTCTTGTGATTATTCGGTGTGCCTAATGTGATATTAGCTTGTCCGGTGTGGACGGGACACCTACCTGGGAGCTATGGTCTGGATCAACTTATTATGATGACTAAGACAACGGATAAACGTAACCATGATGCAAGAACGGATGCAATATCCGACCACTCCAACAGTAGCTCGGATTTCCGGGGTGTGGGCACTATGTTAGAATACCGGTTGGCCGGTATTCAGATTGGGCCAATACTCTTACGACGTATTGAGAATGGTGAATAATTAAACGTTGGGGGAATAAATAAGTGTAGTTGATTTAATCACTATAAAAGAGTTCAATGTGGTGAAATTAATTAAAATCTTAATGAGAATACAAATAAAATAAGGAGAAAAGACGATCATGACCCTAAGCTTTATATAAAAGGAGATTCTCTTTCTCCTCTCTTCATTATTCACAAACCATTTCTTCTTCTTGGTATGTTCTCCCTCTTCTCCGTCTTCCCCTCTCTCGTTGCCGAATTGCATGCTCTAGAGGAAGACTTCGTCCGTGTCAAAACTTCAATCGAACTCTATTTCTGTGATCGTGGCCTCAAGGTGAGTCCACTGATCCCTTTTATTTGTGGTCTCTCATTCTTTTTGCTTTTCGGGCGGACAAGGGCCATGCATGGCTGTACTCGAGTCCGTTCCCCACTCCTTTGGTGAGTGTGAGCTCAAATATGGCTTAAGAACTAAGGGCGTTGAAGTTAACGGGCTTTATCTTTTGACCCGTAGGAAGAAGGTTAAGCAACGCAAGGCTGAGTGGCGGAGCTGAGACTGTGAACCCAACGATAAGAGGGCGTAACCGACACCAAGAGCAGATTGACGAAGCTTGGAATAGAGGTAAGGGGGTGTTTGGGTTATGATTAATTAGAATAGGACTTACCTCCTATTCGAACTGTTGAATGGTACGAACGGGGTGAGAAAACGTTATTGAATGTTGCTGTGTGCCTATGTTTGTGTATATGTGACTATGTACCCTGATCAGTTGAGGATCAGGTGTGTGACTGAGTTGATTATGTCATGAGCTTGAAATATTTAATGTTGAGATAATCGGCGTTATAATGTGAATCCGGGTTTGACAAACAGGTCACCCGAGTGATGAGAAAGTGATGTTAATGGCCAAGTTTGATATGTGAAATATGAACTGTATGTATAACTATGTGGTGTGGGACGGCCGACGGTATGCTATAGCCCCTCATTTCCGGCTCCCGTGGTTTTTGTGCCCAGTTGAGATACCCAGTGGTCAAGTAGGACCCAGTGGTCGAGGTGGAGAGTCAAGCAGGACTCGGCGAACCAAGCAGGGTTCACGGGGTGTCAAGTAGGACCCCAGCTGAAGGCCGATCCTTTAGTATCCGGATACTAGGAGTCAGATTGCATGAGAGTCAGTGGTGGTTATCGATGAATTTAATATATTTGCTAAGTTAAGTGGATAGGTTCATTGTGTGTAATGTGCTATAATCTCCGAGTAAGAATTTAATAGATTTGATGAGTGTGAATTGTTATCTCTACTGAATGTTGTTATCCGGTTTGCCGAGTAAACCAGTACGATCTCCGAATGAGACTTATACATATATATATATATATATTTAACTTGTAAAATTCCGCTTTACATTAATTATGATGCCAAACACTCACCCTTGCTGTTATTTTAATTTAGTAACCAGTGACAGGGAGGAAACCGGAGCCATGGAGTCGCGCCAAGGGGGAGATCGATGCTAAGGTCCGAGTGATCTTGAGTGATTGTGTAGAGTATTTGTGTGTATAAGGAGTTTCCGAGTGTTTATTATTATCTGTGTGCCAACTTAATTTGAATCGGATGCGAAATTATATTTTAAAATACATTGATCTAAATGTTTTCATATTTGCTGTGACAACTTATTAACCAGCGGATTCATTCCCGAGTGAGGGATAACCGAGAGACCCCCCCCTCCGGGTAGAAGGTTAGAATGTCCCGAGTGAGATTGGTTGGGAGAGAGAGTTCCGAGTGAAGGAAGTGTGTAAAGATTCTGAGTGAAGAGAAGTTGGATGTGTTCGAGGGGAAATCTGAGTTTCTTCCGAAGGATGTAAGGATAGAGTATTCACCGAGTGAGGATATTCGGAGAAGCGATAACCGAGTGAAGGAGGTTAAACTATCCCCGAGGGAGTTGTGACCGAGCTAGGCTTTCCGAGCGAGGGGTAGTAATGAGTCAAGTGTGGAATGTCCGAGTGAGGGGAAGTTGAGTGTTTTCCGAGCGAAATCCTATTGCCGAAAAAACCATTTTACCGAGTGAATCCCCATGTGAGTCCACACGTGCGCCCTGTTCGCTTAGACTTCAGGTGTGACATTCGCTCAAGCGAGTCGGTACTCGCCTAAGCGACTCGCGGGTTTCGCCTAGGAATTTTGGGGTCTCGCTCAGGCGAGAGGCCCCTGTCCTCTTCTTTTTCTTTCGCCCTTCTTCTTCTTCCGCTGTTTCATCTCCATTTTGTCGAGCAGATATTATCCTGCGTGCACTCTTATTATCACTTTGATTACATCTAAGTAAATACTATTTTTATCAAGACCGAGTGGATTAAATGTTAAAAGAAGTAAATACTAATTCATACTCTGATACAAATTTTATTTAACGCGAAAATTTATTGTGAAAATAATCTGCCGTATGTAAATAAAGAGGTAAATTAACCTAGGATGTTACAGTTGGTATCAAAGCGGTTCTTTCTAGAGCCGGGTGTATGGGTCAATCCAGTGATATTGTGAGTCCGGTGAGGGTGGGTTGCGTTCAATTGTGTTGTGTTTTGTTTGTGCAGCTTGGCATCGTTCCCTTGGCACTCCACTGGCGTAGTATTTTATGTATCTAAGGTAAACTTCCGACTTCTTGGCTGACCTTGGTTATTAACGGTGATGTGTTTGCTTATTGTAGAATTATAAAATGGCCGAAGGAAGTAGTTCCGGGGGTGGAGACGATTTCTTCTCCAAATTTACTCAGTTGATGAGTAGGACCGAGTCTGGCCCTACTCTGGATAAATTCCTTAAAAGGAATCCTCCGGCCTATAAAGGGGGACACGATTATGATGGGGCATACATTTGGATCAGGGATATTGAGCAGGTCTTTGAGTATTTTGAGTGCTCAGAAGAGCAAAAGGTTTTATTTGCCACTTATCAACTAAAAGATGAGGCTAGAGTATAGTGGTCTCGAGTGAAGGTGCAGATGAACGCAGCAAATGAGCCGTTAGTATGGGCAAATTTCCGAAGGAGGTTCCTTGTTAAGTACTTCCTGGATAACTACAAAATCTAGAAGGAAATGGAATTCCTAAAGTTGGAGCAAGGCCGACTGTCTGTGGCTGAGTACACCAGCAAGTTCGATGAGCTGTGCGATTTTTACCATCCTTTCTCATTGGAAGGGACTGAGGGCAGCAAGTGTGCTAAATATGAGGCTGGACTACGGATTGAACTTCGTAGTGTAATTGTACCAATGGAGATTCAGGACTACCCAACTCTGGTGAACAAAGCAAGATTGACTGAAGAGGTACAGTTACAAAGGACGTCTCAACTGAGAGACAAAAAGTCATTGAAAGCAAAAGGGTTCAGCTTCAAGAGGATGGGCCAATTCTTTTGGGGCGGCAAGTCTTCCGCCACCTCTTCATCCTCTTCCGGTCGGGGTTCTACTGGCCGATCGGGTAATCCGTCTGGTAGTCGTGCATGCTATAATTGTGGCCAGGAGGGTCACATTGTTAAATACTGTCAAGCCAATCAAATTGTGTGCTTCTAGTGTAGACAGTCGGGACACCTCAGGCCCGATTACCCTCAGAGGCAGCAGCAGGGCAGGCAAGGCAACCGAGCCAACTCTTCTGGAACTCGGGGTGCCAACCTTCTGAGAGGAGGTAGGAATGGGGCTGGTAGAGGGAGCGAACAATCGGGAAGATCTGATGCCCAGTCCAGTGGTGCCCAGAATGCTATGACCGGGTGAGTATTTGCGTTTGATGCGTTGAAAGCCACGAGGAATGACAATTTGGTACAGGGTAAGTGCCTCATCTGTGGCTATCTTGTTGATGTAATTTATGATTCGGGTGCAACCCATTCATTTATTTTCGAGAGTTGTGTGCGACGGCTTGGTTTGTCGATCGGTTTAATGGAGAACGCTCTTACTGTTTCCACTCCAACCAGTTCCACTTTTCGCGTAACCACAGTGTGTAGAGAAATGCCGATGCAAATCGAAGATCGTACTTTCTGAGTGAATTTTATCTGTATGCCGTTGAAGAACTTAGATGTTATTCTAGGTCTCGATTGGCTCGCTGCTAATCATGTGTTGGTCGACTGCTATCGGAAGAGTATTGTTTTCTCTCAGGAACTCGACACGAAGGACGTGGTGAGTGATGCTCTAGCCACATACATTATTTTATTTGCTTCGGAGGGTCGGTATAACCTTCTGCCGAGCAATATTCCAATTGTTTATGAATTTCCTGATGTTTTTCTGGAAGAAATTCTGGAGCTACCTCCCAGTCGGGAGATTGATTTCTCTATTGACTTGACTCCAGGGGCAGAACCTGTATCTCGAGCGCCATATAGAATGTCTTCGATGGAATTAGCCGAAGTAAAGAAACAAGTAAACGAACTACTGGAAAAAGGCTTTATCCGACCAAGTGCCTCGCCATGGGGCGCTCCACTGTTACTGGTAAAGAAGAAGGATGGTAGCATACGAATGTGCATTGATTACCGACAGCTGAACAAACTGACGATCAAAAATAAATATCCATTGCCTCGGATTGACGATTTACTAGACCAGTTGAGAGGCGCTGTTGTGTTCTCTAAGATCGACTTGAGGTCAGGGTACCACCAAATCTGAGTGAAACCGGAGGATATTCCAAAGACAACGTTTTGGACTCGGTATGGGCACTTTGAGTACATTGTAATGCCCTTCGGAGTGACGAATGCCCCTGCCATCTTTATGGACTATATGAATCGGATTTTTCAACCGTACTTAGACTAGTTTGTGGTGGTATTCATTGATGATATTTTGGTGTATTCGAGGTCAGTTGAGGAGCATGCACAACACCTTCAAATTGTTTTACAAGTACTCCGAGAGAAGAAATTGTATGCTAAACTATCTAAGTGTGATTTCTGGGAGAGTAGTGTACAATTTTTGGGACATGTGATTTCCCGAGAGGGAGTCTTGGTTGATTCGACTAAAATTGAGGCAGTTATGGCTTGGGAAAGGCCAAAGTTAGTAACCGAGATCAGGAGTTTCCTCGGATTAGCTGGATACTATCGACGTTTCATTGAGGGGTTCTCTCGGATAACACTCCATCTGACTCGGTTAACGAGGAAAGAAAGCCCCTTCGTGTGGTCGAAAAAATGTGAATTAAGCTTCCAAACTCTCAAGCGGTGTTTAACGACTGCCCCTATACTTGCATTGCCCAATGTAACACAGGAATTTGAAGTATATTGTGATGCATCCAAATCGGGATTAGGGTGTGTATTGATGCAATCCGATCGGGCAGTTGCCTATGCTTCTAGGCAATTGAGGCCACATGAGGAAAATTACCCGACTCATGATCTGGAACTGGCAGCAATGGTGTATGCACTGAAGATTTGGCGCCATTATCTGTATGGAGCTTGCTTTGTGGTATTTAGTGACCACAAAAGTTTAAAGTATTTATTTGATCAAAAGGAGCTAAATATGAGGCAGAGGGGATGGGTGGAGTACCTGAAGGACTATGACTTCGACTTGAAGTATCACCCGGGCAAGGCGAATGTTGTTGCTGATGCACTGAGCAGGAAGGTATTACACGTGGCTTATCTAATGGGCAGGGAACACGAATTGCTGGAGAACTTTAGGGATATGAATATTGGAGTTGTTTTGGACGCTCCAAACCGAATGACGATCGGAACGTTGAAAATCTCCAACAAATTTCTGGAGTCTATGGTTGCTGCTCAGAAAAACGATAAGGAGTTGCTGAGGCTGATTGACACTCAGACCCGAGGCAAAAATATGGAGTTAACTCGGGGTGACGATGGGATATGAAGATTCAGGAACCGAGTGGTGGTGCCTACACATGGAGGTTTCAGGCAAGCAGTGCTAGCAGAGGCACATAAGAGCTACCTGAGTATACATCCAGGTATAACGAAAATGTATCATGACTTGAAGAAGGAATTCTGGTGGCCAAGCATGAAGAAGGCAATAATCGAGTATGTGAAATCCCGTGTGATATGCCAGAAGTGCAAAATCGAGCATCAACGACCCCCAGGTTTGCTTCGACCCCCAGAAATTCCGGTCTGGAAGTGGGAAAGTATCACCATGGACTTCGTGTCCGGACTGCCTCGCACCCAAACCGGATGCAACACAATTTGGGTGATTGTCGATCGACTAACCAAAAGTGCCTACTTCCTGGCAATGAATATGAAATGGTCGCTGGACCGATTAGCTAAGTTATATGTTGCTGAGATTGTACGACTGCATGGTGTGCCCTCAAGCATTATTTCTGATCGGGATCCCCAATTCACTTCAAGATTTTGGGGGAGCTTGCAACAACAATTGGGTACTGAGCTCAAACTGAGCTCGGCTTACCATCCCCAGACTGATGGCCAATCAAAACGGACAATACAGACTCTTGAGGATATGTTAAGGGCATGTGTGCTGGAACAGGGCGGATCATGGGAGAAATACTTACCCTTGGTGGAGTTCGCATATAATAACAGTTATCATAGCAGCATTGGGATGGCTCCATATGAAGCTCTTTATGGTCGGAAATGTCGTACTCCATTGTGTTAGAATGAGAATGGCGATGCCATTCATCTGGGGCCCGAGCTGATTCAAGAGATAAACGAACAAGTTGCTTTAATCCGGGAAAAGATAAAAATTGCCCAGGACCGACAAAAGAGCTATTATGATAATCGGCATAGTCCGCTTGAGTTTCAAGTAGGCGACTGGGTGTTCTTGAGGATTTCACCGACTAAAGGTGTAGGTCGGATTTTGAAGGGCCAAAAGCTTAATCCGAAATACATTGGGCCCTACCAAATACTAGAGTGGATCGGTGAAGTTGCTTACCGACTGGATCTTCCCCATTCACTGACTAGCATTCACAATGTGTTTCACGTATCTCAGCTTCGCGCCTACATTCCGTGTGACACAATGATTGTACCAAGTGACTCCATTGAATTGAAAGAAAACCTAACGGTGGAAGCTATACCGATCGAAATTGAGGAGTATCAAACGAAACGATTAAGGAGCAAGGAGGTGCCGTTGGTAAAGGTGAAATGGCAGAATTTGAATTGGATAAACTACACTTGGGAATTAGAATCGGATATGAGGAGGGTATACCCCCATCTTTTTAAATCGGGACATTGATTTCGGGGATGAAATCCCCTTTTAGGGGGGTGAGTGTAACATCCCAAGTATTTTAATAAAAGTATGAAGAATGGAAATTATTAGTAAATGTTTTAGAGAATTATTTAGTATTTAATCTACATGAGACGGGGTCAAGGAACCCAGTGTTGGACCGGTCTCAGATATGGAGACCAAACAGCGTTAAAGATCGGTTGTTCAGGGGAGAGCGGTCACAGACGTACTGTCTTGTGATTATTCGGTGTGCCTAATGTGATATTAGCTTGTCCGGTGTGGACGGGACACCTACCTGGGAGCTATGGTCTGGATCAACTTATTATGATGACTAAGACAACGGATAAACGTAACCATGATGCAAGAACGGATGCAATATCCGACCACTCCAACAGTAGCTCGGATTTCTGGGGTGTGGGCACTATGTTAGAATACCGGTTGGCCGGTATTCAGATTGGGCCAATACTCTTACGACGTATTGAGAATGGTGAATAATTAAACGTTGGGGGAATAAATAAGTGTAGTTGATTTAATCACTATAAAAGAGTTCAATGTGGTGAAATTGATTAAAATCTTAATGAGAATACAAATAAAATAAGGAGAAAAGACGATCATGACCCTAAGCTTTATATAAAAGGAGATTCTCTTTCTCCTCTCTTCATTATTCACAAACCACTTCTTCTTCTTGGTCTGTTCTCCCTCTTCTCCATCTTCCCCTCTCTCGTTGCCGAATTGCATGCTCTGGAGGAAGACTTTGTCCGTGTCAAAACTTCAATCGAACTTCATTTCTGTGATCGTGGCCTCAAGGTGAGTCCACTGATCCCTTTTATTTGTGGCCTCTCATTCTTTTTGCTTTTCGGGCGGACAAGGGCCATGCATGGCTGTACTCGAGTCCGTTCCCCACTCCTTTGGTGAGTGTGAGCTCAAATATGGCTTAAGAACTGAGGGCGTTGAAGTTAACGGGCTTTATCTTTTGACCCGTAGGAAGAAGGTTAAGCAACGCAAGGCTGAGTGGCGGAGCTGAGACTGTGAACCCAACGATAAGAGGGTGTAACCGACACCAAGAGCAGATTGACGAAGCTTGGAACAGAGGTAAGATGGGTGTTTGGGTTATGATTAATTAGAATAGGACTTACCTCCTATCCGAACTGTTGAATGGTACGAACGGGGTGAGAAAACGTTATTGAATGTTGCTGTGTGCCTATGTTTATGTATATGTGACTATGTACCCTGATCAGTTGAGGATCGGGTGTGTGACTGAGTTGATTATGTCATGAGATTGAAATATTTAATGTTGAGATAATCGGCGTTATAATGTGAATTCGGGTTTGACAAGCAGGTCACCCGAGTGATGAGAAAGTGATGTTAATGGCCAAGTTTGATATGTGAAATATGAACTGTATGTATAACTATGTGGTGTGGGACGGCCGACGGTATGCTATAGCCCCTCATTTCCGGCTCCCGTGGTTTTTGTGCCCAGTTGAGCTACCCAGTGGTCGAGGTGGAGAGTCAAGCAGGACTCGGTGAACCAAGCAGGGTTCACGGGGTGTCAAGTAGGACCCCAGCTGAAGGCCGATCCTTTAGTATCCAGAAACTAGGAGTCAGATTGCATGAGAGTCAGTGGCGGTTATCGATGAATTTAATATATTTGCTAAGTTAAGTGGATAGGTTCATTGTGTGTAATGTGCTATAATCTCCGAGTAAGAATTTAATAGATTTGATGAGTGTGAATTGTTATCTCTACTGAATGTTGTTATCGGGTTTGCCGAGTTAACCACTACGATCTCCGAATGAGACTTATACATACATATATATATATATATATATTTAACTTGTAAAATTCCGCGTTACATTAATTATGATGTCAAACACTCACCCTTGCTGTTATTTTAATTTAGTAACCAGTGACAGGGAGGAAACCAGAGCCATGGAGTCGTGCCAAGGGGGAGATCGATGCTAAGGCCCGAGTGATCTTGAGTGATTGTGTAGAGTATTTGTGTGTATAAGGAGTTTCCGAGTGTTTATTATTATCTGTGTGCCAACTTAATTTGAATCGGGTGTGAAATTATATTTTAAAATACATTAATCTAAATGTTTTCATATTTGCTGTGATAACTCATTAACCAGCGGATTCATTCCCGAGTGAGGGATAACCGAGAGACCCCCCCTCCGGGTGGAAGGTTAGAATGTCCCGAGTGAGATTGGTTGGGAGAGAGAGTTCCGAGTGAAGGAAGTGTGTAAAGATTCCGAGTAAAGAGAAGTTGGATGTGTTCGAGGGGAAATCTGAGTTTCTTCCAAAGGATGTAAGGATAGAGTATTCACCGAGTGAGGATATTCGGAGAAGCGATAACCGAGTGAAGGAGGTTGAACTATCCCCGAGGGAGTTGTGACCGAGCTAGGCTTTCCGAGCGAGGGGTAGTAATGAGTCAAGTGTGGAAGGTCCGAGTGAGGGGAAGTTGAGTGTTTTCCGAGTGAAATCCTATTGCCGAATAAACCATTTTACCGAGTGAATCCCCATGTGAGTCCACACGTGCGCCCTGTTCGCTTAGACTTCAGGTGTGACATTCGCTCAAGTGAGTCGGTACTCGCCTAAGCGACTCGCGGGTTTCGCCTAGGAATTTTGGGGTCTCGCTCAGGCGAGAGGCCCCTGTCCTCTTCTTTTTCTTTCGCCCTTCTTCTTCTTCCGCTGTTTCATCTCCATTTTGCCGGGCGGATATTATCCTGTGTGCACTCTTATTATCACTTTGATTGCATCTAAGTAAATACTATTTTTATCAAGACTGAGTGGATTAAATGTTAAAAGAAGTAAATATTAATTCATACTCAGATACAAATTTTATTTAACGCGAAAATTTATTGTGAAAATAATTTGCCGTATGTAAATAAAGAGGTAAATTAACCTAGGATGTTACAGATTCCAAATGGGTTGTTTCCGAGAGAAGTGGAAGTACTTCTTGGACCGATATTCTGATTAGTAAACTCCCGAGTGGAGTATATCTGGGTGGATGGTTTACCGAGTGAAATGTCTCTGTGACACTTCTGAGTGAGATATTTTGAGTAAGTCTTTCCAGGAAGAGTGCTTCTGGATAAAGAGAGACTTCAACTCTGATTATGTTTTCTGAGTGAATAATCCCGAGGAGAGTAAATATCTGGGTGATAAACTCCATTTAATTCGTGCTCGGATTGGTCTACAGTTTCTGAGAGCTTGTGCTCGGATTCGTCTTCAAGACCATCTTCAATTTCGAGTTCCGAGAAAAGAATTGGACTTTGACTTGGAGAGAAATAACCGAGTAAAGATAAATCTGATTGATATATTTCCGAATAAGATAGTTATAAGTGGGCCATTTCCGAGGAAGGAAAGCTGTGTTTCATGGATGAAATTTTCCGAGTGAATGGCTTCCGAATGAAGGAGTTCTGAAAGAACAGAAGCTTTCTTCGAGTCGGAATACACTGAAACCGAGTCAGAATAAATAATTATTTTAAGCTTTCCACGTCATTTTGTTCTTCCATCTTCTAGCGAAATCCTTTCTCAGATATTTTCTAAGAATGAGACCCTTTTTAATGTGCTGTCCCTTTTCATAAAATATCTTAATCTTTCATTATCATTAAAGAGACGTATATCAGAATACTTCTATTCATTCACGTCTCTTCTGCATGAATTATATATATATATATATATATATATATAAGTCCTTCCATTGTTGGATTAAAGGAAGAACTCTTGAAAGTGAAATCATCAGCCTTACTTTCCAATTCTCTGAAAACCATTGAACGAAGATAATTAAATCTTCATCTCTTCTCTTCACGAAGGAAGCTTGGACTGGTGCAGAACTACAATTCCAGTCGGAATTCTGGAGCAGTGACTTGATTATAAATTTTAAAAGCTACTGGAACTTCTTATTCCAGGTAGGGGGAGCGTTACATCTCAAATAGATGGTTTATGGATGGATTTGAGGTATTATTGATATGATATATGTGATATATGAATGAAATGTTATTGAGACCCCAATTGAATAACATACTTTATGTTAATTATTTTCCATTCTTATTGAGTTTATATATGTTGTTGTCATTCATAATATTGAAGATGTTAGTATGTGATTGATGATTATGATATGAATTATATTCATGAATTTTCATGATATATAATTGCATGCTATGTTGGCTATTATACCGAGTGGAATGATATGAGATGGTGTTGATGTGTGATTGATATTGATATTATTTGATATATCAATTGTATTCAGACGCACACAGGACTGCAGGGGGCCTGTGATGCTGGTCCAGTTGTGGATGACCTGATGAAGGCATAGACCCTGTGGTGGTTCCTATATACCACGGACGCCTTTGAGTGGGACTCAAGGTCGGCCCGTAGCACTGAGTAGAGGACCGCTATCACTCTGGGAGTGGTACTCGGTGTTACATTATGGGCGCAGAGCGGTTTGGTACCTGTAAAATGGTCAGATCAACGAAGAGCTGAATATGGCTCGGGGAGCCAGTGTTGCAATACAAAAATTATAATGATCCCATTTTGGTTGATCATGAACACTGATGTTGATATATATTAATGGATCCATTTGATTGAGCATGTGCATACACTGATTTATGTGTTGATAGCATGCTGTTTTATGATGAGTATAAAATTATTGTGAATGATTTATGATGATAATTGAGATCGGTGAGAATGAATGATTTGTGATGAGCATATGTATATGCCACGGTTTTGTTTAATGAATGATTTATTATGATAATTGTGATCGGTTTTGTTTTATAAATATAGTTATTAATTGGACTCTTATCCAATTCAATAACTGTTATTTGATATGTTTATGCTCACCCTCTACTATTGTTATTTTTTTTTACCGTGAATGAAGGGCCCAACCATGATATGAGAAGTCACTCTGCTGCTCGGAGTGTAGTTTGGTAGAAGTCTTGGCTGGCTCCTGTGAATACCGAGTGAAAAATATTTAATTGTATATTTAAAAGAGCCGGTCGACTTTTGTAAAAATTGATTTTGTAATTGTTTAATTCAAATTCTGTTTTGGAAATTTGAATTATTTGCAAAATTTTATTTGATTTATTGAAATTTATTTTAAAATTAAGGATGTTATATGGGTTGTGGTGATGTTGGTGGTGTGGTAAAGGTGAGAGTAGTGATGGTGACAATGAATTCCTAAAGAAAGAAAGAAGAGAAAAAAATAGGTTTATTATTAATAATATTATTTTATTTAAATTTAATATCGTTATTATGTTTCTGTTAACCGAGCTAACGAAAATGTTCAATGTGATATGTTACACATATTAAAGGAATAATTTGAGCTATGGAAAGTTATAAGACCAAGTTAGCATATTTGCCTATATGATAGATCATTTCTTTATCATAGAATAAATTAATAGAATGCAATGACAATGTTTCAGCAAAGATTTTTAGGAGACCAAAATAATTATGTGATATATTCAAAATTTAAAATTTACAAAAACACTTGTGCAAAAAATACCAATCATTGTAAAATAAAACATAATAATTAGGGTGGTCAAGATATTTCTACTATGGAAAAATTTCACTACTAATTATATTGATCTGGTCTCAATATTGACCTATGGGTAAAAAAGTCATTTGACCTAAAGTCTTTATGCAAGACTGACATTTCAAGTAATATTATAATCCAATACCAGCTTCCAGCATTGTGCATGACACTTATGACTTAATATTGGTACGAGCCATTCCCTCGATATTGGTAGACCATAGTTGACTTATGCAATTACGTGTTGATAAAGCAACCTGCAAACAGACTGATAGGAAGGCACAATAGTTTGGTAGCATCTACATTGTGTGTTAGCCTTTTTGCAATGACAACACTTCGTATTCACCTACTTAAAACGACTCTTTCGCTGCTCTGACGTAAAAAAAAACCTACAAAGCAACAATAAAAAGGTAGAACATTCTTATTCTCACTTAAGCTCGAGTCCTTTTATTCTCTCTGAATTTTCTGCAGGTTACACCACTTTTGCCCCACAACACGTCGGGTTGGCGATATTTACTCAAAGAAGCATCCAAAGTCTTATATCTCCCCACTGGAATAGACCAATATAAAATAGACACACACCAGTCAACATATCCCAACACTTACCAGTTCATATATGTTTAGACTGTTTAAATAAATAATAATTTATTCTGATTATTTGTAGATAGATTTCCTAGAAGAAAAATTACATATCTAATGTCTTACAAGAATTGAATGATTAATTTTCATTATCTAACTTAAATATCAAGAATTATTAAATAAAATTTCTCCTTTTGTTAATAGCATCTTCTTTTGACAAAGGAAAAAAAAAAAAGAAAAAGGGAAAGAAATGTAGCAGATCCTGACATCACATTGCCAGCTAGTTACCAGCCCTGAGTGAGAAAGAGAGAGAGAGAGATAGGAATTGGGACATTCTATTTTGACCATTGTTCACAACAAAACACCCCTTCCTTCTTTTTCTCTCTCTTTCTTTCTCTCTGCGTTTTCTTTTTCATATTTATTTATTATATATTATTATATAATTTTATTCATAGATAAATTTCTGATTAATTAATTAACCCGAATCGGAGCGTCCCTCGATTCTCCGGCGTTCCATGGGGCGGTTATCTGTCTAGGGTTTGCTCTCTCCGATCGCCGTTTCGCAGACATGTCGCGCCAAACGACGTCGTCTGCGTTCACTAAATCCAAGACCCTCGACAACAAATATGTATGCCATTTTCCCTCTTTCGATCTCAACATTTTCGTTAAAATGTCTTTTCTCATTGCTCTGTGGACTCGTCAATGCAACACTGAAAGGTCAATTAGTGAAAACTTTTATGGTTTTAGGTTTGTGTTATCGTTGTGTCTCAATTGAGTTGAAGAAACTTGGAAATTGGGAAGATTACTACTACTACTGTGGTTTTTATAACGTAAAATTTTGATGACCAGGGGAATTGTAGTGATGTTAGTGGTTATTTGCAAGTTGATGGTGTGGGAGTTGGCGGTGGGGAGGCAATGTGGAACCGTGAAATGGAAATGGTGGCTGTGGTTCCGAGAATGGGGTCAAAACAATGCTTAGTATGTTGGTTTGCAAGATGATTTTGACATGGAATCGGATGGTGGTAGTGGCTGAATGTGTTTTTTCTTCTTGAGAGTGGCCATTAGATGATTTTAATTTTTTGTTGTTGCTGCTTAGAAATGGAATCCTCAGGGAGCTGGTGAATGATAGGGCACAATGTGGAACCGTACCAGCCATTAGATGATTTTAATTTTTATTGTTGCTGCTTTGAAATATGTTTTTTTTTAAATTTTTTTTTGGTGTTTGCTTGCAAATGGTAGGAATTTGGTCAAAAGGAGTGTATGCTCTAATTCCTGAATTTTGTTGCAAGTGTTTGACTTTTATGGTTTTGTTCCTATATTGAGTTTGCTTAAGGAATTGAATCATTAAATAGCTTTTTTATTTTTTCCCTAATGGTTGATTGCTTATCTTGCGTGTGAGATTTGGTGCAGATGCTGGGAGATGAGATTGGAAAAGGAGCTTATGGCCGAGTTTACAAAGGTTTGGACCTGGAGAATGGAGATTTTGTTGCCATTAAACAAGTTTCTTTGGAGAAGATTGCGCAGGAGGATCTCAACGTTATTATGGTATACAATGCGCATCATATTTTAGCTTTTATGTCAGTTGTTAACAATAAATGGAAAGCTAGAGCCTTAAGTTTGGGATGGTACCAGTAATGGGTACGAATATGTGTATGGAATATTGTACTAAAAAAGATAAATTTGAAATCTAGTCACAACAGTATGCCTGTGTGCGCGCACACCTGGACATGCGTGTAATTTTGTAAAAAAAAAAAAAACACATAACATATTATGCTTTCAAGCTTCCATGGATTTTATTCAAAACTGGCCACTGACTAATTATAAACTGGGTATTATCTATAAGGGGTATAAGTTAATATCAGTGGACATGCCCACATTGGAGTACTCTTACTCCAATTCTGTTAGAATCTGTTAGGAAGCCTGTTAAATAGAAGCTTCCATGTAATCTAGGCTAGCTTCTCTTGTACACTTCAATTGCCTATAAATAGGTCATCTCATGTACTTCTTACTCATTCAATGAAATCAGATTTAACCCTAAAGTTCTCTTTAAACAATTGTAATATTATCTTTTATTATTAGTTATTACACTGCACATTAAGCATTAGCAACAAGAAAATGACAAACCAAAAATACAAGGAATGATCGTCCATAGCAAATATGGGGGAATATGCAACTATAAAGAGAAATAGAAAGCATCAGGTTAAGCTGCCCAATCCCTCTGCATTTTTTGTTGATGAACTGCTTTAAATAAAAACAGCTGCCTTATCTTATCCCAAATTCTGTGCAGTTACAAGGGAGATGTTCAGTATAAATTCTTGTGGTACTCTTCAGTGTGTGCACAAGCTAGTTCCTGTGGATTTCCATTATATGAGCTGTCCACCTAAACCTGCAACTACTAGTAAATCTTTAGTCATATGGTCTAACTTAATATGTCAGATAGTAGCATAGGTTGCACACCGCTATTAAAATTACTTTAATGCCGCTGAAATCTCTAAAGCTAGACAACAAAATTGGTATAATAGGGTTTATTGGTCATTCCACTTATATGATCGGATGACCCTCCCTTAGACCAATTTTTTTATTTTATTTTATTTTATGTGGGACCTTTTCTAGCACACTTGAACTACCAACTTATAATGTGCAAAACATAAAACAAATGGGAAATTCAATAACATCATTTTTCTAACTTTTAATGTCTTCATATTATGGCTTTGTTTTCATGATTGATATTTCGTTATCTCCATTGACTAATTCGGGTGATGTTTTGCCTCTGATTGAACTATCATTTGATGGATGCCTCTGTTTCCAGCAAGAGATAGATTTGTTAAAGGTACTTTTTCTCTTCAATGTTGGATTTGTATTTTACTCTGCATTATCAGTTAAATTTTTGTTTTCTTAATAGTTGTCATGGTATTATCTGCTTAATTTCTTCCATGTTATATGCTGTGCATGAAAGTTTAGGCAATGACGTTGAACAACATACTACAGCTGCTCTTGCATCAAAACATATTTGTAAACTGATAGATTTGCATTGGACCAAAAGGAACATGGTCTGTTTCATGAATTTGGAGAATTAGCTTCTAATTGATGATACACTTGATTCCAATTCTTTTACATGCCCCATGCTGCCATGCACCTTTTTGAACATGGATGAAGACAGATTTTATGCCAATTTGCTTGGGAAATCAAGAAATTCTTACCCCCAAAAAAGGGTGGGAAACCATAGTAGTCAATCCCAAATAGCGGCGCGGAGCGGCCGCCCTTAAAACTGGGATAGCGGGATAGCAGAAAGCGGGATGACCGCTATTTTAATTAAAATTATATAAATATTACCTATATTTTCTACACATATATATATGTAAAAAAAATACACAAAAATTAAATTTAAAGACCATAAAAGTATTCAAATCATAACACCATAAAAGTATTCAAATCATAACAATATTCTTGACAAACATGAAATGAAACATCACAATCATATAACATAACCATGGCATAAAATTTATAACAATCCTAAATTCCTAATATGCATCATCATCTTCATCTTCAAGGTTTGGCTCTTCATCTCCTGCATCATCTTCATCACCACTTAGGTAGATCTCTTCCCCATCTGATTCAATGTCTTCACTGTCAAACTCTTCTTCCTCCTCTTCTGCTTGAATTACCTCTTTTCCCTTCCTAGAAGTAGTAGGGGCAGCAGCTGTATTCCCTCCCTTTTTGCTCCTCCTAGTGTATGTCAATGGCTCAGTAGCCCCAGTAGCTTCAGCAACATCTCTCCATGTTAAGACATCATCATCAAAGACCAAATCACATGCCCCTTCCTCATCTTCATCCTCCATCCTTCCTAGTACCCACTCATTGGTATCATCTTCAACATCATCTAGCACAATAGGATCAATCACATCTTGACAATCAAAACGCTCCCTAAGAGTTTGGTTATATTTAATATAAACCAAATCTTGTAATCTTTGATGTTCTAGCCTATTTCTCTTTTTAGCATGAACCTAAATAAAAAATTAATGGAAACGTTAGAAACTACTAGACTAAATGTTATCAAATTGAATGTATTGACTTGAGAACTCAACTCTACTTACCTGCTCAAACATACTCCAATTCCGCTCACACCCAGATGAGCTACAAGTTAAACTCAGCACCTTAATGGCAATAGTTTGTAGCTTTGGAGTATGTGATCCAAAACTTACCCACC
This sequence comes from Clitoria ternatea, assembly GCA_037962975.1. Lineage (NCBI taxonomy): Eukaryota > Viridiplantae > Streptophyta > Magnoliopsida > Fabales > Fabaceae > Clitoria > Clitoria ternatea. Next base: position 71,833,687 of record CM075676.1, read on the forward strand.
ATTCAGCTGTAATTGAAAAATATATATACAACAAATAATCAGAACCAAAATACCAAATAACTCAGCACCTTATTCAACTCCAATCCTAAAAAACACTCTTACCAGGTGCCATTGTAGATCTTTTCCTTATAGCTGCCTTGATTCCAAAGAGGCCTGCAGCTCTCCTATACAGTGATATCTCATCTAGAGCTTTGTCTTCATCATCTGAGCTAGTGGACAACCTTTCAATACATTTGTACAATCCATCCATCACCTCTGGATCATTTTCTACTTGTGGGTTGCCATAGAAGAATTGGGGATTCAAGTAATGACCCGCTGCGTGCAATGGATGGTGAAGTTGACATTCCCATCGTCTATCAATGATAGAAAAAATCTCCTTGAACTTGGCTTCATCTCCCTTGAAAGAATTCCGGATACTTTCCTTGGCTCTATCCATAGCTTCATATATGTAGCCCATCGCCGGCCTCTTCTCATTGTCAACTAGCCTAAGCACCTTCACAATGGGTGCCATTGCCTTTAGGCTGTAAATAACATCACCCCAAAAAGTAGGCATAAGAACAATGTCCGCTACTCTTTTCCCCTTGGTCTCCTTGGCATTGTTGGACTTCAACCACTCATCTGAAATAAACATCTTTCTAAGATCATTCTTCAAACTATACAGCCTTTGCAATGTAAGAAATGTTGTGGCAAATCTTGTGACTCCGTGCCTAACCAACTCCTTCTTATGAGTGAATTGTCTCATAATGTTCAAGGTTAATGTGTGGTTATAGATGTAACCCACAAGAGATATTCCTCTTTTTATGGTCCTCTTCACTCTTGGAAGCTTCCCAATATCCTCTAGCATCAAGTCTAGGCAGTGTGCAGCACAAGGAGTCCAAAATAAATGTGTTCTTGTTGCCATCAACAACTTGCCTAATAGTAAAATCAAACTATTAGTACTAGTGATACAATACAAAGTTTATAAATTATAACAAAATCATAATTACTCTTAAAATTAATAAACTAACTCTTACCAGCTTTCACATAATTACTCCCATTGTCGGTGACCACTTGCACAACATTATTCTCTCCTATCTCTTCAACAAAATCATCCAGCAACTTGTACAGTTGTTCCCCGGTCTTCACATATGATGAAGCATCAACACTCCTAATAAACATAGAACCTCTTGGACAATGGACCAAAAAATTTATCAAGGTTCTATTCTTCCTATCTGTCCATCCATCCGACATTATACTACAACCATAACGCTCCCTCTCTCTCACATGATCCTGCAACAATGCCCTAGTGTACTCCAATTCTTTTTTCAAAAGAGGAACTCTAGCTTCATGATAGCTTGGAGGTTTAAGATGCTTCCCATAATTTCCAATAGCTTCCACCATTAACTTGAAGCTTTTTGTGCGTAACACATTAAAAGGAATTGAGTTCCTACAAAGGAACCGTTCTATATATTGTATTGTTCTAGCCCTTGCTTCCTTGTCACAAGCATCGTTTATGCTTGTTTGCCTTGAAGCCTTCCCTTCCAAACGAATGGTTGATTCAGGATTTTTAAAATACAACAAGTCCAATGGACCTTTAGGTTTCTTGGCAGTGGAAGCTGTTTGTGATGATGCAATCGACGTTGCCATACTTGCAGCTCTTTTTCCTTGTCGAATGGCTGAAATCTCCTCTACTAGTTCATGATCCTCATCAAGGTCATCAGTCTCTTTCAAATATGCATCTCTTTCATTTTTCTTGTTTATAAATGCAGCCTTAAGAGTTTCTTTAACATCTTCTGGGCACTTATGACAACTACCGCAGTCCCCCCTCACACCCATTTGATGTCTTTTAGCCCGGGTAATTCCACCAGTTGTGATCTTGCCACAGAAATCACAAGTGACTTGCTTCCGATTATTGATGTCTTTCAAGCTGTTCCAATCCCAAGCAATGTCTTGGTTTGGTGCATTAGGCTTCACATGTCCAGGAAGTGGTGAGGGCCTAAACCTGACAGCATTCCCTTCAACAGCTCTTGCTGTATTTTCTTCAGCCATTGCAGAAACAGCCTCCCAACAGCCCTTCCAAACAAACAGCCTCCAACAGCCTCTTTAAACAGCCTCCAACAGCCTTCCAACAGCCTTCCAATCCAACAGCCTTCCAACAGCCTCTTTAAACAGCCTCCAACAGCCTTCAACAACCTTCAACAGCCCCCAACAGTATTTCAACAGCCCACCGGAGAAGAAGAGAAGAAGAACTGAAGTAGAGAAGAAGAGGTGAAGAAGAACAGAACCAGAACTCGCCGGAGAAGACACTGGTTCGCCGGAGAAGACACAGGGGCTCGCCGGAGAAGACAGGGACTCGTCGGAAATGGCTGGGACAGGCCGGAAATGGGAGGGAAACGCCGGAAAACCTGTGAGGAACACCGGAGAAGGAGTGGGTGTCGCGGAAATGGGGTGGGTGTCGCGGAAATGGGCTTTCGTGTTTTGAAGAAGTGGGAAACTTGCTGCGGGTGGTGTTAGGGTTTAGAAATGGGAGGGAAAAGAAAGCAAAAGGGCGAAAATACCCTTAAAAAAGACGTTTCACACAGGGGCAAAACCGGGAGGAAGGAGGAGCGGGCGATTCGCGCCGCGATCCGGCGCACCCGCGACGCCGCGATTCCGTCCGCGATCGCCGCAATCAAATGCATCCCGCGACGGGCCACTGCGTCGCGCCCCGGCTCCGCTCCGCCGCGATAGCGGCCGCTCCGGCCGCTATTGACTACTATGTGGGAAACCATAGACAATGGTGGCAAAGTTGGGTTTTTGCTCCCATATGGTAGTGGCATGAGGGCTGCGATAGCAGGCAAAATGTTTTAGACTCAATTGTTGTGTATGAAAAGAATCTTCCCTAATAGAGAGCTAGTTTTGTGATCATATGGATGTTCCCAGCTCGAATAAGCTTATCTCTCACAGGGATACTTATGGTCTAGACAAAAATAGATAAAATATGACCTAATGCGCTGGTTCTAGAAAGGAGGTGGGGGTTCTTTGACAGGGTGCTTCACATCATGACTGGCTACTATGCTACCTTTCTTTGTTTGCTGATGCTGTTATAATGAATTGTTTATTGGCTTAATGACTTAATCTTGGGATTGGACTTATTGTATGGTGCCATGTCTCTGATATGATTATTATTTTTGCAGAATTTGAACCACAAAAACATTGTAAAGTATCTTGGATCTTCAAAGACAAAAAGTCACTTGCATATTGTTCTTGAGTAAGTGGACTCACCTCTTTAACGGCGTAAGAAGATTTGGTTTATGGATTTAAGAGGAGTTAAAGGGTTTTGTGTCATGGCTTTTGGCTATATCTTAGGTATGTGGAGAATGGGTCACTTGCAAATATTATCAAGCCAAATAAATTCGGACCTTTTCCAGAATCATTGGTTGCAGTTTATATTGCCCAGGTTTGTAGGTGTGAATTCATTTAGGATTTTCCAGGATTTTATTATTTTTGAATTTTATACTTAAATGTATTATTTGATGAGATAGGTGTTGGAAGGCTTGGTTTATCTGCATGAACAAGGTGTTATCCATCGGGACATTAAGGGTGCAAACATATTGACAACTAAAGAGGCAAGCCTTCTTTCCTTTTATTTGGACTTAATTATTGTATCCAGATGTATTGTTCTTAGTATTCTAATTTCAATGTTTAGTCATATCGGGCACCATAGTGTGGTTTTATACAGTATAATTATATTTGCATTATTGTTCCTTTTCTGCTTCATGATCAATGACAGTTATTTCTGTGCATGCATTTGATCACAATCTTAATTGTTAATTTTTCATTCAATGGCTTTTTTTCTATTCATATTAGAGTAGCCAAATCCAATCCAACCTTTTGAACTTCTATCTCTTGTACAGTTTCTTTTTTTATCAACAATTTTCCCCTAATGGTACTCTAACAGTATTGCCATGGGTTTCCCTTAACACCACTTTTGATCTAGTCATTTTTTCCATGCTCTAGTTTTTACTTTTTTTTGTTGTTGGGTTTGATCTAGAAAATTTGCCTCATTTTTCACTAATTACCATTTTACCTCCTGCTTTCAGGGTCTTGTCAAACTTGCTGATTTTGGTGTTGCAACAAAATTAACAGAGGCTGATGTCAATACTCATTCAGTTGTTGGAACACCTTACTGGATGGCTCCAGAGGTATTACTCGTGTGATATTCTTCTGCTAATCATTTACTTACGAGTTTTAAGTCAGTGCTATGTTTACTTTGTTTTGTAACACCTGAATGATATGCAAATAGATGGCCTACTTTGTTACATTTTGGGCTTCTTTTGGCTTGCTATTTACTTTGTGTATTTTCAGGAGAATCTCTTATCTTCTCCTAGTTGTACTGTCCCTTTCCTCAGTCTTATAATGCATTTTATTTTAATAACAGAAATAGTTTATTTGTTTAGCTGAGTACTTTGCTGAGGCTTTAGTGAATCTCAATAAGTGGTCTGTGAATTAAGGAAGTGATTTCTAATATGTACTGGGGTTGATGATTAGAGGCACTCACTAATAATTTTGATTTAATTTTTCAGGTTATAGAAATGTCTGGGGTTTGTGCAGCTTCTGACATTTGGAGTGTGGGTTGCACAGTTATTGAACTTCTTACATGTGTACCTCCTTATTATGATTTGCAGCCTATGCCTGCTCTTTTCCGTATTGTTCAGGTTTAGGCTCTATCATTTATTGTTTTTTCAATTTATGAAGCTTGCAACATTTTGTTAGATAATGGCAATTATACTTGATTGTATAACTAGCAAGTTCATAAGTGGTGCAATTTACATTGTCCTGTGTTGTTGATATGCTTAACTACACAAGTTTGATTTGATTCATATCCCTTGATTTTTCTCTTAGGATGAGCATCCTCCAATTCCAGATAGCCTTTCACCGGACATTACTGATTTTCTGCTTCAATGCTTTAAGAAGGTAAATTGGATCTTAACTATTGGTTGGAATATGTTTCTTGATGCATATGTTGTCTTAGCTTGGATGCTATTGTGGATGTGTAATGTATCACCTCATGTACTCTTTCCTTGCATTATATTTATGCTCCTTGTTCCTGTTCTTACCCACCTAACACAAACACAAGCAAATTATTACTATGCATTTTATGATTACTGTACTGGTTGGTCTCCATATAAGACAAAAGTTGAGAGATGGCATGTTATTTTGTAGCATATAGTTTGTATTAGGTTATTTGTTGGGTTTAGGATTTAGGGTTTAGAGTTTATAGGGAGCACAGGCTATGCAATATTTATCATTCTATTTGGAAATAATTATTATTAGTATAAACAACAAATCAAAGCCTAGTCCTACTAATTTGATGGATCATTATTTTTTTGTCATGTAGTAAGTGTAAAGATAGACTAATTACATGGATCATTCACACACTCATATGTCTGTATAATTTAGTTTTTGGGCAAATTATAGGAACAAGTTAGTGTTTTTTTGATGCGGGGGATTGGAGTAGTGGATAATATAATTTTTAGTCATTATCTGAAATTTCAATTCAATTTTAATTTTTACTTTTGCTTTACTGTGAAAACCATTGTTTGATTGTTTGACAGAATTAACCCATATGCTCTTGAAAAACTAATTCTATCTTCTCCTAATTGATAAGCTGTGTATAATTTATTGGTATTTGGAAGAAATTTTGATTATCTTTATGTCTATTATTAATATTTTTGAGAATGTCATTCTTTTCTTCTTTTTACTAAAAGGCTTTTCTATATTTGCTTCGTGCACAAATATATATTATTTGATTTCATCAGGAATAGAAACATACTTCATCAAGAAGTAATAAAATAAAGTCATGGTTAAACAGTAGCATGAGTTTTATAATGTATTTTACCATGGCTTATAAATGGAGATCTTGAAAATGGCTTTTTTAGCTTGATGAATGCTACTTACTATATTATTTTTTTTATCTATTCTCAAGATTTAATTGATGCTATCACTGATGTCTATGTAGTTTTATAGCTCTACCATTGTAGGACAGGCAATATGAGTACTTGTATTGATCCGAACTCTTAAATTTGGGTATTGAGCCTAACTCAATTCTAAAAGTTAGCTCATACAATGAAGATTACCTTCACCTTATATATTTTTAATTGGTCATATCTCTAGTCAATGTGAGACTTTAAACACGGACTTTTATCCAATGAAGCTGATAGCTAATACGAGTTTTATATACCATTTTATTGCCCATGTCAGGATGCTAGACAGAGGCCTGATGCTAAAACGCTGTTGTCTCACCCCTGGATTCAAAACTGTAGACGTGCACTGCAGTCTTCTCTTCGTCATAGTGGAACACTAAGGTTGATTGGTTAAGCTATTATTGTCCTGCTATCAGTGCTATGTTATTTCTTCATGTTAAATCTAGCTAGTATTCTGTTTAATTTTTTGATCCATAAAATCACATGACTATAACTGGACTAACAGAGTGTGCAACACCTTGCTTACTCTTTTTTATTCGGTTGACATTGGTGTTATCAATGGTGGATGGGGGTTCATGGCAGTCAGCCAGAAAAATGCCATTAAGGTTATGGCGGGTTACGATGGATGTCATGGCGGTCATAATAAAATACTATATATAAGCAGAAAAATAGGCTAAAAAATACTGCAGAATTAATAACTATGCAAATCCAACGTAATAACTCAATTCAAACCATACCATAACAACTTTTCAAATTCAATCAAGTCAAATTAAAGATAAAATACAGTATAACTGTATATATGAATCAAAATAAACTAAAAAACCTCTAGAAATTAATAAGTATGACAATCTAACAGAGTAACTCAATTAAAACATACCATTACCGTAACTTATCAAGTTCAAGCAACATAAATTTGGCTGGATTTGGATTTATTTTCGGCTGGACTTGCAGAGTTTTTGACTTGCAGTGACATTAAATATTCTCTGTTTTTTGTTACGAGGAGTAGAATTCATTTTTGCATTTTATATATTTATTTAATATTTACAAAAATTAAATTCTTGAAGTTTTACAGTAGTAGTTGGCTTTGTCTTTCTTTGTGTAGGTATATTTGTGTGTTTTTATTAGGCAGATATTATAAATTACTTTCTCATAAAAATAAATAAAATACTAATACTTAAAGATTATGAAAAAAATTGAAACAAAGAAATGAGAAAGAGAGTGAAAAAGAATGAAAAAGAGAAGTGAGAAAAAGAGAGAAAGAGAATGAAAGAGAAGTGAGAAAGAGTGTATGAAACAGAAAGAAAAAGAGAAGTGAGAGAAAGAGAACGAGTGAGAGAGAGAGAGCAGAAAAAATAGGAGGTTGGAGATAGTGAGAAAGAGAACGAAACAAGGGGTGATAAACAGGGTTTTTATGCCGGAGATGGCGATCAGAGGGCCAGAGATAGTCATCGGAGACATGAGTTCAGTGGAGATAGTGCAGATACAACATGCAAGCAAGTTTGAAGGTTGGGTGTTTGGTTCAAGTGTTGTTCTGAAAGGTGGGGAACCATCTTTTAGGGTTCTTTCATTAACAAACCCATGGGTTTGTCTGTTGGAAAACGGGTCAAAATGGCCCCTTTTTTTTTCTGGAATATCCACCATGGCCTGCCATTTCACCACAACCATATCGGTGCCATGGCACCGCCGTGAAAAATCGCCACTCCTTGGGCAGCACATGGCAGCATGTTGAAATTTCACCATGCCATGGCATGGCCATAACCAATATTTGACAACACTAATTTAACATCACAATCTAGTCTTACCTCTGTTCTTGTATTTCTTTCTTTCCTCTTGTAATACTATTCTTTTAAATGTACAGAAAAAGTAATCTGCAACCATACCTACACATGGAAACTTCTAAAATGTTGTCTTTCTGTATTTGTCTTCCTGGACACTGATGATGAGCTCCTTGAATAATTCTTTAAAGCAATAGTTTATATCATGTTATGTAAAGTCATAATGTGGGAAGGAACCAAAACCAATATTTTCCCATTTTTCTTCTATTTCGTTGTTGGCTTGGCTTGGACATTGGCTATTAGAATTTAGAATTTATCTTATTCAAGGTCTTATAAGGAGTGTTCTTATCATATTCTCAAAATCCCAGTCAATGTGAGACATCATAAAACACCTTCAATTTATTTTCCCGCATTGCAATTCTTCATCGAATAGCCGCTCATAAACTTTTAATAGTCTTGATTCTGGTAGAAGTGTCAGACTATGAATTTATATTATATTATGTCATATGTTATATGTTATATTTGCTGTATTCACCTGCCAATCAGTTGTAGTACTTCATTTACTCTACTTTAATAAGTGAATGTTTATTAGCTGTTGGGTATTTGTAGACTTTTTACTGCTTATTTTATTTTATAACTATGCTAAAGGGTCATTTACTTTTAGCTCTGTACTCTGTAATTGTTAATAATTTTTTTTTTTAATTTGAACATAGATTGCTACCTCTTGCAGAAATACAGAGGAAGATGGTTCTGCTGATGCCGATGTTTCTAGTGCTAATGAAAGCTCTTCTATGCTGAAAGAGGTTAGTGTTGATGGGAGGCTGTGAAATATGCTATTCTATCTTTTCTAGTGGAGTTAATAATTGCTGTAAGAATCGAAACTGCTAACCATAAATGATGGATCTCATAGCGGGAGCAACTAGATTATATTTTTATTATGGTCTCTATTTCAATTTGTATGTTGCAGGATTCTGCAATAGGTTGTTCAATTGTGACTGTTGATAGCAGAAAATCTCAGGAAGACAATGCTTCTGATTCTAATTTTCCCAACAATAGAAATGAGAAGCTTGATGATGTTCCATCAGATCAGGTTCTTACGTTAGCCATACATGAAAAGTCATCTCTACAGGCTAGTTCTAGCAAACTCTCTTCTAGCGGAGAAGTGGCTAGTTCTGAGCCTACTGGCAATTATGAAATTTCAAATGCTAAAGACCATGAATTTATGGTGAATGGAGAAATTGAATCTCCACAATCAAGAGGAATGACTAATAAGGTTGGAGGAAATGATAGTTCTATAAATAATGGAAACAAGTCTTTTGCGTTTGGACCAAGAGGTCAAGATAATGGTTCCCTTACGGTTAGTATTTCATATTTTTGTTGCTTATTTGTAACATATTTTGAGCATTGACTTACTAGTGTGTGTGTATATTTTGAAAATTCCTGCCCTTCATCCTATTAAGCGAGGTTGGTTATACAGATCAAATGACACACTTGGGCTCTTCTGGAAACAAACTTTTTTGTTTTTAATAAATCCATTTAGCTTGGTTCATCTTAAATGTTTCTCCTAAAGCTTTTTTAGTCTTTTTTCCATTTTTTACAACTAGGTCTCTGTTCCTTCTCTGCTGTTGACTGATCCAAGTTAGATGATTTTCTGCGTGCACTTTCTTTTCATTTGTACTTTCTTGCCCATCAAGGTAGAGAAGCAATTTCTCATCCTTTAGTCTAATAAGGTTGGGCGAACTTCCACTTATGTTGTTACTTTTGAAATTTTGGGTTATGGATTATCTATGAGCAGGGTGCCATATTCTTATTTTATAACTCTCAGTCACTAGACATGAGATCAACTCAACGTAGGCTGCTCAAAGCTTCCCTGTTTTGCTTTTAATAGTTGATGTAAATTGTAATTCATTAAGAAAAAATGTTTTTCTTTCTGAAAAAAATCTCATGCTTTCCTAATTGCCATCTGAAGGCAATGAAGATGCCAACCACCCCTGTGGAAGGAAATGAGCTGAGTAAATTTAGCGACCCTCCAGGAGATGCTTACTTAGATGATTTATTTCATCCAATAGATAGACAATCTGGGGAGATTGTAGCCGAGGCATCCACCTCGACATCCACTTCACATATGGCTAAAGGTAATGCATCTGTGATTGATGGTGGTAAAAATGACCTGGCCAAAGAATTGAGGGCTACAATTGCTCGAAAGCAATGGGAGAAGGAAAGTGAGATTGGACAGACAAGCAATGGTGGAAACCTTTTACACCGAGTGATGATAGGCGTTCTAAAAGATGATGTAATTGATATAGATGGTTTGGTAAGTTGATCAGTTTTGATATTTGAGCTCTTTAAATTAAAATCCCATGTTTTAGTTATTTTGACTCTTTATCATCTCTCTTCTTTTAATCAGGTATTTGATGAAAAACTTCCTGGAGAAAACCTTTTTCCTCTGCAGGTACCTAAGTCCTCTGTATAACATACCCCTCTCTTGCATAAGATGGTCTGTTCTGTTCATTTTGTAGCATCTCATATATTATTTCTCTTGGTTTAAATTTTAGGTTTGGAATGTTATCGAGTGTTGTGGTAGATTGTTGTTTGACATGGGCATAACTTTAGAAATGTGAGGTAGAAAACACTTGTTCTTCAAATTTGCCTCATGTTTGTAAACCTTGTATATTACGTCTTTGGCATGAAAGTAATTTTGTGGATATGCTATTTGTTTACCCTCTGTGTTTCTTATTTCATATTAATTTCTGCTGTGTATGACATGAACATGGTTTGGTTTAGTACAAGCCTACAAGGTCATCTTGTGTGAACAGTCACATAGATTGTATCTTTGATGTATCACCTACAAATATGGCTTCCTTGATCCAACAAACGGAGGTGGGGGGAGGAGAGACCAAGAGAGGGGGAGGGAGGAAAAAGGCATTAAACTAGTATATTTACCCCAATTTTTTTAAGTCCAATGCATGCAGTTGGTGTCCATTATTTAATTCATTTTTATCACAATTATTACGTTATTTGCATCTCTGGTATTTGCTTTTCAGTATTTCCCATAGGTGCTCCATAATTTTCTTTTCTTCACTATTATACTTTTGCATGTTTTGTGGTCCAGTGGGTTGTATGTAATTCTGTAAAATAACTCAGATTGCCTGTATGCTTACCAAAATGCAATTTTGGCATCTTCCATCAACTGCCAACACTTGAACTCCATAATTTATGTTAACATGATGCTTTGAAAATGTTTAAAAAAGAAATACAAGTCCTAGTATGTTACCATGATGATTTCAAAATGTTCAAAGAACCAGTGCTAATCTTGTCACGTGAAACTTCTCTTGCATCATGGTGACATTCTATCTGTTACCCCTTATTTTATCCCCAGATGCTTAACAGCCATCATCTGTCTGTGAACTCTGTTTCCATGCAGAGGAATTCGAAATTGATTTACCGGTGCTTTGTATGCTAGGCTTGCAGTTTAATGTATTTTCCATAATGCTGTAGGCTGTTGAGTTCAGCAGACTAGTTGGTTCATTAAGACCAGAGGAATCAGAAGATGTGATCGTTTCTGCATGTCAGAAACTTATTGGTATGTTTCATCAACGACCGGAACAGAAGATTGTGTTTGTTACCCAGCATGGTTTACTTCCTCTAGCAGACCTGCTAGAAGTTCCTAAAACACGTGTATGTTTCCCTTTTGACACTTCAGGCATACTAACAATTCAGTAACTAGAAAGACATCTCAATCTCAATTGTTGTTTCAGGTCATATGTTCTGTGCTTCAGCTTATAAATCAAATAATTAAAGACAACACAGATTTTCAAGAAAATGCATGTCTTGTGGGATTGGTAAGTCCTCTTTATATTTTGTGCTCCTGTAATCTCCCTTTTCTCTTTTATTCTTCTCTTCTTTATTTGGTTGAATTCTATATCAAAATTTGTCTAATTGATGCTGGGGGCATTCATTAAGATAGTTGTTGATTCCAGAGTATTCTTATTTTTTCAAACAAATGAAGAAACAATTTTTGTTACAATCATTATTTAGTCAGATTTAATTTGTGGGCTTCATCTAATATCTTTACCATGATGCTATGGTGCTTATGCTGGTGTAATTCTGCAATTTTTTTACAGGATTATGGTTTTTGGTATGGCGAGTCACATCGCACCTATGGTTTGATTGTGTAACACAACCAATAAGATAGCTATCTGTGAAAAATTCATAGAATGTCATTTCCGTTTAATGGTTGAGTCGAATCTGATGTTATCTTTAATTTTTCCTACAAGGATTCAGATTAGAATCAAGCTCCCGTAAGGATTTAGACTCTGTAATATGAAAAAAACTCAACAAATTCTTTGGACATTTAAATAAGACTAGGTGTCAGCCAAGTCTTTTAAAACTCATAAACGTAATATATGCCCATGGAGTACATTTGGGACAGGGTAGGTTAGGCTTTCTTGATGCTTGATTGTATCAGCGGACTTCCTCAAATATATTTGGCTATATTTAATGCAAATTTCATGGCAGATTCCTGCAGTCATGAGCTTTGCAGTTCCCGATCGTCCCCGAGAGATTCGTATGGAAGCAGCTTATTTTTTACAGCAGCTTTGTCAGTCAAGGTCTGAAATGTATTATATTTGTTGTTTATTATTTGTTATTGTTATTTGTGATTATTACCTGGATTTTATATTTTGAAAATAATACATGGGAATTTTTTGTTCACACTTGATGCAGTTCTTTAACATTACAAATGTTTATAGCTTGTCGTGGAATACCTGTTTTGGTGGGATTTCTTGAGGCTGATTATGCCAAGTACAGGTTGGTTGGTTGTGAATTAGTTACATTTTACACTAATTTTAGTTTATAATGCAATGCCAAGATTTGTTAGATATAAAGATTGCAACAGAAGTGGCATACATTTTTCTGATGTTTTTCTTCTGGGAAATTAGTTATTCAATCTGGGAGTTATTATCTTGAAGGTCACACATGAGCCTCTTTCCTTAATATGGGTCTTACTTTTACATGTGGTCCTTGTTCATGATCCCTCATATGTTCTTATATTGTCATGCTGCTTTCTCTATGTGGAATAAGTTGTTTGACCTTTTGCTGAATTCTAGGTCTATCCTACTTCCTTGGAACAATTTTAGTGATTAGCTTAATGTAGCTCTGGTAGAAGTTATTTTGTGGCAATGTACTCTCTGTTCTATGCTTCGGTGCATTTGGTTAACTTGGAGTATGTGTATTACATCTTTATGAAGGTTTCACTGGGGTAGCAAATGATTTGGGATAAGGCATTATGTAGTAAAGCACAATTCTTTTTGTTTGTTGTTGGTGTTTCATATTATATTCATGTTAAGGAGGATCTCTTATCTGCCAAACTCTTTCACCATCTTCTCTTGATTTTTTTTTCTTTTTTAGAAAACACATTGTAGAGCTTAATTTTTTCATTGCTTTCTTTTTCTTTTATATAATGTTTGCATCTCTATGATTGACTACTCACACACGTGTGTGTATCCTTTCTGTTTTTCCATTTTACTTCTACCCAGCACATGCATATGCTTGTTCATTGCATTCTCCAAACTTGTATAATAAAAGCTGACTGCACAATTTCTGTTTCAGGGAGATGGTTCATCTTGCTATTGATGGCATGTGGCAGGTATTTAAGCTTCAGCAGTCGACGCTTAGAAATGATTTTTGTCGCATAGCTGCTAAGAATGGAATACTTCTCAGGCTTATAAATACTCTTTATAGCTTAAATGAGTCAACTAGGCTAGCTTCTAGTTCTATGGGAGGTGGATTTTCAATTGATGGTTCAGCTCAACGTCCACGATCTGGTATCTTGGATCCTACGCACCCTTCTATCAATCAAAATGAGGTAGTGCTCTCTTCTGTAGATCAGCAAGATCTCTCTAAAGGGAGACGTGGAATACTTGATCATTACTTAGAACCTTCACATCCTTCATCCTCCAACCCTCGAAGATCAGATGCTAACTACCCGATGGATAATGATAGACCTCAATCTAGTAGTGTGGCAGTTGATGATGTGTCACTAGGAAAGAGTTTGACCCCATTATCCAGGGAGTCATCAGCAGGAGCACTTAAAGAGCGAGAGAATATGGATCGTTGGAAATCGGATCCTTCTCGAGCAGATGTTGAACCTAGACAGCCACGTCTTTCTACTAACAGGGCATCAACAGATAGGCTAACAAAATTAGCAGAACCTTCATCAAATGGACCATCAGTAACAGGAGCCACACAACAAGAGCAAGTTAGGCCTCTTCTTAGCTTGTTGGATAAAGAGCCCCCATCTGGACGTTTTTCTGGACAGCTTGAGTATGTACGTCAGTTTTCAGGATTAGAAAGACATGAAAGTGTACTCCCTTTGTTACATTCCTCTGAAAAGAAAACAAATGGTGAACTAGACTTTTTGATGGCAGAATTTGCAGGTAATAAGGATCTATCTTTTTTTTTTATGAAGATATTTTAACCTAGTTAAATAACAAAGTCACAAAAATATATACAAACCATCATTAAATTTCAGTTTAAACTTTCTGCTTCTTTTAGAAACTATTCCTTTTCATTCTCTTGATAATTTTAAATCAAAAGTCCCTCAACCTTGCTTGAAATACTCATGTTCATAATAATTACATTTACAAGAATGTTATTTTTTCTTGTCTTAGTAAGGATGTGATGGTTTCCAAACTTATAGTGAAAGTGTGCAACAAGCTTAGTTCCTTCTTTCTTCTAGGTTTTATAATTATGAGATTTGAAATTGTTGTATATTGAAGTCTGGTACCCTGAATATTTTCTTACAGGTAGGTTATTGTTTACAGTAAGAGTTCATGTTATATATTCTTGCTGTTTAAAAGTTTTTCCAATTTTTTGGTATCTGGCTAACCACATGTTGAGCGCTATAGTTCTGTGCTGTATTATTCCTGAAATAGATTTTATGATTTTAACACTGCAATCTACAGTCAACATGGCTGGAAAACTTCATGTGTGCTTATGTATGAATGGCTCAGTAATTGTGTGGTTTTGCAGATGTTTCTCAACGTGGAAGGGAAAATGGAAATCTTGACTCCAGTGCTAGAGTGTCTCACAAAGTTACTCCCAAGAAACTAGGGACTTTGGGTTCCAGTGAAGGAGCTGCTTCAACATCTGGGATTGTATCACAGACAGCATCAGGTGTACTGTCTGGTTCAGGTGTTCTGAATGCTAGACCAGGTAGTGCTACTTCGTCTGGGCTACTTTCCCACACGGTTTCATCACTAAATGCAGAAGTTGCCAGAGAGTACCTGGAGAAAGTTGCAGATCTTCTACTCGAGTTTGCACAAGCCGATACAACAGTAAAGTCTTACATGTGTAGCCAAAGCTTGCTCAGTCGTCTTTTCCAGATGTTTAATAGGGTGGAACCTCCTATTTTGTTGAAGGTGTGTGACACAAAGCATGTCTTTTATAGTGTGCCTTATACCTTACAGCTACAGTTTCTGACTTTTTTATATTGGCATATCTTGTAGATACTGAAGTGTATTAATCATCTGTCAACTGATCCAAATTGCTTAGAAAATCTTCAGCGTGCTGAAGCAATAAAACACCTGATACCAAATCTTGAACTCAAAGAAGGGTCTCTTGTATCGGAGATACATCACGAGGTACATTGTTCTTAATTTTTCTTACTATTAACAAAATTGAGTTTTATAGAGCATACCTGTATTTCTCATAACTTTCTGTACCTTATTCTTCACTTTTGTTTATTTTAACTTCAAATAAATTTGGCAGTGGTCATGTACTACAATGTGTTTTTACTGTGCAAAAGAGAACTTAAATTTCATTTAACTGTTGCTTTTGATTTTCTAGATTTGTGTGAGTATAATTTTGTTATCCTTTCTTTATCTTGTGTGGTTGTGCCTAAGAGATAAGAGGAAAGACAGAGAAGAATGCTAACAAGCTGAGAGAAAACATATTGGAACTGTATTGAATATATTACAATAGAATGAGTTATGATACATTGAGAGACATAACTAACTGAATTTATTGGCAAGGAGTTATTAGCTGGCTTGAGTGACATGCCACTCTATGACACATCCACAAGGATAACTAACTCGGCCATGCTTTACATGCATGACTAGGGATAATATTCCCCTGCGGCAAGGACTAGCTGAGCCAACAGACTAAGATACTAGTCTTAAACTATACACTGAGATGGTGAATACTTGAAGTTGGCTTGAAGCTCATTTTCTATTTTTCTTTTACAGGTCTTGAATGCATTGTTCAATTTATGCAAGATAAATAAGAGGAGACAAGAACAAGCAGCTGAAAATGGAATCATTCCCCACTTGATGCAATTCATCACATCAAATTCTCCCTTGAAACAATACGCTCTGCCTCTACTATGTGACATGGCACATGCTTCTCGCAATTCGAGGGAGCAGCTAAGGGCTCATGGTGGTTTGGATGTCTATTTGAACCTTCTTGAAGATGAGCTTTGGTCTGTGACAGCACTAGACTCTATTGCGGTTTGTTTAGCCCATGACAATGATAATAGGAAGGTTGAGCAAGCATTGCTGAAAAAGGATGCAGTTCAGAAGCTTGTGAAGTTCTTCCAGTGCTGTCCAGAGCAGCATTTTGTACACATATTGGAGCCGTTCTTGAAAATCATCACGTATAGGATTCTGACCCCTCTCTCTTCATTTGTTCCAATTATCTAAGTATTTGGTTCTGTGTAAAGCTTTAACTTTGATAAAATAGTCTCGCATCGATAGGTTACAAGCAAACGGTTACTGCTCCAAAGTCCCTTTTACATCTTGTGAAGTAGAATGGGTATAGGATGGACAAGTAGTTCACTTGCATTAACTGATTGATGGATTGGAAAAAAATACGATTCTACAGAAGTGGGACCTGGATTGTATGTAGGACTCAAAGCACTAGAAGCTAGATTAATTCTATACTTGGCAGTATATGATCTTGTGGGATAAGTAAGATATGATAATGGCAATGGGAATGTTGCTTAGCTTTTCTTGCAATAACCCAGTTACCCTTTAGGGAGGGATTAATTTGGATGTGGTTGAGTTTTTACCTTTTCAGTGCTTCCTAGTCAAATTCTATCCGTAAGTGTAAATTTTTCTAAAAGAAAGAAGAGATTACTAGCAAGGGAGATAAGATATATTCCTAGGAACAGAAAATATCAGAAAACCAGATACGTTTTAACTCTTACCTAAATAACCTTGTGATATCTTTGTTATGTAATGTTTGATTCAGCTTCAAGAGATGCAATATCAGTTTATACTTCTACATTCAAATGTTCTCATCCTTGGTTTCTTTTCTGTTGGATTTTTATTTGATCACTGTCATCATGTAAATATTGCAGAAAATCTGCAAGGATCAATACCACATTGGCTGTTAATGGATTAACACCATTGCTCATTGCAAGGCTAAATCATCAGGATGCTATAGCTCGCCTTAATTTACTCAGACTAATAAAGGTATGCATGCATATATGTTGTTTTCCATACATGTTAACCAAGTTACGCATGGCCTTGTCAAGAGATACCAATTTTCAGTCATCAAAACCGAAAGGAAAAACTAAGATGAACAAACTGGGGTACAGGATTTTACTTGGTTGAATTTTAAAAAACTGAAGAATAGGATGTTCATTACATTGTTATTTTATCTAAAACTCAGACAGTAACAGTGACACACTAAGTCTACTGTAGCTTCATTTGACAAATTGGTTTCTCAGCACGTATTGATCTAGTGCAATTAAACATTTATTCAAAAGTGAGAGAATGTCTCATGTCTTTAAATTCTTGAAACTGATTCCCAGAAGTTTAAAGTATGGATTCTTCTCCAACTTGGGATAGTATCAGAATTTGAGTATTAGTTATTCGTTATACATGTGGATAATGTTCATGGCGTTATTTATCAGTTATTGACTTGTTTATCATACTTGTGTTGATTATCTGCCCCAGTAATTAATAATCATACTGATCTAGTAAAAATACTTGGGTCTCATTTGGATTTGAAAATGCTTCCTGTTTTCGTTTCCTGTTTGTAAACTTTTGTATAGGAAAAAATGGAAACAGAAAATGAAAACAGGAAATAGAAAAAAGTTATTTTCAGTATTTTTTGTATAAAATTTTGGAAATAAGAAATATGATGACAGTTTTATGATTAAAACTGAAAAGCAAGAAATGAAAACATGAAACATTTTCAAATCCAAACAGGGCCCAAGGGACCGTTTAGTTTCTGTTCTTATTTTCTATTTTTAATTTTAATTACAAAACTATGATCTTATTTTCTGTTTTCAAGATTTTTAGTTTTCATGTTGACATGGCTTAGTATAAAATTTGCATGAATGTTGTATGCTAATGTGTTTGGCTCTACGGCAATACCTACGCTCTTAAAAATGTTCTGGCAGGCTGTTTATGAGCATCACCCTCAGCCTAAGAAATTGATTGTGGAGAATGATCTACCTGAGAAACTTCAAAACTTAATAGGAGAAAGGAGAGATGGACAAGTGTTGGTCAAGCAGATGGCTACTTCATTACTTAAAGCCCTTCACATAAACACTGTTTTGTAAATTTAGATTATAGTGATTATTTTTTTACGTGTATTTAATGTAATTGGGGAAAAAAAAGTATTTATCGTTGTATATAACTTTCCCCTATATTTGGTTTGTTTATTTTATACCATGTTTGATTGAGTGAAAAAGAAGCATAGGTTGGCATTTGTCGTTTTGTTTCGGCTCTTGGATAATATTTTGGCGGGTGGCTGATTCTCCAGCTTCAATACCCAGAAATGTCCTTTTTTGTGCCAAATATATATGGCTGCTTTTGTATGGATAGGTGCGAAAATCTCTAGGTACTAGCAAGAACTATTCGTTTTATTCACACTAGTTCTTGATAAGCAAGAAAATGCCTGTTTTGTAAAGGAATGTGATATTTTAAATTGTCTATTAAATGGTGTCGACTGTTGATGCGTGCAATTTTCCTTTGTTTTTAAATGCTGTGTAGTTGATGTTACCAAATGCCTGTGTTTAGAAATGTATTTCGTCGCTTATGTTGATGTGAGTATCATTTTGAAGATGCAACGTATATTTCCTTCATATACATACCCTTTTTAGAAGATGATGTTGAAATTTGAAGTCCTTTGCTAACCCTATGTATTTTGATCTCGATGGATTCTTACGAAGTATCAAAGCTATACGTACTCTTTAACCCCAAAAAAACCCAAAAAAATTAATGTAAGAATAAGAAAAATGTAAGACGAAATACTAGCGAAACATTTTGGCGGTTTGGAGACCCGGGAAGCCCAAACATGTCAAAGTGGCGCAGGTGGTTTCAACTTACAGTATGTTACAGTTTTTGTCGCCAAAAGTTACGCCTTATAATTTTTAGAGTAAAATACCTTTTTTAGCTTTTTAAAACTCTTGGGTTTTTGAAAAAAAATTTCAAAAATTTATCCTACATTTGTCAGCGGTTCGGAAACGAAACCGCTAACATAAGTCCTAACCCGTAGCCCGAAAAATCCGTGAAAGAATCTGTCTTATATTTGTCAACGGTTCGGAATCCAAACTGCTAACATAAGTCCTGACCTATACCCTGGTAAGTCCGGGAAAGCTATTTGTCTTACATTTGTCCGCGGTTTGATATCCAAACCGCTATCATAAGCCTCTTTCTTTTCTTAACGGTTGTAGGGAAAACTGCTGAGATAACTCCCATACATTTTAGGGTTAGAACCACTAAGATCTAAGCATCTTCCAACCAAGCCTCTAATCTTCGGTCAACCTCAACAAAACCTATCTGCAACAATGGCCGCCAAATGAATTTTAAAGAGAGAAAAAGAACTCAGGAGTTTGTATGGAAAAGAAGGGAGGTGGTTCGATTTTGGGTTTGTTGTGGTGAAGATGATGGTTTGGTCTTGATGTGGACTTTTGTCTCAATCTCATTCCCAACCCTAATTCCTCTTTTCTTCCTCACATCACAAACACATTCTAAATGTTTAATTTTTGGCACTTATCCACTAATGAAGAAAGAAAAAACATTCATCCACACTTTTTTTCTTCCGCTGAGGTAGCGTCAAATATCAATTTAAAAAAACTTAAATCCTTGCTAGAATCCTATTGAGATTTTCTGTGGAAAAAAATTCTGACGACAATTATTTTTAAAAAATAAAGTAACAATAATATAACTCTACACGGAACGAGCTTGACAATTTTAAGTGAACAATTCATTTTATAACAAGATTCTTAAAATCGCAACGGGACGTACTTATACATATGTTATGATTGACCTTTTTAACATTCAGAACATGATAATATAACATAATTATTAAACACTAGTGAAAAAATATAATATAATTGGGGTAATTACCCCTATTGTTAAATATAATATCTTATATTCCCTAAACAAAATTAGAGGCTACCTACATCCCATTACAACAATACATTAAAACTGAATCATCAGCTCAAAATGGACCCTCAAGAAAATTGGGGAAAACACTTCCTTGCCCCTAAAATTATACCAAACGAGGATTGCCAGCCAATATTTTGGCAAAAGATGGGGAACGCAGGGACCGCTGCTGAAAAGTATATCTATGTAGAGCTTTTCGCCATGTCTAAATTGCTTTGCATTGTTGTTGAGTTGGTTACAGAACCTTCAAAATCAGCTCCCAAATCCAAATGGTGATTTAGTCCTACTACCGCCTTCTCCATACATCTCATTCCATTTCCTCAACTCATTCATGCTTGTTGCATCGTATGCAACTGATGGACCCACCTATACAATTATCACAAGTCAGCCATCTCACATGTATTAAAACTAATGCTGCTAACATACCAATAGTGATGAAATGTCCGTTTGGTATGCAGTTGGAGAAAGAGTTATGAAAATGAAATTAATATTGATCTTTCATGTCATTCAAAATAATCAAAACTTTGTTTGACCATAGAATCTTTTCCTTCCTTTCACAAAACCTCCATTTGTAAATCTAAACATTTAAACAAATGGACTAGAATATAGTAGGAAAATTTCAATGCAGTTCCCTATATACTTTTGGTGTTGCTCTCTGATCAGAATTAAAATTTTATCTCAGCAACTCATAGTACAAGCCAACATTAATGATTGGTGAGTTACCCAGATAAAACACCAAAATTCTGACCAGAGAAAAACACCAACAGCATATAAGGAATTGCACTAAGTTTTTTTCCTTTAAATCAAAGGCCCGGATTTAAACAGTTTAAATACGTGGTAATTATGAAAAAACACAAGCTTGGATAGAATAGGCAAAACAATAAAATAAGTCTACGTGCACACATTGGAAGTACTTTTCGCTTCAAGTAAGAGAACCTATAACAATTCGGAATGAACAACTATAATGTTATATACCTTGGCTTTTGACTGAACAAAATCATCCAAATTAAGAGGCCTCAGTACTGAAGTCGTATCACCAGTGTTTTCCTGTACAAATTAAAAGAGATAGCACCAAGTGAGCAGGCAAACAAATCCAATTAAGGTAACGTGACATTGAATTGGTTAAAATGCAGAAGCTACGAATTGAACTTCTCAAAATGATGCCACATGAAATCATTTTGAACCATTTGAAAATAAGTAATAAGTTTTATTCTTCTTAACAAATATCACATGTGCAAAACAAATGTGCATTTTTGTGATTGTGAAAAATTTTAAAAGAATACAGTGCTCAAAAACAGAAATCACTATAAGGAATCTGAGCTTGTTTTACATATTCATGGCACATGCATCAACTAAGAAAAACAGATTTATAAAGCCCGTACCTTTTCTTTCTCTAAGAGTTCTTGAACAGGTCTGTATGCTGCAGCAATACAGAGGTTCTGCCATATTAAAGCATGAGGCAGCATGAGATGCTCGGTGTTCCCACATGGAATGTAATATATATTGCAACTCAGGAAAGCATGATAATTATAATAGGGTTAAATATGTTTTTGATCCTTGTTTTAATTAATTTTTAGTTTTGGACCCTTTAGATTTTTTATTGGTTTTAGTCCTTAAGTTATTTAATATATTGAAATTGTTCTCTAGTATGTTGATATCAGTACCTGAAATATAATAACATTAACATAATTGCTGACATAGAAATGTTATGTCATCTATCTTCTGTTCAATCTCTCCAACTATTTCCACTCTTTTGACTTCCCAAAATGTACCTTATCTTCTTTTCCATCAATAGCTTTAGGGACCAATTTCAACATGTTAAATTACATAAAGATTGAAACCAATAAAACCATTGAGGGACCAGTATGCTGGACTGCAAGAGAAATGTGGAGGAAGGGAAAGGAAATGGGGGAGCACTCTCACTCTTGGCCCTCTAATAGAGGAAAAGGAGACGAAAATGAAAAAGAAGGTCATGAGTTCAACTCTGCTAACATTCTGATCTGTTAAAAATATTATTTAACATTTTCCCTCCGATCACTCACTTTCCACAAGTGGTCCAGCATAGTGGTGCCGTGCCTACCATAAAGCAGTAGCTGTTCAGATGCAATTAACAATATTTACCTTCAAATCACTGCCAGAGTATCCATCAGTCAAGTTAGCAAGTTTGTCAAACTGAAAATCAGGATCCAAATTTTCTTGTGCAAGAAATATTCTTAAAATCTTCATTCGATTTTCTGCATCTGGTAAATCAACGTATATCCTAGAAACGTATTACCAACATAAAGCTTAGAACAAAAGAAGTACTTTCCATTCCAGTAATTATCAAATATTATAAATGTAGAATATAATTTGAATAAAGTTATACACTATAAATCACACATCAAGGAATTTATCATTGAAGTTATCCCTAGCAGTAAAATTTTTTAACAAGTTGTTAAACTAGTGCCATTATAAAATTATTCAAGAGCCTCCAGTAAACAGCTTGAGCTTATAGTTTATCCTTGACAATATGATTCAACAACATATACTGCAGACAGGGATACAGTGACCAGAAAATACTGTAACTTCCACAGGATTATATTTTATCAACTACTTACTATTCACATACCCATTCCAATGAGTAAAAAGTGTTGTAGCAAAGATAAGAAAGAATGAGATAGTCATAATTCAGAAATGTAATAATGGTTGAAACGATTCAGCAAATAATTCCAAATTTCAAATAAGGGTCATATAGTTTACCTTCTCGGTAAGCGACGAATAACAGCATCATCAAGGTCAAATGGCCGGTTCGTTGCACCAAGTATAAGAATTCTTTGGTTTTCTTTTGACCTCAATCCATCCCAGGCAGCCATGAACTCATTCCGCATTCTTCTAGTGGCCTCATGCTCAAAAGCACCACCTCGAGCACCAAGCAAACTGTCAACCTATAATACAAGTTCTAGTCAAAACCAATTTCAAGTCGTGGTTGAGTCAGATTAACTAATTGAGACGGATTAACTGATCAAGCATAGACTTCATTGCAACTTGGTTGAGGAAGATTACTAGTGCATTTCTAAACTTTTACACAATGTTTGGCATAGATTAAGAAGCAAATTAAGTACATAAAAGAAACACAATAGAGAAACAATGAATTTCAAAAACATAAAGCATACTTTAACTCTTCAGCCTTTCCGGAAGTAAAAAATCATCCAGAAAGCGAAGAAATCAAATTTCATAAATCATCAAGAAGCATTCAACTCAAGGCATAATCAAGAGAGAACTAAGATAGCTTGATTTCCCTGCTAAGCATTGTATAAGGAACCCACATTGAATACACTAGAAGGACATAAAGAGTATATAAGTGTTGAGAACATCACCCATAATGTCTCAAGGTGTTATGGTAAAATGTCTGTCACCTAATATAACCCACTTTAACTCTCCGAAGTATATTAGGTCTGTGGACTACATTCTAACATGATATCAGAACCTAAGTGCTTAGCTGCACCATTCCAAAAAAAAAACAGGGCTTTGAGACACAAAAAAAGCCCAAGATTAAAATAAAGATCTCTGAGTTGAGTACAAGTCCTCCCGACACAAAAAATGAATAAAAATCAAGTTTCAACTAGAAACCTAGTTGAACTAAAGGGGGAGTTTAAGGAAGTCCCACATTAAATACAATAAAAGGACATAAAGAGTATATAAGTATTAAGAGTAGCACCCATAATACCTTAAGGTTTTATGGTAAAATGTCTCTCACCTAATATAACTTACCTTAACTCTCTCAAGTATATTGGGTTAGTAAACCACTAAACATTCTGACACATTGAGTTCAGTGATCTTGTAAATAGGCTTGCAGCATATTTTTATCTTTCCAGTTCAATTGTGACAGAGAAGAGATACGAGTCATTAAAGCTGGAGTCTAAGTAGTTATTGAACTTCTTAAATTGTAATATCTTATGTTGCATTAACAACTTAAGATTTTAACATAAATAAAAACCATAACACAGAGAATGAAAAGGCTACAAAATCCAATTTACAAAAAAGATACACATTCTTTTTCTAGTATACCATGCATGATTATTAAAGATGACAAAGGCTATGAGTTCAGACACTCACTTCATCAACAAATATAATGACAGGAGCAAGTTTGCTGGCAAATGAGAAAAGTGCCTTGGTTAATTTTTCAGCATCTCCAAACCACTGTAACAGCAAAGAAACAAAAATATATAAGATATCCCACACAAAATAAGAAACTAATACACCTTTTTCTGGTAATTATTAGAAAATGGTAGGGCCTAACTCATCCCAAAAAGCTACCTTTGGGGTTCAGAATTATCTCAAGCCTTATAAGAAGTATTCTGGTCATATTTCTAGTCGATGTGAGACTTATCATAACATCTTAACACACCCATCACACTTAGGACTGAACATATGTGGGTCGTCCAACATTTGGACGAGTCAGACCCTAATACTATTATTAGAAAATGACGGACCTAACTCATCACAAAAGCTAAGTCTTGAGTTAAAGGTTGTTTCGAGCCTTATGGCCATAATCCTAACCAGTGTGGAACTTAACATCTTAAAAGTAATAAAAGTCTAGATGAGGGGTCAAGGTATGCTTTAAGGCTCGATAAAAGCTTACAAAAGTACTTATAGATCATCCACCAATACGGCCTTCACATTGATAGGATTTGAACTCGTAACCTTATGAACATAAGTTCAATTCAATCCTTAACCAACTAGATCAATCCTTGCGGACAAAACTAATACACCTTTAAACCACTACAACAATTCATATAACCAGAACCTCTAGTTGGCATTGGCCACATACTTTTGCATTATTAGGATTAGGATGCTAATATCTTATGCAATAAATTTTTTGGGTTTCCCATCATAGATTGAAAATTCTTTGGCAAGAAGGAAGCTATGATTTTAAGGAAGTTACTGTTACACAGCTCTCCAATGATTTTGCTTGAAGAGGAATTCCATGCTTTCAAGGGTGTCTCTTTACAGAGACATTTCCAGAATAAGAAATTACCTTTGAAGTAAGGGTTGAACCAGTTATGCTGAGAAAATTTGCACCTGCTTCTGTTGCAAGTGCCTTGGCCAGAAGGGTTTTCCCAGTTCCAGGAGGACCAAAAAGTAGTATTCCTTTACAGGGCTGGAAAAAGTTTCTTCAAATTTATTACACACAATAAAGTAAGAACAAAATCAATTTAATTACACTGAGAATACATACAAGAAACAAGAATCATTACCCGCAACAGGTTTCCATGAGAGAAAAGCTCTGGCCTTCTCATTGGAAGAATAACAAGTTCATTTAGTGCCTTCTTCACATTTTCAAGAGCGCCAATGTCATCAAACTTCACCCCAATTTCACCAGGAGGTACTACAGCTGAAATGAAATTGCTCTCAAACTCATCCTTTGCAAGGTTCTGTTACAATATTAATATGATCAGAATCAGTATACAGCATAAAAAGCCATTAAATTTAAAATTATTTGCAAATTAGATGTTTGGGAAACACTAAGTCTGAACCCTCTGTGGATGCAAGTCTCTGTATGTTGAGTGCATTAGGCCAGTAGTACCGGTTAGTAAACTTAGTACAATATGCACAATTATAATTTGGCTACCCTCCAAAAATTAATAATATGCATCATAATATTCTACTTCTCAACAAAGATCACATACAGTAACAATTAAAACCCCACATACCTTGAGGCTCTGAGCAGGCTTTCGTGACATAGTTTCCTGGCCTTTCAATCTTGAGATTGCAATTTCAAGACTTCATAGAAAGAACAAGTGAACCTTAAAATTCCACTGAATAACATATATTATAAAATGACAGGATTTATATTATACCTTTCACGAGGTAGGCACAATTTTTCACCTTTGACAGAAGGAAGCAGGCACGATGACAAGTAATGATTTTTTGCCCAGCCCACCACTTTTTCAGCTTCTGCAAACAAAAGCCCATGATGCACAAAAACCAAGATATGTAAACACGTTTTGATAACAACAAATGCTAACTAATGAGTGCCCTTACGACACCTTTTAAGGATTCAAAGATGATGGAAATTAAAAACAGCTTTTAAGTTCCAAATATATTTTATTTTTATGTTATACTTTTCATTATACAATAAACACTAAACATATGTTTATTACATAACAAGATCTCTTAAGGCATTCGTTAGCAGAAACCCTTGAAAATATAAGTTACTAATTTGCTTAATCAACAATAGCCCTTAAAGCATGATAGTGCCACTAAAGCATGTGATTGACTAGCCTGGTTTGAACATGATGCTACAATTCAAATACAATATGGAGAGTGAGAAGCTACAAATACAATGGTTGATGAAGAAAAGACGGGAGCATATAAGAAAATGAGTGGAACTTACTTTGCTTTGTCAAAGTAATGCCATCTGTATCTACATTCAAAAGATCTGTGCATGATAGTTGGTGTTCTTCGAGAACCTTAAACAAGGATAACCATATCCATAAATTTTCATGCTGAGAGCAAAAATGCATTACATAATAGCATACCTCAAGGGTTACATGCATCACATAATTATGAGTGTTTGTGTGACATCAATCATCAACAAGGTAACAATAAATGCTTCGAAGACACCGAATTACCTTCCGTAATACATTCAAATTATTGCGTGAAGTCACAATTTTCCTATCTTCCTCAAGTTGTTTCTTGAAAGTTACCAGCAGATTCTCATCCTGCAAAATGTCATACAGAATTTCAGATGAAATATGACATGAGCAAAATAAATGTGCAGGACATAAATGATTAACCTAAGGTGATTCCTCATGATTATATAAGATGGGTGCATATAGAAAAAATCACCTTAGGTGGATGTATACATAAAGCGTTAGAGAAGAGCTTGCTAATTTCATCATCTTCTGATGTCTTTTCCCCTTTTAATCCCTCAGTCCAACGCTTCAGTGAAAGAGGCTGTAAACAGTTAATTAAAAAATTAATATTGGAACCAAAATCAATTTGGTGATTTTCCAAATGCCCACAAGTGCAACAACCTGCCCTATTAGCATTTTATTGAACACTGGTTTCTGCATTCATATTCAATTCAACAAATGATAAATCAGACACCAAGTTGGATTACAAGTGCACTGAGCATGCCTAAGATTGACTGTAAAAAATCTTACAAGAAAATTGGAGAAAAGATACCACTAATATTTACAATGGTAACATATAGCCAGTAGCCACAGAAGAATCATCATGTATCTATCTGATTTTCAAGCCTGAAGCATACTGATTTTCAAAAAAATTTAACTTGGTAAACAAGCAAGGAACAATTGTGTATATATCTGTTACAGAAAATATGGCTAAAGGGAAGACCTAAACCTGATCTAGTGCACTCCAAAATAGAAAAGAAAAATCAGTTCCCACTTCCCATAAGATCTATATTTTACAAATAGAATAACAAATATGATGGCAAACAAATTACTATAACAGAAAAGAAGGTAAGTTGATTGCACAGGAACATGAAAGCAGAAATTTTTTACATTGTAAAGACAAATATATAGCACTCCAATGAAATTCTCAAATGCACCATCCAAATGAAAGCAGATTATTTTGAATTGCAACAATACACATATAGCATTACAATAAAATTCTCAAATTCACCATCTACATTTTAGTTAATCTACCAGAGACTAAAGCAGCATCCTACATGTATTATGAATCAACGAAGATAACAAAACAAGCATCAAAAGAAACAATTAGCTGAACTCTTAACAGCCGTAATTTGGAAGAAAATAATGTGCATTAGAGGAATAGTTGACACTTGACACCAATTCAATCACAAATAAATTTAGCAATATTACATTTAGCAACATGCTATATTTCATCAGGATCCAACAAAAAGGAATGGGATGGCAGCATAATTTGAACCAACAGGCATTTAAAAATAGAATGTTTAAAGAAATGCATAAATTTGTGGAAGTGTAGAAAGCATTACCAGCTTAGCAACACGTCCAAAGTCTGGAAGTATCATTGTCTGACAAACATCTCACGTGATCAACAATGCAAGTAAAAGAAATGTTACTTTTGCAAAATGGAAGTATATTCCTTTCAGTCACAGACATATTGAATTTATTATTTCAAAATCATAACCAAAAATAACAACCGAAAGAAGCTTACAAATTTTTCTTTCTCCTTTGACCCTGACTGAACTCTGTTTTGGCCACAAATCAATACTACAGGGCCAGATAATTGGTCAAACATCTCCTCAACCTTATGGAAAAAATCATTTCGGTGTGACTTAGGAACTGATTTATGTAACCACTGTGAACTGTCTGGAAAATAGACAATAAGAGGTTGTTTGGAGCGCAAAACCTGCGAAAGAAACAGCCAGGTTGAGGTTAGCCCACCAGTGAAAGCAAGAATTTTGTTATTTCAAAAATTGAAAAATACCAGCGCACTATACCTCACATAATGCCTCCACTGCTATGTAGCAGTCCTGTGATTGAGCATCAAGATCATTCTCAATCTCCTTAACTGTTTGCGAATTAAAAAAGTCTTAGTTGGCTTACAGTCAAAAGAACTAAGATATTTTTATATCGAGATGGGGCCTCAAACAGACTTATATAAAAGTTGCTACAGCTCACAGGTATTACTTTACAAAATTTGTCCTAGAACAGAAACTCCAGCATCAACCTTTCATAAAATCTTAAATCGTCAAACTCTGAGCCATTTGACAAGATAAAGGTGATCTTATGCCTTGACTAGAAAAATCAACTCATCCGAGTAAATGAACAAAATTGGGCAAAATACCAAACTACGTTGCTAGTGTGAGGGAAATTAAATTTAAATAAATATATTCATTCTTACTGAATGGATTTCCTCCTATGCACCTAGGATAAATGAAAGTTGTATCTTATTACAAAAAAAGTCCTACAACTTTAGGGGAAAAAAAGGAGATTCACTTATTACAGAGATGATACAATCATTCCATATTGAAAATTCCAGCTGACACAGGTCCAAGAGAGTTAAATTGTTCAAAATTTCAGCTGACACAGGTCCTAGCTTAAAGACTTTAGAAAATTGACATTATGAAGAGGAAAAATGTACCGTGTATCCAGTAAATTGGTGGTTTTGTGCTATCATGATTAATGCTCTCCACCTCTCCCTCATTGGCCCTATCTTGATTAAGATCCAAGATGACAGCCACCCGGTCTCCATTAACCTCATATACCTCTCCTCTCTGACCATTAGTTAAGGGCCTGCAAGATATTCACATTTGGTTAAAATTGAAAGAAAAAAAAAGATCGACTTGCAAGTGATAAGCATCTCTGAAGCAGATAATCCTCACTTGCACCAAATATGATGAAGAATAGCATTAATGGAAAATCAACCTATAATTTGAAGTTTGTCATGAGAATGAGATAGCACAAAAATGAACGTTACACATCCTATATTTTAAGAGTACACCTTAGTATCACATATAAAAAACAATGAACAGAAAAGGATAATACAAAATACACGTGATAAAAATATATTAGACAAGCATTCAGATAACATATAGAATATCATAATTTAAGAATATTATAATTTTGCAACATGCACATAGAAGGAAATGTCATTTTTAATGTTTTTTCTAACCAACAACTTCATTGGGATAGAAGAGGAAGAAGCAAATCTAAGAGAATAATAAATCCTCGAGAACTGAAGACCTCGATCAAAAAAATGAAAAAAAAATTCAAGAAACAAGAAAGAGCATGCCAATCTCCGGAAACTTGTTAGGAAGAGAGAATCTGAAAGAAAATGCAATTGAGTAAACGTTGTAAAACTGAATTCAAACTGAAACTGATTACATCACCAATATTTATATTGGTAACCTTGAGCCAAGAAGGCCAGTCACTAGAAAAGCTATAATGACAGTTTTACTAAGAAACTATAAAATTAAAACAGAAACCAGTACATGAAATTGAAAGCTACTGAATTCTGTTAAGAATGCATATTTCAAAAAACCAGGTTCCGTCTACCCAGTAATTACACGTCAAGGATACATCATAAAATGCAAATAAGCCGTTGAGTAAACCTTGTAAAAGTAAATTCATACTGAAACTGATTACTTCACCAAATTTATATTGGTAACCTTGAGCCAAGGAGGCCAATCACTAGAAAAGCTATAATGACAGTTTTACTAAGAAACTATTAAACTAAAACAGAAACCAGTACATGAAATTGAAAGCTACTGAATTCTGATACAAATGCATATTTCAAAAAACAAGGTTCACTTTATCCATTTATTACAAGTCAAAGATACATCATAAAATGAAAATAAACCGTTGGGATTATCCCACGGATGCTATGAGACTCTATAAACGTTTGGGAGCTTGTTAGTGATTAGATTCACCTCACAAATAAGGTTATACTTGAGATTTGAAAATATGTTGTGTATATTTCATAAAACACTGTTGCATATATACATAATATAAGGGAAGATAGAGAGAGAGCATAAAAGAAAAAAGGGTATCCAAGGAAAGCTAAAAAAGGAACAAAAATATCCTAGCAAATCTGATCTATCCCTCTAAGAATAGAAAGGACAGCTATCTAACCTACAAAAGACTAATATTTTAATTTAACAGTTATAAAAGAATCCAATGTAAGGATCAGTCAATCAGGAATCCTCCTACAGCAGAAGAAACTCCTTAAAATGCCATGAACATAATGAGATAAACCCACAAAGAAGCCAGCAAAACTGTGCCAAAGGAGATTTATTGGCAGAAACCACTGCCTGAACTTGCAGTTGACTCAAACCTAATGGACTGTATGTCCGCACAAAGCATAGCCACGGAAAAACTTAGTGTTAGCTCAATGGAAATCTGGCTGTCCCGAACGACATGCAGAATTAATATTAACCATTAGATTTTTTTCGTTTACACTATTTCATTTCCACAACTGATTACCAAACAAATCCTTAGCCTCTTTCCTTCTCCTAAGAACTCAAAAATCGCATTGTGGAAGGGAAAATACACTACTAATACCAATAATAATAAAATCCAACAAATACACGAATACATTCTATTATTCCTGGTGCATGTCCCCCATTATTACTCTCTTCCATGCCTCATCACTTCATTAGGAGTTAATGTTTTGACACTGATCACATAAGAAAGGAAACAAAATAATAATAGATAATACATAGATATCTCTCAATTCAAAGGAAGTCAAATAGACAACCCAAAACAAAAATAATCATCAGCTAATTATCAAATTGAAATAAAAAGTGGAAAACCTTTCACACAAAAAATGAAAAGCAAAAACCTAAGGTGGATTTCAACATCGACATTTACATTGCATTTACATGGCCGGCTACTTTCTGCCACATGTTAAACTGTCTTAGGTGCACAAACCGAGAGAAAGCAGAGAAATAGAAACAAAACTTATCATGGTTGAACCTACAGTGAACTAGGGCTACATACCTGAGCAGAACATAGAGGAAATATATGATAAATGAAAATTACGAGTAAGTGGGCGAAATAAGACCTTATTCCCAATACACCCGATCACAGTAACTAGGATTTACAGTACTACATTCTACAACCTTAATAGTGATTATAGGACTGTATGATTGCTTGTAGGGTCATAGCTCAAATTAAGTGCAAGCCACCTCTTATGATGTGTTATTATCTATATTCACATATTTTAAAACAAACTGGTTTCAAGAAAATGCCAAAAAGTGAGAGGCTTTTAACAGTTTGACTTCTACACACAGGGATGACTTACCAACCCACCTGGCATGTATAATAGTATAAGCCTTAGTTGGACCATCAGATGTCTGTATCTTCCCCAATATGATCCTGTGATAAAATTATATATGCCAATGTCAGGTGAGTGCTAACTCAAAGTCCAATGGGGATGATACAATGGTTTCACAAGAAACAGCCTAGGCAACTCTCCCAGAACCACACCGGCACTTCTCAAAGTATTTAACAATCCACTTACTGCTGTCTTATAGTGCACTTCAGTACAAATGTTTCAAAAAACTTTTGCGGCAGATGAAGGGGTTCACAATTACATAGGCTTAGGCATCATGTCCCAATACATCCACCAAAATTACTTGGCTCTAACTACATATTATGCAAGCTCCTAATGTACATCTAGTGTACACAAGTTTAAAATTACATGATTTTCACCAGCTTATAAAGCACTTGCTTCTAGCACACTCAAGCGGATAATGTTAGAACTTGTTACAAAAATAGAATGAAATTTAAAGAAAAAATGACAAAAATGAAATCATTCACCAGATATCGGCATATACGATTCCACCTCAAGATACATGGACAAAGACAAAGGGGTCCAACATAAAGAAACTGTATTGTATGAGTATTAATGGTAATAGAGTATTTTTACTCTTGTAAAAAAAATTAGTTTACTCTAGAACTCTTTTTTTGTCCTTTCAGCCCTGCTTTATAAATAGAGCTTCCTTGTACATTTCATTAAGTCAAGAAATCAATGAAATTCATTGCTCTCTCTCTGATTTCTCTGTTCCTAAAATGTATATACTACTCTCGGATGATATAGATTGGAGAATGCCAATTAGTTGACTACACAAATCAGATTATCATAATTTTTTGTCCTCCAAATGACTTCATTGAGGCACGGGTCATAATATAGAAATACAAGACACCTGCTCCTGAAAACCTTATATGAAACGAAATCCACATATGACAGCCCATGGAAAATTGTTTCCACTTTCCCACTGTGCTCTTCAGATTCAAGAATTTGAATCTCACAAATTTAAAAAGGAAAAATCCCCACCTATCCTTTCTCATGTGCTTTTTCCCCAGATACATCAGAATGAACCATTAAGAAAACTATGCATTCCCCAGCTGAGTCCCTCATATCAAACGTTTAGAGGTCATCAGGAATCCTTGAAAGTGTCACTTATGAGACTGGCACAGGCAGTGCATTGTTTAGGCAGATCTTTGATGTACATGCACAAACAAGGGATCCCCCCACTTGTGTGTCATTACATATTTTATGAATTCAGTTGTGCATACATGATGTAATACGCCTTTTCTATGGTGCTCTAGCTCTGTTCTGTTTCAACGCAACTTCATCTTCTGATATGCAAATAGTGAACATATTTCCTACATAGCTTCTTTGGTTATTTATTTTTAGCTTCCATTTATGAAGATATTTATCAACCCTTGTTTATCATTATCATTTCCCTATAACAAGATTTCGTCTTATATTTGGGAGAAAAAAATGAAGCAATAGCTCTCCTCAATTTCCACTGCTTTTGTCAAATTGTCCATCAGTTTACTTGAAATATCATGGTAGATGAGAAAAATATTTCCACAATGATTTATCAAAATCAGTCATATTGGCATACAGTACATGGGTAATGAAGTTTATGTACATTGAGCTCAAAAAAATATAAGGCGTGCTTTATTCAAAACATCAAATGAATGTTTCAACAGAAAAAAGCAATTGGGAAAAGATGAGCCACAAAGTAAGCAAAAAGAGGAGAATCATTTTACTTACCTATCATCAGCTGCGACTCGAACAGATGGCCCAATGTACTTCACACGGTCACCTAAGAAATGTATAAAAGCAGCAAGGTAAATATTTACATGTATGCTAAAACAAGTGGAAAATGAAAAAGCGAATGACATAGAAGATGAATCATTCTCAGTTTGAAAGATCTTCAACTCATTCAATATCACAAATCAGTAAATCACAAGTCCAACAAACAGAAACACTGTCATCTTCCAGCACCTAAGAAAAAGGGACTCTTAACCATCATAGTAATTGTGTTTTCAACAGAATTGTCATCTATTAATAATGATTCCACTCCTCACATGAGAGAGGACTAGGTTGGAAGGTTGAGAAGAGTATGAAATGATTTTTTCCATTTGCAAAACAACCTGAAGAATAGAGCAAAGAACAGGTTTCGATGCCAGAACTCTGAAATTTCTTAAGAATCGATTAACTTGTTAAGATAAACCCCAGAATGGATAAGGACAACAGAACAGAAATCTTAATTTTGTTTGCAAGTAGACAGAGTAGAAAATCACATTTGGCAAGGTCTTATGCATGTTCAAAGTTTCATCTAGCTGAACATGTTACCTTTTCTTAGCTGGCATCCACATTTATCAGAAGAATCAGCATCAACAGACTTGGATGATTCAGAACTCTCAGATTCTCCAGACACTATCTGTCAAAAAGAATTGGAGTAGGGATCAAATTTCAAACAATCTGTAAGTAACTAAATGAGTTAAGAAATTATGAATACTTCAGTACACTGACTTAAAGTTTCCAGAGTTACCAGACACTCAATTTATATTTATCACAGCTAAGAAATCAAAGAAAACACTGCATTACTCTTGAACAGTTAACTATAATATAGACCTTTTCAAGCTCTTCAACATTGTAAGGGACAAGTTTCCGAAGAACAGCCGCTTTAACCTTCTTAAGGTGTGCTTCAGCAGATGCAACTGCATCTTCATTATCACTAGCATCTGACTTTGCCTCGGTACTACTAGCCCACTCTTCATTGCTAGCTTCGTTATCATCCTCATTCTCAGACTCCAGAGAACCCTCCTCCCCAGATTCTGCATTATCATCATCAGACTCGTAGTCTGATAAATCATCATCAATATCCTGCATAAGCATAACAATTCAAATAATATAATCTTTTACTGTCCAGCACGGCACCACAGCTATTGTACTAAGAAACTATTGAATAACTTACAACATCAAAATTCTTCCAAAACTTACATAAGGAGCAAGGATGCTGCTATCAAGCACTAATAAAGGAACTTGTAAACCTTGTGCAAGAGCTCTAACTAATCTCTCACGATACAGCTCAGTGCCTGAAAATAAAAAGATAACATCAACATTCAGACTAAAGACAAAAGCAAAATCAAACTTCTAAGCCATAGATATTAGAGAAATAGCACCAAAAACAAAGGTTATAAATTAAATTAAATACAATGACAAAATTATGGAATAAATGACAGACCAGGAATTCCCTGAAGTAATATTCTCCCACTTGAAGATGTGAGGCAAGCGCCAAAAGATGAAGCAAACTTATTATGTCTCAAATAGGAAGCAGTACACTCCACCAAAAGATTTTTAGTATGCTCACTACAGATGAAAACATACGACTTAAATCCACAATAAATTTCAAAGACATAAAAATTGAGAGGAAAAAAGAGAATGATTAGGGAAATAAGTAATTACTTAATATGATAAGGAAATGTATCCCAGGAAATGTTTATTTTCTCCCAAGGAATAATTCTTCTCATAAACTCATTTTTAAACTTATCCCTTCTAGTCAAAAATGGTGATTCTCTCCTTTTACTTTCTATAGCAAGCTTCTCATTATTAAGCCATTCCTCTTGTTCCTGTTCTCCAAGTCGTGCATGTGCATTGCAGTGCTTGACATCTTTCCCGGGCTTCTCTTGTTCATTTTGTCCCTTGTCAAACTTAGTTCCATCATTAATTTGTACACGTTTGTCCTCACTTGCATTTCTTCCATCACCCTCAGAACTATAAGTACGTAACTGAGCACCAGGTATTTTGTCCAGATCAGTAAAACTATTCCTAGATGAAGTATGTCTACACAAATCTGAACCTAAAAGATGTTTTCTGATGACACTGTCATGTGAAGTAAATTCTTTAGGGGACAAAGATTGAAGGCGTGCATGACCAGAGAATCTTGGCCTAAAGAAGTATTTTGATGGCTGCAACACTAACGCCCATCTCTGATCTCTGCACTGTATTCTCCTCAAGTACATTGAAATAACTGTCTTTCACCAACTCTCACTGTGCTGCAGAAAAATTTCCCAATCCCATGCATTAGAAAACTCATTGTCACAAAGCCCAACAACATTCATAACTCAATGGTTTTAATCACCAAACAATAACCAAAAGCCCTAGTTAGCTATTCACACACATAGCATCAAGTGCACAACATTTGAACATGAATAAAAATTATTGTTATCAAAACCGGTTGGTACTTTCGAATTGTTGAACCGGCTAGGTAGCAGGTCTGGTTTCACTCTTTATTACTATCAATTCAACCATAATTCACAGATCACTTAAACCGGTACCCTCACCAATTCTATTTCCGTTTCTAAAAAGCACATAACCAAATAAAGCCATACCCAAAAACGTTATTATGCATAAAAGCCAATTATCATGTATACACAATACATTAAACCCTGGCATATGACTCGTTCAGATATAATAAATAAATAAACAATAGCGGGAAAGATATAGAGAGAATAAATCCCTGCAAAAATGCAGTTATGTAAAGTTCAATTTAAAGGATCCTAATACAGTGTGAATGTGAAACATGTTTGCAATCGTAAATAAGTAATAACATACATGCGTACAAAAAAACAAATAAAACATGTTTGAATAGAAAAGACAAAGGACAAGATCCAGCTTAAGAAGCGGATAGAAAAAGAGATTCAAAAATTGGTTTGGTATGTTTGAGAATTACCTGTGAAGGGAATGGGTGTGTGTGTGTGGAAAAAGAAGAGAGGTCAGAGAAAAGGCATGAAACAGAAAGTGAGGAGAGGGTAAAAAAGGGAGCGAAAGAATGTGCGAGATGAGCGTGGAGAAGAAGAGATAGATAGAACTCAACACAAGCTTTTGTGTTTTATGAAACCAAAACTACAAAAGTAATTCACAACGTGTGCGGTGTTCATGTTCGTAGGTTTCCCCTGTTCTTCTTGTTGGCCCAGATCCATCTCGGGCCCATTTAACACCATACCTGCATTGCTAACTTCTCTCTACACAACATTCTGTTTTTGAAACATTTCTTCAGGTGACATAATTATTAGTTTTATATTAATATATGATTAAAAAATTTGAGATTTAAGGCCTTTTTAATTTCTAACATTATTATTTAAATTTAGTTTTTTTATTTTTTAAATTTATAAAATAGGTTTTAGAAATTTTTTAGATTGATAACTCACTGGCCTACTCAAATTAAAATGTTCATTTGTTTGTTCACAAGACTTCTTAGAACATATCTAAAAAGAACTATTAAGTCGAACATTATTAAATCAGGTCAAGGCCTAAAAAATGAGGCTTATCACAAGTAATTATTTAAACTCGGACCTTTAAATTGTTTACAAACATACAACTTGACCTAAATTATCTCCACCCCTATGTAAAAAAAAAAAAATCTTTTGTCAAATTTAACCACCTTAATACAATGTAATTAAACTAGAATAATATTAAAAGAATACAAAAAAATTCACAACCATCTTAATACCGTTGTAGAATTGTTTAAGAATTAACATGTATATCTATATTTTTTATGAAAAAATCTATGTCTTTTTTCGGAGACAAAATTTTTTTTGTATCAAAATAAATTTATATCTATCTTCAAGTATTTATATATGAAATAAAACATTTTTTTTGGTAAGAAATACATCAACTTTATAAATACTTTCTCATGGAAGTTGGTTCATCAAAATTATTTTCAAAATAAATAGCTTAAAGATGTTTTCGACTCTTCAAAATATCTCAAATTTTGGTTTTAGGTATTGAAATGTTTTGAAGTTTCTCTTGAATTATTTGGTTTAACTCATCAAATTGTGGATATGATAAGAAATAATAGATAAAATAAACAAATGGGGTAAGATAACTTAAGAGGAGAACATGATAATCTTTTGTCTTGTATAATGTTTAGTATACATCATAATAAAGTAAATAATAGAAATTGCAATAAACAAGGGGATAAAATAGGAAATAAGTAACTCCAATTATATCAAATTGGCTCAACAAACAAACATAAAATAACAATGGGATAGATTAACTTAACACTCTTATCCTCTCCACCAAATGAACCTTAAATGTAAAGTTGGCTAACAAGTAACAATAATTCAATCACGCATCCTCGTATATACACTAAACAACTAGCATGAGTTTAGAAAAACTTATAGATAATTTATGGAAATAACTCACAATTGTAACACCCCCTTATATACACTAGATATATAAAAAAAAAATTAAAAAAGATATACATATTTATCACTCTTTATCTCGCATATACAAGGACGTATATACATCTGATTTCCTTTGAATATTGGAAGTAAAAAAAAACATTGTCTTTCAATATTTGTCTATAATGATAAAATAATTTATAGAAATCATAAGTGATAAATCATTACAGTATATATCCGGATGGAAAAATTTATCAAAGTTTAACATTTACCTTGTTACAATTATCTAACTTGATATTGTAATAAGGCAAGGTAAAACTAAACTATACCTCAACTACAAATATGACCAATCATTTCCTAGTCCTTAAATCATCGAGTTTTGGAATCCTACTCTTGTCATATCTCTTCATCTATCTGATTGAGGATGAGACCACTTTACTGTCTTGTAAGCTACCCAGAGGTCTTTGACCCAGTGGTTGAGGAGGAGCCAAGTCGGGCTCGGTGAACCAAGTCGGGTTCACGGGATGTCAAGTTGGACTCCCAGCTGAAGGTCGATCCTTTTAGTATCCGGATACTAGGCGTCAAATTTTATCTGAGAGTCAGTTGTGATAATTGATGAATTATTAGTTGTGATGTGTATATTTGCTGAGTGACATCTGTTATATTTGCCGAGTGACATTTGTTATATTTGCCGAGTGAAATTTGTTATATTTGCCGAGTGACATTTGTTATATTTGTCGAGTGACATTTGTTATATTTGCCGAGTGAAATTTGTTATATTTTCCGAGTGACATTTGTTATATTTGCCGAGTGAAATTTGTTATATTTACCGAGTGACATTTGTTATATTTGCCGAGTGACATTTGTTATATTTGCCGAGTGAAATTGTTATATTTGCCGAGTGAAGTTTGTTATATTGGCCGAGTGTGGATTATTATGTTTGCCGAGTATAATGTGTTGTATCTGCCGAGTGTGAAATGTTTTACTCGCCGAGTGCGAAATGTTGTAACTGCCGGGTGTGAATTAATTACCGAGTGTGATTTGCAAAGTGATGAAAATGCAATCAGACGGAACTTATATATATATATAAATATATATATATATATATAACTTGTTAAATTCCGTTCTATATTAATTATGATGTCAAACACTCACCCTTGCTGTTGTTTTCAAATTTAGTAACCAGTGACAGGGAGGAAGCCGGAGCCATGGAGTCGCGCCAAGGGGGAGATCGATGCCAAGGCCCGAGTGATTTTGAGTGATTGTGTAATGTATAAATGTATAAGGAGTTTTTCCCAAGTGTGTGATATTATCTGGGTGCTGATCTAAATTGAATTGGATGCGAATTTATATTATATTATGCTTGGTATAAATATTTTCTCATGTTTGTTGTGACAGCTTATTAACTGGCGGATTCATTCCCGAGTGAAGAATAACCGAGAGACCTCCTTCTGGGTGGAAAGTTAGATTGTCCTGAGTGAGATTGGCTGGGAGAATGTTCCGAGTGAAGAAGGTGTATAGTGATTCCGAGTGAAGAAAGTGTATAATGATTCCGAGTGAAGAAGGTGTATCATGATTCCGAGTGAAGAAAAGTAAAATGTTTCTGAGTGAAAATTAGAGTGCTTCCGAGGGAAGTGAGGATGTCCTGAGTAAAATGTGGCCGAGAGAGCTTCTTTTGAGTGAAGTAAGATTAGGGTATTTTCTGAGTGAGGATATCCGGAGAAACTCTTTTGTCTTGTATAATGTTTAGTGATCCGGTCCCAACACCGGCCCCCAAGAGCATGGTTTTAATCCCTTGCCAGATCAGCATTTCGAACAGGAGAAATACGTTTCAAATCCTCTATGATTACTCTTATACGGAGTACATACCGCCAAGGCATGTTACTCCGCCAAGGCATGTGACTCCGCCAATGCTTGTTACTCCGCCAAGGCCTATTACTCCGCCAAGGTGGAAAGTATTAAAAAGATTGTACATATACATAAAGCATTTCCAATGCACACTACTCCGCCAAGCCATAGGCTCAATACAGGCGGAATACCAAAATTCCCATACTGCGAAGCGAGCCCATATTTATAACCCCGGCACGAGATTAACTCTGTCTTGAGAGGTTGAAAATGGGAATCACGCTGTCACGCATAAGAGGGAACAACAAATAAAATAATGAAGCATTAACGCTTTCCAAGTGAGTGGAAATACCCACTACAATGATGGTGCTCGTGAACGGCGCAAGGACCCACTACCTTTCTTGCATTATGCCTGAAAACAAAGAACGGGTCCTACCAATAATAGAGCACCAGTAACAGGTATATAAACCTCAGCAAAAAGGTATAGAGGGGGACCCCCTCATTCTGAACCTTACACTCATACTTGCATAATTTTCTCAGATTTGCTTTCTAAGTCTAACAGTACTTCAAAATACTGACTTGAGCGTCGGAGAATAATTACAGGTACAACCACCAATTGTGTCAAGGCAAAGGAGGCTATTCCAGGCGGACTGCTACACCGCCGACGAGTGCATTGTACTACGCCCCAGTATACAAGAGTACTCCATATTTGTATCTGTATAAGGCCCTCCTCACATCAGATTTTACCTTACATGTACATTTTGAATTGTTTGACAATCATACCTTTACACCCCCTGTAAAGAACAGTTCATTGGCATGCCCGGTGGGACCTGTAAAATTGGTAATCCCACAATCCTTGAACAATTCCCATTACATTCATCATCAATGGAAATACCAGGACCAGAAGTGCAGACTGAGGATTCTCCTCCACGCAATCCTAGACGTCTAAGCTTTGACAACGATACTCACAAAAGGGCAACGCATGTTGGCTTTCCAGATCTGAGAGATGACATGATCAGAATGTTGAGGGAAGAAATCGCAGAGCTTCGACGTGAAAAGGCGAATCCCATACACGAGAAAGCGGGCCCTGTAAAACAGCCGCACCATGAATCGCATGTACAGGAGGAATTGAGTACCCCAAATTACTCTCGCATCCCTACTTACATGGAAGAGCAACGAAGCCTTCCACTGGCAAATGCCCACCATCATGAGGGAAGGGGAGTCGTTTCAAATACATCCCCCTCGGGATACAAGATGAGTATCCCATTTTCCAAAAGACTGATGAATGCGCATGTCCCCAGACATTTGCAAACTATGTAACCCATTTCCATAGGAAAATACAACGGGGAGACAGATCCTTCTAAGCATTTAGATGCTTACATCTATGAAGCTATGTTCTTAGGTGCAGAAGAAGATATCATGTGCATAATGTTTCCCAGGACCCTCACAGGTGAAGCTCTTAGCTGGTTCAAGAGTTTACCTTCAGGTTCCATTGATTCATGGGAGGACTTGGCCACAGCTTTTGGCAGTCACTTTGTAATCTCTAGGGATGCGCCTAGAACCTCCCATACCTTGGCTCAGATCAAGCAAGGTGACAAAGAGTCTCTTAAGGATTTCCTGAAGAGATTTTATAAAGAGGCGGCCATGGTCCCTGACTTGACAGAAGCGATCCAGTTGCATATCCTCATCGAGGCCATACAGCCGAAATCGCCCTTTGCTTTGTCGTTGGCAAAAGGACCTCCATCCACCATGGAGGAGTTTTGCAGGAAAGCATCTAAGTACGTAGGTATTGAGATGCACTTGGAAGCCACTGCATCTCGCAATAAACCACCCATTTCAGCTCCACACCATGATAAAGATAAAGAAAAATCATCCAGGAATGATAAGTTCCCTCAGAAAGATAAGGCGGGGAACCAACCCTTCAAACAGCAAGATAGATGTGTGTTCAATTTTGCTCATTATGCACCCCTGAACACGACATATGAGCAAATCTTGCGCGAAATAGGATGGACTACCCTCAACGTTTACGGGATTCAACGTCCACCTCCACTCAGACGCGGTGGGAATCCAAAGAAATATTGTGAGTTCCACGAGTCAGTTGGCCATACCACGGAGGAGTGCAAGCAACTCAAAAACACCATCGAGGTGCTTATTCATGAAGGTAAACTGAAACATTATTTGTTTAAGGGTAAATCTCATGATGAGCCAGAGAGGTTCGAAAAACGACCTCGTGATCGTTCTCCGGATCCTGATAACACTCGGGAGCCAAAACGCACAGCGGCAATAGAAAAACAAAAGAGTGTTGTTCTGGAGTCCGCCCAAAGAGAACCAAGCCCTGAACCCAGATCGCGAGGCAAAAGGCAGGTGGTAGATATGATTGTTGGGGGCTTTGCTGGGGGCGAACCCTCAATCACCGCGAGGAAAAACCACCATCGTATGATCTTGTCTGTGCAAGGCAAGAGCAAAGAATATCGCCCATTCAGGAACGGGGTTCAGACTCCGCCTATAACCTTCACAGACGACGATTTTGGCCCTACTATTCCTGAAGGAGATGACGCAATAGTGATT
This sequence comes from Clitoria ternatea, assembly GCA_037962975.1. Lineage (NCBI taxonomy): Eukaryota > Viridiplantae > Streptophyta > Magnoliopsida > Fabales > Fabaceae > Clitoria > Clitoria ternatea. The sequence goes on from CM075676.1 coordinate 71,876,142, forward strand.
ATTGCAGTAATCGCTAATATGGATGTAAAACGCATCCTAGTTGATTAGGGAAGTTCCTGCGACGTTATCTTTTATGACTGTTTTAAACGTATGGGATTAACTGATGCAGATTTGCAACCATATACGCAGGACCTTACAGCCTTCAATGGCGCCAAACAGCCCACCAAAGGCTACTTGGACACGAGAATTACTTTTGATGGCGAACCTGGAGCAAGGACTGTGAAATCCAGGATTCTTGTCATTGATGTGAAATCTCCATACAATGGCATCATTGGGCGGCCTACCCTGAATGCCATGGAAGCCATCGTTTCAACCCCCCACTTGTTAATCAAGTTCATTGACAAAGATAATCAAGTCTCATCTGTAAGGGGTGACCAAGAAATGGCTCGCTATTGCTACAATTTGAGTCTTAACATGGTGAAGCTTGAAGCCATGTCTAAGAAAAGAAAGTTGAATGAAGGGAGCAGTGCGGCGGTGTCCGTCAATTTGGTGGATCTTGACCCCAGGACGGAGTCTTTTGTAGACCCACTGAACCCTTTGAAACCAAACCCTGATGGTGGTTCCAAGTCTATTGTTTTGGGTAGCACCCCGGAACAGATTACAAACATCAATGACAAGCTTGAGGCTAACATGGAGGCAAAACTAATTGCACTTCTCCATGAGTATAAAGAAATTTTCGCTTAGACCGCTGCAGACATGCCTGGCATGGATCCCAACTTTTGTTGTCACCGCCTGGCGGTGTACCCTGAAACTAAGCTTGTAGCATAAAAGAAACGGCGTATGGGTCCAGCTAAACAAAAAGCTGCCTGTAAGCAAACAGAGGAACTCCTCAAGGCGGGGTTCATCAGGGAACTCCGTTACTCCTCCTGGTTATCTAACGTGGTCATGGTACAGAAAGCCAATGGCAAGTGGCGTATGTGTATAGACTATGTTGATTTGAATAAATGTTGTCCCAAGGATCCATACCCTCTCCCCAACATTGATAGATTGGTTGACGATTCTTCAGGATACAAGTATCTATCTTTTATGGATGCTTACTCCGGTTACAACCAAATTCCAATGTGTGAGGATGATCAAGAAAAGACAGCGTTTGTTAATGATAAAGGAGTCTTCTGCTACAACGTCATGCCATTTGGGTTAAAAAACGCCGGGGCAACCTACCAGCGCATGATTAACAAAGTTTTTGAGGGTATGCACACAAAGCTGGTAGAAGTTTATATTGATGATATTATTGCCAAGACCCCGGAAGGAGGAGACCATGTTGAAGATCTACGCCTCATTTTTCAACGCCTACAACAATATGATATGAGGCTCAACCCTTTGAAATGTACATTCGCTGTCCCTGGTGTCAGATTTTTGGGCTTCATGTTGACACAAAAAGGTATAGAGGCTAATCCTGATAAATGTCGCGTTATCCAGGAGTTGCAGAGCCCCAAAACACTAAAAGAGGTACAATCCCTCAACGGCAAAATCGCTGCTCTAGCACGATTCATGCCAAAAATGGCTCATCGCTCTCTTCCCTTGTACAAAATGCTGAAAAAAGACAAGAAATTCAGTTGGGGCCCAGAGAAATAGGCGGCTTTCCAAAGCTTGAACAATGTCTTGGCCAGCCCTCCAATCCTGGTAAGACCAAGCCCAGGTGAGCAACTCATCGTTTATTTGTCTGTTTCAGATGAGGCTTTAGCAGTAGCTCTGGTCAAGGAAACAGTTGAAGGACAACGACCGGTGTACTTCACCGGTAAAACATTGCATGGTGCAGAATGTCGTTATCAGAAGATTGAAAAGGCAGCGCTTGCAGTTGTTTGGGCTTCACGACGCCTAAGACCATACTTTCATGCCCATCCTATCTTGATTCGCACAGACTTGCCACTTCGTACTATACTGTTCAAACCAGACCTGGCTGGAAGAATGATCAAATGGGCCGTAGAACTCTCTGAATTCGACATATCCTACGAACCAAGAACTGCTATCAAGGCACAAGTCCTAGCAGACTTCGTAGTTGAATTAACAGGCTCTAGCCCAGATGCAGATCATTCACATTGGACAATATACGTTGATGGATCTTCAAATAGCAAAGGATGTGGGGCAGGAATTGTTGTGGAAAGCGATGACGGGGTACATCTCGAAATTTCATTGCACTTCACCTTCACTACGTCTAACAATCAGGCGGAGTATGAAGCCTGCTTAGCCGGACTCAGAGCAGCACAAGATATTGGGGCCAAAACTGCAACCTTATGCAGTGATTCTCAATTAGTCATCTTGCAAATTCTTGGTGAATATCAGGCTAAAGAACCTTTGCTGCAACAATATCTAAACTGCGTTAATGAGTTAAAGCAACGCTTCGACGAAGTCACTTTCAAACATGTACCCCGGGAAGAAAATACACGTGCTGATATCCTCTCCAGGTTGGCTAGCACAAAGAAGGCAGGATGCACAACTACAGTTGTACAAAGTACCTTGGCGGAGCCAAGTATTTCCTTTCCTTCCTCAATGTGTATGATTAGAAGCCGCTCCTTTGATGACAATTCCTGGGTAGCACCGATAGTTCGTTACCTTGTTAATGGACAATTACCCACGGATGATCTTGAGCGACGGAAACTAAAGAAAGAAGCACCTTATTATACGCTCCTAGACGGACAGTTATACCGCCGAGGAATTTCTGTTCCTTACTTAATATGCATAAACGAAAATGAGGTGCAAGCCGTTTTAGAAGAAGTCCATGAAGGGCAGTGTGGACACCATCCGGGGGCACGTAGTCTAATGAGAAAAATACTCAGAGCTGGGTATTGGTGGCCTACCCTGAAGCATGACTCCGCCTCGTATGTTCAGAAGTGCGATCAATGTCAACGATTTGTAAACCTTCATCACACTCTGGCGGAAGAAATGTCATCATCAATAACGCCTTGGCCTTTCTATCAATGGGGCATGGATATCTTAGGTCCATTCCCAACTGCGCCTGGCGGTATCAAGTACTTGATAGTTGGCATTGATTACTTCACCAAATGGATTGAAGCAGAGGCAGTGGTGCATATTACATCAGCCAGGGCTCGTAGATTCGTATACGAAAATATCATTGCACGTTTCGGAGTCCCTGGACGCATAGTCACTGATAATGGAACCCAATTCACAGATCATAAGTTCACTGAACTCCTAGAAAATCTCAGCATTACGCAGATTTTCTCTTCTGCGGAACATCCTCAAACCAATGGCCAAGCTGAAGTTGCCAACAGAGAAATCTTGAAAGCTCTTAAGAAACGCCTTGGTGAAGCAAAGGGAGATTGGGCAAATCAATTATGCCACGTGCTGATATCCTCGGGAAGAAAATACACGTGTTGATATCCTCTCCAGGTTGGCTAGCACAAAGAAGGCAGGATGCACAACTACGGTTGTACAAAGTACCTTGGCGGAGCTAAGTATTTCCTTTCCTTCCTCAATGTGTATGATTAGAAGCCGCTCCTTTGATGACAATTCCTGGGTAGCACCGATAGTTCGTTACCTTGTTAATGGACAATTACCCACGGATGATCTTGAGCGACGGAAACTAAAGAAAGAAGCACCTTATTATACGCTCCTAGACGGACAGTTATACCGCCGAGGAATTTCTGTTCCTTACTTAATATGCATAAACGAAAATGAGGTGCAAGCCGTTTTAGAAGAAGTCCATGAAGGGCAGTGTGGACACCATCCGGGGGCACGTAGTCTAATGAGAAAAATACTCAAAGCTGGGTATTGGTGGCCTACCCTGAAGCATGACTCCGCCTCGTATGTTCAGAAGTGCGATCAATGTCAACGATTTGTAAACCTTCATCACACTCTGGCGGAAGAAATGTCATCATCAATAACGCCTTGGCCTTTCTATCAATGGGGCATGGATATCTTAGGTCCATTCCCAACTGCGCCTGGCGGTATCAAGTACTTGATAGTTGGCATTGATTACTTCACCAAATGGATTGAAGCAGAGGCAGTGGTGCATATTACATCAGCCAGGGCTCGTAGATTCGTATACGAAAATATCATTGCACGTTTCGGAGTCCCTGGACGCATAGTCACTGATAATGGCACCCAATTCACAGATCATAAGTTCACTGAACTCCTAGAAAATCTCAGCATTACGCAGATTTTCTCTTCTGCGGAACATCCTCAAACCAATGGCCAAGCTGAAGTTGCCAACAGAGAAATCTTGAAAGGCCTTAAGAAACGCCTTGGTGAAGCAAAGGGAGATTGGGCAAATCAATTATGCCACGTTTTGTGGGCATATCGAACAACCCCTCACTCCACCACAAATGAATCCCCATATCGGCTGACATATGGAGTCGAGGCTGTTATTCCCGTTGAATTGGCAGCCCCTTCAGCTCGAATCCTCCACTTCAATGAAGAAGCCAATCAACAGAACCTCGCCCATGAACTCGAGGTCTTGGCAGAATTGAGAGAGAAAGCCTTTGTGCGGGATCAAGTTTTTAAAGCAAAAGCCGCCAAATGGTATAACACTCGTGTTTCTGAACGTCGTTTCAAAGAAGGAGATTTGGTTTTGAGAAGGGCCAATATCGGCAATAAATTTGCACACCAAGGCAAATTGGCGCCAACCTGGGAAGGTCCATACCGAGTCATCGAAGCTCTGGGCAAAGGCACATACCACCTAGAAAACTTAGATGGCACTCCGGTCAGGAATAAATGGAACATTTTAAATTTACGCATATATTACAGCTAGTTGGGTAATACGGTATGTTATCTCTCCTAACTTGAGGTTCTTCCCAAATGGGCTTTCCTTGAAAAGGCTTCAACGAGACATACCCCAACTCAGCTCTTTATGTAGTTCCATCATTAATAAAATTCCTTCCTACATTCAATCTTCATTCTAACTTTCAGTTAATTATCTATGGCAGAACTTGTTCCCATGCAGATAAGACACCGGCTCCAACAATTGAAGCATAAAAGCATAACTCTTTATTCCATAAAGATCATCCAACATGCAACAAAGCTTCACAAACGGAGTCAAAAAACTCCTTGGGGGGAAGGATTGGTGTCACAGCCTATGCTGCACCATACCGACCCCAAGGTCCAAAAAACTCCTTGGGGGGAAAGGATTGGTGTCACAGCTTATGCTGCACCATACCGACCCCAAGGTACAAAAAACTCCTTGGGGGGAAAGGATTGATGTCACAGCTTATGCTGCACCATACCGACCCCAAGGTACAAAAAAACTCCTTGGGGGGAAAGGATTGGTGTCACAGCCTATGCTGCACCATACCGACCCCAAGGTACCAAAAACTCCTTGGGGGGAAAGGATTGGTGTCACAGCCTATGCTGCACCATACCGACCCCAAGGTCCAGCAGACTTCCTGTGGAAAGAATTGGTGTCACAGCCTATGCTGCACCATACCGACCCCAAGGTCCAGCAAAATTCCTGCGGAAAGGATTGGTGTCACAGCTTATGCTGCACCATACCAACCCTGGATTCAATAATTTTCACTTGATCAGGAGATACACTCCAATTCAAATTCAAAGGGATGAACGCTCCATCCAAACCCTTACTCCGCCCAACTGCTAATGTTTCGCGGAGTACATAATCGACAAACTCAAGCACTATCAACAAGTCCAAGTAAGTATAATACTTGTAAAAATTGTGCTTCATTGAAATTCTTAAGAGGCTACTCCGCCTCATTACATAATTAACTTCATTGAAATTCTTAAGAGGCTACTCCGCCTCATTACAGAATTCTACTTCATTGAAATTCTTAAGAGGCTACTCCGCCTCATTACAGAATTAACTTCATTGAAATTCTTAAGAGGCTACTCCGCCTCATTACAAAATTCTACTTCATTGAAATTCTTAAGAGGCTACTCCGCCTCATTACAGAATTAACTTCATTGAAATTCTTAAGAGGCTACTCTGCCTCATTACAGAATTCTACTTCATTGAAATTCTTAAGAGGCTACTTCGCCTCATTACAGAATTGACTTCATTGAAATTCTTAAGAGGCTACTCCGCCTCATTACAGAATTAACTTCATTGAAATTCTTAAGAGGCTACTCCGCCTCATTACAGAATTCTACTTCATTGAAATTCTTAAGAGGCTACTCCGCCTCATTACAGAATTGACTTCGTTGAAATTCTTAAGAGGCTACTCCGCCTCATTACAGAATTCTACTTCATTGAAATCCTTAAGAGGCTACTCCGCCTCATTACAGAATTGACTTCATTGAAATTCTTAAGAGGCTACTCCGCCTCATTTCTGAATTTAACTTCATTGAAATTCTTAAGAGGCTACTCCGCCTCATTACAGAATTTTACTTCATTAAAATTCTTAAGAGGCTACTCCGCCTCATTACAGGATTTTACTTCATTAAAATTCACAAAAAGGTTATTCCGCCTCGTTATACTTAGTCATATTTCATCAGTCCTCAAACGATTACTCTTCCTTATTAATAGCATTTTACAAGGCACAACTCCTACGGACTCAAACACCGTTTATATGAACAAGTATAAATTTACAGAAATTATACTTTATTAAATATTGTCAAGAATTGATAAGGGGTCCAGAGCCTATCTTGGAACAAGGCAATATTATTAAAGTGCAAAAAACAAAATTTGCAAAGAAACCCCGGAGCTAATCTTTAAGACTCGGGTGGCACTCCTTCTTGGTGGGCGGAGCTAGGCTGAAACTCACTAGGTTTGGACAAACTCTGTGAGGGGGGCAAGTCCGCCAGAACATACTCTTCATTAGGCGCAGGAACATGACCCCCTGAGCAGGCACCATTAATTCACCGTTGATAAACTCATAATAAGGGTGAATGCCTGCAATGTTAAGAGCAACGCCTGGGTTGCGATGACGGACCTGGCGAATGGCCATACTGAAAGCATCATCAATTGCTGCCTCAGCTGCATCCAAAGCCGATTGCAACTCCTGATCAAGCCGTTTATTGCTGGCATCGGAAATGGCTTTCTCAGCTTTCAGCTCTTCGACCTGTTTTTCAAGGTCACTATATGCAGTGGCTGCTTGATCCAACTCCGCAGCCCAGGCGTCTTCAGCGAGAGCCTTACTGGTCTCAAAAGAAACCAGTCTCTGCTGAACTTCACTCACATCCTCACCCAGTTTTTGGTTCTGCTGTTTCAAATCTAAAATTTGTTGTCCCAGCAGAACATTTTCAGCCTTTACATGGGTCAGCTCGCCCACATCCTCGCCCAGCTTTGAATTATGTTGTTTCAAATCTGAAACTTGTTTGTCCAGCAGAACCTTCTCAGCTTTGACCCGGGCCATCTCCTCTTCCAGCTTCTTCTCATCAGAGTCGGCGGTGTCAAGGTGTTTATCTTTAGCCTTGATCACCTCTGACAACTATTCATTGTCATGCTCTAAGCTTCGAATTTTTTCAACAGAATCATGAAATGATTCTTGAAACATGGCAGCCTCCGCAACCACCTCAGCAATACGGGGCACTGAAGCAAGGTAACCATCAATTTCAGCGAGATGCCACCTTGCAGCAGCAGTGGCATCCGCAATCTTTTCGAAGTCAATATCTGGACAGAGGATGAAGTCAGGATCACGCCTCTCTGACTGGCGGGATCCCATATTTGTGAAATACAAATAAGGGTTCAAACGAGACCCCGCCAGAGGAAGAGAGACAGACCGCCTAGATGGCTCCCCTAGAACGTTGACAAGAAAAACTGTTGTTCCTCGAGCAGTCAAGTCCAGGGCAGGACTCTCAGTTTGGTGAGGTGGAGAACCTTGAACCCCCTCATCTCCTCTTCCACAACATCTTCTTCAGGGACGTCTTCCTGACCGCCCAATTCAGTAGTGATAGCCACAGCTGATGGCTCCGGAATTTCTTCAACTTCTATCACAGCATCAGATGATGCTCCTTCACCCACCTTCCCTTTTCCCTTGCTCTTCCTCTTCTACAAAGGCTGGGGGTCCTCTTCCTCTACCTCGATAGTTTCTGGTTCTTGGCCTTTTCTAGATCGCCTTTCCACATCAACTATCGAGGGTCCCGCACCACCCTCCAACATCACTACCTTGGTGGATGCAGGCAAAGGGAGAGTCATCGTCAGAGCTGCAGCAAGATTCCTCCGGGGCTGTACATTGTTCTCCGCATCAATTTCCTGGCGACTCATGCGGATTTGCTTGATACGCTCCATCCCAGGAAATTCAGCGATCTCTCCTGCAAACATAATATACACGAATACAATTAGAAGTTGTAGGAAAGAACAGAAATAATATTCAAGCAACAAGTCTCAAAACATTACTTAAATATCCTTCAGTATCACGCCCAAGCAGCCTTCGGCACAGAAACTGCTTGTGGGCGGAGTTATACTCCTTCAGTGTCCGGAGTACTTCCACGGAGGTAGGTGACAGGACACTCTCCTCAACTTCATAAGCTTGTTTAGTCAGGAGGAAGTGCTCATGAGTCCACGCCACCAGGAATTTATCAATCCCCTCCGCACTCCGCCAAAAGACGGACTTGTTCTTCCTAACAGAAACTTTTACAAAGCTCATTCTGAAATGAAGTCCGCCTTCTTTGGCGGAGTCAGCAAATGCCTTAAAATTTACAATCTTCGGCTCCGCCCGAAGAGTAACAAAACCCATGCCGCCGGTTTTTGCATTCACCCGCCTCATTATGCGGCAAAAAGCAAAGAACAACGCCACAATAGGCGTAAACTCCAAATGTTTAGCCAGCACTTCAAAGCTGTGGACTATTCCCTATCCATTAGGGTGCAGCTGAGAGGGGGCGCAATACAGAAACCTGAGTACACCCATCTGGAATTTGTTCAACGGAAATTGTAACACCCTCGGTTAGATAAGACAAATCCTTCTGTAGGTTCATCCCATTTAACTGAGAGTGTTAACAGTTTTTAGAAAAAGTGAATATTTTTTTTTAAAATAAATATGTGGCAAATCAGCGGAAGTAATATTGTATATATCACATAGTCATTCACAAACTGTAAATAATTGTACTCTTAACAGAATGGGGCACGCAGGCACCCTTAAATATTATACAGTCATCCGGTGTCTGATTATAAATATTCTATCCTTAATGATTATTCTCAATGGGTTCAGTGTATTGCTGATCTTCACACTCGGGTTCTTGAGTTTCTAATTCCTCTGAAAAATGTTCAACAGTAAGGGTGAGTATAACCCAAGACCCTGATTGGTTCATCCGATGCGGACATAATCCAGTAAACATACAATGTCACATAGATCATACATTTAGCATATTTATAACAAACAAGCATGTTGTCATCACAGCATGTTCACAATTATATCAATCAAGCATATTATCATGAAATAAATCGTACATATAACATATTCATAATTATAACAATCAAATATGCTGTAATGAATGCATGAGTTTGGATTTATTATGATTTATCTTTGGTTAAGTCTCATGATGCATGTGGGCCCAATAAATCGTTTCATCTTCTTCTTATTCTGTGGAATATCACCATTCCAATCATCTACAGCGATCAGGGTCCGCCCAAGTTCCATGTGGTATAAATGAACTCATTGGTTCTCATTATTAATTTAAATATTTTTGGAACTTGGATCCCTACGATCATAGTTACACTCCGTCATTTAGTCAAAGTACACTAGAATTGCATCGTCTCACCCGGCTATCAGGCGCGACTCTGATGCCATTGGGTTGCCGTTCCAGTTGTACTCCCAAGATTCTTCATGGAGATCGAACGTGAGTGTCCTCCACTGTACCAAGTGTATGCTCTAGAGGTTTTTCTTCTTCAAAAATATTTTTATGATGCGAAATGCATTTATCTTATCAATTGATTCCTTGGGTATCTTATGTGTTTCCAGTCTCATCATATCATTTAAACCTTGTAAGATATTAGTTTATAATTAAAAATATATCTATTATATATATTCTTTCATAATGAGTAAAATAATATATATATCCTTTAAGTATTTACCCATAATTTATATGTTAACAATGTATAATAATAAATAAACTAATAATAATGATAACAATAATAATTTTGACAATAAATAGAATAAAAATGATAATTATAACTTACTAATAACTTAAAAAGTATTAAAAATTGGTTTTTAATAGAGAATTCAAGTGAAAAATACTAAAAATAGAGTTTTCCGAGTGAAACAGAGGGAATTCCGAGTGAAATGAGTGTGATTCCGAGTGGAATCATACAGAGAAGGGTTCTCCAAGCTGTCTGGCTAGAAATCCGAGTGAAATGACACTGGAGAAGCTGTTTTCCGACTGAAATAGGTTTAATACTGAGTGAGAAATTGAGTTTGCCGAGTGAAATGGGTTGAATACCGAGTGAAATGAGTATAAATACCGAGTAAATTCAGCTTGAAGTGAGTTTCTGAATAAGATAGACATCAATCCGAGTGAAATCATCCTGATTCCGAGTGAAATCAGGTTGATAAGAGATTTCTGAGTCATTTTAAATATATATTCCGAGTGAAAATAAACTAAAGGGAGTTTTCTGAGTAAATTAAAGGTTTACCGAGTTAAAAATCACTGGGAAAGGTTTTCATGAGTGAAGTTACTTAAATTCTGAGTGAAAATGAATTTCTGAATGAAATTAATTATGATTCCGAGTGGAATCAATAGGAAAAGAGTTTCCTGAGTAAAAATAAGATACTTTCCGAGTGGAACAGTGTGTTTACCGAGTGAAATAAGGTTGGGAAGCTTCTGTCCGAGTTAAATATGATGTTTTCCGAGTACATTTACTAAAAAGGGGTTCTGAGTAAAAGATAAACATACTTTCTGAGTGGAATTAAGTCAAAACCGAGTAAAATAATATAAGAAGGAATTTTCCGAATGAAACAAGACTTGTAGAATGCTGTCCGAGAGCAATTGAGTGTTTACCGAGTGAAATATTATGTTTTCCTAGTGAGATCAAATGAAAGGATATAAAATAAGCAACACCGAGTGAAATAAGAGTAAAACCGGTCGGAAATATCATAAAACCGAGTAAAATAACCTATTATCATATTTGTTTCACTGGAAATCACACGGTACCCATGTTTCTTAGTATTTTCAGTCCCATAAATACATGTCATATCACAATTCATCACTCGGTAACAGATATATATATATATATACATGCATATACAGATAATAATTTAAAGCATTTCATACACATTGAATCAGTCCTCCACTCGGTTTTCCCACAAGGCACCCAAGAATATACCCCCTTACCTCAAATGAAGCTCCTGGAGGAGAAGAAAGAGGCTCCCTTCACTGTCCTGCTTCAATTCCGAGTGAAACAGAGGGGAAAGCAGAGGGAAAGAGCTTGCTGGGAAGAAGAGTGATGAAGTGTTTGGTTCGTGTGTGTGGTGTGAGGTCTGAGGACCTTGAACTCGTTTAAATAGGGAGGAAGTGAGTGGGGAGACAGGTGGGAGACAGCCTTTTCAGAGTGGCTGCTGAGTCAGTGCCCATTTCTGAGTGGTATGCTGACTCAGTGCCCACTTCCGAGTAGTATGCTGACTCAGTGCCCATTTTCGAGTGGTATGCTGAGTCAGAAAGGGTCAGTGGAGATTAAACAATTGTATAGGCTGAGTCAGTGTCCATTCCTGGTCGTCCACCATCCCTAATGCGCACGATTGGATTAAAATATCATGAAAAGACAAAATTGAAGTCAAAACGCACTTCTGTCAGTGAATACCGAGTGAAATTACACTTGGTTAACACTTCTAGCAGTGAATTCCGACTGGAATTCCCACTTCCGAGTCTAAATTGCAACTCTTCACTCAGAATTCCCACTTCTAGGCACTCGGTTTCTCATGTGAGACGGTATTGGGTGTGTGAGGGCGGAGTACAAGGTTAGGGAACACCGTCTGTGAAGAGGAGGTCGGTTTTTTTTTTTGGTGAATACCTAGCTCGGATTTCTTCCAAAACTGACTCAACACTTGCTTTCTCACTCGGTTTCACCTCTTCAGACCGAGTCCTCTCTTTCTTAGTGAATTTTCACTCGGAAACCCGAGTCTTCTTCACTTTAATCACTCGGTTTTAGACCAATTTATTCAAATAATGTTTATTTAAGCCATTACCTCTCGGACCAAGACTCACACAGACTTCTTTCACTCGGTTTTGGTCCAATGGAGTGTATCTCACTCGGTTTTGGCTCCCTCCATCATTTCCACTCGGTTTCCGAAACAAAATCATTCGGAAACCTTCCTAATTGTTTCCAGAACGCACTTCAGTCGGTAGGAAGCATCAAATCAACTTAAACAAAAGCTTTCTTACATTCTTTCACTCGGAATGCTTCCAACCATAGTAATTTCCTTCAGAAAGGAAACATTCAACTCGGAACCGAGCCTTTCTAGGGTGTTTTCACTCGGTTTTTCACTTAGAAGGTGTTCTCTTGAACATACTTCACTCAGAATTGCATTTCTTGTCAGGATTCCTCTCGGTGGTAGTCCCCTCAGTCATGTCTCACTCGGAAAACATGACACTGACTCGGAATGCCATCCTTCAGTCGGATTTTCTAAACCTTCACTCGGAATTCTTCATTTTTCACTCAGAACAGAGCCCTTTTCACTCGGTTTTTGCATCTTTTCACTAATATTCCATATAAATTCCATTATTAAGTGCAAGAATGATATTTTTGAGGTACCATAGACCATCAACAAGGTATATATTGACTTATTCTTGCTTACAAACCCTCCATAATCAAAATTTACAAGGATAAAATTGTTTCTAAAAATAGGGATGTTACAGAAATCGCACCCCCAACTGAGTAAACAGAATATCGTACATATACAAAGTACGCTCATCCTGAGGATGATGGCAAATGCGTTCAAACGTCTTTGGCGAACGAACGATAAACCTCCTTTCAAATCTCTCATCCTTCCAGACAGGCACTGACAACTCCATTACCCCACCACTTGTCGTTGCATGACGTGAAGAAGCTTCTTTGACGTCTTCCTCGACCCAACAATAGGGATCAGTCTCAACCATCTTTTTCCAATCTAACCCGTGCAGCACAACATTCTGACATTCTGCCATTGTTATCACTTGTATCTGAGGGGTACCTCCTGCTACAAACGAATGTATAGCATTACTAAAACACTCCACGCTGTTGTAAAATGTTGAATCCCTCCCAGTATAGAAGCCCTCATCTTCACTCTCAATATCCGAAAACATAGGGTGAACAGATACCCTAAGGCACGACTCTGATTCTTTTCCTCTCATCCTCGTTTCAACAAACACACATATAAAGAAAACAGAACCAACCCAATAACAACGAAGACAGAAAACAGAGGAAGAAGAAAGTTACCTTAAATCTTTGAAGAAACGATGAACTGGAAACAAGAAACGAATCGCGAGGACGCAGCGCTCAAAAGGCAGTTTAAACACTAAAACACAGAGTGGAAGATGAAGCAAAATGTTTTCTCTCCTAAGAGTTTACCTATTTATAGGCATGGCTTGGGGGAAATAAGCGAAACCTCAAAAATCTCAGAAATGCACCTATGGCCGTTGGATGAATCATAACGACGTTCCGTTAATTCTGAGACCGTTAGATGAATCTCAAGGTAGGCATTTCCTGGGCCGTATTTTCAGAAATGCACCTATGGCCGTTGGATGAATCATAACGACGTTCCGTTAATTCTGAGACCGTTAGATGAATCTCAAGGCAGGCATTTCCTGGGCCGTATTTTCAAAATCCAAGGCCCATGGTAATAACCTCAAAAACGTATTCCAACTGCCATCCCACGCATTTATGTCCCATCATTGGAATGGCAATCGTTACGAGGGCATACGTGGTAATGAGAGATTGAAGTGGCAAAACGCAGTTTCGAGGCGCTTTGATGACAGGCGTGGCGAGTAATGACAAAAACAATAAATGCATGAAAACACTTGTCCATAAATTCAGAACTAGCAAACACCGCCTAAACCCATGCCTATAAAAGCTAAACACAACAAAGTGCTATAGCTTATTAAAGCGACCCCGCTAGTCACTATAACAAGCTAGGGGGCAGATGATCCGGTCCCAACACCGGCCCCCAAGAGCATGGTTTTAATGCCTTGCCAGATCAGCATTTCGAACAGGAGAAATACGTTTCAAATCCTCTATGATTACTTTTATACGGAGTACATACCGCCAAGGCATGTTACTCCGCCAAGGCATGTGACTCCGCCAATGCTTGTTACTCCGCCAAGGCCTATTACTCCGCCAAGGTGGAAAGTATTAAAAAGATTGTACACATACATAAAGCATTTCCAATGCACACTACTCCGCCAAGCCATAGGCTCAATACAGGCGGAATACCAAAATTCCCATACTGCGAAGCGAGCCCATATTTATAACCCCGGCACGAGATTAACTCTGTCTTGAGAGGTTGAAAATGGGAATCACGCTGTCACGCATAAGAGGGAACAACAAATAAAATAATGAAGCATTAACGCTTTCCAAGTGAGTGGAAATACCCACTACAGTGATGGTGCTCGTGAACGGCGCAGGGACCCACTACCTTTCTTGCATTATGCCTGAAAACAAGGAACGGGTCCTACCAATAATAGAGCACCAGTAACAGGTATATAAACCTCAGCAAAAAGGTATAGAGGGGGACCCCTCATTCTGAACCTTACACTCATACTTGCATGATTCTCTCAGATTTGCTTTCTAAGTCTAATAGTACTTCAAAATACTGACTTGAGCGTCGGAGAATAATTGCAGGTACAACCACCAATTGTGTCAAGGCAAAGGAGGCTATTCCAGGCGGACTGCTACACCGCCGCCGAGTGCATTGTACTACGCCCCAGTATACAAGAGTACTCCATATTTGTATCTGTATAAGGCCCTCCTCACATCAGATTTTACCTTACATGTACATTTTGAATTGTTTGACAATCATACCTTTACACCCCCTGTAAAGAACAGTTCATTTAGTATACACCATAATAAAGTAAATAATAGAAATTACAATAAACAAGGGGATAAAATAGGAAATAAGTAACTCCAATTATATCACATTGGCTCAACAAACAAACATAAAATAACAATGGGATTGATTAACTTAACACTCTTATCCTCTCCACCAGATGAACCTTAAATGTAAAGTTGGCTAACAAGTAACAATAATTCAATCACGCATCCTCGTATATACACTAAACAACTAGCATGAGTTTAGAAAAACTTATAGATAATTTATGGAAATAACTCACAATTGTTAGACCCCCTTATATACACGAGATATATATAAAAAACTTTTAAAAAGATATACATATTTATCACTCTTTATCTCACATATACAAGGACGTATATACATCTGATTTCCTTTGAATATTGGAAGTAAAAAAAACATTGTCTTTCAATATTTGTCTATAATGATAAAATAATTTATAGAAATCATAAGTGATAAATCATTACAGTATTATATCCGGATGGAAAAATTTATCAAAGTTTAACCTTTACCTTGTTACAATTATCTAACTTGATATTGTAATAAGGCAAGGTAAAACTAAACTATACCTCTACTATTAATATGACCAATCATTTCATAGTCCTTAAATCATCGAGTTTTGGAATCCTACTCTTGTCATATCTCTTCATCTATCTGATTGAGGATGAGACCACTTTACCCTCTTGTAATTACATATCCTTTCATCTTGAACCGCTAACTATATATCACATAACATATATTTTGGACACAAAATTCAAACATGAAGGAGTGAGAAACAAAATATAATACTTTACCGATAAGACATAAGTATAAGGGTTTTCACAAACTAATCAATTAATATCATTCAAAATTTCATACACAATTAATTATAAATATAGGGTTCTCACACACATAACAATCATACTTTCATTCACAATCATCCATACAGAATATCACAATCACATGTATGACATGTAATGCTTTTAATACTATCTCATTTAGTTTATGCATGTGGGCCCTTAAAGTTTTAATTTGCACTGGGCCAACCGGGAGTTTACACTATTCCATAATTCCGGATAATAACATAAATGCCTTTGTAGCATATGAACAGCTCAACTGGCGTGGAAACACTTAAGAGACTAGTCAGACTGAGAAAGTTTTTATTGTGAAAGTACCCGACACTAGGGAGCGACCCCAGGTCACCTGAAGCACCCTTTCACACACTCTCATCCCAAGGCTCGCAATTAAGCCTCCTCTAATGTATCCTCGATTTCTATAATCCGTCCCCAGACAATAGCACATCTCATTTCTCTTTAATGATATGCATGATGTGACATCCTGGCGCTGTTGAGGGCGGGGAGTGATCGTCGGTGCATGGGCACGGACAATAGCTTAAAGAAATGAATTCGTACTATCTATACCAACAAATGCATTAGCCTTTTCGATAACCTATCACTTAAGAACTCCAAAGTTAAGCGTGCTTAACTTGGAGTAATTCTGGGATGGATGACCTCCTGGGAAGTTCTCAGGAAATGTGTGAGTGAGGACAAAAGCACATTGGAAAGGTCTCGTGTTGGTCTGTGGGGTGAGTCGTTCATTCCTGTAAAGCGGCTGGGGTGTTACACATGAACTACTCGCATATTTAGTTGGTTAAGACTTTTAGAAACTCAATTATTAAATATCATAAAGGTTCACAAAATCATCTCAATAAACTGTACATTCCCATAAGTTTTTCTTTGAACTTCTGTTATACGGAAACAAATTTAGTACAGTCTTCAAATTCAGATCTCACTAAAATTGAGTTTCCAAGCCTTAAATATCTCAAAACTTTATCTTAAAAAAACTTCACATATTTACATAATCTTTCCAAATTTGAATCTTAACTAGATTGAGTTTAGAAATCTCGACTATAGCAAAATATCCTTTAGTTATTTCATTAAGGAAAACCAATTTAAATTTTTTATTTCTAAAAGAAAATATATATATATAATTTTTAAAATCATTAACTAAGAATACTTAGAACTATAAAAATTTTCTTTAATTCAAAAATTAATTGTCTCAACCTTTGATTTTCATAAAATAGCTTCTTTCTAATACTAGATTTTATTCTAGAGATTAAAATTAAAGTTAATGAAAATTATTTCTAAGAAGAAATAAAAGACTAAAATAATGATATGATATTTTCTCTTAAAAATAAAATAAAATAAAATTTAAAGAGTAAGGTAAGAAAATTTTTACTGAGTTTTAACTTTCCGTCATACTTGCTATATGCTCAAAACTCCATATCACAAGGTCATCAATCATTCATCATTCACAATCAAGTATTGTAATATCATCAATCACAATCAAATCACAAATATTATTAATCACAGTCTAGTATTATAAATCACAATATCTAGGTTATCCAGGTATTTGCTTAGGTATTCAGATCAAGTTACACAAGATACTCAATTTAAAATTTTTTATAAATTTTTAAGTTAATTAGTTATTATTTTAAAATAATATTATTATTAAATTTTAAAGGAGTAGAGGACTCCTCCCATTATTCTTATGTTTTTTTATATTATATTCCTATCTCACTCCCCCTTACCTCTTGTATCTTGGTTCGTTATGGAAAGTTCATACGCGTCTCGTCTCCGAGTTCTAAAATATACCAATTTCACTTTAATATAGTTATAAGACGAAAATTAAGATTTCTATTTAAAACAGAAATGGTAAATTTTGAATAGTAAATCATGAATAGTAACAGTAAATAGTAAAATATGAATAGTAATAGTAAATAGTAAACTGTTAATATAACGGTAAATAGTAAATTGTGAATAGTAACAGTAAATAGTAAATTATTAATAGTAATGATAAATAGTAAAATGTGAATAGTAAAGGTAAATAGTAACAGTAAATAGTAATTTACTATATGAATAGTAATTTACTATTAAAATAGTATTTTACTATTCAGAATAGTAACTTAAAATAATATTATTTAAAGTATAATAATAGATTTCTAAAAATGATATGAAAATAACCCTAAAAAAATAAAAGAGAGGTCTTCTAACCTTAGGATTTTAACATAACCTTCTTCTAAAAAAATTATTTCTCTCTCTTACTTTCACCACTATCTCACTAGCACTACTATATTAAGAAAACTTAATCTGAAACTGTGAATTCTAAAGAAGAATTCATTCGATATTTATAAAAAAGAAAATTACTATACATTTCATTATTTTAATATAGAAGTACTGTGCATTTTTTGAAAATTCAATCCTGGTTACTGTGCATCTTTTGAAAATTTCGTACATGCACAGTGTTTTGCATAGTAAATGTCGGTTGAATTATTAAGTCAAATAGTAACCTTTCACTCGGTATATTTTAAATATTCAAAATCAGTCCTTTTTGAAATTTAGCAATATTATATCAGTTCTCATTAATTTTATAATAAGTAATATAAAGTTTAAATTTTAAAAATCTAAAATTTTCTATTAATAAAAAATTATTGGTACATTTTTCATTTTTTTACGATTAATAAAAATCAAGATTTTACTCAAACTAATAATTTTTAGATAAGTCTACTTGAAATGGATTTTAGAAAATTTTCTTATAATTTAAATTCACTTTCTTGTAAATTTGTTTTAATTTTAAGTAACTTTATATGAATTTACAACTATTTAAAATATTATTTTATTAAAATATTTCAAAAAAATCATAAAAATTCCAAAAAATAAAAATATTATGTAGATCAAAAAGTTCTAAAGAACCATAGTCTAATTCCTTCAAAATTTTATTTTAAAATTCTAATAAGAGTTAAATCACAAATATGTAAAAACATAAATATAAAAACATAAAATAAAAGTTGTGAATAATAAATATATTTAAAATTCTTAATATAATTTCATTAATCAATGAATACTAATCAAGTCATTTTAAAATTCTCATTCAAAATACATAAATATTTTTATTATCATTATTAATTTATTTTATTTTTAAAAAATAAATAATTAAATATAAATACCAAAATTTCATAAAAATGATAATAATAAACTAACTAATAGTAAGTATTGCTCATTAAAGATATATTAATATCTATTTTCTATTTGTGTTAAAAATGGGATGTTACAACAATTCTCGTAAGTTATTTTTAACCTATTTTAATAAATTTCTTCAATAGTTTATTAAAATAAGTCATTTTCAACTTATTTAGATAAGTTTTGTAATCAAATTTATAGTATGATTTTACTTTTATGATGAAATAATTATATTTATTCAGATAAAAGGTTTATGTTCTTGAAAAGTATGAGTTATTAACAAAGTTCTTCCACTCAGGTGTCATGCTATTTTTTTTTCATTTTTATCATTTTTTAATTTTTTACTTTGGTGTATTCTCGTTTAACTTTTCATTCACTTCAATTAATTAATGACATTTTCTATTTCTAATAGTTTCATTTTTACACATGTTTAATTACTTTTAAATTTTTAATAAAAAATATAAGATTATAGTAAACTTAACAAAGATGTTTCTCATATAATACAAGATGCATAATTAAAAAAGAAAAAAGTTTCAAGAAGTATGCGTAATCAAAAGGTACCCACTAAACTTATGAAAAAAGTTTTATTTATTTGAATTGTGATAACACTAACAATGATTTTGGAGAGTGAGTGTTGGGTAGCCAAAAGGAAACACAAACATCAAATTGAGATGAATGTGTCATTTAAGGCTGACCAATACGTAACAATATTCAAAGTTGAGTTGACATGACACTTATTGAAAAGAAATGGTAGCAAATTGTCCAAGGTGGTTTTGCTTTGTGACGACCCGCGTCAATTTACCATTTATTTATACTCGTTTGATCATTTTTCACAATAAATTTATCGCGTTTAATGAAAATTAATTTGGTCTTAATATAAAATAATATTTATTTTTCTTAAGCATACTCAAAATAATAACCGATCGGAAATAAATCAATTAATGAAACGGAATTAACTACAATCAGCGGAAGAAGAAAAATAAAGACAGGAGTCATTCGCCTGAGCGAGACCCTGACTCGCTTAGGCGAAACCCGAGAAGGTCGCTTAGGCGAGTTCTGACTCGCTTGAGCGAATTCTACACTTTAAACCTGAGCGGACAACGAGACCTGCAAGGAAAATTAACAAGTTGGGTTTCACTCGGAAATGGGTTCACTCGGTCATCTCTCACTCGGGAACCTCTTAACCTCCACTCAGAAAAGGGTTCTCTCGGACATACCTCACTCGGAAACACCCTAACTTTCCTTCACTCAGAAATGGCGAGGGATACTCGCTTGAGCGAAATAAGCACCAAATCATCCGACCCTTGCTCGGACAAGACTGAATCTGCTCGGTGAGATTCACCCGGTAATCGACTTTACTACAGCAAATGCAAATTCACTCATGAAAATCAATACCGATCACATAGCAACATAATTCATATGCACATTAGTCAACATACACAAGCAACATATTGTAGCATCACATACTCGGAAAACTCATTATACACATTACACATAATCCATTTCAAAATCACTCGGTTCCTTGGCATCAATTCTCCGCTTGGCGCACTTCCAGGGCTCCGACCTCTTCCCTGTCACTGGTTACTAAATTGAAAACCACAACAAGGGTGAGTGTTTGGCATCATAATTAATCTAGAACGAAAATTAACAATTTACATGTATATAAACTCCATCCGATTACATTATCATCATATTGCAAATCACACTCGGCAGTTATAACAAATCACACTCGACAAGTAATTCACACTCGGCAAGTATAACAATTCACACTCGGCAAGTATAACAATTCACACTCGGCAAATATAACAAATTGCACTCGGCAAGTAATTCACATTCGGCAAGTATAACAATTCACACTTGGCAAATATAACAATTCACACTCAGCAAATATAACAAATTGCACTCGACAAATATAGCAAATCATACTCATCACAATACTAAATTCATTAATTATCACCACGACTCTCAGACAAAATTGACGCCTAGTATCCGGATACTAAAAGGATCGACCTTCAGCTAGGGGTCCGACTTGACACCCTGTGAACCCGACTTGGTTCACCGAGCCCGACTTGGCTCCCCCTCAACCACTGGGTCATAGACCTCTGGGTAGCTTAACTGGGTCCGACTTGACCACGGAAGCCAAAAACGAGGGTAACACATACCGTCGGTCGTCCTCTACCACATAATCACATATTCAATTATATAAACATAGGCATATCATTACGATCATCATTTGCAACTGTCAGAAACTGACATGTGCTCACAACGTAGGGCGACCGACTTGTCAAGCCCCTCAATATAATGTCCTCACACATAGCAAATACTTATCATACATATACAATTCACATTTCTCATCATATCACGAGTGGCCATCATTAACACATACTCATCAAACGGGCGACCTGCTTGTCAAGCCCGACATCACATAGCCATTACACTTCGATTATCACAACAAGTATTTCAAACTTAATCATCATAAGCCACACACGATCTTAAACCGATCGGTGTCCATATTCATACATGCATACACATACAACTCATCCACATACAACCATCATTCAGCAATATCTCGTACCGTTTTCATAACTGGTTCAACGACCCAGAATCAAAATATTTACCTATTCTAATTAATTATAACCCGAACACCCCCCTTACCTCTATTCCAAGCTTCAACGATCTGCTCCTGATGCCGATTGCGTCCTCTAAGTGTAACACCCCTAATTTCGTTATTTCTTATTTAAAATAAAATTTCAAAGGAATTTGATTATAGTTCTTTAGAACTTTTTGATTGTTATATAATTTATAATTTTTTGGAATTTTTTATATTCATTTTTTTGAAAATGATAAAAATACTCTTAACCTTTCATCTAATAACCAAAATGCCATTGCCGACATCATCGCTTACATCATCATCGCTTACATCATCGCTTACATCATGAATAGTAAAATAAATAATTAAATAATCATGAATAGTAAAATTTTCTTCCTATAAATAGATGGTTCATTTACAACATTTTCACACCAAAAATTAGAGAGAGAATCTAGAGAGATAGTGCGTAAGAAATTAGTGGGGAGTAAATTCTTTTGGTATAAAGAAGTTCTGCCGGAGGTGTAAGGTAATAACTTTCTCCTATATTCTTTTTATAATTTTAGTTTATTTTTTTTAGCACTCTTAAACCATTGATATACTAGTACTATTATGAATAAGTTACTATAGTAAAAATAAATTACCACTGTGTTATTTTTACTATTTACCGTTACTATTCAAAATTTACTATTTACTGTTACTATTCAAAATTTACTATTCACTGTTATTGTTCATGATTTACCATTTACCACTACTATTCAAAAAGTTACTATTTATAATTTACTATTTACCGTTACTATTCAAAATTTACTATTTACTGTTACTATTCAAAATTTACTATTCATTGTTATTGTTCATGATTTACCATTTACCATTACTATTCAAAAGTTACTATTAATAATTTACTATTTACCGTTACTATTCAAAATTTACTATTTATCGTTACTATTCAAAATTTACTATTCACTGTTATTGTTCATGATTTACCATTTACCACTACTATTCAAAAAGTTACTATTCATAATTTACTATTTACTATTACTATTCAAAAATTACTATTTACCGTTACTATTGATGACTTACCATTTACCGTTACTATTTATTATTACTATGTATATTTACTATTTATCATTCTGATAGCAATCTTAATTTTCATCTTAAGCTTATACTGAAATAAGTTAGTATTAATATTTTGTTAGAACGTGGAGGCGCAGAGCGAATTCACTTTTGGTAGCAAATCAATGTAAGGGGGGGTGAGATTAAGGATATAATATGAAAATACATAAGAATATTGGGAGGAGTCCCCTACTCCTTTTAAACATAACAATATTATTATTTTAAAATAATAACTTTTAACTTAAAATTTATAATAATTGTTATTAATAAATTAAGCATATTGTGTAACTTAATATCTAAAATATTTAAGAACTTGAACTATTATGACCTATGCAGACTGGATTAAACCTATGCAAGGACTTGAACTATTATAAACTTGACTGAACCTATACAAGGATTTGGACTATTGTGACATATATGGACTGAACTAGACCTATGCAAGGATTGGACAATCTTGGACTTACATAGACCTGTGCGAGGAATTGACCATAGAACTTAAAACAAACTTTATTAATTTAAATAATCATTGAATTTTAAATTATCATATTTATAACTAATGTTTAATTATTTGATTTGATTATGATTGTTAATATTTATTTATGCTTTATGATGTTTGATTGTGACTGACAATGTTTGATTATGATTGATAATCTTGTATTGTGGAGTTTGAGCATATAGCAAGCATGGCGGAAAGCTAAAATTCAGTAAGAATTTACTTATCTCCTACTTCTTTATTTACTTTTTCATATTTATTCAAATTACTTTTAAGAAATTTCTTAGATTTCAATAAAACTATATAAGTTTTTAGAAATCTCTTTTTATCTTTTAATATATATGTATATATCTAAAATTTAGATTTTTAGTTAGTTTATCAGAAAGAAAAAGAAAGAG
The DNA here is from genome assembly GCA_037962975.1 of Clitoria ternatea. Lineage (NCBI taxonomy): Eukaryota > Viridiplantae > Streptophyta > Magnoliopsida > Fabales > Fabaceae > Clitoria > Clitoria ternatea. The sequence goes on from CM075676.1 coordinate 71,899,613, forward strand.
AATTTATTTTATAAAAATATTTTTTTTAATATATATACGTATTATTTAAATGTATAAAAATATTATACAAAATTTTCAAGTACTAAGGTTTTAAAGATTGATAATTCTAAATTCGAGTTTTTAGAAATTGACCTATAAATTTTCTAAACAAGGTTGTAAAATATATTTAAGGCTTTGAAACTCAAATTTTATAAGGAGATTTGATTTGTGATTTGAAAAGGAACTGTACTAAAATTCTATGTGCGTATTTGAGAAGTTGAAAAAGTAAAGTTTTCTGGGGTGGCTATGTCGTGATTCATAGGCCCTGATAATATAATTGAGTTTCTAAAAGCCTTAACCAACTAAATACGCGAGTAGTTCATGCATCATGAATCATCGAACAGAAACAAAATGATATTGTCTGGGGACGGATTATAGAAACCGAGGATACATTAGAGGAGGCTTAATTGTGAGCCTTGGAATGAGAGGGTGTGAAAGGGTGCTTCAGGGGACCTGGGGTAGCTCCCTAGTGTCGGGTACTTTCACAATAAAAACCTTTTCAATCTGACTAGTCTCTAAGTGTTTCCATGCCAGTTGAGCTGTTCATGTTATTATTATCCGGAATTATAGAACAGTGTAAACTCCTGGTTGGCCCAGTGCAAATTAAAATTTTAAGGGGCCCACATATATAGATAAGTTATGATGAAGATATGGCATATCATTCATACATTCATAAATTGATTGTGCTTGTGATTGTGATTGATATTATTATACTAGTTTGTGAAAACCCTTTATTGCTTATGTCCCATTTGGGAATATTATATTGTGTTTCTCACTCCTTTCCCTATGTTTTTGTTTCATATGTTTTAAATTAATGGTTCGTACAGAGGGAAGGATCGAAGAACATTGACAGTATATATAGCACGTTCTAGAAAGGGAGCTCGGTATGAATACCGTGGTCCAATGAATAAATAATGTCACTAGGCAACTGCTCTTGGGCCATGGAGTTTCCTCTCTTTCAATGTTTAATATCTATTTTATTTGGATGAATGTAAAATTACTTTATAAATTTTAATGATAATTCATGAGGTATTTCAGAAATATTGTATGATAGTTTCTTTTAGCGATTATATTTTTAGTAAAAAAAAAAATTTCATGAATTTTTTTAGAAATTATTGAGATGTAAAAGAGGGTGTTACACTAAGCGCTGGGTTCACGGTTTCACTTCCGAATCCAGCACCAGCTTCGTCAATCAGTCCTCCGATGTTCGTTCTGCTACCTACAGGGTCGGAATGCAAAACCTGTTAACGTCATACCACCCTCTGCTCTAAAGACCACTTTCTAGCTCACACTCACCAGAGGAGTGGAAAATAGAACCTTACTCCGCCATGCATGACCATTCGGTCACGGTGTGAAAATGAAAAGGGAAGAGATAACTCAATTCAAACGGTTCATTGGACTCACCTTGAAACCACGGTCACGGAAATAAGGTTATCTCGAAGTTTTGATGCGAAACGGACCTTCCTCTGGAGTATGCAGCTCGGCAGCGATGGAGGAAGGAGAAGAAGAAAAAGAAACGGAAGAAGAAAGAAACAGCAGAAGAAGCGCGTGAAAGTGAATGAGGAAAGGAGAAGGAAAACCTTCTTTATTTAAGGCTCAGGGACAAAACAGCCTTTTCCCCATTTCTTTTATATTTTCATTAAAAGTTTTAATTAAACTTTTACCTCCTTTTAATTATACCTCATTTAACCCTTTTATAATTAATCAATCAAATGAATTTTATTTGCTTTCCACACTAGTTAATTATTTATAATTGCCTAATACTTCATAAAAATATCAAATAAATCCTTAAAACAATTATTAATATTTTCCGCTACACATAATTTTTCTAAAATATCCGGGATGTTACATGCTATGTACAAAAAAGTCTCTTAAAAACGTTTATATGGAAAGGTTGAGCAAATATGATAAGTTAGACAAAGAACAAAATGGTCATTTAAAGAAGTTACTAATATGGACCTTTTATTGTCTCTTTGATAACTAATTAAGAAAACAAAGTTGTGAAAATGGAAAAATTTAATAGTTAATATTCATCTTTCATTTCTTTTGAAAAACTTTTGAACCGACAAATTTATTTAATCTTAGTCAAACCTTAGTTTTATTAGCTCCACTTAATAAATAAAATATCTTAGGAATTGATATATGATTATATATATGGTCAATCACATTTTAAAGATCAATAATATTTTTTCATTCTTAGTAAATTATTTAATTTTAAGTCAAAAACGATTCTACTAATTTCTTGGTAATATTTTATATAAATGTTTTAGTAATGATATTCTATTTAAATACCTGTTTGATATTTTATTTCATACTCTTTCTATTTCTATTTAATGAGATTGCATATATTAAAAAATTGTGCATATTAAAAATTGCAATTAATATTAATTATTATAAAACATTATCTTCAAAATTATTTTCATATTTAATATTAATAAAGATACTATTAAAAATAATAATTAAAATATATATATAATATTAAATCTATTAATTTATTAAATATATGTTTCTAAATTTATTTAATATAAACAGATTCTTTTAACAAAGTCAAAACAGCTTTTTAAAAAATTCAAGTCAAATACCTTAAAAAGAAGAGGGTTAAGTAAAACGTAACACAACCTAATATCTCCCCCCCCCCCTCCATGACTAATCCATACGGTATCCATCGATCTAATCTTCTAACACAGTTGTAAGCATTGCATAAATTTTATTTCTGAACCAGATCACACTTCAATAACAATATATCAAAATATATTTATAATATAAACTTAAAAATCATAAATAAATTAATGATAATAATTCTTAATTTAAAAGATAAAAAATGTGTTAAGATAAATGAAAACATTTAATTAAATTAGTAGAATGTAGGTATAAACCAAAACACTTAGTTTGCTTCAGATATCTCAATCAACCAATTTAATAAAGGTGGTATAGCAGAGGTTTGGATCTCATGCAAAGCGTAATCGAACAAAAAAACAAGTTCCTAAATTTTTTCCCCAACGGAAAATACAATATATATTTATATTGGAGTTCACCACAAATCCATGTAACCAGGTCATTGCATAAATCACAAAGAATTCGAAAGATAACTAATCTCTACTAATCACTTGCCAAAACTGAGGAGCAAAACTAAGGGAAACTAAAAAAGAGAATAGATATTGATAATTCTTCAGTATCTTCAGGATTGCCCGTCTAATCGTCATCCGCAAATGTGGTCTTTTTCCCTGAGCGAAAGACAACACAATAAATAATTAGAAAATGACAAGGGAATTAATTATGTAAGCACCTATGTTAATCATGCTTCTACACATAGATTACTCTATTGTTTTCAACTTAAAAGAGAAAAAAATCCGAAGTAAATATATTTTTCGGAACGAGTAGCAAAAAGTGAAATTGACCAAAAGAATATTAAAGCATCAGAGGAGCAGGATGGGAAATATATTGAAGAACATTGGTAAGAAGATCAATCAAGTAAATGATACACAAAAACGATGAATTATACCTTCCGCGGCAAAGCTGGGTTTATTTGTTCCCCGGCCTCTTCCACCCCCTCCTCTTCCCCGACCACCTCTTCCACCAAATCGATCACCTCGGCCTCCTCTTCCACCAAATCGATCACCACCACTCCTTCCACCAAATCGATCACCACCACTCCTTCCACCGAAGTGACCCCCACCACTCCTTCCACCGCCACCTCTACCCCCAGAAGCACCATCTCTGGGTTTGGCTTCATCCACTGACAAGGTATAACCTCCAAGTTCAGTTTCATGGAGTTCCAGAGCCTTGTTCATGGAATCAGCACTGGTGAAGTCCATGTAAGCAAATCTGTAGACACAACAAAAGTCAGATTCAGGCTGGAAGGTGATGTGATATGTGGGTATAAACTATGAAGACACACTCATTTATTAGTGTTTGTAAACAATCATTTGACACTCAAAAACTTGTGTTGACAGTATGACCCCCCTGTATAATTCAAAAACTTGAATCAACTTCCAAATAGATGAATACACATTTATATCATTAAAAATATATTCATTTTTAATCTTTATTAAAACGTTAAACTTGGAAGTTAATAAAAATATGAAAAATGTATGTGATCAGTTCTCAAGGCGTGTTTCAGACATTAAACGTGCCAAAGTGTCAAGGTCATGTCTGGTGTCCGTTTCTATGCCTCAGGGTATAAATGCACCTTTCCAACCTTTCCAAAATATCATTTAATCCAAGGGAAAAGAAAATGAAGAAGAATAGATTAAAAGACCCTTTTAAGAAAGAAATTATATTGTGACAGAGCGGCATGCAGAGGGAATTTCTACAAAGGGAAAACACAAATAAACATATACATACCCCTTAACTTCACCAGAATCATAATCTTTAGGCACTGATATCCTTGTAATTTCACCACAAGAACCAAAATGTTGCTCCAAGCTTTGTCTTATCTGAAAGAACAAAGTATGTGGCTCATTCATTGGTAAGATACATATTATAGAACACAAAAATATAAAAAGATAAACAAAATATTTAACAGATGCACGGGACAAGTAAAATACTAAAAAATTACCTCATCTTCTCCAAGGGATTTATCAAACCCCCTCACAAAAATTGTTTGGGCTTGACCTCTTCCACCCTTCTGGAATGAGCTATTTCTAGAGTTATTATTAACCAAAAATAAGAAAAGGTAGTTGAGTATACAGGTGTTGGTGCATGGAACAAAATAATATAAACATAAATCCAACAATTACCCGCTAGTAGGAGTGTAAGCGCCCCTTTCCCGAGCCAAATCAAGACGAAGTGCACGGTTAAACAATTCTTGTCCATTCAACTTCAGGGCCTGCATCACAAAAATCAGCTCAACCATATTTGATATGCATAAACCAAAAATATAGCTAGAACCAATCAAACCAGAGCTAAAGCTGTAGCCACATAAGCATAAAACAATGAAAACAGTCCAAAACACTAATTCAGTATACAGTTGGAGAGAATAGTTTAACATACAAATGACCTGTGACACCAACACCCAGAAAAAAACAAATACTTTGTTCAGACAAAGGAACAGAATTAACAAACCCTCCAATGAAATTAAGTAAAACACATTCCTAGGAAACACATACCAACACTAGCATGAACATAATAATACACCTAGCAGTGGATACACTATGGCTGTCCTAGGTGTATTTCTAGATATTCAATGTGGAAGCACAGACTCACTTTCTGGGCAGCCTCTGATGTTGCAAACTCAACGTGTCCAAATCCTTTAAATCTCCCTTCATCATCAGCAGCAAGACGAACATCAACAACTTCTCCACAATCTTTGAAGAAATTTTCCCTGAACATTTGTATAATAAGCTAAATAATTCCTTAAATGAGTGAAACAAGCACGCATGCAACTTAACCCAAAAATACATACACATCATCCCGTTGAACACTAAATGGCAAGTTTCCAACAAAGATTGACTTTGGACCACCACTTTGCTGATTTGGGGTTTCAGGGGTTTTAGGCTGCAAGCAATTCAGACAAAACATCAATGATTTGAAAATCATAGAAGAAGGATAGGAGATACAAAAGGATATTAGTCAAATACAGCTTTCTTTCCAGATGAGTCAGCATCTACCATCTCCACATCCTTGACCTGTTTTGCATGAGTGATTCATATATATCCCATTTGTCACAATTATAAGCTAAGTAAAATAAAAGCAATCAAAGGCGAAGGCCAAGCTTACTCGATTACGAGGAGTCTTGGCAGGTTCCTCCTCTTCACTTTCCTCTGAACTATCACTGCTTTCTTCTGAATTTTTCACTGGCTGCAGTGGAAAAGGGTAAATAATCAAAACCAGGGGGGGGAACCAAGACATCCATGATATACAAGTCTTCCCAGCTATACATATCACAATAACAATTGTTATTATCAAATGTAAATAAAGGATCTTCACTCTTGGAATACAACATAATTCAAATAAAAAGCAGGTAAAACTAGCACAAGGAAACAGTTCTGTGAACAAAAAAATCCCACAAACAATCTTACTTTCTTCTTTGGTGGCTCTTCATCACTTTCATCAGAACTATCATCCTCATCAATATCCATTTTCCCCTGTGATTAAAAACATCTTTTCCATCAATATTAACAAGATCATGTATCACCTTGTAAAGAAAATCTAAATAAAGGATCTACATAAGCTACAAAAGGTGTCACAACAAGATCACTGTCAAACACACCTTTTTAGCCTCAGAGTCACTATCAGAAGACTCCTGTGTAAGCCAGAGCAGACAACCAATCAATTTCACAAAAAATGCCAAACCAAGTTGAATCATAATAATAGTACAGCTAAGAAACTATAGAAGGCAAGAACCAACTAACATCATCATCTGAATCACTAGTACTAGATTTCTTTACAGGCTTCTGCTTAGATGCAGGCACCGACTTGGCATTAGTGACAGCTTTGACAGTTTTTCTCTACAAAAACATAAAAACACAACTTAAAGCAAGTCAGGTGAGAATTTTGAATTGGGTCTCCCAGATTGATATATAGTTGACAAAAAAAATCAATATTAGTAAGAGAAGAAAAACTAGAACAATTACATTGTCTTCATCAGAGCTGCTATCATCGGAATCTGAGCTGCCAACCTTCTTTGACACAGCAATCACAGCCGGTTTTGCATCCTGCATAGCCAAGTACATAAATAGAACATCTCATTAAAATCCTCACTTACAAAATAACCAAATATCATTGCCCTTCAGTGCCAATAACCCATAACTTACATCATCAGAGCTTTCACTTGAATCATCACCAGAGCTTTCACGTGATTCAACTTTCTTAGCTAAAGCAACTGAAGATGCAGGCAGCTTTTTGACCAATGTAGCTGCAGGTTTCTTCTTATTCTGACACCAAAAGACTAAAGTTAGATTTAATTCCACTGTGACTAAAAATTAAACAATCAGACAGAAATACTAGAAAATATACTAAAATCTAATTTCACCAAACATATCTGAGTTAATTTTCATTCTAAAAAATACACAAAAGATTGAAAAGATGACAGAAATAGATAGATGTCTCACTAATCAATAGGTGCAATAAATTGATGGGTAATCAATGTCTTATTTATAAGAAACAAAAAATATTCAACTTTTTGTTACCTCATTTCAAATGAAAAATTAAGAATTCAGAGGATAAATTCAATGGTCATGTCACAAACCACCAATAAAAAACTCACATTGTCCTCTTCCTCTTCAGAGCTGCTATCATCAGAATCAGACTCTGAGCTTTCACTTGATTTATTTGCAGAAGCAGCTCCATTCTTCACTGCTGTAGGAACCACCTTTGATTTTGGAGCCTGATAACAATCATAAAAGCAGCATTCCAGGTATTTGAGCCACAACATCCACTAATAATTCAGAAATTTTCGTAGTTTCTATTCTGTTATAGAAAATGTATCACTCACTTCATCCTCATCAGAGTCATCATCAGAGGATTCAGAAGAATTTGAACTGGCGGCTTGCTTGCCTTTCTTTCCAAGGGCACCATTTTTCACAGTTGGACTTTTTGAGGTGGCAGCCACTTTAGGGGCGGGCTTCTGTGCCTAAAATCAAGAACAAATGATAAACAGTACATTATTACCCTAACAAAACAGAAACTAAATTTATACAAATTGATCAACAAATTATGTTCAATACCTCATCTTCAGATTCTGATGAGGAATCATCTGAACTACTTTCTTCTTTGATCTTTTTCACATTTGCTGCATTATTTTGCTTCTGTGTGCTCACTTTATCATCCTCAGATGAATCATCTTCAGAGGACCCAGAAGAACTGGAACTGCTTGCTGGCTTGCCTTTCTTTGCGGTATTCAGAGAGCCATTTTTGGCCGCTGTCTTTTTAGCAGGGACAGAAACTTTCACAGCAGGTTTCTGGGCCCAAAAATAGAAGAAAAAAACTGAATGAGAGGAAATATCAAAAATAAAAAATTATCAACGCCCTCAGGAAACTTCAGTTTTTTTCATGTATTGAATCCATTATATAGTCATTTGTTATACCTCATCTTCGGAAGAAGAAGAATCATCTGAACTGCTGTCTTCCTTATTCTTTGCAACCCCTTGTTTCTTCTGCTCTTGCTTCTTCCCATTTTTAACTTGAGTCTTCTTTGGAGGAACAGCAACTTTTGCAGCAGGCTTGAGACCAACACAAAAGCAGGATGTTACTGTTAGGTAATAACACTGACAGAACCAAAAATAGTTAATCATTGCACCCGTGTTTAATTTAAGCTTTTACATAAGTTAACAATAAACAGTCATCATCATATAATTGTAAGGAATAATACCTCATCTTCAGATTCTGAAGAGGAATCGTCTGAACTACTTTCCTTCTTTTTCTTTGGCACCTGTTCTTTCTTTTGCTTCTGAGCGACCTCTTCTATCTTCTGCTTCTTAGCGCTCACTTGCTTCTTCAATTCTTCATCAGCCTGCCTCTTGCCTGAGCATAATAAAAAAAGATGGAACAAGGTAACAATTACTACCTAAAAAACAAAACTTTCATTTAAAAAACACAAAAAGTTTATTTTACACGTTATTTTTCTGTAAATAACACACACAAAAATTGACCCATAATTTATTTTATCACATCAATGAAGGCTTTACCCTATCCACACAAATCAAAGAAGCCTACTCGAACATGCAATTGAAAAATACACACCGAACATCCCCAAAGAAAAATTTAACCTTTCTCCGTAACCGAAAAAGCCTAACTCACAAAACATAAAGAACCAATAATATTTTTAAGAGATCGAAACATAACGGTGAAACAGCGAAATAGGTTAAACTTTCAATACCCTTTTTAGAAGATTTCGATGGCGAAACGACAGTTGGCGCAGCATCAACCTTGAAAGAAACGAGCAAGGAACGTTAGGTACGGCATAAGAGAGAGAGTCGAGAGAGGAAACTTACTACTCGACGAGAACAAGAATTCGCGGAACACGTACCTTGGTAGCTGATTTCTTGCTTGACTTACCCATCTTAGATAGGAGAATGGAAGAAGAAAAATGAGAGGAAATTTTATGGAGGCTCTGCAAAACCCTACGAAGAAACGAATTAGGGTTTTGGAAAGAGCGGAATGGGAGTGAGAGCTTACGGCTGGTGTAGTTATATAATGTGGGTGTTGGAGTGAAGGGGTTAGGGTTTTGGGCTAATGCTGCTATGCGTTTTGCTTTGTCTCGTTGTGGGCGCTAGATATTTTTTGGCCCCCTCGTCGGCGTCTACCCTAATGTGAGACCAATATATATATAGGGTTATTTGTAGTTTAGAATTTATTTTATGGGAATTTTTAATAGAAAATATAAATAAAAATCATAAAGGTTTTAAATAATATTTTTTATGTTACTTTCATTAATAATAGAAAATATAATTTTTTGGAATCGTGTTTAAATAAATGTTGTTTCCAATGAAATAAATCATGAGAATGTTCTTTAAACATTACTGGAATTTTTATTAATTTCTTGGGAATCATAAGGTTTTATTGGAAAATAAAATGTTTGGAATGTAAGAACGTTTTTTTAATTATAACTAAAATTTGTCTTCTGCTTGAAAAATTAGGCTTCTTACCTTTCACGTGAGGAAAATTTGTTGAAAAATTTTGTAAAATATAACTTGAAAAATTTTCCAAGAATATTATCTAAAAAGAGCATACCAAACATGGGATACCTAGAGTGTGTTTAGTTAACATGTTTTCTAATATAAAAATATTTTAAGAATACATAAGATGATATAAAACATGTCCATATAACCAAATTTTCAAAAAGAAAAATGTTTGGAAAATGGAAAACACGTTATTCCAAATTTTTTCAAGAGACAAGCATATAATTTTCCAATTTTTTTCATTGTAAAAAAGGATGAGTATCCCAATTTTTTTAAAACTGGGAATAATGGAAAACATGTTATTTCAGAATGTAAAAGAAAAATAAGAAATAAAATGGAATATTGATTGCTTTTTAACATGTTTTAGATAACTTTTAAAAATTTAAGAGTGAAAATTGAAGAAATGTTGTTTCAACCAAACACACCATTAATTTTCTAAGCTAATAGATATAGATGAAAGGAATACTTGCATAAAAATAAAAACATACAAGTGTGAGGTAATTAAAAAACATATATATATATATATATATATATATATATATATATATATATACACACACTAAATGTGTTTTTTCTCAACTACTTTGTTTTACTTTTAGGGTGTAGGTGTCACTTAGTGTATTTACCCTCAATTACAATTAATAGTTTATTCGTTGGCTCATGACACCTTAATGGGTGAGACAATTAATTCATAGTTTTAAAGTTGTTTTGTGTAACACCCTCGGTTACACCTTAATAATACTAGAAAAATTCGTATATATTTTTTTTACTAAAGAAATGCTTGTTAAAAGGAAATTATCGGAATAAATTAAATACATCATTTCTGAAATACCTCATAAATATTATTAAAACTTTATAAAGTAATTTTACATTCATCCGAAAAAAATAAATATTAAACTTTATAAGAAATAGAGGAAACTCCATGGCCCAGAAGCAGTTACTTAATAACTTTATTTATTCATTGGACCACAGTATTCATATCGAGCTCCCTTTCTAGAACGTGTTATATTCACTGCCGAGATTCTTCGATCATTCCCTCTGAACCATCAATTTAAAAATATATGAAACAAAAACACGGAGAAAAGAGTGAGAAACAGAATATAATATTCTTGAATAAGACATAAGCAACAAAGGGTTTTCACAAACCAATACATAATAATATCAGTCGCAATCACATACACAATCAATTATGAATGCATGAATGTTATTCAATATCTTCATCATAACTTACCTATATATGTAGGCCCTTAAATTTTAATTTGCACTGGGCCAACCAGGAGTTTACACTGTTCCATAAGTCCGGATAATAATAATATGAACAGCTCAACTGGCATGGAAACACTTAGAGACTAGTTAGATTGAGAAAGTTTTTATTGTGAAAGTACCCAACACTAGGGAGCTATCACAGGTCCCCTGAAGCACCATTTCACACCCTCTCGTCCCAAGGCTCGTAATTAAGCCTCCTCTAATGTATCCTCGGTTTCTATAATTCGTCCCCAGACAATATCATTTAATTTCACTTTAATGATTCATGATGCATGAACTACTCGTGTATTTAGTTGGTTAAGGCTTTTAGAAACTCAATTATTAAATACCTTAAAGGTTTACAATATCATTTGAATAAACTGTACATTTTCTCAATTCTCTAAATTTCTGTCCCACAAAAATAAATTTGGTACAGTTTTCGAATCTCACTGAAATTGAGTTTCTAAGCCTTAAATATCTCAAAACTTTTTCATATAAAACTTTTACATAATCTTTCTCAAATTGAATCTTAACAAGATCAAATTCTCAATTATTTCCAAATATCTTTAGTTATTAAGTTGAAAAAATAAAATAATTTTCTTTTGAAAATTTTATTTTATTAAAAGAGAATAATCTTTAAATCATTAACCAAAAATACTTAAAATTACAAATTTTTTCTTTAATTCAAGATTTAATTATCTCAATTTGTTATAAATTAATTTTCATAAAATGTCTTATTTCTAAAATAAATACTAATTTTTTTATTCTAAATATTAAAAATAAAGTTAATAAAAATAATTTCTAAGAAGAGAAGATTTAAAGTAATAAAAATTTAAAGAGTAAGGTAACTGAGTTTTAACTTTCTGTCATGCTCGCTATATGCTCAAACTCCACATCACAAAATCATCAATCAAAATCAAGCATTATCAATTATAACTAAATATCATCAATTACATCAAGTATTATTAATCGCAATTAAATATCAATCAAAATCAAATATTATCAATTATAAACAATTCAAATAAATTAAATATCACTCATAATATAATTCAAATCTTAATGGTTATTTAGATTAATAAGATTGATTTTGAGTCTTTATAGTCCATTCCTTGCATGGGTCTATGTAAGTGCATATATTCCAATCCTCGCATAGGTATAATTCAGTCCATGAGTCCATACAGGTTATAATAATCCAAGTCTTTGCCTAGGTTCAGTCCAGTTCGCATAGGTTATTCAGGTATTTGCATAGGTATTTTAGAGTTAGTTACATCAGATATTTAAATTTTATTATAAATTTTAAGTTAAAAGTTAATATTTTAAAATAATATTATTATTTCATTTAAAAGGAGTAAGAGACTCCTCCCATTATTCTTATGTCTTTTCATATTATATTCTTATCTCACTCCCCCTTACCTCTTGATCCGGTCTCAATACCGGTATCCGATCTGCTATATATATTTCAACGTCTTTGATGAGACATCTACGTGTAACCGATGTCATCGGTATACATCCGAACTGTAATTCCGTATCAGGCGTTCTCCCTATACCGGTTGTTCAGGATAACACCATGACATCGGATAACACACACGTCACTGTGCAAAAGACAAGGATTGTTGCTACAGGGATCGATCAATAATTCCCTGCACTACGAGCCAAATTCTGCTCACGGGAATGGTCAACTTGTTCCCTAATCCTAGTCTACATTCTCTATGCTCAATATAAAATAGCCACTTGACCCAATCATACAGGTAAGTGCGCAATATAATAATGCTAATGGGAGTTGGTGGTTCCCCACCAACGTGTCCTCGTTAATCGAGCCAATCAGGTATATGAACTCACTTCATGATTGAAGTGAGGATCTTCTTCAGCTCTTTTACGACTGATTACTCTCTGAATACATTCCTTACTTGGAATATTACTGACTTGAGCGTCGGAGAATCTTTGCAGGTGACACCACCATTCGCCCACTTTAACGCGTTAGGTCGGTGTGAAGGATCTCCAGGACGCCCAATCCGCTCTCCTCATTCAAAGACAACGGATACATACATCGGATACATATACATCCGGTCTATTATACGGTATTGACATACTATTCGTGACTGGCTTGAGATCGGATCTCTTGACCCCGGTCCAGGACAGATCATTGGCACGCCCAGTGGGACCCGATAAAGTTATTCCCATATCCTTTGACAGAGCAGGTAATCCACAATGGAGGGCGAAGCACAAGACTTCATGGAGAATCAAACTGAAGGCAGAATCAATCCCAACGCCTTCAGAAAACTCAACTTTGATTCTCATGGGGGCAGCTCAAAGAAGATAGTAACTGTGTCTGATCCTGATCCTCGCGATGAGTTGATCAAACAACTTCAGAGGGAACTCGCTGAATTGCGAAGAGAAAAAAGGCAAAGCGAGGATAAAGAATCATCTCGCACGCGAAACACTCCCTACGCAACTGATGGTGAAAAGTCCACCACTCTTCAGTACTCAAATATCCCTACATTTGAGGGGGGAGAACAGACTCGCGATTCTGAGGATGCAGCTTCCCGAAGGAAGAGAGATTCAACAACAGCACCCCCATTGTCTTGCAATCTGAAGGTTCCTTTTTCAAGGAGACTTATGGGCATCAGCATCCCCAAGCACCTTCAAACTACTCAACCACTTTCCATCGGAAAGTATAATGGTGAAACTGATCCAACTAAGCACCTTGATGCTTATGTGTTTGAAGCCATGTACTTGGGGGCTGATGAAGACGTGATGTGCCGAATGTTCCCTCGAACATTGTCTGAGGAGGCCCTCGGGTGGTTTAAAGGCCTGCCTTCTGGATCCATAGATTCTTGGACGGAAATGGCAGCTGCCTTTGAAACCCACTTTGTCATCTCCAGAGACGTACCCAAGACGTCTCATACCTTGGCTCAGATTAAACAAGGTGAAATAGAGGGCTTAAAAGATTTTTTGAAGAGGTTTTATAAGGAAGCAGCCCTGGTTCCTAACCTCACGGAATCTATCAAGCTGCATATCGTTATTGAGGCATTGCAGCCGAGTTCAGCTTTCGCTCTTTCATTAGCAAAGAGCCCTCCATCAACTTTTGAGGAGTTCAGAAAGAAAGCCTCAAAATACGTGAGTATAGAGATGCATTTGGAGGCAATAGCTGCAAAGAAAAAGCCCCCAGCACCACTTCCTCAAACCCAGAAGGGTAAGGAGAAGACGAGGTCAGAACGCATGGAGAGGCCATTCACCAATCCTAAGGTTAATAACCACCATCCTCGACCTCGAGAAAGGCACATCAATTCCTTCAGCCATTATGCACAATTGTCTGCCAGGCCGTCTCAGATTTTAAGAGAGGTCGGATGGCCAATGCTCAGCACATATGGCATCAGAAGACCAGCCCCTATGAAAAGACCAGGAAATTCACGTAAGTACTGTGATTTTCATGAACAAAATGGTCATTCAACTGATGAATGCCAGGCGCTAAAGAACGCGGTTGAGACGCTGATTAGAGAAGGCAAGTTGAAGCAATACCTGTTCAAAGAAAAATCCTTTGACAGGGCAGAACGGAATGAGAAAAGAGAAAGAGATCCAGACGATGGGGATGACAATAACCCCAGTTCGGTTCGAAAGTTCTCTGCTGCAGAGAAGCAAAAAGGTGTGATGACTGATAATGCAGCACAGAAAGACAGCATGCCCCAGCAACAACGTCAGGGCCGACGTGAAGTTATTGACATGATTGTTGGAGGGTTTGCTGGAGGAGGAGCTTCAATTACAGCCCGTAAGAATCATCACAGAATGATTCTATCTGTGCAAGGGAAAGTCAAAGACAATCGCCCTTACAGAGGTGGGATTGAAGCTCCCACAATCTCTTTCTCTGACGAGGATTTTGGCCCAACCATTCCTGGTGGTGACGATGCTGTAGTCATCACTGCTGTGATCGCCAACAAGGACGTCCGAAGAATCCTTGTTGACCAGGGAAGTTCCTGCGATGTTATTTTCTATAATTGCTTTGAAAGAATGGGTTTTAAAGACTCAGACTTACAGCCTTACACGCAGGAACTAACAACTTTCAATGGCGCAAAGCAACCAACTAAAGGGTATCTTGATACCCTTATCTCGTTTGAAGGCGAGCCAGGAGCCAGGACGGTTAGGTCTCGGGTGCTAGTGATTGATGTCAAATCACCATTTAATGGCATCATAGGCCGTCCCACTCTGAATGCAATGGAGGCAGTCGTATCAACCCCACATCTCCTTATCAAGTTCATTGACAAGGATAATGCGGTGTCATCTATCCGGGGTGATCAAGAGATGGCTAGGTACTGCTACAACCTTAGCCTCAACATGACAAAGCTAGACGCCTCCAATAAAAAGAGGAAACTTAATGATGCTGGAACATCGGCTGGATCTGTAAGCCTTGTCGACCTGGATCCTAGAGCGGATTTGAACATTGATCCGTTCAACCCATCAAAGCCCACACCAGATGGAAGTTCCAGGGACATCGTCTTGGGAGATTCTCCAGAAAAGGTCATCCATATCAATGACAAGCTGGATATTGAAATAGAGCAGCGACTACTGGCTCTCTTGCAAGAGTTTAAAGACCTCTTTGCATGGACTGCAGGCGATATGCCAGGCATAGACCCTGAATTTTGCTGTCATAAACTATCCGTCTATCCAGAGACGAAACCTGTGGCCCAAAAGAAAAGACGATTGGGCCCAGAGAAACAGAAGGCAGCTTGCCAGCAAACTGAGGAGTTGCTGAAGACCGGATTTATCAGGGAAATCCGATATTCCTCTTGGCTTTCGAATGTGGTGATGGTCCCTAAATCCAACGGTAAATGGAGAATGTGCATCGACTACGTGGACCTCAACCGCTGCTGTCCAAAAGATCCTTATCCTCTTCCTAATATAGATCGGATGGTGGATGATTCCTCTGGTTATCAATACCTGAGCTTCATGGACGCTTATTCTGGTTACAACCAAATTCCGATGTGCGAAGAGGATCAAGAGAAGACAGCTTTCATAAATGATCGTGGTGTCTTTTGCTATACAGTCATGCCCTTTGGCCTGAAAAACGCTGGGGCGACATATCAGCGCATGATCAACAAGGTTTTCGAAGGTATGCACACCAAACTTGTTGAAGTATACATTGACGACATAATAGCAAAGACACCGGTTGGTGGCGATCATATTGAGGACCTACGCCAAGTATTCACCCGTTTGAGACAATTTAACATGAGGCTGAACCCAATGAAGTGCACATTTGCTGTCTCTGCTGGGAAGTTTTTGGGTTTCATGTTAACTCAACGTGGTATTGAAGCCAATCCAGGGAAGTGCCAAACGATTCTAGACATGCAGAGTCCTAAGAATCTCAAAGAAGTCCAATCCCTGAATGGCAAGGTAGCAGCTTTGGCACGATTCATGCCGAAGATGGCTCACAGGTCGCTCCCCCTGTACAAAATACTGAAAAAGTCCAAGAAATTCGAGTGGGGACAGGAACAAGAAAAAGCTTTCCAAGAGCTTAAGGAGGTGTTGTCCAAACCTCCCATTCTCACAAAGCCTGACCCCGAAGACACACTCATTCTGTACTTGGCTATTTCAGATGAAGCTTTGGGCGTTGCCTTGATAAAAGAAACTCCTGATGGACAAAGACCGGTTTATTTCACTAGCAAGACCTTGCAAGGTGCTGAGATCCGGTATCAGAAAATTGAAAAGGCCGCCCTCGCTGTTGTTTGGGCCTCACGACGGTTGCGTCCGTACTTTCACGCCCATCCGATCATTGTAAGAACGGATTTGCCACTCCGTTCTGTCTTAATCAAGCCCGATCTCGCTGGGAGGATGATCAAATGGTCTATTGAACTCTCTGAGTTTGATATATCCTACGAACCCCGCAGCGCTATTAAAGCTCAAGTCCTGGCTGACTTTATTGTGGAAATGACAGGGACTGATCCAGATTACCCTCGAGTCCATTGGACCATTTACGTTGATGGTTCATCAAACCAAAGAGGCTCTGGAGCGGGTGTAGTTCTAGAAAGTGACGACGGAGTACACCTGGAGATCTCCCTTCGTTTCAATTTCAAAACATCCAACAACCAAGCTGAGTATGAAGCTTGCTTGGCCGGGCTAAGAGCTGCAATTGACATCGGAGCTTCTGAGGCGACGCTCTGCAGCGATTCACAGCTGGTGATTTCGCAGATCTTAGGAGATTATCAAGCTCGCGAACCTCAACTCCAATTATACTTGAACTATGTCAAGGAATTGGTAGAGAAATTCTCGAAGGTGGAATTCAAGCACGTTCCGCGCGAAGAGAATACAAGAGCGGATATACTCTCCAGATTAGCGAGCACCAAACGACCAGGTAGCACCACTACGCTGGTCCAAAGCACACTGACGTCGCCCAGCATCCTTCTTTTCCCTTCTCTAAACGCCATAATGACTAACTCCCTTTACAGAGATACATGGATGGCTCCTTACATCCGTTACTTGGCTGATGGACAACTACCTACGGATGAGAAGGAAAAGACGAGGCTAAGGAGAGAATTACCGTATTTCACTATGATTGATGGTAATCTCTACAGAAGGGCACTTTCTGTGCCCTATTTGATTTGTCTCAAAGAGAATGAAGTGCAAGACGTAATGGAGGAAGTGCATGGGGGACAATGTGGACACCACGCCGGAGGAAGAAGCTTAATGCGAAAAATCCTCAGAGCTGGATACTGGTGGCCCACAATGAAGCAAGACTCCATTGACTTCGTCAAAAAATGTGATGCTTGCCAAAAATTCTCTAACCTTCACCACACACCGGCGGAAGAACTCTTCACATCCGCTGTTCCATGGCCCTTCTACCAATGGGGACTGGATATTCTGGGCCCCTTTCCAACTGCTCCTGGGGGTATTAAATATCTCATTGTAGGGGTCGATTATTTCACTAAGTGGATAGAAGCAGAGCCGGTGGTGCATATTACATCAGCCCGAACTCGTCGTTTCATGTATGAAAACATCATAACACGGTTCGAGGTCCCAGCACGGATTGTCACAGATAATGGCACCCAGTTCACGGATAGAAAATTCACAGATTTGCTTGAAGGGTTAGGAATAACCCAAATATTCTCATCCGTCGAACATCCCCAAACTAATGGTCAAGCTGAAGTGGCCAACAGGGAGGTGCTGAAGGGACTAAAGAAACGCCTTGGTGAAGCCAAGGGCGGATGGACAGACCAGCTGTGTCATGTCCTATGGGCATATCGGAGGACGCCTCATTCATCCACCAATGAATCCCCATATCGCCTAACATACGGGGTCGAGGCAATGATACCTGTGGAACTGCAAATTGCTTCCACAAGGGTTAAGTACTTCTCTGAAGAAACCAACAATGCTAACTTGGCATCCGAAATGGATGTCATACAAGAACTCAGAGAAGACGCTTTCATTAGAGATCAAGCCATCAAAGCCAAAGTTGCTCTCCGGTACAACAAACGAGTCCAATCAAGGACTTTCAACGTTGGAGACTTGGTTTTGAGGAAAGCAAGTATAGGGAACAAATTCGCTCATCAAGGCAAACTAGCCCCAAACTGGGAAGGCCCATACAGGGTATCTGAAGTTACTGGCAAAGGCTCTTACCGCCTTGAAAACCTTGATGGCACTCCAATCCGAAATAAATGGAACACCCAAAACTTGCGCATCTACTATAGCTAGCTGTTGGAACTATCTACACTCTCCTATCCTTATCTTGGATTGAATACTGGAGAATTTATTTTCACAGCTACGCTCTCATTGTAATTCTTATTTTTGATTTAATAAGAATCTCTCACAACAATTTAACTCTTTCGAGTTTTTCTTATGCTGTGATTTTCAGTTTATCCGGTGTACAGAAACATATTCAGGACGGATGATCTCAGCTACTTGTTCTGTAGTTGACAATGTAACTCCTCGAATATGTGCAACACACAAGAGCCTACTCAGGACGGATGATCTCAATTACCCATTCTGTAATTGACGATGTAACTCCTCGAGTATGTCTAATTGATTGAAGGCTCGGATTGTAGGATTGAACCGAACTCCGAGTACGACTAGTAGGTTTAGCCGAACGTCGGTGAAGACCTGGGTTGTAGGATTAAACCGAACCTCAGGAAATGGGTTGTAGGATTGCACCGAACCCCATTCGAAGGCCCAGATTGTAGGAATTAAACCGAACTCTGGGTACGACTAGTAGGTTTGGCCGAACGTCGGTGAAGACCTGAGTTGTAAGATTAAACTGAACCTCAGGACATGGGTTGTAGGGCTGGTCCTTTTTCAAGGCCACAAACTGAACCCCATACGAAGGCTTGGGCGCAGTAAGCTGGTTCTTCTTCAAGACCACGCTGAACCCCAAGTAACGGGCGCAGTAGGTTCAGGATTAGCCCTGATCTGAACCCCGTATCGAAGGCTCGGATTGTAGGATTAAACCGAACTCTGAGTACGACTAGTAGGATTAACCGAACGTCGGTGAAGAATTATCATTGGATAAAACCAAGGAACAATTGAAGAACGGCTAGTAGGATTAAACCGAATGCCAAATATGACATGGACAGTAGGATCAAACCGAACTCCAAACACAACAAGTAAGTTATACTGAACTCCAGATTAATACTCTCTTATGAAGTTCTTTATTTGGAAGTTTTATAGCTTATAATTCTGAGTCATCAATTCTTCAATTGAGACCAGACTCATAAACTCCGACACAAACAATTCACTCGGGTACGCCACAATCTAAGGCGTATTCACCCGAAATCTCTCAGTCGGAAATATTTGAAGAGGAATTTCTATTTTAAATCCTCACTCTTAAAAGCTCTCATGAGAAAATCTCACTCAGAGTTTATTCAAAGTGATAATCACCCAATGAAACTGGAGGACAGCATCAACGATTTAACGAATATCCTGAGGAATGAACTCTCGTCTAAACGATCTCACAATCATTCCCCTTAAGCCGTTCTAATGACGATGATGTGTTCCCCCACAAGCGGTGATCTTATTATGAAATTCATCTCGCATATATAAGTCCGGTATGGAGATTTTGTTTTACAATCCGATCTTCATTATTTAAATCCGGAATGATACAATACACATGCAATCCCTCTATTAAAGTTGTTTTTCACTAAACAAGAATGGAGGTAAAAAACTCTTTTATTGATTAAACGAGAATTACAATTCGTGTAATAATCCGGAGCTGATCCCGGAACACAGCGAATTTGAATCAATAAAATGAAAAAGGAAACAAGGAAGGCGCTACTTTCTCTGGCTTGAGTCTCCTTCCTTCCCTTTGCCTTTATCTCCGATCTTGCCTTCTTCAGTGCGAGAGCTTGTTCCTGTGCTTATGGGCTTCAGGAGTGAAGGTCCCATTGATTGACCTTTAGGTAAAGGAGCAAACTTATAAGGAGTGTTAGGCGGACTTTCATGACGCTTATCGACTATGGCCACTAGTTTCCCTTGATGAAACTCATAAAACGGATCAATACCATTCAGATTAAGTTTCACCTTGGGATTCCGGTATTGAATTTGACGAACAGCCAACCCAAAGGATTCCTTGACTGCTTGATCGCACATATCTACAACCTCGTCAAATTCTGCTTTTATGTCCGCCAACTTTGAGAGCAGCTCCTTCTCCTTACGCGACCAATCTTCGGTTCCTCGAGAATAAACAACTTTAACTTCCTTAAGCTCCTCTTCCAGCTTTGAAGAGCGTTCCTTCTCCGCACAAAAACCGGAGTGGAGGTCAGCATTGATTTTCTTCTGATCAAGAACTTGACCCTCCAGCTCCTTGGCAAGGTTCTTCAGCTTGGCAATTTCTTCATCCTTCTTCTGAATTTCTTCTCTGGAAGCTTCTAATTTTCCTTCTAATTGGAGGATGATTGCCTTGTCCTTGCCAACCATTGAGGTGAGCCTCTCGTTCTCTTCTGTGAGCTCACGAACCGACTTGAGGAGCCCGGATAACTCAGCCAAGTGCTTCTGTCCATCGTCGCAAGCTCTGATCATTTCATCACTCTTCAACGAGGGCTTCACCTTGGGTGAAGGTCCAGGAACGCCCTCAGGAACAGAGCCCTCATACACCGGATGTTGAACAAGACCGGAACTACCTTCAAGAGGGCAAGGGGCTTTGGGCGCGAAATAAGTCGTTATTGGCTTCACCCCATAAGTGATTACACTGCCTGGGGCATCAGGAGTGGGCTCTTCCGCTCTCTTTTCCTTAGAAGGCCCTGGCTCAGCAACCCCTCTTGAAGTTTTTGGTTTTTTGGGCGAGGATTGACGGTCTGAGATCTTCGAGGGGCTACGCTTTGTCCTCTTCTTTTTCTCCACAACCTTCTCAGATCCGCCTCGATCAGAGGAATATCGTCACCAGCAGACGAAGTTAATATTATCGTCTCAGCAGTAGCCTTCTTCGAGTTCCGCTTTGCCTGAATGTCATTTTCAGCCGCAACGGAAGTCTCTCCGGCCTTGAGTCCTTTTAGCCTATTCATCTCTGGTGACTCGCTCTGAATTTCACCTGCAAAATCAAAAGGCACAATCAAAGACAAAAAATTTTCAAGGCAAATGACATAATAACGCATGAAGAATGGCAGGGAAATACGTAAATATTCCTCGCAAGTAGACTTTGGTCCTAACAAACGCCTGTAGGAGAAAAATTGGTGCGAGGCTGTGTAGGATTGAAGAGCCGAAAGAACGGAGATGGAAGATGGGCTCAGTTCATCCTCCTCAGTGTAGTACGCCTGGGAGGTTAGCAAGAAATGCTCATGCGTCCAAGCCACTGGGATCTTTGGAATCCCATCTTCAGTTAACCAAAAAACTGGTTCATTCGGATTGACGCTGATCTTTGTATAATAAGATTTGAATGAACGCCCATCAACTTTGGCGGAGTCAGTGTACGCCTCGAAGTTGATGATCTTGGAGATAGTCCGGAGGGATATCAAGCTCACTCCTCCTTTCTCCTTATTCGCACGACGGACCACTTGAGTGAAGTAGAAAAGCATGGCCACCGTCGGTTAAAAGTTGAAGTGCTCCCCAAGCACTTCAAGAGAGCGGACCAGTCCCCATCCATTAGGGTGAAGTTGCGAGGGAGCGCAATCCAGGAATCTCAGGACTCCCATCTGAAACTTCGTAAAGGGGAAACGTACGCCCAAGTTCAGAAATAAAAAATCATACATGAACAAGGACCTCTCGTCCAGTGTATGACATATCCGTTCTGATGGAAGGGGAGCGAACACCTTAAAACACCATCGGTATTTATTCTTCTTCCAGACTGTGAAGCGCGGTTCCAACTCTGCTCCGTCCTCACGAGCACGCACGGATGCAGTTTCACGAAATTCCTCAGCGACCCAGCTGAATGGGCGCTTCTGTTGGAATTTCACCCAGTCTATCCGGTGTGCAACCACATTGCATAGGCTGGATTGGGTCTTCAAAATATACTTCTCAGAGGGAGATTCCCCTTCAGACGATTTCCTCCCAGTAACTTTCTTTGTCACCATAGTGAAAGCTTTGATACTGCGATAGAATTTCACATCATCAGAGAGATACAAATCCCCACTCTCGACACTCTCACTGGAGGAGGAAGACTCTGAAGAGGGTATAATCACCCTTCGCCTTTGATATTGCGACTCCTCCCTCTCTGTATACTGTGGCTTCGACTGGAAGATCACTGGGATCCTCCCACCACGAACGCTAGGGTTTTGAGTCAAAGCCCTTCCTCCTCTTCCTCTAGGGCTAACGCCACTGAAGCTAACACCCTTCCTAGGCATTCTCAAATATTGAAAAGAGATACAGAAAACGAAGGGAAAGTGGTTACCTAAGGATAGTGAATTGAAATTCACAGAGGCGGACACGAAGAACTTCTTGGAACTTTTGCAGACGTTCGTCAAGGAAGCAAGACGAAATGGAAACTGAAATTGCCGGATATGCCTATCTCAGGGCACGAGAATTTTTCAAATACCCACTAAACACAACATGTCGTTTACCCCCAAACGACTCCCCGTTTAGTGGACCAAATTTGTCGTTTTGTACCTCAAGGCGCGAAAATGCCATCGTTTTGTCACAGAGCCATCGAAATGGGCCTATTAAAACCAAATACTAGGCCCAACAAGACTATGCATGACAGTTACTAAGACATGCGCACTTAACGCAATAATGGCTCGCCCACGTGAATTAAGGCATTAAATGTCCAATCATTAGAAACGTGGCCACCATTACCCGAATACCAAGGGTTGCGAAATTCGATAAACTTCTGATATTCCCATTGTCGAATCCGCCCTTAAAATTTCATCACTACGGAACATGGTTCCCAGAGCGGATATTTACACTTCGGTGCAAATCCGAAATCCAAACGTACTATGATCAATGTAGCTCATATGAGCAAGTCAACTGCTTCCTCACATCAGCTAGGGGGCTAGTAGAGGTAATACTCGGATTTCGGATGGATGCGAAAATTGCCTAATCCGCACTCCCATGATTGGAAAAAATTCACCAGGACGGATGATCTCAATCACCTATTTTGTGATTCGATGATGTAACTCCTGGTACGAAGAACTCCACTAATCATTCCAGGACGGATGATCTCAATCACCTATAAAGTGATTCGACGATGTAACTCCTGGTATGAACAATTCTCATCATCATTCTGAGAAGTATTCACTAAATCCGTACCTCTACAATTGAAAAATGTCTCTAGGACGGATTATCTAAATCACCTAATCTGTGATCTGACGATGCAACTCTTGGTGTTGTGTACTTTTCCAGAACGGACATCACCCATTATGTGATCTGACGATGTAACTCTTTGACATGGTGTACCTGCCCAGGACGGATGATCTCAATCACCTATTCTGTGATATGACGATGTAACTCCTGGCACCGTACACACCTCAAGGACGGATGATCTCAATCACCTGTTATGTGATCCGATGTTATAACTTCTGGTGCTGTACACCTCCCCAAGACGGATGATCTCAATCACTTATGAAGTGATTTGATGATAAAACACCTGGCATGATCAATTCCCATAATCATCTTTATGATGGAAAATTCCGAAAGTCAGTCCACACTTTCGCTTTCAAGAGGTATTCTCCCAGGACGGATACTCTTTATCACCTATTCTGTGATACAACGACGTAACTCCTGGCGTAGAAAAAACTCCCATCATCATCCTTATGATAAAGGACTCAAACACCACTTCCTTGCAGTTCCCTAAGCTTGGAACAATATTGTCATCTCCTGTGAGAGCATTACGGATTAAAAGCAGTCATCCGTCCTGTTACACTACTCTACTGAACAGCGGATCGACCCATCTTTCCCCAAGAGAATTAAGAAAATTAAGGATCATGCCCCAAAGACAGGCACCCTTTTTCTTAATACGCACTTGGGGACATGTATATATTTATCCGTTCTAAATTTTATTTATTGTTTAATTTTCTGAGGCAGTTATTTTAATCTGGCCTTAAGATTAATTATACAGAACGGATTAGTAACGATTTTTATATACATGAAACGACGAAGACAAATTTCTTCAATCAAAACTCATTCATTGAAATGAAATTACATACAATAGTTCAAAATCCGGAGTTGATCCCGGAACACAACTATACATGTAAATGAAAACAAAACTACGGAGGAGGAATCTGTTCTTCAGTTTTTTGCGCCTCCTCAGCACCAGGCTCTTGTCCCCCTTCCTTGGGAACCTCCACAGGAATCTCCCCTCCAGGAGCTTCAGCCTTTTCTTCAGAAGAGGGAACCTCGGACACAGGAAAGACGTAATCAGGTCCCATGGTTTGACCCTCAGGAAGAGGAGCCAAACCATACAAGGACGTCGGTGGATCTTCGTGACGACCATCCACCACTGCGACTAACTTTCCCCCATGGAATTCATAGTACGGATCCATTCCATAAAGGTTAAGTTTCGCAGTGGGGTTGCGGTAGAAGACTTGGCGTATGGCTAGGCCGAAGGACTCTTCAACAGCCCGGCTGCAAATGTCAACAGCTTCTTCTCTCTCAGCTTTCGCTGTAGCCAATTCTCCCCGCAACTTGGACAGCTCCTCACTAGATACTTCGGACTCCGCTTTCCTAGCCTTCAGTCCCTCTATCTCAAGAAGGAGCTTCTTCTCCCTTTGAGACCACTCCTCAGCATCAGCTTTATTTTTATCCTGGCTGCTACGGAGTTCTTCCTCCTTCTCTGCCACTTTGCCTTCCAAGTTTTTAAGATCGCCTTTGAGCTTGAGATTCTCTTTAGTCATGAGATCCCCAAACTCCTTAGACTTGCTAAGACGATCTTCCATTAACTTCATGGCGGCTTTGTCTTTTTCTGAGGAAAGGTTGAGTTCTTCTAATTTGTCACTCAGCTCCTCAACCTTGTTGACGTTTTTAGCCAACTCGCTGACTGAAGAAAGCATTCCAGCAAGTTCGGCTAACTGCCACCTTCCGGCCTCACACGCTTCTTCAATTTCTTTAACGCTAAGCGTAGGCCGGAGTTTGTACATCGGTGGTGGAAGAGTGGCTGGAGTAGAACCCTCGTAGGAGAGGAAGGGGGTAAGAAACGAGGTAGTTGGGAAGGAGGTCGGATTTGACCCAGAAGCCCCAGCAGCAGTTTCTTTATTAAGACCAGAGGGAGCACCAGCTGCTTCCGAGGTTTCAACAGGCTTATCCTCCGGAGTTTTGCGCTTTTTGGACGGGCCTCCCACTGAGTCATTCTTGATTTTTCTTCTCCTCTCAGAAACTGGAGGATGGCCCGTGGATACATCAGTGGCAGAAGAACCGCCCTCAACCAACGAAACGTCCCCTTCAGCATCTGAGGTCAGTATTATTAACTCAGGACGATCCTTGGTTGAGGGCCTGGGCTTCACTTCATTTTCACGGGTAACGGATTTACCAGCCGCCTTGAATTTCTTCAACTTGTCCATTTCTGGAGTTTCCTGTTCTATTTCACCTACATGAACAAACGCAAGATGTCAGCAACTACAAATATTCTATATATATTTGGTAAAGGAGAAAAGATAAAATAAAACGAGAAGTACGCAAATATTCCTCCCGGACTCCGCTTGAGCTACTCAGCAAACGCCTACACGAAAAGACGCGACGACGTGTAGTGTGCGATTCAAGTGCGAACAACACTCTCGGCGTCTCACGAGACAGATCGGATTGATCAGTGTAGTACGCGTGTGAGCTCAAGAGGAAATGTTTGTGTGTCCAACTCAAGGGAAATTTGTCAATGCCCTCTTCATCCTTCCAAAATTTTGGTTTGCCCTTCTTAATGGAGATGCGAGTGAAGTAAGTCTTGAAGGACTTCCCGTCAACCTTGGCAGAATCCGTATAAGACTCAAAGTTCACAAAGGAACAGAGAGTCCGGAGAGTCACCAGACCAACTCCACCCTGCTTGTTTGCTCTTCGAACTACCTGAGTGTAGTAGAACAGCATCGCTACAGTTGGCGTGAAATTAAAATGTTCACCCAAGACCTCCAAAGCTCGGATGAGGCCCCAACCGTTGGGATGAAGTTGGGAGGGTGCACAGTTCAGAAACTTCAAGACGCCCATCTGGAGTTCGGTTAGAGGAAAACGAACTCCCAGATAATGAAAAATAAAGTCATACATATATACAGAGCGGTCATTAGGGACGACATGGCATATCCGCTCTGTCGGAAGTGGTGCGTAAACCCTATACCACTTTTTCGTCTCTTCATCCGAACTCAGCGTGAACCTCGGTTGAATCCGGGATCCCTCCTCATCCGCATGACGGGAGGCCAAGTCCTTAAACTCACTGGACACCCAGCAGAAAGGCCATTTAGCCTGAACCTCCTCCCAATTCAGCCTCGAAGCAACTACGCTATAGAGACCTTCAGTTGTCCTCGAAATAGCGCTATTTCCAGAGGTTCCCTCTCCAGTGGCCATTTGGATTTTCTAAATCAAACTCCTTAATCTACGATAAGAAATGAAATGTCGTCAGAAAGTTGCAATCATTACTCACTGCATTTTAAAAGCAATTACAATCAGAGGGCGACTTTGAGAAGGGAAAGGTCACTTTCCACAGTGAGTAAGATCCCCTTTCTGAGCGACGTGATTCAGTCTTAGGAAGAATTATAAAGATTCTTCCCCACGACTATTAGGGTTGCGGGAAACTGATTCCATTCCCCCCCTAGATGAAGCCTACTTTCTATAACTAAGAGTAGCAAACCAAAGCAAAACTAGAGCGACAAGGAAGAGATAGTTACCTCAGATGACAGTGTGAATTTGAGGAACGAAGAAACCCTCGCAATGTAGGCAGCAAACTTCCTTGCAAAATTTCTGCAGAGTTTCGTTGAGAAAACAAAAGCAAGTGGAACCCAGAATCCACTAAGTATTCCTTTTATAGGAAACGAAGTGGTTCGGTTACCCCCTCTTGAAGTTGTGTCGTTCTCGATAAAACGCATTCGTTCACAAGCGAAACGACACAACCGTTCCAAATTCTTAGGCGCCAAAACGATAGCGACTCAGCGAAGGGCTATCCTCTAGGCCCAAAAGTTTTGAAAACTTCGGGCCCATTAAGCCCAAAACGACGGTTAATGGGATTTTCATCTCAGACGCAATAATTGCTTGCCCACGTGATTAAAAGCATTAATGTCTAATCATGCAACGCAATTCACGCTTTACAGCCGTTACACGAACTTCAAGAGCTTTCAATTCCAATAAACTCTTGAAATTCTCACACAACGAATCTTTGTCTGAATCCGTTGTGGCCGCATCGACAGGTCGGATCTATTAATTTTAGAACGGTTCCTTACGAATGACAACAGATGCTAAGGAACTGTTACACGCGTAAGTTTACCGATATTAAGACCTCTCGCAGGTTGAGTAGCTTATGTGAACAACCATTCGGTCCCTCACACAAGCTAGGGGACATATGATCCGGTCTCAATACCGGTATCCGATCTGCTATATATATTTCAACGTCTTTGATGAGACATCTACGTGTAACCGATGTCATCGGTATACATCCGGACTGTAATTCCGTATCAGGCGTTCTCCCTATACCGGTTGTTCAGGATAACACCATGACATCGGATAACACACACGTCACTGTGCAAAAGACAAGGATTGTTGCTACAGGGATCGATCAATAATTCCCTGCACTACGAGCCAAATTCTGCTCACGGGAATGGTCAACTTGTTCCCTAATCCTAGTCTACATTCTCTATGCTCAATATAAAATAGCCACTTGACCCAATCATGCAGGTAAGTGCGCAATATAATAATGCTAATGGGAGTTGGTGGTTCCCCACCAACGTGTCCTCGTTAATCGAGCCAATCAGGTATATGAACTCACTTCATGATTGAAGTGAGGATCTTCTTCAGCTCTTTTACGACTGATTACTCTCTGAATACATTCCTTACTTGGAATATTACTGACTTGAGCGTCGGAGAATCTTTGCAGGTGACACCACCATTCGCCCACTTTAACGCGTTAGGTCGGTGTGAAGGATCTCCAGGACGCCCAATCCGCTCTCCTCATTCAAAGACAACGGATACATACATCGGATACATATACATCCGGTCTATTATACGGTATTGACATACTATTCGTGACTGGCTTGAGATCGGATCTCTTGACCCCGGTCCAGGACAGATCACCTCTTGTATACTGGTTCGTTATTGTAAATCCGTACACGCCTCGTCTCCGAGTTCTAAAACATACCAATTTCATTTTAATATAGTTACAAGATGAAAATTAAGACTACTACTTAAAACAGAAATGGTAAATTTTGAATAGTGAATAGTAAATCGTGAATAGTAACAGTAAATAGTAAAACATGAATAGTAATGGTAAATAGTAAATTTTGAATAGTAACGGTAAATAGTAAATCATGAATAGTAACGGTAAATAGTAAAATATGAATAGTAAAGATAAATAGTAATTTACTATTTGAATAGCAATTTACTATTGAAATAGTATTTTACTGTTTAGAATAATAACTTAAAATAATATTATTTCCAGTATAATAATAGATTTCTAAAAACGATATAAAAATAACCCTAAAAAATATAAAAGAGAGGTATTCGTACCTTAGAATTTTAGCAGAACATTCTTCCAAAAAATTATATTTCTCTCTCTCACTTCCACTACTATCTCACTAGCACTACTATATTAAGAAAACTTAATCTGAAATTGTGAATTCTAAAGAAGAATTCATTCGGTATTTATAGAAAAAAATTAATATGCATTACATTATTTTAATATAAAAGTACTGTGCATTTTTTGAAATTTCAAACCTGGTTACTGTATATTTTTTGAAAATTTCGTACATGCACAGTGTTTTGCATAGTAACTGTCGACAGAATTATTAAGCTAAATAGTAACCTTTCACTCAGTATATTTTAAATATTCAAAATTAGTCCTTTTTAAAATTTTGCGATATTATATCAGTCCTCACTAATTTTATAATAAGTAATATAAAGTTTAAATTTTAAAAATCTAAAATTTTCTGTTAATAAAAATTTATTGATACGTTCTCAATTTTTTAACGATTGAAAAAAATCAAGATTTTTCTCAAACCGATAATTTTTAGATAAGCTTACTTGAAATGGATTTTAGAAAATTTTCTTATAATTTAAATTCATTTTCTTATAAATATTTTTAATTTTAAGTCACTTTATATGAATTTAAAATTATTTAAAATATATTATTTTATTACAATAAGTCAAAATTTTCAAAAAAATTCTAAAAAATCATAAATAATATGTAGATTAAAAAGTTCTAAAGAACCATAATTTAATTCTTTCAAAATTTTAATATAAAAATAAAAATAGGGGTGTTACATTTTGTACCCAATACAAATATCTAACCTCTAACACTTGATGATAAATCTAAACTTAGGATTGAGGTTAACAAAACTCTTGATATAATAATAATTAAAATGAAATTAATAATGTGTTGCTCCAATTTAGTCCTAATTTTCTTTTAAAAAAATTTGCAACTTACCTATTTATCAATTTAACAGTGTTAGGTTTTACTATTTTAAAAATAGTCAAATTAATAACCAACATTAAATTAACAACTGAATTAAAAAGTCTTTTTTCTTTTTGATTGTGTTCACCCTCGACTATGTTTTCATATTCCACACCTTTTGCATGTTTTAATTCTTCAACCTTTTTCATTTTTTCTCCAGTGTCATGTCTATAAACAACAATGGGCAAAGTGATATCAAAAAATGGGAAACAAAAACACATGGAAAAAATGGTGATGGTTAACAATCATCAGCATAGGTGGTTGCAACAACAATAATTAAAGTGTGTGGAGGCTATGAAAGTCACAAAAATTAGATGTGTTACACTATTCACGAGGGCTTTGGTTCAATGTATTATTAGGTGAAATGAAAATTATTTAAGTGTGATCCATGAAAATAATAGTATCATATATATGTGTACATGGTCATCAAGTGCTCGTAAACATAATATGCTTTTACTAACACCAAACCACTAATGCCCTTTTTGTAGCATTTAACATTTTCAGAAAAGTGAAGAAGATATTAATTAACAAATGGTGTGCATGCCTCAAATTGTGTTGCAGTCCTTCCATTAGCTTTATCCACTAAGGTAGTTACAACCATGCATAGTTGTTTAAAGAATTATTCCCCCGGAGAGCCATGTGTTAATAATTAATTTGACATGTTCGAGTCATCTAAACAAGTCATAATAGACACAGATAAAATATTAAACATAAGTCAGATGTAAGAGAAAAATATATACTTTACAATGATCAAAACCAAGTAATCTATATTTTATAATGGTCAAAAAACATTTTAAGCCTTTATAGTTGTACATAAATAGTAATATGGAATGTTCTTTAATATTTCATACACATGATATAATAATAAGTAATCAAAATTTATTTATAGGAATCATGACTCCCTTATTATTAAAATGATGACTCCCATGTGTTATTATGGGAATCGTGACTCTCTTGCATTATTATGACACCGAATTTGATGATTTATGATAATTTTTTGGATCTCCAAATAAAAAAGGAGTAAATAAACCTTAGAAAAATGACATAATTAAATTATTATTTCTCATTAATCTTTGTATATTCTACAACTTGATTGTCATAATCACTCGTGGTTAAATAGTATTGAAGCATAATTTTGGTTTTTTCATGATTCGTATCTGAAGATAACTTCTCTATTCATAGACCTTCTAGTGGTAATAAGTTAATTTTCTCTTGTTCATCTAATAACATAACTAAAGTGAGGATACAAAACAAACTATTGTTATTTCTTCTTGCTTTCCTTTGAGTGGTTGTTGGTTAAACCATCATAATCATCATTTTCATCTGGTTTTTTATATAAAGATAACTTTGAGCGTGTTTGAAAAAATAACTTAATTAGAGACTTATTCATCAAATTCTCCTCACATAAGTTTTTGTCATACTTACTTAAATTATTAAATTGTTTATGTTTGGATATGTATTTGAAAAAGTGTTTGTAAAAATTGTACATCTAGAGGTAATAATACATAAGCACTATGATTAGTGAGTACATTAAAAATGAATATCATATTTCATGGAATAGTAATTTTATTTTTGAAGATTTCACTATTCATATTGTTGTAGAAACATAAATATCATGAAAAGGCAAGCTATGTCAACGAATAAGAAGGTAAGCCATGGCGCGTCTCATAGCGCTCCGCAGCGTGAGAAGGCGGGGACGGAGAAGGACCGCTGCTGTCATAGCTACCGTCACCGCAGAGGTCGGCGTCGGGACTCTGGGCTTAATTATCGACGGTTCCGTTGTTAGTGTTGTTGGGCTGGGCGTGAACTTGGACTTGCAATTTAAGGCGTTATCAGATGTGGTCCATTCGCCTACATACAAAGTAGTGGGTTTCCGCAGGAATCACGACATCTCTGTTGTTGTGTATTGCCCAAGCATGGGTGATCGTACATGTGGCGTAATGTAATTGGTTGACTTCCACCATGGTATCTCCGCCGCTGTCACAACTACTGTCATTGTAGAGGTCGAGGTCGGGACTCTAGGCTTGATTATCGATGGTTCCGTTGTTGGTGTTGTTGGGTTGGGCGTGAACTTGGACCTAAAATTCAAGGCGTTGTCGATTGTGGCTCATTCGCCTACATACAAAGTAGTGGGCTCCCGCGGGAATCACGGCATCTCCGCTATTGTGTATTGCCCAAGTGTGGGTGATCATACATGTGGCGTAACGTAGTTGGTTGACTCCCATCACATCATCCATCGATGTGTATTTAAACCCTGCTAACCAACATAGGGAATGAAATGTTCCATTTTTTTAGTTTTCTGATATAGTTTGATTCAATAGTAACGACTGAATAGCGAACTATTATGTCCTAAAAAAGCATTCCATTTTATTTGTTCAAAAATACTTTTTATAAGAATCAATTTTTAATTTCATACTTATTAGAAAATATAGTTATTTTAAT
This sequence comes from Clitoria ternatea, assembly GCA_037962975.1. NCBI lineage: Eukaryota > Viridiplantae > Streptophyta > Magnoliopsida > Fabales > Fabaceae > Clitoria > Clitoria ternatea. The sequence continues at coordinate 71,931,935 of CM075676.1, forward strand.
TAAATATATTAAATTTATCAATTATTTTTTAATACTTCTAAATATTAAAGTGAACTTCATATATGAAACAGAGAAAGAAATGCATTGACAAAATAATAAACATATATTGTAAATTTTAAAAATATTACAAAAAAGAATTAGAGAAACTTTTAAAATATCTTATAAAAAGGATAACAAAGTACTTAACAATCATTCAAACTATAAAGTTGAGGTATTTTGGTTATTTAGATATTTTTCTTTTATTTGTAGTGCATTTAAGTTTCAAAATTAAAATTGAGTATGAACCAATTTAACCTATAAGAGAATTATTAACGAATCAAATTATTCTCTAAAAACAATAATTGAAATGAATAAATAATTGAAGTATATTAAGTTTAAAAAGAATTATATGATATTTTTTTTATAGAACAAGTTAAATTCAGTAATTTATTTTAATCATAATATTTTTTTATTGCCTAGCAACAGAGGAAAAGAAGGGAAAATGTATAAATTAGAGTAATCTCAATAGTTTATATCAATATCGGTCATAATCTTAATTAAAAAGATAATATGCTATTACATTAAACTTTTACAATATTTATGTAACACTTTTTTTTTATCTTTACATGTTATATATCATTTATTGTATCTTATCCTGGGATTATATCGTTATATCTACCCAAAGAAAAAATAGTATGCCTTATCCTAATTAAAAATTAGAATATCACTAGGCTGAAAATGAACTCTGCGTCGTTTTGATAAGTTGTAATATTATTTTAGAGTTTGAGTTTTTGGATGAGATTGTAATTTTTCTATAAGTTTAGGTTTCCTTGTAACTTTAACAAGCCTAAAAAGTGATTCGTGTAATTTACTCTAGAAAAATTATTACATTATAGTTCATGTCTTAAATATAAGTATGGAAGTTATTAGAATTAATAGTATTTTTTTGTAATTAGGGAAAACAAAGAAAAAAATACAACCCAAGAACCAAAATACCAACGACATTCATCCACAATTGCTAGGACACACTAGGCATGATCACAATAACCTTGAACCTATCAAAACTACAGGCACAATACTAGCAAGAACATCATCACATTCAGTGTCTTCTCTTTTTTAGAGAAGACAAATTACAACACCAAACCCATCCTAGCAATTCATGAATATTCATATCAAAATCCCACATCGACCTAATCACCTTTTAACAGTCAATTCTACAAGTCGCACATCACACCCCTTGCCCCAAATTGTGTGCAAACCTTAGAGTAACCATAACAACTAGCATGACTTATATTGGTCTCATCAATATGCTTCATAGACCCAGATAGCCAAGCACCATCGTCATTATGCAATAGTCTCCCAAACTCAATATTGCTATTACTAAATATAAATTTATCTCAATATCAATTAGTTAGCAATTAGCTGTTAGCTACAGTTTGTTACAATTTGTTAATCTGTTGCAAACAACCTGTTAGTTGATAAGGTTGTTATTCTTCTGCTGCATTCTAGTTCTATTATTATTTTAGCTCTATATATAGAAATAGATCTTCTCTTTGTATAATAGAACAATTATTTTTTCTTTTCAATATAATGAGAATTCTTTTAAAGTTCAACCTCAAGAATTGCTTCCTGCACACTACCAAACATTGACAGTTAAAACACAAACTTTATTTGTTAAAATTGTTTTAAAGTTTGAAAACACATTTGTTGGGGATTTTAAGAATAAAAGTTATGTTTTAGCCATTAGAGCCATATTTTAATACTTAATTGGTCATGTTTGAATCATCTGAATAAGTTGATATGTAATTTAATCAGTTATGTCAACACTTAATAAATTAAAAGTTATAGTATACATAAGTAAAATATTAAACATACGTTAGGTGTGAGAGAAGACTATATATTTTACAATGATCAAAACCAAATAATCCATATTTTACAATGGTCAAAAAACATTATAAGCCTTTATAGTTCTATGTAAACAATAATATGAAGTGCTCAATAATATTTTATACACATGATATAATAATAAGTAATCAAAAATTATTTATGGGAATTGTGACTCCTTTACGTTATTAAAATGGTGACTCCCTTATGTTGTTATGGGAATAGTGATTCTCTTGCATTATTATGAAACCAAATTTGATGATTTATGATAATTTTTTTGGATCTCTAAATAAGAAAAGGAGTAAATAAACCTTAGAAGCATGACACAATTAAATAATTATTTCTCATTAATCTTTGTAGATTCTACAACTTATTGTCATAATCACTTGTGGTTAAATAGTATTTAAGCATAATTTTGGTTTTTTCATGATATGTATAGGATAATAACTTTTCTATTCATAAACCTTCTAGTGGTAACCAATTGATTTTCTCTCGTTCATTCAATAACGTAACTAAAGTGAGGATACCAAATAAATTATTGTTGTTGCTTCTTGCTTTCCTCCAAGTGGTTGTTGGTTAAACCATCATGATCATCCTTTTCATCTTGTTTTTTAATATGAAGTAACTTTGAGTGTGTTTAGAAAAATATCTTAATTAAAGACTGAACAAATTCTCCTCACATAAGTTTTATGTCATTATTATTTAAATTAATGAAGTGTTTTATGTTTGGAAATGTATTTGAAAAAGTATTTGTAGAATTTGTGTATTTAGAGGTAATAATACATAAGCATTATGATTAGTGAGTACATGAAAAATTAATATCATATTTCATGGAATTGCAATTTTATTTTTGAAGATTTCACCACTTAATAATTTACAACAAACAATTCTAAATGATAAAATTTTGATTACATAACAAAAATAAATCATGAATAAATTATGATTAAAGACTAAAAATAACATTTTAATAATTAAATCATAATAATTTTAAATATATACTCGTAGTAAATCATGATTAAAGAGTAAGAAATAAATTAATTTGAAATTTTTAAAATAAAAATATTTAAATTTGTCTACAAATTTAATTAATGCGCATAGATATTTGTAGCCAAATTTGCTCTAAAGTATAATGTAACACCCCCTTATATACACGAGACATATATCTATTCTTCTTGCTCTTTTTTTTAGAAAGATATACATATTTATCACTTCTTATCTCGTGTATACAATGACATGTATACATCTGATTTTCTTTGAATTTTGAAAGTAAAAAGTTTCAAATTATTTATAAAGATAAAATGAACTTTCAGAAAATCATAAGTGAACAAAGATTTCAGTATCATATCCAAAGAATAAGGTTTATTAAAGTTTAACCTTTATATTGATTTACAATCATCCAACTTAATATTGTATTAAGGTAAACTAAAACTAAAAATTTAATACCTCTACTTCGACTGTAACCAATTATTTCCTTATCTTCAAACCATGTGATTTTGAATCCTATTCTTGTCACATCTCTTCTCCTATCTGATTGAGGATGAGACCAATTTACCCTCTTGTAATTTCATCCTTTCATCTTGAACTACTAGTTATATATCATATAACATATATTTTGGACACAAAATTCAAATAAGAAGGAGTGAAAAACAGAATATAATACTTTACAAATAAGACATAAACATAAGGGTTTTCATAACATAACAATTATATTTTTATTCACAACCACTCACATAGAATGTCACAATCATATGAATGTCATGCAATGTTTTTAATACTATCATCTCATTCATTCTATGCATGAGGGCCCTTAAAGCTTTAGTTTGCACTGGGCCAACCAGGAGTTTACATTGTTCCATAAATTCTGGATAATAATAACATAAATGCCTTCATGGCATATGAACAACTCAACTGGCGTGGAAACACTTAGAGACTAGTCAGACTGAGAAAGTTTTTATTGTGAAAGTACCCGACACTAGGGAGCGACCCCAGGTCACCTGAACACCCTTTCACACCCTCTCATCCCAAGGCTCGCAATTAAGCCTCCTCTAATGTATCCTCGGTTTCTATAATTCGTCCCCAGACAATATCACATCTCATTTCTCTTTAATGATTCATGATGCATGAACTACTCGCATATTTAGTTGGTTAAGACTTTTAGAAACTCAATTATTAAATACCATAAAGGTTCACAAAATCATCACAATAAACTGTACATTCTCATAAGTTCTTCTTTGAACTTCTGTTATACTGAAATAATTTAGTACAGTCTTCAAATTCAGATCTTACAAAAATTGAGTTTCCAAGCCTTAAATATCTCAAAACTTTCTCTTAAAAATCTTCACATATTTACATAATCTTTCTCAATTTGAATCTTAACTAGATTGAGTTTTAGAAATCTCGACAAAATATTCTTTAGTTATTTCGTTGGGGAAAACCAAAATAATTTACTTTAAACTTCTAATTTCTAAAGAAAATAATTTAAAATCATTAACTAAGAATACTTAAAACTATAAAAATTTTCTTTAATTCAAGAATTAATTATCTCAACCTCTGATTTTCATCAAATAACTTCTTTCTCATACTAGATTTTATTATTGAAATTAAAAATAAAGTTAGTGAAAATTCTTTCTAAGAAGAAATAAAAGACTAAAATAATTATAAAATACTTTCTCTTGGAATAAAAATTTAAAGAGTAAGGTTAAAAAATTCTTACTGAGTTTTAACTTTCCGTCATGCTTGCTATATGCTCAAACTTCATATCACAAGGTCATCAATCATTCATCAACCATAATCAAGTATAGTAATCTCATCAATTATAATCAAATATCATCAATCATAATTGCATATTATTAATCACAGTCTAATACAATATCATTAATCGAAATCAAATACAATTAATTATAATCAAGTCAAATCAACTAAATATCGCTCATAAATATAATTCAAATTTTAATGGTTATTTAAATTAGTAGTTTTGATTTTTGAGTCCTTATAGTCCATTCCTCGCACAGGTCTATATAAGTTCATATATATAATCCAGTCTTCTCATAGGTATAGTTCAGTCTAGACATGTCATAATAGTCCAAGTCCTTGCATAGGTTTAGTTCGATCCATATAGGATATAAAAATCCAAGTCCTTGCATAGGTTTAGTCCAGTCCGTATAAGTTATAATAATTCAGATCTATGTATAGATATTTCAGAACAAGTTACACAATATATTAAATTTATTATAAATTTTAAGTTGAGAAGTTATTACTTTAAAATAATAATATTATTAAATTTAAAAGGAGTAGGGGACTCCTCCCTTTATTCTTATGTCTTTCATATTATATTTTTATCTCACTCCCCCTTACCTCTTGTATACTGATTCGTTATTGAAAATCCGTGCGCGCCTCGTCTCCGAGTTCTAAAACATATCAATTTCATTTTAATATAATTACAAGATGAAAATTAAGATTGCTATTTAAAATAAAAATGGTAAATTTTGAATAGTGAATAGTAACAGTAAATAGTAATAGTAAATAGTAAAACGTGAATAGTAATAGTAAATAGTAAATCGTGAATAGTAACAGTAAATAGTAAAACGTGAATAGTAAAGGTAAATAGTAACAGTAAAGATAAATAGTAATAATAAATAGTAATTTACTATTTGAATAGTAATTTACTATTGAAATAGAAATTCACTATTGAAATAGTGTTACTATGCAAAATAGTAACTTAAAATAATATTATTTCCAGTATAATAATAGATTTCTAAAAACGATATAAAAATAATCCTAACAAATATAAAAGAGATGTATTCGTACCTTAGAATTTTAGCAGAACCTTCTTCCAAAAAATTTATTTCTCTCTCTTACTTCCACCACTATCTCACTAACACTATTATATTAAGAAAACTTAATCTGAAATTGTGAATTCTAAAGAAGAATTCATTCGGTATTTATAGAAAAAATTACTATGCATTACATTATTTTAATATAAAAGTACTATGCCTTTTTTAAAATTTCAAACCTAGTTACTGTACATTTTTTGAAAATTTCGTACATGCACGGTGTTTTGCATAATAAATGTCGGCAGAATTATTAAGCCAAATAGTAACCTTTCACTCGGTATATTTTAAATATTCAAAATTAATTCTTTTTGAAATTTAGCGATATTATATCAGTTCTCACTAATTTTATGATAAGTAATATAAAGTTTAAATTTTAAAAATCTAAAATTTTCTGTTAATAAAAATTTATTAGTACGTTTTAAATTTTTTACGATTGGTAAAAATCAAGATTTTACTCAAACCGATAATTTTTAGATAAGTCTACTTGAAATAGATTTTAGAAAATTTTCTTATAATTTAACTTTACATTCTTGTAAATATTTTTAATTTTAAGCAGCTTTATATGAATTTAAAATTATTTAAAATACATTATTTTATTAAAATAATTCAAAAATTTCAAAAAATTCCAGAAAATCATAAATATTATGTAGATCAAAAAGTTCAAAAGAACCATAGTCTAATTCCTTCAAAATTTTATTTTAAAATTCTAATAAGAGTTAAATCTTAAATATGTAAAAACATAAATATAAGAACATAAAATAAAAATGATGAATAATAAAGATATTAAAAATTCTTAATATAATTTTCTTAATTAGTGAATACTAATTAAGTCATTTTAAAATTCTCATTCAGAAATATTTTCATTTTTTTATTATTATTATTTAAAAAACAAATAATTAAATATAAATACCAAAATAAAAAAAATGATAATAATAAACTAACTTATAATAAGTATTTCTCAAGAAAGATATATTAATATCTATTTCCTATTTGTGATGAAAATGGGATGTTACATATAACCTTTGTATATAAATTAAAACACTAAAAGTTAAACAAAGTTTTGAATACTAAAAAAAAAATCTTTACGGTTAAACGGAGTTTCGACTATCTCGAACAACATGAAGGATTAATATTAACATTTAGATTTTTCCATTTTCATAACTCTGTTTACCCAACTGCAAGCCAAATATACACTAAATTGTAGTTGGGTAGTCGTATGCATCTAGTTTTTAATGTTATACGTGACTTCTTGTTGACATGTGATATTTTCAACTCTAATTTCATGCATATACGTATTGCATTATATTTCAACATCCTCGTCAAGTAAAAGAAGCCCTTAAAGTTGTGCAAAACCATTTAAGCAACACTAAATTGGGTCAAAATCTTTAATTGAAAGAACACATATTATCGAATATTTTTCCCATAACTTTACAATATCTAAATGATCGCTCAACTATTTTTAAGAGGCTATAATGTAAATAATCAAGGTCTTAACCTAAAATATGGGAGATGATATGTATTAGTTTTCAATGACCTAGATACCTCATAATTATAGGATAACCAACATCAGCAAGGTAGTATTTATTAATGAATAGATTATATAAGTTAATATTTTTTTAGTTAGTGATGAAAAGAACAAAAAAAAGTCACCAACTTATACGGGATGTAGAAATGTAAGTTAGTTAAGCGTAAAATATCAATAAAGACCTTAGTATCATGTGCCGAGGAACACCTTCATCCTACTAGAACAAATGTAAGATCTCATTACATTAGTTGTTGTGTACCTTTTTTTACACGAGGGACCACAAGTCTCACAATACAAATACTACCTTCAAAAACTTTGTAAAATCATATATAAATAATATCCCCTAAATGTTGATTTTTTTGTCTACATTATGAGTTGAACCTGGCTGTCCTGACATATATAAAATACCCTAACTTGCTCATAAACTTCTTTATATAACTATAAAACACATGTTTTCTCATTATAAATCACTGATAGCAATAAGTATCATGTCCATTGATAATTTCTTGAACTCATTCATGACTTGTTAATATAAAAGCCTCACATGGACTTTTGTCTACACAATTTAAGAAATACTTTGCCGTATGCATTGTCATGAACAACAATAACTTTTTTTTTTGGTTCAAAACTATGTAATTAACATTGCATAACCTTTGTGTGATACCTCGGTGACATGGCATTGGTTACATGCATCATAAGTGATATTACACAAAACATTCCATCTCACATGTTAACAAACAATGTAATGACAAAAACTATTTTAGTAATTTCCTATACTAGATACATGTATAAAAAGATTTTGTTTACAAGGATGAAAAACACAAAAAAAAGTTTGTATATTTTATAAGAAAAATAAAAAACTATTCTTTAAAATGTTGAAAAATAGAAAATGTGTTTGTTTACGAAACAAAAAAAAACTTTTTGAAAACTGAAAAATCAGGCTTTTTTATTTTTTAAAGAAAATCATAGAAGTCTTTAAAAAAGTTTTTCAAGAAAACTGAAAAGTGAAAAAAATTTTCAAGAATTTTTTTCACTAAAAACTTTTTTTAAAAAATTAAAATAATTTTCTGTAACTAAACACAACTTATATTTCCATCAACTAAAAACATTTAGAAGTAAATAAAAAAGAATTTAATTTAAATACAATGATTTTTTTTATACCAGCATATCCAATTATAGATTGTCATATAAGCTGTATGATATTGATAATAATTAATTTATTAGTCATATCTATGTGAATTTTGATTTATTGACAATGTCACAAATTAAACTGATAAAAAAATGATTTTGGAGTAAATAAAAAGACAAAAATATGTTATATACTCATATATGTTATTTTTTTTTGAAAAATCTATATACACGTGCCCTTGACAGACAACTAAACTTGGTTATACATACAAATTCGCCTGTTTCAGGTTCTTGCTTTCGACAATTCCAAAGTAACACTCACTCAGCAACACTCACGCAGCCAAGCTCTCGTCTTTCTTCTCACATTGGCTCTCATCAGGCAAACTAACCCTAACCCTTTTGGTTTTTCTTCTCACATTGAATTATCTGCTCAACTTTTGTTCTTTTACGGATTCGACCTGCATTGTTTACTTGGCCTAGCTTTATAGTTCTCACCTTTTGGTTTAAACCGCAGATTTCAGAAATGGTTTATAAATAACACATGCTTCAACACTTTAGAATTTTTGTATTTTTTTTTATGTTGTCTGTGTGTTTCTCGATTGTTTTCGTAATTGCAGGAAAAAAAGTTGTGAAGGGTTTTAGCATTTGTTTGGAAGGTTTTGAAAATCGAGTCAACTAGATGTCCCGTTGAAGCATCTTATTTCCTTTGATCTGAAATGTTTGTTCTCTTGTCTCAGATGACATTAATTTACTGGAGTTGTTTACGCAGCTCATTTCTTAGGATTTTTAGAAATTAGAGAAGTAATGGACTGTTGAATCACCTTTTTTTTGGTATATTTATTCTAGATGGCTTTCATAATTTGGGTAAACTTAACTGTAGTAAGTCTTGAATTTAGTATTTCTTGATGTGCTAGTTTTAGTCCAGGCTGATTGGTGAAATTTTGAATTTTACAATGCATTTATTTAACTGAATAACCAGTTTGGCATCTTACAAGTGTCTAAACTCCAACCTGAAATCAACCTATTGGCAACTGGAACTTTCTGTCTCTATTTTCGTATTTGCAACTGGATTTGAAATTTGAGAAATCAGTAAAGTCTTATTAATAGTTTTTTTTAAAGGTTTTGTTTCCTCTTGCAGGTTTAGGGTTTCTTCTTCCATACTAGACACATTGAAGATGGCAACAACATCTTTTTCTGGCTTGCAAATTGCAATGTCAAGGTCATGCATTCCTTCATCACAAAGGATTGCAGACGCAGGCACTGTGGTTTTTGGTGGCAAGTCCAAGGTGGGATCTTGGAATAAACTTGCAAGTGCATGTCATGTTGCATCTGTGCAAACTTTCCAGCGGGGCTTCACATCATCGTCTGTAAAATCTGTCAAAAGTGTCACGAAGGCAATGTCTGAGTCTAGCTCAAACAGTTCTGTCTCAGGATTGCCTATTGACCTCAAAGGTTGTTGTTCATCTTCTATGTTTTTTTTACATATATGTCACAGTGATGTCTAACTACAATTTAGGGTTAAGCGTTGTTTTTATGAATTCTGATTACTTAACCTATTACACGACTACGATTATTCCAAAGTATACTTTGGTAAGAATTGCTGTACAAGCTGGAATACAGAATCAATTAATCAAACACTTTTCCTCTTGGCTGCTTGAGAGCTGGCGCACATTTGGCTGTAAAAACTATTAACAGTTCGCATCATGGCCTTTGCAATTTGCAAACGAGGCCCATTTATATTTAATACTACAATATTTGAATAGTAAGTGATATTCAGATTTATCTCCTTTGTTGATAAATTCAGCAAAACTATGTAAGATTTCTCTTGTGAGTGTCAAAATTTTGTTGGGAGTCTTGACATAGATTTGACTGTCATGGACTACAAGAACAAGTACAACTCTACTCAAAATAACATTATATTATATGTAGGTAAAAGGGCTTTTATTGCTGGTGTTGCTGATGACAATGGATATGGATGGGCAATTGCAAAATCTCTAGCTGCAGCAGGAGCTGAAATTCTTGTTGGCACCTGGGTACCTGTAAGTTACTAGTTTATTTTGGATAAAAAATGGGTATGTATTTCAGACTTCCAGTCCTTTTTTATCAATCCATTTTCTAATTGTTTACCATATCTGCAGGCTCTGAATATTTTTGAGTCCAGCTTACGGCGTGGAAAATTTGATGAATCACGCGTGTAGGGGATTAAATTATGCTACACTTTTCATTTGTTAGAATATGTGATACTCTGCTAATAAGAAGCCCCATTTTCCAGATTACCAGATGGTTCGTTGATGGAGATTACTAAGGTTTATCCCTTGGATGCAGTTTTTGACAATCATGAGGATGTGCCGGAAGATGTAAATAAACGTTTATGTTTTTTACATAGTTATGAAGTGCATGCAGGTCATAATTTATAGCCTCATACTGATTCTTTGTTTTTTTTTGGGGGTTGTGTAGATAAAAACAAACAAACGGTATGCTGGTTCCTCCAAATGGACAGTTCAGGTACATACACTTGACTTTGCATGGTTAAAATGCTTTTTGGTTGCCATCTTGAATGGAAAACTTGTGTATACGTATGGAACAATACTGGAATATATTACAAATATAGTGGTGAAAATTTTAAATGTACTTTGATTAACTCCTCTTACACATTTTAGTTGTTTTTCTTTGTTTCCTCTCTTGTAAATGTGAGTCCATAGTTTTCTTATATATTGTAAATTGTATTTCAAGGATAAAGTTTGATAAGATTGATACAAGTATTATTTTCCCCGCTAATTTGGTTCATAGCTACCATGCTGGACCTTATGCATCATGAAAACAGCCCAGAGACCCTTTTATTTTTGAGTAAGAATTTTACATAGGCCGTTCAACTACTTCTCTTAATCCACATGTTTTTAATGCTAGTACTCAGTATTACCAAATATGGCTAAGCTAGAGGTTTGTTTCCTCTGCCTCTCTACCTGACCAAGCGTGAAGCTACATTACTTTTCTATTGTCGAGTAAAAGATGATTCAGTGCTAGTAAGTGTTCTTTTGTGGGAGTTGAAAAAACAAATAGCACTCCAATGAAGTATTGACTGTAGTGGGGTTTATTAATATGAATAGATTGTGTAGCATGCTGTCCTAATTCCTGCCTGACACTTTTGTTAACTTTGCTGTATCTTTTGTTCATTTCCTTAACTTTTCAGGAAGTTGCCGAATCTGTTAAGGAAGACTTTGGAAGCATAGATATCCTTGTGCACTCACTTGCTAATGGACCAGAGGTACAGTAAACACAGTAATAAGCATTGGATCTTTATGCCTCTGATCTATGGCTTTAATAAGCATTTAACTCTGTTATAGGTGACCAAACCATTGTTGGAGACATCGCGGAAAGGATATCTTGCTGCATTATCTGCATCTAGTTACTCCTACGTTTCTTTACTCAAGCATTTTCTTCCAATCTTGAACCCAGGCATGTCCCCTTTTCTAACAAGGCTTCCATTATATTGCTTCCTTCTTTCACCTATCATTATCTTTTACTTTTTTGATTTATTTTTAGGTGGATCTTCCATCTCTCTGACATACATTGCTTCTGAAAGGATCATTCCTGGGTATGTTGATTATGCCTTAGAAAGTTCTTATAGTTCCATGTTTCATAAGTCTAGACTGATATATTCTTGATCCAAATGACAATACAGATATGGTGGTGGTATGAGTTCTGCAAAAGCTGCACTAGAAAGTGATACACGAGTATGCTTCAATCCCCCCACAAAAATACCATTTGGCATATGGACTTTAATGTGCTTCATTTTTAGTTGTTAATGTGTTTTTACCCGTCCCTGGTTTTTCTAAATTACACCATGTTTCATGCCTTTTCAGGTGCTAGCTTTTGAAGCCGGAAGAAAGCGCAAAATTAGAGTCAATACTATATCTGCTGGTATTGGCATCTACTCCTTTTAAATATAGTAAATGAATTTTTATGATCTCTTCTTGTCTTTTTAATGGGCCCTCTTTATGTGGAAAATATGTTTGCAGGGAGAAATGGGTGTCTTGTTTTGTTGTGACATTTTGCACAAATGGGCATAGTCTGAAAAATCTGATCTTTTAACCAATGGATCTGCAAGATTCTATCAAATGCTTTGGATTATATTTGTTAAAGATATTTGAGGATCATTTGTTTTGTAAAAAATTAGCTGTTCGTCTTGGCACCCATATTTGGACTTGGTTTGAATTTTCACACAATCATGTTACTGTCTGTTATATTTTCAGCTTGCTCGATGTCCTTGGATCCCTCAAAATGATACCAAATGCTTGTTATTGTGTTATATCTGTACTGTATGTATAATTAGCATGAATTTAAACCCCCTCACATTTGATTGAAGTGCCATCCATTGTGCAGTTCCTTTAAGATGATGAGATTGCTATTTCATTGTTGTCTCTACTGCTTATAATTTCTTCTTTGTTGAAGTCAACAATTTTCTTGTGGTGTCAGTTGTTTGCATGTTAGCAAATTTAGTTCTTCTGGTTAACATGTTCACACAATTTATTTTGGTTCCTAGGTCCACTAAGAAGTCGTGCAGCTAAAGCAATTGGATTCATTGATATGATGATTGACTATTCATTGGCCAATGCACCTCTACAGAAAGAACTATCAGCAGGTACTGTTTCCATCGGAATTATTCCTTGTAATATATCTGTTCTATCTGTGCAACTGAGTTGAAATTTTGTTTTAACAGAGGAGGTGGGAAATGCAGCTGCCTTCCTGGCATCACCTTTGGCATCTGCTATCACCGGCACTGTTCTATATGTTGACAATGGTCTGAATGCTATGGGTGTTGGGATTGACAGTCCAATATTTAAAGATCTTGACATTCCCAAAGACCAGCATTAAGTGGTGGCAGCTACCACACAGAACTAGTGTCACCGGAATTAGCTTAGTGATGATGTTATTTTTGTTTCACTGCTCCCATGCAAATTCTGCCGCTCCTTCCCAACTAAGACAGTGCAAGCTGCACTTTGAGTATTTGCTTTGTTTTTTGTAGGCTATTTTTCTGTTCTTTTACCCACATACCTGAAAAACATTTCTGTAATGTGCTTAGAAATGCAGATCATGATTTTGACTGTAAGAATTTTTACATTGATCTATGCTCATTTGGGATATGCACTGGCAATAAAAATGCCTGCGTGCCCCCTTTCACGTGGAAGAGTCTTGTGAATTGTGACTGCTAAGAGTGATGTGAAATTTTAGAATTGTTAAACTAATAACTATTAGTAATTTTAGAAAAGAGGAATTTTAAAATTATCTTTTAACATGTATCATTTAAAATTCGTCTTTTATATATATATATATATATATATATATATATATATATTAAGTTAAAATTATGTAGTGAGTTACTTGATAGGCGGAGGTATAACTTCGCATTTGTTGAGTATCATTGTTCACTAAAAATATGGTGGTGCACCATGCTTCCCAAATACCACAGAACAAGCTCTTATTCAACTTTCCAATTGTGTGTGTAATTCTTTTTCGGATTCTCTCACGTTAAGAAAACTGTCTTTCTCCTTTCTATCAACGCCATTTCATTCTTGTCTGCCTGTCTGTATTAGTGGTAATGGAAATTTGCCAACAAGAAAAAATCCACTTCTGTTTATTTGTATCAGAAAGTGTGATTGGATAAGCATCTCTTTGGTAACCAGTTGAAGAAACAATTATGAAAATAAAAAAATCTAATGATTAATATTATTTTTTTACGTCATTTGAGACAGTTAAAACTTTATTGAATTAACGATTTTTTTTTTGTCAAACCATGATGCCAACCAAATAACCAATAATTTTAATGATCACATATATATTGGAAGGTGTCACATTGGATAATTTGAAATCTAAACGGAGTTACACCTTATCCAAATACGTTTGAATTCAATCATAGTTTTTTCTCAACAAGTTATATAACCTTTTCATAACATATATGACTTCCGTGTATGAAATTTTCATATGATGATTGTTGAAGGATTGAAGGGGGTGTGAGGAGAAGCAGCAATCAAAAAGGGAAGTTTGAGAAATTAATATTACAATTACTATAAGTATGGATAGCAAGGTATAGACTGGATTGACAAGTTGATATAGCAAATTTACAGTCATATGAAGATACATAAGTGTAGGAAAAAAATGACTTAATGTGGCCTCTACAAGTTATCAATGGAAGCTTTTAATGGAGACTTTTGCCTGTGGCCCCCCTTGAACATAAACAAATATACACTCTGAGCCAGGATTCAAGACCTTGTCCCATTGAGGAAGTTCATAGGTGTTCTTTTCTTCCGTTGGAGAGAGGCCCCATAATGAGCCTGAAAGATCCTCAACCACCAACTTAAGATCTGAGATTGGCTTTGAAGAAGTGTTCTTTATGATCACCTTGTGACGGTAATAAGTTGTATCTCCAACAGTCCATGAGCTACTAATTGAGTGAACCAATTCAACTGGTGCACCTACAACTGAACCTTACCATTCTTGAATCAGAGTTTGCATAAAAAGAATTTAAATGCAATGAAACTATGTCTTCAGATCTCACCTTCTGATGCTTTAGGTGCCACCACTTTCCCTGTCTTTGTACCTATCAAGCCAAATATGTCAGATTAGTAATGCAAATTCTGTATGAGCAGAAACTTCCAAGATCAGCACAAAATTTAGACTCTTCCTTCTATTTTGGCTAAGTCTATAATACTCACTTAGTGTTTTCTTCTGGGGCAGTGATGGTTCATTATGGTGATAGTAACCTGTGACAAGTAAAAGTGATTGAGGGGGCTTCATAGAAGAAGAGGTAGACAACGGGGAAGATTAGTGCAGAAGGACAATTATCCCTCACCTGTATTACCATATAAACTCTGCAGTTTAGCGAAGATACCTACAAGAGGAGCAACACCTGACATTGTAGGCTCAGTTTGCTCATAATTGGATCTGTCATCAGAGAATTCATCATTGTTATTGGGACCCCCCACAAGGCCACCACAGATGACATTAGGATTTGGCTCAGGGCGGTTATACCATGCCTCAAATCCTTGGGTACAGCCAACCTCATAGTTAAGAGCAAAGATTGAAGCAATGGAAGCACCTCTGTGGTGAACATGAAGAGGATACTTTTGTCCATATCCAACCAAATAGCTCATATCCGCCGGATTTTTTCCAAGGATATAATCAGCCTGTGTCAACCAAAATCCAGTTTTAGTTTGCTAATTTAGTCGCAAAGTACACCATTGCACTCCACTTTCTCCTTTACCACTATTCCAGTATATTAAAAAACAGCTAACCATTTCACATGATCAACTAGGGGCAGGTTCCAATAGGTACCTGTGCCTTGGCAAAATTGAGGACCTCCTGAGGCTGAATTTGTCCATCTGGACAGTTGAGCTGTGCTTTTGATGCTGAGAGGTAATTAGAGTAAACAGCTAAAAGGAATGCAGCTGAAGAAACATACTGCATGTTGTTCCATTCATGCACATATAGTAAGCCGCCTGGTTAGCAGAAAACACAAGGTCACAAGCATAAACAAAATGGTATTTTTTCTATGAATGTTTCTTCTTAAAATCCATTTGACAAGGAGTTTAAGTGGTTGTTAAATTAATGTTCTACTTTAGCCTCTAACCTGGAGTTTTCTGAACATTGTAACCATCATTCTTTTGCAAGCAGGCACAGGCAAAATAATCTGCCTTTGCTTGGTATTGTTTTAGAGTAGCAGTGTAAGGACCAGCCTTTCCTTCTAGCAAAACCTGCAAATTGGGTTTGACCATTATTACATGATTCTTTCAAACACAGTTGCTAATTTAAACCAAGTGGCAAGCAAAAACAGATAAAATGTTGTCAAGATTACCTTTGATAGGAGAGTCTGCACACCAGCATATTTGTTGTCCCAAGAGAACTCTTTCACTGCCCATCCAGTTCCACCCATGTACACAGCATTGTCCACTACATACTTCAGGTAGTATTCATCACCAGTTGCTAGGTGCAGCCAAGTGGCACCCCACAACAATTCATCCTACACCGGAACCAGTTGATTATTTATGCAAGATTGAATGCTAATATATTATTGAGACTAGAAGCAGAATAGAGCTATATTTACTCACCGAGTAACCGGAAGAAGCATAGAATTGCTGAGCACTTGATATGGAGGCATCATATAGACCTCTGAACCTATCTGCAAATGTAAAGAGCTGCAACAAAAAAGAACATCAACGAGTTAACAACTCATTTGAGTGTAAAATATAAAAAAGATTTCTGTATATTATAAGGTTACTCAACCTTTGTCAAATAGAGAATTGAGTACCATCTTTTGTTTTGAGATTTTTAGTGCTCATTTTTTGAATATTTCAGCCTAATTTTGATTAGTGGTTTAACCTTTGAAGTGAATTTATTAATAAGAGTTTTCTAACATTTACAACCTTAGAAATTTTCCATTTTTTATTTCTTTTTATCCTGTATGTTACACAGATTAAAAAAACCGTTATTCATGCAGGTGTTGTGAGTGCTTACCTGTTTTGCGTGAGCTAGCAGGAGATTAGAGTAAGAAGAGTTGTAGGGCCTGAAAGCTATGGCTGCAGCAGCCAATGCAGCTGCAGTTTCACCAGCAAGATCTGAGCCAGGGTGTTCTTCATCAACTTTGTAGGCTTGTCTTGAAGTGGTCATGTCTTCAGCACGCTCCCAGCAGTAATGATCAGAAGCTCCATCACCCACCTGAAGTTTCTCAGAGCAAACAAATACTTTACATTACCATAGGCATCTTATTAACTAATGTTCAACCAGAGTAATCAACTATAATACTTTTTGAAGAGATTCTTATGACTAATGAGTTCCATCTACTGTATGACTTAATCTGATTTTCTTCATTAAATTCCTCACCTGTTTAACCACATGATATAGATTCGTTTCAATCTGTGTAATAATGAAAAAACAATGGGATTGCTAGCTGTCAAGTAATAAAAAGGTCATTATGTTCTTAGTTAGGAAACTTGTTGCATGTACATTAGTTAGGAAACTTGTTGCAAATAGTCCAAAAAATAAAATTTTTCATGAGAAATTGTGTTAGATTTGTCTTTAAAATCTTGAGGAGCCACATTAATTTTTACTAGAAATTAGGACTTATCTTAAAAATTACGACAGATTATATTAATGTTAATTTTTAATAAAAAAAATCAATTTTGATCTTATTGTATACAAGGTTGCATAAATTGGAAAAATTGCAATAAATGGAGGCAGATGGAAAATTGGTGACTCTTCAAAAGAACTTGGTCCCTGTTTGTTGCAGTAGCTTTACCTGTCCCCAAAGAACATTAGGCTGAGGGTGTGCTTTGATAAAGTAGTCAGTTCCCCATTTAATGGCCCATAATGCATGTCCCATTTGGTTTGAGTCAGTGATTTCCTTGCAGAATTCAATGACTCCCCATGCAAGCATTGTGACACTGTAGGCCATTGGCATCCCAAACTTCACATGATCTCCAGCATCATAGTAACCACCCACCAAGTCTACCTGAATCACATCAAACAGCAACAAAAAATGAAAACACACACACACACAAAACAATCCACCAATGGCCGAGTTTACATTACACCAACATTGCAACTCAATATTGAAACTCCTCATTTAGCGTGATCATGAGTTTTTGGTTTTGAAATGTAACTTTAAAAATAAAACTTGTTTGAAATTTAATTCTTTTTTTAATCTATTTTTTAAAACAAACAGTTTGAAACTACATTTCAAAATCACAAAACTTGATTATCATTTTAGCTAAAGGGGTGTCATTGAAAGTTGAAACTCACTCCTTGTTGCAGACCATCTTGGAGACCAGAATCACCACGCCATTTGACTCTCTGCTCCACTGGTAACTTACCAGACCTTTGTGCTTCAAAGAACATCAAACTCTTGTCAAGGGCATCACCATAGTTGAAGCCTGAGGATTCACTTCCTCCTAAGCCCAAAACTGCTATGAGAAGAAGCATGCACAGAGAGATGTTCAAGTTCTTCATGATTGTTATTTGCAGCCTCAGGGAAATCAGAAAATATTGTGATATGATATATGATCATATATAATAATGTAAACTAATGTTCCTTTATGCATGCATTACAATTCCAAATTCTCATACATCTATTTATATGTATATGCAACAACAAGAAGAAGAAAGAAAATAAAGGGTTAACTGAGACTATGTGGTAGCCATCACGTTGGGGTTGACATTGTAAAGGAGACACTAGCAAGTACTAAGAGGTTCTCACGTTTGAACGTGCTAATGTGTAAACTATATATATATATATATATATATATATATATATATATATATATATATATATATATATATATATATATATATATATATATATATATATATATATATATATATGCTTGAGGGGCGGTGATACGGTGTTGCAACTGTATGAAGCTCAAGATATGCGACACTATATGAACCGTTAATCATGCAGAATGTTTCTTTGTCAATGACACACGGCATCGTTGGATAGAATATTTGAAGTATAATATAATGGTGGCTAAGTAGGTGCATGTGCAGGCAACAATAGGTAGCCCAAATATCCCTTTAAACATGTCTAACTAACTGCCTTCTATCATATATGGAGAGTTAATTCCCTTAAATATTCAAGGTGAATGAACTATGAAGACTTGCCTTCTAAAATTGTCCCAAAAAAAAAATTAAATGCAAAAGTTGACATGAATAAAGTAGAAAATATTTTTTATATGTATTTATCTTAAACCTGATCAAACTTATATTTTAAACTGATATAACTTTTAAGGCTAAACCAAAATTTTAAAATATACTTTTTTTATTTGACATACATTATTTAGGTTGGAGCCTTGGAGCCGGACTGATATAGATATAAACTTTGTCTATCAAAAGATACTTTAACAAAAAGGAAAAATTTGATTCCACCCCCATAAAAAAAGTTTTAAATTTTGTAAAAAAGTTTCTGTAGATGGATTTTTTTTTATGTATTTTCGATGTTCGTCTGGAAACCAAGAAATCAAAAAAATCTAATAATTGATGTTGATTTTGCATGTCATTTGAAACAATTAAATTTTTATTAAATCAATGAATTTTTTTTCATTAGTTCAACCCTAATTTGATTGGTGATTCAGAAGATATTGTTTTCTTAACAAGTGAGCTATCAAATGTATAAAGTCAAAATTAAAAAACTTTAAAAAATGTTTAGAAATATGAAATTAATTTGTCAATACTTTTTAAGTATCAAAATGTAGTTTTTTTAAGAATAGTTGAGTTATAATAAGATCAAGGGGCCATTTTTAAAAAAAAATTAACGCAAAAAACCCAACACCAAACCTATAGTCATGTCCTGCTGATTGTAAACAAAAATTGATCTAATTTGTGATCATAAGACACGAAATCCCTACTCTTTCCTTAGTAAGTTGTAACATCCCGTATATTTTTAATGAGATTATGTGTGGAGAAAATATTAAAAATTGTTTTAGGAATTTGTTTGACATTTTTAGGAATTTTTGGGAATTTATAAATAATTAAAGGCTGTGAATGTAAATAAAAATTTGATTGGTGGATTAATTATAAAAGAAGTAAATGGAACGTGATGGCTTAAATGATGGGGGGTAACCGACTGGGGAGGTTACCAGTTGCCCCTGGCCTTAAATAAAAGGCTTCTTTTTTTTTTTTTTTCTTTCTCTCTCTCTCTCATTTTCTCACCCACACGCGCAAACCATTGCTTTTCTCTCTTCTTCTTCATTTGTTTCTGTTACTGTTCATCTTCTTCCTCCTCCATCGCTGAGTTGCATGCTCTAGGAGAGGATCTTGTTTGCATCAAAACCGAGTACTAAGCTCAGTTTCGTGACTGTGGCCTCAAGGTGAGTCCCCTGATCCGTTGCATTTTGTTTCCCTGTTCCCTTTCGTTCCTTTGGTGACTGAGTGGCCATGCATGGCTGTGTATGGGCCTGTTCTCTACTCCTCTGGTGAGTGTGAGCTCGAATGTGACCCTTAGAGCCGAGGGTGTTAAGTTAACGGGTTTTTGCATTCCGACCCGTAGGTAGTAGATCAAACAACGAGAGGCTGACTGACGGAGCTGAGACTATGAACCTAGTGCTAAGAGGGCGTAACCGACACCAAAAGCAGATTATAGAAGCTTGGAACCGAGGTAAGGGGGTGTTCGGGTTATAATTAATTAGAATAGGACATACTGTCCGAGTCGTTGAGATATTTGTAAACCGGGTAAGAATTAATGCTGGAAGAAAAGTATGTGGATGTGTATATGAATGTATGTGCATGTGTGTGGACACTAATCAGCTTCTGATCGTGTGTGTGGTATAATCCGATTGAAGATCGAAATATTTAATGCTGTGACAATCGTGTACAATGGCAATTGATGAATGGGCTTTGTAACATCCTAGGTCATTTTACATTTATTTATATTCATTTGATTAACTTTACAATAAATTTTTCACGTTTACAAATAATTGATCAAGCCCCGTTTCAAAATGCTATCTATTTTCGATACACGTATTTGAAGTAATACATAGTAGCGATTTAATTAATTAAATAAAATAAGAAAAAGGAATTTTAGTCAAAGGACGTAAGAAGAGGAATATGAAGTCAAAGCCCACTCGCTTGAGCGAAACCGGATTCGCTTGAGCGAGATCAAAAGTCTTCGCTGAAGCGAAGCCAATTCCGTTTGAGTGAGGGACACATTTCTTTCCTAAGCGAGACCGCGAAATGCTTGAGCGAATGCCACACCTAGAGGCTGGGTGAACAAACGCACACGCGGACCCACATGGGATTTCACTCGGCAAAATGTTTCACTCGGCTCAAGGGTTTCACTCGGGAAGCGCTCAACTTCCATTTACTCGGACATTCCTCACTTGACTCGTTACTCCCCTTCAATCGGACAATTTCACTCGGTCCCAACTCTCTCGTCGATAATTTAATCTCCACCACTCGGTTATAGCTTCTCCGAATGACTTCACTCAGTGAATACCCTATTCTTACTTCCCTCGGGGAAAACTCAGATTTTCACTCGGACACCTCCCAATCCTCACTACTCGGAACTCTCTCCCAACCAATCTCACTCGGACAGGGGTGGAAACTTCACCCAGTGGTGAAGCAAACATTAAACTAGCGGCCCTCGTTCAGCCATGAATGAATCGACTCGGGCAAGTCTCACTCGGTAAAATTCTGTCATGGCAAACTAGTAAAATATAAACCAAGCACATCACAATGTCATTTCACCCCAAATTTAATTTAAGTCAGCATACAGGCAACTTTACACGCCCAAAAAAATTCCTTATACATAGTTATATTCGACCACTACTCAAACTCATTTGGGCCTTGGCATCGACCTCCCCCTTGGCGCGACTCCATAGCCCCGGCTTCCTCCCTCTCACTGGTTACTAAATTGAAAACAGCAGCAAGGGTGAGTGTTTGACATCATAATTAATATAGAACAAAATCAACAAGTTGTAATTATAAATAAACTCCGTCCAGTTGCATTCTCATAACTTTACAAATCACACTCGGTCAATATGACACACTGCACTCGGAAACATAACATAAGTCACCCGGCAATATTAATAATTTCACTCGACAAATGTAACAAATGTCACTCAGCAATTATGCACATCACAACCAATAATTCATCAATTATCACAACTGACTCTCATATAAAATTTGACACAGTATCCGGATACTAAAAGGATCGACCTTCAGCTGGGAGTCCGACTTGACATCCCGTGAACCCGACTTGGCTCCCCTTTCCAACCACTGGGTCAAAGACCTCTGGGTAGCTTAGCTGGGTCCGACTCGACCACTGAAGCCAAAACAGGGTAATTCATACCGTTGGTCGTCCTCCACCACATAATCACATTCAATCACATAAACATAAGCATATCATTCTGATTATCACTTGCAACTGTCAGGAACTGACCAGTGCTCACAGCGTAGGGCGACCGACTCGTCAAGCCCTTCAATACCACATACTGATTATCTCAAGCATTACGTGTCTCATGCCATTACAAGGTATACACACATACATCCACACATAATGATCCACATTCTCTCAGCATTAAATATATCAAGCTCATGACAAAGTTAACTCCACTGCACATCCGGTCTTCAATTGATTGATATATATATATATATATATATATATATATATATATATATATATGTATACATATACGGTCACACATGCACAACATAGGTACACCACAATATTCGAAAATACTTACTTACCTTACTTGCACTGTTCAGTGACTCAGATGGGAAACAGATCCTATTCTAATTAATCATAACCCGAACACCCCCCTTACCTCGATTCCACGCTTCGATAATCTGCTCTCGGTGTCGATCCCTTCCTCTGAGTACTGGATTCACAGTCTCAGCCCCGACACTCAGCCTTTCACCGTCTAATCTACCATCTACGGGTCAGAATGCAACACCCATTAACTCAACCCCTCAACTCTTAAGCCACATTTGAGCTCATACTCACCTAAGGAGTGGAGAACGGGCTCGAATATAGCCATGCATGGCCCTTGGCTACCAGAGAGACGAAAGGGATAAGGAGCCACAAATAAAATGGATTAGTGGACTCACCTTCAGGCCACGATCATAGGGATGGGGTTCGATTGAAGCTTTCACACGAATGGAGTCCTCCTTTGGTACATGCAATTCAGCAATGAGAGGAGAGAAGACGAAGGAAGAGGAAAGCAGGTTAAGAAGAAGAAGAAGTGATTTATGAATAATGGAGAAAGAGGGAATTTCCTTTTTATATAAAGTTCAGGGGCAAGACAGCCTTTTCCCTATTTCATTTGCATTCTCATTAAAAGTTTTTAATCAATTTCATCTCATTGGGTCCTTTTATAAGTTCCGACCCATCATGCTTATTTGCTTTCTCAATGTTTAATTATTTGAAGCTGCCTGTTACCTTGTAAGAGTATCGACCCGAGCTGGATACCGTCCAACCGGTGTCCAAGCGTAGTGTTCGCTCCTCGGTAATCCGAGCTATCACTTGAGAGATCGGATACTTCATCCATCCTTACCTCTTTGTTATGCACATCCTGTGACATCCCTCTTCAAATAATATTTAATTTATTCAATTTATTGATTTTCACAATAAATTTTTCACGTTTCTAAAATTAAATTACATCACAAAAATAATAATAATAATAAAAAAATGCATCTTATAAAAATTACCCAAATTATAATTTAAAATAAATAATTTATAGTCCTCAAAATCATTTAAGTTGAAATAATCTCAAAACTTGAAACAGGGGTCTGACGCTACGCGCCAGTCCCACGCTAGGCGTGAGAGTACATTCGTAGCCCTGACGCTGAGCGCCAGGATGACGCTACGCGTGGGCTTATCAGTGACAGCACTTGATACTGTCACACATTTTAAGCCTTTTGACCAATTACTAACTTATCCAATTAGCTCATTTCAGGTCTAATTGCCATAAAACTTGATGGTCCATATGTTTTCCCCATTCTGAAACTATTGGCGATGTTCGTTCGCCAAAATTCCAACATATGCTCAAGTTATGCACGAAATACAACTTAACCACTTTATGTGCAACACTCTTACACCAAACACCCTAAATGATTCTTAAATGATCCAAATCCAATGCATACCACTTTTAAATATTCTTATGGACTTATTGATACTTAGCAAAGGTATTGAAACTCATTGAAACTCAAATTCACCTATCCCGTTTCTCAAAGTCATAGGGATGGCTACTAATTCAAATCTCTAAATCTATTCAATTCATCGATACAACATTCAATCATTTCAAATAACTATTACAGCACAAAAACATCCACAGAACCTGCCTATAATGCATGATTTACTACAGTATAACTCTATGCCATAACCATAGTCATCCAACAGTACCTGGTCATCACAGATGCATAATATCTAATGGCTCAATGCCATTACGTAATCACATCACCCAAACTACACACATATTATACTATGCATAAGTTCACACTCCCACGGATTTACACACATATCTACATATATCTACCGACGGCTCAGTGCCATTAGGCATCACGAACAGGTAACAACAACACATATTTCTACAAGTCTACGAGATAATATATTCACATATAAATATATACAAGATACACATTCCAAACTCCTCTGGCATTACTCCTTGCTCATTTTTGTACTGGTTTCCGCAGCATCCGCAACATCCTTGGGTTTATTCACTGTGAACATAAAGTAAGGGTGAGTATATATTACAAGAATGATACAACTACATAATCAGAGTTGATATCACCTGGAGAATCTCATTCTCCTGCCTGGGTTATTGATCCACTAAACTCTCCTCATATGAACCTAATATATCATAATCCATCATAATCATCATAAATTCATTATGTTCACATTATAACAAATATCTCGCAACATTGAGATAAATTAATTTTAAGCATCCATACTTAATCAATTCATTTCACAATTCATTATTTCAATCATATCATTATCATATCAATGCAATAATCTGCATATCAGTCAAGGAGTATAATTCACAACTGACTATCATATAAATCAGACACCTAGTATCCGGATACTAACGAATCAGCCACCAGCTGGGAGTCCACCGACATCCCGTGAACACATCCTGGTTCACCGAGCCCGGTATCATAAACCGTCTCCCCACCTCAACCACTGGATCTCTTCCTGGATCACTGGGTAGCTCAACTGGGCCTCTACATGGACCACGGGAGCCAAAAGCGAGGGGTAATCTATACCGAATGGCTGTCCATAATACATATCATGTATACACAACATCTAACAATATATCTCATCATATACACATTATTCATTTTAAATCATGAATATACATTATACAATCATTAAATGATTTTGGCATACAAGCCAACTCACAACATAAGAATCGCATCTCAGCATAAGAACCACATCTCAACATAAATACCACATTTCTCGGCATAAAAGCCATATTTCGGCATAAAAGCCACATCTCTCGGCATAAAAGCCACATCTCAGCATAAAAGCCATATCTCTAGGCATAAAAGCCACATCTCGGCATAAAAGCCATAATCTTTAAATATCATAATCATACTTTACATTCGTAATATTCACATAATCAAACATAACTTTATATCTTCTATATCACGATAATTCAATATTTCATCACTCTCCATCATGCACATTCTAAGCATACTATACACATTATTTTCCATCTTATTCACAATTCACCTCTCGTTCATTACCATTCTATTTTTCATAATTGTTAAATACAACATATAACCACATACATAATCTAATCACATATTCTCCTATATATATATATATATATATCAATCTCATACTTTCACAGATTTAATTTTTTTTTTCCAACATAATTATCACAAATCTGTAATCAAATATATACTATAATACTCCCCTTACCTCACTGTCGACGCTCTAAACTCAATTACCAAGATCAATGTGCCGCAACCACTAAAAGATAAAATTACAAAAAGGTTTAAGGTTTTAACCGTTCAAACCTTAATCTAACTCAAGAATATGCTCAGAAATTACTTTCTAAAGCTTTAGAAGCTTACCACAACTGAAAC
Organism: Clitoria ternatea; assembly: GCA_037962975.1. Taxonomy (NCBI): domain Eukaryota; kingdom Viridiplantae; phylum Streptophyta; class Magnoliopsida; order Fabales; family Fabaceae; genus Clitoria; species Clitoria ternatea. Next base: position 71,957,861 of record CM075676.1, read on the forward strand.
CACAAGTTCTCCGAGAAACCTCTTTTTTCCGCTAATCTTTCAACGGCTCTTTTGCAACCTATATAAAGCGGAATTCAAATTCGTCACTCAATCCTTCTTTTGAACACCATAAGGAAACTTTTAATCGGTTTAGAATCTTAAAATTCAAAGTTCCCTTATTTTCCCCAAAAATGGATAAAGATATAAATTCTCCATGGAATTCAAAATTGAAAGATCCCATGCGTTAATCTTAAGTTTCTTACCTCTAATCCGCAATTAATTTCAGATTCCAACCTCTTGTTGGCCTTTAATTGTCGTAGGGAAAAGAGAGAAGAAGAAGAACCCCAAAACTTATGTTTTTAACTTTTGTTCTGCAGGCTGTCATCTTGGGTCTTTATTCTGCCCGCGACACTGACGCTACGCGTCAGGTCTAAATTTTTATATGGACGCTACGCGTCCACTAACGCTACTCGTCAAGTTTTACCCTGACGCTACGCGTCCCACTGACGCTACGCGTCAGGTCCCAAATCAAAATTTTCTTTTTATTTTAATTTTACATCTTATAATAATCTTACTTTATTAAATATCCAAACTCATGAATATAAAACATAGGGATGTTACACTCACCCCCCCTAAGAATAGATTTCGCCCTCGAAATCAACATACCTCTGTAAATAGATCCGGGTATTGTTGTCGCATCTCAGATTCTAATTCCCACGTATGTGAAATTTCATTGAAATTCTGCCATAAAACTTTCACTAAAGGAATATTCTTATTCCTTAATTGTTTGGTTTGATAACCATCAATACGAAGAGGAATAGCCGGTACCGTCACATCTTCTCTGATTTCAATAATGTCATCTGGAACCACCATATCATCTCGAGGGATATACTTTCGAAGCTGGGAAACATGAAAAACATCATGCAACTTTGACAAGACTGTAGGAAGCTCAAGTCTATAGGCAACATTGCCTATTCGCTCTAAAATACGATAAGGTCCAATATACCTGGGACTCAACTTTTTACTACCAATTACTCGACCCACACCCTTCGTGGGTGAAACTTTCAAAAATACTTGATCATCAACTTGAAATATCAGAGGTCTATGTTTAGCATCATAATAGCTTTTCTGACGGTCTTGAGCAACTTTCAATTTATTTCTGATCAATTTAATCTGTTCTGTCATTGATTGAACCATTTCAGGCCCCAATACAAGGACGTCACTACCATCAGCCCAACATAAAGGAGTTTGGCATTTTCTACCGTATAAAGCCTCATAAGGAGCCATACCAATACTGCTATGGAAGCTATTGTTATAAGTAAACTCAATCAAAGGTAAATACTGCTCCCAACTCCCTCCATGTTCTATCACACATGCCCGAAGCAAATCTTCCAGAGTTTGTATTGTACGTTCAGATTGTCCATCTGTTTGAGGATGATATGCGGAGCTCATTTTCAACTCAGTGCCTAGCTCACGTTGTAAACTTCTCCAAAATTTAGAAGTAAAACGAGGATCACGATCTGACACAATACTGGAGGGTACACCATGCAACCTTATAATTTCTTTCACATAAATATTAGCAAGCTTTTCCAAAGACCATCTCATATTAATAGCAAGAAAATGAGCATTCTTCGTTAATCGATCAACAACAACCCATATGGCATCACATCCAGCACGAGAACGAGGCAAACCCGATACAAAGTCCATAGAGATACTATCCCACTTCCATATCGGAATATCAAGTGGTTGTGCTAACCCTGAAGGTTTCTGATGCTCCACTTTAGACTTTAAGTACACTATACAAGATGCCACATATTCAATTATCATTTTCTTCATCCCCGGCCACCAAAATTGTTGCCGTAAGTCTTGATACATTTTCGTCACACCTGGATGAATACTTAATGAACTCTTATGAGCCTCTGATAGAATCTGTGTTCGAAATTCACCATTGGAGGGCACTATAATACGATTTTTAAACCGCCACAGCCCATTAGAATCTCTATTTAAAGGTAGATTCTTGCCCCGATCTTGGGCATCAATCAACTGTTTTACATCAGTATCATCCTCTTGACATTCAGACAAAGATTTTAAAAACTCATTAGTAATTTTTAGCATCCCAATTAGCATACAACCAGGAGAATAAACCACTACAGCTAGGTGCATATCACGAAAACTTTCTAGCAGTTTATATTCTTCTATCATTAAAGATGCAATATGAAGAGATTTCCTGCTCAAAGCATCAGCAACCACATTCGCTTTGCCTGGATGGTATTTTAATTCAAAATCATAATCTTTTAAATATTCCATCCATCGCCTCTGCCTCATGTTCAATTCTTTTTGATCAAATAAGTACTTCAAACTCTTATGATCACTAAACACAACAAAACGGGAGCCATAAAGATAATGTCTCCAAATTTTCAATACAAATACAACCGCCGCTAACTCTAGGTCGTGAGTAGGATAATTCTGCTCATGAAGTCTCAACTGCCTAGAAGCATAGGCTATAACTCTATCTTCTTGCATTAACACACCCCCCAAGCCAGATTTAGAGGCATCACAATATACAACAAATTCTCTGGCCACATCGGGTAAAGCAAGCACAGGGGCAGAAGTCAATTTCTTTTTCAATTCATTAAAACTTTGTTCACATTCATCAGTCCAAACAAAAGGACATCCCTTCCTAGTTAATTTGGTCATAGGAAGTGCAATACGAGAGAAACCTTCTATGAAACGTCGGTAATACCCAGCTAAACCAAGAAAACTTCGAATCTCAGTAATAGATTTGGGCCTCTCCCAATTCATAACTGCAATTGTCTTGGAAGGATCAACAGAAACTCCATCACTAGAAATTACATGCCCCAAGAACTGAATACTTTTAACCCAGAATTCACATTTTGACAATTTTGCATATAACTGTCTCTCTCGCAAAATCTGTAAAACAATACGGAGATGCTGAACATGTTCACCCTCGGATCTTGAATATACTAGTATATCATCTATAAACACTACTACAAACTGATCCAAGAAAGGATGAAAGATTCGATTCATATAACTCATGAATACCGCCGGAGCATTAGTAACTCCAAATGGCATCACCACATACTCATAATGACCGTATCTTGTTCGAAAAGCGGTTTTCGGAATATCCTCAGGTTTTACTCTAATCTGATGATATCCGGATCGTAAGTCAATCTTAGAAAAGATACATGCGCCCCGTAACTGGTCAAGTAAATCATCAATCCTTGGTAAAGGATATTTATTTTTAACTGTCAATTTATTTAACTGACGGTAGTCAATGCACATTCTCATACTCCCATCTTTCTTTCGTACCAGTAGTACAGGAGCACCCCAAGGAGAAGCACTAGGTCTAATAAAACCTTTACTTAACAGCTCCTCAACTTGCTTTTTCACCTCAGTTAACTCTATAGATGACATACGATACGGTGCACGTGAAACTGGTTCGGCACCCAAAACTAAGTCAATCACAAAATCAATTTCCCGGTTTGGAGGTAACCCAGGAATATCTTCCGGAAACACATCCGAAAATTCACTTACAACAGGTATATCAGCAAGAATCAAATTACCTATCCCTGTAAAATAACAATAACAAAAAGAAATATTAACATACCAAATCATTAGGAGTGGATTCAACAGGAAAAACCACCATTTTACGATAGCAATCCACCAGAATCTGATTGGCAGATAACCAATCCATTCCCAGAATAATATCCAGATTTTTCAAGGGCATACAAATTAAATTTGCATTAAAAGTTCGACCTTCAATAGATAAATTTACTCCTTCACACATAGTCATAGTCTTAACCTCAGAACCAGTCGGTGTAGACACAATTATAGCATTATTCATCAATACCATAGGTAATTCAAGATCTCTAGCGCAACTTTTAGCAATAAACGAATGAGTAGCTCCAGAATCATATATCACATCTACAAGATTACCAAAAAGAGAACACTTACTGTGTACTAGTTGATCATTATGAATAGCATCAGAAGCATCAAAAGCAAACACTCTCCCAGTAATAACATTCTGAGCACTAGCAGACTGTGTGGTATCAGATTGTCGGATTGGGCCTCCTCGAGCCCCACTACGTCCACCCCTCTGAAACCTACCACCCTGATTCGCGGGAGTAAAACCCCTACCCCCTTGTACATTCTTGTGCGGCCTCATAGGACAATCGGGCCTAAGATGCCCAGTCTGACCACAATGATAGCATATAGGCAATTCAAATCTACAGTTTCTAGCCAAATGTCCTTCTCCACCACATTTAAAACAAACTCGATTGTCAGGACGAGTACTGCCTCGACCTCTAACTGGAGAAGAAGATGAAGAAGAAGATCCACTTCGATTAAATCTCTGCTTTTTAAATTCAACTCCTTTAATTCTCAACTGAGATTTATCTTTTCTGAAAGAAACCCTCTGCATCTGAACATTTTCAGTCAACTGTGCTTTATTAACAAGTTCAGCATAGTCCCTAATCCCCAAAGGTACAATAGCAGTACGAAGCTCTATTCTCAAACCAGACTCATATTTAGCACTTTTGTTACTTTCAGTACCTTCTAAGGAAAAAGGGTAATAAAAGTCACATAACTCATCAAATTTAGCTGTATATTCAGCTACAGACATCCTTCCCTGTTCAAGATGTAAGAATTCCATCTATTTTCTAGTTTTATAATTATCAGGAAAGTATTTTGCCAAAAACCTCTTTTTAAAATTGACCCAGTTTAAGGCCTCATTAGCATTGATCATCTGAGGTTTGGCACGTGTCCACCAGACCCTAGCTTCATCACGCAACTGATAAGTATAGAATACCACTTTTTGTTCCTCAGTACATTCAAAATAATCAAACATTTGTTCCATTTCTCTGAGCCACATATAAGCTCCATCATAATCACGTCCACCCTTATACACTGAGGGATTTCGCTTTAGAAATTTATCAAGGGTTGGGCCAGATTCAGCCCTTCCCATCAGCTGAGAAAACTTTTCTAAGAAGTCACCCTCAGGGGTTGAATTAGAAGTACCAGCCATTCTACAATTAACATATCACACCATTAATAATCAAACAAATTAAATATAATCCATAAGCAATACCTCAATACCAGGAAGTGCGGCTAACGGATAACCAGTGAGCACAATGCCAGGATTCCTGAAAATTCACCTTTTACACATATATAATTCTATACATACAAATGAATACACAAACAAATCTCATTACTTTCTATCATTTCTACCCACAAGGTTTACAATCCTGAATAGTCTTGCCCTGATACCAATTGTGACATCCCTCTTCAAATAATATTTAATTTATTCAATTTATTGATTTTCACAATAAATTTTTCACGTTTCTAAAATTAAATTACATCACAAAAATAATAATAATAATAAAAAAAAATGCATCTTATAAAAATTACCCAAATTATAATTTAAAATAAATAATTTATAGTCCTCAAAATCATTTAAGTTGAAATAATCTCAAAACTTGAAACAGGGGTCTGACGCTACGCGCCAGTCCCACGCTAGGCGTGAGAGTGCATTCGTAGCCCTGACGCTGAGCGCCAGGATGACACTACACGTGGGCTTATCAGTGACAGCACTTGATACTGTCACACATTTTAAGCCTTTTGACCAATTACTAACTTATCCAATTAGCTCATTTCAGGTCTAATTGCCATAAAACTTGATGGTCCATATGTTTTCCCCATTCTGAAACTATTGGCGATGTTCGTTCGCCAAAATTCCAACATATGCTCAAGTTATGCACGAAATACAACTTAACCACTTTATGTGCAACACTCTTACACCAAACACCCTTAATGATTCTTAAATGATCCAAATCCAATGCATACCACTTTTAAATATTCTTATGGACTTATTGATACTTAGCAAAGGTATTGAAACTCATTGAAACTCAAATTCACCTATCCCGTTTCTCAAAGTCATAGGGATGGCTACTAATTCAAATCTCTAAATCTATTCAATTCATCGATACAACATTCAATCATTTCAAATAACTATTACAGCACAAAAACATCCACAGAACCTGCCTATAATGCATGATTTACTACAGTATAACTCTATGCCATAACCATAGTCATCCAACAGTACCTGGTCATCACAGATGCATAATATCTAATGGCTCAATGCCATTACGTAATCACATCACCCAAACTACACACATATTATACTATGCATAAGTTCACACTCCCACGGATTTACACACATATCTACATATATCTACCGACGGCTCAGTGCCATTAGGCATCACGAACAGGTAACAACAACACATATTTCTACAAGTCTACAAGATAATATATTCACATATAAATATATACAAGATATACATTCCAAACTCCTCTGGCATTACTCCTTGCTCATTTTTGTACTGGTTTCCGCAGCATCCGCAACATCCTTGGGTTTATTCACTGTGAACATAAAGTAAGGGTGAGTATATATTACAAGAATGATACAACTACATAATCAGAGTTGATATCACCTGGAGAATCTCATTCTCCTGCCTGGGTTATTGATCCACTAAACTCTCCTCATATGAACCCAATATATCATAATCCATCATAATCATCATAAATTCATTATGTTCACATTATAACAAATATCTCGTAACATTGAGATAAATTAATTTTAAGCACCCATACTTAATCAATTCATTTCACAATTCATTATTTCAATCATATCATTATCATATCAATGCAATAATCTGCATATCAGTCAAGGAGTATAATTCACAACTGACTCTCATATACATCAGACACCTAGTATCCGGATACTAACGAATCAGCCACCAGCTGGGAGTCCACCGACATCCCGTGAACACATCCTGGTTCACCGAGCCCGGTATCATAAACCGTCTCCCCACCTCAACCACTGGATCTCTTCCTGGATCACTGGGTAGCTCAACTGGGCCTCTACATGGACCACGGGAGCCAAAAGCGAGGGGTAATCTATACCGAATGGTTGTCCATAATACATATCATGTATACACAACATCTAACAATATATCTCATCATATACACATTATTCATTTTAAATCATGAATATACATTATACAATCATTAAATGATTTTGGCATACAAGCCAACTCACAACATAAGAATCGCATCTCAGCATAAGAACCACATCTCAACATAAATACCACATTTCTCGGCATAAAAGCCATATTTCGGCATAAAAGCCACATCTCTCGGCATAAAAGCCACATCTCAGCATAAAAGCCATATCTCTAGGCATAAAAGCCACATCTCGGCATAAAAGCCATAATCTTTAAATATCATAATCATACTTTACATTCGTAATATTCACATAATCAAACATAACTTTATATCTTCTATATCACGATAATTCAATATTTCATCACTCTCCATCATGCACATTCTAAGCATACTATACACATTATTTTCCATCTTATTCACAATTCACCTCTCGTTCATTACCATTCTATTTTTCATAATTGTTAAATACAACATATAACCACATACATAATCTAATCACATATTCTCCTATATATATATATATATCAATCTCATACTTTCACAGATTTAATTTTTTTTTTCCAACATAATTATCACAAATCTGTAATCAAATATATACTATAATACTCCCCTTACCTCACTGTCGACGCTCTAAACTCAATTACCAAGATCAATGTGCCGCAACCACTAAAAGATAAAATTACAAAAAGGTTTAAGGTTTTAACCGTTCAAACCTTAATCTAACTCAAGAATATGCTCAGAAATTACTTTCTAAAGCTTTAGAAGCTTACCATAACTGAAACCACAAGTTCTCCGAGAAACCCCTTTTTTCCGCTAATCTTTCAACGGCTCTTTTGCAACCTATATAAAGCGGAATTCAAATTCGTCACTCAATCCTTCTTTTGAACACCATAAGGAAACTTTTAATCGGTTTAGAATCTTAAAATTCAAAGTTCCCTTGTTTTCCCCAAAAATGGATAAAGATAGAAATTCTCCATGGAATTCAAAATTGAAAGATCCCATGCGTTAATCTTAAGTTTCTTACCTCTAATCCGCAATTAATTTCAGATTCCAACCTCTTGTTGGCCTTTAATTGTCGTAGGGAAAAGAGAGAAGAAGAAGAACCCCAAAACTTATGTTTTTAACTTTTGTTCTGCAGGCTGTCATCTTGGGTCTTTATTCTGCCCGCGACACTGACGCTACGCGTCCCCCTGACGCTACGCGTCAGGTCTAAATTTTTATATGGACGCTACGCGTCCACTAACGCTACTCGTCAAGTTTTACCCTGACGCTACGCGTCAGTTCCTAAATCAAAATTTTCTTTTTATTTTAATTTTACATCTTATAATAATCTTACTTTATTAAATATCCAAACTCATGAATATAAAACATAGGGATGTTACACATCCGCTTGCCTCAACCATCCAAGAGGTCAATCCGGATTATGATTCCGAGCTAGGCGTTCTCCTCACACCAGTTAATCCAAGACCACTCCAGGCACCCCGGATGAGCGTTAGCCACGGGACCGCACGTCTTTGGCCGTTCTTCACAGCACAACCGATCTTCCACACCGTTTGGTCCTTACGATTAAGACCGGCTCAACACTGGATTCCTTGTCCTCGGTCTAAGCAAATCAAATATTAAATAAGTCTCTAAAACATTTACTAATATTTTCCACTCTCATAATTTTTATTAAAATACTAGGAATGTTACATCCACCCCCCTAAAAGGGGATTTCGTCCCCGAAATCAGTGTCTCGATTGAAAAAGATGGGGGTACATCCTCCTCATATCCGATTCTAATTCCCAAGTGTAGTTTATCCAATTTAAATTCTGCCATTTCACCTTCACGAACGACACCTCCTTGCTTCTTAACCGTTTTGTTTGATACTCCTCAATACCGATCGGTATAGCTTCGACCGTCAGGTTTTCTTTCAATTCAATGGAGTCACTTGGTACTATCATCGTGTCACACGGAATGTAGGCGCGAAGTTGAGATACGTGAAACACGTTGTGAATGTTAGTCAACGACTGGGGAAGATTCAGTCGGTAAGCAACTTCACCGATCCACTCCAATATTTGGTAGGGTCTAATGTATTTCGGATTAAGCTTTTGGCTCTTCAAAATCCGACCTACACCCTTAGTCGGTGAAATCCTCAAGAACACCCAATCGCCCACTTGGAACTCAAGCGGCCTATGCCGATTGTCGTAATAGCTCTTTTGTCGGTCTTGGGCGATCTTTATCTTCTCTCGGATTAAAACAACTTGTTCGTTCATCTCTTGAATCAGCTCGGGCCCCAGATGAACGGCATCGCCATTCTCATCCTAGCATAATGGAGTAGGACATTTCCGACCGTAAAGGGCTTCATAGGGAGCCATCCCAATGCTGCTATGGTAACTGTTATTATATGCAAACTCCACCAAAGGCAAGTATTTTTCCCATGATCCGCCCTGCTCTAATACACATGCCCTCAGCATATCCTCGAGGGTCTGTATGGTTCGTTCCGACTGACCATCGGTCTGGGGATGGTACGCCGAGCTCAGTCTGAGCTCAGTACCCAGTTCTTGTTGCAAGCTTCCCCAAAATCTTGAAGTAAATCGGGGATCCCGATCAGAAATAATGCTTGAGGGTACACCGTGCAGTCGTACAATCTCAGCAACATACAACTTAGCCAATCAGTCCAGTGACCATTTCATATTCATCGCCAGGAAGTGGGCGCTCTTGGTTAGTCGGTCAACAATTACCCAAATCGCGTTGCACCCGGTTCGGGTGCGAGGTAGCCCAGATACGAAGTCCATGGTGATGCTTTCCCACTTCCAGATCAGAATTTCTGGGGGCTGAAGCAAACCTGGGGGTCGTTGATGTTCGACTTTACACTTTTGGCATATCATGCAGGACCTTACATATTCAGTTATTGCTTTCTTCATGCCCGGCCACCAGAATTCCTTCTTAAAGTCATGATACATTTTCGTCACACCGGGATGAATACTCAGGGAGCTCCTGTGTGCCTCGGCTAGCACAGCTCGCCTGAAATCTCCATGTGCAGGCACCACCACTCAGTTCCGGAATCTCTATATTCCATCATTGCCCCGAGTTAACTCCATATCCTTGCCTCGAGCCTGGGTGTCAATCATTTTTAGCAACTCCTCATCGTCTTTCTGAGCCGCAACAAGAGACTCCAGAAATTCGTTGGAGATCCTTAACATTCCGACCGTCATTCAGTTTGGAGCGTCCATAACAACTCCAATTTTCATGTTCCTAAAGCTCTCCAGTAGTTCCTACTCTTCACCCATCAAATAAGCCGCGTGCAACATCTTCCTGCTCAGTGCATCGGCCACAACATTCGCCTTACCTGGGTGATACCTCAAATCGAAGTCATAATCTTTCAAGTACTCCACCCACCTTCTCTGCCTCATGTTTAGCTCTTTTTGATCGAATAAATATTTCAAGCTTTTGTGGTCATTGAACACCACAAAACGGGACCCATATAGGTAGTGACGCCAAATTTTTAATGCATATACTACTGCTGCCAATTCCAAATCATGGGTTGGGTAATTCGATTCGTGGGGCCTCAATTGTCTGGAGGCATAGGCAATCACCTGGTCAGATTGCATCAGCACACATCCCAAACTGAACTTGGATGCATCACAATACACCACAAATTCCCGTGTTACATCAGGCAATGCAAGCACCGGAGCAGTCGTCAAACACCGTTTGAGAGTCTGAAAACTCAGCTCGCACTTCTCCGACCACATAAGAGGGCTCTCTTTCCTTGTCAACCGAGTCAAAGGGAGTGCTATTCGAGAGAACCCTTCAATAAAACGTCGATAGTATCCAGCTAACCTGAGGAAACTTCTGATTTTGGTTACCGACCTCGGTCTCTCCCAAGCCATAACCGCCTCAATTTTTGTCGGGTCAACCGAGACGCCCTCTCGGGAAATTACATGTCCTAGGAATTGCACACTACTTTCCCAAAAATCACACTTGGATAATTTAGCATACAACTTTTTCTCTCGGAGTATCCGCAGAACGACCTGAAGGTGTTGAGCATGCTCTTCAACCGACCTCGAATATACCAGGATGTCATCAATGAATACCACCACAAACTGATCTAAGTATGGTTGAAAAATCCGATTCATGTAGTCCATGAAGATGGCGGGGGCATTCGTCACTCCAAAGGGAATTACAATGTACTCGAAGTGCCCATACCGAGTCCGAAACGCTGTCTTCGGAATATCTTCCGGCTTCACTCGGATCTGGTGGTATCCCGACCTTAAATCGATTTTAGAAAACACAACAGCGCCCCTCAGTTGGTCCAGCAAGTCATCAATCCGAGGCAATGGATATTTATTTTTAATCGTCAATTTATTCAGCTGTCAGTAGTCGATGCACATTTGCATGCTACCGTCCTTCTTCTTTACCAATAATACCGGAGCGCCCCATGGTGAAGCACTCGGCCGGATAAAGCCTTTTTCCAACAGTTCGTTTACTTGTTTCTTTACCTCGGCCAACTCCACCGAAGACATTCTATATGGTGCTCGGGACACAGGCTCTGCCCCGGGAATTAAGTCAATAGAGAAATCAATCTCCCGACTGGGAGGCAACTTCGGAATTTCTTCCGGGAAAACATCAGGGAATTCACAAACAATTGGAATGTCACTCGGTAGAAGGCTATACCAACCCTCCGAAGCAAATAAAATAATATACGTGGCTGAGACATCACTCACCACATCCTTCGTGTCAAGTTCCTGGGAGAAAATAATACTCTTCCGGTAGCAGTCAACCATCACATGATTAGCAGCTAGCCAATCAAGGCCTAAAATAACATCTAAGTTCCTCAACGGCATACAGATAAAGTCCACCCGGAAAGTACGGTCCTCAATTTGCATCGGCATATCTCTGCACACGGTGGTTGCACGAAAAGTGGAACCGGTTAGAGTGGAAACAATAAGGGCGTTCTCCATTAAACCGATCGGCAAACCAGGCCATCGCACACAACTCTCGGAAATAAATGAATGGGTCGTGACCGAATCATAAATTACATCAACAAGATAGCCACAGATGAAACACTTACCCTGCACCAAGTTGTCATTCCTCGTGGCTTCCGAGGCATCAAACGTGAACACCCACCCGGTCATAGCATTCTGGGCACCACTGGACTAGGCATCAGATCTTCCCGATTGCTGACCTCCCCTACCAGCACCATGCCTGCCTCCCCTCTGAAAATTGGCACCCCGAGTCCCAGAAGTGTTGGTTCGATTGCCTGGCCTGCTCTGTTGCTGCCTCTGTGGGCACTCGGGTCTGAGGTGCCCCGGCTATCCACACTGAAAGCATACAATCTGATTGGTTGGACAGTGTTTTGAAATATGGCCTTCCTGGCCATAATTGTAGCACGCACGGCTACCAGAGAGATTACCCGATCGGCCAGTAGAGCCCCGACCGGAAGAAGATGAAGAAGTAGCAGAAGACTTACCGCCCCGAAAGAATTGGCCCATCTTCTTGAAGCTGAAGCCCTTTGCCTTCAGTGGTTTCTTGTCTCTCGGCTGGGACGTCCTTTGTAACTGCACTTCTTCGGTCAGTCTAGCTTTGTTCACCAGGGTCGGGTAGTCCCGAATCTCCATAGGTACAACTACACTACGGAGTTCAATCCGTAATCCAGCCTCGTATTTAGCACACTTGCTGCCCTCAGTCCCTTCCAGCAAAAAAAGATGGTAAAAATCACACAGCTCGTCAAACTTGCTAGTGTACTCGGCCACAGTCATTCGGCCCTGCTCCAACTTCAGGAATTCCATTTCCTTCCGGATTTTGTAGTTATCCGGGAAGTACTTGACGAGGAATCTTCTTCGAAAATTTGCCCACACTAGCGGCTCATTTGCCGCGTTCATCTGTACCTTCATCCGAGACCACCATACTCTAGCCTCATCCTTTAATTGATAGGTAGCAAACAAAACTTTTTGCTCTTCCGAGCACTCGAAGTATTCAAAGACCTGATCTATGTCCCTGACCCAAATGTATGCCCTATCATAGTCGTGTCCTCCCTTGTAAGCCGGGGGATTCCTTTTTAGGAATTTATCCAGAGTGGGACCGGACTTGGTCCTACTCATCAACTGGGTAAACTTGGAGAAGAAATCATCCCCTCCACCGGAACTGGTTCCTTCGGTCATATTGTAATTCTACAATGAGCAAACACATCACCATTAATAACCAGTGTCAATCAGGGAGTCAGAAATTTACCTCACACACATAGAATGCCATGCCGATGGAGTGCCAAGGGAACGATGCCAAGCTGCACAAGCAAACACAACACAATTAGATGCAACCAGCCCTCACCGGACTCATACAATCACTGAATTGACCCATGCACCCGACTCTAGAAAGAACCGCTCTGATACCAAATGTAACATCCTAGGTCATTTTACATTTATTTATATTCATTTGATTAACTTTACAATAAATTTTTTGCGTTTACAAATAATTGATCAAGCCCCGTTTCAAAATGCTATCTATTTTCGATACACGTATTTGAAGTAATACATAGTAGCGATTTAATTAATTAAATAAAATAAGAAAAAGGAATTTTAGTCAAAGGACGTAAGAAGAGGAATATGAAGTCAAAGCCCACTCGCTTGAGTGAAACCGGATTCACTTGAGTGAGATCAAAAGTCTTCGCTAAAGCGAAGCCAATTCTGCTTGAGCGAGGGACACATTTCTTTCCTAAGCGAGACCGCAAAACGCTTGAGCGAATGCCACACCTACAGGCTGGGTGAACAAACGTACACGCGGACCCACATGGGATTTCACTCGGCAAAATGTTTCACTCGGCTCAAGGGTTTCACTCGGGAAGCGCTCAACTTCCATTTACTCGGACATTCCTCACTTGACTCATTACTCCCCTTCAATCGAACAATTTCACTCGGTCCCAACTCTCTCGTCGATAATTTAATCTCCACCACTCGGTTATAGCTTCTCTGAATGACTTCACTCGGTGAATACCCTATTCTTACTTCCCTCTGGGAAAACTCAGATTTTCACTCGGACACCTCCCAATCCTCACTACTCGGAACTCTCTCCCAACCAATCTCACTCGGACAAGGGTGGAAACTTCACCCAATGGTGAAGCAAACATTAATCTAGCGGCCCTCGTTCAGCCATGGATGAATCGACTCGGGCAAGTCTCACTCGGTAAAATTCTGTCATGGCAAACTAGTAAAACATAAACTAAGCACATCACAATGTCATTTCACCCCAAATTTAATTTAAGTCAGCATACAGGCAACTTTACACGCCGGAAAAATTCCTTATACATAGTTATATTCGACCACTATTCAAACTCATTCGGGCCTTAGCATCGACCTCCCCCTTGGCGCGACTCCATAGCTCCGACTTCCTCTCTGTCACTGGTTACTAAATTGAAAACAACAGCAAGGGTGAGTGTTTGACATCATAATTAATAAAGAACAAAATCAACAAGTTGTAATTATAAATAAACTCCGTCCAGTTGCATTCTCATAACTTTACAAATCACACTCGGTTAATATGACACACTCCACTCGGAAACATAACATAAGTCACCCGGCAATATTAATAATTTCACTCGACAAATGTAACAAATGTCACTCAGCAATTATGCACATCACAACCAATAATTCATCAACTATCACAACTGACTCTCATATAAAATTTGACACAGTATCCGGATACTAAAAGGATCGACCTTCAGTTGGGAGTCCGACTTGACATCCCGTGAACCCGACTTGGCTCCCCCTTCCAACCACTGGGTCAAAGACCTCTGGGTAGCTTAGCTGGGTCCGACTCGACCACTGAAGCCAAAACAGGGTAATTCATACCGTTGGTCGTCCTCCACCACATAATCACATTCAATCACATAAACATAAGCATATCATTCTGATTATCACTTGTAACTGTCAGAAACTGACCAGTGCTCACAGCGTAGGGCGACCGACTCGTCAAGCCCTTCAATACCACATACTGATTATCTCAAGCATTACGTGTCTTATGCCATTGCAAGGTATACACACATACATCCACACATAATGATCCACATTCTCTCAGCATTAAATATATCAAGCTCATGACAAAGTTAACTCCACTGTACATCCGGTCTTCAATTGATCGATATATATATATATATATATATATACATATACGGTCACACATGCACAACATAGGTACACCACAATATTCGAAAATACTTACTTACCTTACTTGCACTGTTCAGTGACTCAGATGGGAAACAGATCCTATTCTAATTAATCAAAACCCGAACACCGCCCTTACCTCGATTCCACGCTTCGATAATCTGCTCTCGGTGTCGATCCCTTCCTCTGAGTACTGGATTCACAGTCTCAGCCCCGACACTCAGCCTTTCGCCGTCTAATCTACCACCTACGGGTTAGAATGCAACACCCATTAACTCAACCCCTCAGCTCTTAAGCCATATTTGAGCTTATACTCACCTAAGGAGTGGAGAACGGGCTCGAATATAGCCATGCATGGCCCTTGGCTACCAGAGAGACGAAAGGGATAAGGAGTCAAAAATAAAACAGATTAGTGGAGTCACCTTCAGGCCACGATCACAGGGATGAGGTTCGATTGAAGCTTTCACACGAATGGAGTCCTCCTTTGGTACATGCAATTCAGCAATGAGAGGAGAGAAGACGAAGGAAGAGGAGAGAAGGTTAAGAAGAAGAAGAAGTGATTTATGAATAATGGAGAGAGAGGGAATTTCCTTTTTATATAAAGTTCAGGGGCAAGACAACCTTTTCCCTATTTTATTTGCATTCTCATTAAAAGTTTTTAATCAATTTCATCTCATTGGGTCCTTTTATAAGTTCCAACCCATCATGCTTATTTGCTTTCTCAATGTTTAATTATTTGAAGCTGCCTGTTACCTCGTAAGAGTATCGACCCGAGCTGGATACCGTCCAACCGGTGTCCAAGCGTAGTGTCCGCTCCTCGGTAATCTGAGCTATCACTTGAGAGATCGGATACTTTATCCGTCCTCACCTCTTTGTTATGCACATCCGCTTGCCTCAACCATCCAAGAGGTCGATCCGGATTATGATTCCGAGCTAGGCGTTCTCCTCACACCGGTTAATCCAAGACCACTCCAGGCACCCTGGATGAGCGTTAGCCACGGGACCGCACGTCTTTGACCGTTCTTCCCAGCACAACCGATCTTCCACACCGTTTGGTCCTTACGATTAAGACCGGCTCAACACTGGATTCCTTGACCTCGGTCTAAGCAAATCAAATATTAAATAAGTCTCTAAAACATTTGCTAATATTTTCCACTCTCATAATTTTTATTAAAATACCAGGAATGTTACAGGCTTAACGAGTCGGTCACCCTGTGATGAGAGCACATGCCAGTTTTTGGTAGTTGCATCTGTTGATTGTTGATGATATGTAATGATTGAGAAATGCGAATTGTATATGCATGATAAGTAATTACTATGTGTGGCATGAGATTGATAATGTTTATTATATTGAGTTACATATTGTGTATGAGATACTCCGTATACTGTTGAGGGCGGGGAGTGGTCGCCGGTGCGTTGCACGAGCAAGGAGCGGCTCCTGACAGGCTTCCAGTAAACGGATTGTATGATTATGATACGTGATTATGTGGTGGAGGACGACCAACGGTATGAATTACCCTGTTTTTGGCTTCAGTGGTCAAGTCGGACCCAGTTAAGCTACCCAGAGGTCTTTGACCCAGTGGTTGAGGGGGAGCCAAGTTGGGCTCGGTGAACCAAGTCGGGTTCACGGGATGTCAAGTCGGACTCCCAACTGAAGGTCGATCCTTTTAGTATCCGGATACTAGGCGTCAAATTTTATCTGAGAGTCAGTTGTGATAATTGATGAATTATTAGTTGTGATATGTATATTTACCGAGTGACATCTGTTATATTTGCCTAGTGACATTTGTTATATTTGCCGAGTGAAATTTGTTATGTTTGCCGAGTGACATTTGTTATATTTGCCGAGTGACATTTGTTATATTTGCCGAGTGAAATTTGTTATATTTGCCGAGTGACATTTGTTATATTTGCCGAGTGAAATTTGTTATATTTACCGAGTGACATTTGTTATATTTGCCGAGTGAAATTGTTATATTTGCCGAGTGAAGTTTGTTATATTGGCCGAGTGTGGATTATTATGTTTGCCGAGTATGATGTGCTGTATCTGCCGAGTGTGAAATGTTTTACTCGCCGAGTGCGAAATGTTGTAACTGCCGGGTGTGAATTAATTTACCGAGTGTGATTTGCAAAATGATGAAAATGCAATTGGACGGAACTTATATATATATATATATATATATATATAACTTGTTAAATTCCGTTCTATATTAATTATGATGTCAAACACTCACCCTTGCTGTTGTTTTCAAATTTAGTAACCAGTGACAGGGAGGAAGCCGGAGCCATGGAGTCGCGCCAAGGGGGAGATCGATGCCAAGGCCCGAGTGATTTTGAGTGATTGTGTAATGTATAAGTGTATAAGGAGTTTTTCCCGAGTGTGTGATATTATCTGGGTGCTGATCTAAATTGAATCGGATACGAATTTATATTATATTATGCTTAGTATAAATATTTTCTCATGTTTGCTGTGACAGCTTATTAACTAGCGGATTCATTCCCGAGTGAAGAATAACCGAGAGACCCCCTTCTGGGCGGAAAGTTAGATTGTCCCGAGTGATATTGGCTGGGAGAATGTTCCGAGTGAAGAAGGTGTATAGTGATTTTGAGTGAAGAAAGTGTATAATGATTCCGAGTGAAGAAGGTGTATCATGATTCCGAGTGAAGAAAAGTAAAATGTTTCCGAGTGAAAATTAGAGTGCTTCCAAGGGAAGTGAGGATGTTCTGAGTAAAGTGTCGCCGAGAGAGCTTCTTTTGAGTGAAGTAAGGTTAGGGTATTTTCCGAGTGAGGATATCCGGAGAAACTCTTACCGAGTGTAAGAGGTTAGATTATTCCCGAGGGAGCTGTGACCGAGCGAACCTTTCTGAGTGGAGGGTAGCAATGAGTCAAGTGTGGTATGCCCGAGTGAATGGAAGTTGAGTGTTTTCTGAGTGAAACCCTTTGCCGAGTAAACCCTTTTACCGAGTGAAACCCCGATGTGAATTCCCGTGTAGGTCTTGTTCGTTCAGGCTTAATGTGTGGCATTCGCTCAAGCGAGTCGGCGCTCGCTTAAGCGACTCTCGGACTTCGCCTAGATACCTTGGGGTCTCGCTCAGGCGGATGACCCCTGTCTTCTTCTTCTTCTTCTTCTTCTTCTTCTTCTTCTTCTTCTTCTTCTTCTTCTTCTTCTTCTTCTTCTTCTTCTTCTTCTTCTTCTCCCGCTGTTTTACCTCCATTTTATTAAAAGATGTATTTCCGATCGGATATTATTTTGCGTACGCTCTTATTATTATTTTGAATATATTTAAGTGAATACTATTTTATATCATTCCCGAGTTGAATCATTTCCGATCGGTTATTACTTTTAACACTTTTATTAAAGGATTTGTTTTAGATCGGTTTTGTTTATACTGAGTATGATTTTATTATTTAGAATGTAACTAAAAGAGGTAAATGTTATTTTACATTAAGGCCGAGTGGATTATTTATTAAGGGAAGTAAATATTATTTCATATTAAGATCCAAATTTTCATTTAACGCGAAAAATTTATTGTAGAAATAATTTACCGTGTGTAAATAAAAAGGTAAATCAACCTAGGATGTTACATAAGTCTCCTATGCCTAACTTATATGAACTTTTCAATACATATATATAAAAGAAATAAAATGTGCAGCAGAAAAGTCTCAATTTAATATCTTACTTTTTTTAAGGAAGGGTTAAATATGTTTTTTCTTATGTTTTGACAATTTTTTTATTTTAGCCTCTTAGTTTTTTATTAATTTTAGTTCGTATATTATTTAATATGTTAAAATTAGTCCTTCATATGTTAAAATGGTCTTAAAGTATAATACTTTTAACATAATTGTCAACAAAAATATTTATTCACTTGTCTCCTGTTAGCTCTCTAACTTATTTCATTCTTTAGGGACAGATTTTTACATAATAAATAACTTAATCTGTCATGTTGTGGAATTATTTTTGACAATTAGATTGTGCTTTGTGTTTTTTATGATGATCATACGGAGACTAGTGCTGACTTCCTTTTTCTCTTGCAAAGCCTCATATTCTCTATGACAATTATGTCGTGGAATTATTTATGACAATTCAGCTAGACTTTTGTTATACAAAATTAGTGCTAGAGTCATTTTGAGGATTTTTTGGGGTTGGGATTTGATATTGGAGTAAATAGGGGTTAGTTATCTTGTGGTTTGTTGTTGTTTAGACAATTTAGGAGCATCAAAATAATTTTATTTTTAAGGGTGAGATTGTTTGTATAAAAAAATGTTTGATTTAATTTAATTTAGGTGTTGGACTTGATTAAAAGTTAGGGTGAAAGACTTTTCTAAAAGTTCTATTAAACGATATAGAAAAATTTTATTTTCCCAAAAAAAAGAAAGGCTTTATTATACATGTCACATTCGTAATCCCTTAATTTGTACATGAGTTAGAGAGTACCATCTGAATTTTTTTTTTATAAAAAAAATCCAAAACTAATAGAAAAAAAAGTTAAAGACCAAAACAAAAGTCATAACATAGACTAAAAACATACTTTAGCTTTGATAAACAATACAACTTACTAAATTTAGGACAAGAATATAGTGACTTTATTTTATTTCCTTTATGTATGCATTTTTACGAATTTTGTTACTTCCAGTACTAGTTGAATTTAAATTACTAAAAATAGTAGTTTTTAAGGAGTGTTTGATATACCGATTTTTATTTTAATTTTCCAGAAACGTAATTTAAGAAATTAAGTTTCACATGTTTGGTATTTCATTTTTAAAAACTATTCTTAAAAAATTAAGATTCAAAGGGAAATTTTAAAAGTTATAATTTATAAAGTATCCAAATAAGATTTTTTAAATTGAGAGGTGGGAATCTTAATTTCTTTAAGTATGGAGAAAGTTTTAGTTATATTTGAAAATATTCCCTTCAAAAATATTCTAAATAAACTTTTAAGCATTCAACACATTTTAATTTTCTCAATAAGTATGATTATCAAGAAATAAGATTTTTAAAAAACATAATTTAAATTAAAAAAATTTCGGATACTACACCAGACGTTTGATGTATGATTTTTTTTTAATTTTCAATAATATTTTTTAAGAATTATATTTTTTGGAGAATTATATTTCTTAAAAACATTTTAGATACAGTTAGAATGCCTAAAATATTCATGGGAAAGTTATAAAATATGTCTCACCTAAATGAGAATCTTACTTCCCATCCCCACCTTGGTGGGAAAGTTTTTTAGGAAATATATAATTAAAACTAAATTCCAGAATCCTTCAATTTTAACAACTTTGAGAGAAACAATGAAAGTTACAACTTGAGATAAACAACGAAACTTACACTAATTGAAAAAAAAAAACTACATTCAATTCAATGAATTATTAAGGATATATATATTCAACAACTTTTCGGACAGAAATAAAATAATTAATGAAATTTAAAACAGCACAATGGCAAATGGGTATTGTTGACATTTTGAAAGTTCTAAATTAGTTGATAGAATTACAAATCTTTCTTATAATTCCATCAGAGCCAGTTAGGGGTTGAATATCTGCCATCTTTATCATAGCAGCAGCAAAGTCAGATTTAAAAATGGTTGGATTTTTGCTGTATTGAGACACAATAGAATCAGTAGATCCTCCACTGAATAGAACTTGATCTGATGCAAGAAGGCCCTTCTTCTGAATCAAATTCTTGAAGTAGTTGTTGTCAAACGAATTGGGTGTGACCAAGTCTAGTGCTGTTAACTTTCCATCATTATTAGTGCTACTAACTGATGGACAACCACGTTGACGAGTGCTAGCAAATCCTGCATCTATGTCACTTGCATTGTTGTATATCCTCCCACGGAATGTGAAGCATTGAGCTTGTCCAATTGTGTGGGCACCTGCATTGCATATATATGCATCCATTTTTATAGTTCAGACAAAATTAATTATACAAATTAACAATTGATGATATGATTATGTAGTAAGTACCTGATAGAGTAACCATGTCTCTAGCAGTGAGGCCTTTGTTACCGAATTTAGAGATAAGAGTGTCAAGATCATCTGTGAAAAGTGGGAGGTCACTGATGGCAGAACTTTTGCTAGCGGTGGTAGAATCTCTTCTTCCAAGTTTCACAGTCCATGATGGACCACCCACCTGATCAATAAAAAGACAAAAAAAAAAATGCATGTGTAAGCCTATCATAATGAATATTTAATGTGCATAATATATATATATATATATATATATATATATATATATATACACGGAGAACTAGAATTACACGTCAAAATGAATAGTCTAATCGATATTGACATAACCTTTAATGTAAATAATGAGTTATGACAAATAAAGTCTGAAATGTTCAAATTTAATTTTAATCTTAAGAAAAATGTTCAAATTTGATAACAACTGATTTTATCGAACATGATCATAATCAAATTTAAAATGTCAAAAGAGTTCATTTTCCTTTGATTTGCATGTTATGAAGTTAAAACCATTTAGACCAAATAAAAAAGTTAAGACCATAAAACATATATATATATACACATACATATTAATAATTATTAATTAATAATTACTTACAGCAAATGATGCATCACGTGCTGCTAGTGCCACAATATCTGCACATGAGACGACTCTAGGGCACAGTTTCTCAACCTGAGTTTTAGCTTGATCAATGATGTTATATCCCCTTATAGAGTTTGCATTCTGAAGTGCACTCTTTTCACTCTCTATGGAAGAGCTATCATCAAGCAAAATTGAAGCATCACAACCCTGCAAATGCAATAATATCCAAATTATTGTCCAAGCTAGCTAGTTAATTATTAAACAATAATTAAGTTTAAGAATGTACCTGAACAAAGCAATCATGAAAGTGAAGACGAATGAGAGATGCAGCCATGCGACGCTCTTTAGAAACCGCACTACGAATGACAGTTCTAATAGTGCTAAGGGCATTGGGACATGTATTATCATAAAACGTAGAAGACAATTGTGCATCACATATTGTCATCAACAACATCGATATCACAACAAAACTTGAAGCTTTATACGCCATGAACTCTGTTAGTAAACTTTTACAACTAAATTAATTGAAAGTGATTGATCAAATGAATCAGTGAAGGAAGTTGATGATGGTAGAAAAGGGTGAAGGGTTGATGAATTTATAGAAAGAACAAAGTGTGAGAAAATTGTGATAGTCAAAGATGCTAAAGCTAGCTGGCTGGGTCGCTATTATCTGCTACAGCGCGTTGTGCCATCAGTTGATCATATAGGCACGGTCGGAGTTGACCATGCATGTGGTTTAAATTGGTTTTAATTAAACTAAGTAGAAAATTTTGTTTTGATGTCATTTTTATTTTATTTTTCATATTTTGTATTGTTTTGAGTTTTGGTACCTTGCATCTTTTTAATATATAACATTTATTATTCTTACCTGTAAGAAGAAATGATATTTAATTCCAACTCATAACCAAAATGAATTTCTTTAAGATATGGTGATTATTATGACGAGTAGTTTATGTGGTTTGTGGATTCTTTTTTAGACATAAAACATATTTAACTCATAATTTTTTAGACATATTTTATTTTTTTAATAATTTTATCCCTACAAATGATATTTTATATATACAAAATCTCAAACTCAAAATTTTATTTAAATAAAAAATTACGTTTAGTACTCATACCAACCCTCATAAATTATGATAATATGTTTTGATCTATGCATTATGTCTATCAATATTATCATTAGTAAGCATGGTTTGAAGGAGACATTGTCGGCTTGGCTTTGTATTTTACGTTCTTGATAATTTAACAAACTTGACCAAAACAAAGTCCAAAAGTGTAATCTAAAGGCCTAGACAGTGTCCCACGTGATAAGTTTGATAAGTCCATTTCTCTTATAGGGGGAGGTTTCTTATGTATTGTGTCCGTTTGACATAGAGATTAGGAATCGAAGTTTTGAAAATAAAAATTTTTAAAATTAATATTAATTTTTTATATCGTTTTAAAAATCTTTATTTACTCATTACAATAGTATATTAAATAGGATGGGAATCAATTAAGTCAATTAAAATACTTTTCTACAAAAACATGTTAAGAAATTATTTTAAGATATTGAATCCGTTTCTTTAAACTTATTTTTAAATATTTTTTAAAAAAATACTTTTTTTATAAGTATTTAGTTTCTTCAAATAAAAAAAATTTACTTATTTTTTGTTTTTGTTTATTTTTAAAACTTTAAATAAATACGTAAAAGTTTAAACAAGTACCATCATTAACTAAAAACTGAAGTTGTGATGCACGTCAAAATTACATGCATGCACCATACGCTATTCACTTTTAAATTGTTTGAATGTTTGATATGGTCAATGCGCTTTTCTTTGTTTAATTAATTGCCAACTGTTTCGGTCTAACTGAAGTTTAAAATTATGGTCGTTCTAATTAATTACTAATATACTTCAATGCATATACTCTTTAAAAGAAATTAAAACAGTAAATTTTCATGATAAACACACTAGGGAATAGGCTTAAATACATTATGAAATCTGTTTTTTAGTTATTGCACACTAGATTGTTTTTGAATGAAGGATTTAAAATTTTAAAAAATTCAATTTCTATCATAGCTAAAATTATTTATTTACATAAAATAATTTAAATACTTCCATTTTTAAATTCATTTGTTTAATTAAGAATTTAAAATTTCCACATTCTTTATTTTTTTACCGTGATAATGTTCATATTAATGGTGGCATGACAATTAATAATAAATGACATTGTAGTAATAGTGATGACATAATAATGAGAATAACAATAACAGTTATGTATGAGATAGTGATAAGGTGACAATGACAATGATTATGTTGACATGGTGATCACGAGATGATGATACCAACCGTTACGAAAATGATGACAATAATACAGATTCGGTGGCTTGTATACCTAATCATTCAATAGTTGACTTTATTTAAAATTTGTTGATTAATAAATAGTTATATTTTGTGCAAACTTGGGCATAAAAACGTATACGAATTCTAGTTACACAGATAAATAATGACTTTGTTTTCACCAATGATTAGAGTTTGACTAATTGCAACAAAATGAACGTAGAGCCACTGTCATATAAAGCAAAAGAAATTAAACGTTTTCTCTTCATAAAAAAAAAGGTTTTAGACGATCAAGATTCAACGTTTGACAAACAATCAACATCAAAAAGTTTAGAGGCCAGCATGATATTATGGAAATAGCAAAAAACAAATTATATATACATATACATATACATATATATATATATATATATATATATATATATATATATATATATACACATACTCGTAGACGAAAGTTAAACTTAAATTATACTAATGTCATTATCTGAAACTCAACTAAGAATGTATTAGTGTTAATAAAACAAATTAAGCTGTAGTCAAATAGATTAATCATTAGCGAAACATTATATAATACGCGTCTAAATTTGTAGACTTGAGGGCTAAAATAGTATAATATTACTCGTCCATTTTATATATTTTTTATGAATTCAAATTAGTATTAACTTCATTTCCTCAATTATATTAATTTCTTGTTTACAGCAAGAATATAGAAAATTTAACAATAGTAATATTAATTGTATTTCTCCTTTTCTCTTCAAAATAAACACACAACTAAACAAAACTTACTAAGTAATTAACAGTACTATTAAAAAGAAGGACACTTATTCAATCATATATATATATATATATATATATATATATATATCAAAGTTAATAATTGTTTAAAATTTACTAAAATTATTTCGTAAATATAAAATATGAGCAACTTATAATGTTTAAAAAATTATAAGCTCTCAATTTTTGAAAAGCAGATAGTTTAGTTATTAATTTTACTTTTATATATTTTTTTAAATGAGAAATTTTATCTCTTACAGAATTAAAATATTATATATTCTTTAAGATTATTTAATATAATTTAAATTAGTTATAAATTCATTTCAATAAACTAAAAAATTATAAATTATATATAAACTATTCAAAAATCATAAATTATAAGTTATAAATTAAAGATTAATCTTTTTAAAAATAATGAAGTGAAATTACTTATTTTAGTAAGCCTTCGGTAGAAACAGTAGAGACAACATAATTATTCAAATCCTAACTTTGTCAGTCTTTATTGGTATAATTGTGAAACCTTTTAAATTCATCCCTTTTTTTTAAACTCGGAAAAACATTTAAGTACGAATATTTAGATAACACTAAACTAAATTAAGATTTGATCAATAAAAAAATTTATTAGTTTAATAAAATTTTAATTTTCTGGGTGCATATATATATATATATATATGATGTATCATATGAGAAAACTTTTTATGTGAGAGCGAGAATATAGACCGTACCACCATATAATGAATGGTTGAGCATGTGAGTTTTTAAAAAAGTCATGTGGCCTTTTAAGTAATTATGTGACTTTTAAAAACCTTTAATGTCAACCATCTATATATGTTTATACAGTTCAGATTTGCTACTTTCACTCTAACTTAAGATAACATTTTTCATAAAAAAACATCCTATATATATAATACATTAAATTTTTTTATTTTTATAATTTTATTTCCTAAACTAAATATAAAAAAACCAATTCAAAAGTAAAGGAAATGTCAAAAGTGTAGTTTAATTATGTTTAGCACACTATAGCAGCTGGCCTGGCGAGAAGCAACCAAGGTAGAATGAGTCACAGTTCCATCGATCCTACGCCGCCAACTTTAGCACGCACCGCGTTCTGGCAGATTTTAGTGACCACCTCAATTTTTCACACTATCTCCTATCTATAAATATTCATCACCATTCCACCATCTTCTTACATTCATTCACTCTCTTTCGCTTGTTACACCTTTGATTTCTCTCTTGTCCTAAGCTAGTGTATATTCAACTATATTTAGTTGTAAAAGTTTATTAATAGAATTCATGGCGTATAAAGCTTCAAGTTTTGTTGTGATATCGATGTTGTTGATGACAATATGTGATGCACAATTGTCTTCTACGTTTTATGATAATACATGTCCCAATGCCCTTAGCACTATCAGAACTGTCATTCGTAGTGCGGTTTCTAAAGAGCGTCGCATGGCTGCATCTCTCATTCGTCTTCACTTTCATGATTGTTTTGTTCAGGTACATTCTTAAACTTAATTATTGTTTAATAATTAACTAGCTAGCTTGGACAATAACTTGGATATTATTGCATTTACAGGGTTGTGATGGTTCAATTTTGCTTGACGATAGCTCTTCCATAGAGAGTGAAAAGAGTGCACTTCAGAATGCAAACTCTATAAGGGGATATAGCATCATTGATCAAGCTAAAACTCAGGTTGAGAAACTGTGCCCTGAAGTCGTCTCATGTGCAGATATTGTGGCAGTAGCAGCACGTGATGCATCATTCGCTGTAAGTAATTTCAACATTAATAATTATTAATATGCATGTGTGTATATACATATATATGTTTCATGGTTTTAATGGTTTTTTCTTGGTCTAAATGGTTTTAACTTAATAACATGCAAATCAAGGAAAATGAACACTATTGGCATTTTAAATTTGATTACGATGATGTTGGATGTAAATCATACCTACTAAAATTCATAGTTATCAAATTTAAACATATTTTTTTTATCAAAATTAAATTTAAACATTTCAAATTTCATTTGTCATAACTCACTATATATATTAAAGGTTAGGCGGATACGAACTTAACTATTTATTCTAACGTATAATTGTAGATCTACGTAAATACATGCATATATATATATATATATATATATATATATATATATATTATGCACATTAATTATTAATTATGTTTTTTTTTGTCTTTTTATTGATCAGGTGGGTGGTCCATCATGGACTGTGAAACTTGGAAGAAGAGATTCTACCACCGCAAGCAAAAGTTCTGCCACCAGTGATCTTCCACTTTTCACAGATGATCTTAACACTCTTATCTCTAAATTTGGTAACAAAGGCCTCACTGCTAGAGACATGGTTGCTCTATCAGGTACTTACTACATAATCATATCATCAATTGTTAATTTATATAATTAATTTTGTCTTAAGTATAACTAATGGATGCATATGTGTGTATATATATGCAATGCAGGTGCCCACACAATTGGACAAGCTCAATGTTTCACATTCCGTGGGAGGATATACAACAATGCAAGTGACATAGATGCAGGATTTGCCAGCACTCGTCAACGTGGTTGTCCATCAGTTAGTAGCACTAATAATGATGAAAAGTTAGCAGCATTGGACTTGGTCACACCCAATTCGTTTGACAACAACTACTTCAAGAATTTGATTCAGAAGAAGGGTCTTCTTGCATCAGATCAAGTTCTATTCAGTGGAGGATCTACTGATTCTATTGTGTCTCAATACAGCAAAAATCCAACCACTTTTAAATCTGACTTTGCTGCTGCTATGATAAAGATGGCAGATATTCAACCCCTAACTGGCTCTGATGGAATTATAAGAAAGATTTGCAGTTCTATCAACTAATTTAGAACTTTCAAAATGTCAACAATGCCCATTTGCCATTGTGTTGTTTTAAATTTCATTAATTGTTTTATTTCTGTCCAAAAAGTTGTTAACTATATATTCTTCATAATTCATTGAACTGTATGTAGTTTTGATCAATAAAGTGTAAATTTCGTTGTTTCTCTCAAGTTTATTTGATTTGTTCTTGTGCATGAGGTGTCGGTTACGATCTATAGGTTTTCAACTGGACTTCTGAACAAACAATACGAGAGAAATTATTATTCGAAATGTTTGAAGTTTCCACTTTGATTTCGCAAATTGTCAAAATTAATATGTAAATTAAGTGTCCCTTATAAGTTCATCATTTATGTTAAATAAATAAATAAATTTGTTGTTGTGTTAGTCTTAGGTTAACATGATGAATGATGTGTCAAATTTAAAACGCATTTCACAATTTTATTAATGAGTAATAAAAATATTTTGGTAAAAAAATCATTAATACTTAAAGTAAAATAAAATAAATCATATGCTCATAATTAATTCTTCGGTTTTTTTGAATTAATTATATTTTTAAGTCTCTCTAATTTGACTTATTTGATATTTTAATTTTTAACTGAATAAGTTAAATTAGTGTACCTTTAATTGATTGTGGTATCAATTTGTCAAAAATAAAATTTTGTTAACTTAACAAAAATTTAATTTTTTAAAATAATCTATAAAATTAATATTAACCTTACCATGTGTAATAACACGTTGGAAGCGTAAGATCCACAAAGAGTGAATGAATATTTCAGGCTTGAAATCACCCGCGAAGCCGTTGGGATAAGGCAGAGAGAGAAAGAGAGAGAAGAAACAATGGCGACTCTACAGCAATTCACATTCACTGACTTCAAGCCTTCATCTTCTCTACCCAACAAATCTTCTTCAGCACGAAACCGAACCTTCTTAATCAAAGCTTCTTCTTCTTCTTCTCCTCTCGAACACTCCACAACCACCAGAAGACACCTCATCGCCCAATCCGCTACCGCAATTTCCCTCTCTTTCTCCCTACCTCCTCCGTTAGCCAAATCCGAGGATTCTCTCTCTGAGTGGGAACGAGTTTTCCTTCCCATCGACCCCGGCGTCGTCCTTCTCGATATCGCTTTTGTCCCCGACGATCCTAACCACGGTATCCTAACCATCCATTACTATTTCTTCCTTTTCTTCTTCTTCTTCTTCTTTCCATTCAATTGCTGTTTGTTTGTTAGGGTTTCTTCTTGGCACGAGGCAAACCATTCTGGAGACGAAAGATGGAGGGAACACTTGGGCTCCGCGTTCAATACCCTCTGCTGAAGAAGAAGATTTCAACTACAGGTTCAATTCTATCAGCTTCAAAGGAAAAGAAGGTTGGATTGTTGGTAAACCCGCCATTCTCTTGTACACTGCTGATGCTGGTGACACTTGGGAAAGGATACCTCTCAGTGCTCAACTTCCTGGGGATATGGTTATTTATTTACACTTTCTTTATTTGCCTATGTTATATATTATTATTCATTTATTTACTAACAAAACTCAGGTGTAGTTGCTTAGGTTAGGTTAGATACTTTTGGTGCTGTTCTTGAATCCTAATTGAAGTTTCATGCACGAGTTAGGAGATGAAACTTCAATTTTGCCGGAAAAACAACACCAAAAGCACTTAAATAACCACACTGAGATTTTATCTTTTTATCTTTTACTTTCTACATTTAATTTTAGCAAAATATACTATCTTGGTCCTTTAAGTTTATTAAATTTTTGGTTGGTCTTTTAAGTTTTATTTTGTCAATTTAATCCTTTATGTTTAATTTTTTTTGGACATTGTCCTTTTCTGTCAAATACCCTAACATACATGTGGAAGCGGATAAGATAAGCGCATGGCTCGATGTCTCAAGAGAAGAAGAAGGAGAGAAACATTTAATGGAAGAAGATGAAAAATGGAGAAGAAAACAAAGTTAATGGTGTTATGATATTTAACGAAAAAGGACCCTATGACAAAATATTTTTAAATGTAGAGGACTAAATTGACCTAAAAAAACTTTAAATGACCAAACTAGGAATTTAAATAAACATAAAGGACCAAAGTTGCATTTCCCCCCTTAAGTTTGGCTTGGTTTCAATCTGTATTTTAATTGTGAAATTTGTACTGAAATGGATTATTGCAGGTGTACATAAAGGCAACAGGTGAGAAGGGTGCAGAAATGGTGACTGATGAAGGTGCGATTTATGTTACTTCTAACAGAGGTTACAACTGGAAGGCTGCTGTTCAAGAAACTGTGTCAGCTACTCTTAACAGGTTAGTTTCCAATTCCAATAATGTACATGTATGTGTGTATCTATGTATGTAAATTGTATGATTGTACTTGTACCATTAATGTTATTCTTTGGTATCAGTAAGTGGAGCATTAATGAACTTGAAATGTTCAAGCTTAGCTTGAAGAGGAATTTCATTATAGGTGGTGGTTGGCGATGATGCTATTCAAGAACATGTTATGCTTCTTGTTTATATCATAATATGATTCAAAAACTGATTTATTTTATTTTGTCTTCTTCTCAGATTATCAATAATGCAATTATTATTTTAATTTTGTGTTTCAAACATCAAGATGTTTATCTATCTGTGTTGCTTCTTCAGAACAGTTTCTAGTGGTATTAGCGGTGCCAGCTATTACACTGGAACTTTCAATACTGTCAATCGTTCTCCAGATGGAAGGTATGTTGCAGTCTCAAGTCGTGGCAACTTCTACTTAACCTGGGAACCTGGTCAGGTGAGGCTTTTACTTCATGATTATGTTTGCTTCTGCTTCTATTTGCCTGGCACTTTTATTTTCAGTATGCCTAGCCTGGCATTTGAATTATGCTAAGGTGTTCAACTAATTAAAATGAACTCATCAATGCGAAAATCCGAAGTAGCAGTCCTGAACTGGTCTGGTGGGACAGATCATATGCAGTTGCCAAACTAATGAAAATTGTTCCTTTGGTCTATTTAATCAGACGGGGATATGATGATCATCCTAGAGGCATAATTGTTAATATGTATTTATTATTATAACTAATTAGCTCACTAATTAGTTTTAGCTAGTTTGTTAGTGTTTACTTCACTTGTATATAAACCTTTTTTCTTCTCTATTTCCATTTGATTGAATGAATCAGTTTTTCATATCTTCTCTCTTCTTCATCTTCGAACTCTCTCTTTTCTCTTCGTTGTTTCTTTCTCTGCATATGGCTTTGGCAGATTTGATAATGGTTCTTGAGAAAGAGTTTGGATTTGATTCATTCATGAGCTTGGAGAGATTTGACATGGTATCAGAGCCCCTTTCCTAGGGGCTCTGCTGCGCGTCTGAATCTCGTATTTCTTGGTGATCGAGGTTTCGATTCTCCGTTCTTGAGAGTTGATTTTTTTTACCTCGGTTCGATTTCTTCTTCGTCTTTTTTGTTAAATCCTTCATTTTCGGTAAGATCCTTCTGTTTGATGGCTAATTCTGCTATTGATGTATCGAGTCCTTATTACCTTCATGCTAATGAAAATCCTGGAGTTACTATAGCTCCTTCGGCTTTGCGTGGAAGCAATTATCACTCCTGGTCCAGATCTATGACTGTAGGGTTGAAATCGAAAAATAAAATGAAGTTTATAGATGGCACTTTGCCAAAACCTGGGGAAAATGATCCTATGTACAACGCTTGGGAAAGATGCAATACTATGGTCCTATCTTGGATCTTACATTCTTTGGAACCTTCGATAGCACAGAGTGTGTTATGGATGGACAATGCTGCGGAGGTATGGAAGGATTTGAAGGATCGATACTATCAAGGAGATGTGTTTCGGATCTCAGATCTTCAAGAAGAAATTTATAGTCTAAAGCAAGGTCACTTGTCCATTACTGAGTACTACACACAGCTGAGAGGTTTGTGGCAGGAATTGGAGAATTTTAGGCCGATTCCTAGCTGTACTTGTCAAATAATCTGCAGTTGTCAATTGATTCCTACTATCAAGAAGTATAGAGAATATGATTATGTGATTCGATTTCTGAAGGGACTGAATGAGCAATATGCTCCTGTTAGGTCTCAGATCATGTTGCTTGATCCTCTACCAGATCTTAGTAAAGTTTTCTCACTTCTTGTTCAGCAAGAAAGACAATTAAGCACTATTATTTCTGAACCTCAAGTTCTTGCTGCAACTGCTCAAGGAAAGAATGATAATGATTCTCAAGATTTACCTGTCCTGATGACTTTTGGTAGTGGACAAGGTAGAGGAAATTCCAAGGAAGGCGGAGGCAGAGGCAGAGGCAGATTCTTTAGTTCTGGAAATCGTGGCTCTTCATATAGAGGATCCAACACAAAACAATGCTCTCATTGTGGCAGGACAGGTCACACTGTGGATACATGTTACAGAAAACATGGTTTTCCACCTCATTATTTCAACAGACAGAATCATAACATCAATCACTGCATCCATGAAGACATTGATGAGGATGGTGATGATAGGGTTAGTGTTCATTCCTTAAAGGAGATGAGGGAGGCACCTAGTTTGAATTTCACTCCAGACCAGCACAAGGCTATTCTTGCATTACTACAACAGGCCAATTCTCAATCTGTGAATCAGATTACCTTTAGCAATCAGAATAAGAATTTGACTTCACAACCATCAGGTTTTGTGTGCAATTTAACCAAATTCTTCTTTGTCTAGTTCCTGGATCATTGATACAAGAGCCACCGTGCATGTTTGTAATAATTTGCATTTGTTTCACACTCATAAGAAAATTAGACCTGTGTTTTTAAGTCTACCTGATGGGAATAAAGTTGTTACTACCATTTCAGGCAGTGTTATTTTTACAAAGTATCTGTACCTGACTGATGTTCTTTTTGTTCCTTCTTTTCAGTTTAACTTGATTTCTGTTTCTAAACTAACTCGCACTCTGTCTTGCCAATTCAATTTTTCTTTGAATCATTGTCAGATTCAAGATTCCAATACCTTGAAGATGATTGGTGTAGCTGACCTGCAATCTGACCTCTATGTGATGAATCCTGTTCATTATCAAGGAGATGCTCTCATTTTTCCTCAAACTTGGGCCAACACATTCCATTCATATGACACTAATACCTGGCACCTCAGATTAGGCCACCCATCTCATCAGAAACTTCAACAATTAAAACAAATGTATCCATTCATTTCTTGTAAAAAGTCCAGTTTACCTTGTGATCCTTGTTACTATGGAAAACAAAGAAAATTACCTTTTCCTCATAGTGATACTGTAACAGATAATATTTTTGAAATAATACATGTTGACATTTGGGGGCCCCTAGCTGTTCCTTCTGTTTTTGGTCACAAATATTTTCTCACTATAGTAGATAATACTAGTAGATTTACATGGCTTTATTTCATGCGATCTAAGTCTGAAACTGGTATTTTGCTTCAACAGTTTGTTCAACTCATTGAAAACCAATTTCAAAAACAAATTAAAATTATTAGAACAGATAATGGCAATGAATTTCTCATGAAAAAATGGTTTGCATCTAAAGGCATCATTCACCAAACTTCATGTGTTGAAACTCCTCAACAAAATGGTATTGTTGAGAGGAAGCATCAACATATTTTAGGCATGGCTCGGATCTTAATGTTTCAATCTCGTATTCCGAAAACCTTTTGGAACCATGCTGTTACTCATGCAGTATATTTGATTAATCGATTACCCACAAATTTTTTACATAATAAATCACCTTACACTGTTTTGCATCAAGGAAAGGTACCTGACATTTCAGATTTAAAGGTTTTTGGATGTTTAGCATATGCATCTACACTTGTTTCTCATAGAACAAAGCTTGATCCTCGGTCAAGAAAATGCATTTTCTTGGGATACAAACATGGGACTAAGGGCTACCTTTTATATGATTTAAAATCTAGAGAACTGTTTATTTCCAGAAATGTTGAATTTCATGAAAATATATTTCCCATGCCTTTATCTGGTACACCTTCCCAACAACTACCTCCAACCCATATTTCCTATGATCAACTTATCACTTATGATGATGAGCCTTCTCTCCACCATCCTGATCCCAATGTTCAGACCTATATACCTTCTACACCTTCACCAATTCATACTCCATCTCAGCTTCATTTGTCTCCTACACCTTCACTGCCTGATCCTGCTCCACCTCTTAGAAGGTCCACTCGTGAGAGGCACCCTCCTTCATACCTTCAGGATTACCATCACACATTGGCTAGTTCAGGTGACTCATCAATCATTTCTTCTACCAGGTATCCTATTTCCTCATTCGTTTCTTATGATTCCTTGAGTTCTCCACACAAGCATTTTTCTTTAACACTGTCTTCCATTGGTGAACCTAATTCCTATTCTGAGGCTATTAAAGAAGTCTGTTGGCAGAATGCTATTAATGCTGAGTTGCAGGCTTTGGAGGCTAATCAAACCTGGCATCTCACTCAACTCCCAACAGGTCAGAAACTAATCAAATGCAAGTGGGTCTTCAAAACTAAACTTAATGCAGATGGTTCCATTGAAAGGCACAAGGCCAGGCTTGTTGCCAAGGGTTTTACTCAAACTGAAGGTATTGACTTCTTGGAGACCTTCAGCCCTGTGGTCAAAATGACCACCATTCGGCTTCTTTTGTCCATTGCTTCTGCAAAGAATTGGTACCTTCATCAACTTGATATTAACACTGCTTTTCTCCATGGTTCTTTAAATGAGGATGTTTATATGGAACCTCCCCCAGGTTTAATCTTGCCTTCACCTCATTTGGTTTGCAAATTAAAAAAATCTATCTATGGTCTTAGGCAGGCCAGCAGGCAATGGAATATTAAACTCACTGAAGTCCTGCTTTCTTCTGGTTACACTCAGTCTAAGGCTGATTATTCTCTGTTTACGAAGAAATCCGCAACAGGTTTCACTGCTGTTTTAACATATGTTGATGATTTAGTATTTGCAGGAGATGACTTTGCTGAAATTAGTCATATGAAGCACTTGTTGCATACCAAGTTTGGCATCAAAGACCTTGGTTCTCTGAAATTTTTCTTGGGGTTTGAGGTGGCTAGATCTCATTCTGGAATTCTCTTGTACCAACGAAAATATGCTTTGGAACTTCTTCAAGAGATTGGGCTTCTTGCTGCTAAGCCTAGCAGTATTCCTATGGATTCCAACCTAAAACTTGGCATTCACTCGGGTACACCTTTGCCTGATCCTACCTCTTATAGAAAGCTTATTGGCAAGCTTGTCTACCTCACCAACACTAGACCTGACCTGTCCTTCTCTGTGAGCAAGCTTAGCCAATTTTTGTCTCAGCCTACTCATACTCAATATCAAGCTGCTCTCAAAGTCCTCAAGTATGTTAAACAATCTCCTGCCAAAGGATTATTCTTTCCCTCTTCTTCTGATTTTAAGTTGCAAGGGTACTCAGATTCTGATTGGGCTTCCTGCCCGGATAGCCGTAGATCTGTCACTGGGTTCTGCTTCTTTTTAGGCAGTTCTTTAATCTCCTGGAAAACCAAAAAACAACATACCATCTCTCGCTCTTCATCTGAGGCAGAATATCGGGCTTTAGCTTTAGCTACATGTGAGGCGCAATGGCTTCTTTCTTTACTCAATGATTTTGGCATTCAACATACATCTCCTATCACTTTATTCTGCGACAATCAATCTGCGAGATACATAGCCTCAAATCCGGTGTTTCATGAACGCACCAAGCATATCGAGCTCGACTGCCACACTGTCCGTGACCAGGTTCTTGCTGGCAGGATCCATCTTCTCCCAATTTCTTGAAAGGAACAGTTAGCCGACATCCTCACAAAACCCCTTGCTGCTGGGCCATTTTCTTTTCTCATTTCCAAGCTTGGAATGCATGATATACACATTCCAGCTTGAGGGGGGCTGTTAATATGTATTTATTATTATAACTAATTAGCTCACTAATTAGTTTTAGCTAGTTTGTTAGTGTTTACTTCACTTGTATATAAACCTTTTTTCTTCTCTATTTCCATTTGATTGAATGAATCAGTTTTTCATATCTTCTCTCTTCTTCATCTTCGAACTCTCTCTTTTCTCTTCGTTGTTTCTTTCTCTGCATATGGCTTTGGCAGATTTGATAATGGTTCTTGAGAAAGAGTTTGGATTTGATTCATTCATGAGCTTGGAGAGATTTGACAATAATAGTTTTATAGATTTGAAAGTTCTGTTTGGGACTTTAACACTGAGTCTTCTTTGATGTTAAGACCCAAAAACTAATGTAAAGTGATGTACTAAATTTTCATATCATTCATGCCCCAAAAGTTTCTTGTACTCTTTTTGAATGTTACCTTTCTTCTTTCTTTGTTTTCATCCAGTCAACGCCATAGATAGGAATGGATAGACCTCTCGAGAAAACCTTCTACCATGAGACAAAATCACAGGAGATTCTCTCATTTGCTTTTTGTATTGTACCAGTTTTTTATTTTTATTTATTGTTGAAAAATGTACTTCATTTCTCAGTGCATCATGATTCGATGTATAGGTTGTGTTTTCCATTTAGCTATCATATCATATGACATCTTGCTAGATGGTTTACCTGCATTCATAGTGTTTGGTAATTTATATATTTTCATTTACAGCCATTCTGGCAACCACATAATAGAGCAGTTGCCAGAAGAATCCAAAACATGGGATGGAGAGCTGATGGTGGTCTGTGGCTTCTTGTCCGTGGAGGTGGTCTTTATCTTAGCAAGGGCACAGGGGTAAGTAATTCTGTGAATTGTATGAAGTTGAAGCTAATTGTATCCCTTTTCATTCCTTACCATGTCCTTCTGGGTAATCTTCCTAAATCTTAAATTAGCTTTGAATTTTGTCACTCTTCTTTACCGGGACATTTCCATCTCTATGTTATGCATTGGCAGGCTACATTACTCAGTATCTTTTGCCTTATTTGTTAACGAGGAAACTTCTGTCTTTCATCAATCATCTTTCTTACATTTTCCTTCCTTGTACCATCACATACATATTCACTTTGGTATGCCTGTCTCCACTACGTGCATGTTTTTTGGAAGTAATCATTTTTTAGCTGAAAACTCTCTTCAAAAGCTTAAAAAATAGGTGATTATTTCTAAATGTTAGCTGAACTTAACACACTGTATTTTCATATTAATCCTTGTCCCGATTCAGCTAGCCCAAATTTGTTAAGTTACATCTTATTGAATTAGGGAGAAGTGTAAAATGATTATAAGAGTGAAAAGAAAACTCTTTCTTAGAAAGCACATCTGTGCTTGAACCTTTGTGTTTCTAGTGTTATTATACTAAATATGATAAAATTTCTAAAGTGATCAATTAAATTCTTTTTGATAATAAATAATCAACTTTCACTTTTTTGCTTGCTGTAGATTTCTACCTCATTTTCTTTTCAAATGAGAACTTTTTTCTTTATTGTTTTAGTTAACTGAAGAGTTTGAGGAAGTTCCTGTACAAAGCCGGGGTTTTGGCATTCTTGATGTGGGGTATCGTTCAACGGTAAGGTTTTCCTGCATTTGGAGAGTTGCTTAATTAAGTAACCAATTCTTCCATGTGACAGTCTTGTCACTTAGTTTCTAGAAGAAACAGCACATTCCCAATATGACTGCTACCTGTTCAGTTATTACAATATATATTGATTCTGAAGGTAAAGAACAACTATGAAAACCATTTGTATATATCTATATATTTAACTTGCTAACTTTTGCATACAGGATGAGGCCTGGGCAGCAGGAGGAAGTGGTATTCTCTTGAGAACTACTAATGGTGGCAAGTCATGGATCCGTGACAAAGCTGCTGACAATATTGCTGCAAATTTATATTCAGTAAAGTCAGTCTAACTACCACTAAACCTCACTTATATAATTATTCTTATTTATTTATGTACACTTCAAAACTACAAATTTACTTGGAAGAGCTCTCCTCCAAACCACACCAGGCTTCTCATGCTTGCTAATATATTCTGCATTTATATTTTCCATCTGTCTTCACTCTTCATGATATCCTTTTGAAATTCTATTTTGTATGAAGTTGACTGGAAGTCAACCATAATCTTTTATGTTGTTAAAAGAGAGTAAGATGAGAAACAAATGCAGGACATAAGGTATTCAGGAGTTATGAAAATTAGTTTACATTGCTT
Organism: Clitoria ternatea; assembly: GCA_037962975.1. Lineage (NCBI taxonomy): Eukaryota > Viridiplantae > Streptophyta > Magnoliopsida > Fabales > Fabaceae > Clitoria > Clitoria ternatea. The sequence goes on from CM075676.1 coordinate 71,995,638, forward strand.
TGAAGGTTATAGAACTTTCATATGATAAAATCTTATTATAAATGGTATTTCATATGAAAATTGGTGCAGGTTCATTGATGACAAGAAGGGATTTGTGTTGGGGAACGATGGTGTCTTGCTTCGCTACCTTGGATAGAGCTGTAATTCAACATGGTAAATAGTGATCTCCTGTTTCTGCTTGACACGAGCCTTGTATTTTTGAATATCACTTGTAGTTTTAGCTGCATCATCTAACTTATCCATAGATTCTGTACAGTTCTGTAATTGGTATATGATTGAGTGTTAGAATCTGAAGATGCCCGCGGGGCACCTCCCCATATTTCTGGTTTACTTTATGGGCTTGGACACAGGAGGGGGAAAACAGTAGCTTAGATAGAAGTTGTAGAAAAAAAAATGGAGGAATCAGGAAAATAATGATTGTTAAGCTGACAAGACAAAGTAAGAAGTAAATCTGAAATAGTAGCTTCAACTGTCAGGAACATGTTATCTGAAGGTTGGTCATATATTAACTTTGGGGGGTCAACTAATGCATGCAAGGTTTACCAAGGACATCAAGCATAGGAACGTGATTCTTCTTATATCACGATCTGAATGGTTTGATTTTCTGATTTAATTATGTAAATTTGTAGGTTTGTCAACTTGATTGCAATTTTGTACCAGATTACATATCGGTGCTTCACATTCATTGCCGTGGAGAGAGCTCTGCGATCAAATCAACTCCTTGCTGTTATACCCAAAAATATGAGGAGATAGAAACAAACTTTTAATACTTTAAAGAGAGCTATACCATGTCCAATGTAACATTGTAATTGTCATGTTACTATTATATTAAAATTAAATTTTATTAGGGCTTTTGGCCCCTTTCAACCACCAAAAAAATCAATTTTATGATGCATATGTTGTATGGAAGAAACAGAATACAGTTTCAATGACTGTTATATAGAAGCGCGTGTAAGTAAATAACTTAATTAAATGCTTATTTAAGAGTTTATCAATGACTTGAAAGGAAAACAATGACATGTACCCTTAGGAGTTAGAATACTGGTTAAGTAAGTAAAAATCTTTTTACTTAAAAATAATATTAAAATCAATCTATTTTGATTTTTAAGTAATCTATAAACAATTTTTAACATTTTTTTAATTTTTTAACCATACCCTTACAACTCTAGTCAGCACTACTCATAACTTAATTGAACACTTATTTAAGAATTTATCACATAAGAACTTGTATCATTAATGAATTTGAATACGCACTTAATTTGAAAGCAGTACTACTTTTGGGAAGCGTTAAGAGTAACTCCTCACTCCCCCAAAGCTAGGACACTACAATGTCCGTGTTATTTCAAAAGAATAAAAACGAAACAAAATTCAACCATTCAAAAAGAGTAAATAATATGTAAAAAGTTTCAGGTCAATTAAATATATATTAGATGAGAATATCTTTTACTTAATTTTTAGGATTGAGTAAATATTTTAAATTTAAGATAATATCAGAGTCTATCTTATATTTATTATTGGGTCATTTATTGTCTATGTTTCATTCCGTAAGAGAGTGTTATGTAAATCTTATGGTCTATCCCTGTATTTATTCACACTTCATTCTTAAGTGTTAAGGGTGTGTTAAAAGTCTCACATTGATTAGGAACATGAAGTTATACAATTTATTAAGTTTTTTTTAAGAATAACTTATTAACTATTTTGTTATTTGGTTCGATGGTCTGCATATGTCTCTTCAAATCATCAAAACTTGTGGTTAAATATAGCATCAAATCAACAATCTAATAAATTACAATTAGATTGCATAAAAATATTTGTTGATTAAGACAAATTATTGTTTTGTAAATTGATTATTTTTTCAAATAAAATATTTTTTAATTGACATAAAATTTTAATCAACTACATTTTTAAAATGTTTTAAGAAATTCAAATTTATTTTTTACATAGAAAATCTAAATCATAGCTTATTAAAACATATTTTTTAAAACAAGTAATTTATTGAAGTGGTACATGCTTGATTCCCCTTAACAAAGTTGATCCGGGGTAAATACCGGACCCCATAATCAGTGGACGAAGTGCCTATAGTTTCATACGAAAAGGTAACTAAACTACTAAACCATCTGATGATGTGCCTAAGAACCGATGTCATAGACGATCGCAAGTACGGATATTAAGTCATGACCCCGGTTGTGACACCCAAGACCCAAATTACAAATTCCAATTAATTAACCCAAATTTTTGAAATAGATTTTTTTTGCGTTTAAAGAATCATTTTGAAATTCATAATTTAAATTCTGAGGTCACGTAAAAATTGATAAATACGGAATATTATCATCCATACTAGTCGTGAACGAATAAAACATAATACATTTATATAGCAGAAACGATAGATAAGATTGCAGTATGAGGTACATAATATTATTACAACACATTAAACTCAAATGAAGTCAAAGTCCAAGTAATAAAACATAAAAGCTTCATTAATTGCACCACTCGTCATTCTGTGAAGCATGCACTGTAAAAATAATGTAAGAATGAGATAAAATATAGAATAAATATAAAATAAGTAAAATTGCACAAACACAATCAACAAATAATTATGATATGATGAATATGCCAAACAAGGTCATTTACATTTAATAATCTTTAATTTAGCCAAATGATGTCATACTGGATCCATTTTGATTTAGTTGGAATACTGCAGTAAAAAGTCTCATAGAGACACAAGTAGGACTTAGCATAATGCCACGAATCCTTACCCTTTGTAGCGCTCAAGTACCAAAGTACACAAGTAAGACTTAGTATATACCATGAATCCCTACCCTTCATGGCGTTCAAGTACCGAAGTACACAAGTAAGGATGGCAAAACGGGCTGGCCCGTCGGGCCCTGACCCGCCCCGCCAAAAAGCGGACCGGGCTGGCCCGCCCCGCCAAGTTAAACGGGCCAAAATTCAGGGCCCGCCCCGCCTAAGGCGGTCGGCCCGCCAAATTTAAAATTGCAATTTTTTTTAAAAAAAGTGTCAAATTAAGATTAAAAAATTAGAAAATTAAATTTTAAAAAAAATTTAAAAAAATTATTAAAAGAAATATATAAATAGTAAGAGATGTTACTTTTTTTTTAATTTTAGAAAATCAAAGTATAAATTAATAATATTTATATATTTTTTCTTTTGGTGGGGGCCCGTCAGGCCGGCCCGCCTCGCCAAGGTTTAGGCCCGCCAAATTGGCGGGCTAGGCAGGGCGGGCCTTGGCGGGAGGCGGGCTAAAAATTCTTGTCCGCCCCGTCAAATTTGGCGGGCTTGGCGGGCCAGCCCGTTGGGCCTGTCCCATTTTGCCATCCCTATACACAAGTAGGACTTAGCATAAACCATGAACCCCTACCCTTCATGGCGCTCAAGGAAAATAAGGCTTTAACTCATCATAGAGTAACCCCCCACCAGGGCCGGCAATCATGGAACCCTTAAATTCCATGGTGCGTCCAAATGCTTATGATGCATGAATGCATTTAATTCTCTTTATCAATTTAACATACAATGATATCAATACTTCCATAATCACTTGGAAAGCCATAAGTCCTCAAATGACACATCACATATATTAATTCTCAAAATCATGGATTTACAGTTCAACAACATATCTTAATAAACCACAAGGCATTCATGTATACATTAATTTAGTCATTCATAATTATTTATCATAAAGATATACATACTATATGACATTCATAGGATAATCAATAACATCCATAATAATCAATAATCCCTCAATAATTCATAAATAAATCATTACCCACATGGAAAATATCATTTTCATCCATAATAACCATCATAGGTAAATTTCAGAAATTTATAATAGCAACATACATTAGTAAAAAGGCCATAACGTGAGCAAATCAAATCCTTTTTAAGTAATTCCACTTTCTGTAGTTCCATAACAAAATTATCTACAATATTCATGAAGACCATAATTTTAAATTCCAAACAGAAACATCACATAATCACATAATAGTCAATATGTTATCATTTTTCATTATCACCAATTGCTGGAAAATTTACTGGTTTGACAATCTTTAGTAAATTAGCTATAATTCATGGTATAAAAATAATTTTTGAATGAGGCCAAGTTTTGTGTTTCAATAATTCCATTATCTATAATTTTCATGAAGACCAAAAATTCCAAATCCAAACAGAAATATCACAAATTCATAGTATACTAAACTATCTCAAAGAAAGTAATAAAACGTACATATGTTGGTAAAATCAATGTTTCTAGAGCTACAAAAATAATTTTGGCATGAGACCAATTCTAAATTACTCATAACATAAATATATAAAACTTTTATAAAAACACTAAACACTAATTCTCATCACAAAATTCTCAGTTTTAAAATACAAATAGTGATTCACGTCAATAGGTTTTCAGCATGAACATACTTTTGTATTTTAGGTATAACTAGAGCTACAAATATCCTTTTAACTTGAAACCACTTTGATCCATAACATAAATATCTACAACTTTTATGAAGACATAAAAGTCTAAATATGTATGTATAATTCCGAGAATATTAATATTTACACAAAATTGAAGGTACATAATCCAAAACAGACATACTGTAGTATTTTGACTATAACTCATGCTATACATATCCAAATCAGTTGGTTTAAGTCTTGAAATTCACATAACAAAAAGATATACAACTTTTATGAAGAAGTAAAAGTCAAATTCACACATTTTTAGCTTCTAAATTAAGTAATAAGTTACGAAAATAAATCTGGAAATCCTAGAACAACATACAATTCTACACATTCCATATTTATTCATAACCCTATCCCCTCTTACCTTGATGGAGGATCCTAGAGTGGTTGAAAGTGTTCTCTTATGGTCATAGCTTCAGATCAAGAGTGACTTTGATGGAGAAATGAAAGAAAATGAGAGAGAGACTTCACTAACTTTAGCTTGTTCTAAGAATTCAGACTTGGAAACAAGATGTAGTGTTGGTTTAATCATGCAAATGACAAGTGGGGGACAAGCTTTTCATAATGGGATTGTAGTGGGATGTTAGGTGCATTAATTATGGTGATAATGGAGGTTTTAGTTGAGAAAAATGGGCTGGATTGTTGACCATTTTCGCAGCCTACATAATGTAGCTTGTATGATTAAAGTAAATATCAATTCTGACATTATTTCGATATTTTGGGTATATCTCTCTCATATCTTAATGGATTTTAATAAATTTGGTTTTTTTGGAAAGTTACGACAACAAGAAACAACTTTGTAGTTTACCACTTTTTCAAATTCGGACTCTAACTAGGCACTAAAATATGTACAAAATGATATGATTGAAGTAAAATACCAATTCTGAAACAGTTTCGGTATTTTGGGCATATCTCTCTCAAATCTTAATGGATTTTAATGAATTTGGTCTTGTTGGAAAGCTAAGAATAAGAGCAACAACTATGTAGTTTACCATATTTTAAAATTTGGACTCTAACTAGGAATTAAAATGTGTACAAGATGACATATTTTGAGTGAAGTATGTGGTAATTTGATGAGAGTAATTGGAAAAGCCAAAGAAATTAATAACTAAGGAAATATGTAATAATTTATTTGATTAACTTTTACCTAAGGTATAAAGTTAAAATTATTTACCATGGTAAAAGGTTAAATTGAAGATATTGTCCTAACCAAAATTTACGTAGAAAGTCGAGATAAAATGGATAATATCATTGATGATCTTAATCAAAATAATTATACACATGAGAATGAAATTTTTGGAATGTTACAATCCTTCCACCCTAATAAAAATTTCGTCCTCGAAATTTAATGCAATGCATCCCTCAGTGGAACAATTCTGGGTATTGTGTCCTCATAGCATCTTCCCGCTCCCAAGTTAAAGTTACATCATTTCCTTGTTTCCATGCCACCTTCACTAATGGTACATCCTTGCTTCTCAGGCGTTTAATCGACCTTTCCATAATCTGCGTAGGTTCTACAGGAATGGTCAAATTCTCTCTGACTTCAACATCATCAGTAGCAATCACATGGGCAGAATCCTGTACATACTTCCTCAATTGTGATACGTGGAACACATTGTGCAAATTTGCAAGATGAGGAGGAAGTGCAATCTAATAGGCCACCGAGCCAATCCTCTTTAGAATTTCATATGGTCCAATGAACCTTGGGCTCAACTTCTTACTTTTCAGTGCTCGACCAATGCCCTTGTGAGGCGAAACCTTCAAAAATACATGATCACCAACTTGGAATTCAAGTGGTTTTCTCCTTTTATCGTAATAGTGCTTTTGTCTATCTTGGGATGCCTTCATTTTCTCTCTGATTATTTTTATTTGTTCAGTAGTCTGTCGCATAGTTTCAGGCTCTAACACCAAACTTTCACCAGTTTCTAACCAACAAAGGGGTGTTTGACACTTTCTGCCGTACAATGCTTCAAATAGAGCCATACCAATACTGCTATGGTAGCTATTGTTATACGTGAATTCAATTAGTGGAAGAAACTGCTCCCAACTACCACCATGCTCAAGCACACAAGATCGTAGTAAGTCTTCCAAACTTTGTATGGTACGTTCTGACTGTCCATCCATTTGAGGATGATAAGCTGAACTTAATCGAAGTCTTGAACCCGACTCCTGATGCAAGCTTCCCCAGAATCGGGAAGTGAACCTCAGATCTCTATCTGACACAATACTGGATGGTACACCATGTAGTCTCACAATCTCTTTCACATATAATTGTGCCAACTTTTATAGAGAATTCTTTATATTCATTGGGAGGAAGTGAGCAGACTTAGTCAATCTGTCTACAATAACCCAGATTGCATCATTGCCTGAATGTGTTCTTGGCAATCCTGACGCAAAGTCCATCGTAATGTCATCCCATTTCTAGACAGGAATCTCCAACGGTTGCAGTTCACCAGATGGATTCTGGTGTTCCACTTTGGCTTTTTGACATACCAGACATGAAGACACATATTCAACTATTTCTTTCTTCATATTTGGCCACCAAAAACTTTTCTTCAGGTCTTGATACATCTTGGTTGATCCAGGATGAATGCTTAACATACTTTTATATGCTTCTTCTAGGATTGTCCTTCTTAGATCAACATCATCTGGTACACAAATTTTGCTTTTAATCTTCCAAATTCCATCTAATCCTTCTTGTAATCCCACATCTTTTCCATTCACCTGAGTCTCTTTCAATTCTTGCAATTGCAAGTCTTTTTTCTGCCTCTCACTTATCAACTTCAGAAAATCATTGGTGATCTTTAAAGTTCCCAAGGTCATACTTCTTGAAGATTTCATCTCCACACCCAAGTTCATATCTCTGATCTGTTCTATCATTTCCATCTCTTTTACCATTAAAGATGTCATATGAATGGATTTCCTGCTAAGTGCATCTGCTACCATATTTGCTTTTCCTGGATGGTACTTCAAATCAAAATCATAATCTTTAAGAAATTTCATCCACCTTCGCTGCCTCATGTTCAATTCCTTCTGATCAAACAAATACTTTAAGCTCTTATGGTCACTGAATACTTCAAACTTGACTCCATACAAATGGTGTCTCCAGATTTTCAAAGCGAATACCACCGCTGCCAATTCTAGATCATGCATTGAATAGTTCATTTCATGCGACCTCAACTGCCTAGAAGCATAGGCAATCACCTTCTGTTGCTGCATCAAAACACAACCCAAACCTATCTTAGAAGCATCACAATAAATCACAAAGTCTTCTTGTGGATTAGGTAAAGTTAAGACTGAAGCAGATGTAAGCTTCGATTTTAGTTCCTGGAAACTTTTCTCACATTCTGGCGTCCAAGCAAAAGGTTGATTCTTTCGGGTCAGACGAGTAATCGGTAAGGCAATTCGAGAAAACCCCGCAATGAATCTTTGATAATAACTAGCTAATCCTAGGAAGCTTCATATCTCAATAACTGAATTAGGTCTCTCCCAGTTTGTTACAACTTTTATTTTAGAAGGATCCACAGATACTCCTTCGCTTGAGATCAAATGGCCTAGAAACTTTACCTCTTTCAACCAGAACTTACATTTTGATAACTTATCATACAACTGCTTCTCTTTCAGAATCTGCAATACCACTCAAAGATGTTTTTCATGCTCCTCTAAAGTCTTAGAATAAATCAGAATGCCATCAATGAAGATAATAACAAACTGATCCAAGTATGGATAAAACACTTGATTCATGTAATCCATGAATACAGCTAGGGCATTGGTCACTCTGAAAGGCATCACCAGATACTCGTAATGACCATAGCGTATTCTAAAAGCTGTCTTTGAAACATCCTCAAACTTGACACGAATCTGATGATAACCCGATCGTAGGTCAATCTTGGAAAATACTGTAGCACCTCTCAATTGGCCTATTAGATCATCAATTCTGGGCAAAGGATATTTATTCTTCACTGTCAATTTATTCAACTGACGATAATCTACACATAATCTCATGTTTCCATCTTTCTTCTTGACGAGCAATACTGGCGCTCCCCATGGCGACACACTGGGCCTGATGAAATGCTTCTCCAATAAATCTTCAGTTTGCTTTTTCAGTTTTACCAGTTCAATAGGTGACATACGATATGGAGCCTTAGACACTGGTTCTGCTCCTAGAATTAAGTCAATTGAGAATTTTATTTCATGTTCTGGAGGTAAACTTGGGACATTTTCTGGAAATACTTTTGGGAATTCAGAGACAATTGACATCTCAATTGCTTCAGATTCACCATCTCCTTTGGAAAGAGCCAACAAGGAAAACAATTGAATTTCTCCTTTTAAAGTAAAGACCTTAGGATTGTCAGAAATAGTGTTTCCTTCTGATGGAAATATCACGGTCTTGTTATGACAGTCCACAAAGACTCGATTCGCTGATAACCAGTTCATCCCTAGAATTACTTCCAGATCCTTCAAAGGCAAACAAATAAGATTGACAAGAAAGTTTCTACCTTCTACGAGCACAGAACAATCGTTACACACCTTAGTAATCTTAAGTTGTGTACCTGTGGGAGTGGAAACAATCAGGTCACACATCATAGACTTTACAGGTAATTAAAGACGTCTAACACACTCCTCAGAAATAAAAGAATATGTAGCACCAGAATCAAACAATACAGATAAAATGGTACCATTGATCTTACACTTACTTTGCACAAGGTCGTCTGCTTGGTGCCTTTGAACTGCTGATGGCAAAGACTCTTCCTGCTGCTAGTTATAATCTCTTATCTGCTGACTCCCCATTCTGTCTTAGAGGTTGAACAGAATGCGTGTTTCCTCCACGGCCTCCCTGATAACTAGAACCTCTTCGATTATTCATGGTGTTATTGTTGTTATTATTGTTGTTGATTTGACGGTTTTGTGGACAATTTGGGCTGGTGTGACCTTTCTAATTACATCGAAAGCAAGTGACATCTTCTAGGCGTCTGTTGCAATCACGTATATGGTGATTACCTCTGCACTTATGACACTTTATATTCACATGATTGTTACGTCTCTCAGAAGATGATGATGATCCTCCCTTTAAATGATTTGGATATAACGATCATTTCCTTTTGAAGGTAACTGGTTGAGGTCTTACTTGTCTATTGATCTTCTCTTAAGCTAATCTGGCTTGGTGGTTTTCTTCAAAAATTCAGCATTTATTAATCAGGATTGAGAAGCTCCGAATTTCTTGATAACAGATAGCCTCTTTGATTTCAGGATTTAAACCATTCTCAAACTTGACGCACTTTGAGGCTTCAGAACCTGCCTGTTGGAAAGAAGGGTAAAAGAGGGATAACTCTTCAAATTTAGCAACATACTCACCAACAAACATTGAGCCTTGTTTCAGCTCCATGAATTCCAGCTCTTTTCGGCTCTTTACACTTGCTGGAAAATATTTCTCCAAAAAACAGTCTCTGAAGTTAGCCCAGTCCAATAGTCTATCGGTCTCAGTCATACGAATCCTGGCATGGATCCACCAGTTCTCTGCTTCCTCAATCATCATGTAGGTGGCATACTCTACCTTTTCGAATTCTGTGCAGGGTAAAGATCGGAAAATGCATTCCATTTCCTTAATCCATAGGTATACTACCTCTGGATTATAGCCTCCTTTAAACTGTGATGGCTTCCTTTTCAAGAAGTGATCCAATCCGTGAAGTCCTCCAGTATTTCTTAGTTGATTTTGCCTCTCTAAGACCTCGAACAAGTGGTTGAAAGCGGCCATAGCGTCATTATTGTTTCTTGTCATCCTACATTCGTAGTTTGGTTTATACTAATTCTAAAGGAAAGTATATTGTATACAATTACAAGATTATAACACAACTATAAGTACTCTACAATTTATCAGTTAGGCAACAAGTCATATAGTACATACTTAACATATTATCAAGCAAGTAACCAAACAATTCATGTAGTATATCAAAGAAAGAAAAAAATACATGGCATAGCAATTGGCCCTGAATTTTTTTTTTTTAAATGCTCTAATACCACTTCAGTTGTGACACCCAGGACCCAAATTACAAATTCCAATTAATTAACATAAATTTTTGAAATAGATTTTTTTTTACGTTTAAAGAATCATTTTGAAATTCATAATTTAAATTCTGAGGTCACGTAAAAATTGATAAATACAGAATATTATCATGCATACTAGTCGTGAACGAATAAAACATAATATATTTATATAGCGGAAATGATAGATAAGATTGCAGTACGAGGTACATAATATTATTACAACACATTAAAACTCAAATGACGTCAAAGTCCAAGTAATAAAACATAAAAGCTTCATTAATTGCACAAACACAATCAACAAATAATTATGTGAAGCATGCACTGTAAAAATAATGTAAAAGTGAGATAAAATATAGAATAAATATAAAATAAGTAAAATTGCACAAACACAATTAACAATCAACAAATAATTATGATATGATGAATATGTCAAACAAGGTCATTTACATTTAATAATCTTTAATTTAGCTAAATGATGTCATACTGGATCCATTTTGATTTAGTGGGAATACTGCAGTAAAAAGTCTCATAGAGACACAAGTATGACTTAGCATAATGCCACGAATCCTTACCCTTCGTAGCGCTCAAGTACCAAAGTACACAAGTAGGACTTAGTATATACCATGAATCCCTACCCTTCATGGCGTTCAAGTACCGAAGTACACAAGTAGGACTTAGCATAAACCATGAATCCCTACCCTTCATGGCGCTCAACGAAAATAAGGCTTTAACTCATCATAGAGTAACCCCCCACCAAGGCTGGCAATCATGGAACCCTTAAATTCCATGGTGCGTCCAAATGCTTATGATGCATGAATGCCTTTAATTCTCTTTATCAATTTAACATACCATGATATCAATACTTCCATAATCACTTGGAAATCCACAAGTCCTCAAAGGACACATCATATATATTAATTCTCAAAATCATGAATTTACACTTCAACAACATATCTCAATAAACCACAAGGCATTCATGTATACATCAATTTAGTCAATCATAATTATTCATCACAAAGATATACATACTATATGACATTCATAGGACAATCAATAACATCCATAATAATCAATAATCTCTCAATAATTCATAAGTAAATCATTACCCACATGGAAAATATCATTTTCATCCATAATAACCATCATAGATAAATTTCAGAAATTTACAACAGCAACATACATTAGTAAAAAGGTCATAACGTGAGCAAATCAAATCCTTTTTAAGTAATTTCACTTTTCGTAGTTCCATAACAAAATTATCTACAACATTCTTGCAGACCATAATTTTAAATTCCAAACAGAAACATCACATAATCACATAATAGTCAATATGTTATCATTTTTCATTATCACTAATTGGTGGAAAATTTATTGGTTTGACAATCTTTAGTAAATTAGCTATAATTCATGGTATAAAAATAATTTTTGAATGAGGCCAAGTTCTATGTTTCAATAATTCCATTATCTATAATTTTCATGAAGACCAAAAATTCCAAATCCAAATAGAAATATCACAAATTCATAGTATACTAAACTATCTCAAAGAAAGTAATAAAACGTACATATGTTGGTAAAATCAATGTTTCTGGAGCTACAAAAATAATTTTGGCATAAGACCAGTTCTAAATTACTCATAACACAAATATCTAAAACTTTTATGAAGACACTAAACACTAATTCTCATCACAAAATTCCTAGTTTTAAAAATACAAATAGTGATTCACGTCAACAGGTTTTCAGCATGAACATACTTCTGTATTTTAGGTATAACTAGAGCTAAAAATATCCTTTTAACTTGAAACCACTTTATATTGATCCATAACATAAATATCTACAACTTTTATGAAGACATAAAAGTCTAAATATGTATGTATAATTCCGAGAATATTAATATTTACACAAAATTGAAGGTACATAATCCAGAACAGACATACTGTAGTATTTTGTCTATAACGCATGCTATACATATCCAAATCAGTTGGTTCAAGTCTCAAAATTCACATAACAAAAAGATATACAACTTTTATGAAGAAGTAAAAGTCAAATTCACACATTTTTAGCTTCTAAATTAAGTAACAAGTTATGAAAATAAATCTGGAAATCCTAGAACAACATACAATTCTACACATTCCATATTTATTCATAACCCTATCCCCTCTTACCTTGATGGAGGATCCTAGAGTGGTTGAAAGTGTTCTCTTATGGTCATAGCTTCAGATCAAGAGTGACTTTGATGGAGAAAATGAAAGAAAATGAGAGAGAGACTTCACTAACTTTAGCTTGTTCTAAGAATTCAGACTTGGAAACAAGATGTAGTGTTGGTTTAATCATGCAAATGACAAGTGGGGGACAAGCTTTTCATAATGGGATTGTAGTGGGATGTTAGGTGCATTAATTATGGTGATAATGGAGGTTTTAGTTGAGAAAAATAGGCTGGATTGTTGACCATTTCCGCAGCCTACATAATGTAGCTTGTATGATTGAAGTAAATATCAATTCTGACACTGTTTCGATATTTTGGTCATATCTCTCTCATATCTTAATGGATTTTAATAAATTTAGTATTGTTGGAAAGCTACGATAATGAGGAACAACTTTGTAGTTTACCACTTTTTCAAATTCGAACTCTAAATAGGCATTAAAATATGTACAAAATGATATGATTAAAGTAAAATACCAATTCTGAAATAGTTTTGGTATTTTGGGCATATCACTCTAAAATCTTAATGGATTTTAATGAATTTGGTCTTGTTGGAAAGCTAAGAAGAAGAACAACAAATTTGTAGTTTACCATATTTTCAAATTTGGACTCTAACTAGGAATTAAAATGTGTAAAAGATGACACATTTTGAGTGGAGTATGTGGTAATTTGATGAGAGTAATTGGAAAAGCCAAATAAATTAATAACTAAGGAAATATATAATAAGTTATTTGATTAACTTTTACCTAAGGTATAAAGTTAAAATTATTTACCATGGATAATATAAAAGGTTAAATTGAAGATGTTGTCCTAACCAAAATTTACGTAGAAAGTCGAGATAAAATGGATAATATCATTGATGATCTTAATCAAAATAATGAATGAAATTTTTGGGATGTTACACCGGTCAGAAAAACTGACATCTGAATACGAGTCAGACAAGGTATGAGCAATATGTCCTTACCAACATTGTTGCTACAGTATGTTAGGAAAGAGGTCAAATCAATTCTTCTACTCAGGGAAGTTCCATAAATACAACTCATTTATTAACTTGAAAGGGGCTGAACACATTCTTAAGAACCTCTGTAATCTTTATATTTATGTAGTATCTGTACTGACTTAAATATTAGAGAATATTCTGTAAGGTACACGTCTGGTGTGTTCCCCTCATAACGGTCCAAATTATACATCGATTCAACCCTTAAGGTGAAAAACTTAGGTCCCCACTAGATCTAGGTACATAATATCATTCTCCACTAAGGCGGTGTAAAATAGAGAGTTGGTGAGGTACATCAGACTCCGGTTGAGGTCAATTCTCTACCTCGGACAGATCAAAAGCCTTAGTTTAAATCTTGTTGATAAAAAATATTTTTGCTAGGAGAACTAGTCTACCATTTGATGTGATATTCATAAATCGAATAGAATTAACTCTTATAAAGGATACTTATGATTAAATAAAAACATATATCATTCAAGAGAATGAGTTAATACACATAAATAACCCAATTTATATCCTAATTTATGTTCCAAATAAAATATTTAAAAAAGATAAATACCAACATCTTTTTAAAATATTAATAGAAACTGTATTAAATCATTTCTTCTTTTATTATTATTATTATTATTATTATTATTATTATTATTATTATTATTATTATTATTATTATTTGAATTGGTCTGAACCGGGATATATAATCCGGTGTGGGAACCAGCCATAAAAGTTGATGATTTAAGCTTTTAGTACACCGGTACAGTGGGTATCTGGTATTGTAATCCGACCTCTCAGTGGGAGAGAACGGTCTTGTTCTCCTAGAGATCCGTCACACCAGGTTTTCACGTTGATAGGGGGCGAAAGGTGGTGTCACCTGCGAAGATTCTCTGACGCTCTAGTTAGTGGAATGAATGTGAGTTCAAAGAAGCCTTGAGCAATGCAATAGTATAGTAAGAGTAAGAACAACATAACCTTGCATGTGTATGAGAATATGCTATTTATAGTTGAGCGTGGAAAATGAATCGTTGGATGCAAGTGGGCCAGGAGGCTCTGATGTCGTGTGCAGCATATGATTCAGAGTAGTTCAATACTCAGAGTACGATCGAGAGTAGGTCAATGATCAGTGTACGATTCTAACATAGGAATGAGGAAGATCCACCTTTTCCGTATATCACTCTTGTAGCTGTACTTTGCACCTTTAGACGGGTGATATAGGCATCTTCTGCTGTGCAGGGTATCAATCGTGATAAGTAGTGAAACCACTTATCCTGTCGTTGCATTAGGCAAATAGTTATATGTAACGGAAGAATGGATCAAGTATCCAGTGTCTTAGGTGCTACCTCAGATAATCGGTGAAAGAAGAGCTCCTAGCACGGTATTTTTACAGTTTGGATGTTGACCTGTCGTACCGATTGACCTTCTAAGACAGTCACGATGATGTCTTAATCTAGAGGCCGGTATCTAGACCGGGTCATCTGTCCCCTAACTTGTGTGAGGGACTGTTAAGTTGCTCATATAAGCTATGCTGTCTGCAAGAGGTCTGGATATCGGTGTTACATGCAAACGTTCTTGTTAAAATGCATACAAATTCCGTGCCGAAGTTTCGCCTACTGGGCCGTTCTACGAGTGAAGAACCATTCTTGTAGCATTCCTACAATGTGTTTGGACAGAGATTTGTAATGAAGGGAATCCTAAGAGTTTTTTGGAACTCGTAACTCTTGGTATTCGAGTGACTGCTGGAGCGTATTAATGCTTTTGAATGATTGGGTAATAAGTATCTTTTAACACGTGAGTCATTATTGCTCTAAGTGTGTAACCGTCGTTAGGAATATTTTGGGCCTGAAATTTAAATTTTCGGCCTATTTCATTGAAACTTTTCGTGAAACATCACTATTTCGCGCCTTTAGGCATGAAACGACGACGTCATTTGGTTCGGTGACATTGCGTTTTACTTCAAATGACACATCCTCTGGCTGACGGTTGGACACCCTCGTTACCTATAAAAGGGAAACTGAGCAATTTCCAGAAGTCACATTTGCCTTCAACCTTAGTGAAACTCTACAGAAATTTCGAAAGAGATCGTTGCTGCTATTTTCGTGAAGTTCTTTTCCTCTTCCAACCTTAACTTCCTTTTAGGTAACCTCCTTTCCCTCTTTTTAACTTCTTCACCTTTATTTCTCTTACACTTTCAATTATGCGCCCTAGGCAGAGCCGCGCTGGTACTTCAAATAGGAGGGGAAGTAACCCTTACAGACCCTCTGATTATCATGGTGAAAGGATTTCTGTTGGTCCTTCCAGGGTTGGGTCTCGTGGTTCAGGGAGAAGTGAAGCCTCTTTCGCGAGGCAACCAGTGGTTAGGCTTGACCCTAAACCCTGCTCTCGTTTCGAGGCCACCGGTTCACAAGGGAGCTCGTCCAGCTCTGACTAGTTTCTTACTGACGACGTAGCGTTCTACCACTCTGCAGACACTTTTACTCACGCCGCAGGCGAAATGGAGATCAAAGGGCGTGGCGTAGTTCCGGTTCTACGCACTCAAGAGGGGTGTGTAAATGTTATAGCGCACCGACTATATTGGGAAGTCATTAACCGGACTCGTCTCTACTGCTGGGTAGAGGAGGAGTTCAAAGAAATTCCCACCCGACACGCTCGTGAAGATGGTGGACCGGTGTCCCCGCGTTTCAGAGTCTTTGCCGAAGAAGAACAACGTGGGAGGTTCTTGGTCCTGGCACCCCGGCCTATGGAACGGATCTGCCACACCGTGCCGGACAAGCGCTCCGTTTACATGTATGACTATGTCTTTTAGTACCTCGGAGTGCGCTTCCCAATGACCGATTTCCAAATGGGAGTTATAAGGTTCCTGGACTGTGCCCTCTCTCAATTGCATCCTAACGGATGGAGTATCGTCCGTTCTCTTGAAGTCCTAGGTGCGTATTTCAACTTTAAGCCCACCGTAGCTATGTTATTCTACTACTACCAGGTGGTCCGCCGTGCTAATAAGAAAGGCGGTCTTGGCTTCATAACTCTCCGTTGTGATGCGAAGGTCGTCAGTTTCAAATCCTTCACGGAGTCGGCAAAGATTGACGGGCGATCTTTTAAACAGTACTACACGAGGATTCGTGTGAAGCTGAACGAGCCGGTCTTCTAGCTCAGCGAGGACGGCATCCCCAAATTCCCTTTAAACTGGACTTACGGGCACTTCTTGCTCGCCATCCGGGCTTATTTTACAGACGAGAGTGAACTTTCCTCTCACTTATTTTACGGACGAGAGTGAACTTTCCTCTTACCGCTGCTCACAAGGAGTTCTTGAGCAAGCGTCTTTTGGAGTTCGCTTCCAGCAGAGATGTCTATCTAAGTAATTAGCTTAACTTTTATACCTGTATATAGTAATCCGATGTGTTCCTGCAACTTATATTTCTCTTTTTACTTTTGCAGATTGGATAGAAAGGAACAGCTAGGAGATGCTTGCCTTAAAGTCTCTGTTGGTTGAAGATAGCTCCTTCTCTGAAAGTGAGGAAAACAATGTTCAGCCCAAGAGGAACACCGTCAAGGGGAAGGCTGATTTCATCCCATTAACCTCCGAGGTGGGTGACGATGTCCCTCTCTTGGATTCTCAGGCCAACGAGGAGGAGGCCTCTCAAGAGAAGCCGCAAGAGGGTAAGAAGAAGAGGGTTAGGGGTTAGGCTTATTAAAGCCTCTGAAAGAATTCCTCCATCGTCGTGCCAGAAAAAAGGCAAAAAATTATTCATGATACCGGCGTAGGGAAGGACACAGTGTCCTCTGGGGCGACCCCTCAACCCTCTGACTGTTCTGCTCCTCCGACGTTCCCACGGGTGAGGATGGATCCACCCACCTATTCTTTCCTCTCTCCCTTCTTGGTGTACGAGGGACCTTCTCCTGCTGCTTTTCCTCATCCGTTCTACAAACTCCGCCCTACTTTAGAGGTGGATGAAATGAAAGAAGTCGTTGCAGCTGATAAATGGAAATTGGCTAAGTTGACCGGCCTCTTAAATTCCCTCAGCCGTACTGTCGACAGTGTAAAGGAAGTAGATGAATTGGCTTCCAAGCTTGAGCATCTGAATGTCTCTGCTGCGAAGGATGGGGCTCACCTAAAGACGGCAAAGGAGAAACTGAAGAAGGTTCAGGAATTGGAGCTGGAACGAACGGTTAAAGCAGTCTCCGTAAGGAACTCAGTCAAGTCTCTTGAAGGGAAGATTTCTGAACTTCAAGAGGATCTCAGGGTAGAAAAGCAAAAAAGCTCCAAGCTTTTTGATGACTTGAAAATGTCAGAGGCCGGCAAACTCAAGAGTCAAGAGGACTTTGCTGCCAGGGAGAGGGAACTGCTCCAGCAACTTGAAGAGTTAAAGGCGGGGAGTGCTACAACCGGGTCCTTGGAAAAGAAAAATGCTAAATTGAAAAAGGACCTGGTTAAAGCAAAGGCCAGGGCGACTAAGGCTGTAGAGGCTTGTACTGTTGTGGCTTACGAGTCTTTTGGTCTTGCTGTCTGCCAAGTTTTCTACCGCAACCCCGACGTGAAATTCAATTTATATGGTATAAGTCCTTTTTATGAATTTCACGAAGGGAAATTAGTTGTTGTGGTGAATGGCCGGCATGAGGAACCGCCTTCTTCTCTATACGAGACGCCCCCTCTCCCCGAAGGTCAGAGCATGGGTCCTTTTGAAGCCATTCCGGATCAAGAGGATCAGTAGAAAGAGCAAGCCCAAGATAGGGAAACTGGAGCGGAGGAAGCCCAGGGTAGTAAAAAGGATGACGGAGGTAGAAAGGCTCCCACAATGGAAGATCCAAAGCCTTCCTCCTAGTCTTGTATTTATTTCTTGTTTATACTGCTATGTTATGGGATCAGCTCCAGTTTTATTTCAACTTGTACAAAATTTCCATTGAATGAAAGAACTTATCCTTGAGTTTTGTCTTTATCATTTGTGATAAATGTATTGCTACAACATAACTTAGGCATATATGTTATGCTTTTACCTTCGCAGCATTCACTAAACCGTTCTGTATAATTAACTTGAGGTCGGGTTGCAATAAGTACCCTGGAGAAAATAATTAGATCGAGCTTGAAATAGACAAGTTTCAGAACGTAGAATTATTCATACGAATATCATCCCCAAGTATGAGTATATTGGGATGTAAATATTTGTTATAAGGTACTACCCTTAACTCCTTTGGGGATGGAAAATTCCATCTGATCTCTACAGTGCAATATCACAGAATGGATGATAAGCATTAATATATATTCAGAATAGCATCCCGCGTTTAGGAATCTGTATGAAAAATACTCCAAACATAAGGATGATGATTGGGTCTTCCATCATAAGGATGATGATGGGAATTGTCCACGCCAGAAGTTATATCGTCAATTCACAGAATAGGTGATTGAGATCATCCATCCTAGGGAAATTACCTCAATCATAAGGATGATGATTGAGTCTTTACCAACGTTCGGCCAAACCTACTAGTCGTACTCGGAGTTCAATTTACTCCTACAATCCGAGCCTTCGTGTGAGGTTCAGTACAACCTTGAAAAAGGTTTGATCCTATAACCCATTTCCTGAGGTTTGGTCTAATCCTACAACCCAGGTCTTCGATGGTGTTCAGTCAAACCTACTAACCGTACTCGGAGTTCGGTTTAATCCTACAATCCGAGCCTTCGATAGGGGTTCGGTACAACCTTGAAAAAGGTTTGATCTTACAACCCATTATTCCACTCGAGGAGTTATATCGCCAAACACAGAATGGGTAATTGGGGTCATCCGTCCTGAGGGTCCTCATATACACTGGCGTAAAGCTATAGATCATGACATAAAAAGAGAGAGTGAAGACACCATGTTCATGAATTGCATTCTCATTAAATGAGTAAGGATTACAAGGAAAACGTAGCTGGGGTCATGCCTCGTTAAAACCTTTTTGAGAAAAACCCATTGGGAAAAAGCTCAAGTAAGGAAAAAGAGTACATGCCGTCTTACCAACTAGCTGTAATAAATTCGTAGATTTTGAATGTTCCACTTGTTGCGGATTGGTGTTCCATCGAGTTCTTCTAAACCGTATGATCCTTTGCCAGTCACCTCAGATACTCTGTATGGGCCTTCCCACATCAGTGCTAACTTTCCTTGGTGAGCGAACTTATTCCCCACACCCGCCTTTCTCAAAACGTTGTGTTGAATGCTCTTTGTTGGACGCGCTTGTTGTATCGAAGGGCGGCCTTCGCTTTTATTGCCTGATCCCTAACAAAGGCCCCTTCTCTTAACTCCTAGATAACATCTAGCTCCGACGCCAAATTGGCACTATTATTCTCCTCATAAAAATATTCCACCCTTGTCGATTTGGTCTGGAGCTCAACTAGAATCATCGCCTCGACCCCGTAAGTAAGACGATATGGAGACTCATTAGTAGAAGAATGGGGTATTGTACGGTATGCCCACAAAACGTGACATAGCTGATCCGTCCATCTGCCCTTTGCTTCACCAAGGCGCTTCTTAAGTCCCTTCAGCACTTCTCTATTGGCTACCTCAGCTTGGCCATTCGTCTGAGGGTGTTCAACAGACGAGAAGATCTAGACTATCCTCAATCCTTCAAGCAACTCAATGAACTTCTTGTCAGTAAACTGGGTATCGTTATCTGTGATAATCCATCCTGGCACTCTGAAACGTGCTATAATATTCTCGTACACGAAACGTCGCGTCCGAGCTGATGTAATGTGCACCACCGGTTCTGCTTCGATCCACTTGGTAAAATAATCCACCCCAACGATTAGATACTTGATACCTCCAGGCGCTGTTGGGAATGGACCCAAGATATCGAGGCCCCATTGATGAAACGGCCATGGCACGACTGATGAAGAAAGTTCTTGGGCCGGTGTGTGATGAAGGTTGGCGAATGTCTGACACGGATCACATTTATTTACAAATTCGATGGAGCCTTTCTTCATCGTGGGCCAGAAGAAGCCCGCGCAGAGAACCTTCCTCATCAAACTTCTTCCTCCGGCGTGGTGTCCACACTGTCCTCATGCACTTCTTCCAGCACTCCTTGTACCTCATTCTCATTCAAGCACCTGAGGTATGGCACAGAGAATCCCCTCCGTATGAGCATGCCATCCATCATCATGAAATAAGGTAGCTCCCTTTTTAGCTTCTTCCTCTCCAAGTCATCGGTGGGCAGTTGTTCCTCCATAAAATATCAAATATAGGGAACCACCCACGAGTTTTCATCAAAGGCCTAATATGATATTGCATTCAACGATGGTACTAAAGGTATGCTAGGTGATGATAAGGTGCTCTACACCACTGTAGTTGTACTGCCAGGCTGCTTCGTGCTTGCAAGCCTCGAGAGAATATCCGCCCTAGTGTTTTCTTCTCTTGGCACATGCTTAAACTCCGACACAGAGAATCTTCCTTTTAACTTATTCACACAGTTCAAGTATAGCTAAAGTTGAGGCTCACGGACTTGGTATTCACCTCGAATATGTGATATCACCAGCTGTGAATCGTTGCACAACGTCACTTCTGTTGCTCCAATATCAATTGCTGCTCGGAGTCCGGCAAGACATGCCTCATATTCAGCCTGGTTATTGGAAGTTTTAAAGTTGAATCGAAGAGAGATTTCCAAGTGTACACCGTCATCACTCTTCACGACGACACCAGCTCCACATCCTTTACTATTTGATGACCCATCTACATAATGGTCCAATGAGCACGAGGTGTGGCTGGATCTGCCCCTGTCATCTATACGACAAAATTAGCTAGGACTTGGGCTTTAATGGCTCCTCGTGGTTCATAGGAAACTTCAAATTCAGAAAGTTCGATAGACCACTTAATTATCCTCCCCGTGAGGTCCGACTTGCTTAGTACGGAATGGAGTGGTAAATCCGTTCTCACCAATATTGGGTGCGTATGGAAGAATGGCCTCAACCGTCGTGAAGCCCAGACAACTGTGAGAGTGACCTTCTCAATCTTCTGGTATCGACCCTCTGCTCCTTGCAATGTCTTGCTGGTGAAATACACTGGTCTCTGCCCCTCCAGGGTTTCCTTGACCAATGCTACTCCCAAAGCTTCATCCGAAATAGCCAAATACAAAATGAGGGACTCACCGGGGTCTGGCTTTACCAAGATCGGAGGACTCGACAACACCTCCTTGAGCTCCTGGAATGCCTGTTCTTGCTCTTGTCCCCACTCAAACTTCTTGGACTTTTTTAGCACCTTATACAGGGGAATGGATCTATGTGCCATCTTGGGCATGAACCGAGCCAAAGCTGCCACTTTTCCGTTTAAAGATTGCACCTCCCTCAAGCTCTTCGGACTCTGCATGTCCAATATTGCTTGGTACTTTCCTGGATTAGCCTCAATACCACGCTAAGTTAACATGAAACCCATAAACTTCCCAGCTGGGACAGTAAAAGTACACTTTAATGGGTTTAGTCTCATGTTATATTACCTCAAGCGTGTGAATACCTGGCGCAAGTCTTCAATATGATCACCCCGAGCTGGGGTCTTGGCAATGATATCGTCAATGTACACCTCCGCCAATTTGGTGTGCATGCCTTCAAACTCCTTGTTAATCATACGCTGGTAAGTGGCTCCAACGTTCTTCAAACCGAAAGGCATGACGGTGTAGCAAAAGACACCGCGATCATTGACGAAAGTCGTTTTTTCTTAATCATCCTCCCACATCAGAATCTGGTTGTACCCCGAATATGCATCCATGAAACTTAGGTACTGATAACCAGATGAATCATCCACCATACGGTCAATATTTAGGAAAGGATATGGGTCCTTTGGGCAACAACGATTGAGGTCGACGTAATCAGTACACATTCTCCACTGGCCATTAGCTTTCTGAACCATTACCACATTAGAAAGCCAAGAGGAATAACGGATTTCTCTGATAAATCCGGCCTTCAGCAGCTCCCCTGTCTGCTCACAAGCTGCCTTCTGCTTCTCTGGCCCTAATCTTCTCTTTTTCTGGGCAACCGGTCTCGTCTCTAGATAGATGGATAACTTGTGACAACAGAAATTAGGATCCATCCCAGGCATATCTGCAGCAGTCTATGCAAAAAGGTCTTTGAATTTCTGGATGAGTGCTAACCGACGCTGCTCCATAATCGACTCCAGATTATCATTGACGTGAGTGACCTTCTCTGGGGAATCTCCTAAAACGACGTCCCTGAAACCTCCATCCGGCGTGGGCTTTGAGGGGTTGAGTGGGTCGATCTTCAACTCCGCTTTAGGATTAAGATCAATCAAACTGACAGACCCAGCCGTTGTTCCTCCGTTATTCAACTTTCTCTTCTTATTAAAAGTCTCCAGCTTCACCATATTCAGACTTAGGTTGTAGCAGTACCTGGCCATTTCTTGGTCACCTCGGAGCAAAGATACGTCATTGTCCTTATCAATAAATTTGATAAGGAGGTGCGGAGTGGACACAATTGCTTCCATTGCGTTCAGAGTAGGATGGCCTATGATACCGTTGTAAGGCGACTCCACATCGATCACCAAAATTCTGGACTTCACTGTTCTTGCTCCAGGTTCGCCCTCGAACGACACGAGGGTGTCAAGATACCCCTTGGTAGGCTGCTTTGCTCCACTGAAAGCTGTGAGTTCCTGTGTATAAGGCAGTAAATCTGAATCATTAAAACCCATTCTTTTGAAGCAATTGTAAAAGATAACATCACATGAACTTCCCTGGTCAACGAGGATCCTCTTGACGTCTTTGTTAGCTATCACGGCGATAATGACCACTGCATCATCACCTCCTGGGATGGTTAGATCAAAGTCTTCGTCTGTAAATGACACCACAGGTGCTGCTACGCCGTCTCTGAAAGGGCGGTTATCTCTAGGCTTCCCTTGTACAGACAGAATCATTCGATGGTGATTCTTGTGAGACGTGATCGACGCTCCTCCTCCAGCAAACCCTCCAGCGATCATATCAATTACCTCGCGCCGGCCTTGCCTCTGCTGCTGGGGTATCCCGTCCTACTGAGCACCTTCACTGATCACAACCCCTTTTTGTTTCTCAGCAGCTGAGAACCTCCTGACCGGATTACGACTGTTGTCACCCTCATCATCATGATCTCTCCCTCTCTTCTCAATCTGGTCTGGTTTATCCAGGGATTTCTCCTTAAATAAGTATTGTTTCAACTTTCCCTCCCTAATAAGGGTCTCCACCGCGTTCTTCAGCGCTTTACATTCATTTGTGGTATGGCCGACCTGTTCGTGGAAAGCATAATATTTTCGAGAATTACCAGGCCTTTTCATTGGAGCAGGCTTCCTTATCCCGTACACACTGAGCGTGGGCCATCCAACCTCCCTCAAAATCTGAGAATGCCTGGAGTTCAGCGGGGCATAGTTGCTGAAAGAGGCTACACGCCTGTCCCGCTGCTGAGGTCGAGGGCTCATGAAATCGTCTCGCTGAACATGTTTCTTTGGCCTCACCCTCTCCTTATCTCTCTGTTGTTGAGGGGATGGCACTGATGGCTTTCAGTCTAGCTGCTGTGGCCTCCAAATGCATTTCTATGCCTACGTACTTCGAGGCTTTCCTCCGGAACTCCTCAAACGTCGCCGGAGGACTCTTTGCCAGGGACAGGGCAAAGGCTGATCCAGGTTGCAAAGCTTCGATAATAATATGGAGCTGAATGACCTCCGTAAGATTAGGCACCATGGCTGCCTTCTTGTAAAACCGCTTCAAGAACTCTTTAAGAGTTTCATTCTCCCCCTGCCTGATCTGGGCCAGGGTATGAGAAGTCCTAGGAATATCTCTAGAAATGACGAAATGGTTCTCGAATACATCTGCCATTTCCTCCCAGGAGTTAATCGAACCTAAAGGTAAACTCTTGAACCAACCGAGGGCCTCCTCTGTGAGTGTTCGTGGGAACACTCTGCACATTACATCTTCATCTGCTCCCAGATACATGGCCTCGTATACGTAAGCATCAAAATGCTTAGTGGGATCCGTCTCTCCATTATACTTTCCGATCGAAAGCGGTTGAGTTGTTTGCAGATGCTTGGGGATACGCACACTCATGAGCCTCCTCGAGAAAGGAACGTTGAGTCTATATGTCCCTGAGGTCACCACTGCCTGTTCCCTCCTCCTTCCACTGATTTTATCTCCAGAGTCTTGAGTTTGCTCCCGCTCCTCATAGGTGGGAATCTTTGAATATTGGAGAGTAGTAAACTTCTCTCTCCCAGATGTGTGATGAGTCTCCTCAGCCTGGGATATTGCTTTGTCTCCTGTCACCCTCTTCTCCCTTCTAAGCTCCATCAACTCCTCCCTAAGTTGCCTTATAACTTCGTCTCGAGGATATGGGGTTGCAACTGGTACCATTCTCCTCGAGTTGGTTCCAGGAGATTCGAAAACGAGTCTTGTACCAGCATGCTGATGGGTCACGTCCTCTACATGACCATCGATGAAATCACGTCCATCTCCCTCCATGGCTAACTACTGAACTTCTGCGAAAGGTGGGAATAACTCTATCGTGTCCCACCGGGCGTACCAATGAACTGGTCTGAACCGGGGTATATAATCCGGTGTGGGAACCAGCCACAAAAGTTGATGATTTAAGCTTTTAGTACACCGGTACAGTGGGTATCCGGTATTATAATCTGACCTCTTAGTGGGAGAGACCTGTCTTGTTGTCCTGGATATCCTTCACACCAGGTTTTCACGTTGATAGGGGGCGAAAGGTGGTGTCACCTGCGAAGATTCTCCGACGCTCAAGTTAGTGGAATGAATATGAGTTCAAAGAAGACTTAAGCAATGCAATAGTATAGTAAGAGTAAGAACAACGTAACCTTGCATGTGTATGAGAATATGCTATTTATAGTTGAGCGTGGAAAATGAATCGTTGGGTGCAAGTGGGCCAGGAGGCTCTGATGCCGTGTGCAGCGTATGATTCAAAGTAGTTCAATACTCAGAGTACGATCGAGGGTAGGTCAATGATCAGTGTACGATTCTGACATAGGAATGAGGAGGATGCACCTTTTTCGTATATCACTCCTGTAGCTGTACTTTGCACCTTTAGACGGGTGATATAGACATCTTCCTTTATGCAGGGTATTAATCGTGATAAGTAGTGAAATCACTTATCCTGTCGTTGCATTAGGCAAACGGGCATATGTAACGGAAGAATGAGAACGAATCAAGTATCTTGTGTCTTAGGTGCTACCTTGGATAACCGGAAGAGCTCCTAGCACAGTATTTTTACAGTCGGATGTTGACCTGTGATATCGGTTGACCTTCCAAGACAGTCACGATGATGTCTTAGTCTAAAGGCCGGTATCTAGACCGGATTATTATTATTATTATTATTATTATTATTATTATTATTATTATTATTATTATTATTATTATTATTATAATCACTATTCATCGTGATTTTTAAATAAGTAATTTTTAATAAAATATTTTTTAAAAATTTTTTAATTTGGTGAAAGGTTGCAGATATTAACCAAATTGTTATTTTAACTAAGGAATCGAATTCAATATCCCTAAACCCTTTTTAGCCCCCTGCTCTCTCGTCTCGCAACTGCACCATAAACCCTATCGTCAAACAGAATCCCCAATTCGAACAATGGTAAGCTCAGCTCACCCTCTCTTTCTTCTTCTCTGTTCCTTCTTTTCTACTTTCAACACTCTCTGTTGCTTTCAAGTTTTTTCGACTATTATCGAATCTATGGAACTGTGTATTACTTGTTATCCAATTTTGTTACAAACCCAACTGAAAAAAATCCAAACTTGTGTCGTTTCTGTGGTTGCGTTTTGTTTGGAACTGAACCTATCCTTTGTGAATGAAACAGAGGAAGAAGAAAAATGGGTTTAGGAGACCCGTTATCGTCAAACAGTCAAAGCAACAGCAACATCAGCCCTCTGTGGATCCTATTACGGGGAAGAAAATCCCCAAAAGTTTTGTGTTTTCAAGAGGGAAGTTACCTGGTTCACTCAAGCAGCTTCAGATGGACCTTAGAAAGTTGATGCTTCCATATACTGCTCTAAGTCTCAAGGTTTATGTTCCTTTCTTCTTCTTCTGTTTGTTTTCCTTGGTCATGCTTTTTATGAACTTTAAAGAGAATGAATGAATGATGTATTGTTTTTGTGGTAACCTGGTTACTTGCTTTTGTGTTTGCTACTAAATCTAACATATGGGGACAGAGTTTAAAAAATAAATTTAAAATTTTTAAAAAAGGTTGTACAGTGGGTGATTGTTGCTCTTTCTATTGCTGCTTATTTTTTAATTTTAAGAGAGAAGAAAAAATCAAGCCTTTTCTTCAGCTTGATATATTTGGAGTATGATTTAGATGTGTTTGTGGAAAGTTGAGGGTGCCCTTTAATTTGTAGAGTTTTCTAATGTCAACTTCATTGGTTTTATTAAGACAAAGACAAAGACAAAGGATCAAAGCTACATGACAATGTCTCACCTGATTTGAGTTGGATTAATTGTCAATTCAAGATAGTTCCCCTATTTATTTATTTCTATAAAAATTATTGGAAGGGAATTGGACAGAAAATGATTGTTATATCATGAAGAGTTTAAGCTTTGAATGTGGTGTCTGGAATGTTGCCTAGCAATTTAACTTTTATTGCAGTTATTGAACTTAAGCTTGGATTTTGAATGTTTGTGGTTCTCAATGACTCAATCTAATTATTGATTAGCAACCATAAGGTGGATTTTAATTTGTAAAAAAATAATGAAACTGATTTTAGTAGGGATATATAGTTGTCACACAAGATATGCACATTCACTGGTTTCAATCAATCTACGTATTTCTTGGTGGCTTGTGTGTTAGTGTTGACTCTTCTGCCTCCTTTTTTGCAGGAAAAGAAACGGAATAATTTGAAAGACTTTCTGAACGTTGCTGGACCTATGGGTGTCACGCATTTCCTCATATTGTCAAAAACTGCAAGTGCACCTTACTTAAGGGTTGCAACAACTCCTCAAGGGCCTACTCTCACATTTAAGATTCATGAATACTCATTGGCTGCTGACATTGCTCGGTCTCAATTGCGTCCCCGATGCCCAAAGGATCTCTTTAAAAATTCTGCTCTGGTAAAATATTTTTTTGTAGCCACATGAAACTGAGACATTTTGCGGCTTAGAATTTAGACAATGAAATGGAATGTCTGAACTGATTACTTTTTATGATATCTTTTGTTCTCCAAATGTCATTCCCCCAGTTATTATCAGTGTATTAAAGTTTGGTAATGGAATGAAAGAAGAGATTATCCATCATGTTTTTCCTGTTATCCTAAACAAGTTGAGGAGTGATTATTGATCAAGAACTCCTAGTATTCTACAGCTAATTTTTATTGCACTGGACATGAATGTGTTTAAAGTGTTTCTCATGTTTTCTCATAGTATTATCATTCTCTTGTCTGGTGATATAATGATAGTAGTCTTTAAATGGGGAATATACAACTTCGGCAACTAGTTGAAGCATTGGCAGTTTGGCACTGAAATATGTTATTGTGTACTTATTATATCATAATAACTATTACCTGTATGCTTTTGCTATTAATCCAAGATTAATGTCTCCATGTTTTCTTTGCCAGATTGTGCTTTCTGGATTTGTGAGTGGGGATCCACCTCTGCAGCTTACAACTAACATGTTTCAGAATATTTTTCCAACAATTGATGTTAAAACTGTGAGTTTATAGGCACATGTACACATCAATGACTTGACGTCCAAGTCCTTCATCATATCTTTTTAATGTCATAACATGTTATTTCAGGTCAAGCTCCCCTCTTGCCAAAGGATCTTGTTGCTTAACTACAACAAAGACACTAAGCTCATTGATTTTCGGCATTATTCCATAAGATTACAACCTGTAGGTGTTACACGTAGAATAAGAAAACTTGTGCAGAGCCATCAGGTGCCTGATCTAAGGAATCTTCAAGACGTGAGTGATTTTGTCACAAAGTAAGATACTTGCTTATTCATTTCTCATTTTCATTTCCCCTTTTTTGAATGAAGCAGTGATCAGCTAATCAATTTGACTTTTGAATGGCACCCATTCTATCTCTCTTTAAGTGGTAGATATGGTATTTTAGATGTGTACTGAACAGAAACCTATCCAACTTGCCATTGATAAGTCTTTTGGTTTTTTGGTGTGGCTTACTATTCCTCTTTGAGCACATGAATATTTTATTGAAGCTGGAAGTCTCAAATATTAGGTTGCCATAAAAGGAAGATCCATTTGCTTTTTGCTTTTAGGAATTGATGAACGTCCTCCTTGCTAGGTGTTAAATGTTTACTTTGCTAGGTGTAAATAATAAGAAATGACCAGAAGCCTTTGTTTTTTCCTCTCTTTTCTCATACCTAGCAGAGAACATGAACTTTTTGAAAAAGCTCTCTCTATAAACTTGCCTAGTGGTTTTCAAAGCTTTTTGCCCCTTCTAGTGAAGTAGTTTCTGACTTGTATTTTACCTTTATCCGTGTAACCAGTTATCACATAGAGAACAAAGTAGTTCAGAACTGAACTAAATTTATGTTATCCATACAAAATAATTAATCATGTATTTTTTTCCCTTTGCCTTGTTGCACTTGTGATTTGTAAGGGCTGGCTATGGATCAGAAAGTGAAGCAGATGAAGAAGCAGCAACAGTGACTTTGTCTAGTGATATAGGTAGAATGAATCGTGCCTCTACAAAAAGTGCTGTCAAACTTCAAGAGATTGGTCCCAGGATGACTCTTCAACTTGTTAGGGTTGAGAAGGGACTGTGTTCGGGTGAAGTCCTCTTCAGTGAATTTGGTATACCATCTTACACTTATGCTTTCTTTGTTTGATACAAAAGTCGTGAGAAAACTTTGAATGAGAAAAAAATTGTGAGAAAAATTTTCTATTGTTGTTTGGTTATTTGTCTTTTATTTTAGAGGAAAAAAATCAACTGGAGGGGCCCATTAGAAAATTTCCTCACACTTTCATATGATTCTATGTTTGTCTAAAACAAATACTAGTAAATAAAAGATTGCTTTCTCATAAACCATGCAGTTTAGATTTTCATGTTTTTCACACTATTTTCTTATCATTTTCATGTTTTTCATACTATATTTTTTTTTCTCGTCATCTTTTTTTTTTTCTAACTCTTTTCTTATGGATCCAAAAATAAACTTTCTCATGTAAATTTAATTCTTTTTGTTTACAAGTTTACTTCTTTATATATGGACCAATGGCTATCCACTATTTTCATGTGCAATATACTATATTTCTCAATCTTGGAATTTTTAAGCGTGATCATTGTGAGTTATCAGGTATGCATTAAATAAATTTCATATCTTATATCTTAAGCACTCATACCATACATACTCCCTCATTAGACATATTTTCTTGATTATAGAAAACATTGTCATTATCCTTGTAGAATCCTTGCTTCCTCAACAACTCAAGTTCATTCATTTTCTTCAATTGCCTGCATCTTTGCCAATGAAACGTGTTGTTTGCACCCTGCTTCCCCTCTTTTCATTTTCTGCATGTGCTAAATTACTTCTACTGCTCTTCCTCTTGCCTGTTAGGAGAAGCTGATGGAAAAGGAAAAGGAAAAGGAAAAAGTGATGATGAGATGAAGTATGAAGAAGATTCAGAAGGTGGCGAAGATGAAGAGGAACAAGACGGAGAACATCCAGAGGATAGTGAAGATGATGAAGAACTTGATTAGGCGCATAGTGGTAATCAAGTGGTGTAGTATTCTAAAACCTGTGTAGCAGCTCCATAAAATTACACAACAGAAAAGTGCCATGGGAAAATTTTCGTATCAAGCATTCCAGTGGCTGTGGTATCCAATTCAATTGTTTTTGTTAAATTATATAAATTTAGAGTAACCAAATGTTGTTCAATTTTTTTTGGTTAACTAAGCTTCCATTGACAAGTGACACTTGCATGCATGTAAGAATATACCTAAAAGACGGATGCGAATGTTAAAGACACTTGCATGCATGTAAGAATATAATTAAGCTTCCATTAACTAAGCTTCCGTTGACAAGCGACACTTGCATGCATTACAAATCATAACATGTTCACCCAAAATAACAAAACAAGGAGAGGTGCAAATTGTGTACTTCTCACGTAGTCTTCTTTTTTTAAAAAAAGTTCATTTATATTGACTAGAAAAGACTACCATGAAGGAGAGGACCAAAACTTTCATGAAGGAGCTTCCGTTTGTTTAAATGTTCAGTTTTACAAATGAAGGGTTTATAAAAGAAAGAAAAAGATTTTACAAGAGTTATGATTATTTTGAATTTTGTAAAGGATCAATATTAACCTTTAAGTTTTTTTATTTTTATAACTTGGTTTTTCTAACTTTATACAAAATAGACATGAAATTTTCTTACTATGAGGAGGCCTTCAAAACAGAGCATAATGTTGACGGCTAGGTGTTTTTGGCGTTAGCCAGACAATTAAGGGGATGTTTGGTTTGTGCGGAAACGGAGTTGAATTAAAGTGAAAAATTTAAAGGTTGATATTAATTTTTTTCGTTATTAGAGATAATCAAAACTCTGTTGACCCGCAGAATCAAAAAGCTTCCACCAATCAACGGAGCTTTCTCCGTTCACTCTGTGCTCCAAACGTGCTCTAAAATTGTTGTAATATTCTCCGTTATAAATGTTGCTCAATTTTTTTTGGCATTTTGAAACCTTGACTAAAGCTTTTAATAAATTAACATTTATCAGTAAAAAAATGTTGCTCAATATGATATCAGCAGTTTTTTTTTTTTTTTGTTAATTTCTACCAACATTTTTAACTTTAAACTTATGGACCGCTAAGACCTCTTGTTTCATATTAATGCCATATTCTTCAATAATACGTTGAGAAAGCAGTTACATACATTTCAGATTATTATACAAATGTTCAGTTATGACAACGTTTACGACAAAAGAAAGAGTAAATAATAATTTACTATTTTTGCAAGTTTTGTTGACCATTTGACAGAATTTATATTTATAGAAACAGTGATCTTAAGGCTATTGTGTAATTTGCTCCAGGAGAGGAAAAAGGGTCAAAGAAAAATCCCGTTTTTTGCTGAAAAAACAGTGGTAGAGGTTGATGTAGAGGTCATAGAACATAGAAAATCATATGACCAGATTCTCAACCACATTGTCACATTTCTTCAATCCCTTAAGCTGCTAGATTGTGATTTCATCATTGCTTTGCTCTCCAACGATATCTGCCATTCCATGCTTCAAATTTTTCTATAAAAACACTTGATTTCACAGCTCTCAGGTGATTTCAATTTGCAGAGACTTTCAATGGAAGTATCTAGTTGGAAAGAGCACAGTGGGATTCATGATCAATTTTTGGGTGGTTATAATCGAAACATAGCCAATAGAGGGCATTGCCAAAACATTCAGCACCCTATTTCCAAATTGGACACGCTAGCCGGTATTGCAATCAAGTATGGTGTGGAGGTACTCTTTTTCAATTTTCTTCATTTTCTGTGTTATCTAATAATTTGATGAGGAAACTGTGGCACATATGAATCAGATTCTGCATTGCTTGTGCACATATGGATGCACTTATGCACCATCCTCTTTCTAATGTTTTGATTTAGTTTTGGCATGAAATAAAATTATTGTGCATCAAAGGCATGGGAATTTTTTCTCAATCAAGTAGTGTTTCTTACAATGAAATTACAGTACATGTTTGATTTCTTATAAATAAAAACTTAGATTTAAGTGTAAAAAACTAATACAAAAAAGATATTTTTATCTCAAACAAAGTTGTCTACTATGATAATCCGATTAAAAAAAATTGTATTCTTTTAGAATTGGCTAAATTCCTTTATCATAATATAATATTTAATCCACCATCCCTCAACCACTTGCTTTAAGTGGGGAAAAGACTAGTGTGTGTTTTATTTTTAATTTGAGTTACATAATTTCCTTGGCACTTTCCGGTTTGGGAATTGTAGGTGGCGGACATTAAAAAGATGAATGGGCTTGTCACAGACAGTCAAATGTTTGCTCATAATACTCTTCACATTCCTCCACATGGAAGGCACCCTCCTTCTCCCTGTTTTCCAAATGGTTCCAGTCCTACAGGGTATGTTTAATCAATTATGGAAAGCACTATAAAAACCAATATTTAATCTTAACCTCTTTTCTAGCTAGTTAGTGCTATTCAACAGAGTAACATGTATGCAAAGAAGGGGAACATATTGGTTTGTTTGGCTTAATGGGGCAATCCATTGGGGGGTTTGATGGTATGATCACCCACTTGGCCACTTAATCTTACTACTCAAAATTAAAAATTAAACTGTCTATTGGGATTTGGCCCTTTGCTTCTTGGAATCCAATCCTTGATGACAGAAAAAAAATACTTCCTGTGTTTTTTTATTAGTCGTTTAAGGTTACGCATAATAATTAAGAAAATGATTAGCTGACATGTAAATTTAAGCAGTAACTTCATGTACTATTGAATTCAATAGTAGTACAGATAAGCCACTGATGATGATGAAAATTGTCCCTTCAGACAGGATAACCCTGATAGTGCATGTTTTGAATTGTTTGAATCATGCCATTCTCTGAAAAGGAAGTCCTCTGAGGAGAAGTTGCCCTCACAGATAAAGAAATCAGCATCTGAAGTCTTTAGCATGGTAGAGTACAAGAAAAGGGCCTCAGAAGATGGTTCAGTCCACCGAAAATCACTGATGAGCCGTCGCCAAAAATCTAGAAGTTTGGCTAATGAAACTTTGGATGATATCATAGCAACGGTTGTAGAAGGCGGGGAAGGTGATACACTTGTAAAGGGGCATCAATCTGAAGCAAACCTGCCAGGGTTACTCTTGAAGCAGGATAATAGCAGTCGTGGTGGGTTTAGAGCAAGATCAGCAAAGGGCCTAGCTCTGAGGCAGAAATCAGGTAGTCGCACTTCATTGACAATGCATGTGGTTTAAACAATCGATGTAGTATGGAGGTTGATGCTTTAGGCATGTCATGTTTACAATTACAAGATCGACCAACCTCACCGTGGAGTTTTAAACCAGGTTTACAGACAATTTCAGTTGTAGGAATTGCAAAACTGCACTTTGTCAGTATTTGTAGTTATCATCAATTTTGTTTGATCCCTTCTGTGAAGTTCTCAAATTATTGGCTGACACGCCAATGGATTAATTTGAGGTAAAACATATGTAAAGAGTAATAAAACTATTTATAATTTCTTACAAGGTAGTTTTCTAGCGAGTCCTTTTTGCATGTTCAAAGTTGGCTTAAATTTACATTGTTGAAATGATTTCTCATCAGATTCTTCCTTACCGGGTTGAGTGCAAATAAAAGAAGCAACAAGTTAAGCAGATATAACAAGTAATATCAGAGTAAGTAAAATTGAGGGGGAAATTACCGATCCTGCTTTTTTTCTTTTTGTGCAAAC
The DNA here is from genome assembly GCA_037962975.1 of Clitoria ternatea. Classification (NCBI taxonomy): domain Eukaryota; kingdom Viridiplantae; phylum Streptophyta; class Magnoliopsida; order Fabales; family Fabaceae; genus Clitoria; species Clitoria ternatea. Next base: position 72,029,714 of record CM075676.1, read on the forward strand.
TACTTTGAAACTATATATATATATATATATATATATATATATATATATATATATATATATATATATATATATATATATATATTAGGTTAAATACATATTTAATTTTTTTATATTTCTTTGTTGTTTTAAGTCAAACTTGTAAGTTGGATCCCCTCTGTGCTTAAAAGGGACTTGAGCTCATGACCTATTCCATAATAAACCAACCACTAAACCATAGTTTCTGTTAGGCATATAAACAACAATTGTAATATTAAAGAATAACAATTCATATTTTTTTGTTAGTTATTTATATAATGATGAACTGGATTTGTATGATAAAATATAAATTTAAATTATACATTTTTTTTAAAATAGTCATAATATATTTCTTATTATATATTTATTAAATATTAAATATATTTATTGAATAGCAATATATTTAATTATTTATTATATATTAATATATTATTAATAATAAACGTATTTAATAAATATTTGTTAAGAATATAACTATAATGTATTTTTAATAATATTTATTATAATTAAAAATATATTTAATAAATATGTAATAATAAATGTTATAAAAATATATTTATTAAACATGTTTAATAATACATTTATTATTAAATGTAATAATCATGTTTATTACTATATTTTTTTTGTGTTAAGCACGAGTATTATCCTTAAAAGACAATCTTGTTCGGGGGGCTTAATCTAGGCCTAATCTTTCTCATTATATATTTTTAAATACCTTTTATTAACATATTTATTAAATATTAATATATTTTAAAATATTATTAAATATTTTTCATAAATATATTTAAAATTATATGATAAGTAAATTAGTTAAATATATTCAATGAAACATATATCTATTAAAATATTTAATAATAATATATTATTTTTTAATAAATATATTACTGATGTTAAATACATCACTATTGAATAAATATAGTTAATATTTGATAATATACTGTAGTTGTATATTTTTTTGAAAAATAACACCCGTAGGACTAATTGAATGACAAATGCGGATAGAGAAATAAATACCCACGTGTATTTATTATTTTTAATATTTAAAACAACAATAATAAAAGAACATATTATTAAGTATAATATTACTTTTATAATGATTAAATTAATATTGTATAATATAATTACAATTTTAGACATTAAAAATATTATGATTGAACAATATTAATTTTGTATCTCATTTTAAAATAATAAAAATATATTTATATTTGAAAATATTTAATATAAAATAAATATAAATAAGGTGCATCTGTGGGTACTCATAGATGTGGATTATTTTGGCATGTCTATCAACAGAGTTAATTAAAAGTTGATGAAGGAGATCAAACTAAAATTGTTTTCAAAGTAAAAAAAACTTAACTAACCGAATGAGATTCCATTATTGTTGTAAAGGAGTAGAATTCCCAAAATCTATACCTCAATACATAGAGATTCCAATATTCATCAACCACTCTTTCCTTGCTCCTCTCTCTTCTCAGTGTCATTCATCCGAAACCATCCCATGGCAGGTTTTACCTTACTCGGGAAAGTATAGCACGATTTCATGTTTACATTCCTAAAATAAAATAAACAAACAAATATGAAGTAACTAACTATTATTTTAATGCAGATAACTTTACAGTATTATAAAAATCATTCAGTATTTAAATTTTGATGTACTGTTAAATATTTTTACACTAAACATAATTAAAAACATCAACGTTAAAAATTATTATAAAAAACAATTTCTTTCATTATATTTCATAATCAAATTAATTGAGAATACATTTTTTTTTCACAATGAACCTACTAGAATCAGACTAGCAATGGAGGATATAAGAAGTTTATAAAAAGAAGTCTTAAATTCAAACCTCAACATTGTTTTCTAAAAAAATTTAAAAAAATGACAATGTTATTCTAATTAGATTGTACAAACACAGCACAGCATGAACATGTAGAATCTAACATACACTTTTTTAAAGGATAGCCAAGTTACATATTCTTACCCATACCCATGAAGGAATACTAAGCGTAACGAGCCTTTCTATAACCCAAATCATTTATCATCTAGACAATCTCAAAGCGCATATTTTACTACCCCTTCATTCTTATTTAATTGTCCAGGTAAAATAAATAACAAACCAAATCACTTTATCTTGTTAAGTTTCTTATATATAATCCATTTATTAAACTTTATTATCTTTTTCTTAAAAGAAATGTATCAATATCTGAGTGAAACTCTAAGCACCGTCTTCACTAGTACTTCGCAAACTGAACTTTCTTAGTGCCTGGCTAATCGGAATAAATTTACCCAGACTCGAATGGTCTGCGATTAATCATCAGCTCATGAGAAAGAATTTTGTACTTTATCCCAAGTCCAACGCATACTTAACCCTTCCAGATTGGACGAATTACTTATCTAGCAATAATCGAGTTTTGCATTTTAAGTCCTTTACCAAACATACATGAGGAAAAAAAATAATGAAATAAGCACGAACTACAGTGAATGTACATTCAGGTACGGATTTAATATGCATCGAAAAAACTATTAACGCCACAGGCTATATATGATTGACACAACTTTTTTTTTAATAAAAAGAACAATCAATATATAAATGTAATAAACAAAATCGATTCCAACCAAGTAAAATGAACTGGCTACCTAATGATGAAATCGAAGAATACAAGAATATGCGGGAATAAGAATTATAGTATCATTCTACTTTTCCAATCCAAGATAGAAAAACGAGAAACTACACTTAGTAACGATCTCAAATATATATAAAGAAATACACTTAAACATACAGAAAACAAAATGCCTAGTTTCAATATCGAATTCGATTTAGACTGCAACAACGATAGCATATACAGAGCGGCGTTGTTTCACATGAGTATGTTTCAGTTCATTTACAACCGTGAAAGAAGCACAAATCAAGTCCAATATCAAGCATTGAGTGCAGCATCTTCCAATGTCAGAATTTAAGTAGGCTTTTTGAGCAAATCATGTCAGTTGGTAACGAACTAATTAGCAAACTTACGTGCACTCCAAAATAGGCAGCCTATCATTAACTTTCCCTTCGTAAGATTCGATAACACGACATGAAAGACCACACCCGGGGCAGTTTTACCCAAATATCTAGTACTTGTACGTGCTACTAAATCCATCACTTGAAATCAATGTGGTGAACAAACAATTTATGTCGACTTAGTGAACTAGAAATTGACGGATTAGATGAATCAAATACAAAACACAGACAAAAGCCTTAGAAATAAACTCTCAAAATGTAAGGCAGTTTCAGAAATTTAGTTACTATCTTTTGATCATCCAAGATTGTCAGTAAGCCTACTCGTCCCTTGGACCCAACCTACCAGGAACAATTCATTTCATATAAAATATTTACCCTCTCCAATCCTGAATCTTTCGATTCTTTCTTTAGTGTTCTCTAGTGAAAGTTCTTGAATTCTATTCTCCCATCCAATATCCTCTCCCAAAAACATGACAATGCACTTTTCATGACAGATTATGCCTTAGCTTTCAATGCAAGTTATGTAAATATAATAATTCTTAAATATATAATCATTTGGCAAAAGCAGGCAGATGGAAAGTCATAAACCAGAGAAGATTTTAGGCAGCTAACGGCAACTTTACTATTAAATTGGCTTTTGTAAGAATTCAGAAAAATATGAACTCAAACTGCATGGAGAGTTGCATGCAATTACACAAGAAAACAACCTAGACATTGTAATGTACAATAAATACTAAACCTACCTATCATAAAAGAATATCTAGAGTTCCCAAAAATGTCAATTAGAACCATGTTTACACATATAAACACCTAGATAGCAGTAAAATACATAACTAAAGCATTGTCGTTCTGAAATTCCATGGCAATATTTACCTCAATGATCAGCAGTCTTTGTATGTGAAGTTTGACCATAATCTTTGTTCAGTTTATCACATTCAAAACATGAGAAAATGATCACCATCATCTTTTGTTTTGCCAAAACCTGAAATTGCCATTTTTATTCAGAATCCCTCTTCAACAATAATAACAGGTGCAACAAATCATTACATTATATATCACAAGGCATCAACGTTGAAATAAGGTACTCTCTGAGCAATGCTAGCATGGACTAACTATAAATCCAACTGAAAAACAGGGTGCAGAAAAGAAAAGAAAAAGTATCTTAATTTTATGTCAAAAACATTCTTTGAGGTAAACCCTAATTTTAAATAAAGACATCTATGGCTTTTACCTTTTGATTTTATAAAAATGCTCACGCAGTCTTTTGCATAAAGACACAAGCATAAAAACCTTTTGAAGTTGCCCTAAAATATTCTTCTGGAAGCTACTTATGTTTTTTTTTCAATGAACACACCTTCCAAAAAATAAATTGATAGGAAATACACATAAACACTACCTATTTCTAATTTCTAACCATTGAACTTGATAGCAATGCTGTTCATTATGGAGAAGTTTGATCATTATTGAGAAGTTTGAAGAACTGTTTCAGATGATTAACTTTTTTTGTTCAGTAGATCATTCACATCTACTTTCTACTTCATGTAAAGTTCTGAGTATTAGTTATAACTATTTTATAGTTTGAAACTACCAAATTCTAACCTCAAGACATTTCTATGAATGTTTAATACCAAGAAAGCCTAACTCCAAATTTCATGGGAGGTATATTACATCAACCACAACAAAATTTCTATCACACATGCCCAAAACCAATGTCCCTTAACAGCATTCCTCTAATCCATAGTTCCTTTCATAACATGGGGTAAAATGTAGAAGAGGGAAGAGAAGTAAATCAAGTAAATAGCATAAGATATCCTCAACGACATACTAAAAGAAAACATTGATCTTAAGACAGAATTAGAAATGTATAATTTCGGCTTAAACAAGAGGGAAACTCAATATTGCATAGAACACGAGCCCATAATTAGAACATTATTCTACAAGGTAAACAGATAAAAACACTCCCAATAGTCGCCACCCAGCAATGCAAAACAAAACAAGTCCCTTCCCAAACCTTAACTCAATCATGTACAACTTACTATACAAGATTTGACCCTCTAAATTTTGAATTTCTGAATGGACTAGTCAAGAAGAAAGAATTCACAGTAAAGGAATGAGTGAAAAACTTAACAAAACTTACATAAAACCTAGAGAATTTTCCTCTCTAGTTGAAAGAAAAGTAAAACCAAGTGAACATTGAAGTTATTATATAAATCATACTTATCCATCCCTATCATTAAACTCTTGAAGAAGAGAAAATTCCAAGAGAACAACATTATATTTGCACGCCTCCACTTTCCCCAAATTTTCAATCTGCCTACACTTGCTAGTGACCTTTTCAGCACTGATATCTATCTATCTTCTAAAATGAGTTATTGCTTACCTTATAACTGCAAATAAAATGATCTAATAACACATTATACACATTAGTTGCAATCAAAGTTAAATAGCCAAAAGGATGTGTGAAAAAATATGCTGTATGAAGAACATGTCTTGAAAAACAGTGGAATGAATTTAGAAATAAGGATTTGATTTCAGCTACTAGCAATGCCCCTAGGTATGCAATCTGTAAGTACCAGAGAAAGCTCTTGTTGAGACTTGTGGAATGATCTCGTACTTGAAGCCTCCTCAAACCCAAACTTTATACTATCAAACCAATCAAAATTACACCCCCGACAGTATACCAATAAGAATCCACAAAGACCGCAACAAAGCTTATAACAAATGCCAAAATCCATAGACAGCATCAAGTTATTCACTTCAAGGCATAAATCTAAGAACAATCAGCTATTGTCAGGAATAGGAAGAGAAAAGATGCTACTTAATTTCTGATTAGTTGTATAAAATGAATTTCAAAATTACCAATATCACACCCATTCTTACCACTTTTTGATAAACATATCCAAAATTGTTAACCAAATAGCTTCAGAACCATGGTATTATTTATAGAAAGGTTCTAGGTATTCAACTCATGAACCGAGGTATTAATTATTCAGGCAATGTAACAAAATAGGGGGTGGGGGATTGAAAGCAGAAAAACAATTCTTATATGAAAAATTCACATTCATTTATTGTAGTTAAAATTGAGTCATTAAACAGATTTCTATATATAGATATTATATAATAATTACAAGGGATGAGAAACAGATAAACTAACCAAGTGAAAAATATGAGCCTAAACTTGGAAGCAAATGTTCCTGGGATACATTGTCAGGAAAAATTACATTATACACAATCCTGTCAAACGCCTCCACCAGTTTTCCAAAATTTTCTTCACAGTAAGTTGTATGTACTACACAGGCGAATCTAACTTTGAGGCACAATTTAACCTTGCATGTTGATCCACCAGCAACATAACTGTAAGATAACAAGAATTCACAAATCAGTATTAAGAGAGAAAGGAACCTTAAATACAAATTTTTTCCTGAACAAACAGTTGAGTAGAATAATCAAAATCCATTCTTGTATCATAACAAATCAACCTATGCAAAGTTGTACTTTTGGAAAGGTCCATGGACTAGGTTCCCTGCAATCATCAAGTAAACAACCAATATTCTTATCCATCAGGTTTGCAGATGAGCAGGGAACACCTCAGTGTTAAGTCAGTTATTTTAAATGTCTGACTACATAAGCAGTCCATCCCAAAATTTTCCTTTAAAGAAATGTTCACAAGGCTTTATCCCTTATACTTAAATCCCATAATATTGTCAACTACTATAGGAGAAGGAATTATTCCTTTTTATGGATAAAGTTTGCTAGAAAGGGAAGAATAAAATGAAATAATAAGAGCTGGATATGATGAAGTTCTTAATCTCCTCCCGTCATAGATACATAAATATCAAAGCTGTTCAAATACACGCTCTCAGAATAATTTCCAAAAGATGATTAGCCCCAAAAATTAATTCAGCAGTTGGTCAATTTCCAATGCATGATCAATGACACCCAACTATGTAACTTCAGGTGAGTCTTTACAGCCACAATAGGACGTTCACACACCCTTGTCAAGGAGACACAAGCCAAAAATAAAGAACAATCACCTATTGCAACTTATAGTTCATCCAAACAGCTAAACCATTATTTCAGAAAGCAATTAACACAAAAAAATGAGGTAGAAATAGAGAAAAAGGGTAAAAAAGACCTCCACTTACTGCTAATATGAAGACTCCAATGAACTTCAAGTTGGTCTCCAACAATTAACAGTAGGAACATCTGGCCTACAATGCATCATTTGAGGAACTCCATGCCCTGTAGAGGGAAATGATAAGTTATATCCATTTTCCATAAATGTAGTTTCTCAACAAGTAGAAGCAATGAAGAGAATACGTATGTATGTGTAAAAACTCAGATAAAACAGTGGCAAGATTAGCTAAAAAAAATAAAAAATCACCTGATATTGGAGCAACAGGTACATTGCTTGACAATGCTCGTTGAAAACCTACAGCAGTAACTGGTGGTCTTTCAAGTGGTGGCCGGAAATGACCTTCATGACAAAACAAAATATACAAACAGCATTTAGATTGCTCTTACAAAAAATACAAAATATCAATATTTTTAAACTACAAAGCATTTAGCAATAAAATACATTTATATATGTACGTATATAAATAATAGATGGATAAGAACCTTCAAAAGAAGCAGTCCACTAATTTTTGGATTCATATAGACATAAAATATAGCCTAAAACAAACCATATTTTAATATAATAAACATTAGGAATGGAGCCAAATAGATTCACAAACCTTCTTGCCCAAAGGGTGGACCAGGACATGAAGGATTTCTCCCTCTCCATACACTATGTTGATTGTTTGTTTGAAATTCACTTGATGACATTCTCCATTGCTCGTCTGAAACAAACTGTCTCCTGCCATCTTGAAGGGAGGGTAAAGGGAAGGGAGGATGGAATGAATGTGGAAGATGTTGCTGAACTGCAGGGTTAGGATATGAGTACTGATTTGATGGATTTGGAGGTGGCACAGGGTGGGCATGTCTCTGAGAAAATGAGGGATTGCCCTGCTGATATTGATGGTTAGGTTGAGGAACTTGAGCATTCAGATACATATCATTCTGTCCATATTCTAATTGACGTGAAGGATTAAAAGTAGAAGGTTCCTGGGCACTACAGGCTGCCGTCGGGGTAAAAGCTGATGGCTGCAGAAACACTTCATTCTTGACAACTGCATTACTGTGACCGCCAGGAAAAGAATTTCCAGCCATTGGAATTACTTGATTACCCTGCACAGATGACTGCACGTCTGTCAAAATCAGCAATTCAATCAAATCCATAACAAACAAGCAATAACTTAAGAAAAAGTCTTACATTAGTGGTGCCACTTAAGTCAGGAGGTACATTCTGCTGATACCCCAACTGTGGGGATGACTGATGCGGTGGCTGAGGTGGCATTAATGATTGGGAGAGAAGTGATGGGTGAGGTGGTACAGAAGATTGAGGAACCAATGACACTGGAGGGGCTGAGGGTGGTAAAGGAGGTGGTGGAGGTTGCAACATTGGGGGTGGCGGGGGTGGGGGAGGAGATGGAGATAATGGAGGAGGTGGTGGTGGAGGTGAAGAAGGTAAAGGTGGGGGCGGGGGAGGTGAATCAAGTGGCAGAGGAGGAGATCCCTCCGGGGTAGCTGGCATCTCCTCTGAGATGTTTGAAGTTGAGTTTAAATTCCAATCTGAGCCTTTAAGTTGCAAATCAATTTCATCAGAACTGTGCAAAAATACAGGTCTTTCATCCTTGGAATGACCTGAAACATCTTCCATTTCCAGCTCACCATCTACATCCTTTAAAATGCAATGGCGCTTGTCATTTGGTGTAACCGTGGAAGTTTCTGACTCTCCAAGGGTATGTGTGGGATCAGCTGGAGACGCATCATTTGTCACCTTACCCAAATTGATTGCAAAATCATCCTCATCCTCATCCTCATCAAATGCGTGTGAAGATAAAAAGCCAGGCAGCTGAAATGTAGCATTACTGGTATACAAGATCAAGGAATACAGCATGAGAGATAGAAATCACTAGTAAAGTAAAGAGAATGGTAAAAGAACAGAAAACAACAGAGACACAAGGGCTTTATCTGATTATCAAAATCCTGGACATAAATTCTGTAAAAGCCAGCACTAAATTTAAATGTGTTCTATTTAAGTATCAAATGATACAACAAACAAAAGCCAGCACGAAACCAACTTTTTAACACATCAAATATGATTTGAAATTAGTTTAAATTAATGTAATTTTTTTTTAACATGTTGACTTGAAATTTTCTTGACCGGAATTTAAATTTACTGAACTCTGCAAAGAATATAAGTTTACTAACATTATTTTTTTAAGTAAAACAATTAATTCATTTCTTTTTGGAATTTTGTAGATTATTCAGTTTTCTGATTCTTAATTAACTTTGTACTTTATGACTGCACCCTACTGTCAAGGCACATTTGTGATTCAGTAATCTAATATAACTTATGCTTCTATATGCTGTTCATTAATCATTGGGAGTTGGTATATAACAGAGCTTTTAGTGATTGGAATCCCTAAGGAGTTGGTATATGATAGGGCACAATGGCATTATTCGATCCATGTAACTGACCTCACTCAATGGGATAAAGCTTTGTTGTTGTTATAGTATATGCTGCTCATTTTATTATTTGGAGCTTACAATCTAGCATGGGTTTAGTAGGGATAAACTAATGGCACGAATATGACCAAAAGCTCCTGAGAGGAGAACAATATAATGAATGAAAAGGAACATAAATTTAATACAAGCAGCCAATATAAAAAAAAAAAAAGACAACAAACATCAGACCTTCCATACTCATCAACAAGCATGCCCTCCATTTCTCTAATTGGGTCATCTACAGATCGCTCTGCTCGGGATGGACGTCTGAGAGAAAAGCTAACAGTCATATCATCATTTGAAACTCCAATATCATCCATGTAACGGCGAAGAACTGACTCAGGCAAAATTTTCCTCTCAAGCCACAGCCTCAAAACCTGTAATCCAGCCAAAATATAAAACCAAACAAATCTGATATCTCCCTAAAAAATGCATTTTCCTTATAAAACATAAAGCATAAAAAAACACTCCCACCATTCCTTTTTATCTAACATAAATTTGAAAATCAGGAAGATTAAGAAAATATTTAAATAGCCTTAGATCACATAATTTTATCTAATTTACTGGTTTACCCTGTACTCCTAGTTACCACTCGTTAATTCCGCTATCTTAATACATAAATATGCATTCTCATTAAAGCGACTCCTTTTGAAATAGGTATCACAGTAACACTACAGTGGTAATAGATTATCTTCATTATTGAAATTTGTAAAAGTTAATTAGTCATTTATTTAAAGAGTAAGGGTATAATAAGAAAAAAGTAATAAATGTTTTCTTGAACTTGTAAAGTGACAGAAGAGAAGGAACAGTTTTTTTCAGAACCACACCAGATAAAAAAGAACAAGGGGAGATTAAGGTTTAGTAATTAGTTTTGTAAAAAGCGCTTATAATTAATTTGAATGGAAGAAAAAAATTATTTGCTTTATAAATAATTTTGGAGTGCTTGTAATTAATCTTTGAAATTTTTGTTATTAATGATTATTATATGGTATGAATGCCAATTGTTTGCTTTCTTAAGAGTCTTCAAGCTGAATTTTGTAAAAGTGTGTAATTAAGCACTTCAGATATAGTGCTTGATAGAACAGAATTACTGGACACATGAATGTTAGACAGCAAGATTGATTTCTGACTGCCTCTATTGTTTTCAGTGAATAGTTGCTCAACATCCCAACTACAAGGGCACAGTAAAGGACATCTACCATCTCCATTTTTGGTTTACCTCATGCATTCTTTTGCTTGTCATTAATAGAGAGGGGAGGAGGGAGAGCTGACCTTGAGACACTGTCGACGGTTTTCACGGGCACTAGCTCCAGGGGGAGCAGCAGCTCCAAGAAGACGGGGCAAGGCTGCTTGAACTGTAGGGATGTATGAAGCTCCTGCAATGCCTAAAAATGTCCTCTACAATTAGAGTTATCAATATCATGAAAAGAAGATTAAATAAACTAGCAAAGTTTAGGAGGAAGAAACATAACCATAATAAATGTGAATAGTAAAGGATTCTGAAATATCACCTACCTTTATGATTGTGTGAGCACTGGGTGATAGAATCAACAAGAAAAAACAAATCCACTTTGCGATGAAAACTATTTTCATTTTCCAGCTTTCGGATGAGAAGTTCAACGACCTGAACATAAAGGATTTGGAAGTAAGTCTACCATGGGTACAGTAACCATCAAAGCAACATACCTGCCCAAATTAGTAGCAAAAGTATAGCACATTGGATATATATTCACATTCTCATCAACAATCACCAACTAAACTCAAATTAAACAAAAACATGCATTTTCTATCTCAAGCAGATCCTTGATGTTCCTTCAGTTCATCAAAATTTTCTATATGACAAAAGTTAATTATCACAACAATATAATCAGGAAATTTACACACATAGCATAAAACTAATAGCAATAGTAGTAGTTAACTACAACTTACAAGTTATACCATATAAACAACACAACTTGAGCCATAGCCTTGTGCAGTTACCTACAACTGAGCTTCCCCATCCAACTAAATTGATAATGCTGGTTTCGGACGAAGAAATTTCTATAGGCAACACAACTCATAAATTTTCTAACAAATCACATCAAGTTTTCTCATGAAACTAAACATTAAGACACAATATTTATGCAATAATAGTATTTAAATTCTTTTCTATCCCCACTAATGGTTCATATAGATACGCAAATTAACCTGGGGGAGAAAGTGATTATCTGATATCAACCCGGTTCCATACTTCCAAGTTCCAACACAACTCATAAATTTTCCAAGGAATCACATCAAAGTATTCCCATGGAATTAATAGTGTTTAAATTCTTTTCTATAGCAATTCCATCCTCTCTAATGGTTCATATAGCTAGGAAAAGAAAATTGAGGGAAAAAGTCATTATCTGATTCATTCATTCATAATTTTAAAACTAGAAATAATATCATGGAGCGGACCTCATTGGCAATGCCGTACTTGGCACAATCAATGGCAAGACGGGTTGCACGGCCAATACTTTCTTTAGTCCGTGACAACGTTTCAATCATTCCTTCAAAAGCCTCACGAGCAACAGCGGCCTCAGTACCACCGCTCAATGAGCCACCTAAACCTCTTTGCACTGAACCAACTCTTCTCTCCTCACTTTCATCAGCATCAAGTTGATTACGAGAAGCAGAATGATTCTCTTTTGTTGGTGGGGAGGCCAGTGTTGTGTGCTCATAAGCTCCCTGCACATCTGCCTGCACAAAATTGCTTGAGACAGGCATAAATGGCTGAGTTGTAGAGGGGCTAGGTGTCCCCCCTTGATTATTGTGAGTGCCAAAAGGAAGACATTGAGAATGTGCTTGCTTCCTCTTTGCCAGGGCAGCTGCAATAAGGTGCTTCATAGTCTTAGCAGTTTCAGGAGTCCCAGAACCAGTATATAAACTACTTTTATCATCCATGCCCACCTCCAATCTAGAATAATGTAAGGAAAAATAGAAAGGGAAAAGGATCAGTAAAAAATTATGGGGTAAAAGAAAAGAAAAGCCAAAAGCATCTGTACCTATCAACATGAAGAGCATCAGCCTCCTTCAAACCACCTGTTGAAACAGGAACTTCAACTGCCTGAGTTAATGTCTTTGGAGTAGTTTTAGAAATTTCTGCAGAAGACACAAGCTTTTTCTTATGAGATGCAAGTTGACTCTGAGAAGAACTGTTATGTGAAGGCTTTGAAGACCCATGATCAGCCCTCTTTTGTGTAGCATTACCAGAGCCTTTATGTAACAGTTTGGAAGATTTATTCTGCTCAGCATTCGACTTTGTTGCATGAACTAACTGAGGAGATTTTAGGGGAGAGACAGAACTTGATTTTGCCACCTTAGAGGGAAACTCTTCAGAATCTAATTTATCAGGACTATCAGAAACATGCACAGGAAGTACTTCATCTTTCTCTTTCATGGGCCCCTTCATTGACAAATTGTCATTGTGCAATTGAGAAGATGGTTCCTTCAAATTGGTATCCTCAAGTTCACTAGAACTTTTCTGAGCCAGCTGTGCAACATCAGACTTCTGTGAGAGAGCATTGTTGTCTTTCTTGACCACTGGAACAGAAGGCGACTTAATATTCATTGCAGCCCCTCCATGAACAGGTGTTTTAGGTTCATCTTCATCATCGTCATCATAAAGGCAAACAGCTCTACGCTTCCTCTCTGTTTGTTTTAAAATAACATTATTTGTATCACCTTTCAGTCTAAGAGAACTCCTTTCTTTCTTTTCCTCAGAAATAATACTAGTAGATTCAGGCATAACTTGCTGAGCCCGGCTATGATGTTTGGTCCCAGATAACGACTCGTGGACAGAATCATCAGATCCTGCAACACCAGTTTGACCCTTTGATGACAAGCTTTTTTCTGTATTAGAATTTTGTGTCGAATTTTTCAACTCTAGTTTTTTTAATGGTCTGTCTTCAATAACATTAGATCCAGGTGAAGCTCTTTTTAGATCTTTTGAGGGATATCTAGAAGTCGAATCATCTTTCGCATCCATACGCTTCAACTTCTTTGTAGCATGCAAAGATCCATTATTTCCCCCATTATGCTTTGCATGAAGTTGAGTCTTCTTATGCATAATAGAATTTTTGCCATCAGCCTCCTGAGAATCAAATGAGATGTGCTGCAACTCATTTTTTAACTCAAGACTTGTTTTAACTTTCATCAATTTGTTATTTTTTTCTCCAGTACCACCATTATTGCCTAATTGAAGAGAATTGGGAGAATCTGATTTGACAGCAAATGCATTTTTCCTTTTTTTCCCAGCTCTAAATGTATCTCCAGACCTAGAACCACCATCAGAAGAATTTCCCTCCTTAAGAAATGTTCCAGTAGATGATCCACCATTTCTAACTTTATCACCTGCACCTTCACTTCTCTTCCTTGAGCCATTCACAAGCTTTCTTGGCTTGCTCCCATTTGTTAAATCACTGTGTCCATTATCATCTTGCCCAAAATCATTAACATTACTAGCACCCTTAAGACTAGATTTGTTAGCATTCTTCTTTGGCTCCGAAACATTGGATAATTTACTTTTCATCACAGGTGATGAAACAGAACTTTCATTTGGATGGTCAGATACAGAGAGCTTTTCATATTGGCTATCACTTTCTCCAATTCTCTGGGTACAGTGCTCCAAATTACAACCAACATTACCCATATTGATGTTATCTTTTTCTACATTTGATACCACACCATCAGTGGCATCTTTTAGATTATCTACCCCATCAACAGAAGGAGCCTCTGAACCAATTCGAGAATCATCAGTGTCATCTGTCAGACCACCAGCCTTCTGATTCTGCATCTCATCAAATGCTGCACATATTTCCTTCACAGCTTGGGTAAAGTACTTTGTCTTGCCTTGAAGCCGAGCAGACAACTTGTTTTTAGCCTCACTGGTAAATTCCTGAATATCCGCAGGTGCAACAAAAGCTCTACAAAGGTAAAGACATGGGCACAATTGTAAGAAAATAAATAGAAGGACATTCAATCTAATGGAAAAGAATAAACTCAAAGGATGTGAAGCACAAATCAACAGAAAGATTACCAAAGCAGATAACCTAGGCAACTAGATGAAGAAAGTCAAATAATTGTTGTACAAATCAAGAGAAAATAGTCAAAAGTCCTTGAAAGATATGGTTGTAATCAACTAGGTTCCTTAAAGATGATGGTCACCAAATAAGTCCTCCAAGAGTTGATCTAGCCATCATGTTGATAACTAGGTCTTTCTTAGCAATTAAAAAATCTTAGCAGTTTTAACAACTTTAACTTCTAAGTACGACTTTTGGTGATCAACATGTGGCCAAATCAATCTTTGGATGACTTATTTGGTGATCATCATCTTTGATTGGTGGTCATCCTACCTTTCAAGGACTAATTTGATTGTTTACTCTACAAATTAATTGCAAGTTACTTACAATAATGCTTGTAGTTGCCAAGTCAACAATTGCTTTTTAAGTTGGGGCTAAAAAGAATAAAAAACTGAAATCAAAAGGAAAAAATAAATAGAAAAGAGAGCACTAGAGCACAGGATAAAACATCCTTGAAAACACGACCAACGACAAGAAAAAGAACCCACCGAAGATAAACACTGGCTTCAAAGAGTAGTTATTTGAACAGGTTCGGCTAACACTAGTTTGACTACAATGATTGTAGACTTACTTCCAAGTCCTTTATGGTCAGGTCATTGAACTTCTAATCCGAAAGCTGGAAAATGACACTAGTTTTCATCGCAAAGTGGATTTGTTTTTTCTTGTTGATTCTATCACTCAATGCTCACACAATCATAAAGGTAGGTGACATATTTCGGAATCCTTTACTATTTACATTTATTATGGTTGTTTTTGCTAACATTTACAAGAAGGTACAATGTAGTAAAATATCAGCTAACACTGAACAGTCTCCCAGGTCACTTACCCATCAACAACAGGTTTTCTTTTAGGGAATTGCAAATC
The DNA here is from genome assembly GCA_037962975.1 of Clitoria ternatea. Taxonomy (NCBI): domain Eukaryota; kingdom Viridiplantae; phylum Streptophyta; class Magnoliopsida; order Fabales; family Fabaceae; genus Clitoria; species Clitoria ternatea. Next base: position 72,045,306 of record CM075676.1, read on the forward strand.
AAAAATTGATGCATGCATATATGTAGTGAGATCTATACAACTAAATAAAGGTAAAACCATTACTATAACCACAAAATCAACTTAATACTGGGGTGTAAATGAAAATTCAAGTGGCATATTCCACCACAACATCCCACACTAAATCCCTGACCAACAAATTCCTTAGGTATATAACTTCGAAATCCTCTTCTTCTAGGATAAATTCAAAGACCATGGAGCCGAAATATAATCCAATCCCTTAAAACTAAACTAAACACAAGGAAAGGAAACAGTTAAATCCCAACTCCAGCCATAAATACCATAAGTGATTTAAATTATTCAGACAGCCTTTTGTAAACTCAAATTTTGAGGAATAAATCATTTAACCTCTCCCCAACTGTCAAATCATCTCTGCACCACTAGCTGCATGGATCACGACTGAATATTCTCACATGTAGTGCAAGGGAACACATTTTGACACACAACTATGTTAAAAGTTGCTCTCTTTCTCTTAAGCTCCACAATCCAAAAACTTCATTCAAGCTATGTAACAGACATAAAATGACTCCTAAGCCTCCACCTAACAGGCAAAACATTTAGGATAGTTGATCTTTGATACCCTACTCTAAGACCAAGTAAATAGGAATAACATGACAGTATGACACACCCTTGAGACTCCCACTGTTTCAATTAAATTTCAGCACAAACTAAAAAATGCACACTATGCACTACACACATATTATTCTAATCACTACCTTCTCAGTCCACTGTAATCTTTTATCTGCTGGTGCGTCAAAGAAGACAATCAAAAGTCAATGGCTCTAAATAGATGTGCATGGTATAAGAAGTGAGACAACACATTATGGAATACTGCTTCCAAAATTCCGTACATGCCATTTGTATAATTTTTTCTCACTCAAACCATACCACACATTTTACACCTAGGCACATTCCCACTTCAATTCACATAACAAGTCCCAGTTAATTCATCATGATATATCAAAGGCACTCCGAAAGAACTTATCACCCATTCATCTGATTACTTGATATCTGATGTGACAACCTAGTCATTCATATGCATTTTTATGACCTTGAACATAAATCATGCAAGAGAGGCTTACATTTCTTTAGTACCAAAGAATTGAACAAAATATTTCTTCGGATCAGGGACTTTCTCCCAATCTTCAGGCCTGCTTATCTGAAACCAAAGATGCAACAAAATCAGCATCATCAGCACAAACAATAACTCAAGCTGAAAGTTCAAATTTCTCAACAAAAAAAAAGCAACGTCTTAATAGAAGAATCTGCACAAATTGACAACATAAAATCACTAAAAGCAAAGTATATCAGATTTGTATACCATAAAACCCCCCATCCGAACAATTTCACAAACTAAGAACAATACAAACGATTGAGAACCATGCGCAACCATTCAAAGACGAAGTAAAACAACTAAACAACGACGTAAACGAATCAAAAGCAGAAGACAAAGCTACGCATCGCAAAAGAAGACGCATATGTTAACGGCGAAACAAGGAAAAAACAATGGAGAGAAAGAGGAAGAGAGTGAGAGTAAGACCTTAGCAGGCCAAGCGGGGAAGCCTTTAACCTTAGCGAGGACAAGATCGCCCAAACTCAAATGGCCATTGGCCTTCGCCTTGTTCGCTCCGCGTCGGCGCGCGGGAGCCATGACGGCTCGGACGCTACAGAGGGACGGCAATTGGAAAAACGACGTCGTGAGAGGGGGAAAGGAAGGGCGAGAAAACCCTAGAAAAATCCCGCGGAGGCGCCGCGGGGATCTTGGCGAGGTTTCGGAGGACGGCGAGGGAAGCGCGGCGCGATGAGAGAGAGAGAGCGGTGGAGAGAGAAAGAAGGGGAAAAGGATTGGAAAAAGGAAAGGGAAGAGAATCTGAGAGAGTGAAGGAATTGCAGGGATTGCGATGGGAGGCGGTCGCTGGGAGAACGGGGAGAGAGAGAGAGAGAGAGAGAGAGAGAGAGAATAGTAGATTTTGTTTTGTGAGAAAATGGTTTTGGCTTTGGCTTTGGCGAGAGAAGGCGTATGGGGACCTAATGGGAATTTTCTGATCTTTTTTTCTATACATTGGTTTCTTTACACCATATCAAACCAGACCGGCTTCACCTGGTAAATTAACCTATGCTTTTTCAATCTCATTTTGCTTTTACTTTATATGCTATATAGTATTTTTCTTTTATATTTGTTTTTCTGGTCAGGAAAAAATTATACAAATTTGTTATCATAAAAATATATACTTATAAGCTTTTATTGATTTTATTTTACTTTTTAAAGAATATTTTTTCAGATTTTTAAAATACATTTGTGAAACAACATTCATCTTGTAAAATATTCATCATGTCAAAACGAAGAAGAGTGCATGTTATTCACAAAGTTATAATGCACAAAAAACCTAGAGGAATTAAGATTTATTAGCTCAAATATGTCACTTAATTTACAACAAGGTTCCGATGTCATTTATACACATAATTACGCGAGATAGAAACTAACATGCGAGAATCTTCGGCCTAGGTCTATAGGACGTGGAATAATGGGAAATAACCGCTTCAGGGTGGAATTAAGGCATCCTGACTCCTTTCCTAGAATGAAGGACGGTGGGGGGTGTTGTGGGACCCCCTCCTCAAATCCTGGGAGAAACGCATGTGTTTAAATCGTTGTTGGCTATGGTAGAATTAGCTAGTTTATGATTAAATTAATAATTTTCATAGTTAATTCTTTTTATATTTCAAACTTTTTTAAAATAATTGATTAATACAAATAATGAATAATTTAACATTTTCTAAATTTAAAACACTGGTCAATTCTACATAAAGAAAAACATTATTGAATATATGTCAACGAACAATATAAGAAGAATTTAACCAGTAACCTTAAAATTGAGTTTAAATCACTGAAAATAGTAAAACAAAATAGGAAAGAATATAATGATTACATAAAAAAATACAAGGGCATATTAAATGCATTTTTAAATATTAAATTTTATTTTTAATTACTTAAACTCAGTCATTAAACTCAAGCATAAGAGGATAAGGAGATTAGGGTTAGCAAAACTCATTTAAGAAATATAAAATTTATTAATAGTATAGAAAATTGTATTTAACAAGGATATCATATATGTCAACTCTAAACCCATGTCATATCAAAATTGATTAACATGGAAAAGAATATTAGAAAAGGATCACTGTGTTACCAAAAAAAAAGATTTAGAACTCTGTTCATTGTTCTCAAGAAAATGTTAAATATATTACTATAAATGTAAAATGTTATTTTAAGACTAATTTTAAATAATTGAAAACTAATAAAACATTAATATATTTATTATATCTTTAATACAATAATTTCCTTTTCATTTATTTTTAAATATTTTTAATATATTTATCATAGTTTTTAAAATAATTTTAAAGACTGATATTAACAAAAAATAGTTTTAAATTGATGCTAAAAAATATAATTAAATCATGAAGACTACTTTTAAAAAAACAAATGATTTTTTAATGTATATTATTCAAACTTAAAATGAGCATAACCTAGGAGATGTGGTTGAACTAATGATGTTCATCCTCTCTTAACTTACGTATCAGGAGTTTAATTCTCATCTTATATACAGGGGATGTTTAATTCCTCGTCGGTTTGACCAACCTAAAAAAAGATATTATGATCAAACAGAATTTTAATTGTCTTAAAAAACATAAAAGATCAAAATTAATTTTTAAATTTTTTCATTTTCATAACTCCATTGAAACATAAATCAACTTTAGAATCATGAGCTATTTGTCCCTATTAGAATGCCAACAAGATAGAAAAAAGATTTTTCACCATAATCAATAATAATAAGTACTTCAAGTTATACCAACACCCAAACATCTACATTATAATAAGACTAACACTCTTCCCAAAAACTAAAACCTAAAAAATCAAACACATATACTTGGTGAAGAAGGTTTATTTTGCATCAAAATTTATTTACATTCCCGCAATCATGTCAGTTAATGGTTAGAATCGCCGCTCATTATCGGTATTTAAGAATTGGGATTGGGAATAACCTTCCCGTAAATGAGCGAATAATAAATACATATATAAAAAGAAAAAGTAAAAGATACTAATTTATAATTAAGAAATATTTTAATTCAAACTGACATAAATATATCCTTATTTTTCACTTTATACATTCATTCGTTATATCTTAAAATATTTACTTTTTTTTTTTGGTGAACTTAAAATATTTACTTTCGAAATGATAGAAAACAAAATATTGCAATTTTCTCCAATTTATACGAGCCCATGCCGAGTAACTTATATGCCCTCCCCGAATAATCTCTGTCATTGTAAATAATCTATATCATATCATATTTATGTTATAATTGTTATTTTGTGCTTTATTTTATTTTACAAAAAAATTACTTTATAAACAGCTAACTTCTATAAACTATAAAGTAATTAAATCATACAATAATATTGACAATAGTAATTCATTGTTACTGTTATCATCATAAATTTATGATTAAAATGCACATGGTGTAAGTGATGGATTAACCCCAAGAACATTCAAATTAATGTCGAACAATAAATTCGTTTAGTCGTGTGTAATACCTCATTTAAGATTTTTTTTTTTACCTTATTCCGGGACAAAACTGGATTCTCTGCAGCTGGGTTATAAACGCCCTCACGCAGTCAACAAATGTGAATCATTAGATGAAGATTGAAGAGTCGGGATAAAGTTGATCCTTAGTGAAGGATGTAGGGGTACATTCGATATAACGAAGTTATGAAAATAAAAAAAATTTTAAAAATAATATTTATATTTTATATTATTAAAAACAATCAAAATTTCGTTTGACTGTAAAATCTTTTTTTAGGTTACTAAACACCCCTAAAGTTGCATCTATCGTGACGAAATCAGAGTTGACAATTTAAATCCAACGGCTATGATATGTTAAAGTGTGAGGAAGCCGACCACAGATAATCCAAGGTCATTCCCAGACCACTTGACGACAAAATTCTTCCTACCAAAACTCTTGATGCCAAAATTTAACATGCTTGGTTGTTATTTGAATGACTAGTTATCTATGAAAATTTTAATTTTTATATTATCACTATAAATTATATTTTCATGCAGATTGGCTCCATGGTAAAATTGTGAGGTGAGAATTGTAAATACTGATTCATTTACCGTAGCACCCTTTTCCAATTATCTAATATCCCCCCTGGGGTAAGGCTTCTAAAGCCTCTCTATTAGCCTTGCAAGCATAGTAACTAGTTTCTTTCATTTCCTATCAAAATAACCAGCCTATTTCTTTTCCAAATCCTTACTAGGTTCTTCGAATACGGAACCACCTGTGTATTGAGCACCACTGTAATTTGTAAGTATCACACCCATGGCAAAATCACACGCATGTTATAGGCATAATTATGAGATTCACCATAATCAAAGCAAACAACACGCCTATGGTTCTCTAGCTGAGGGACATATATTCCATCCCACAAAATCCCACATCATATAGAAATCGAAGTCAATGATAGTTTATGGACACACCTATTTTAACCTACTAAGGCACTTTTTTAGGTCAAAATTGGAATACCCACCACAACCAAAGCAGACAATACATCAAGCATTCTATGAATCTCAGGAATGAAACAACTCCTAAGAACTAGTAGTATGGCATATCATGGGATCTGGAGCAATCTCTTCAATAATACTCAACCATCTCTACCTCAATTACTTAATGCTCTTCTTATTGTACTAGTTCCAAATTTACCGTCGCCCCACTCTCTCTTCCCCTATGAAAAGAAACTGCATTTTCCATCTGCAAAGCTTGGATAAGTTCTTTGCATACGTTGTCTGGTGGATTTGCACCAGACATATTCTTTTGTTAAAAGTCTCATATTGACTAGAGATATGGTCAATCAAAAATATATAAGATGGGGGGTAATCATAATCCTATAAGTTAGTTATAATTGAATTAGACACAATACCCAAATTTAAGATGGTATTAAAGTCTATTCTAGATCCGTTCTTGGGCCACTCGTGAGGGGACGTATTATAAGTCCCACGTTATTGGGTCATCCGTATTTGTCCATGCTCTAGATGTTCATTCTTGGGTGTGAGGAGGGGTGCTAAAAGTCTCATATTGACTAGAGATATAGCCAATAAAAAATATATAAGGTAAGGAGTAATCCTCATCCTATGAGCTAGCTTTTAGAATTGAATTAGGCTCAATACCTAAATTTAAAATCTTCCATGCCCAAACATTTCTATTTCACTTAATTAATGTGCTTGCCACACTTTTTATTGTACTTATCCCAAATTCAGCATGGCCACACCCCCTTCCCCCAACAAAAAACAAAACCCAAAAAAGAAAAGAGCTGCATTTTCAACCACTAAGGTTTGATAAGTTATCCATGTGCTCTGTCTGGATTTGCATCAGGCAGTGAATGAAGGCCAACTTGAACTTTGCTTAAATTCCTAATCAGTTAACATAGCATATACATGTACCAAATCCAATAAGAAAAAAAGTACAATGGAAAATTCTGGAGATCTTGTCTTACAAACTATTCTAAAAGGATAGCAAAACTTGAACAAAAATTTAGATCATATGAAGCATACATAGGTCTTTACCCAAATATGTAAATAGACTGTACAGGAAATCTAAACAGTCGGTTGCATATATCATTACAAAAAACAAGTCCACTATACCAATTTATCATAAATGCCTATTACCATGACCATAAAATTTAAGGATCTGCATTCAGAGTATATTCAAAAAACACAAACTTCTCTTATTGATCTCTTAAATTCATTACTGATCATAGGATTAATCAGTATGCTAAGTTTTCGTATAAAGAAATGGTGACATGACAGAAATACTTGCATATGCTAAGAACTAATACAGCCTACAACTCAAGAAATATCCAACACATAAATAATAAATTAGCAATCAAATATGCAAATAGATACCCTTGACAGAGCAATCACATGAGATTGTTGTGAATAATTAACAACTTCAAGATAAAGGTACTTAAGTTCCAAATCTGAGTGACAAAAAAGTATCGCAATAAAACTGAATTGAACACAAGAATGAAGTTCAATGGTCAAATCTAACAACCAAAACAGGTAAAGATTTATGTCAAGTCGATCAAATTATCAGCTGCAACTTATACCTATGGTGAAAGACACAGAATTTAAATACAGCAAGAATTCTTCAAAGAAAACTTACCCTCCCTCCAGTTCTATTTTGAACCTTTATCTTTGCCCTCATTTTCAACTGCATCAGAAACCAAAGCCATCGGTCTCTGATCAATAACCTCATCAATGATTCCAAACTCCTTCGCCTCTTGTGGAGTCATAAAGTTATCCCTATCCATATTCGTCTGAATAACCTCAACCGTCTGGCCAGTATGCTTCGAATACAACTCATTCAAGGCATCCCAAACCCGAACAATCTGCTTAGTATGAATTGCAATATCCTTTGCCTGGCCACTATAACCACCAGAAGGCTGGTGAATCATGATTGATGCATTTGGAAGAGAACGCCTTTCACCCTTAGCACCCGCAGCCAACAAGAGAGAAGCCATGGATGCAGCTTGGCCCAAACAGATTGTATTGATTGGAGACCGAATATACTGCATAGTATCATAAATAGCAAGGCCTACACATAACAGTTACACCAATGCAAGTCTCAGGACAGAACAACTCTACATATTATTAGAAAACTAAGAAGAGTAGACTCTATTATTATGAGTCAGACATTTTAATCCTTAAAACTTTAAATACATTATGTAAGTCACAAGTCTTCACAATTATTATAGATTAATAATAGAGGATGACTAAGATGTGTGATTATAATCTGAGATGTTTAAAGATAAAATATCCATAAGGCTTACACCCTCTGTCCCAAAACTATAGTCTTTTTAGCCTTTATTTTGAGTTTTTTTTTTCTCTCTCTCTCAATTCTATCCTCTTATAATAAGTGTTTCTATATCTTATCACCTCTAACCAACAAGACCCGGCACATTTGGCAGATAACTAGGTCCATGTTATCAGATGTTCAAATCCAGACTTGTTATGAGACGTAAGACCCACAATGATAATCTCTACATTAGCCTCGGCATTCTGCTGGGGAACAATCTCAAGTTAAACACAAAGCTTATCGACGCAAATCTTAACTAGTAATCATTCTCTTCAACCTTAAAGATCTAGTTTTGGAAGGGTGTACACATCAAAGATGGTTCCTTTATTGTAATTTTGGGATTTTGGACAAGTTGGGGTTTGCAAAATGGGATTTTGAAAATGGAGAAAGAAAAAGGGGTGAAGAGGGTACCTGCGGTGACGGCGCCACCAGGGGAGTTGAGGTACATGTGGATGGGTTTGGAAGGGTTTTCGGATTCGAGGAAGAGGAGCTGAGCGACGACAACGTGAGCGGTGTCGTCTGAGATGGGTCCGTTGATGCAGATAATGCGTTCCTTGAGAAGACGGGAGAAGATGTCGTATGCTCTCTCACCTCTGGAAGAGTGTTCTATCACCATTGGAACAAGGCTATACGAACGACTACTGCATTCAGTTCTCCTTCTTCCATCCAACAAATTTCTCGCCAACACTTTGGTATTCTGCAAGAGAACTCGCATCGCTCCCATTCCCAACGCAACCAAGATTGGGGATTGGGGATTGGGGATTTTGATTTAGGGCTTGCTCTCTGATTCCAAGCAAGTTCTGAGTCGAATGCCCAACGGGGTTTTCGTGATCCTTCTCTATCTCCCCTTTAACCCTTTTCTTTTTGTTCCTTTATTTATCTATTTATTTTATTTACTAGTATTTTCTTTTCAAATTCAGGCATAATAAAAAGGTAGAAATATATTATTATTTAAAACATTTTCTTTTATTTACGTGTGCAATGGTTGGTATACATACATTTGTGTTTCTTTTAAAGTGCTGTTTGGTTTTCAGTTGATCTTTCACGTCATTTAAGACACTTAAAACTCCGTTTAACCGTAGCGTCTATTTTTAAGTTAATCAAACTAGTGTTTAATCAAACCAATTGAAAAATCAAACACACATTAAGTCTTTACTTCTCTCTTTTAAAATTATTTTTTTATTATAATTAAATATATGTCTTTCTTCCTCAATCTAGGATTTCATTCAACATCTATAAATGGGAATAGGGGTCTTAATGACACTTAACTTTGTTTTTATGGGTGGTGGCAAATCATGTACCTCAATCACAATATTAAAATAAGATTTTTCAATGTAGAAAGTTACTTTATATATATAAATAAAATAGGAGAAAACTTAAATGACCAAATAAATAATATAATATAAACAACTAGAGGTCATTTTTCTGAATAAGAAAAACGATTATATATCAATTATATTAAATACCGTTACACGTTAACTTTTAGCATCTATCTCGCCTTTTTCTCTCTATCATATATTACATGTTTTATTGATTTTCTCTTATCTTCTGTCTCTTTTCTTTGAACAAAAAAACAACAACATAAGTAATGTCAAGTTACCATTTTTCATGAAAAAAAAATAGTAATTCACTTCATTACCGAACAATACTACACAGGTGTACATTTCACAAAATACACTAGCGTGACTCTCTTTGTTATACTTGTCTAGTACTACACAGGAACTAAAACTCATACGCTACTAAGTATACTTGAGTAAATTAGTTAAAGTAGTTGTTGAGTTAATTAAATCGAGATTTGATCAATAGAAAAAATTAATGATTTAATGAAATTTTGATAATTTCAAACAAGGCAAAGAATCAATATTAACCATTAAAATTTTCCAATTTCATAACAATGTAAAAAATCCATATTCTTTCTCACATTCTATATTATTGAATTAACATAATTACATCAAGTGGAACTAGCTCAGTGTTGGTTGGGTAGAGTATATGAGTTATTTTTCTAAATTGTGTTTGGTTTTCAATGAAACAAAAAATCAACATAATTACAAAAACACATTTCATCACCTATATATAGTAATTGGTATAATTACAATAAACTGTAATAACGTTTTTTAAATTTTAACATGCTTGGTGTGTAAGTCAATCAAATTCACCATGGGTTGATTTAATAGCTAGTTTGGTACCAGATCAATATCGTATAACTCTTTTAAGATATGTTCTTTTGTATAATTTGGGATTTAGGGTTTAGGGTTGTCATGGTAAAGAAAGTTATAGGTCAAAACTTTTATTTTCCTACATTGGGTGGCTATCGACGTCAATTTATTTTGACTCTTTATGATTTGGGCAACATAAGGATGAGGGTTTAGAGCTTCCTACCAAGTAGACTCCACCTCTTTAGCATTAATCTATTTTGTTACTCGCTCACGCAATTTGTCTATGTTGGGCGACATTTTGGCTAGAGAGTTGGAAAATCTCCTTCCGTTGACCTCGTTAGAACAATGCATGGGGAAAAGTCTAATGTGAGCTTCAACACTTGGATTGCGTCTTAATTAAAGTGACTGTGAATTACTTAAGGGTCTCGTTGTTGTGTTGTCATAGGCTGACTAGACATATATAAGCACCACGAGTCGCTCAGTTTATGGAGATGTGAGCAACGAATTTGTCTAAGTTCAACAAATTTTCTTATCGCCTCTGTTAGTATACTGGAAAACCACTCCAAAGTATCATCTTCAATGTTGTAGGGAAAAGTTGGCACATGTGTGAAGAAGGTCACTAAATGATTCATGGAATTGAGGGAACCACCATATCATTGAGTGTGCTTTTAGATTAAGGTCAGACTTGTCGGGCTAGAAGGTCAGACTTAGGCTTTTAAAAAGGCCTTTTAAACTAAACAGGTCAGGCCATAAGCTTTCTAAAAAGGTCAGTCTGTTAAATTAAATTAATTATTAATTAGTTATATATATAATATATTTATTTATAACATAAAATAATATATATATATATATATATAAATTAATATTACAAATTTACAATTAAGAAAATTTAGGAGGGAAAGGAACACAAATTTTGTTTAGGTTGTTGTTGGTCATTTAAAAGTCTCACTATAAACAAATCTTTTAAACGGGTTAAGTCTTCAAATATAATAGGCTAATAGACCATGCTCAAACTTGAAAATTTAATGTACATCAAACTAAGGTATTTTAAAGTCCAGCCTGACCTGACCCGACCCATTTCCATCCCTAGCGGAGGGAAATAGGGAGATAACATCAATTATTTAATGTTTAAATGAATACTGTACGTGAAATTGGTGAAGGAAAAAAAAAAGAAACAAACAAACAAAAAGATTTAAAGATATGCAGGAGAATTACTGTATTGGGAGTATTTATACAAGAAATATTATTATTATTATTATTAATTATTTACAGTTGTTGTGTTTTATATCTCATTTTTAGTAATTTTGTGGTCTTTTCTCACGCTCAAAAGTCAGCTGTGAAGAGTCCCACAGTGACTTTGTTCTTGCACAACACTAGCGTGATTGAATTCTATTGGCGCTTTTGAAAGGCCACTCTCAGGTTGGGGACGAGGTACAACCACGCGCCGGTGCAAAATATGCCACATAAGCGACCCCCCAGGATCGTCGATATCAAAACGACCACAAACACCGACGTGGCAACCACATGACTGCACCTCTTTGCGTTCTGAAGCTGCACATGTCGTTTTGAAGCCGGTACAATCTGGTGACACGTGTCATCATCCAATACAGCGCTTCCTCTGTTTCGCTGAAGTGAAAAGAGAAGTTAATAGTAACACTACTGTTTAACTGTAACCAAATTCTGAAGGTATAGTTATAGTTAGTTATATATACCTGTAAGTGTAACGTTCGATTGGGTGTGACAGGGTACAACGTTGGTGTTAGATTGGTTTGTAATAACTTTGACTTCGACTTACACCCCTCACCAGCTTTGCTTTTGAGGTCAACGTCAGAGCCTTGAAGCGGCACCGTTTTGCGAATCCGTCGCCATGAAAACCAGTGCTTGCTCTTTTGTTTAGAGTCGTTTCGAGTTTTGTATCCAAAACAGCATAGATAAAGAGAGTTTCTGGGTTTTGGATGATATTCAATTTTGGCCATCTTATTAAGGGATTTGGAGGGTTGAAATGCCCATATTTATAGCTAATTAAGAGGGAATTAATTAATCAGCAGACTTGGACTTGGTATTAATCCTTCATTTCCTACACCTTTTAGGTACATCCTGAGCTCATTCAAACTATTTTTGTAATGCAACCTCTTACGTACGTGCATGCATATTTATTACCTTGAGCAAACAGACGAGAACATCTTTATATGGTTTCATGGATAAGCTCCAATACAATTTTTTTTTGAAAAACTAAAATTGAATACAAAATTTTAATTAAGGAAATTAAATACTTACTTTTAGAATTACATATTATTTCCTCACGGATCATAGGGTCCCTCGTCCCCCTTTTATTTTAAAAAATCTTCAAAGATTATTATTATTTAATAGTTATTACGTCGAAATTAAATAAAATCTTAAAACCCTTTTATATTTAAATAACATTTTAAGAAATCAACCATATTTTTATATAGTAAATCTCCAGGACTTATTACTTTATACGTATATAGTACGAAATTAATACAATGTGACAGACAATTTTCTTGCCAACATGAACATGGCTTACTATGTGCCTTTTGGGAAGAATACATGTTCCCACGAATTTACCGTTTCAAGATTCTGTTGGTGTTTTGTTAATTTTGCTTGGAGTCTACTCTTCCTGTGTCAACCAATAAAAAATTAACGAAGTGAAATATCAACGGATGTTAACTTTGTTTAATTGTTGTCTAATGTAAAAGTCAAAATTGCAAAATCAATTGTATAAAATAGTGAATACAATGTCAATTCTACGTTTTCAAAGGGCGAAGCAATCAATATTGCGCGAATATACAGCAACGAAAGTACAAGGAAATGCTTAACACATTTGGTATAAGTTTAGTTTAATCAATGTTATTATGTATTCACACCAAGTACCTGAGATATAAAATCTTAAAATAATTAAGGTTAATACTCAAAAAATATCATTTGAATTATAGAATGAATTATAAAATCATATTTATACAATAAGTAAAAACAAAAATTAAATGAGAAATAATCACAAGTTACCAAAATGAAACCGAAGAATAGAGAAGGGACTATCCAACAGAGCATCTAGTAACTTTAGAGATGTTTGATTTGTAGTTGGGGAAACGAAGTTGAGTTATAAAGTGAAAAATTTAAAAGTTAATATTGATCTTTTACGCCGTTCGAGACAATCAAAACTCTAATACAATCACAACTCTGTTTCAGGATAAATTTACAACTTTTTTCCGACCTCAGTTGGGTTCTGTATGTGTGCCATATACTGTTTTTGACATGGGCAATTTCACTGCTTCACGCCAATCAATTAATTATTATGATGATCGAATAACTATATATCTGAAGTGGTTCAGCAATTAGATATGGTGAGACATAAGAAGACACATGAATAAAACAATGGTTGCAGATTTTGTAAATATCTGATTGTTGACTATGCTTGCAACGTGGAAATTGGAATGTCATTGCCTTGTCTTGGAGTCAAAATTTCCCATATATCCTGTCAATTTCAGAAAGACACAAATGCTATCAGTTACTACCAAAAAGTATATGGTTAGTTTTGAATTAGATTATAAATTTGTAATAGCAATGACATCAGCTGGCTGCCCAAAGTTCTATCCATTCCAAATTACTCTGACCCTTTTTTTAATTGTTATCCTTTAAAAATATTAATTAATATATCTTTTTATTTATTCTTGTTTTATACCTAATAATATTTCCTTATTTAATAAATATATACTTGATAGATAAATATTTAGTTATGCCTTAAAATCTTAAAAAGATATATTCAATATGGATAGAAATTAGTCAAGTTAGGTCAAGTCATACTTTACAAGACTTGAAGTTAACCATGTTTATAACTTTATGGTTTTAATTTGGTCTTGTCTGTTTGAAAATCTTACTAAATTTGATAGTTTGTATAAAAGTTTGATTATATTAAGGTCTATAAATAGTTTAATATATCTGATTTAAATAAATAGAGAGACTCATCTTTTAAATAGGCTTACCAACATATAAAATGAAATAATAATTATAGTAGTAAGAACATCAATAGTTATTATTGGTCAACTTACAACAATAATATCATAATCTCATATTCTAAATTTAGCAAAATAAATTATAATATAATAGTTGTTATTGGTCTCAAATTGTCCAAAGACCAATGTTTAAAGTATAAAACATCTTAATACATGATTATCGACATTGAATTTAGTCAGAAAAATGCCGAGGAAAAATAAGAAAACAACAGTTTGTACGTCCCTGTCAGTACAACAAATAACATATAATATAATTATATAAACCATTTCCATGTTCCATGATCATGCCATGAAAAATATATAAAAAAGAAAATGCCCACCCGTAACCCAATTACATTTGATTATTATTTCAATTGATTCTATAAACTACACCTTTCTTTCACAAGTTAAAAGCTTCACTCACACGATGATATTAAGATGTATTACAAAGCCATAACATTAAAAAAAAAAAAAGATAAAATAAAGGAAATGGTTATGCAGACACGGTAGGAAAATGTTTGAAAAAAAGACTTAGTGTCCATTTACAAAAGTTGAGAAAATGAAGTAATACAAATACAAAAATGTAAAGGTTAATATTGATCGTTCGTGTTATTTAAGACAGTCAAAACCTCATTTAATCATAAGATATTTTTTCTCCATTTAAAAAACTTTCATTGACTAATTACAACAGGATACCAAACCGTACCTTACCAAGTTATGCAAAGTATATAGGGAAGAGTGGAGAGAAAAACACATATGAGAAGGGAGGCCCAAGAATAAGTGAGAGAGTTTTTAAACTATGACTTTTGATTTATAGGGAATAGATAGTGAATTGATGATGACTGATGAAGACTAGGGTAATTCTAACCATTTAAATTAGATTTTAATTTAGAATAAATAAAATAAAAATATAAAATATAAACATATTTTTAATGTATTACATAATATATTTTAATATATTATAACTTATAGGTTTGATTTTATATTTTAAAAATTACAAATGTAAGTTGAGTATATAAATTTTATATAAGTCTAAAAGGTTTTTTTTAAGAGTTCAAGTCTAACTTTTTAAATTAAAAAAGGTTTTTTAAAAATGCCCAACCCTAAATTTTTATTAAATAGATCAAGTCAGGTCATAGGTCGCAACTCATCATATTTTCTTGAGTAATTCTTCTTTAGATATCTCACTTATTTCTTTCATCACTACTTCTTTGTTATGTTTTGTATTCTCTTTAAGAAAATTAGTTTTTTTTTCAAATGCATTTGAACTTTTTTTTTGTCCTGACTTTTTTATTTGTAGGATGATACCATATTATGCCACAATAAAAGATATCACACCTTTAAATATTGAATGGAAAATTAGAGCTCGAATAATACATTTATGGAAGGTGTCAGGGTATGATAATCCTAAAAAAGCTGAAAACATTGACATGGCACTAGTTAATGAAAAAACTAGGATGATTATTTATAACAATTTCAAAGTTTTCTTAAACAGATTTTAACTATTACAATTTTATAGGAAGCAACAATTAATGTATTAGTGAGAAAATATTATTCGGGACAACTCATTAGTGGCGTGTTTTTTCCAAAAGCCCCTAAAAAAATTATGTTTTTCTTTCATTTTTTCTATTGAGTTTATTCTATTATTGGGTGGGCATTTGGTCTAGTGGTATGATTCTTGCTTAGGGTGCAAGAGGTCCCGAGTTCAATTCTCGGAATGCCCCAACTTCAATGTAATTTGGGTCCATTTTTTCTACAAGAATGGAAAGCTCAATGAGGCCCTTATTATAGATGGCATATTTCTTTTTGTCAATTTTACCCATCCTTTCTCCCATCTAAATTGCACAAAATTTGACACACACGCATACATCTCATTTTTAAACTATTGGTCTAAGTCCCAAGCTAAAATACCTTGCCAATTGAACTTCACACACATAAGAAGATTTTGGTCTGAAATAGACAATTTACAGGGTATGTGAAATCCTAATTAGAAGGTTTTGGCACTAAAACCTCATCCTATACATGTCAACAGACCTACTTGGAACTTGTGTACCATGTAGCCATATAAATTTACCTATAACCATATCCATTCCTATTATCATCTTACTTAATGCATCATGCCATCCACTGTATTGTCTCCTTTGCCAATTTTGCATACAATTTCATAACACCATATTCGCTCCTATGCATTTACATTACATGACACTCAATTCCAACACATACACAGTTCCTGGACATAATCTCCATAAGAGAGCCTCACTTGACATCACATTTCAATTCACTGCATAAAAAAAATTATACATAACTATGCAATTCACATACATAGCAACCAATCCATGTACACATCCATAATTCATAACAAACCTTCATAGGTTCCAATCTCAATTCAAAGGCTCTACCATACACACACACATATACAAGTCTCCTTATACATTCCAAAACATAATCTACTACCAAAACACATTTGCAGGCAGCCCTGGGTATGGCTTCCCCACATTGGCGGCCATTCACCAATCCGCATCATCCTAAAAATCCACTATAGAAGTCCACAATTGGAGAGTGAGTATATGCCTCAAATTCATAGATAATAACATAAGTATACCATGTCAAATGTCTGAATCAGTCATCCAAAATTAGCAATCAATATTCAATAAATTGTAGTATAATTCATAATCAACATTCCATATATTATAGCACCATTATGTTATGCATGAGTACTTATAGTCATAAATGCATAGATGCGAGTTAGATCTATTCTTTGGTGGAAAATGTATTGTAGTACTATCACAAACACACCATACAGGTAAAGTATTTACCGTGTATCGTACTACCATCCATCATGCAACCTCATGCCACTCTCAGTAGTCATGGCTTCCCATTCTCACATATCAAATGGGTTGCGGGCTGACTTTAGGATACACACACCTAAGCGTCCAAGCTCTCACTAGCTCATTGAGTCATTGCTTGACACAAGAAGCCACCCCCATCAAGGTTGGCCACAACAGTACCCTGCATCCTCTTAGGTGTCACTATACACATTATGCATGAACATTTCACATCCACATATGCAAATATACATTCTCATTATCATTACCACTTTCTTTCATTCAATTCATTTCATCATAATCTTATCATCAATCCATATTCATAATATACTCTTAAAACCTATATGTTTTCCAACAAAGTCATGCACATCACAATATCATACTCGATCATCACAACTCAATTAGCATAATTTCAACATACCAATTGTTCTGTCCTGAACCGGGGTCAAGAGATCCGGTGTCGGGCCAGTCACAAATGTTAACGATTGAATAAGATTGGAGACCAGTTCTGTGTGTATCCGGTCTCTGCAATCCGTTGTCCTGGAGATCCTTCGCACCAGCCTGACGCATTGATGTGGGCGACAGGTGGTGCCACCTGCGAAGATTCTCCGACGCTCAAGTTAGAAGAGTGTATGAACTCAATGAATATTCAAGCAATGCAGTGTATAGAGAGTTTTTTGAGTAAGGACAATGTCACCTGGAACATGTATTACAACATGTTATTTATAGTTGAGCGTGGAAGATGAATCATTGGATGTTAGTGGGCCCATTGGTTCTGATAGCGTGTATAAAAAGTCAATCTGAGTGGGCCAGCATGTAGAGTATGCCAAGGGAGTAGGTGAATTATCAGTGTGCTTTTATGTCACATGGAAGGAGGATAATCACCTTTTCCATAAATCCTGCTGGGGATTGTACCTACTCCTGTCACTGAATGAAAGGGACATATTCCCCTATGTAGATAGTGCCTTCCCTATTACGACACTGTGACAGTCGGTTATAGAATGGATCATCAACCCAGTGTATGAGAGTGGATAAGCCATCCGATGTCTCGGATATCACCCCGGGTGACCGATATAAGGGAGGTTTGCCCAGTGTGTTGCAGACCGGATCGGTACTCTGAATACCGGTTGAACCCTTGGATGGCTAATATGACTTTCTCTTAGATGAGACCGGATCATAATATTTACCGACTGGATTATTATCCTGGGATACCGATTGGCTTCCAGAACGGCTGAGACTGCCTCTTGCCCTCAAGACTGTATCCAGATCGGACAACCTTGGAGCCGGTATCCAGACCGGATCATTTGTCCCCTAGCTTGTGTGAGGGACTAACAGTTGCTCATATAAGCTATGCAATTCACGAGAGGTCTGAATGCCGGCGTATCTCACAAGAATACAAGTTGTATTGTACAATATTGTGGTGCCATGAAGAGTAATATAACTTAGATGTATATACCTTTTCAGTATTCTATGATCCGTTCAGTGTGATTAATCTTTGAGGTTGAAAATTAATCAAATTAGTCAAGGTAAATAAGCTTTAGAACGGAGAAATATATAAATGAATACTGTCCCCAAGTATATATGTTAAGGGATTGGTACCTCTCAGGTGGCATTACCCTTAATTCTTTTGGGGAGAGGAGGAGTCGATCCGTTGCTCACGACCGCGGTGCTCAGGACGGATGACTAGCAATAATTCGTATTTGATCCTAATCGTCAATTCACTGAGTAAGTGATTGAGATTATCCATTCTGAAAGAAGTATTTCAATCGTTGGAACATAGATTGAGTCTTGATAGACTTTCACCATAAGGATGATGATGGGAATTGTCTGCGCCAGGAGTTATATCATCAAATTACAGAGTTGGTGATTGAGACCATCCGTCCTGAGGGAATTACATCTCAATCGTAAGAGTACGGATTGAGGCTTCAAAGACTTCCATCATAAGGAAGATGATGGGAATTATCCACGCCAGGAGTTATATCATCAAATCACAGAGTTGGTGATTGAGATTATCCGTCCTGGGGAAATTAGTCTTTGGCCGTCCTTAGAGTTTGGTTTTAGTCCGACTAATGATTTTGGGGCTCAGGTTAGTCTTATAATCCGAGTGAGACTTCCAGGAGGAATATTTCCGATTGACCCTTCCTATGTGGAAGATTTCCAAGTGATCCTTCGGGTGAAAGATTTCCGAGTGGGGTGTCCCCGAGAGGAGGTGTCCATGAGTGTGACACTTCTACGTGAGATTGCATTGAGTAGAACATTTCCGACTTCCATATAGTATGATACCGAGTGAAGCCTTTTCTGAGTGAAACACTTAAGGACGGAGAAATGCCTCGACTTCGGATGAGTGCGCCTCAGGTAGAGATTGTCCCGAGTAAATAATTCTTGACTGAAACTCCGGAGTAAGATTTCCTCAGCTTACAGAGTTCAAGAGTCAGACTTCAATGAGATATTGCCGAGTGGATTATTTAAAAGTGTAGCATCGAACTTGAAGTGTTTCCGAGAGAGGAATTCCAAGGGAGAATATTTCCGAGTGAGGAATTCCCAGGAATATACTTCTGAGTGAATTCGATAACGATTGATTCTTCAATAGCAACCGACCAATTCTAGAAGTCGTACTCAGAGTTCGGTTTAATCCTACAATCCGAGCCTTCAGCCGGTGTTGGATTTTACCCATTCACCATTTTCTTCACTCGGTGTTGGATTTTACCCATTCACCGGTCTTCGAATGGGGTTCGGTGCAATCCTACAACCCATTTCCTGAGGTTTGGTTCAATCCTACAACCCAGGTCTTCATCGACGTTCGGCTAAACCTACTAGTCGTACTCAGAGTTCGGTTTAATCCTACAATCCGAGCCTTCACCGGTGTTCAGCCAAACTTACTAATCGTACCCAGAGTTCGGTTTAATCCTACAATCTGGGCCTTCAAATGGGGTTCGGTTTAATCCTACAACCCATTTCCCCCTCGAGGAGTTACATCGTCAATACACAGAATAGGTGATTGAGATCATCCGTCCTAAGGGTCTTCGTTTCATCCCTCAAGGAGTTACATCGTCAACTACAGAATAGGTAGTTGAGATCATCCATCCTGAGGGTCTTCATTCATCCCTCAAGGAGTTACATCGTCAACTACAGAATAGGTAGCTGAGATCATCCGTCCTGAGGGTCTTCATTCATCCCTCAAGGAGTTACATCGTCAACTATGTAACATCCTAATTTTTTTTGGATTAAGGGTAACTAAGGAATAAATATTAATTAAGGTTAAGTTAAATTAGTAATTGAGGTAAATTGTAAATTACTAAGTGATAACTTTGATCAACTCCAATTAATGCACGATGGCTGATGGCTAACGGTTAGTGATGTGACGGTGCAGCAGCCATCATTACACATTGGAACACCCACTCTCCATTGGTCATTGGGGGTATATGTGCTGAAGGGCCTTTCATTTCCCTTCTACCTTTCTCATTTTCTCATTTTCTCAGAAATCTCTTGGAGGCTCTTCTTCTTCCTCTTCCTTTCGTTGCCTTCTTCTTCCTTTTATCTCTCGTTCAAAACTGTTAGTGTTCGGTAGGAAGTTGTAGTGTGAGATACTTAAGACTGTGGGGGTGTTTGTTGAGAGTAACTGTTGAAGAAGAGGTTAACTCTTGGTTTTTCCCAAGTTGGTTCAGAGTTGACATCTGGGTTCAAGGACTGCTCGTGTGAAGGAGTAACTAGTCAAGCGTTTTAACTCGAAGAGCTCTAAGTTCTCCTAGAGGTAGGGGGAGTTTAACATCTCGAATGCATGGTTTGTGAACGAGCCCAGGATAAAAGTATCACGTGTGTGTGTGTGTTTGTGAACTTGATAATTGTGTGAAATATTTTAATGATAACTTATGAATACCGTGTGTGTGTGTGTGTGTTAGCTAGGTCCTGTTGGTAACTTTGTACGTAAATGTATGAGATTGGGATGTTTGTTGGGATGTTATATTCAAATATAAAAGGGTACTGGTTATGTATGTATATACCGAGTGTATATTGTGGAACAGTTGGTTGACATATTATGATTGTATGCATGTACATGGTGGGATTTCATAGTGAATATATGAGATGTATGTACTGCATGGCTTTACCGACTGAAATACTACTGTGTTGCTAATGAATACTTGTGGGATATGATAAAAGACCCTGGGTTGGACTTGGGGCAGTGCCGAGTGCACTAAGCGTTGGACGCTTGAAGACCTTGGGTTGGACTCAAGGCAAGCTTACCGAGTTGGACTCGGGGCTGCCCGTAACACTTCCGTTGTTGCTTGGAGCAATTGTGTTACGTGTGAGGGCAAACGGTTTGGTACCAGTAAAACGGCCGGATCAGCTTGGAGCTGAATAAAAGGCTTGGAGCCTATGTTGCAACATAATAATTGCTAAAAACAGATCGAAATTGAATGTGTATATGTTTACACTGTTGATGAGCTCAATATGATTGCAAGTGTATGCGTGGGAATGACATGATTCATATAGCCTTGTACTAGTTAAATGAATCCCGATTGAATAGCACTGTGTGTATAGATATACTTAGTGGTAGTACATAATATGGATTGAGCGAGTCATTGTATTGTACAATGAAGATTGGAGGATTTTCGAGTCATTAACTATCATTTTATATATGTAAGCTCACTCCCCTACTGTGGCTATATTTCAGTGAATGTTGCTCGGGACAGCGTGTGAAGGAAGAACTGATTTCCGTGCGCAAAGTATCGGAACTGTGGAGGCATACATATGTACATATATATATATTGTGTGAAGGATGTTGTCATAGCCTTGGCCGGCTCTAGTATAATCTTTTGTTTAAATGTATGAGAATTGAACCTCTCGGGTTGAGAGTACAACTCATTAGATATATATATATATATATATATATATATATATATATATTGATGTGTTTATCTTATTTTGTGAGTAATGATTGTAGATGAACGTTCAAGAGGTGTATATTTATATTTGACCAAGTGTATGGGTTGGTATGGCTCTTAAGAGAAAGAATGTGCTGAGTTATTGGTGTGGGAGACGAGATATTTGGCCCTATTTCGAGTGTGGAAGGACTAGAGTATTTCCGAGTGGGTAAGACTCAGGTTTTCCGAGTGAACTGGGTCGTATAACCCGAGAGGGGATTTACTTGTAAACCTTCCGAGTCATAATCTATTAGAATTTACCGAGTATGAGAATCTGGAATATTCCAAGTGAGTGAAGCTACGAAACCCTTAAGCGAGACTTGAACTTGCGGAGAGTTCCTAAGGTATGAGAGGTCTAATATGCCGAGTGAAAAATATATATGTGGGACCCTTCCAAGTGATGCGAGATTGTGGTGAGACTCCATATTCGAGTGTAACTCATGTGTGAGCCTTTTTCTGAGTGGTGGTAGTTCTAGTGGATTCTGAATAAAAGACATTATTTATATATGTTGATTGAAAGGTGAGCATCTGTCCGAGGGAATAACATAATATGAATTCTGAATGAATAGATGAATATATATATATATATATAAGTGTTTATATTGATTTGATGCTTCTTACCGACTGGAATATAAATGACGTTGTGTGGATACTTCCAAGTTAGTGAGTCCCGAGAGGAATATAGGAGGTTTAGATCCATTTCCGAGTGAGATTCACGGGGTGGCCTTTTTCCGAGTGAAAATTTATGGTGAGCCCCGAGTGGGGAATGAATTGAACATTCCGAGTGGAAATCCAAGTGAACCTCTTCCGAGGGAAGAGATGTTGTATTGGCTTAGATTGGAATATATTCGAAGTGTACGATATATATATCTGTATAACCCGAGCGAGTAAAATCTGAGAGAGTCTGAATGGGACTTAACTTAATGGTATTCTCTGAGTGAGGGAGTTTTAATATGTCGAGTGCTAAATGGTTGATGTTTTCCGAGTGACTCGGGGTTGAAATATACCGAGTGGTGTTGATTGGGTAATATCCCGAGTGTTGGGTTAGCCGAGTGTGGCTCCTCGCTTTAGCGAATGAAGGATTCGTTCCAGCGAGTGTGTGTTGTTGGGAAGGCTTCTGGGTCGGCTTCGCTCAAGCGAATTGGGCCTCGCTTCAGTTATGTTTTTTTTTCCACTGGGCTGACTATTGACTGGCTTTTATTTCTTCCCGCCGTGATGCATGGTGGTCGGCTTTTCATTGCCTTGCCTTCCATTTCATGTTTTATTTCTAGCCCAGTTCTTCATGATTTATTTTGGGGAGAAGCTTCTCCTGCCCCGGATTTAACTCTAATTAATTTTAGGATGTTACAAACTACAGAATAGGTAGTTGAGATCATCCGTCCTGAGAGTATCTTGTCACAACGGAGTTGTGCGTTGAATAAAATGATGAAGACAACAGGTAAGCAGATGGAAAATTTCATTAATTATGAAGTTCAATACAAAAGAAAGAAAGAGAGCCAGGTCGGGGTTATGCCTCGTTAAACCTCCTTGGTAAAATCCGATCGGAAAAACCCAAGTAAGGAAAAAAAGTGCACACCGTCTTACCGACTAGCTATAACAGCTGGGGGCGTCCTTAGCTTTAGTGGCCTGATACTCAGTCAATGACCTCTCGGGGGCCCTGATATCGTTGGGGCATAACACTTTGCAGTTCATGCTCGCCAATCCGGACTCCCTTTGGCTTTTTTGAAATAGCTTCTTTGAAAAGATACTGTTTAAGTTTACCCTCTCGGATTAGGGCCTCGATAGTATTCTTCAAAGCCTGACATTCATCTGTTAAGTGGCCCTCTTGTTCATGGAATTCACAATACTTCCGAGGGTCTCCGTGCTTACGAAGTTGGGGCGGCATCCTGACCCCGTATGCAGCAAGCGTTGGCCATCCGATCTCCCTCAAAATCTGAGAGCGTTTAGAATTTAACGGAGCATAATTGCCAAATACATGTATCTGTTCTTCTTGACTCGGAGAAACAGGATTATCAGAGATATTGCCTTGGGACGGTGTCTCCATGCATTCCGATCTAGGCCAATTCTTATCTCTCCGTTGTTGATATGTCATTGAGGATTTCTTTTTAGCTGCTGTTGCTTCCAAGTGCATTTCTATGCCCACGTATTTTGAAGCTTTTCTCCGAAACTCCTCCAACGTCGTCGGAGGACTCTTTGCCAAAGACAAAGCCAATACGGATCCAGGCTGTAAGGCTTCGACAATGATGTGAAGCTGAATAGCCTCCGTGAGGTTAGGTGTGACATCCCTATTTTTAATAACAGTTTTAATCTTGTAATTTTGAAGTATGGAAAGTTTGTAAGTAAGAATAAGTGAATAAATACCCTGTAGATGGTCTGTGATATCTCAGAAATTTCATTTTTGGGTGTGATTATGGAAATTATATAGACCATTAATGGTATTATGCAAATTCCGAGTGAAAAAGGGCTCTGTTCCGAGTGACCAAGAGAAATTCCGAGTAAAAGTTGAAAATTCCGACTGAAGGTTGGAATTCCGAGTGAGGGTCATGATTTCCGAGTAAGACATGACTGAGAGAGCCACTTCCGAGTGGAGTCCTAGCCTCGGAGACAATTTTGAGTGAAGTGTGTTTGAGAGAACCACTTCTGGGTGAAAGGTCCGAGTGACCCGTCTTCGAATGACTCGTTTCCGAGTCAAATGACTTCGAATGACTCATTTCCGAGTCAAACGCCTTCGAATGACTCATTTCCGAGTCAAACGCTTCCGAGTGACTTGTTTCCGAGTCAAACATTTTCAAATGAGTCGTTTCCGAGTCAAACATAGTCAAATGCCTCAATTCCGAATGAAACTTCTCTGAGTGAAAATTTCTGAGAGAAGTACGATTTCGAATGAGTACTTCTCGGATCAAGATGTGTCCGAGTAGTGAAATTCCGAGTTAGTGAGCTCAGAGTTGAGTGTAACAATGCCATGAGAGAGTTCACCCGAGTGAGACATTTTCCAATTGGGATAACACCGAGTGAAATTTCATATTTCGCTTAAACGAGAGGGTGCCTCGCTCAAGCGAGTCAGTATTGCAAGCAGATTTCACCCTGTTCGCTGGCTTCGCCCAAGCGAGCCTTGTGCCTCGCTCAAGCGAGTCGGAATTCGCTTGAGCGAGAAGGACCCCTGATGCATAATCATTCATTTCACTCAGTTTTTTTCACTTCACCCAAGCGAGGACAGTATGACTCGCTCAAGCGAGTCGGAATTCGCTTGAGCGAGATGAAGTTTTTCCTTTGCTGACCAGATCCACGCTAAAGCAAGCATTCTACGCTCAAGCGCCTAGGGTCCTGATCCTTCACGTGAAACACTTTTCACTCCAATCATAACACCTTTATATATTTTATTATATATCCATTCCAATCAATGCAAGCTGACAACGGAAGTGGTCAAAAACAGCTCACCTTTTGTCCAAAAGTCTCCATTATTCCACCTAACCTTCAGTCACGAGAAAACTTGTCTCCCACTTGCCTCTTCCTTATTTAATTGATGCCATAATTCATTCCCAAGGCTAAACTTTCTGAACCATCAGAAATTAACAAAAGCTCTCTCCTTCTTCTTCTATGTACAAGCTTCTTTTTCTCTCATTTTCCTTTTCTCTCTCACTCGGAGCTGAAGCAAGGACAGTAAAGGGAACGTCCTCAACTCCATTAAGGTAAGGGGAGTATATTCTCGGGTATTCTGGGGAAATCCGAGTGATAGGAAAGGGTTAAGGTACCTTTAGTCCTCACCTTTCCAGGACAGATTCAGGAATTGTGTGAATTAACATGCTTTAATTGTTACATATTTGTATATATATATATATATATATATATATATATATTTGTTGCTAAGTGGATATACTCAGTGTTGAATTGTGAAAAGATATGATCGGTATTGGACTGTGAAAACATTAAGAATCATGGGTGTCTATGTGAATTCCAGTGAAGAATTATAAACAGAAGTCGGATTCAATAATAACAAGCTCGGTTCTACATCAATCCGACCGGTTTTTACATCAATCAAACCGGTTTTACATCAATCCGACCAATTTTACATCAATCCGACCAGTTTTACACCAATCCGACCAGTTTTACACCAATCTGACCAGTTTTACATCAATCCGACCGGTTTTACATTAATAATAATTTCAAACAGATCTTTTGAATTAAATGATAAGCCGACCGACTCACTTAAAATACACAAATACATAATTTCAATCGGTATTCTCATGAGCCAGTCAAGACTTCCAATAAAATACAATCTGAGCTGCTGAGTGTCTTCACATATCATGGTTGGGCCCTTCATTCACTGAAAGGCCACTCGGAGTCGGAGTACACTTCCTTCCTCGGAAATCATTCAGCTTGGAAGGATTACTCTTATGTTTATTATTCTCAGAATTATTCACTCAGAAACACCTTCAATCGGAATTAGAGTCCTTTAACCAAAAACACCATTCCTGGAAAGACTTACTCGGAATGTTTTACTTGGAAATGACACAGAGACACTTCCCTCGGTAAACCATCCACCCTGATAAATTTCACTCGGACGTTTACTTAATCAGAAATATCATTCCGAGAGGTACTTCCACATCTCTCGCAAATAACTCATTCGGAAGCATTTCACTCGGAGATGTTTCCATTTTACTCGGATTTTAACTTACTCGAATGTGTTCCATTTTGACAGAACGATTCCTCACTCAGAAAACTCTTTTCAATCATATTTCACTCGGGAAAACATCTTAATTTCACTCAGAAACTCCTCTCAGCCTGATTTACTCGGAATCCTATTTACTCCACTCGGAATCATAGTTATTTCACTCGGAAAACTCATTTCACTCGGAATCAATTTTTTTTTTACTCGGAAAATCTGGTTTTCAACATTGTCACTCGGAAACAACTCTTTTTACTCGGAAAACTTTATTTTTTTATATTTTTCACTCGGATTTTCATTCAGAAACTCTTCTTTAATTCTTTTTAAATTATTTTAGGATGTTACAATTATTATTATTATTCTTATTATCATTATTATTGTTATTCTTATTATTATTATTATTATTATTATTATTATTATTATTATTAACTAGTATTATTGTTATAGATATTATTATTGTTTTAATCTCGAATAATGAAATAAGAAACATATTATTTACTCTTTAAACGAAGTATTATTTTATCCAAGATATAACCAATATATTTTCTAGAATAAGAATAAATAATAATAAAAATGACTTGCAACGTCTGAATAGTTGATGGATCCAAGAGCTTGTGAATAAATATTATGAGACTGGAAACACATAGATACCCAAGGATCAAATGATAAAAATAATGCATTTCGCATCATGAAAATACTTTGAAGGAAAAAAACTAGAGCATACACCTGGTACGCTGGAGGACATTCACGTTCGATCTCTGAGGGGAATCTTGGGAGTACGACCGGAACGGAAACCCAGTGGCATCAGAGTCGCGCCTGAAGCCGGGTGAGACGATGCAATTCTGGTGTACTTCGACTAAATGACAGGATATATCTATGATCGTGTAGAGCCAAGTCCCAAGATGAAATAATATATATTGATGAGAACCTGTGAGTTCATTCGTACCTTATGATAATGAATGGAGGACTTGGTGAGCTCCAATCGCTCTAGAATGGAAACGTTGTGCCCAAGAGGCAACTTGAGCAGGATGAATTCCAAAGAATAAAAGAATGATGATGGTGGATTGATTTATTGGGCCCACATGCATCATGAGACTTAATTAAGATAAATCATAATAAACCCTACTCATGCATTTCCATGACAATGTTTGATTGTTATAGTTATAAATATGTTAATTGCATGATTTATGTGATATTATCTGTTGACTGGATTATGTCTGCACCGGGTAACCTTCAGGGTCTTGGGTTATACTCACCCTTACTGTTGAATATTAACAGAGGAAATAGGGAATCAAGAACAGGAGTACGACGAACAGCAATACGCTGAACCAACTGGGAGTGTTCATTAAAGTAGAATAGATGTAGTAGATATTTATTAATGAATAATAAGACACTGGATGACTGTATAATATTTAAGGGTGCCTGCGTGCCCCATTCTATTAAGAGTACAATTACTTATAGTTTGTGAATGACTATGCGATTTATCTACTATTTGCTTCCACTGATCTGCCATTATTTTAAAAAAAATATATCACTTTTTCTGAAAACTGTTAACACTTTTAGTTAAATAGGATGATCCTATAGAAGGGTTTGTCTTATCTAACCGAGGGTGTTACATTAGGCACCAAAGCAGCCTCCTTGTAAAATCTCTTCAAAAACTCTTTGAGAGTTTCATTTTCCCCCTGTCTTATCTGAGCCAAGGTATGGGAAGTCCTTGGGATATCCCTAGAGATGATGAAATGGCTCTCGAATGAAGTCGCCATTTTCTCCCAAGAATCTATTGACTCCGAGGGTAAACTTTTGAACCAACCGAGAGCCTCCTCCGTTAAAGTTCGTGGGAACATCCTGCACATCACATCTTCATCAGCTCCCAAGTACATGGCCTCATACGTGTAAGCATCAAGGTGCTTAATGGGGTCGGTTTCTCCATTATACTTTCCGATGGAAAGTGGTTGGGTCGTTTGCAAGTGCTTGGGGATGAGTATACTCATGAGCCTCCTTGAGAAAGGGACGTTGAATCAGAATGGCCCAGAAGCCATCACTGTCTGCCCCCTCTTCCTTACTCTGTTTCTGTCCCCAGAATCTTGAGTTTGACTGGAGAGTTGTGGATCTTTCTCTCGTAGATGTATGACGAGTATCCTCCACCTGAGACATCACTCTGTCCCCAGTTCCTCCTTTTTCCCTTCGCAACTCCCTCAACTCCTCCCTGAGTTGCCTGATAACTTCATCTCGAGGATCAGGGGTTGCCACTGGTACCATTCTCCTTGAATGGGTTGCTGGTGATTCAAAGACGAATCTCCCCTCAGCTTGTTGATGGGTCACATCCTCCACATGACCATCCACAAAGTCGCGTCCATCTCCTTCCATTGTCAACTACTAACTTCTACAGAAAGTGGGAATAACTCTACCGAGTCCCACCGGGCGTGCCAATGTTCTGTCCTGAACCGGGGTCAAGAGATCCGGTGTCGGGCCAGTCACAAATGTTAACGATTGAATAAGATTGGAGACCAGTTCTGTGTGTATCCGGTCTCTGTAATCCGTTGTCCTGGAGATCCTTCGCACCGGCCTGACGCGTTTATGTGGGCGACAGGTGGTGCCACCTGCGAAGATTCTCCGACGCTCAAGTTAGAAGAGTGTATGAACTCAATGAATATTCAAGCAATGCAGTGTATAGAGAGTTTTTTGAGTAAGGACAACGTCACCTGGAACATGTATTACAACATGTTATTTATAGTTGAGCGTGAAAGATGAATCATTGGATGTTAGTGGGCCCATTGGTTCTGATAGCGTGTATAGAAAGTCAATCCGAGTGGGCCAGCATGTAGAGTATGCCAAGGGAGTAGGTGAATTATCAGTGTGCTTTTATGTCACATGGAAGGAGGATAATCACCTTTTCCGTAAATCCTGCTGGGGATTGTACCTACTCCTGTCACTGAATGAAAGGGACATATTCCTCTATGTAGAGAGTGCCTTCCCTATTACGACACTGTGACAGTCGGTTATAGAACGGATCATCAACCCAGTGTATGAGAGTGGATAAGCCATCCGATGTCTCGGATATCGCCCCAGATGACTGATATAAGGGAGGTTTGCCCAGTGTGTTGCAGACCGGATCGGTACTCTGAATACCGGTTAAACCCTTGGATGGCTAATATGACTTTCTCTTAGATGAGACCGGATCATAATATTTACCGACTGGATTATTATCCTGGGATACCGATTGGCTTCCAAAACGGCTGAGACTGCCTCTTGCCCTCAGGATTGGTATCCAGATCGGACAACCTTGGAGCCGGTATCCAGACCGGATGAACATTTCACATCCACATATGCATATATACATTCTCATTATCATCACCACTTTCTTTCATCCAATTCATTTCATCACAATCTTATCATCAATCCATATTCATAATATACTCTTAAAACCTATATGTTTTCCAACAAAGTCATGCACATCACAATATCATACTCGATCATCACAACTCAATTAGCATAATTTCAACATACCAATCATTCACAACACATACATCCTTCATATGTACAAGCATTATTGATTTAAATATTTCACAAAACATTAATCAATCATATTCATATTTAATATAGAGTCACCTGTCTATTATATATGTAATTAAAACACAATACTCATTTGCTTACTTTACAAAAAGTACCCAGATATCACTGAGGGTTTTGCTTCCACAACCGATGTCGAACCTATGCACCAAAACATATATTTGACTACTCAAATTACTAATTGAATCCTAACTTATCATTTCCTAGTATAACCCAAGTTACTCAAAACCTAATTTAATCTGAAATTAACTTAATCAGTGAGTGAAAGTTAGAATTTAGGATTGCAACTTACCGAACGTAAAGTCAAAAATGAGTTGGAGGAGGGTTTAACTTCTGGTTGCCACCAACGAGCTCTAAATGTCACTACAAGATAAGAGTTTTAGAAATTGGGCTTAGGCGTCATGAAATTGAACAATAGGGGTTAGTCATAAGTATTTCCTCTAAGGTGGTGTTTGGTATGAAGGATCTTTTTAAGTGAGATTCCCGTGAATGTGTTTCTCTGGAATGTGTTTTCCTGGGTAACTTATTTCCCATGTTTGGTATTAAAAAAATTTATCCAGTGACCTTTTTAATTTCTCTCATTCCCATGTTTGGTGTTAAAAAAACTTACCCAGAGATCTTTTTGTTTTAAGAGGATTTGGGAAAAAAATTAGGTTATTTTTGTCTTAAAATTTTTTATCCCTGGGAATATGTAAGATACCCACCTATTGAAATGAGAAAGTGAAATTTTTAATTCTTTTATAATTAAGTTTCTTGGGAATCTCACATTCCTGGGAATGGTTTTTTTTATCTCATACCATACATGGTTAAGGAAATGTTTTAAGTAGCATTCCCATGAAAGTTCAGAGATCCTTCATACCAAACACCACCTAAAGCTTACCTTAACTAACTCAAATTGGAGAATGGAATTTTGATACCCCTTGGCATCACATGCACACACGCATGAGAAAAAAGGAAAAGAAGCTTATCTAGGTCTTGGTTATGGAGGAGAGACAAAGAAGGTGAAGAAGTGAATGAGGAGATGGTGTTTAAAGGAGAAAGATGATGACACTAGGGAAGAGAGAAAAACAGGGCTTTGGTCCATTTTCTTTCTTTTTGTTTTTGGCATCAGGAGAAAAGAAAAAATTTAATTAGTTTAGGACAAGGGTATTTTGATCCACTCACATGATTAATTAGTTTAAACCTTACTTAATATATCCCATTAATTATTTAATTATCGTCAATGAGTTGAAAATTTAAATTAGTATGTTACAAATATTACTTTAATTATAATATATTAGACATACATATATATGATTTTTATTAATATATATGCACGATTATGTAATTAAAATCAATAAAAAAATATACTACTTATTTGGTAAGACAAAAGTATGTCTTTACTTTGTTGTAAAAAAAATGATAAATTTACCTTAAATAAAGAAAAATATAGACAAAATCTAAAGAATACTCAATAGCAAGTAAGAATAGGAATATGACTTAAATATGTGAGTATGAACTCATATCAGTTTCAACTGTAACGAGAAAATCTATTTTGATTCGGATTATAAAAAATCCGATCTGATTTATTGAGATAAGATGAGTTCAGAAATATAAATACCCATCTGATTATAAAATTAATTATTTTTAATTATAATAATAGTTAATAATATTAATAATAATAAATTAATATATTTTTAAAATATGAGACACGAGTACTTTTTATTTTTTAAGATTATTTTAAAATATTACTTTAATTATAATGTGTTAGATATATATGATATATATATAATTAAAATCAATAAAAAAACAAAGGTATAGTAAAATGTTAAACTTGTAAATTGGATTTAGTAGTATAATTTTAAACTCAATTTTTAAATTTGTACCGAAACTATCACAACTTTTATGAGATTAGAGTGGAGAGACCTAAAGGCACATGGTGGCAATTACCAACAGCAAGACGTTTGAATGAATCCCTGAAAGAAGCTGTGCTAGAATTTGCGGTGTGGCGATTACACGGTTGTTGAAATACTCAACTCAAGTGAGTGTTCACGCTCATGTCAAGTGTTCCCCATCGAATCATCACCCTCAACCATGCTGCTGCTTCTCTTTTCCTCTCACGTCTCCTACCTATTCACATCTCCACCGTCAAAGGTTTTTCTTCTTCTTCTTCCTATACCCACTTTTACAATATCTCACATTACTGTGCCACCATCATTTGTTCACCGTGCCACTATATTTTTACTCCATCATCACGATTCACAACACATATACTCTTTCGAGTTAAAAAACATTTTTATGATAATAATAAACTTTTTCCATTGTTCCAACATATTATTTGAGAAAAATCTAACATGCGTCCACGGATTTAATAGTTGTGTTATAGAGATGTGTGGAAATGATTTGTATATATTTAAAATGGAAAATAGATATTGTTCACTCCAGGTTAGAATTGTATTTAGGCTAAAAGAGATCATTTGTTATAAGAGTAATTTTGAGACCATTTATACCATCAGTAAAGAAAAGAAATAAAACTTTTGAACTAGGCCCAAAATGATTTGGATGTAATATCAGGGAATTTCCTTTATTTTTTACTAAAAAAGGGGAGAGGGATATTAATTTAAATTAATTGAAATTATTGAAAATTGTTTGTCTCCTTGGAATTTTGGGAAAGGCGGCGGAAGGAGAGATATATGTTCAGTTGGATCGTGGTCAGTGATGAGGGAGATGGAGATGGAGAGGGTGGTGAAGAAGGCAGAGGCGCTGGTGGAGAAGGTGATGAGAGGGAACGACGCTTCCCATGACGCCGCTCATGTTTGGAGGGTTCGTGACCTTGCTCTCTCCCTTGCCCACGAAGAAGGCCTCTCTTCTCACCCTCACTCCATGGAAATCGTTGAACTTGCTGCTCTGCTTCATGATATAGGTCATCAACTCTAATTTATTTTTTAATTCTTCTTTTCTTACTGTTAATTTCTACTCTGCTACTAAATTTACTTCTCTCCTCGCAACTGCAGGTGATTACAAGTACCTCAGGTTTGTAATTATTATTGTTATTATTATTAAATTATACAATCTTCTGTGTGGGATCAGTTTGTTAAAAATTTGTTGAAGCATGATGCCATTTTTTTTTTGTTTTGGTTGGTTTATTCAGGTTTTTGTTATTCATACATACACACACACATTTCATCTTGTGTCTTCCT
Source organism: Clitoria ternatea (assembly GCA_037962975.1). NCBI lineage: Eukaryota > Viridiplantae > Streptophyta > Magnoliopsida > Fabales > Fabaceae > Clitoria > Clitoria ternatea. The sequence continues at coordinate 72,078,554 of CM075676.1, forward strand.
TTCGTTTTCCCCTCATGAGCTAGTGCTTTGTTGTCCAGGGATCCATCTGAGGAAAAAATTGTTGAGAATTTTCTCGACCAAGAGGGAGTTGAGGAGGACAAGAAGTCCAAGATTTTGAAGATTATCAAAGGAATGGGTGAGTTACACGAATGTAACAAATACTACTGTTTCTGGCTTGTACATTATTATTACTTCTTGTATTCAGATATATCATCTTTAATCTTGATGTATGATTTTGTGGCATGATAAAATAGTTTTTAAGGATTTGAGGTGCCTATGGCAGCTCTTGGAAAAGTGAAAGAGTCTAAAGGTTATGTTGATTGTTAATTTGGCACTTTACTTAGAGGCTTTTGGACATGTATAATTAACTTTTAAGGGTCCTTATTGTAGGTGTTTGAACTGTGTGCCCGAAATTGCATGTTGTTTATTACTTTATTTTCATAATTTTATTTATAGTTCCTGATCCATTTGGCTTTTTGCCTTCAGTGTTATTTGGGGAGATATGCCACAATTTGTGAAGAAAAACCTTTGGCCCCTTTTAAAATTAGGAAACTTGGTTTGAATGCAAATGACAGTTAAGGATTACTGTAAGTCTTTCAGGCTGCGTAAGTCCATACAATGATATGATCTAGACTGTGGAGTGTCTAAGAATGATGAACATTTCATTCAAAGTTGGTTGGACTGATACTGTAAAATAGAATAGTTTGGTTGTTTATTTCAAAGTTTCTAGTTCCTTTTGTTGGCTTCATTTTATAAATATAAATCTTGACATTGTGACTGACCATAAAATCTGGTGTTGTAAATCCTATGGTTCATGCTTGCTGCAAACTCCCTTTGGATTCAGGAACCATCCCCATCTATTAGTCTTCTTTTCTTATGAACACTAGGTTTCAAGAATATCTCAAAAATGTAAATCTTCTCTCATGTAGGGAATAGCATTTTCCCATCCAATGATCATTTTTACAATTCACAGCATGTTTTGTGTAGTTGTTTTAAAATGCTATTAGAATGGGTAGATTCCTTTTGAAAAAGTTAGTGCCTATTTAAGTTGCTGATATGTTCTTAACAGTAACTTCACTTCTGCCACTTTGCATTTTGCTTTTCGGTGCTTGTTGAATAGAAAAATAACTCGTTCTTTATGCCACTTTCAATATTCAGGTTTCAAAGATGAGGTCACGGGAAAGGGAAATACTGAATGGTTTCCTGAATTTGGGGTTGTGCAAGATGCTGATCGACTTGATGCTATTGGAGCTATAGGTATTTGTTGGAATTAGCTGTGTTTCAGCCTTTCTCGCAAAACTACTGAAATATGTATTGCTTAATTTGTAAAGTTATGGTGGCAATTGGGATTGGCATGTTAATGTACAAATTGGAAACCTCTTACACCGTGTCTTCAATATCAGGAGTTGCACGTTGCTTCACCTTTAGTGGGAGTAGGATGATGAAGCTGCATGATCCTGCTATTCCACCACGATCTGATTTATCCAAGGAGCAATACATGAAAAAAGTGGAACAAACTGCTATTAATCATTTTCATGAGAAGCTTTTGAAGCTCAAGGATATGATGAAAACCAAGGTATGAGAGTATTATGGTTTTTGCTGACCTTATCAAATTTTGACAGAGACCTGAAAGTATAAATCCTGTTATTTATTATGCCTGTGAAGATTGTATATGCATATGTATTAAGTCTGTTGCAGAGTTTGAATGTCAGCTACCTATTTCAGGCAGGGCAGAGGAGGGCTGAGAAAAGGCATAAGTTCATGGAGGAGTTTGTGAAGGAGTTCTATGACGAATGGAATGGTTTAAACTAATTAGTACCCGTTCTTATTATTACCTAATTTTGCTTGTCTGAGACCTAAGCCACCAGTATCTTTGGGGTAACAAATTTTATCCCGGTTCAGGAGATGCATTTTCCTGTTGTTTTCCTCAGATCCCCATAGGAAATCTCTGCAGATTTTGTCTGATGAGTTGCAAATTTGTTTGGGAATCAACATGGTCTGCATCATGTAAGTGGGCATTGCCTGCAAAACACATTGTGTTATTAGTGTAAGTCTTCCAGCATAGGAAAGTTGTCTTGTCTTCCATGTGCTCAATCTGCCTTTCACCCTTTCAGTAAGACCATGAAAATGGTTTTTAGAAAGTTTGTTATGGATAAATGGCACACCTAAATATTTACCAATATCGTCGGTACATTGGAAGCCAATGCCATCACTAATAATTCTTCTATTGTTCCAAGGAACATTTTTAGAAAAAACGGACTCTAGATTTATTGATATTGACCTTTTGCCCATAACTTTCTAAAACCTTAATTATAACCTTTACCTGTTCAGAGCTAGCTTCAGAAAAGAGAATGAGATAATCAGCAAAACATGAATTTGATAAATAAGGACCATTATGAGATAATTTTATAGGCTTCCAAACTTTATAATCAACGGCTAGATTAATAAGGTGAGATAATCTTTCAAGACATAAAATAATAGGCCCTGTTAATAGTAGTATTGGTATTGTATAAACTAAAGAGATGTTTTAAGTTGAGGTGATGCGGAGCATAAAATGGAGTGATGTAATTAGAGATCTGTCGTTATTACCATAATTGACTTACTAAAGGTTAATTAGTTGACCATTAACCCATCAAATCTTAACCATTAAAATACTATCTAAAAATGGGGTAACAAAAGGAGGTTGTAAAACCTCAATATATATCCTACGGTTTAAAGTTATTATTTTGAATGACGTGAATAATACATATTAACTTTTAGATGTTTTTATTTTTATAATTCTATTTTTCTAATTGCATATCAAACAAACACTATAACATATTAGATCATTAATAAACTCAAATTTATAAACACTATAACATATTAGATCATTAATAAACTCAAAATTATATATAGGTTCCATTAACCGAATATATTTATGGTACATAGGTACATAAGGTATACATCACCCTATGAAAATTATCTCACTATTCTTCGCGGGCAACAACAATTCTTCACGGGGCAATTATACACTTCAATTAGTATATGAAGTTTTTTTACAAGATTCATTTTGATTCTGGCGGAAAAAAAGTTTTTAAAAAGAACTAAAATACTTAATATGTTTTTACCCTTTATAAATATAATTTTATTTTCTTTTGATTCTCCAAAAAAAAAGTATTGGTTTTCTGTTTTCATTCTTACAAATTTCAAATTTTTAAAAAATAATTTGGCTACATATGAATCACGTGTGATATATGCAAATATGACAATCAACAATCATGTTAACATTGCATATGATAATATATCCGAATCCATAACCATGCCATCTATATACATTCATAAAAACTTACTTTAAAATGTGTACAAAACAAAACGATAATTTTTTTTTCTTTACCAAATAAACATTTTTTCTTGAATGATTAACTAAAATTATGTATATTTATTGGGACTAAAAATATGTTTAATAAATACTAAAATGGATTATTTCTAATGAGAAAATTCCTGGAGTTGAGTAAGACCACAGAATTTTTTATTATTATTAAATGAGCGATACTTTTTTTCAATAAGATTTTAATATAATTACATTTTTAGATCTCAAACTAAAGGCCATTAATTAAGTTAGCCATCTTTTATGATTATAATTTTTAAAGCTAGTCATTCTTAATATTTTTAATATATTATTTGTAATGTAATTTATTAATGAACAGATCTATAGTAACGTGTACAACTTAATTGACTTCTTACCTCAAGCCAGTCTCACTATGACCTGTGCCATTATTTGTCACGATGAACCTGACATAATGAAAGAAGATTACACAATATCCAAATGATCCAAAATCAGAGAAATGATCAAAAGTCAAAACTGCAGCAATCAATTTGTTAAAATTCACCTTTTTTCCTAACATGCTAGCAGGGACAAAAAAAGAAGAGAGATGCACATTCAAATTGTTCCACGAAGGGGACATAACATGAATTTACTTTCATACTCATCACTTTTCCTGTACAATCCACAACATAGTACAGCTTCAAGTTATGGACACTGGATATAGTTTTCCCTTGCATAAAGGAAAATTGTCTAGGAAACCAAATTCAATGTTTTCATCTTAAAGTAGCTTATCATTTTGTAGCACTTGCAGGGGGGCTTCATTTTGTATTGAGCTGGCTCTGAGATGGTCCTGAGTGCAGAATTGAGATTGTTCTCTCTGTAGCCGAGTGTTTCATCATTTTGTATGTCAGTGCTGAATGCTGGCGTTTCAAAACAAGAAGACGGACTTGATATTTGCCATCAGAGCATGTCATTCCTGTATGTCTTGAGTTGTAAAAATTTAGTCGATTTTATGACAAAGTTTTCAAGGAATTATAGTTTCATTGTTAGATTGAGTTAGTTCATGTTTGATTTGTTAATGGGGTCCTGTTGATAACTGCAGTGACTATATTGGATTAACTGTTAGATCGAGTTAGTTCTCTTCTCTTGTCTCTTCTTCTTCACTCACCCTTTCTATCATTGATGGCTACAACGGTTGTGATTGAAGGGTCAAGTGGTTCACGGTGGTGCTCGACGAGGGGATTGCAGTTGTTAGTGGTTGCACGATGAGGTGATGCTCTTTGACAAGAAGTGACAGTGGTGGTATGTCGCTGTTGTACGATGGCATGTGGAGGAGGGCATGGTGAGCCCTTCTTCTCTCCCCTTTTCATTCCCTCATCTTCTCTAATTCTCTCTCCCTTTTTTCGAGCATGGAACATGAAGTTCAGATCCTCTACTTCTATTAGCTCTTGCAGTTTTGGTCAGTAGTGTTGATGGGTTTTGGTCTGTTTGCTCTTTGGACTGAATGTTTGTGAATCTTAATGTAGGTATTTTGTGAATGATTTTAGGTCGATACTTTAATCATTTTTTACTGTTGAAATTGTGTGTGTGAGAGTGAAATTTGAATGGTAATGGTCTTTGTTTCATGTTGATTGTTTGTGATTTTTTCAATAGGATTTATGTTTAATACTGATCCAAGTTTCTATTTTTGCATAAATTTAGACCAATTGACTTTTGTATAAAGTAAAGATCAATGTTTCCAATCCCCAGATATAGGTGATGGGAATCTATTTACAAGAACATTAGAGAAATCTAGTCCACAATGTTGCATACTTGATGAAGGGGATCCTAAGTTTCTGTGGCACATTAGGTAACACAACTGCTAAATTAAAGAATCTTCCCGACATTTATTTAACCATTCAAGCTTTTTACTATCACTAGGACGTTTTCCTTCCGTAAAATCCTTTTTATTGCGACAACCAGCATATACAGGAGGACTTTGTGAAGGCTTTGAGCTAGTGGAGAAAATGGAACCTGCATGCGAAGTTTATCAGTAGATTAGTGAATGTTGATGGGAATTCATTCTTTTTGTGCAGTCTTGTGTTCAAGAATTTGTTTTGAATTTTTGCTCCTGTATAGTGTAGGGTTGTGTTAATAGGATTTAGGAGAGTGGTGACATTTATGCAAATGCTGCTGATTTTTTTAAAGAATTACAATGAGAGATTGGTATTGATGAATGTGTTGGTAATCCTGTTTGTTTGGGCTTTGTTTTTGTAATATGTTGAATCCTATGTGTTTAATTTTGATGGATGGGTTTGTTGGCTTAAGAGGCTTCTTGTCGGTGATTCAATGCTTTGGATGGTGGGTACAATATTGCTTAATAAAGAAGCAAATTATTAAGGTAAGAAATTCAAGTCTTCTCTTTGCGGTTAAGAATGCGCTACGTAACTATTGACACGTAAACCACCGACAAGATTATAGGATTTGTTTGTTGCTCAAAGTGCTTGATTACTAGTTAGTTAAACAAATAGATAATTTTATTATTTCAAGAATACAGTCACAGAACTTGAAGAAAATTTATGGAGGAGAAAAATATTAAACTAATATATTTATATTATTTTATACGACCATTTAAACAATATATTACGCATGTTAACAAGAATACTCTTATCAACAAATTTTATTGTTTTAAAAAAGTAAGAACAATTTTCTGAAATAATAATCACATTCTTAATGAGATAGCTTGAAATGCATCAAGAATTTTGATGAATTTAAGATCGGATCTCAAATTTTGTCTTAGAAAGTCGATTTTTTCTTTATTTTCTATTTATTATTTTCGATAAAAAAGAAAATAGTTCATCTATGTATGACATCATGTGTCCTTTTTTTATTTCAAGGTTACCAAGAAAAATGTATGACATTATTTTTTTTTGGTGATGATTATGTTTATGTTTTTGGTAATGGATAAGGTGTGTTTTCTATACAATTTATTTTTCTCTTTCTTTTGGTCAATAGTTCGTGATATTAAGAAAGAAACAGGGCCCGAGCCCAAGGGAACAAGCATAGCAAATATACAAGGCCGAGAGACATTGTCCAAAAATCATACAAGGCCGAGAGACAAAAACATTTTGGGCCTTGACCCCGATTGTTCGAAACTACAAATTTGTTCTTTATAAAAAGAATTGGGCCTGAAAAATTGTGTTTAAGTCATACATTTCGGGCCTTGACCAAAAACACAGCTATACATTGGCCTTTAGCTACAAACTCCTAAAGGTAAAAAGTCTTCAAAATGACCCTAAACTGGGTATAGCTAGGCTTTCCCTGGCCTGACGTATTTTTAGGTGATGTTTGGTGGAATAAGCCAACAGAAGTAATGGGCCAGACCAGGCCGGGCTTTAAAAGGCTTGAGCCTGGCCTACATCAAATTTTCAAGGCCTGAGCCTGACCTATTAGCCTGTCAAAAAGGCCTGTTTTGGCCTGTTTGAAGGCCTGGCCTGTTTAAAAACCTGTTTAAAAGGCATGTTTATAGTGAAACTTTTAAAATGCCAAAACCAATCTGAAAAAAATTGTGTTTCATTCTCTCCTATTTTTTAATTGTAAATTTGTGATATTAATTTATATTATATAAATGTAAATATTTAATATATATATATATATTATTCTATATTATAAATATATTATATATATAATTAATTAACAATTAATCTAATTAAATAGGCTGGCTTGCTGGGCTTCAAAGGCTTTTTAGAAAGCCTGTGCCCTGGCCTGTTTAGTTAAAAAGACCTTTTTAAAAGCCTAAGCCTGACCTTTTAGCCCGATAAGTCTGGCCTATGTAGGCTTTAAACGAGTCGGGCCATAGGCCCCTGACGGACGGCCTGGCTCATTTCCATCCCTAGTTGGATAGTAGGAGGTTTTTGATTCTACGGGTCAACGGAGTTTTGATTGTGTCGAACGACGTGAAAAATTAATATTAACCTTTAAATTTTTCACTTCAACTCAACTCTGTTTCTCCAACTGCAAACCAAACACCCTCTTAATATAAAAGATTTGAGTTTATTGATAAAGGTCTAAATGTGAGGCATGTTTTAACCTTTTAAGAGATCTGATTCGGTCTAAAAGTTTATTTAATAGTGTGTTAATAATTATATTTATTAAATAAATCTATAAACATATTTCTAATATATTAATTTTAATATATTAATAGACATAATTTTGTATAATTTAAGACAACAAGTTTATAAACAAAATAATAAGCAATAATACCAACAAAATTAATATGTCCTTCACCGGGGTCAAGAGATCCGGTGTGGGGTCAGTCACAAAAGTCAAAGATTAAATGGGATTGAAGACCGGTTCTGGAAGTATCCGGTCTGTATATCCGGAGTCCCAATATGAAGAGAGCGGTCTTGGGGTCCTGGAGGTCCTTCACACTGTCCTCACGCGTTGATGTGGGCGAAAGGTGGTGTCACCTGCGAAGATTCTCCGACGCTCAAGTCAGTAATAGTATTCCAAATGAGGAATGTTTTATGATCACTCTCTAAAATCCAGATAGTAGATGTAAGTAAAAGGGAAGAAGATCCTCCTTCCGTAAATAGAGAGAGTTCTTATACCTGATTGGCTCGATATACGAGGACTTGCTAGTGGAGAACCACTAACCTCCATTAATTAAATAAATTCTTATTTAATATGCACTTGCCAGTATGATTGAGGCAAGAGACTATTTATATTGAGCGTAGAGAAAGTAGGGCTAGTCTTAGGGAACAAGTTGATTATTTCCAGGAGCAGATTATGGCTCGTAGTGTGGAAAATGGAATCTTTGTCCTTGTCCCTGTAGCAATGCCCTTTGTCTTCTGTATAGTGATATGTGTGTTATGCGATGTGCATGGCGTTATCCTGGACAACCAATATAGGGAGAACGCCTGATATGAATTTAGAGTCCGGATGTATACCGATGACACCGGTGACACGTTAGAGAACGGTCAAAGATGTTGAAATATGTCTTGTAGAACGGATACCGGTATCGAGCCCGGATCATATGTCCCCTAGCTTGTGTGAGGGACTGTGTAGTTGTTCACATAAGCTATACAACCTGCGAGAGGTCTGGATGCCGGTATACTTATGCAGAAAATATTTACCTACATGTGTATTGTTCAACATTATTATGTCATGAGGAACCGTTCTGTGGATGAAGGTCCCGTTGTCATAATGTCATTACAACGGATCTGGACAAAGATTCGTTATATGAGAATCCCAAAAGTTTTTTGAAACTTGAGACTCTTGAAATTCAAGTAACAGCTGTAAGGCGTAAATCGCGTCGCATGATTAGGCATTAAATACCTTTAAACACGTGTGCGAGCAATTATTGCATTGGAGGCGTGTATCTCAGTAACCGTCGCCTGGGGCTTAATGGGCTTATAATTTTTTAAAACTTCTGGGCCCAGTGGAGAGGCCCCTTGGTGAATCGACGTTGTTTTGGCGCCCATGAGTTTGAAGCGACTATGTCGTTTGAATTATAAATTGACGCGTTTAGTTGTGAACGACACAACCCCAAGAGTTGGTAACCGAACCTCTTCGTCTCTTATAAAAGAAACACTTAGTGAATTCTGGGAATCACTTGCTTCTGATTCCTTAGCAACACTCTACAAAAATTTCACAGAGATGCCTGTTGCTTGTTTTATGAAGCTCTTTCTGTCTTCACTTTCCTTGCTATCTTAGGTAACCATTTTCTTTCCTCTGTTAGTTTCATCTTCCATTTCTCTGTTTTTCTTGAAAAAATTCGCCCTAGGAGGGGGAGATTAGCTTCTCACATCTTTGGTCACCGTGGGGGAAGAATCCATATGGTTTTTCCTAGGGCTGAGTCACGTCGCTCTGAAAGAGGATCTTACTCACGGCGAAGAGTGATTCTTCCCTCCTCAGAGTCATCCTCTGAGTATAATCGCTCTTCCGATAGTGAGGTGAGTAATGATTGTTACCTTTCTGACGATGTGACTTTTTATCGTAGACCAAAGATTTTTGCCCACGCTATTAGAACGATGCCTGGAGATAGACCTTCTGGAGAACAAGTAATTTTAAGGACAACTGAGGGGTTGTGCAACGTTATTGCACATCGGTTGAACTGGGAGGAACTTCAAGCCAAGTGGCCGTACTGCTAGGTAGCTGATGAGTTTAAGAATTTAGTTTCTCATCATGTAAGAGAGGACGGAGCCCAAATTCAACCGAGGTTCACGGTCTATGCGGAAAAGAAGCTGAAAGAGAGGTTCTTGGTGTTTGTACCGCTGCCAACAGAATGGATCTGCCACATTGTCCCAGATGAACATTCTGTATATATGCATGACTTCGTGTTCCACCACCTCGGAGTCCGCTTTCCTTTAACAGAGTTTCAAATGGGTGTGCTAAGATTTTTAGATTGCGCACCTCAACTTCATCCCAATGGCTGGGGGCTTGTCCGGGCTCTGGAAGTGTTAGGCGATTACTTTAACTTTACCCCCACCGTGGCTATGCTTTTCTACTACACCCAGGTAGTTCGAAGAGCCAATAAGAAAGGCGGGGTCAGTTTGATTACGCTCTGAACTTTGTGTTCTTTTGTAAATTTCGAATCTTACACCGATTCAGCCAAAGTAGATGGGCAATCTTTTAAATCTTTCTACACCAGAATATCAATTAAAGAAAATGAGCCCATTTTCTGGAGGAATGAGGAGGGTTTTAATAAATTTCCTCTAAGTTGGACTTACGAACACTTTCTTCTAACTTCCCAAGCGTACTACACTGATCAACCCGAACTATCCACTGCATCGGCGATAGTGTTATTTGCCCTTGAAGCCTACACCACGTGCTTCAAAGCATTCTTTTGTAGACGCCTTTTGAGTAGTTCGAGTGAAGTCCGGGATGAATACTTACGTAATTCTCGTGTTATTTCCCCTTTTCCTCCTTTGTTAGTTGCATTGAATATTTCTTTGTTGCTAATGCATTTTGTTTACCCATGTAGGTGAAATAGACCAGAAATCTCCCGATATGGATAAGCTGAAATCCCTGAAGGCTGGAGGAAAATCTGTAGCTGGTGAAAACGATATTCAGCCAAAAAGGAATTCAGTAAAATTCAATTCGGAGTCTATTATTTTGACTTCCGCTGCAGATGGGGAGATTCCCTTGGTGGAGGGAGGTCCAACTGGTGTTGAAGCAACTGCGGATCAACCCAAAATAAAAGAGGGGAGGAGGAAGATCAAGAACGACCCTGTTGGAATTATCATCTCTTCTTCTCCTCCTTCGAAAAAACACAAGCCTTCTAGGAGTCCGAAAAGAGCGAGAGTCTCTAAAGGCAAAGCTGTAGAAACATCGGATGCAGCTATGGTTTCTTCTGGACTTCATAAAGGCATACTTTTCGGAGTTTTTGGATCGAGTACTTCGATCTCCTCTCCAACCGATTCATTCCTCACTCCATTTCTTTCATATTAAGGGCCCACTCCAGTGATCCTTCCTCAGCCGCTCTACAAACTTCGGCCCACGCTCGAGCCTAAAGAAATCAAAGATGCGTACGAGACTGGAAAATGGCAATTAGCAGAGCTCACAGGGTTACTCGATTCGCTCAGTCTGTTGGCTGATGATGCTGTAGAGGTGGATAGGCTGAGTGATAAGGTGGAGTGTGAACACCTATTTTTGTCCAGCAAAATATACATACTAAAATATGCAAGTAGAAAAAAAAGAAAAAGAAAAAAAAAGAGTATAGAATCCGGAGTCAATGTTGACTGTATTAATCGGGGTCCTAGCACGGTCTCTTGGCCGGTGTTACCTCACCAACTCTAAGTTTGCACAGCCTCAGTGGAGTACGGTATTTTATACCTCAGATCGGTGGGAATCCGAGGTTCATCAAGTTAGTAAAAACTGATCCGTACTCGAACTTCAAGACACACCGGAGGTGAACTTGCAAAAGATTCTCCAATGCTTAATTATCGACCGGGGTGGAGAGAAATGTCCATAGTTGACTAATGATTTCAGACCCCGGTTATGACTTACCAGTTCTTATTGGTGACGTGGTGCGGTACTTAGAACCTCGTCCATTCCAGGTTGCCACCCCGGATCATATTAAAAAAAAATAATATTAAAAATTACATTAGTGACCGTTGGAATAGTAACTCTTCCCCATTTCTATAAATACTCAATCCCTCTTCATTTCCTACCACACCTCTCATTTCATCAACTTTCTTCATTTCTCTCAAGCGATGGCCGATGGATGTTGAAGCCAAGAGGAAAGAATAAGGGAGGGAAAACGATGCTTTGTGACTACCTTCTTACTTCTTATAGCATGGGTAACAATTTTTCTTTTTTGGATACTTTATTTCTTGCCACATGTGTAATAAATAATTTATGTTTCCATAAGAGTAAATGATTGCTCACTTGTATTCAAAAAAGAAAATTTTAAAAAAAATTAATTTTTTTTTCTTTCCAAAAAAAATGAAAATTAGAAAATAAAAAGACCCAAACAAAATCTGAAAAAAATGGGCCAAAAAAAAGGCCCAAAAATAATCTGAAAAATAAATGGGTCTAAAAAAAAGTCCAAAAAAATTGAAAAAAAAAGAAAATCCAAAAAAAAAACCAAAAAAATATGGGCCTAAAAAAAAGCCAAAAAAATGTGGGCCCCAAAAAAAAGTCAAAGAAAAAATTTGAAAAAAAAATGAAAATTAAAAAAAAAGAAAAGGAAAAGAAGGTGACCGCGGTTATTAGTGGTGGGCCTCAGTTTGGTTGGATAATTGGAGAAAATTGGGGAAATTGACATCAAATTTGGACAAATTGAAAAAGTAGAAAAGTGATGTCATTTATGGAGGATCCAATGCCAATTTTCTTCTATAAATAGAAGGTGATATTAAGGCATTTTGGGGGAAGAAGAAGAAAAAAAGGGGAAAGAGTGTTAAATTTTTGTGAGAATTTTTAGAAGTTTTGGTTTTTAAAAATTATGTTGTGTAATCTTAGTTAGGAAAATGAGTGCACCACTCTAGTTTGTCTTAGTATATGAGTTTTTGTGAGCCAAAATACTGTCCAAGTGTTGTAACCGGTGTCCAAATACCTTCAAATCGAGTCCAAACAAAGCCAAAAGCAAAGGAAATCTACACAAAATTGATTTCCCGACTTCCGTTCTAGTTCCTCTGTAATTGTTCTTGTTCCAAGGTATTTTTTATTAATACAAAGATGTTTATTTACATTTATTTATTCGTCTTTATTTAATTGTTATTTATTTTTCTGCACTTTTATTCTTCTTTATTTATATTCAAGCACTTTATTTTTCTGCATTTTATTTTTCTGTAGTTATTTATCTGTTTATTTATTTTTTTGCATCTCCATCTTTATTTATTTATTTGTACCTTTATTTTTCTTTATTTATTTTTCTGCACTTTTATTTCTCTTTATTTACTTTTTTGCACTTTTATTATTGTTAATTTATTTTTCCGCACTTTATTTATCTGCACTTTACATTTCTGCAATTATTAGTTTATTTATTTATTTCCTGCATGATTATTTTTATTTATTTATTTTTATGCCATTTTATTTTTATTTATTTACTTTTCTGCCCCTTTATTTTTATTATTTACTTTTCTGTCCCTTTATTTTTATTTATTTACTTTTCTACCCCTTTATTTTTATGTATTTACTTTTCTGCCCCTTTATTTTTATGTATTTATTTTTCTACCCCTTTATTTTTATTATTTACTTTTCTGCCCCCTTTATTTTTATGTATTTACTTTTCTGCCCCTTTATTTTTATTATTTACTTTTCTGCCCCTTTATTTTCATGTATTTACTTTCATGTCCTTTTATTTTTATTATTTACTTTTCTGCCTTTTTATTTTTATTATTTACATTCCCTCCCCTTTATTTTATGTATTTATTTTTTCTGCCCTTTTATTTTTTGTATTTATTTTTCCACCCATTTACTTTTATTATTTTTTCTTTGCACTTTTATTTTTGCTTATTTATTTTTCTGTACCTTTATTTTTTTTAAGTTACTTATTTTTCTGTACTTTTATTTTTAGTTATTTATCTTTCTGCACTTTTTTTTATTTTTCTATACTCTCTATTTATTTATTTATGTTTGATCATTTTTAAATAATACATAATTATCCATTTTTATTATGGTCATGATTTCCTATTATTTTCTCTTAGTAACCTTTTGATAATTAAGTAAAAATCATTATCATAACAAAAAAAAATCAAGACTACTAAATAATGTATTATTTATTCATTTATCTTTTTCTTAAATTTAAAATGAGATTAATTCAGATGAGACATCTTATTAATCTTATTCTTTTTTTTCTAAAAAATATTAAATAATATTCCATTGTCAACTTTAATTAATTAACTGTATATATATATTTCTTTATCTTCATGTTGATGTGCTTAATCCTATTTTTCCCCTTCTTATGTTTTTTTTACTTTATTTATTTATTTATTTGTTTTGAACTTTATATTTCTCAATAAAATCCATTGATTTTTTTTAGAAAATAAGTAAGACAAGACGTCTTTTTTTATCTTTTTATTTTTATGGTCTTTTAATTATTTATTTGTTTATTTTCTTAGAACTAAAAAATAACAAACTTAGGAGATATATTTTATTATTATTTTTGTTTTATTCTTATTTATATATAATTTTTTTCTTATTATTATGTATATTATTTATGATTGTTTTTATGAAGGATGAAATATTTGATAATCTTTTTTTTGAAATTATGCATGACCAATTTGGGTAACCGTTTTTTTACGGGCAGTGTGGGGTGCTAATACCTTCCCCTCCTGTAATTCGACTCTCGGACTAAACAGAATCTCATTTTTTTTAAAAAGAAAAAGAAAAAAACCAGTGCCGTTTAAAGGTTTTCCTAATATTTTCCTTAATAAATATTAGTGGCGACTCCTTGAACCCTTTATTTTCTTTAGGCTTCTCAAGAGCCTCATTTCAGTACAGTTTCAATTTTCTTTTATTTGTCTTTAACCAGTCCGCGTCGCGCGCCGGGACCCCGGTCGCGACATGGAGCAACTCAACCTCTCGGCTGAGAAAGATAAAGTCGCTCTGAAATTAGCTGAAGATCGTCTCTCCAAGTCTAAAGAGTACGAAGATCTCATGAATAAGGAGAATTTCAAGCTCAAAGATACAGCTAAAGACTTGGAGAGAACAGTTAATGAGCTAAAATAAGAACTCCGCAGTAGTCAAACTAAACAGGCTGAATTAGAAGATAAGAACAGAGTTGCTGCGGAGGATTATTTTAAACAGGCTGAGGAATGGTCTCAAAAGGAAAAGAAGTTCCTCCTTGAGATTGAGGAATTGAAGGCCAGGAGTGCGGAATCCCAAGGGGCAGAGGAAGAAATTCTCAGGTTACGGGAAGTTCTGGCTGTAGCCAAAGTTGAGGCGAAGGAAGCCATCGATATATGTAGCCAAGTTGATGAAGAATCCTTCGGCCTAACGATACGCCAGGTTTTTTACCGTAACCCCACTGTGAAGCTAAACCTCTATGGTATGAATCCGTTGTATGAATTCCACGGAGGGAAGCTAGTCGCAGTGGTTGAAGATCGTCATGAAGATCCTCCGAAGTCCTTGTACGGCTTGCCCCCTCTTCCTAAGGGTCAGAGTATGGAGTCGGATTCCGCTATTCCTACGCCGGAGGGCATCTCTTCTGAAAGTGGTGTGAAAACCACTGAAGGAAAACCCTCGGAGGAGGGAGATGAGAAAGAGGGTCAAGGTTCTAAAGATGGAGGAAAGTAAGAGTGAACCCAAGAAAATGTTCCCTCTTCATAGTTTTTGTTGTTTTAACTTGAGCTTATCAAACTGTGTTCCGGGATCAGTTCCGGTCTTGCTTAATTTTTGAACAATACACATGTAATTTGCCTTTAATGAAAGAATAGAATTCCTCTCAGGCATTGTTTTCAATACTTTATGAAGAATAGTATAACTTAAAAATATTCGTTATACCTTTATCATTTCAGTATTCAATAATCCGTTCAGTGCTATTAACTTGAGGACGGATTAAAATAACTGCCTCGAAGAAAATTAATCAAGTCATTCAAAATAGATAAGTTTTAGAATGGAGAATTATATACATGAATACTGTCCCCAAGTATAAGTTTGTTAAGGGATTGGTACCTGTCATAGGGTATTACCCTTAATTCTTTTGGGGAGAAAAGGAGTCGATCCATTATTCACAACAACGGTGTCGCAGGACGTGATGTGGATCTTGTTGAGGACCGGCAAGGGCTGATTTCTAGATGATTTGAACGGCTGCCACAAAAAGGGAGAAGACACACCAAACGTACACAATACAAGGTAAATGGTGAAATCTAGAGTGAAGATTGAATTGGGAAAGTTATGGTTGCTATAAGGACCAGAAATTCATTTGTAACTTGACCAAGATTGTTAGGATTTAGATTCCATGAAAGATTGAAGGTTCAAGCTAACTCATTCACACGTGATTTTCAATTGCTCACTTTAATGGAAGATAACGCAATAACATGTCAACTAACGCAACTTGGCAATTGAACTAAGGTTCCTTGATTTTTTTTGTTTTAATTCTTTTAGAGTTCAGAATTCTTTTTAAAATTCAATGGAAAGACAAGGGTAGAATAAAAACAAAAACGCATGAAATAAAATGATAAAGATGGACAGCATCACACCTCCATAATGGACTAGCATTCATACACAAGTGTCACACTAGTGCATGGCTAATCAACCTTGCTTCACACAAGGACCAAGAGCATCACACTCACCACTAAGTTTACAAAACTTAGAAAAATTCATTAATCAACTTTCTGTCCGTTTTTCTCACCTCCATTCAGTTTTGTATAACTTGGCTAAACAAGACAAAAGACACACTACTCCACTACCTAAAAACAAGGGTAACCGCCCACCACTAAGTCTTAGTGGGACAATGCTGAAATATAGTTGCAAAAACTGAAACTTACAAAGGAAAAAGAAATAAAGAAAAATGGGTCTAGGTAGGATTTGAACACAGGTCATTCAAGTCCTACACTACCCTATTCTTGAGGCTAGGCCATTTATGCTAGGCCCTCTGTTGTTCATCCTTCCACATGATCAAATGAGTAAGTTTGGATGTCCTTTGTGGCTCCTTGGTTATGTCTTCTAGGAGGGTGAGAATTAGCCTTTGTAAGGTGGCTTTGGTCTTCTTGGCCTTGGATCTTGTCATTGGCCCTCCTATTCCTTGAAGTGCCCCTGATTGGTAAGGGGTGTCCTCATCATTCCCTCCCTCTTGAACAGGATTTGTCCTCAAATTTGGGTCTTCTTCACCTGTATCAAACAAGGACAAATCAGCCACATTAAAAGTAGAAGACACATTATACTCATCTGGCATTTGGATCTTATAGGCATTGTCATTGATCCTCTCCAATACTTGGAATGGACCATCTCCTCTTGGAAGCAACTTGGATTTCCTTTGTTCAGGAAACCTCTCCTTTCTCATGTGTACCCACACCCAATCTCCAGGTTGGAAGATCACCTTCCTCCTACCTTTGTTGGCTTGCTTAGCATAGCTCTCATTCTTCTTGATGATCTGGGCTTTAACCTGCTCATGCAGCTTCCTCACAAAATCTGCTTTAGCCTGTCCTTCATAATGCTTAAACACAGAAATGTTAGGTACAGGTAATAAATCAAGTGGAGATAAAGGATTAAACCCATACACAACCTCAAATGGAGAGCAATTAGTTGTGGAATGGACAGCACGGTTATAAGCAAACTCAATATGGGGTAGGCAAGCCTCCCAACGTTTCAAATTTTGCTTCAGTATTGCTCTAAGCATAGCACCTAATGTCCTATTGACCACCTCAGTTTGACCATCAGTTTGGGGGTGACAAGTAGTAGAAAACAATAACTTAGTTCCTAATCTTCCCCACAAACTCCTCCAAAAGTGACTCAAAAACTTAGAGTCCCTATCACTTACAATACTCCTAGGCATGCCATGTATCCTAATGATCTCCCTAAAGACTAGTTCAGCTACATGGCTTGTATCATTGACCTTTTTGCATGGAATAAAATGAGCCATCTTAGAAAACCTATCCACCACAACTAGTATAGCATCTCGGCCAGCACTTGACTTGGGCAAACCAAGCACAAAATCCATGGACAAATCTACCCAAGGGTGTTCAGGAACAGGTAGGGGAGTGTATAAACCTTGGGGGAGTACTTTAGACTTAGCTTGTTTACACTCAATGCATGACTCACAATGCTTAGCTACATCCTTTTTCATGTTAACCCAATAGAAATGTTCATGCAAGATATCATAAGTCTTATGCACTCCAAAATGACCCATTAAACCCCCCCTATGTGCTTCCCTCACTAAAAGCTCTCTAATGGAAGATTGGGGAATACATAACCTATTCTCTCTAAACAAGAACCCATCAAACCTATAATACTCATCCTTAGGCACCTTTTCACATTCCTTATACTTCTGGCCGAACTCACTATCCTCTTCATACAGCCCCTTTAGAACTTCTAACCCAAGCAATTTGGTCTCTACCATAGAAATAAGGGCATACCTCCTAGACAAGGCATCAGCAACTACATTCCCCTTCCCTTTCTTGTACTTAATGACATATGGGAATTGTTCTAGGAACTCAACCCACTTGGCATGTCTCTTGTTAAGTTTGCCTTGACCCTTAAGATACTTGAGAGACTCATGGTCACTATGGATAACAAACTCCTTGGGGAAAAGGTAGTGCTGCCAAGTTTTGAGGGTCCTCACTAAGGCATAGAGTTCTTTGTCATAGGTAGAGTAATTCAAGGCTGCCCCACTTAGTTTTTCACTAAAGTAAGCTATGGGATGGCCTTCTTGGAGCAAAACAGCCCCTATACCTATGCCAGAAGCATCACACTCTATCTCAAAAGACTTGGAAAAATTGGGCAATGCTAGAATGGGTGCACTAACTAGTCTTTGCTTAAGGGTTTGGAAAGCTTTCTCTTGTTTTTCCCCCCACTTAAAGCTCACATTCTTCTTCACTAACTCATTTAGTGGGGCTGCCAAGGTGCTAAAATCCCTCACAAAACGCCTATAAAAACTAGCTAGGCCATGAAAGCTCCTAATCTCACTCACAGTCTTTGGTGTTGGCCATTCTTGGATGGCCTTCACTTTTTCTTGGTCTACCTCTACCCCTTTAGAACTCACTACAAAGCCTAAAAACACCACATGATCTTGGCAAAACGTGCATTTTTCAAGATTGGCATACAATTGCTCTCGCCTCAAAGTAGATAACACAGAATGCAAATGATGAACATGCAAGTCTAAATCAGCACTATACACAAGTATGTCATCAAAATACACTACCACAAAGTGTCCTATAAATTCTTTAAGAACATGATTCATCAACCTCATGAATGTACTTGGTGCATTAGTTAATCCAAAAGGCATAACCAGCCACTCATACAAGCCAAATTTGGTTTTAAAAGCAGTTTTCCATTCATCCCCTTCTCTAATCCTAATTTGGTTGTATCCACTTTTTAAATCAATTTTGGAAAAGAACTTTGCACCATGCAATTCATCAAGTAAATCATCAAGCCTAGGAATGGGATGCCTATACTTAATAGTAATGCTATTCACACTCCTACAGTCACTACACATGCGCCACGATCCATCTTTCTTAGGCACTAAAATTACAGGCACAGCACAAGGAGAGATAGAATCTCTTACCCAACCTTTATCTAAGAGAGCTTCCACTTGCCTTTGTATTTCCTTGGTCTCCTCAGGGTTGCTCCTATAGGCTGGCCGGTTTGGAATGGTGGCTCCAGGTATCAGATCCACCTGATGTTCTATCCCTCTCAAAGGTGGCAATCCACTGGGTATGTCTGAAGGAAAAACATCCTTGAATTCCTGCAAAAGAGAAGAAATAGGAGAAGGCAATGAAGAAAAACAAATGGGATTAGTATTAAGAATAGGCTTACAAACCAGCACGTAGAGTGGCTGCCTTGCAAGCAACACTTTCCTCACTTCTCTTTCTTTTGCTATCTCTCTCTCATTCTTTTTCCTCTCTTTTTCACTCTTTTCTCTTCCTTTTATTTTTCCCCTCTTTTCTTCACTCTCCTTTCTCTTTTTCTCCTCTTTCAAGCTCTCGGTCACACTTAATCCCTCACTTTCATGATCTTTTTTTTCTCTCATAATTTTCTCTCTCAATCTCAACTGATCATGACACACCTCCTGTGGGCTTAAAGGTTTAAGTACCACCTTCTTTCCTTGATGGGTGAATGATATTTTGTTGGAGAAACCATCATGGATAGTCTTGTGGTCATGCTGCCACGGCTTCCCCAACAACAAATGACATGCCTCCATAGGCACCACATCACACAAGATCACATCTGAATAAGTTCCAATGACTATAGGCACCTCCACCTGCTGCCTCACCCTTATTTCTCCATCATCACTTAGCCATTGTAACCTATAAGGTCTAGGGTGGGGTTTGGTAGGGAGATTCAACTTGGATACCATCCTAGTACTTGCCACATTAGCACAACTCCCACTATCCACAATCACCATGCAAAGTTGTCCCTGTACAGCACACCTAGTGTGGAAAATGTTGTCCCTTTGGCTTTGGTCTAAGGGTTCTATATGGGATCCTAACAACCTCCTAACCATTAACAATCCCCCCTCATTCACTTCTGGTTCTACACCCTCTCCCTCCTCACTCTCATACTCCTCAGGTGTATCAGACTCACTAGACAATTCACCATCCTTCCTTATCACTACCGTCCTCTTTGTAGGGCATTCATAGGCATAATGCCCCTTACCTTGGCACTTGAAGCATGTAATGTCCCTAGTCCTCTTAGGGATTGGTTCCTTCCCCTTAGAAGCATTATGATCAGCCTCCTTAGTGGCCTTAACATCCAAGGCCGAGCTACCTGCTGCCTTGGCTAAATAGGGTGCTGCCCCAAAGCCCTCCCTCTTAGCTTTGTCCTTCCACCCAGATGTGGGAGTAGGGGCAATTCTCCTTGTAGCTCCCTTCCTTTTGAGTTGCCTTTCTACTTGAAGGGCCTTATGTACAAGGTCATCCATCTCAATGAATTCCTGCAACTCTACAACATCACGAATATCAGTAGACAAACCAGCTAAAAATCTAGCCATAGTTACCTCAGGATCCTCTTCTAGATTGGCTTGGAGCATCAGCATCTCCATCTCCTTGTGGTACTCCTCCACACTCCGACTCCCTTGAGTGAGTCTTTGAAGTTTAAACTTCAAATCCCTCTCATAGGAGGCAGGCACATACCTCTTCCTCATCAGTCTCCTCAAGTCTGCCCAAGTACTCACTGGTGGCTCTCCATCTCTTTGCCTCTCCCTCTGAAGTTTATGCCACCATACCAAGGCATAGTGTGAGAACTCAGCGGCTGCCAATCTCACCTTTTGCTCCTCCTCAAACTCTCCACAAGCATATACATTTTCTAACTTAAGCTCCCAATTCAAGTATGCCTCCGGATCATTTTTGCCTGCAAAAGAAGGAATGTTTAGTTTTATCCCTTGAAGGGGATTGCTCCACTGTTCCCTAGTTCTCCTATCTTCTTCATGTCTTGGCATCCTTCCTCCATGCCTCCTTGGACTTCTCCTTTCATTCTCTAACTGGTCAATTCTCTCATGTATTTCATCAGTGGCTTGTCGAAATAGCCTCTCAAGATGTTGAGTTAGAGCTTGCATTTGAAATCGATTAAGGCCTCCTTGTTCACCCTGTTCTGCCATCACTAAAAACACTTATACAAGGTGAAAAAAACAATTATAACAACTGCTGTTTGGACCTCACAAATAATTTCTCTCAAGTGTTTCACTCAAATTTTGGATTTTTCTAGTAATGTAATTTTCACTCTAGCCTTTTACCACTCTTGATGCTATTTAATCCTTGAGAGTCACAAGTATAGTTCAGCCCACACACAAATGCTCCACCTAATGCAATATGCTAATGATGGCAAATAGAGATATGATCCTATCACTAGAAGCCAACAAAACAAGACACCAAAAAGGACACACAAACAATTACTAGAATTGGACTACAAACAAAGACAAAAACATACAAAAGACTCACAAACAATACTAGAGTTGGACAAGAATCAAAGGCAAAGACATACAAAAGACGCACAAACAATACTAGAGTTAGACTAGAATCAAAGGCAAAGACATTTAGGATACATTTTTTTTATTTTTTTTTCGTTTTTTTTTGACAATTTTCCTTTTCTTTTCACAGCCCTAATTATCAACTTTAGGCATTTAGAATCAGAATGGATTAATTGAAGATGATGGAATTCGAAATACATTTTTGGGTGCTGTCCAAGAAATTTTAAGCCCTTGACTCCAAGAGCTTTGATACCAAATGATGTGGATCTTGTTGAGGACCGGCAAGGGCTGATTTCTAGATGATTTGAACGGCTGCCACAAAAAGGGAGAAGACACACCAAACGTACACAATACAAGGTAAATGGTGAAATCTAGAGTGAAGATTGAATTGAGAAAGTTATGGTTGCTATAAGGACCAGAAATTCATTTGTAACTTGACCAAGATTGTTAGGATTTAGATTCCATGAAAGATTGAAGGTTCAAGCTAACTCATTCACACATGATTTTCAATTGCTCACTTTAATGGAAGATAACGCAATAACATGTCAACTAACGCAACTTGGCAATTGAACTAAGGTTCCTTGATTTTTTTTGTTTTAATTCTTTTAGAGTTCAGAATTCTTTTTAAAATTCAATGGAAAGACAAGGGTAGAATAAAAACAAAAACGCATGAAATAAAATGATAAAGATGGACAGCATCACACCTCCATAATGGACTAGCATTCATACACAAGTGTCACACTAGTGCATGGCTAATCAACCTTGCTTCACACAAGGACCAAGAGCATCACACTCACCACTAAGTTTACAAAACTTAGAAAAATTCATTAATCAACTTTCTGTCCGTTTTTCTCACCTCCATTCAGTTTTGTATAACTTGGCTAAACAAGACAAAAGACACACTACTCCACTACCTAAAAACAAGGGTAACCGCCCACCACTAAGTCTTAGTGGGACAATGCTGAAATATAGTTGCAAAAACTGAAACTTACAAAGGAAAAAGAAATAAAGAAAAATGGGTCTAGGTAGGATTTGAACACAGGTCATTCAAGTCCTACACTACCCTATTCTTGAGGCTAGGCCATTTATGCTAGGCCCTCTGTTGTTCATCCTTCCACATGATCAAATGAGTAAGTTTGGATGTCCTTTGTGGCTCCTTGGTTATGTCTTCTAGGAGGGTGAGAATTAGCCTTTGTAAGGTGGCTTTGGTCTTCTTGGCCTTGGATCTTGTCATTGGCCCTCCTATTCCTTGAAGTGCCCCTGATTGGTAAGGGGTGTCCTCATCAGGACGTATGACTAATATTAATTCGTATTGTTCTCATTGGAGGGAAAAACGTCGTCCATTGTGAGAGTATTGTTCCGAGCTTAGGGAGCTGCAAAAATAGTTCAACCAAGTGTCTGTATCGGGATTTACATCATCAATTTATAGAGTAGGTAATTGAGATTATCCGTTCTGGAAGAAGTGTTCCTTCAAAAGAGGAATGATAACCATAAAGGTGATGGTTGGGTCTTCCACCATAAGGATGATGATGGGAATCGTCCACGCCAGGAGTTACATCATCAAATCACAGAATAGGTGACTGAGATCATCCGTCCTGGGGAAATACATCTCAATTGTAAAAGTATGGATTGAGTCTTTGATTACATCATCAAATCCGGTATCAAGACAGGATCATTATTTTATTTGTCCCCTAGCTTGTGTGAGGGACTAGTAAAGTTGCTCATATAAGCTACATCGCTTGTATTTGGTCTGGATACCGGTTCATCTATGTAGGTATAACGTGTGCTGGGTTTCAGCATTATGTTGTCACGTGAATATTCGTCCTGGGAATGAAGGCTCTGTTGTTATAGCGTTCCTTACGACGGATTCAGACAAAGATCTGTTGTGCGAGAATCTCGAAAGTTTTTGAAACTTGCAACTCTTGGTATTCGAGTAACAGTTGCAACATTTCTTATGATTGGTCATTTAATGCCTTTAAGCACGTGGGCGAGCCATTATTGTTTTAAATGAGCATGTCTTTGTAACCATCACCCAGGAGCTTTATGGGCCTGAAATTCGAAGTTTAAGGCCCATTTGAGAGGCCTTTTGACGAATCGACGCTATTTTTACGCCTTAGGGTTTGAAACGACAACCTTATATTTATGAAAGGGTGTCGTTTGGTGGTAAACAACATAATCCTTGAACCGGTAATTGAGACTCTTCACCCCCTATAAAAGGAGCACTTAGTGAATTCAGAAATCACTCACTCTTGCCTTCCTGATGAAACTCTACAAAAATTTCGAGAAGACATTTCTGCTTGCTTCTGTGAAATTTGCTTCACCATCTTCTTCTTCCTTAGGTAACCATCTCCTTCATCTCCTCGTATTTTTCCTTAAGTTTTGTGAATGTCTGGGAGAGGTTATACTGGCTCGAGCCATGTTGGCCCTAGGGCTAGAGGAGGAAGAGCCTCGTCTCGAACTCCTACGCGCCGAGGTGGAAGGATCCCTGTGATCTCCTCAAGCGCCTGGCCACTTCATTCAGAGAGGGAGCGTCACCCTACTCAAGGCGGAGGGTGATTATACCCTCTTCGAAATCCTCTTCTAGCGAGAGTGAGGAAAGCGCTGACTTATACCTCTCTGATGATGTGGATTTTTACCGCAGTATGAAGATTTTTAAATTAGCTCTACAGAAGATGACTGGAGATAGCACCGCTGGTGGTGGAGCAGTATCCCAACAGTATATAATGAAGACAGTTTCTGGACTGTGCAATGTAGTTACACACCGGATTGACTGGGTGAAGCTACAGAAAGCGCGTCCGTATTGTTGGGTGGCGGATGAATTTCGTGCCACACCATCTATCCACGCCAGGGAAGACAGAGCAAGGTTGGAGCCTCGCTTTAGAGTTTACAAAAAGGAACAGTACAAGGAGCGTTTTATGGTGCTAGCACCCCTTCCCTCAGAGCGGATATGCTACACACCGGATGAGAGGTCAATCTATATGTACGATTTCCTTTTCTTGAACTTGGGTGTGCGCCTTCCTCTAACAAAGTTCCAAATGGGGGTCTTGAGATTTTTGGACTGCGCCCCCTCTCAGCTTCACCCCAACGGATAGGGGTTGATCCGTTCTCTAGAAGTGCTTGGGGAGCACTTCAACTTCACCCCGACGGTTGCCATGCTTTTTTATTTTACGCAAGTGGTCTGTCGTGCGAATAAACAGAGCGGAGGAGTAAGACTAGTAACTCTCTGTACTTTCTCCAGGCTTGTCAACTTTGAGTCCTACACTGACTCCGCCAAAGTCGATGGGCGATCGTTTAAGTCATACTTCACCAGGATCCGCGTTAAGCCTAACGATCCAATTTTTTGGCTAAATAAAGAAGGAATAAATGAATTTCCCGTGGCCTGGTCCCACGAGCATTTTTTATTGACCTCATAGGCCTATTATACTGAGGAGGGCGAATTATCATCCACTTCTGTAGCTGTTCTTTTTGCTCTTGAGGCATACACCGTCGCGCATAAATCCTTCTCCTGCCGGTGTTTGTTAGGGTCAAAAACTGCCCGCGAGGAATATTTGCGTAATTTCCTATCATTTCTTGTTGTTGTCTTTCTTTATATATCTTGAAATCTTCTACTACTGATCATCTTCTTGTTTGATTATGCAGTTGAAATCGATACTGAATCACGGGATATGGAGAAGTTGAAGTCGCTAAAGGCCGGGGGGAAATCCGTCGCGGCTAAAAACAGTATTCAGCCAAAGCGGAATTCCAAAAAGGCTACTGTTGAAACCATCATCCTCACTTCCTCCGCTGGCGATGACATTCCCTTGTTGGAGGGTGGATCTGAGAAGCCTACCTCCGGTGTTGAGGATAAAAAGGCCAGAGAAATGAGGAGAAAAATAAAGAATGACTCCTCACAGCAGGCGGAGTCACAACCACCTCCCAAAAAGCCTAAAACTTCTGAAGGAGGTACTGATTCTGGGGCTTCTAAAGGAAAGAAAGCGGAATAACCAATCCCGGATCCCCCGACAACATTGTTACCTTCGGCGCCAAACCAATATCCACCTACTTTGCGCCCAGGGTCTCTTGCCCCCCTCCAGGCAACTCCAATCTTGCCCCATTCTTGGTGTATGAGGGTCCAGTGCCTCATTACATCCCCGATCCGCACTACAAACTGAAAACCACTCTGGAGCCTGAAGAAATAAAGCAAGCTTGTGATGCCGGACAGTGGCAGTTGGAAGAGCTGTCCGGTCTTCTGAAGTCACTCCGTAGGCTGGCAGACGACGGCCCAGAAGTCGGCAGACTGACGGGTAAAGTTAATGACCTTACTGTCGCGTCTGCCAAGGACAGGGTGACTATACAGCAACTTGAGAATCGTTTGAAGGCATCCAGAGAGTATGGGGAGCGGATGGATGAGGAGGCCTCCAGGCAAAGATTGGTTATCAAAGAGTTGGAAGCCCAATTGGCTGAATAGAAAAAAGCTAACTCTGACCTCAGCGCCAACCTTTACATAGAGAGAGAGCATTCTTCAAAGCTGGGAGAGGAGTTAAAGGCAAAAACGTACAGCTACTCTAGGGAGGCTGAAGACTAGTCCCGTAGAGAAAAGAAACTACTCCTGGAGATTGAAAATTTAAAGTTGACGAGTCTAAATGACGATGTCACGACCTTGTGAGCGGATCTGGCTGCTGCCAATGCCAGAGCGGATGAGGCTATGGATATTTGTGTCCAAGTAGCCGAGGAATCCTTTGGGTTGGGAGTGCACCAAGTTCTCTTCCGTAATCCCAAAGTGGAACTTAATTTGAGCGGTATTAATCCGTTCTACGAGTTTCATGGGGGGAAACTCGTTGTAGTTGTTGACGATCATCATGAGGAAACGCCCAACACTCCATATGAGCTACCTTCCCTTCCCAAGGGCCAATCAATGAGGCCTTCTCTCCTGTCCCTATCGCCAAGTAGCCCGGAGGTGAAGGAACAAGTGCTAGTGCTACTGAAGATGAAGCTGCTGCTGGTGATAGGGGGTGAGGTCGGAGTTAAAGAGAAGGAAGAAAGCGGAGGAACGAGCCAAAAGAAGTAGCGGCTTTTTTGTCTTATTGTTTTTGTTGAATTAATACCGCTGTGTTCCGGGATCAGCTCCGGATTTCAATTAATCATTATGTACTTTGGGATTTTATCAATGAAATAACAACTTTCTTTATACGTCTGTTCATCGAAAACAGTTTAAATAGAATCGTTGTATGTGTAATGAATCAATTTGGATTTACATACGTAGAATGTAAAATGGATAGTAACATATAAGTACTGTCCCCATATGTGGGTACTTTAGTAACAAAGGCTCGTTTTATGGAATGTTATCTTTGGTTTGGTAGAAAAGAGAGAGCTTATCCACCCCGTATTGTATTGAAATTGTGGCGTGACGAGGTCGTCACTAAAATCATAACATTTGGCATATACAAGATTTGTAAGAAGAGTACCTTAACCTTTGATGGGGGTTGCCCTCGTGGGAAAACACGTCGTCAGCGTGAGAATGGTTGGGAGTATTCGTCCTGAGGGGAAGTAATCGTGGTGATGTTTACTGAATCTTTATCCTGCAAGAGAATTTCCTAACCAGAAGAGTAACGTTATGTCTTCACCAGCGTTCGGTCGAACCTACTAGCTGTACTTAGAGTTCGATTTTCATCCTACCCTCCAAGCCTTCCACACGGGGTTCAGAACAGGGCTAATCCTGAACCTACTGCACCCGTTACTTGGGGTTCAGCGTGGTCTTGAAAAAGAACCAGCTTACTGTGCCCAAGCCTTCACCGGCGTTCGGCCAAACCTACTAGCCGTACTTGGAGTTCGGTTTTAATCCTACAATCCAAACCTTCACCGGTGTTCAGCCAAACTTACTAACCATACCCAGAGTTTGGTCTAATCCTACAATCTGGGCCTTCAAATGGGGTTCGGTACAGCCTTATAAAAAGGTCTGATCCTACTGCACCCTTTTCCTGGGGTTCGGTATAGTCTTTGCAGGAGAACCAATCCTACTGCGCCCAGGTCTTCAAGTAAGATTTGGTATCCTTGAGAAAGGTTTGGTCTTTGATTATTCATACATATTTGAGAAGTTACATCATCAACTACAGAATAGGTAGCTGAGATCATCCATTCTGAATATATTCGTATACGCCGGAAAGGCTGAAAATCACAACATAAAGAAAAGCTTGAAAGAGTTAAGTTTGTGTATGATATTCTCTTTGAACTAAAATAAGAATTACAATAAAAGCGTAGCTTGGATCATGCTGTAATAAATTCTTCGTTGGACGGTCTCAAGTGAGGAGAAAAGAGTGCATGTCATTTTAGTAGCTAGCTATAATAGATGCGCAAGTTTTGGGTATTCCATTTGTTTCGGATTGGTGTGCCATCAAGGTTTTCTAGGCGGTAAGAACCTTTACCAGTGACTTTGGATACCCTGTATGGGCCTTCCTAGTTCGGGGCTAACTTGCCTTGATGAGCAAATTTGTTTCCCACACTTGCTTTCCTCAAAACCAAATCCCCAATGTTGAAAGTCCTGGATTGGACTCGTTTATTGTACCGAAGGGCGGCGTTGGCTTTGATGGCCTGGTCTCTAACGAATGCTTCCTCTCTGAGCTCTTGAATTACATCCATCTCTGACGCCAATTTGGCGCTGTTGCTTTCCTCAGAGAAGTGCTTGACCCTCACAGAAGCAGTTTGTAATTCCACAGGTATCATTGCTTTCACTCCATAAGTCAAGCGATATAAGGATTCGTTGGTGGATGAGTGAGGCATTGTCCGGTATGACCAAAGGACGTGGCACAACTGGTCTATCCATCCGCCCTTGGCTTCTCCAAGACGTTTCTTCAGCCTTTTCAGCATCTCTCTGTTAGCCACTTCAGCTTGATCGTTAGTCTGCGGGTGTTCGACAGATGAGAATATCTGGGTTATTTCCAAACCTTCAAGCAAATCTGTGAACTTCTTGTCTGTGAATTGAGTACCGTTGTCTGTAATAATCCATTCTGGGACCCCGAATCGTGTTATGATATTTTTGTACATGAAACGACGAGTTCGGGCTGAAGTGATATGGACCACTGGCTCTGCCTTAATCCACTTTGTGAAATAATCAACACCTACAATTAAATATTTAATGCCCCCGGGCGTAGTTGGGAATGGTCCTAAGATGTCCAGACCCCATTGGTAGAACGGCCAAGGCACAGCTGATGTAAATAATTCTTCAGCCAGTGTATGGTGAAGGTTGGAAAACCTTTGGCAGGCGTCGTACTTTTGACGAAGTCAATAGAATCTTGCTTCATCGTAGGCCACCAATATCCGGCTCTGAGAATTTTTCTCATCAAGCTTCTTCCTCCAGCGTGATGTCCACATTGCCCCTCATGCACCTCCTGCATTACTCCGTGTACCTCGTTTTCCTTTAAACAAATCAGATAAGGTACTGAAAAGGCCCTTTTGTAGAGGTTACCATCAATCATGGTGAAATATGGCAACTCCCTTCTTATCCTTTTTCTTTCATTTTCATCCGTAGGTAACTGTCCATCGGCTAGATAACGGATATAAGGGGCCATCCATGAGTTTCATTAAGGAGAATTGGTCATTATGGCATTCAGAGAGGGGAAAAGAGGAATGCTGGGTGACGTCAGTGTGCTTTGGATCAACGTTGTGGTGCTGCCTGGCCGTTTGGTGCTTGCCAATCTAGAAAGTATATCCACTCTGGTATTCTCGTTACGTAGAACATGTTTAAATTCCATCTTTGAGAATTTCTCTTTCAACTCCTTAACACAATTTAAGTATAACTAGAGTTGAGGCTCACGAGCTTGATAATCTCCCAGGATCTGTGAAATCACGAGTTGTGAATCACTACAGAGCGTTGCTTCAGAAGCTCTAATGTCAATCGCAGCTCGAAGCCCAGTTAAACAAGCTTCGTATTTAGCTTGGTTGTTAGAAGTTTTGAAATTAAAGTGAAGGGAGATTTCCAGGTGCACACCGTTATCACTTTCAAGGACTACACTTACTCCGGAGCCCCTTTGATTCGATGAACCATCCACATAGATGGTCCAATGAACACGAGGTGTAGCTGGATCTGTCCCTGTCATTTCCACGATAAAATCAGCCAGGACCTGAGCCTTGATAGCGCCTCGAGGCTCATAAGATATATCAAACTCTGAGAGTTCAATGGACCATTTGATCATTCTACCAGCGAGGTCAGGTTTGATTAACACAGATCGGAGTGGTAGGTCCGTTCTCACCGTGACTGGATAAGCGTGAAAATATGGACGTAACCGTCAAGAGGCCAAAACAACAG
This sequence comes from Clitoria ternatea, assembly GCA_037962975.1. Lineage (NCBI taxonomy): Eukaryota > Viridiplantae > Streptophyta > Magnoliopsida > Fabales > Fabaceae > Clitoria > Clitoria ternatea. The sequence goes on from CM075676.1 coordinate 72,108,188, forward strand.
CGAGAGCGGCCTTTTCAATTTTTTGATACCTGATCTTAGCGCCTTGTAATGTTTTGCTAGTAAAGTATACCGACCTCTGTCCATCAGGAGTTTCCTTTACTAAGGCTACGCCCAAAGCTTCATCCAAAATTGCCAAGTATAAGATGAGAGTGTCCCCGGGGTCAGGTTTCGTTAGTATAGGAGGTTTGGACAACACCTCCTTAAGTTCTTGAAATGTTTGTTCTTGCTCCTGTCCCCACTCAAATTTTTTGGACTTTTTTAACACTTTGTATAGAGGAAATGACCTGTGAGCCATTTTTGGCATAAACCGTGCTAAGGCTGCTACTTTACCATTCAGGGATTGGACTTCCCTTATATTTTTCGGACTCTGCATATTGAGAATCGTTTGGCATTTCCCTGGATTGGCCTCAATACCACGTTGAGTTAACATGAAACCCAAAAACTTCCCAGCTGGGACAGCGAAAGTGCATTTTAACGGGTTTAGCCTCATGTTAAATTCTCTCAAGCGGATGAATACTTGGCGCAGGTCTTCAATATGATCACCTCTAACTGGCGTCTTGGCTATAATATCGTCAATGTACACCTCAACAAGCTTGGTGTGCATGCCCTCAAACACCTTGTTAATCATTCGCTGATAAGTGGCTCCAGCATTTTTTAAACCGAAGGGCATGAGGTATAACAGAAGACGCCACGATCGTTGACAAAAGCAGTCTTTTCTTGATCCTCTTTGCACATCAGAATTTGGTTGTACCCTGAGTACGTATCCATGAAACTCAGGTATTGATAACCGGATGAATCATCTACCATCCGATCTATATTAGGAAGGGGGTAAGGATCTTTTGGACAGCAACGGTTGAAGTCCACATAGTCAATACACATTCTCCATTTACCATTAGCTTTCCGGACCATCACCATATTTGAGAGCCAAGAGGAATAGCGGATTTCCTTGATAAATCCTGCTTTCAGTAATTCCTTAGTTTGTTGACAAGCTGCTTTCTGTTTTTCTGGTCCCAATCTTCTTTTCTTTTGGACAACCGGTCTTGTCTCTGGGTAAACGGATAATTTGTGACAGCAGAAAGCAGGATCTATACCAGGCATATCGGCTGCGGTCCATGCAAAAAGATCTTTGAATTCTTTGAGGAAGTTAAGCAAATGCTCCTCTGTAACTGAATCCAACTTGTCATTGATATGTGTGACCTTTTCAGGTGAGTCTCCTAGTATTACATCCCTTGAGCCTCCATCCGGTGTAGGTTTGGAAGGATTGAGAGGGGCGATCTTTTGATCCGACCTAGGGTCTAAATCAACAAGGCTCACAGAACCAACAGCTGTTCCACAATCATTGAGCTTCATCTTTTTATTGGATGCCTCTAACTTTGTCATATTTAGGCTCAGGTTATAACAGTACCTGACCATCTCTTGGTCACCTCAGATGGAAGAAACAACATTGTCCTTATCGACAAACTTGATAAGGAGGTGTGGAGTTAAAACGATTGCCTTCATAGCATTCAAGGTGGGGCGGCCTATGATGCCGTTGAATGGTGATTCAACATCAATTACCAGCACTCTGGATTTAACCGTTCTGGCCCCTGGCTCACCTTCAAAAGAGATAAGGGTGTCAAGATATCCCTTTGTTGGTTGTTTTACACCATTAAAAGTTGTTAGTTCCTGTGTGTAAGGCTGTAAGTCTGAGTCATTGAAACCCATTCTTTTAAAGCAATTATAAAAAATAACATCACAAGAACTTCCCTGGTCGACAAGGATTCTTCTGACGTCCTTGTTGGCTATCACTGCAACAATGACCGCAGCATCGTCTCCACCTGAAACGGTTGGACCGAAATCCTCATCAGAGAATGAAATTACTAGAACCTCAACACCCTCTCTGTAAGGACGGCTGTCTTTAACCTTTCCTTGTACTGACAAAATCATTCGATGATGATTCTTGCGGACTGTAATCAAAGCTCCCCCCCAGCGAATCCTCCAGCGATCATATCGATGATTTCACGCCGACCTTGACGCTGTTGCTGGGGCATAATGTCTCTTTGAGCTATGTCATTAGTCATAGCACCTTTTTGTTTCTCTGCAGCAGAGAACTTCCTAACCGAATTATGGCTATTATCATCTCTGTCGTCTTGATCTCTTTCTCTTTTCTCGGTCCGGTCTACCTTGTCGAAGGACTTCTCTTTGAACAAATATTGCTTTAGTTTGCCTTCTCTAATTAGTGTTTCGACTGCGTTCTTTAGAGCTTGGCATTCATCGTGGAATGTCCTGTCTATTCATGAAAATCACAGTACTTTCGGGGATTCCCTGGTCTTTTCACAGGGGCCGGCCTCCTAATGCCATAAATACTGAATGTTGGCCATCTTACCTCTCTCAAAATCTGAGATGGTCTGGCTGTCAGAGGTGCATAATGGCTAAAGGAATTGATATGTCTCTCTCGACGTCGAGGAGAAGTGTTGTTAACTTTGGGGCTGTTGAATGGCCTTTCCATGCGTTCTGACCTCATCCTGTCCTTATCTCTCCGCAGTTGTGAGGTTGGTGTTGGTGGTTTTGTCGTTGCAGCCATAGCCTCCAAGTGCATCTCTATACCCACATATTTTGAGGCTTTCTTCCTGAACTCTTCAAATGTTGTCGGTGGGCTTTTTGCTAGTGAGAGGGCGAAGGCTGATCCTGGCTGTAATGCCTCAATAACAATATACAGCTTAATGGACTCTGCGAGGTTAGGAACCAGAGATGCTTCCTTGTAAAATCTCCTCAGAAAATCCTTTAAAGTTTCGTTTTCGCCCTGCTTGATTTGGGCTAAAGTATGAGATGTCCTGGGAACATCTCTAGAGATGACAAAGTGAGTTTCAAAGACAGCTGCCATTTCAGCCCAGGAGTCTATCGATCCTGATGGCAAACCTTTGAACCAGCTGAGGGCCTCATCTGACAATGTTCTTGGGAACATTCGACACATAACATCTTCATCAGCCCCTAAGTACATGACTTCAAATACATAAGCATCAAGATGCTTAGTAGGATCAGTTTCACCACTGTATTTTCCAATGGAGAGTGGCTGAGTGGTTTGCATATGCTTAGGGATGTGTATGCTCATAAGCCTCCTTGAAAAAGGAACTTTGAGTTTATAAGTTACCGGGGATGCTGTCATCAGCTCCTTCTTCCCTTTAGTAACTCTATCATCAGAATCATGGGTTTGTTCCTTCCCCTCAAACGTGGGGATGTTTGAATATTGGAGGGTCATGGATTTTTCTCCTTCAGTTGTATGGGGAGTGTCTCTTGTGCGAGATGACTCCTTATCCTCACTCTGTCTTCTTTCTCTTCGCAATTCTGCGAGTTCTTTTTGGAGTTGATTGATCAACTCATCACGAGGGTCAGGGTTGGACACTGCCACCCATTTTCTTTGAGCTGCCCCCTTGAGATTCAAAGTTAAGCTTTCTGAAGGCGTTTGTGTTGGTTCTGCCTTTAGGTTGATTTTCCACCAAGTCATGTGCTTCGCCTTCCATGGATAATCACTTGTGCTTTTGCAGAATGTGGGAATAACTTTATCAGGTCCCACTGGACGTGCCAATGATCTGTCCTTCATCGGGGTCAAGAGATTCGGTGTGGGGTCAGTCACAAAAGTCAAAGATTAAATGGGATTGAAGACCGGTTCTGCAAGTATCCGGTCTGTATATCCGGAGTCCCAATATGAAGAGAGCGGTCTTGGCGTCCTGGAGGTCCTTCATACCGTCCTCACGCGTTGATGTGGGCGAAAAGTGGTGTCACCTGCGAAGATTTTTCGACGCTCAAGTCAGTAATAGTATTCCAAATGAGGAATGTTTTATGATCACTCTCTGAAATCCAGATAGTAGATGTAAGTAAAAGGGGAGAAGATCCTCCTTCCGTAAATGGAGAGAGTTCTTATACCTGATTGGCTCGATATACGAGAACTTGCTAGTGGGGAACCACTAACCTCCATTAATTAAATAAATTATTATTTAATATGCACTTGCTAGTATGATTGAGGCAAGTGGCTATTTTATATTAAGCGTAGAGAAAGTAGGGCTAGTCTTAGGGAACATGTTGATTATTTCCAGGAGCAGATTATGGCTCGTAGTGTGGAAAATGGAATCTTTGTCATTGTCCCTGTAGCAATGCCCTTTGTCTTCTGTATAGTGATATGTGTGTTATCCGATGTGCATGGCGTTATCCTGGACAACCAATATAGGGAGAACACCTGATATGGATTTAGAGTCCGGATGTATACCGATGACACCGGTGACACGTTGGAGAACAGTCAAAGACGTTGAAATATGTCTTGTAGGACAGATACTGGTATCGAGCCCGGATCAAAAATAATAAACATATAATATCAACATATTACATATTTTACTATATAAAAATAATTATAATGATATATTATTTGTATAATTATAATTATTTCTAAATTTATTTGTAAATATATGTACTTTTAAAAATTTAAAACAAAATTAAATGTTTATTTACTAAGTATACAATTATATTATCTCTTATAATTTTTTGAGTAGCTTGTAATTTAAACTTGTTAAAAAATTACTTAAAATAGTGTTTAAGTTTATAGAATCTAAGTTTATTTTATTTTTTACACTTTTATCATTAGCGATATATTTTTTTAGATCACTTTATATATAGTCATTAAACAACTAATTTTTTATAACATATTTTAATTTAACAACTAACTCTTTAACTTTAAACTTTCAAACTAAATTTATATAAACCTTCACCATCGGATTTTATAATATTTTTTGGTGAGGAGGATGTGCAGTGCAGCATGTATTGTCACTATATAGGTCTCATCGTTTGCAGAGAGTATCCAACAAAGTGTACCTCTGCTAGCTCCAATCCAATATGCTCACTTTCTGGACCCTACTGTTCACCTACCTCCTCACCACCGCTGCTACCACCGCAAGAGAATATTCCGGCGAACAGGAGGCTGATAGAGTCAAGAACTTGCCGGGACAGCCACCGGTGAAATTCAGACACTATGCTGGTTATGTTAAGCTAAGACCTCATCAACACAAGGCTTTGTTTTACTGGTTCTTTCAAGCTAAACAAGCACCCTCAACAAAACCTCTTGTGCTTTGGCTCAACGGAGGTACAATTCATTCCCTTCTTTTTCTAATTATTTTTTCAAATCATGCATGTCTTAAACACACAAAAATATAAAAACTTTAGAAAGATTAAGATTCTATCTCACTTGATACTATAGCAAATACGTCATTTGAATTACAAAAGAGATATCGAGACAGTACTTAATCAAATAAAAAGGGAAGAGAAGAAGGGTCTTTGATAAAAGTCCAAAATGACATGTTTAACATCATTAAAATCTCCTTATTCTTGTATAAAATGGAAAATATAAGAGTGCGTCATAGACCCTATCAATTCTGGGAACAATGTACAATTTTTAAAAAAAATAGTTTTGGGCTTCTTCTATTATTAAAATCCGAATTTCATGCATTCTTTTTTTAGTTCACATAAAATTAGAGTTTCACATTGATATAAAGTACTGATATTTTTAATATTTAGTTGGTTGAAATGATTTTGTAATATATTGATGAGTTTGATACCTATTAATTATATTCATATGTATTCCTTGGCCGATATATAATTATCGAGTTAAAACCTCAATTCTTGTATATATGAAAAGGATAAAAGAATTAGAAAATTATTCATCAATATTCTACTCATTACTTTGTCCTTTCAAGATCTTTGAGTGTGCATCATTAGAAGTAATTAAAAATCTAGTACATGTATATACATGCAACATAAGGTTACGGCCATTATTATATTATGATTCGGGGGATAAATTTTCTGTTGTTCTTACTCTGATTTTAATAAGATTTAATTAAATTGTTTGGAATTGGTTAATATAGTTAAAAGTATTTTTTTTTAAATATCCTTACATGGTTATTGAAATTCAAATCTTAACCTTTTTTTATTAATATTTCTAGTCTGAACCGTTAAAACTTGTTAGAGAATATAAAATTTTGAAGGTGACGGAGACTACATTTTGAGGTTTGTCATGGTTATTTTCAGTCTTGGGATTCCTTTTTCTATGCTAAAACATGTGTTAGAAAGAAAGAGAGAATTTAAGGGGAAAAAAATTACGGTTTTCTCTTTTAACCAGGAAAAGGAAAATTGTGGAATATCAGAAACGGGGAAGTTGCGTAGTTTGCGAGTGACTGTTACCAAATACCAATGCCCACAGAGTCCAAAGTACATTTGTCCCGTGTAACGTACTCACTAAGCATCAACCTCTTCCTTTTTTTACGAGATTGTAATTGTTTCAACAAAATTTTACAAGAGATTTGAAAATGGAGAACAGAATAATTAATACAATATCTATCCATACATATAATAAGATTCTTCTGCTTAATTCACACGTGTTAAGAAAGATAATTAATTTAATTAAAATTATTAAATGTATTTAAAATTTATTGTAACTTTTAACATTACGTATGAGGTGGTTATGAATCATAATTTAATTTTCTCCACTTGTTATTCAATTATTATCACAGAGATAAATAATATAATTAATGTAATTAATTACATAAAAATTTTAAAAAAATTATATTTAGAGATATAGATTCTATTAATTGTACACATTTTTTTGAAATTCATCAATAATTTATATTTAGAGATATAATAACTTGTTTTTTTAACAAGTTGAAAATGGAATTGTGAGAAGAAAACCATCAATAATTAATACCATACTTGTCTATAAATATAAATATAAGACTCTTGATCCGGTCTCAATACCGGTATCCGATCTGCTATACATATTTCAACGTCTTTGATAAGACATCTACGTGTAACCGGTGTCATCGGTATACATCCGGACTGTAATTCCGTATCGGCGTTCTCCCTATACCGGTTGTTCAGGATAACACCATGACATCGGATAATACACACGACACTGTGCAAAAGACAAGGATTGTTGCTATAGGGATCGATCAATAATTCCCAGCACTACGAGCCAAATTCTGCTCACGGGAATGGTCAACTTGTTCCCTAATCCTAGTCTACATTCTCTATGCTCAATATAAAATAGCCACTTGACCCAATCATGCAGGTAAGTGCGCAATATAATAATGCTAATGGGAGTTGGTGGTTCCCCACCAACGAGTCCTCGTTAATCGAGCCAATCAGGTATATGAACTAACTTCATGATTGAAGTTAGGGATCTTCTTCTTCAGCTCTTTTACGACTGATTCCTCTCTGAATACATTCCTTACTTGGAATATAATCACTGACTTGAGCGTCGGAGAATCTTTGTAGGTGACACCACCATTCGCCCACTTCAACGCGTTAGGTCGGTGTGAAGGATCTCCAGGACGCCCAATCCGCTCTCCTCATTCAAGGACAACGGATACATACATCGGATACACATACATCCGGTCTATTAGACGGTATTGACATACTATTCGTGACTGGCTTGAGATCGGATCTCTTGACCCCGGTCCAGGACAGATCATTGGCACGCCCAGTGGGACCCGATAAAGTTATTCCCATATCCTTTGACAGAGCAGGTAATCCACAATGGAAGGCGAAGCACAAGACTTCATGGAGAATCAAGCTGAAGGCAGAACCAATTCCAACGCCTTCAGAAAGCTCAATTTTGATTCTCATGGGGGCAACTCGAGGAAGATAGTAACTGTGTCTGATCCTGATCCTCGCGATGAGTTGATCAAACAACTTCAGAGGGAACTCGCTGAATTGCGAAGAGAAAAAAGGCAAAGCGAGGATAAAGAGTCATCTCGCATGCGAAACACTCCCCACACAACTGATGGTGAAAAGTCCACCACTCTTCAGTACTCAAAGATCCCAACGTTTGAGGAGGGAGAACAAACTCGCGATTCTGAGGATGCAGCTTCCCGAAGGAAGAGAGATTCAACAACAGCACCCCCATTGTCTTACAATCTGAAGATTCCTTTTTCAAGGAGACTTATGGGCATCAGCATCCCCAAGCACCTTCAAACCACTCAACCACTTTCCATCGGAAAGTATAATGGTGAAACTGATCCAACTAAGCACCTTGATGCTTATGTGTTTGAAGCCATGTACTTGGGGGCTGATGAAGACGTGATGTGCCGAATGTTCCCTCGAACATTGTCTGAGGAAGCCCTCGGGTGGTTTAAAGGCTTGCCTTCTGGATCCATAGATTCTTGGACGGAAATGGCAGCTGCCTTTGAAACCCACTTTGTCATCTCCAGAGACGTACCCAAGACGTCTCATACCTTGGCTCAGATTAAGCAAGGTGAAACAGAGGGCTTAAAAGATTTTTTGAAGAGGTTTTATAAGGAAGCAGCCTTGATTCCTAACCTCACAGAATCTATCAAGCTGCATATTGTTATTGAGGCATTACAGCCGAGTTCAGCTTTCGCTCTTTCCTTAGCAAAGAGCCCTCCAGCAACTTTTGAGGAATTCAGAAAGAAAGCCTCAAAATACGTGAGTATAGAGATGCATTTGGAGGCAATAGCTGCAAAGAAAAAGCCCCCAGCACCACTTTCTCAAACCCAGAAGGGTAAGGATAAGACGAGGTCAGAACGCATGGAGAGGCCATTTACAAATCCTAAGGTTGATAACCACCCTCCTCGACCTCGAGAAAGGCACGTCAATTCCTTCAGCCATTATGCACAATTATCTGCCAGGCCGTCTCAGATTTTAAGAGAGGTCGGATGGCCAATGCTCAGCACATATGGCATCAGAAGACCAGCCCCTATGAAAAGACCAGGAAATTCACGTAAGTACTGTGATTTTCATGAACAAAATGGTCACTCGACTGATGAATGCCAAGCTCTAAAGAACGCGGTTGAGACGCTAATTAGAGAAGGCAAGTTGAAGCAATACCTGTTCAAAGAAAAATCCTTTGACAGGGCAGAACGGAATGAGAAAAGAGAAAGAGATCCAGACGATGGGGATGAAAATAACCCCAGTCCGGTTCGAAAGTTCTCTGCTGCAGAGAAGCAAAAAGGTGTGATGGCTGATAATGCAGCACAGAAAGACAGCATGCCCCAGCAACAACGTCAGGGCCGACGTGAAGTTATTGACATGATTGCTGGAGGGTTTGCTGGAGGAGGAGCTTCAATTACAGCCCGTAAGAATCATCACAGAATGATTCTATCTGTGCAAGGGAAAGTCAAAGACAATCGCCCTTACAGAGGAGGAATTGAGGCTCCCATAATCTCTTTCTCTGACGAGGACTTTGGCCCAACCATTCCTGGTGGTGACGATGCTGTAGTCATCACTGTTGTGATCGCCAACAAGGACGTCCGAAGAATCCTTGTTGACCAGGGAAGTTCCTGCGATGTTATTTTCTATAATTGCTTTGAAAGAATGGGTTTTAAAGACTCAGACTTACAGCCTTACACGCAGGAACTAACAGCTTTTAATGGCGCAAAGCAATCAACTAAAGGGTATCTTGATACCCTTATCTCGTTTGAAGGCGAGCCAGGAGCCAGGACGGTTAGGTCTCGGGTGCTAGTGATTGATGTCAAATCACCATTTAATGGCATCATAGGCCGTCCTACTCTGAATGCAATGGAGGCAGTTGTATCAACCCCACATCTCCTTATCAAGTTCATTGATAAGGATAATGCTGTGTCATCTATCCGGGGTGATCAAGAGATGGCTAGGTACTGCTACAACCTTAGCCTCAACATGACAAAGCTGGACGCCTCCAATAAAAAGAGGAAACTTAATGATGCTGGAACATCGGCTGGATCTGTAAGCCTTGTCGACCTGGATCCTAGAGCGGATTTGAACATTGATCCGTTCAACCCATCAAAGCCCACACCGGATGGAAGTTCCAGGGACATCGTCTTGGGAGATTCTCTAGATAAGATCACCCATATTAATGACAAGCTAGATACTGAAATAGAGCAGCGACTGCTGGCTCTCTTGCAAGAGTTTAAAGACCTCTTTGCATGGACTGCAGCCGATATGCCAGGCATAGACCCTGAATTCTGCTGTCATAAACTATCCGTCAACCCAGAGACGAAACCTGTGGCCCAAAAGAAAAGACGATTGGGCCCAGAGAAACAGAAGGCAGCTTGCCAGCAAACTGAGGAGTTGCTGAAGGCCGGATTTATCAGGGAAATCCGATATTCCTCTTGGCTTTCGAATGTGGTGATGGTCCCCAAATCCAATGTTTATCCGGTGTACAGAAGCATATTCAGGACGGATGATCTCAGCTACTTATTCTGTAGTTGACGATGTAACTCCTCGAATATGCGCAACGCACAAGAACATACTCGGGACGGATGATCTCAATTACCCATTCTGTAATTGACGATGTAACTCCTCGAGTGTGTAAGTATTGAAGGCCCAGAATGTAGGATTAAACCGAACTCTGGGTACGGTTAGTAAGTTTGGCTGAACACCGGTGAAGGCTCAGATTGTAGGATTAAACCGAACTCTGAGTACGACTAGTAGGATAAACCGAACGTCGGTGAAGACCTGAGTTGTAGGATTAAACCGAACCTCAGGGCATGGGTTGTAGGGCTGGTCCTTCTTCAAGGCCACAAACCGAACCCCATTCGAAGACTACATGGGTTGTAGGGCTGGTCCTTCTTCAAGGCCACAAACCGAACCCCATTCGAAGACTACATGGGTTGTAGGGCTGGTCCTTCTTCAAGGCCACAAACCGAACCCCATTCGAAGACTACATGGGTTGTAGGGCTGGTCCTCTTTTAAGGCCACAAACCGAACCCCATGCGAAGGCTTGGGCGCAGTAAGCTGGTTTTTCTTCAAGACCACGCTGAACCCCAAGTGACGGGCGCAGTAGGTTCAGGATTAACCCTGATCTGAACCCCGTATCGAAGGCTCGGATTGTAGGATTAAACCGAACTCTGAGTACGACTAGTAGGATTAACCGAACGTCAGTAAAGAATCGTCATTGGGTAAAACCAAAGACCAATTGAAGAACGGCTAGTAGGATTCAACCGAACGCCAAATATGACATGGACAGTAGGATCAAACCGGACTCCAAACACAACAAGTAAGTTGTACTGAACTCCAGATTAATGCACTCTTATGAAGTTCTTTATTTGGAAGTTTTATATATTATGAGTCATCAATCCTTCAATTGAGACCTGACTCATAAACTCCGACACAAACAATTCACTCGGGTACGCCACAATCTAAGGCATTTTCACCCGAAATCCCTCAGTCGGAAATATTTGAAGAGGAATTTCTATTTTAAATCCTCACTCTTAAAAGCTCTCACGAGAAAATCTCACTCAGAGTTTATTCAAAGTGAATCATCACCCAATGGAACTGGGGGACAGCATCAACGATTTAACGAATATCTTGAGGAATGAACTCTCATCTAAACGATCTCACAATCATTCCCCTTAAGCCGTTCTTGTGACGATGATGTGTTCCCACAAGCGGTGATCTTATTATGAAATTCATCTCGCATGTATAAGTCCGGTATGGAGATTTTGTTTTACAATCCGATCTTCATTACTTAAGTCCGGAATGATATAATACACATGCAATCCCTCTATTTAAGTTGTTTCTCACTAAACAAGAATGGAGGTAAAAAATTCTTTTATTGATTTAATAAGAATTACAATTCATGTAATAATCCGGAGCTGATCCCGGAACACAGCGAATTCAAATCAATAAAACGAAAAAGAAAACAAGAAAGGCGCTACTCTTTCTGGCTTGAGTTTCCCCCCTTCCCCTTGCCTTTGTCTCCGGTCTTGCCTCCTTCAGTGCGAGAGCTTGATCCTGTACTTGTGGGCTTCAGGAAGGAAGGTCCTATTGATTGACCTTTAGGTAAAGGAGCAAACTTATAAGGGTAGTTAGGCGGACTCTCATGACGATTGTCAACGACGGCCACCAGTTTCCCTTGGTGAAACTCATAGAACGGATCAATACCGTTCAAATTAATTGACACCTTGGGATTCCGGTATAGCACTTGATGAACTGCCAACCCGAAAGCCTCCTTGACTGCTTGATCACACATATTTACAGCATCGTCCAAGTCTGCTTTCAGGGTCTTGACCTCGCCATTCGAATCCGCCAACTTTAATAGCAGCTCCTTTTCCGTACGAGTCCAATCATCCACTCCTTGAGAATGGACGACCTTAGCCTCCTTCAACCCCTCTTCCAGCTTTGAAGAGCGTTCCTTCTCCGTGCAGAGATGAGCATTGAGGTCAGCATTGATTTTCTTCTGATCAGAAACTTGACCCTCCAGCTCCTTGGCAAGCTTCTTCAACTTGGCAATTTCTTCATCCTTCTTCTGAGTTTCTTCTTTGGAAGTTTTTAATTTTCCTTCTAATTGGAGGATGATTGCCTTGTCCTTGCCAACCATCGAGGTGAGCCTCTCATTTTCTTCTGTGAGCTCGCGAACCGACTTGAGGAGCTCGGATAAATCAGCCAAGTGCTTCTGTCCGTCGTCGCAAGCTCTGATCATTTCTTCATTCTTTAACGAGGGCTTCACCTTGGGTGAGGATTCAGGAACGCCCTCAGGAACGGAGCCCTCGTACACCGGATGTTGAACAAGACCGGAATTACCTTCAAGAGAGCAAGGGGCTTTGGGCGCGAAATAAGTCGTTATTGGCTTCGCCCCATAGGTGATTACACTGCCGAGGGCATCCGGAGTGGGTTCTTCCGCTCTCTTCTCTTTAGAAGGCACTAGCTCAGCAGCCCCTCTTGAAGTTTTTGGCTTTTTGGGCGAGGATTGACGGTCTGAGGTCTTCGAAGGATCACGCTTTGTCCTCTTCTTTTTCTCGACCACCTTCTCAGATCCGCCTTCGATCAGAGGAATATCGTCACCAGCAGATGAAGTTAATATTATTGCCTCAGCAGTGGCCTTCTTAGAATTCCGCTTTGCCTGAATGTCATTTTCAGCCGCAACGGAAGTCTCTCCGGCCTTGAGTCCTTTTAGCCTATTCATCTCTGGTGACTCGCCCTGAATTTCACCTGCACAGTCAAAAGACACAATCAGAGACGTAAAATTTTCAAGGCAAATGACATAATAACGTATGAAGAATGGCAGGGAAATTACGTAAATACTCCTCGCGAGTAGACTTTGGTCCTAACAAACGCCTGCAGGAGAAAAATTGGTGTGAGGCCGTGTAGGACTGCAGAGCCGAAAGAACGGAGATTGAGGTTGGGCTCAATTCGTCCTCCTCGGTATAGTACGCTTGGGAGGTCAGCAAAAAATGTTCATGCGTCCAAGTCACTGGGAATCTTGGAATCCCATCTTCAGTTAACCAAAAAATTGGTTCATTTGGATGGACGCTAATCTTCGTGAAATAGGACTTGAATGAATGTCCATCAACTTTGGCGGAGTCAGTGTACGCCTCAAAGTTGATAACCTTGGAGAGAGTCCGGAGGGATATCAAGCTCACTCCCCCCTTCTCCTTATTCGCACGACGGACCACTTGAGTGAAGTAGAAAAGCATGGCCACCGTCGGTTTAAAGTTGAAGTGCTCCCCAAGCACTTCAAGAGAGCGGACCAATCCCCATCCATTAGGGTGAAGTTGCGAGGGGGCGCAGTCTAAGAATCTCAGGACTCCCATCTCAAACTTCGTCAAGGGGAAACGCACACCCAAGTTCAGAAATAGAAAATCATACATGAATAAGGACCTCTCGTCCGGTGTGTGGCATATCCGTACTGATGGAAGGGGAGCGAATACTTTAAAACACCATTTGTATTTGTCCTTCTTCCAAACGGTAAACCGCGGCTCCAGCTCCCCTTCATCCTCCCGAGCGTGGAAGGACGGTGTTTCACGAAACTCCTCAGCCACCCAGCTGAATGGGCGTTTCTGTTGGAATTTCACCCAATCTATCCGGTGTGCAACCACATTGCAGAGGCCGGATTGAGTCTTCAAGATATACTTCTCGGAAGGGGATTCCCCTTCAGACGACTTTCTCCCAGTGGCTTTCTTTGTCACCATTGTGAAAGCTTTGATGCTGCGATAAAATGTCACATCATCAGAGAGATACAAATCCCCACTATCGACACTCTCACTGGAGGAGGAAGACTCTGAAGAGGGTATAATCACCCTTCGCCTTTGATATTGCGACTCCTCCCCCCTTGTATACTGTGGCCTCGACTAAAAGATCACTGGGATCCTCCCACCACGAACATTAGGGTTTTGAGCCAAAGCCCTTCCTTCTCTTCCTCTAGGGCTAACGCCACTGAAGCTAACACCTTTCTTAGCCATTCTCAAATATTGAAAAGAGATACAAAAAACGAAGGGAAAGTGGTTACCTAAGGATAGTGAATTGAAATTCACAGAGGTGGACACGAAGAACTTCTTTGAATTTTTGCAGAGGTTCGTCAAGGAAGCAAGAAGAAATGGTAACTGAGATTGCCAAATATGCCTATATCAGGGCACAAAATTTTTCAAATACCCACTAAACACAACCTGTCGTTTACCCCCAAACGACTCCCCGTTTAGTGGACCAAAATTGTCGTTTAGTACCTCAAGGCGCGAAAATGCAATCGTTTTGTCACAAAGCCATCAAAATGGGCCTATTAAAACCAAATACTAGGCCCAACAAGACTATGCGTGACAGTTACTAAGACATGCGCACTTAACGCAATAATGGCGCGCCCACGTGAATTAAGGCATTAAATGTCCAATCATTAGAAACGTGGCCACCATTACTCGAATACCAAGGGTTGCGAAATTCGATAAACTTCTGATATTCCCATTGTCGAATCCGCCCTTAAAATTTCATCACTACGGAACATGGTTCCAAGAGCGGATATTTACACTTCGGTACAAATCCGAAATCTAGACGTACTATGATCAATATAGCTCATATGAGCAAGTCAACTTCTTCCTCACATCAGCTAGGGGGCTAGTAGAGGTAAGACTCGGATTTCGGATAGAGCGAAAATTGCCAATTGAATCCGCACTCCTTTGATTGGAATAATCACACTAGAACGGATGATCTCAATCACATATTCTGTGATTCGACGATGCAACTCCTGGTACGAAGAGCTCCACTAATCATTCCAGGACGGATGATCTCAATCACATATTTTGTGATTCGATGATGTAACTCCTGGTGTGAATCATTCCAGGACGGATGATCCCAATCACCTATAAAGTGATTCGATGATGTAACTCCTGGTATGAATAATTCTCATCATCATTCTTACGATGAAAAGTATTCACTCAATCCGTACTCCTACGATTGAAAAATGTCTCCAGGATGGATTATCTAAATCACTTAATCTGTGATCTGACGATGTAACTCTTGACGATGTGTACTTTTCCAGAACGGATAACCTCAGTCACCCATTATGTGATATGACGATGTAACTCCTAACGCGGTGTACCTGCCCAGGACGGATGATCTCAATCACCCATGCTGTGATCTGACGATGTAACTCCTGGCGCCATACACACCCAAAGGACGGATGATCTCAATCACCTAATATGTGACCTGATGATGTAGTTCCTGGTATCGTACACATCCCCAAGACGGATGATCTCAATCACTTATGAAGTGATTTAATGATAAGACACCTGGCATGATCAATACTCATAATCATCTTTATGATGGAAAATTCCGAAAGTCAGTCCGCACTTTCGCTTTCTAGTGGTATTCTCCCAGGACGGATACTCTTTATCACCTATTCTGTGATACAACGACGTAACTCCTGGCGTAGAAAAAACTCCCATCATCATCCTTATGATAAAGGACTCAAACACCACTTCCTTGCAGTTCCCTAAACTTGGAACAATATTATCATCTCCTGTAAGAATATTACGGATTAAAAGCAGTCTTCCGTCCTGTTACACTACTCTACTGAACAGCGGATTGACCCACCTTTCCCCAAGAGAATTAAGAAAATTAAGGATCACGCCTCAAAGACAGGCACCTTCTTCTTAATACACACTTGGGGACATGTATATATTTATCCGTTCTAAATTTTATTTGTTGTTTAATCTTCCGAGGCTATTATTTCAATCCGGCCTTAAGATTAATTATACAGAACGGATTAGAAACGATCTAAATATACATGAAACGACGAAGACAAATTTCTTCAATCAAAACTCATTCATTGAAATGAAATTACATACAATAGTTTAAAATCCGGAGTTGATCCCGGTACACAACTATACATGTAAATGAAAACAAAACTACTGAGGAGGAATCTGTTCTTCAGTTTTTTGTGCCTCTTCAGCACTGGGCTCTTGTGCTCCTTCCTTTAGAACCTCCGCAGGAGTCTCGCCTCCAGGAGCCTCAGCCCTTTCTTCAGAAGAGGGAACCTCGGACGCAGGAAAGACGTAGTAAGGTCCCATGGATTGACCCTCAGGAAGAGGAGCCAAACCATATAAGGACGTCGGTGGATCTTCGTGACGACCATCCACCACTGCGACTAACTTTCCCTCATGGAATTCATAGTACGGATCCATCCCATAAAGGTTAAGTTTCGCAGTGGGGTTGCGGTAGAAGACTTGACGTATGGCTAGGCCGAAGGACTCTTCAACAGCCCGGCTGTATATGTCAACAGCTTCTTCTCTCTCAGCTTTCGCTGTAGCCAATTCTCCCCGCAACTTGGACAGCTCCTCACTGGATATCTCGGGCTCCACTTTCCTAGCCTTCAGTCCCTCTATCTCAAGAAGGAGCTTCTTCTCCCTTTGAGACCACTCCTCAGCATCAGCCTTATTTTTATCCTGGCTGCTGCGGAGTTCTTCCTCCTTCTCTGCCACTTTGCCTTCCAAGTTTTTAAGATCGCCTTTGAGCTTGAGATTCTCTTTAGTTATGAGATCCCCAAACTCTTTAGACTTGTTAAGACGATCTTCCATTAACTTCATGGCGGCTTTGTCCTTGTCTGAGGAAAGGTTGAGCTCTTCTAATTTGTCACTCAGCTCCTCAACCTTGTCGACGTTCTTAGCCAACTCGCTGACGGAAGATAGCAATCCAGCAAGTTCGGCTAGCTGCCACCTTCCGGCCTCACACGCTTCTTCAATTTCTTTAACACTAAGCGTAGGCCGGAGTTTGTACATCGGCGGTGGAAGAGTGGCAGGAGTAGAACCTTCGTAGGAGAGGAAGGGGGTGAGAAACGAGGTCGTTGGGAAGGAGGTCGGCTCTGATCCAGAAACCCCAGCAGCAGGATCCTCCGAAACCCTTTGCTTCTTGGACTGACGCCTCGCAGGATCATTCTGGATCTTTCTTCTCCTCTCAGTAACTGGAGGCTGACCCGAGGCTGCGCCAACATCGGACGTACCGCCCTCAACCAGTGGGATGTCCCCTTCAGCATCCGAGGTCAAGATGATTACCTCAGGACGATCCTTAGTTGAGGGCCTGGGCTTTACTTCATTTTCATGAGCAACGGATTTACCAGCCGCCTTGAATTTCTTCAGTTTATCCATTTCTGGAGTTTCCTGTTCTATTTCACCTACATGAACAAACACAAGATGTCAGCAACTACAAATATTCTATATATATTTGATAAAGGAGAAAAGATGAAATAAAACGAGAAGTACGCAAATATTCCTCCCGGACTCCGCTTGAGCTACTTAGCAGACGCCTACACGAAAAGACGTGACGACCTGTAGTGTGCGATTCAAGTGCGAACAACACTCTCGACGTCTCACGAGACAGATCGGATTGATCAGTGTAGTACGCGTGTGAGCTCAAGAGGAAATGTTTGTGTGTCCAGCTCAAGGGAAATTTGTCAATGTCCTCTTCATCCTTCCAAAATTTTGGTTTGCCCATCTTGATGGAGATGCGAGTGAAGTAAGTCTTGAAGGACTTCCCGTCAACCTTGGCAGAATCTGTGTAAGACTCAAAGTTCACAAAGGAACAGAGAGTCCGGAGAGTCACCAGACCAACTCCACCCTGCTTGTTTGCTCTTCGAACTACCTGAGTGTAGTAGAACAGCATCGCTACAGTTGGTGTGAAATTGAAGTGCTCCCCAAGCACTTCGAGAGCCCGGATGAGGCCCCAACCGTTGGGATGAAGTTGGGAGGGTGCACAGTTCAGAAACTTTAAGACACCCATCTGGAGTTCGGTTAGGGGAAAACGAACTCCCAGATTATGAAAAATAAAGTCATACATGTATACAGAGCGGTCATTAGGAACGACGTGGCATATCCGCTCTGTCGGAAGTGGAGCGTAAACCCTATACCACTTTTTTGCCTCTTCATCCGTGCTCAAAGTAAACCTCGGCTGGATCCGGGATCCCTCCTCATCCGCATGACGGGAGGCCAAGTCCTTAAACTCACTGGACACCCAGCAGAAAGGCCATTTAGCCTGAATCTCCTCCCAATTTAGCCTCGAAGCAACTACACTGTAGAGACCTTCTGCTGTCTTCGAAATGGCGCTATCTCCAGAAGATCCTTCTCCAGTTGCCATTGGAAATATCTAGACCGAACTCCTTAATCTACGATAAGAAATAAAATGTCGTCAGAAAGTTGCAATCATTACTCACTGCATTTTTAAAGCAATTACAATCAGAGGGCGACTCTGAGAAGGGAAAGGTCACTTCCCGCAGTGAGTAAGATCCCCTTTCTGAGCGACGCGGTTCAGTCTTAGGAAGAATCACAAGGATTCTTCCCCACGACTATTAGGGTTGAGGGAAACTGATTCCCCCCCCCCCCCCTTTTTAATGAAGCCTACTTTCTATAACTACTAGTAGCAAATCAAAGCGAAACTAAAGCGACAAGGAAGAGATAGTTACCTCAGATAACAGTGATGAATTTGAGGAACGAAGGAACCCTCGCAATGTAGGCAATAAACTTCCTTGCAAAATTTCTGCAGAGTTTCGTTGAGAAAGCAAAAGCAAGTGGAACCCAGAATCCACTAAGTATTCCTTTTATAGGAAACAAAGAGGATCGGTTACCTCCTCTTGAAGTTGTGTCGTTCTCGATAAAACGCACATGTTCACAAGCGAAACGACACAACCGTTCCAAATTCTTGGGCGCCAAAACGATAGCGACTCAGCAAAGGACTATCCACTAGGCCCAAAAGTTTTGAAAACTTCAGGCCCATTAAGCCCAAAACGACGGTTAATGAGATTTTCATCTCAGACGCAATAATTGCTTGCCCACGTGATTAAAAGCATTAATGTCTAATCATGTAACGCAATTTACGCTTTACAGCCGTTACACGAACTTCAAGAGCTTTCAATTCCAATAAACTCTTGAAATTCTCACACAACGAATCTTTGTCTGAATCCGTTGTGACAGTACCGAAAGGTCCTTTCTATTAAATTCAGAGCGGTTCTTTACGAATGACAACAGATGCTAAGGAACTGTTACACACGTAAGCGTACCGATATTAAGACCTCTCG
This sequence comes from Clitoria ternatea, assembly GCA_037962975.1. Taxonomy (NCBI): domain Eukaryota; kingdom Viridiplantae; phylum Streptophyta; class Magnoliopsida; order Fabales; family Fabaceae; genus Clitoria; species Clitoria ternatea. The sequence continues at coordinate 72,127,479 of CM075676.1, forward strand.
CAGGTTGAGTAGCTTATATGAACAACTATTCAGTCCCTCACACAAGCTAGGGGACATATGATCCGGTCTCAATACCGGTATCCGATCTGCTATACATATTTCAACGTCTTTGATAAGACATCTACGTGTAACCGGTGTCATCGGTATACATCCGGACTGTAATTCCGTATCGGCGTTCTCCCTATACCGGTTGTTCAGGATAACACCATGACATCGGATAATACACACGACACTGTGCAAAAGACAAGGATTGTTGCTATAGGGATCGATCAATAATTCCCAGCACTACGAGCCAAATTCTGCTCACGGGAATGGTCAACTTGTTCCCTAATCCTAGTCTACATTCTCTATGCTCAATATAAAATAGTCACTTGACCCAATCATGCAGGTAAGTGCGTAATATAATAATGCTAATGGGAGTTGGTGGTTCCCCACCAACGAGTCCTCGTTAATCGAGCCAATCAGGTATATGAACTAACTTCATGATTGAAGTTAGGGATCTTCTTCTTCAGCTCTTTTACGACTGATTCCTCTCTGAATACATTCCTTACTTGGAATATAATCACTGACTTGAGCGTCGGAGAATCTTTGCAGGTGACACCACCATTCGCCCACTTCAACGCGTTAGGTCGGTGTGAAGGATCTCCAGGACGCCCAATCCGCTCTCCTCATTCAAGGACAACGGATACATACATCGGATACACATACATCCGGTCTATTAGACGGTATTGACATACTATTCGTGACTGGCTTGAGATCGGATCTCTTGACCCCGGTCCAGGACAGATCAACTCTTTTACTTAATTCATATTTATTAAAAAAATGATTAGTTTAATTTAAATTATTAAATTTATTTAAAATTTATTGTAATTTTTAAAATTACCCTTGAGGTGATTATGACTCATAATTCAATTTTCTTCATTTGCTATCCAATTATTATAAATATAACTAAAGTATCTTATTTATTATATAACTCAAAAAAAATATATGTTAATAAAGATATTTTAGTCAAAAAATAATAATTAATGACATAGAAATTTTAAAAAGTCTTATATCTAATATAGATATAATTAATCATATTCATCAAACCCTCTATTAAACCAACAAATTAAAAAATAAATTTTGATCAAAACCCAGTTAAATTTTCTTAACCAAATACCAAACATACCCTAATATGACAATTTTATGGTGGGGCTTTTGCTTGGGCGTCTCTCCAACGTAGCATGCATTTTGTATTTTCTTCTCTGAATTTGTTTGTCCAAAAACCATTGCGACAAAATCATAGGACCCTTCTTTACACATGAAACCAAGCAGTGTTTCCTTTTGGATTTTATTCCTAACATGTGACCACATACTTTCATCTTTCTTTTACAAAACATAGTTACCAATTATTTATTCACGCATATTGCTTATTATTGTTATTTGTGGGTAGAATATATTTGATTAAAAATAGATTAATTGTACAAGAATTCAAATTAAAATATAATAATTTACAGAGCAATTTGATTAATCTGATTACACTTTCCTATTTTGCTGGCTTGACTAGGACCTGGTTGCTCATCCATTGCCTTTGGAGCAGCACGAGAACTTGGTCCGTTTCTTGTTCAAGACAAAGAACACCTCAAACTTAACAAATTCTCTTGGAACAGAGGTGAACTATATAATTAACTCTACAATTTGGTTATCTTAAATTTGGGTTATCCAACATTAATTGCATGTCTGGTTGCTCCCTGCACAGTTGCAAATATGATATTCTTGGAGTCACCAATTGGTGTTGGGTTTTCATACACTAACAATTCCAATGATTTATATGAGCTTGGAGATCGAGTTTCTGCTATTGATAACTATGCCTTCTTGATTGGTTGGTTCAAAAAATTCCCAAACTTCAGATCACATGAATTTTACATTGCTGGAGAGAGCTATGCAGGTACTACTCCATCCCTTTTTTTTTCATAGTCGTTATATTAAAAAAAAATTAAACAAATGTTAATATGTTAGTATAGTATTGTCATTTACATAACTTTGATTCTCCAACTGCATGCTAAACGGATACGTTTTGGTACGTTTAAAATTACAGGACATTATGTTCCACAGCTTGCCGATCTTATCTACGAAGGAAACAAAGATACTGAAAAGGGCTTTAACATAAATCTCAAGGGATTCATGGTAACTGATTAATTAAGACTGTGATTGAATTATGTATGTGTAATTAATGGAACAAACATAGATAGGAAATGATTAACAAAGTAATGAAATTGAAGTTGTTGTTGTTGTGATTGAAATTCAGGTGGGAAATGGAGTGATGAATGCTGATACAGATATAAAGGGGATGATTGATTATGGTTGGAGCCATGCCATAGTCTCAGATGAAGTGTACTATGGGATAGAAAAAGAATGTGAGTTTAGTAAAGAAAACCAAACAAGGGCTTGTGGATTGTATCTTCAAGAGTTCCTTGAATCATACTCAGGGATTGACATGTACAGCATTTATTCACCCGTTTGCCACCATAAGTATCGAACACCACCTTCACTCTCACCCAAACTTGTCGTTGCTCCTCATCTTCTCACTCGACACGTAAGTATTTTCTTCTACTTTTATTTACTAAATTTTAAAAAAACTAAACAAATATGGAAAGGCTACTGTACTAATTAATATAACACTCGGCATAATAATAAATATTAATTGATGTATGTGTTTGTTCTTTGTTGCATGCATTGCATTACAGGAGCTGTGGCATAGGTTGGCATCAGGATACGATCCCTGTACAGAGGATTATGTAGGCAAATATTTCAACAATAAGAATGTTCAGAAGGCTCTACATGCCAATATCACCAACTTGTCCTATCCTTTTACCCCCTGCAGGTACCTACACATCAATTTTATTAGAATCGGATCGATGATTAAATCTATAAAGATACCAATTTTAAAAAATTATAATTAAATCGGAGATTGAACCGTAATCAAATCATTAATAATAAAGAATTGGTAAAGACCAGTTATTTAATAGATTTATAATTAAATCATTCAATTCGATTTCGATAATAATAGTATTATCTTACAGTACCTCAATCTTTTAAAAAGAGATTTAAAAAATCTCATAAATTTTTAGTATTCTATTCAACGATTGGAATTTGGATGCCTTGTCAAATTTTTCTTTTGTTATATGAAGCACTGTAATTCATAAATGGAGCGATTCACCAGACACAGTTCTGCCAGTGATAAAAAAGCTCTCGCAAGCTGGTTTACGCATTTGGATCTACAGGTACTACAATTTTAAATGACCTGCAAATATAAGGGGTTGGACGCAAAACTTGAACTCTCTATCTTATACTTTTTTTTTTTCTTTCTGTTCTTTCAAATATTTCTTTGCTCCCACAACATGTTTATCAAGAAATATTTTATAATCCTCTATAAAATTTGGAAAGTCGATTAATTAATATCTTTATAGGCTGAATGTCTAACTCAATAGAAGATTAGTTTTATTCAATAGATATTAGATCAAAATCAGATTTTTTCCTTCATATATAAATAGACTATACTGTTCAAATAATATTCTTGATAAATAAACCTTAATCATTAAAATATTTTATAGGATTTTGTATTTTTTAAGTCAGAATTAACACTTACTGTTATTCTGAAGAATAAACAAAATAGGAGATTATATTCAAATTCAGATGTATGAATTGAAGTTAACATTGAAATGCAGTGGGGACACAGATGGTAGAGTACCAGTGACATCAACAAGATACAGCATAAAGAAGATGGGGTTGAAAGTGAAGGAAAAGTGGAGAGCATGGTTTGACAAGAGAGAAGTGGCAGGGTGGGTGGAGGTTTATGAGGGTGGCCTCTTGTTTGCCACCATTAAAGGTGCAGGCCATCAGGTTCCTGTCTTAGCACCACACCAGTCCCTTTCTCTCTTCACCCATTTCCTCTCTTCTCAAGCCCTTCCATCTTCTACCTTCTAGCTCTTTTCTTTATGTAATATGTATCCAAATATTTACCTTAAATAAAATAAAACACTAATGTTTGACTAGCCTACCATAATTACTTACTATTGTTTTCATTTCATTGACTAGTAATCCAACAACAACTCACTTATTTAAGTTTCAATGAAAATGAAACGAATTTAACGCAGAAGAGTAGAGTCTGCAAAATGTATGAATTCAATTCATGAATGTAAGGACTTTAAATTTAGAACCTAAAAATTATTCAAATTTTCTTAACCCCATTTGATCAAATCCAATAGTAAAAACTCACACAAGCCCGTAAAATACTAAAGCTTTTTTTGTTGTTGTGGTTAAAGTTGTGTCTTTTTTTTATACAACTCAATTGAATTTAAACGTAAATCTTTGCACATTGCCAACTAGAAGTATGCAAATTATATAAGATGGCTTAAGGACAATCGTTAATAGACAAATTGGGTAAAAAAATCCATATTTTAATTTAAAATGTCGTCTTTAATAATAGATTGGATAAAAAAAACTCGTATTAATTCAGATTTAAAACTTGTATTAATTTAGGTTTCAATTTAAAATGTACGAGGTAGATAGGAACAAAAACAAGAAAAAGAATAACTGCACTTTCATTTGACGATCTTCGCCGCGACGTGACGTTGGTGATTGTTCTCTGGCTTCTTAGGTTTGTTACTCTTTTTATATCTGAACAGTTTATTCCCACCTTCTTTCTTTTGGGTTTCACATTTTAAACCTACAGTTATTGTTACTGGTGTTGTGTTCAAAGCTTCCCTTATATCTACCACACCCCCTTCTATGCATTTTCCTTTTATTCATTCTCCTTAACACTTTCTAATAATTGGTAAAGGTGAAATAGAGGCTTTGAATGAATATGGTTTCTTTCGAAGGTTTAGAATTTAGGTTGACTACAACTTGCTTGTAGAAATGCCACATTGCAGCATTGATGACACTTTTTTCTCTCTCGTTGTTTCATTTGTTTTTCTCAGCTTCAGCTCTTCCCTGATTTATGTAGCGCTGTTTAAGTTTTCTGTGTATTGTACTTATTTTCCATTTCAAGTACCACTTCATTACTGATTTCAGCCACCCACCCTTTTCTCTGGCAGCACATTTCCAGCATCTAAAACTTAATGTGCATAAAAGCATGTTAGGCTGTGAATCCTAGCTTCTTCCTCCCCAAATCATCGATGGCTTTTTTGTTTCAGAAATTTCAAGAGGTACCTCCTTGTCTTGTTTATGAAAAATAATTCCTTTTTGCTGTGAATATGCCAAATAATGTTTGAATTACTGAATTATTATTTAAAAATTTTGGAGAAATGGCAAAACAATTATAATTTAATGTTTTAATCTCACTTCCCTTATGAAAGATCTGGTCTTGAATAGAACTCATTTACAGCATAATATTTTTCATTTGGCCAGTAGAATAGAATCCATCACTAGAAGACTTTTAGTGTGCAAACATATATCCTGGAAGTGTGATATCTTATTTTTCACGGGTTATAGTCTGATAGTTAATTTTTATGTAGATTGCTTTTTGTGAATTCTTCATGGTCTTATGCTATGTTGAACTATAATGTCCTATTCTACCTGTTGTGCATCATGTGTAACTTATTACAACAATCTCGCTCTGAATTTGTTTTCAGGCAGTGAAAACCCTTGCAAAAAATCCTGTTTTTGCTAAGGATCCAAGGCAACTACAATTTGAAGCTGACATTAACCGCTTGTTCCTATATACAAGGTTGGCCTAATTGTGTAAGAGTGCATTAATTGTTTGTGAGTCGTGATTTATTTCTTTTTATGAGTCATGTAATGTTATTTGTTGGTGAATATTCTTCCATTTGCCTTATTAACCAATTCAGAGTTACCCTAAGAATCCCTACTTCCTTATCATCCCTCTGGTTTGGTTAAATACTATTTTTGCTGCTGAAAAAGGGAGATAGAAAAAGGCCACAATATGTTACTAATTACTCTAAAAAAGTGCTTTGACACAAGATTGAGTTTATGTCCCAATTTATATCAATATTCGAAGGTAACAGGGGCTACTCAAACAGATCAGTGAAAATTCAGTTACATTAGCAGCTTCGATTAAAAGTGGTTTGAATAATGAAAAACTTCAATGCTAGTTATTCCTATTTTGTTGTGTATACAATGTGATCCTTTTCCTTGTTAACATTTTGGTATATTTTGCTCATGCAAAGACTTGAATATCCAGCTACAACCGGTTGGGGAAGAATGCCGAAGAAGCAGATGCAGAAGAGATTATTGAAATGGCCCGTAAAGCCTCTGTTGCTGATCAACAGATGCAAGTACAAGAAAATGTTCATTCTCAAATCAAGACATTTTGCACATTCATGGATGAAATTCTTCTTCCAAATGAAAGGATGATGAACGACCAATTCTCTCAACAAGCTATCAGTTCACCTCAACACAGCAGGCTTAGTTCTGCTGAAGGTAGGTGTGAACCAACCAACATTTGTGGTGATTTAATTTTTGTTTTCATCTTCCCGTTACTTTGCTTGCATCTTCCTCTTTTGATCCTTGGTGGCATAGAAAACAACCTATTTTATTAACAAGAAGGTTACTTTTTATTTTGTTTATATTTTCCATATTATTGTGAAATTCTCAAACGGTCGTGTGTTTTTTCATTTTTATTGGTGTTCTTATCAAACAGCTTCCTCTAAACAAGGACCATTAAGCCAAGCTGAAGTTTCTCAGAAATTAAAGGATCGACTTGGCTACATGCTTAGTGTTAAACCTTCTCAAATATTGCACAAGGATGCTGGCCAAGGTCTGTTTTTTGATGGTGCAGTTGATGTTGGTACTGTGCTAGCCCTGTATCCTGGCATAGTTTATTCTCCAGCTTATCATCATGATATTCCCGGATACTCAGATCAGCAGAACCCGTATTTGATTACAAGATATGATGGGACTGTCATTGATGCTCAACCTTGGGGTTCTGGAGGTGAAGGTCAAGAAAAATGGAATGGTAGAAAAGTGCTAAAAAACAAGCCTCATAATCATAAGGAAGGAGCTGAGAAAGGTTCGGACAGATTGAGTAAGCCTTTGGAAGGTTCCGAGGTAGATAATAATGGTGATGTACTTGAGCGTAGGAACCCATTGGCCATGGCACATTTTGCTAATCACCCTGCAAAAGGGATGCTTCCAAATGTCATGATCTGCCCTTATGACTTTCCATTGACTGAAAACAACATGAGAGTTTACATACCCAACGTACTATTTGGAAATGCAGAAGTAAACAAAAGTAAATTTGGCAGCTTTTTGTTCAAATATGGAGTTTCAAAAAACAATCCATCACTTGTTCCTACCCTCAACACTGTTGTTCTGGTAGCAACTAGGGCCCTTCAAGACGAGGAACTCTTCTTGAACTACAGGCTGAGCAACTCTAAGCAGTGGCCAGAATGGTATGCTCCGCTGGATGAAGATGACATGGCATCAGAAGATGAAACTAACTGATGAGAAGAGCTGTGTGTAGAACTCAGCAAGCCTCTTCTTAAGGCCTCTAATTGATGGGCATTTTTTATTTCCTTTTCCCTGTTTTCGCATAGAACGATGAGGTCATATTTTTCTTAGAAGTTAAAATCAACATAAGGCTTCTAGCAAAATATGAATACAATTAAACAATAAATAGTATGCTTTTGGATTGGTTGTGAAAAATACGTTATATCAATAATCAATCATTATAATTAATTATATAAAATAAACTTTTTGTTTAAATGTTAGGTAAAAAGGTAATTTTCATCTTCTTTATTGTAAAGTTTTAAAAAATCTTAAGTTATTTGTTACTAGAAATTTAATATTTAAATAACTAATTACCGTTAAGGATAAAATAGAAAATTAATAATTAACTATTTTTGCTTTATTTTTCCATAACATTCAAAATTATTTATCATCTAAAAGCTAATTTCTTTGTGTAAATCATAATTTAAATTACTAAACTCGTCTCTTTAAGTAATACTAAAAGCTATTTGTTAATCAGATTATAATCTTCAAAATAAATCTCATTCGAACTTGTTTATGTAAAGTCTATATATTTGTACAGTGTTCAGTCATTGACATTATCTATATTATGCTCTGTTCCTAAAAACTGATTATACCAGTGTTAGAAACAACTTATGTAAAAGATGCAATATAAAAAAATTAACTGCAGATGACTGTAACAAAAGATGAATACAGTGAATTCGAAACAGACTGAACAAAACCTATTAAAATTTCAACATTAAGCTATTCAACTAACAGGAATCCACTAACTTTAACAAAGATCACCAGCACCTCGTAATATAACAATATAACATCCACATTCACCAGGCCATCAAAATCAAATTATTTAATTAATGGGACTTAGGGTAGTGAGAAACAAAGACAATGTTTTCATTTACGATAACATTAGGAGGCCTGTGATAACGCTGCTCGAGCAGCACGCCTTTCTTGTGCCTTCAACCTGTTTGCTTCTATCCGAGATCTCTGCTCTTCTGTTATCTCAGCTTTGCTACACTGGCTGGCTCCATTATTTGGAACTTCCTTTGGTGTATTCTCTGTTTCCCTACTTTTGGAAGCCACACTAGAGCCAATCACATCTTGACTGGACTGAGAAGGTTCCTGTAACAAAAGGGGAAGGTGATACTGCCATCAATACTGACATAAACTCCTTGTTTACAATTTCTCTATGATAATTTGGTTTCATTGAAAAGTAACATATAAGTAATAACTAAGCCACCTGCAATTAATCCAACTATTTTTGTTCTTCAAAGATAATGGCATCTGAATATAAATAAACCAAAGACACTAGTTGTCTCTGTCTGATGAAAGCATACATTCAAATGACAATTACATAAAACATTACATGGTAATAAACGAACTTGGTTTATGGTAAATTAAACTTACTTCAGTAGCTTTATCATATATATCATTAAGCATATCTTCTGGTAAGTCATTAACATTTTCGGATTCTGCAAACACATCTCTCTCTTGATGACTTGCTTCCACATTTACTGCATATACATTAAACCCCAAGGTAAAGATTTATCAAGGACGCATAAGAATGTAAATAAATAAAACCTAATGAATTGACTCTTCTATTCTAGCCAATCATCAGAGCACTGTTCAAGTGAGTTATATTGAATCAGTTGTCGGCCCTATTTGAAATGAGTCTTGAAAAAATTTGTCAAAATTAAGATCGTATATTGAATTAGGCTATTTATTGCTCCAAGTATCAAATTGTCCATCATATGATCCTATCTCTTGTGCTATTTAACATTTAAGAAATACATATACTTATTTCTCAGTAAAAGTTATCTTTGAACAACTAAATACAGATGTGGCAAAGTCAAGACGTGGTACTCAATAACTACAGTTGAAATCAACTATTGAGTTGATAATTGTTCCTATCTGAAAATAACACCCAATACACTTTATGTCCTTTCAGAAATTCTTTGTAATTATAATCACAGATCCAAGAATAAATTAGTTAAAACAATGAGATTAAAGTATTTTGAAACCTCGATGGCAAGTTGTAACAAGTTTACCTTGTTCATCAGCTGGAATGTCTTGCACAACAGGTGTTTCACGTAACTTCGTTGGATCTCCACCATCTGCAACTCTTTCTCTCAGTTCTCTAAGGCATGTCTAGTCAGAGTGTGGGAAAAAATAACAGGGTCAGTAAGAAACCATTTTGTGTAGGGCAAAAATGTGCAACTATGCATGCATTGTTCTTGCAAGCAAGCACACATGCCTGCAACAGACACAGCCTCTTAACAAATAGAAACACATCGGAAGGGACAGAGAGACACCGAGAGGACAAGCCCATGGCAAATATATGAATGAAGAAAGATAGAAGATAGAAACATATGGTCAGTGTCTGCAACACAAGTTTAAGAATTGGCACCTAAACTGTCTTCTAACTCCTCTTAGAAAATGATATGCATCAATCTCGAATTCTGTATGTTAGATTGTACACAATTATCATGTTAGGTTGCATGCCAAAATTTGGAAACTCCCAACTTGGCCCCTAAGACCCTAGGTATCGAATAATTACATCCTTGATCTTATAAAATACTACTTTTGTCCCAGGAATTCTACATTATAAAACAGTTTAATCCTTGAAATTGTACATCATAGTGACTACATTGTCCTACGAGATACAATTTCAAAAGTTAAACTGATATTTTGATAAAGTTAGCGATATAAATGTTTGACTCCTAGAATTCTCAAGACAAATTTGCATTAAAAAGAAAAAAAAAATGCATAATCCGGTAATAGTTTGAAGAAATAAAATTGGATATACCTTGACACGCCTTGAAGCAGCAACCGTCTCAACTTTGTGAACAAATTGATGGAAAGAGTAATAAGGGAGCAAGCGAGAGTGCCAATCAGAGTAGAGCTGAAGCAGGTTTCCCAAATCACGAACCTAACAAAAACAACCACCTTAAACAAACAATACCGGTATCTAATCTACCAAAACAAACCGAGCAAGTTGCGTTAAGCACCAATGATACACATGCTTAACATAGTTAACAAAAACAAGCAAAAATCACTACATATGCTGCATACCATTCAAAAAAATTAAGTTTAAACAAAAAAAAAACAAGAAGCAATTAGGGTACCTCGTGGCCACGGCCACGGTATTTGAACTCGCGAGGGAAATAGCGAAGGACGTAACCGAGGCCATCGTCGGAGAGAAGAAGATCGGGAGTGAGTTTGGGTCTGGTTCGAGGGAGCTTCTTGGGCTTGTCGGCGGCGGATTTGGCGGAGGAAGGTTTGAAAGAAGAGGAAGCGTTAGGGTTGGGATTAGGATCGGGATTAGGTTTGGTGGAAGAATTAGGATCGGAATTGAGAGGAGAGAAAGGACAATCTCGTGACCAGTGACCAGGTCTACCACACTTGTAACACCCAGTCGCGGTTCCTTTTCCCTCCATTTCTCTCTTTCTCTCTGCACTCACACACTCTTTCACCACTTCGCTTTGTAAATTAAATTGGGATTTTCGTTTTCGCGGGAAATCGATTTTTTTTAGCATGATCACAGTGGGCCTTTTAAACCCAGAAACTTACCTTTTTAATAAAGCCCAAAACTCTAAATTTATTTTAAAATTTGTAACATTTCTATGAAATTATATTTATATCAAATAACATTGTTCAATCATATGTAGAAATTAACATGGTAATTGACTTAAGTATTATATATGTGATTCACCTTAAACAAATATGATTGTTTCTAACTAAAGTATGATTGACTTTAGTGAAAAATATCTATGAATTATGAATATATGATACCAATATGAAAGGATGATAAATGAATCTTTTATAAATCACTCCACTCACATAATTCTATTTAATACTGAACTGGTCTGAACCAGGGTCTAGGATCCGGTGTGGAACCAGCCACAAGAATATAGGTGTTTTTAGGGTTTGCACACCGGAACAGTGAGTATCCGGTGTATTAATCCGGTCTCTAAATGGGAGAAGCCGGTCTTGTTGTCCTGGAGATCATTCACACCAGCGTTTCGCGTTGCAGGGGGGCGAAAGGTGGTGCCACCTGCGAAGATTCTCCGACGCTCAAGTTAGAAGAGTGTAAGAACTCAGTGAATGCTCAAGCGATGTAATAGTAAAGTGTAAGTTAGAACAACGTAACCTTGCATGTGTATTGAAATGAGCTATTTATAGTTGAACGTAGGAAATGAATCGTTGGGTGCAAGTGGGCCCCTTGGTTCTGATAGCGTGTGAAGTGTGTCAATCAAAGTGGCTCAGTACTTAGAGTGTGTCAGGGGGTAGGTCAATTATCAGAGTACGATCCCATAGGAAGAAGAGAGGATAATCACCTTTCCACATAATCTGCTGACACATGTACTTGCTTTCTGAGGCCATTGACGTGACATATTTTGCTACATACAGTATCTTCGCTGATAAGTTATTAGGGGCTCTTATCTCGCTGTGACTGAGAAACTAACAGTTATATAAATGTTTTGTGAAAATGAACAATGATCCGTTATAGAGAAAATAAGTGGGGCGGTTGTGAGATGAGAACGGAAGGCCAGACATCGGATATCCGGTGTGGTAATGTTGAACCAGGACACCGGTTTTCCTTACATGAGGTCACTCTGACGTCACAAGATCAGGGGCCGGTATCCAGACCGGATCAAATACGTATTAACACTTTACATTGCCAAGAATCTTTCACTCAAATGTGAGTCTACAGGACTTGTCAATATTTTTTTATTAACTTAAATCACTAGGACACACCCTTAAACCTCCACATCAATAGATAAACTTATAAGTTTTAATATTATAAATTTTAAACCTTACATCATCAAGAAGATTTATCACATTGAGATAATGTTGGTAAACCTCGATTCAAAAACATTTTCTATTTTTATTTTTTATTTTTTAATTTTAATTACAATGCTATTGTCATGATTTGTTTCTACAATTTTATACATAAAAAACAGAAACAAGAATTAAAATTCAAGAAACTAACACATATCTAAAACTTTAATTACAACTCAAACCCTTAAGATACTTTGTCACTTATAAACTTGATCCGGTCTCAATACCGGTATCCGATCTGCAATACATATTTCAGCGTCTTTGATAAGACATCTGCGTGTAACCGGTGTCATCGGTATACATCCGGACTGTAATTCCGTATCAGGCGTTCTCCCTATACCGGTTGTTCAGGATAACACCATGACATCGGATAATACACACGTCACTGTGCAAAAGACAAGGATTGTTGCTACAGGGATCGATCAATAATTCCCTGCACTACGAGCCAAATTCTGCTCACGGGAATGGTCAACTTGTTCCCTAATCCTAGTCTACATTCTCTATGCTCAATATAAAATAGCCACTTGACCCAATCATGCAGGTAAGTGCGCAATATAATAATGCTAATGGGAGTTGGTGGTTCCCCACCAACGTGTCCTCGTTAATCGAGCCAATCAGGTATATGAACTCACTTCATGATTGAAGGGAGGATCTTCTTCAGCTCTTTTACAACTGATTACTCTCTGAATACATTACTTACTTGGAATATAATCATTGACTTGAGCGTCGGAGAATCTTTGTAGGTGACACCACCATTCGCCCACTTCAACGCGTTAGGTCGGTGTGAAGGATCTCCAGGACGCCTAATCCGCTCTCCTCATTCAAGGACAACGGATACACACATCGGATACACATACATCCGGTCTATTAGACGGTATTGACATACTATTCGTGACTGGCTTGAGATCGGATCTCTTGACCCCGGTCCAGGACAGATCATTGGCACGCCCAGTGGGACGCGATAAAGTTATTCCCATATCCTTTGACAGAGCAGGTAATCCACAATGGAAGGCGAAGCACAAGACTTCATGGAGAATCAAGCTGAAGGCAGAACCAATCCCAACACCTTCAGAAAACTCAACTTTGATTCTCATGGGGGCAGCTCAAAGAAGATAGTGACAGTGTCTGATCCTGATCCTCGCGATGAGTTGATCAAACAACTTCAGAGAGAACTCGCTGAATTGCGAAGGGAAAAAAGGCAAAGCGAGGATAAAGAATCATCTCGCACGCGAAACACTCCCCACACGACTGATGGTGAAAAGTCCACCACTCTTCAGTACTCAAATATCCCTACGTTTGAGGGGGGAGAACAGACTCGCGATTCTGAGGATGCAGCTTCCCGAAGGAAGAGAGATTCAACAACAGCACCCCCATTGTCTTACAATCTGAAAGTTCCTTTTTCAAGGAGACTTATGGGCATCAGCATCCCCAAGCACCTTCAAATTACTCAACCACTTTCTATCGGAAAGTATAATGGTGAAACTGATCCAACTAAGCACCTTGATGCTTATGTGTTTGAAGCCATGTACTTGGGGGCTGATGAAGACGTGATGTGCCGAATGTTCCCTCGAACATTGTCTGAGGAGGCCCTCGGGTGGTTTAAAGGCCTGCCTTCTAGATCCATAGATTCTTGGACGGAAATGGCAGCTGCCTTTGAAACCCATTTTGTCATCTCCAGAGACGTGCCCAAGACGTCCCATACCTTAGCTCAGATTAAGCAAGGTGAAACAGAGGGCTTAAAAGATTTTTTGAAGAGGTTTTATAAGGAGGCAGCCCTGGTTCCTAACCTCACAGAATCTATCAAGCTGCATATCGTTATTGAGGCATTGCAGCCGAGTTCAGCTTTCGCTCTTTCATTAGCAAAGAGCCCTCCAGCAACTTTTGAGGAGTTCAGAAAGAAAGCCTCAAAATACGTGAGTATAGAGATGCATTTGGAGGCAATAGCTGTAAAGAAAAAGCCCCCAGCACCACTTCCTCAAACCCAGAAGGGTAAGGAGAAGACGAGGTCAGAACGCATGGAGAGGCCATTTACAAATCCTAAGGTTAATAACCACCCTCCTCGACCTCGAGAAAGGCACGTCAATTCCTTCAGCCATTATGCACAATTGTCTGCCAGGCCGTCTCAGATTTTAAGAGAGGTCGGATGGCCAATGCTCAGCACATATGGCATCAGAAGACCAGCCCCTATGAAAAGACCAGGAAATTCACGTAAGTACTGCGATTTTCATGAACAAAATGGTCATTCCACTGATGAATGCCAAGCTCTAAAGAATGCGATTGAGACGCTAATTAGAGAAGGCAAATTGAAGCAGTACCTGTTCAAAGAAAAATCCTTTGACAGGCCAGAACGGAATGAGAAAAGAGAAAGAGATCCAGACGATGGGGATGACGATAACCCCAGTCCAGTTCGAAAATTCTCTGCTGCAGAGAAGCAAAAAGGTGTGATGACTGATAATGCAGCACAGAAAGACAGCATGCCTCAGCAACAGCGTCAGGGCCGACGTGAAGTTATTGACATGATTGCTGGAGGGTTTGCTGGAGGAGGAGCTTCAATTACAGCCCGTAAGAATCATCACAGAATGATTCTATCTGTGCAAGGGAGAGTCAAAGACAATCGCCCTTACAGAGGTGGGATGGAAGCTCCCACAATCTCTTTCTCTGACGAGGATTTTGGCCCAACCATTCCTGGTGGTGACGATGCTGTAGTCATCACTGCTGTGATCGCCAACAAGGACGTCCGAAGAATCCTTGTTGACCAGGGAAGTTCCTGCGATGTTATTTTCTATAATTGCTTTGAAAGAATGAGTTTTAAAGACTCAGACTTACAGCCTTACACGCAGGAACTAACAGCTTTCAATGGTGCAAAGCAACCAACTAAAGGGTATCTTGATACCCTTATCTCGTTTGAAGGCGAGCCAGGAGCCAGGACGGTTAGGTCTCGGGTGCTAGTGATTGATGTCAAATCACCATTTAATGGCATCATAGGCCGTCCCACTCTGAATGCAATGGAGGCAGTCGTATCAACCCCACATCTCCTTATCAAGTTCATTGACAAGGATAATGCGGTGTCATCTATCCGGGGTGATCAAGAGATGGCTAGGTACTGCTACAACCTTAGCCTCAACATGACAAAGCTGGACGCCTCCAATAAAAAGAGGAAACTTAATGATGCTGGAACATCGGCTGGATCTGTAAGCCTTGTCGACCTGGACCCTAAAGCGGATTTGAACATTGATCCGTTCAACCCATCAAAGCCCACACCGGATGGAAGTTCCAGGGACATCGTCTTGGGAGATTCTCCAGAAAAGGTCACCCATATCAATGACAAGCTGGATACTGAAATAGAGCAGCGACTGCTGGCTCTCTTGCAAGAGTTTAAAGACCTCTTTGCATGGACTGCAGCCGATATGCCAGGCATAGACCCTGAATTCTGCTGTCATAAACTTTCCGTCTATCCAGAGACGAAACCTGTGGCCCAAAAGAAAAGACGATTGGGCCCAGAGAAACAGAAGGCAGCTTGCCAGCAAACTGAGGAGTTGCTGAAGGCCGGATTTATCAGGGAAATCCGATATTCCTCTTGGCTTTCGAATGTGGTGATGGTCCCTAAATCCAATGGTAAATGGAGAATGTGCATCGACTACGTGGACCTCAACCGCTGCTGTCCAAAAGATCCTTATCCTCTTCCTAATATAGATCGGATGGTAGATGATTCCTCTGGTTATCAATACCTGAGCTTCATGGACGCTTATTCTGGTTACAACCAAATTCCGATGTGCGAAGAGGATCAAGAGAAGACAGCCTTCATAAATGATCGTGGTGTCTTTTGCTATACAGTCATGCCCTTTGGCCTGAAAAACGCTGGGGCGACATATCAGCGCATGATCAACAAGGTTTTCGAAGGTATGCACACCAAATTTGTTGAAGTATACATTGACGACATAATAGCAAAGACACCGGTTGGTGGCGATCATATTGAGGACCTACGCCAAGTATTCACCCGTTTGAGACAATTTAACATGAGGCTGAACCCAATGAAGTGCACATTTGCTGTCCCTGCTGGGAAGTTTTTGGGTTTCATGTTAACTCAACGTGGTATTGAAGCCAATCCAGGGAAGTGCCAAACGATTCTAGACATGCAGAGTCCTAAGAATCTCAAAGAAGTCCAATCCCTGAATGGCAAGGTAGCAGCTTTGGCACGATTCATGCCGAAGATGGCTCACAGGTCGCTCCCCCTGTACAAAATACTGAAAAAGTCTAAGAAATTCGAGTGGGGACAGGAACAAGAAAAAGCTTTTCAAGAGCTTAAGGAGGTGTTGTCGAAACCTCCCATTCTCACAAAGCCTGACCCCGAAGACACACTCATTCTGTACTTGGCTATTTCAGATGAAGCTTTGGGCGTTGCCTTGATAAAAGAAACTCCTGATGGACAAAGACCGGTCTATTTCACTAGCAAGACCTTGCACGGTGCTGAGATCCGGTATCAGAAAATTGAAAAGGCCGCCCTCGCTGTTGTTTGGGCCTCACGACGGTTGCGTCCGTACTTTCACGCCCATCCAATCATAGTGAGAACGGATTTACCACTCCGTTCTGTCTTAATCAAGCCCGATCTCGCTGGGAGGATGATCAAATGGTTTATTGAACTCTCTGAGTTTGATATATCCTACGAACCCCGCAGCGCTATTAAAGCTCAAGTCCTGGTTGACTTTATTGTGGAAATGACAGGGACTGATCCAGATTACCCTTGAGTCCATTGGACCATTTACGTTGATGGTTCATCAAACCAAAGAGGCTCTGGAGCAGGTGTAGTTCTCGAAAGTGACGACGGAGTACACCTGGAGATCTCCCTTCGTTTCAATTTCAAAACATCCAACAACCAAGCTGAGTACGAAGCTTGCTTGGCCGGACTAAGAGCTGCAATTGACATCGGAGCTTCTGAGGCGACACTCTGCAGCGATTCACAGCTGGTGATTTCGCAGATCTTAGGAGATTATCAAGCTCGCGAACCTCAACTCCAATTATACTTGAACTGTGTCAAGGAGTTGACTGAGAAATTCTCAAAGGTGGAGTTCAAGCATGTTCCACGTGAAGAGAATACGAGAGCGGATATACTCTCCAGGTTAGCAAGCACTAAACGACCAGGTAGCACCACTACGCTGGTTCAAAGCACGCTAACGTCCGCTGTTCCATGGCCTTTCTACCAATGGGGATTGGATATTCTGGGCCCCTTTCCAACTGCTCCTGGGGGTATCAAATATCTCATTGTAGGGGTCGATTATTTCACTAAGTGGATAGAAGCAGAGCCGGTGGTGCATATTACTTCAGCCCGAACTCGTCGTTTCATGTATGAAAACATCATAACACGGTTCGGGGTCCCAGCACGGATTGTCACAGATAATGGCACCCAGTTCACGGATAGAAAATTCACAGATTTGCTTGAAGGGTTAGGAATAACCCAACTATTCTCATCCGTCGAACATCCCCAAACTAATGGTCAAGCTGAAGTGGCCAACAGGGAGGTGCTGAAGGGACTAAAGAAACGCCTTGGTGAAGCCAAGGGCGGATGGACAGACCAGCTGTGTCATGTCCTATGGGCATATCGGACAACGCCTCATTCATCCACCAATGAATCCCCATATCGCCTAACATACGGGGTTGAGGCAATGATACCTGTGGAACTGCAAATTGCTTCCACAAGGGTTAAGTACTTCTCTGAAGAAACCAACAATGCTAACTTGGCATCCGAAATGGATGTCATACAAGAACTCAGAGAAGACGCTTTCATCAGAGATCAAGCCATCAAAGCCAAAGTTGCTCTCCGGTACAACAAACGAGTCCAATCAAGGACTTTCAACGTCGGAGATTTGGTTTTGAGGAAAGCAAGTATAGGGAACAAATTCGCTCATCAAGGCAAATTAGCCCCAAACTGGGAAGGCCCATACAGGGTATCCGAAGTTACTGGCAAAGGCTCTTACCGCCTTGAAAACCTTGATGGCACTCCAATCCGAAACAAATGGAACACCCAAAACTTGCGCATCTACTATAGCTAGCTGTTTCTGCACTCTCCTATCCTTATCTTGGATTGAATACTGGAGAATTTATTTTCACAGCTGCGCTCTCATTGTAATTCTTATTTTTGATTTAATAAGAATCTCTCACAACAATTTAACTCTTTCGAGCTTTTCTTATGCTGTGATTTTCAGTTTATCCGGTGTATAGAAGCATATTCAGGACAGATGATCTCAGCTACTTATTCTGTAGTTGACGATGTAACTCCTCGAATATGCGCAACGCACAAGAACATACTCAGGATGGATGATCTCAATTACCCATTCTGTAATTGACGATGTAACTCCTCGAGTGTGTCTAAGTATTGAAGGCCCAGATGGTAGGATTAAATCGAACTCTGGGTACGGTTAGTAAGTTTGGCTGAACACCGGTGAAGGCTCGGATTGTAGGATTAAACCGAACTCTGAGTACGACTAGTAGGATAAACCGAACGTCGGTGAAGACCTGAGTTGTAGGATTAAACCGAACCTCAGGGCATGGGTTGTAGGGCTGGTCCTTCTTCAAGGCCACAAACCGAACCCCATTCGAAGACTACATGGGTTGTAGGGCTGGTCCTTCTTCAAGGCCACAAACCGAACCCCATTCGAAGACTACATGGGTTGTAGGGCTGGTTCTCTTTCAAGGCCACAAACCGAACCCCGTGCGAAGGCTTGGGCGCAGTAAGCTGGTTCTTCTTCAAGACCACGCTGAACCCCAAGTGACGGGCGCAGTAGGTTCAGGATTAGCCCTGATCTGAACCCCGTATCGAAGGCTCGGATTGTAGGATTAAACCGAACTCTGAGTACGACTAGTAGGATAAACCGAACGTCGGTGAAGAATTGTCATTGGATAAAACCAAAGACCAATTGAAAAATGGCTAGTAGGATTAAACCGAAGGCCAAATATGACATGGACAGTAGGATCAAACCGAACTCCAAACACAACAAGTAAGTTATACTGAACTCCAGATTAATACTCTCTTATAAAGTTCTTTATTTGGAAGTTTTATAGCTTATAATTCTGAGTCATCAATTCTTCAATTGAGACCTGACTCATAAACTCCGACACAAACAATTCACTCGGGTACGCCACAATCTAAGGCATATTCACCCGAAATCTCTCAGTCGGAAATATTTGAAGAGGAATTTCTATTTTAAATCCTCACTCTTAAAATCTCTCACAAGAAAATCTCACTCAGAGTTTATTCAAAGTGAATCATCACCCAATGAAGCTGGGGGACAGCATCAACGATTTAACGAATATCTTGAGGAATGAACTCTCGTCTAAACGATCTCACAATCATTCCCCTTAGGCCGTTCCTGTGACGATGATGTGTTCCCTCATCTTGCATGTATAAGCGGTGATCGTATTATGAAATTCATCTTGCATGTATAAATCCGGTATGGAGATTTTGTTTTACAATCCGATCTTCATTACTTAAATCCGGAATGATACAATACACATGCAATCCCTCTATTTAAGTTGTTTCTCACTAAACAAGAATGGAGGTAAAAAACTCTTTTATTGATTTAATAAGAATTACAATTCGTGTAATAATCCGGAGCTGAACCCGGAACACAGCGAATTCGAATCAATAAAATGAAAAAGGAAACGAGGAAGGCGCTACTTTTTCTGGCTTGAGTCTTCCTCCTTCCCTTTGCCTTTGCCTCCGGTCTTACCTTCTTCAGTGTGAGAGCTTGATCCTGTACTTGTGGGCTTCAGGAGGGAAGGTCCCATTGATTGACCTTTAGGTAAAGGAGCAAACTTATAAGGAGTGTTAGGCGGACTCTCATGACGATTGTCAACGATGGCCACCAGTTTCCCTTGGTGAAACTCATAGAACGGATCAATACCGTTCAAATTAATTGACACCTTAGGATTCCGGTATAGCACTTGACGAACTGCCAACCCGAAAGCCTCCTTGACTGCTTGATCACACATGTTTACAGCATCGTCCAAGTTTGCTTTCAGGGTCTTGACCTCGCCATTCGAATCCGCCAGCTTTAATAGCAGCTCCTTTTCCTTACGTGACCAATCATCCGCTCCTTGAGAATGGACGACCTTAGCCTCCTTCAACCGCTCATCTAGCTTTGAAGAGCGTTCCTTCTCCACACAAAAATTGGCATGGAGGTCAGCGTTGATTTTCTTTTGATCAAGAACCTGACCCTCTAGCTCCTTGGCAAGGTTCTTCAACTTGGCAATTTCTTCATCCTTCTTCTGAGTTTCTTCTCTGGAAGTTTCTAATTTTCCTTCTAATTGGAGGATGATTGCCTTGTCCTTGCCAACCATCGAGGTGAGCCTCTCGTTTTCTTCTGTGAGCTCGCGAACCGACTTGAGGAGCTCGGATAACTCAGCCAAGTGCTTCTGTCCGTCGTCGCAAGCTCTGATCATTTCTTCACTCTTCAACGAGGGCTTCACCTTGGGTGAGGATTCAGGAACGCCCTCAGGAACGGAGCCCTCATACACCGGATGTTGAACAAGACCGGAACTACCTTCAAGAGGGCAAGGGGCTTTGGGCACGAAATAAGTCGTTATTGGCTTCGCCCCATATGTAATAACACCACTTGGGGTATCCGGAATAGACCCTTCCGCTCTCTTTTCCTTAGAAGGCCCTGGCTCAGCAGCCCCTCTTGAAGTTTTTGGCTTTTTGGGCGAGGATTGAAGGTCTGAGGTCTTCGAAGGATCACGCTTTGTCCTCTTCTTTTTCTCGACAACCTTCTCAGATCCGCCCTCGATCAGAGGAATATCATCACCAGCAGATGAAGTTAATATTATTGTCTCAGCAGTGGCCTTCTTTGAATTCCGCTTTGCCTGAATGTCATTTTCAGCCGCAACGGAAGTCTCTCTGGCCTTGAGTCCTTTTAGCCTATTCATCTCTGGTGACTCGCCCTGAATTTCACCTGCACAGTCAAAAGACACAATCAGAGACGTAAAATTTTCAAGGCAAATGACATAATAACGCATGAAGAATGGCAGGGAAATTACGTAAATACTCCTCGCGAGTAGACTTTGGTCCTAACAAACGCCTGCAGGAGAAAAATTGGTGTGAGGCTGTGTAGGACTGCAGAGCCGAAAGAACAGAGATCGAGGTTGGGCTCAGTTCGTCCTCCTCGGTATAGTACGCTTGGGAGGTCAACAAAAAATGTTCGTGCGTCCAAGTCACTGGGAATTTTGGAATCCCATCTTCAGTTAACCAAAAAATTGGTTCATTCGGATGGACGCTAATCTTCGTGAAATAGGACTTGAATGAATGTCCATCAACTTTGGCGGAGTCAGTGTACGCCTCAAAGTTGATAACCTTGGAGAGAGTCCGGAGGGATATCAAGCTCACTCCCCCCTTCTCCTTATTCGCACGACGGACCACTTGAGTGAAGTAGAAAAGCATGGCCACCGTCGGTTTAAAGTTGAAGTGCTCCCCAAGCACTTCAAGAGAGCGGACCAATCCCCATCCATTAGGGTGAAGTTACGAGGGGGCGCAGTCCAAGAATCTCAGGACTCCCATCTCGAACTTCGTCAAGGGGAAACGCACGCCCAAGTTCAGAAATAAAAAATCATACATGAACAAGGACCTCTCGTCCGGTGTATGACATATCCGTACTGATGGAAGGGGAGCGAATACCTTAAAACACCATTTGTATTTGTCCTTCTTCCAAACTGTAAACCGCGGCTCCAGCTCCCCTTCATCCTCCCGAGCGTGGACGGACGGTGTTTCACGAAACTCCTCAGCCACCCAGCTGAATGGGCGTTTCTGTTGGAATTTCACCCAGTCTATCCAGTGTGCAACCACATTGCATAGGCCGGATTGGGTCTTCAAGATATACTTATCAGAAGGAGACTCCCCTTCGGACGATTTCCTCCCAGTAGCTTTCTTTGTCACCATTGTGAAAGCTTTGATGCTGCGATAAAATTTCACATCATCAGAGAGATACAAATCCCCACTTTCGACACTCTCACTGGAGGAGGAAGACTCTGAAGAGGGTATAATCACCCTTCGCCTTTGATATTGCGACTCCTCCCCCCTTGTATACTGTGGCCTCGACTGAAAGATCACTGGGATCCTCCCACCACGAACATTAGGGTTTTGAGCCAAGGCCTTTCCTCCTCTTCCTCTAGGGCTAACGCCACTGAAGCTAACACCCTTCTTAGCCATTCTCAAATATTGAAAAGAGATACAAAAAACGAAGGGAAAGTGGTTACCTAAGGATAGTGAATTGAAATTCACAGAGGCGGACACGAAGAACTTCTTTGAATTTTTGCAGAGGTTCGTCAAGGAAGCAAGAAGAAATGGTAACTGAGATTGCCAAATATGCCTATATCAGGGCACAAAATTTTTCAAATACCCACTAAACACAACCTGTCGTTTACCCCCAAACGACTCCCCGTTTAGTGGACCAAAATTGTCGTTTAGTACCTCAAGGCGCGAAAATGCAATCGTTTTGTCACAAAGCCATCAAAATGGGCCTATTAAAACCAAATACTAGGCCCAACAAGACTATGCATGATAGTTACTAAGACATGCGCACTTAACGCAATAATGGCTCGCCCACGTGAATTAAGGCATTCAATGTCCAATCATTAGAAACGTGGCCACCATTACCCGAATACCAAGGGTTGCGAAATTCGATAAACTTCTGATATTCCCATTGTCGAATCCGCCCTTAAAATTTCATCACTTCGGAACATGGTTCCCAGAGCGGATATTTACACTTCGGTGCAAATCCGAAATCCAAACGTACTACGATCAATATAGCTCATATGAGCAAGTCAACTGCTTCCTCACATCAGCTAGGGGGCTAGTAGAGGTATTACTCGGATTTCGGATGGATGCAAAAATTGCCTAATCCGCACTCCCATGATTGGGAAAAATTCACCAGGATGGATGATCTCGATCACCTATTCAGTGATTCGATGATGTAACTCCTGGTACGAAGAACTCCAATAATCATTCCAGGACGGATGATCTCAATCACCTATAAAGTGATTCGACGATGTAACTCCTGGTATGAACAATTCTCATCATCACTCAATCCGTACTCTTGGGAGAAATGTATACAGGTCGGACTATCTAAATCACTTAATCTGTGATCTGACGATGTAACTCTTGGAGTTGTGTACTTTTCCAGAACGGATAATCTCAATCACCCATTACGTGATATGACGATGTAACTCCTTGACATGGTGTACCTGCCCAGGACGGATGATCTCAATCACCTATTCTGTGATATGACGATGTAACTCCTGGCGCCATACACACCTCAAGGACGGATGATCTCAATCACCTATTATGTGATCCGAAGATATAACTTCTGGTGCTGTACACATTCCCAAGACGGATGATCTCAATCACTTATGAAGTAATTTGATGACAAAACACCTGGCATGATCAATTCATACAATCATTCCTATGACGGAAAATTCCGAAAGTCAGTCCGCACTTTCGCTTTCAAGTGGTATTCTCCCAGGACGGATACTCTTTATCACCTATTCTGTGATACAACGACGTAACTCCTGGCGTAGAAAAAACTCCCATCATCATCCTTATGATAAAGGACTCAAACACCACTTCCTTGCAGTTCCCTAAGCTTGGAACAATGTTGTCATCTCCTGTGAGAGCATTACGGATTAAAAGCAGTCATCCGTCCTGTTACACTACTCTACTGAACAGCGGATCGACCCATCTTTCCCCAAGAGAATTAAGAAAATTAAGGATCATGCCCCAAAGACAGGCACCCTTTTTCTTAATACGCACTTGGGGACATGTATATATTTATCCGTTCTAAATTTTGTTTATTGTTTAATTTTCTGAGGCAGTTATTTCAATCTGGCCTTAAGATTAATTATACAGAACGGATTAGTAACGATTTATATATACATGAAACGACTAAGACAAATTTCTTCAATCAAAACTCATTCATTGAGATGAAATTACATACAATAGTTCAAAATTCGGAGTTGATCCCGGTACACAACTATACATGTAAATGAAAACAAAACTACGGAGGAGGAATCTGTTCTTCAGTTTTTTGCGCTTCCTCAGCACCAGGCTCTTGTCCCCCTTCCTTGGGAACCTCCACAGGAATCTCCCCTCCAGGAGCTTCAGCCCTTTCTTCAGAAGAGGGAACCTCGGACACAGGAAAGACGTAATCAGGTCCCATGGTTTGACCCTCAGGAAGAGGAGCCAAACCATACAAGGACGTCGGTGGATCTTCGTGATGACCATCCACCACTGCGACTAACCTTCCCCCATGGAATTCATAGTACGGATCCATTCCATAAAGGTTAAGTTTCGCAGTGGGGTTACGGTAGAAGACTTGGCGTATGGCTAGGCCGAAGGACTCTTCAACAGCCCGGCTGCATATGTCAACAGCTTCCTCCCTCTCAGCTTTCGCTGTAGCCAATTCTCCCCGCAACTTGGACAGCTCCTCACCAGATACTTCGGACTCCGCTTTCCTAGCCTTCAGTCCCTCTATCTCAAGAAGGAGCTTCTTCTCCCTTTGAGACCACTCCTCAGCATCAGCTTTATTTTTATCCTGGCTGCTGCGGAGTTCTTCCTCCTTCTCTGCCACTTTGCCTTCCAAGTTTTTAAGATCGCCTTTGAGCTTGAGATTCTCTTTAGTCATGATATCTCCAAACTCCTTAGACTTGCTAAGACAATCTTCCATTAACTTCACGGCGGCTTTGTCTTTTTCCGAGGAAAGCTTGAGTTCTTTCAATTCGTCACTCAATTCCTCAACCTTATCAACGTTGCTAGCCAACTCGCTGACTGAAGAAAGCATTCCAGCAAGTTCGGCTAACTGCCACCTTCCGGCCTCACACGCTTCCTTAATTTCTTTAGGACTGAGTGTAGGCCGGAGTTTGTACATCGGAGGAGGAAGAGTGGCTGGAGTAGAACCTTCATAGGAGAGGAAGGGGGTGAGAAACGAGGTAGTTGGGAAGGAGGTCGGCTCTGATCCAGAAACCCCAGCAGTAGGATCCTCCGAAGTCCTTTGCTTCTTGGACTGACGCCTTGCAGGATCATTCTGGATCTTTCTTCTCCTCTCAGTAACTGGAGGCTGACCCGAGGCTGCGCCAACATCGGATGAACCGCCCTCAACCAGTGGGATGTCCCCTTCAGCATCTGAGGTCAGGATGATTACCTCAGGACGATCCTTAGTTGAGGGCCTGGGCTTCACTTCATTTTCATGGGCAACGGACTTACCCGCCGCCTTGAATTTCTTTAGCTTGTCCATCTCTGGAGTTTCTTGTTCTATTTCACCTACATGAACAAACACAAGATGTTAGCAA
This sequence comes from Clitoria ternatea, assembly GCA_037962975.1. Classification (NCBI taxonomy): domain Eukaryota; kingdom Viridiplantae; phylum Streptophyta; class Magnoliopsida; order Fabales; family Fabaceae; genus Clitoria; species Clitoria ternatea. Next base: position 72,153,117 of record CM075676.1, read on the forward strand.
CTACAAATATTCTATATATATTTGATAAAGGAGAAAAGGTGAAACAAAACGAGAAGTACGCAAATATTCCTCCCGGACTCCGCTTGAGCTACTTAGCAAACGCCTACACGAAAAGACGTGACGACGTGTAGTGTGCGATTCAAGTGCGAACAACACTCTCGACGTCTCACGAGACAGATCGGATTGGTCAGTGTAGTACGCGTGTGAGCTCAAGAGAAAATGTTTGTGTGTCCAACTTAGGGGAAATTTGTTGACGTCCTCTTCATCCTTCCAAAATATGGGTTTGCCCTTCTTAATGGAGATGCGAGTGAAATAAGTCTTGAAGGACTTCCCGTCAACCTTGGCAGAATCCGTATAAGACTCAAAGTTCACAAAGGAACAGAGAGTCCGGAGAGTCACCAGACCAACTCCACCCTGCTTGTTTGCTCTTCGAACTACCTGAGTGTAGTAGAACAGCATCGCTACAGTTGGCGTGAAATTAAAATGTTCACCCAAGACCTCCAAAGCTCGGATGAGGCCCCAACCGTTGGGATGAAGTTGGGAGGGTGCACAGTTCAGAAACTTCAAGACGCCCATCTGGAGTTCGGTTAGAGGAAAACGAACTCCCAGATAATGAAAAATAAAGTCGTACATATATACGGAGCGGTCATTAGGGACGACATGGCATATCCGCTCTGTCGGAAGTGGTGCGTAAACCCTATACCACTTTTTCGTCTCTTCATCCGAACTCAGCGTGAACCTCGGTTGAATCCGGGATCCCTCCTCATCCGCATGACGGGAGGCCAAGTCCTTAAACTCACTGGACACCCAGCAGAAAGGCCATTTAGCCTGAACCTCCTCCCAATTCAGCCTCGAAGCAACAACGCTATAGAGACCTTCAGTTGTCCTCGAAATAGCACTATTTCCAGAGGTTCCTTCTCCAGTGGCCATTTGGATTTTCTGAATCGAACTCCTTAATCTACGATAAGAAATAAAATGTCGTCAGAAAGTTGCAATCATTACTCACTGCATTTTAAAAGCAATTACAATCAGAGGGCGACTCTGAGAAGGGAAAGGTCACTTCCCACAGTGAGTAAGATCCCCTTTCTGAGCGACGTGATTCAGTCTTAGGAAGAATTATAAGAATTCTTCCCCACGACTATTAGGGTTGCGGGAAACTGATTCCCCCCTAGATGAAGCCTACTTTCTATAACTAAGAGTATCAAACCAAAGCAAAACTAAAGCGACAAGGAAGAGATAGTTACCTCAGATGACAGTGATGAATTTGAGGAACGAAGAAACCCTCGTAATGTAGGCAGCAAACTTCCTTGCAAAATTTCTGCAGAGTTTCGTTAAGTAAACAAAAGCAAGTGGAACCCAGAATCCACTAAGTGTTCCTTTTATAGGAAACGAAGAGGTTCGGTTACCCCCTCTTGAAGTTGTGTCGTTCTCGATAAAACGCATTCGTTCACAAGCGAAACGACACAACCGTTCCAAATTCTTGGGCGCCAAAACGATAGCGACTCAGCGAAGGGCTATCCACCAGGCCCAAAAGTTTCGAAAACTTCAGGCCCATTAAGCCCAAAACGACGGTTAATGAGATTTTCATCTCAGGCGTAATAATTGCTTGCCCACGTGATTAAAAGCATTAATGTCTAATCATGCAACGCAATTCACGCTTTACAGCCGTTACGCGAACTTCAAGAGCTTTCAATTCCAATAAACTCTTGAAATTCTCACACAACGAATCTTTGTCTGAATCCGTTGTGACCGTACCGAAAGGTCGTATCTATTAAATATAGAACGGTTCTTTGCGAATGACAGCAGATGCTAAGGAACTGTTACACACGTAAGCTTACCGATACTGAGACCTCTCGCAGGTTGAGTAGCTTATGTGAACGACCATTCAGTCCCTCACACAAGCTAGGGGACATATGATCCGGTCTCAATACCAGTATCCGATCTGCAATACATATTTCAGCGTCTTTGATAAGACATCTGCGTGTAACCGGTGTCATCGGTATACATCCAGACTGTAATTCCGTATCAGGCGTTCTCCCTATACCGGTTGTTCAGGATAACACCATGACATCGGATAATACACACGTCACTATGCAAAAGACAAGGATTGTTGCTACAGGGATCGATCAATAATTCCCTGCACTACGAGCCAAATTCTGCTCACGGGAATGGTCAACTTGTTCCCTAATCCTAGTCTACATTCTCTATGCTCAATATAAAATAGCCACTTGACCCAATCATGCAGGTAAGTGCGCAATATAATAATGCTAATGGGAGTTGGTGGTTCCCCACCAACGTGTCCTCGTTAATCGAGCCAATCAGGTATATGAACTCACTTCATGATTGAAGGGAGGATCTTCTTCAGCTCTTTTACAACTGATTACTCTCTGAATACATTACTTACTTGGAATATAATCATTGACTTGAGCGTCGGAGAATCTTTGCAGGTGACACCACCATTCGCCCACTTCAACGCGTTAGGTCGGTGTGAAGGATCTCCAGGACGCCTAATCCGCTCTCCTCATTCAAGGACAACGGATACACACATCGGATACACATACATCCGGTCTATTAGACGGTATTGACATACTATTCGTGACTGGCTTGAGATCGGATCTCTTGACCCCGGTCCAGGACAGATCAAAACTAGTACATCATTAACACATATCTATCCAATATGAAACTAACACTTAAAATATATTAATTACTTGGATAGTTTTTATATTATTATAATGCTAAGATCTATTTTTATTCACATTTAAGAAATAAACATAAATAATTTTTTATTAAAAACTAGTTTTAAATAATTATTTAAGATTCTGTAGTTATTACCTGGTTTTTAAATCTTGCCCTTGTACTTTTTTATGCAGTATCTAAGTTAATCTGCAATTAATTATTCTCCTTGGCTTATAGCACCAATTGCCCTTTCATGCCGGCAGAAAATCTGAATACGATGTAGTATTATATTCTACATACATACTATTGCTTTTACTCTACTGATCAGGTTTTTGGGTAACAACCTTTTTTTGCTGTCTTATTTTCTGTTATTTATGATTGTGATGGTTCTGAAAGCAATTAATACGTGCTGTATATTCACAATTCAACTCTAAGCAATTGACTAATCCACAGATCATGACCCAAAATTATCCAAAGTTCCACTCAACCTCTAACATACATGGACCTTTCAAAAAGTCCAACTTCTATCACACCCCAAGCTTGTTCAGTAAATCATACTTGTATATTTTTCATTATTTTCTTGGATTGTGGTTGTTTTATAATTATAAAATTAATTTAAATCATTTTAAAAGACCTGTAATGACATATACTATTTTTGTGTAAGGGTATGGGTTATTTTTTAAAAATAGATAAACATAAAACAATTAACTAACATAAAATAGTCTTCATGCAATAATAGCCCAGAGACTATAATGTGTAAACTTGGTGAACATTTTCATCATGTTCCTCCATACTCCTCACCTAAAATGGTTGCAGGTCTATTTATGGAGGAGCCCTCAACCAAGTGTTCCTCATGTGTAGCCATAGATTTTTACCTTTACACAAATTAAAGTGCTCAAGATAGATATTGCGGTCTAATATTAACTAAAGTACAAAATATACTTTAAAAGAGGAGTGATTAAAATGTCTTACTTTTTTAATCCTTTTTATTATTCTCTAGACATAAAAAAAGATGTAATAAACTTAAAAATAAATATAATAAATTAAAGAAGAGAGAAAACACAACATATTAATAGATATTCACTCGTTAAAAAAATTGGAGCTACATTCAATCCCTTGAATATGAATGATTTTCACTATTGCAACAAGATTACAAATTCTTAAATTGAAACCTAAGTATTATTGATAAAATTCACTCTTAACCAGAATATTATTTCTAAAACTCATTCTATTTCCTAAAAATGAAATTGGACTTAGTACTTCAGGGCGATCTCTACAGCCCTTATAAACAATTATAATGAATAAAAGATTTAAAAAACTTAATTTATCGAGTCTTAAATAAAGATTCAAACCAAGAATACTAAGGTACAAAGGACAGCACAATAAAACTTAAAATGGTCGTCTTAATAAACTTTTTAGACTTTAATACTTAGAACCATCATAGATTTTTATCATGACAATAAAGAAAGTGAGTTTCTTGTAGTAAAACATATGATTGATTAAATGAAGTGTCTATGCATTGTCTTTTTGCATTGTATATTAATACTTTAAATATTTTAGGTAGGTAGAGAAGGAGAAAGAAACGTTTTGAGATTTGGTGAGTCAACCATGTTTAAAGAAGGAATACTAGCTTCGAGTGATTCACAAACTTTGTTTGGTTTTTACAAGAATTCATTGAGTCTTGAAAAGACTTTAGAGTGAGACACGATAACTTTTGTTATTTTTGTACACTTAATGTACTTATTAGTTCATAAAAGATTTTTTTTTGAGTTAATTCTAGTTGTTATCACGCAACATTATAGAGTACCAACGCTCTTAATTATATATATATATATATATATATATATATATATATTGTCATTTGTGATAATAAATTAAAAGTTATATCCATGAGGATATTTAGATTATTAACTCTGTAAAAATGGTTATCTTTATATTACAATAAAGCACATTAAGACAATATAAAAATAAATTCCTAACTAAAGCCAGTATCCCATCTTATTATGTAAAACATCTTAACTAAAGCTAGTATCCCATTATGTATAATATCTCATACATAGGTAATTCAGAAATAAATAACAAAGTCCTGTCATAGGTGAGTATTTTAAACATGTTGTTAACAGTTTGAATTATGTTTTGTGTATATAAAAAAATCATTTTAGAAGAGATATGACCCAATTTAACGAGTTTTACACTTCAAACTGATTAGTTTTCAACTTTCAGTTGGAGGTACGATTGGGTTAAAAAAAGTCCATTCATAAATGAAAATATTAAATTCAATATAAGAAAATTAATTATTTTCTAAATTAAGTCTATTACTAAGGATACATTTGATAAAAAAGGATAAAAATAAAAATTCCAATAATATAAATGCCATGAAATTTATATATCCTATTAATCAATATCTTAATTAGAGAAAAATAAAAATGAATTTTTTTCAATATAAAGAAAATCAAGAACATGTGACATAGCTAAGATTTTGAAATGATTGGAAATAGGAAAGCGCATATATATATATATATATATATATATATATATATATATATGTACATACACGATGAGTAATGCAAGAGTTTTTGTCAAATAGTCGAGAAATTGATATTTAGAGAAAATATCTTAAAATTTATTCACCTCGAAGGTTTAGTGATTTTTATGTTGCAATGATTTCATATTTATGCATAGACATATAAAATAGGACTATATATATATGTTTGAGAGATAGGATGACAAAACATAATACTAATTCTTTATTTATACTTATATTTGTTTTTATACTTTTATCGCTACAACAACATCTTCCGCCAATGACAAACACTTATGTATATTTCTAAATATATTGTGTATAAGTTTATTGTGATGTTACAAGTGTAAATTATTATTTTGTCGATTATTGTATACGATACTCTCAAATCGAAACTATAATGAATATTTAATACACTCACCAAGGTTTCAACAATGACTCGAAAAATAACGCAGTTTCAGAATGCATTATGTAACTCATGATATTCATTATCAATCATAACGACTAATTCTCAAAAACAACGCATTTAGAGAATGCATCATGTAACTCATGATATCCATCATTAATCACAATAACTAATTCTTACCGACTTATAAGACACCTTGATAGGTGACACGATTTACCAAAAGTTTTAAAGTTACTTAATATTCAGAATAGACATCGAACCAACAACACTTAATTAAGTGAAGACGGATCTTTTGTAATCAACAACACCCCTTTTGTGCATACATTTTCAATAAAATTTTAATAGATATTATCTTTAAAATACTTAGAATATTATACGGATTAAAATTCACATTCTTTTTGCAAATACTAAAAAAAAAAAGAAGTTGATTTATCAGGATGAAAAACTTATCTAAACAATTAAATAAGATAGAAAAGAATTGGTTTATATTCAATGTCTCGAATCATGCTTCCAAAATGGGCACGTCAATCGCATGCCCTGAGTCGTTGGGGGAATAATTAAGGAAACAATTGTCTAATATCTAAAACCTTCCATAAAATAAGAAATTAAGATTGATAAATGCAATTCTATGTGATTTTTAAAGCCAGTTTACCACAATTTTTAAATAGAAGAAAAAAAACTCTATCTTTCATTTTTGTTATCGTGTAGAAGATTACAAATAGAAGAAAAATGGTTAATGAAAAGATATTTGGTTTAGAGGTAAAGCAACAGTAGCCAACTCTTGCCCGTTTTCTTAAGTCTGAATATCATTATTTAAACCAAAGAAGAAGCCCTGTGTACTAAAGAGACAGAGTCTCCTTGTCCTATTGAAAAGGATATCAAATGGCTTTGCGTTCAGATACTTTGAATCTTCATCATCTTCTTCTTCTTCTAAATGCTCTGTTTCTCATCTCTTTGGCCAAACAAGCCTTAGGTTATTCTGTGTCAAACCTTAGCCCAGAGGTTGCAGCACAACAAGAAGCAGACAGAGTGCAGAGACTACCGGGTCAACCTGAGGTGAAATTCAATCAATATGCTGGTTATATCACTGTCAATCAAACTCATGGTAGAGCACTGTTCTATTGGTTCTTTGAGGCCACTCAGAATCCACACAATAAACCTCTTCTCCTATGGCTCAATGGAGGTACCTATTCTAACTCATCATATCTACAATTTACAATATACATCTTAATTTTTACATTTCATTCATTTGCTATACCTTCTTCATTAGATTATTTATCTCATACAAATCTTAAAGATCTCTCTATATATACTAGTATTATTTTATTAATTGAATAATGTGTTGACACTAAGGATTATATAGTTGGGGAAACATAATTATATAAATAAAAAAAATCTAAAGATTAATATTAATAATTTATACTGTTTGAAACATTTAAAATTTTATTTGACAGTAGAATTTTCTTTTTTGAGTTTGTCAAACATCGATTTAATCGATCCTAACTTTTAAATAAGGATTAAGTCTATGTTAAACATCAATTATGTTAATTTTTTAAGACTAAATAATATAATTGTATAAAAATGTAGTTGTGGGATAATTCAACATCAATCATCATGACTAAAAAAATATAAAAAGTATTTAAATTGTATAAAATTTAATATGATATTGAGATTGATATTGATATTATTTAAATGAATCACAATCATTTATTTATGGCGATTAGCTACGTGAAGTATAGTATATGTGAAGAGACAAAATTTAAAAGCTGTTTGGAAAGGAGAAGGAAACCGCTAAAAACAATTCCTGGAGCAAATTATGGGGCCCTTGAACCTAAAGTTAATCAGTTTCAGAACATTATAAGGAAAGAAAAAACTGTTTTTTGGTGAGAACACGTGCAACCTCGTAAGTTTTACAAGATGTAAATTAACGTAAATGCAATAGAATATAAAACCAGACATCAATTAACAAACTGATTATCATATATAATTCATAGTAAAGGAGTTAAAGTTATATAACTCCGAGTGATCTCAAGGTGGTTTCTACATGTGGCCCTCGTTAATTAATTTGGAGAAAAAAACAGAAAAAATAAGAGGCACCATGTTAATGAAACTTGTTAACTATAAGAAATATCATAATAGGTTCCTTACCAAAACATGAAAAATACATCATAATATATAAGGTTACGTCTAGCCAAGAGTCATCCCTTTTAAAGTTTCAAGCCCCGGAATCCACAAATCAGATCATATATCCCTTTAAAGCTTAAAACCTTGGTTTATTGAAAAAGTAATGCATTGAATATACTAGCATTATTGCATGAGGGATAGGATTTTAATTTATATTAAATAAAAGTTACATTATTATTAAAATCAGATTCAACTAGTTGAATCATAAATCAAATAGAGTTAATCATTTTTTGTAATAACATGTCCAACCCAAATTCAATCCATCAACTTTACTATTATTTATTTGAACTGGTTAAGTTTTGAAAACATCGAATATTATTAATATTATAAAAGGGTAACTACAACTTATATATAAAAAGTAAGCAAACCAACTTTGTCCCATCCTACATTAACAATTATTTGTATGTTGGTTGTAATTAATTAATTAATATCAATAAAATTCAGAATAATTTACACATAGTTAAGTTTTTTAAATATATTATAAACTGTTGGAGTTATTCTGTACGTATAGAAAAAAATAAAAAAATGTTAAAAGAAGTATTTACTTCTATAATTCTTAAGCTTTGAAAGAATTAATCTTTGATGGGATACCTTAAGTTTAAAAATTAATTAATGAGTTGTTTGTTGCATACTCAAGATGACATATAATTAATATGCGTTACGTAATCCGTTTTCAAATTCATTATTGTGGCTTCCCAATATACGAATAATAAAAGAACAAACGAAAAATACAAGGAAAAAGAAGCCAAAAAGATTGAAGATGAAGTTTGCAATGACTTTAGGTGAAGAAATGAACAATGAATTAAAATTGTGCCACAAAAAATGATGTAACATTAATAATTGAATATGGTGAAGGAAGCATGCGGTTATTGGGAAATTTGACCAAAGGGTATGGTCAGTGGCTTGAAGTTGCAGCACAACAGCCATAATGAAATTGGATACAAGTAATGAATGAATATTGCTTTGAACACAAGTCAATACCCTTTTTCTAGCTGCTGAAAGGAACATAAAGCCATCCAAACTTTACTCTATAAATTTTTCTGTTAAATTTTATAGTATTTTATTTTACTTTTTATATCTAGACATTCAATCAAAGGAATATATGTTGTGAGAAATGTTCTCTTATATATGTAAGAGTGAGAGAAGTGACTCTCATATAATGAATGATTGAGATTAAAAGTTTTTCAAAGTCAAATGATCAGTTAAAAGTCTCATGATTTTTTAAAAACTTACATTATTAATCTCAACTATCCATTGTATGATTGTATAACTCAAATTCGCTCCTCTCACTCTTACATTAGAAAGTTTTTTTCATATGATACGTCATATTGAATCAATTTGATAAAACTAATGAATAAACTAATTGAAAGTTGAAAAATTAACTTGTAGTTGATAAGTGGAAACCGATAAATTAATGGATTGAATTAAATCGTATTAGTTAAACTAGTTGTTAAATGTAAAATGTTAAAAATGATATATTTTCTTTTAAAATATATAAGAGGGATTATCTTTTATTAAAAATATCAACGAGGAGAGAAATGTAAAAAAAATTAAAATATGTTCATTTATCAAATAAAATAAACTCAAACACTATTTAAGCATTTTTTAAAAAAAAATCTGTAAACTACTAAAATATATACCTTTATCAAAAAAGATTATTTTGTTTAACAAATTTTCAAGTTTATAGAATAATTCTTAAATGTGTTTCGATAAATTATTTTCTGTTCTTCTGTAAAATTAATTTTATAGTCTCGTCTTTAACACTTTCCGGTCCTTAATTTTAAAAATCATTTGTTCATTTTTTTCTTTTATATTTTTGTTGTTGTTCAAATAATATATTTTTCAATTTATTTTAATCATATTTGTTTCTTTTCTATATCTCTTCCGTATTATTTTATCTTTCCACCCAAACAAAACCTTCGTGATAATTTAATCCTTATATATAACAATTTCATATGGTTCTCAAGTTTGGTCAAATTCACGTTGAAAAATGAACATTAAATTCAAGTTTTGAAATGTTTTTAATCCTTATTTATCAATGCTATTTTAACCTATTTCAAAATCTGGTCTCTTTCTTTCTTTTCCTACATCTAAACTACATATTTTCACTCATTTATCTGAAACAGTTCCCTGTATTTTGTTTAATTTTAAAGACCCTTTTCAACTTATTTTTGAAAACTAACAAGTTTTTTAAAATAATGTGATGCACAAAAAAACACTTGCTAGTGTACTGGAAATTCAGATAGACTTCACGTAAAAAAAAAGAGTAAAATAGATTATTTAAGCTAACGCTAATATTCTTTTAGCAAGAAGGCTTACGTTTCAATAATTTCTTCAATAAATAAATATTTCTTATCAATTTTTTAAAATTACGGTATAGGAATGAATGATACTTAAAAAGTGTGAAATCAAATTTCTAACATTTAATATTTATATTAAACATAGGGTCGTTAATGAGAAAAAAATAAACAAATTGGTTTAACAAAACTTTAAATATTAGCTAATAGATTTTTTTACTTTTATATTTCTATTTACACAACTAAATACATGATTTCCTTACCACAACTTCCATTCCATCTTGAAGGTTGTTAAACGCTGCAATGATTTTTATTCCTCCATCATGGAATCGATGGATTCTATAAATTTTGGATCCACGAATCATTACTATGGCTTCTTTCCCTTTTTGCTTTTTGAATAAATACGACTTTTTATTTCACAATAATAATAGCATGGAAGTTAGAATGTAGCTTTAGCCTGTCAGATGAAGTTTTTGTTTTTCTTTTTGGCAGAAATCGATCACATGTTATATAAAATTTACAAATAATAATTCGTCTTTTGATAATCAGTTGTAAAAATTAAGTTGTATAAATAAAATAAAAAAATCTAATAATTAATATTAATTCTTCTTAATAAAATTAAATTGTCGTTGAACTAACAAATTCTTTTTTATTGATCCAATTCTAGTTTGATTGACATAATGACTAATGAGATAGACATTTATGCTAATCCATAAACATGAAGCTTATGAACTCTTCAAACTAGCCATAATTAATTTGTTTAAATTTGATTTTGATTTTTCAATGCATTACAAAATGTCGCCCTTTATAACTGTCACTTTCAAAGTTAGTAATACATTACATCATAGTTTATTGCTCTAGTGATTAATTAGCAAAAAGTTAATATAATAGTCATAGAGGAGTAGGAAATATCAGAGAAGAGATCAGGATAAATCATACAATTGTTTATTCATTTTTTCTGTCTTCCTCTTTCAATTTTCTTGATGGGAACTATGAGTCAAAGCTTATGTTTTTGTTTCGATTCACAAAACTAAAAATATGAATTATGAAGAAACAAGGAGCACGACTAGTTATCTCCACAACAAATTAATCAGTGTTATGAATGACAATTTTTCTTAAAATAAAGTATTGAATTGGAGTGATATGAACGATAAAAAAATACTGAAAAAAGAATTTCTCAGTTAACAAGTGATTTAACTTGACTCAGATTAGTTTGTGCAACATGAATTTTAGGACAGAAATACAACATAGTTTTTTTTTCTCTGTTATTTAATAACAAATAGAACAGGAATTAAATTCTGTACATGTCCAGTGCATGTTTTCTAATAGGTAAACTACTAAGTGGTGAATTCAGATAGATACCAAGTATTAGTAATATGGACTGATAAGTGATTGTGACATATGTATATTATTTATTGCAATTAGAATATGAAGAAAATGCATCAATGTTTCAGGCCCAGGTTGTTCATCAATTGGTTATGGAGCAGCAGAGGAGCTAGGACCCTTCTTTCCTCAGAACAGCAGCCAACCAAAGTTAAAGTTGAACCCTTATTCTTGGAATAAAGGTTTGTGAATTTAGATTGATACTCATAATTTTCAACTACATACAAAAAAAGAACATAGTCTTTAATTTGGAAGTTGATTCATAATTTAATAAAGATAGGTTTTATAAGTATTACAAAGATACTTACAATCATTTATCAATAAAGTTTTCTCATCAATAAAATTTGAACATGCGACACTATGATCATAAATTCAATCTTTAATCAACTGAATCAATATTTGTTAAAAAAGGTTATGCACAATTTTTAACCATATAAGATTTTGAAGCTATGATACTGTTGCCTGATTCCATATAACTAATCAATTGTCAACATGGTTGTATCTTTTGTAACTAATATTTTTTGTGATGTAAATATTATTGTAGGTGTTTATCTAAAAAAACATGTTAAATAAAGAATAATCCTTATCCATATTATGATTTCTACAGCTGCCAATCTTTTGTTTCTGGAATCTCCTGTTGGAGTGGGATTCTCCTACACTAACACCACAAGTGATATACCCCAGCTTGGTGACTCCATTACTGGTAATGCTGCTATCATCTAAGGATTTGTATTCTGTTTTAGTACTTTGTTAATAGTGTGATTTATTGATGAGTACTGATTTTTTCATGACCAGCTAAGGATTCACACAACTTTATTATCAAGTGGTTCCAGAGATTTCCACAGTTCAGATCACACGAGTTTTACATTGCAGGTGAAAGCTATGCAGGTAATGTATATTATAAAACACCATTCAACTTTTATATATATGATCTGGGCTTTTTTCAATTCAAAATAAATTTGGTTGATTTTGACATTTCAGGGCACTATGTTCCTCAACTTTCTGAGCTCATTTTCGATAATAATCACAATCCTGCCCAGAAAGACTACATTAAATTCAAAGGGTTCATGGTAAATCTTTCTCTCATTAAGCTCCACAATCACTTCGGCACTGTTTAGTAAAACAGATTTGCAGAGGAAGAGAAACTATAAGCTCTTATCTGTTTTTGTTCTATTAGCTATTGAAGAAGAAACGATATGAAAGTCGAGGACCATCTTGACAAAATGACATTTCTTGTGCAGATTGGAAATGCACTGATGGATGATGAAACGGATCAAAAGGGTATGATAGAGTATGCGTGGGATCATGCTGTGATATCTGATCGACTATACCATAACATCACAGCCATATGCAATTTCAGCATTGACAATCAAACAGATGCCTGCAATGCGGAACTCAACAAGTACTTCGATGTGTATGGGATTATTGACATGTATAGCTTGTACGCTCCCAAATGTTTCAGCAACAGCAACACCAGCACCAGAAAGGAAGCACCTATCATCAGAGGCACAGCCCCTCAAACTTTTTCCAAATTTGTGAGCTTTCCTCAACTCTCTTCTGTCCTACTGTAGATTCCAATTCCACACTGACTAGTCAAGTAATGAAAATTAAAAGTTTAATTGGAATACATTATAAATGTGAAGATTTTTACACTATCATCCACTTAGAAATCACTTTAGATGTGTTAAAGTAGTAATTATAAAAATCAACGATTATTCTTACAAAACGATTCATGATTGAATAACTGTATCAGTAAGTCAATGTATATCAAGTTAATTTAAAAAATTACAAGTATGGCATGTAACATCTAAGTGAAAATGATCCCATATTATACCTCCCTCTTTATAATCAAACGCTTCAATGTGTATGTTGTTTACAAATTATACTAGTATCTTTGAATGAGGTGCAAATAACAATGCCTGCTGAGTGAATAAGTTGAACTGCAATGCAATAAAAGTTCTATATTTGTTGACCTTTACAATTTTAACAGGATGGTTGGCATAAAAAACGAGCTGGATATGATCCTTGTGCATCAGATTATACTGCAATGTACCTAAATAGGCCAGAAGTCCAAAAGGCACTGCATGCCAATGTCACTAAAATTCCCTATCCATGGAGTCACTGCAGGTTTTGCTCCATCTCACTTTTCCACTTTTTACTTTTTTGAGTACAAAATCACTTTGGTTCACCATATTGTAACTGTTATTCATTTTAGTCCATTTTATGAAAGTCTCTTGAGTTCATGGTTTTATATGAAGTACTGTAAATTTTGTTTCATTTTAATCCTTTTCGTTTCAAATTTTTACTAGCTCTAAGGTAAGTGAAACAAGTTTTGCAGTAAAGTCTGGTACTATAAAGAAGTTTTAGAAAGTAAGAGATTAAAGTGATTAACACTTACAAACCTAGGGACTTTCTAACTGTGACATTTATTTGGGACTTCAGTTTTTAGTGTACATTTATATGTTAAAAATATCATCAAATCAACCATAATCTGTGTCATGTATATTAAGACATAGTGGTAGGTATCTGAATGAAATATGTATTGATGTCATCTTTTTTGTTAATTGTCTATAGTGATAATATCACATTTTGGAGTGATGCACCACAGTCCGTGCTTCCTGTCATCAAGAAGCTTATTGCTGGTGGTCTTCGCGTATGGGTTTACAGGTAAATTGCAACATATTTGTTAGTCCTTTTTGAAAATTCAAGAAAACTAAGTTTACATCTGGTACAATTTACAAATAATTTATCAGTTAAGTTATAGTTAAACCATTTCCTTGAGAATGAAAAATTTTGAGAATAGTATCTGTTGAGAGTGTAAAATATTAGTAACTAGTTGTGGTTGGTTTTGGTTATATTTGCTGATTTACTTTATGTATACAGTGGAGATACCGATGGAAGAATTCCAGTGACTGCAACAAGATACACACTAAGAAAATTGGGACTCGCTACTGTTAAAGATTGGACTCCCTGGTATACCAGCCGGCAGGTAAAATCATGTTCTGTTTGTGTCTTTGTGACTGTCCTTTTAGGTTGGCCTTTCTTTATTCAAACATTTTCCTGTCATGAGCTAGGCAAGCAAATTATGATATATTTGATGGCAAATAAAATAAATCATGATGATCAATATAGTTAACAGATATCAAAAGTTCAAAACTCACTTAGGTGATTTCTACCCTTCGAAAGTCATCATTGAAAAGTTGTTTTTTTTGGGTTGCAGGTAGGAGGATGGACTATTGAATTTGATGGGCTTACTTTTGTGACCATAAGAGGTGCTGGTCATCAGGTTCCTACTTTTGCTCCCAAGCAAGCTCTGCAGCTCATTCGACACTTCTTAGCCAATAACAAATTATCACCTCGCCCAATTTAATCTCTTTTCTTTTAATGTCTATTTCTAAATAAGATGGGAATTTTGGAATTGCTTTTGTTGGGTTCAAAATTCTACCTTCAAGAGAGCCTTTATTTTCAAAAATATTGTCAACCACATTCTTATTCAAGGATAAAGAAATGAATTCGGATCCCTTTATTAATTAATTTTGAAAATAAAGTTATAAAAATAAAAAAATGATTAATATTAATTTTGTACATCTTTTAAGATAGTTGAATTTCTTTTTAGTTGATAATTTTTTTTTGACTTAACTCGGTTTGATTGACATCCAAAAAGATATTTAATGTTTGTTTGGTATCCAATTAAGGAAACAGAATTATGAAAATAAAAAAATCTAAATTCATTTTTTAAGTCATTTGAAACATTTAAAACTCAACTTAACGAAAAACTAAATACCCTCTTAAGCTCTTGATAAAAGAAAATCCAATGTCTCAAACCTCCTTCACCACCAAGCCGCTTAAAATCGAAAGGGTAACTTTAAAGAAATGAAAATAAAATAAAATTGTAGCAATAAAAAGTTAAGAAGATTTAATATGCTGATAAAAAACAGCACCAACAGTAACATATAGACCTAAGTATTATTTTTGTACTTCATCAAAGTTTTGGTTCTGTATATTTAAAAAAATTTATCTTCTCATGTATGTTTCAAAACTTTTATTTTAACCTCTTTTTAGTTTTATAATGTTCTTTTAAAAAATATTTCATAGAGATTAAAAGAAGTTTATTATAAGTGCGTGTGAAAATATATGCTTAGTTTTTTATGTTTATTTTAAGTTTTAATTTAGTCTTAAATATGTTTTTTAATCTTAATTTGGTCTCTTAAGTCTAAAAACGTTAGGAAATAGTTATTTCTATTTAGAAAACTATTGAAAACCCTTATTTTTTTAAGCCACTTATTGCAAAAATGATTTATATATACATTTTAAATCAGATTTTATTAAGAACCAATTTAAAAGTATATTTTAAATTAAACATTTTACAAAATCAATTTAAAAAGTATATTTTTTAAAATTAATTCTTAATAGAAGTTGAGTTATTCAATAATTATTTTAAAAGCCAAGCTTTTATTAACCTTTTTTTATAAAAATTACTATTTTAAAATTATTTCAAAACATAGATAACCAAATCAAGATTAAAAAATGCGTGGGATCAAATTGATATTTAATAGAAATATAAAAGATGAAACATATATTTAACTAGTTTATAACTTATTTAGACGTTTAAAAAAACTATTAAAAAAATTTATAAATTTTTAAAAATTATAAATTCTCTTATTAATTAACTCATTATCATTATGTTATATTTTTTTATGTCAACTTTACCTCTAACCTAATTAGTTTTATCAACCAGCCTCAATTTTTTTTTACCTAAAAACAAAGTTATAAACTATAATTATTTGAAAATGTACAAGTCATGACTAAGTGATTTTAAAAGTGTTTATATGTGTGCCGTCGAATTTTTGATTTTACGTAACGGAAAGTTTAAAAATAAGTGAAGTGAAACTGTTTTTATGAAATTGATATTTGAGCGTAATATATATTTTTGATATAAAAAATAAAAATTGAAGAGGGTAAAATAAGAAAAGTGATATCTAAGAGAAAGAAGAGAAGAGAAGATCTATTGAGTGTGGTTGTGGGTTGAAGCGATCGAGCGATATGGGTGGGGGACACGGTGAGGGGAGTACCTACAAAGGCATTACCATACATCCCCCTAAGCGGTGGCACGCCGTCACCGGTAAGGGTTTGTGCGCCGTCATGTGGTTCTGGGTTTTGTACAGGGCCAAGCAAGATGCTCCTGTTGTACTCGTAAGTCTATTCATTCATTCATTCATTCATTTCTTTATTTGAGGCTTCACTTTCCTTTTCCCTCTTTTCTAGGGTTGGAGACATCCTTGGGAGGGTCACGATGATCATGGCAACGGACATTAGGTTTCTTTTCTTCTTCTTTCTTTTCCCTGCAAATTAAGACTTTTGCCAGTTTTTCTCTATTATTTTACATTTGGGTATTTTGCATTCTACACCTACTGATGCATCTCAGGAGTCTTTTCAAATCTGGCCTCTTTGTCTAGGGCAGATGACCCCTAAATACCCTCTTCGTTGCTTTTTATTTGAATTATATCCATGATTGCTGATCCTAATCACTTCTTGAAAAATTAGGATTTATTGACAACTTGTTCTGGGAAAACGCTATGTGATGCCATTGTTTGTTTCATAATTATGCCTATTTTGTTTCCAATAATTGGTATTAATATTCATTTATGATTTATCATCTATATACCATAAAAACCTCTGGATGTGACAACCTTTTGAAATTGAGATCTCAGGAACAAAAAACTGTTTTTTGAACCTGACATGGTGGAAATCTCTCCCCCCCCGCCCCCCATATGTTGTACCTTTTTATCCAGCAAGGTCATTGGGGGCTCTTTGTTTTTATGATTTTCTATTTCCATTCTCACTGAAAATATACAATGGTAAAAGAAATTATGTTTGGAATGTTATCTGCACTTTCATTTCACAGAAATGGAGTTTACATTTTGGAAAACTTTAATTTTTTTTTGTAATATTGCCATATATGTAGAATTTTTTTTGCTTTCTTATTTTACACTTCTTTGAGCCTCTATCTTCACTGCAACCACGGCGGCCTACCAAAGATGATCATGTCTCCACTTTTCATCTGTAAGGGCCAGCTGATGAGTTCTATGAAGTGCTGAGCTTTGCCCATAAACTTTTAATTAAAATCATGGTGTCAAAACAGCAAGGTAATCATATTTGTCTATTTTCCAAATGGTAGCTAGAGAATGACTATTCGGGATGGTGCTTCTGTGGGCTTGGCAATTGATGGCTTGAGCTTCCCGCAGCTGAGCCATTTGCCCGTAAAATCTTGAAAGGCAAAAAGCACACAGTTGCAACAAGTGACCCTTAGTGTCTGCAGTTGGAGGCAGAATCACTAGAGTTTGAAATTTGAACTAATAGTCTGTCTAGGTGAAGTTATGTTTCAACTCTGTAGTTCTTAAGTTGGAAATCATGGTTTAAAGATGAATGGAGAAAGAACAGGGTAAATCAGAAGAACAGAATTTACTCAAATTTTGAGTATGAGAGGAAACAGTTAGCCAATGAATATAATGATAAAAATGCATGCATAGTTTCTAAGAATATGAGAATTAAAAAGTAGTGATTTTCAGGAAATGAAACTAGAGAATGAAAATAGGAACTGTTTCATGAAACAAACACAGCCTGAAGTGTTATTCCTGCTCCTCTCCATTCACCCATTTGTAGAATATTTGTTAATTTAGGCTTTTTAGCATATATACACAACATGGTCTTTGAGAACTGAGATTGAGATTTAGAAACTTGTCTAAAGCCAGAAATTCATATAGAAAGGAAATATGGAGAAAATTTGTTGAGAGAAGAATTTATATAATGGCGAGTAACATATGTTTTGATTTCTTGGCAGGCATGGGCTCCATGAATGGGAACAGAACTTGAAGGGTCCGTGGCTGTAGGTGTACTGTTTTCTTTATTTCATTCAATAAATTGGCTGTAAAAGGAGACTTTGTTTTTTTTTTTTGGCTTGATGCCATGCATGAGCTATGTTTCAGCAACTTACTTGTTAAATTGGATGCAAGTCATGGCTACGGTTGGTTGGATAAATTATCCATGAATTTATGGAAGTAGACTCAATGTGTGTGTGTGTAAACTATGATAGATGGATGGCAAGTTAATAACACAACGTTATATGCGTTTTCTTGATTTTAAACATTAAAGAACTTCATGATGTGCTAGCGCCTAGCAGAGTAATTTGGGATCTCATTCACACCATATCCTCAAGTCACAGAAAGAGTGGCAAAGTCAAGAAGAGCCATCTTGCATTGGAAGAAACTAATGCAGGAATTGATCAGATTGGTTTCGTTGGAAATGTTTTGTGTTTGCGTGGGCACTGGATAGGCAATAAACCTGGTAGGTCAAAATTCCTGGTATACGCCTTTATTTATACTACATTTGGAACAAAGAAAATGAGAGGTGAAGAAATAAAATATAAATTTGAATTAAAAGGGAAATGGGAGAAGAGAAAAGTTGACATTTTTTTGTTTTTAGAAGTAAAATTTTCTTATTTGGCTTCTTAAATTACACAAAAAAAAAATTCAATATTTGTGTTATTTCTTTTTCTTCTCTTTTGTCGTCTTCCAAAACATTAGTGAAAACCAAGATTATGAACGTAATTCTTAGACACGGGTGATTAGAGAATACAGAGAGTGAGATCAAAATGTCTTACTCGCTACCACATTTGCACTCTGAAGTAGAAACTAGACACCCCTTTTCATCTTAATGCTAAAAGATTTTTAAAATCTGAGTCTAATGTTAATTGCGTGGGTTTGAAAATGAAAGCAGATGGACGAAGTGTTGGCATCAGTTTCTGAGATGATTAAAAAGTTTGCAGTGATTTACCTTGTGGACATCACTGAGGTTTCAACACCGTGCCCTGTTATGTTCTTCCTTAGGAACAAACATATAATGATAGACCTTGGAACCGGAATCAACAATAACAAGCAAAAGTTCATTGTTATTGTTGAAACTGTCTACTGTGGTGCTTGCAAGGAACGTGGTCTTGTCATTTCTCCCAGAGATTACTCTATCAAGTATCGTTTTTTAATTCACTAATTACCATTACCCACCACTTCATACTAAAACCATTCTAACATCATTACATTAACTGTAGTGATACTTCATCCGTGGACTATGATATTTCATGGCTGATGATTTTGTTACATGTTTTTAGTGTTCTGCTGCATGGCACTATCGCAAGATACTGTGTACTTCAAGTGTTAGTGTCCATTTAGTGAAAATGGATTTGGGAAAATGAAACTATCATATAATTAATACGCTGTTTAAGGTTTGTTAAACTCTATTAATTTGTCTTTGATCAATTTCAATTGTTTCTTAATTGCTGTTTACTAACTGAGAACCAAACAAATCTAAGAGGAGAAAGCACATCATCCAAAACAAATAAGGATGACAGGCACTGGTTTTTCAACCATAGTTCCCAACATTATTCCCCTTTCTAAGCAAATGAGGCGAGCACTAAAACTGCTGCGTGAACGTTACATCTTGCAACTCTTACAATACAAAGTAAAAGAAGATGCTATTAGTTATCTTCTAAATAAATAAATAAAAGAAGATTGTATTCTAGGAATTACAGGCGCCAACCATTGATTGAGTACCCAATCCTCCTGACATACTAATTGCTATGTTTGGACATTCAAATTTATTTGATAGGTCCTTATTGAAAAGGAACAGGAACACCTTGCCTCTTGTTGACTATAGCCATTGCCTTATAGCGAGTACCCATACCAATTGGGACACTTTCATCTGGTCCTTCCCAAAAAGGAGCTTCACCATCACCTACAAGCCGCCAATATCCTGTCCTCAACGATTCAGCCTGTTCGTCCGTGCAGTTTTGGAGGAGTGACTCAACACGAAAATTTATTCCAAGCAACCCAAGAAATTGAGATTGAGTAATTGGCCCGTGGACAGACACTTCTTCTGCATAGTGCATATATATTAAATTGGTCGGAAACTAATCTATTGTTTTTCAGCAACTATATATTAACATATTGAAAATCACCTGAAGCTTCCTCTGCAGAATGCCTAATGGAAGCAAAATCAACATATGCACTGAGATCAGCAGATCCAGGATTGTCTAGAAGGTTCACAAAGTTGTGTTTCCGAATTGCCTGCATATATATAATAACACCATGAGGGGAGGAATGACTATCTAAATATGATGTATCAACTGCCACATCAAAAATTAAAAGATTTACCAAGGTATTGGACGATACATGATACTGTAACAAAAAAAAAAGCCATAACAGTTACTAATATAAAGAGTCTGTAATTTAATGTCCGGGATGGCAATTATGGTGACACATCTAATGGTTTCCCAAGGAACGGACAATAGTACAATAAAGATTCAATAGGAGTGCACTCTTTCTTAGAATGGTCAGCTGAACCAAGGCTATGTATATCGAGTCTGAAACTTTCTGATGCGTTCGAATATTTCTTGTACCCTAAAATATATTTTGCTTATTAAAAAAAAAGATTCAATAGGAGGAGAAAAAAACATAGAATAATAGGTGGCTTCTCTCCAGATTTGATGCCCCACCCTCTAGATGATAAGGTATACTCCAATAGAGAGAGATTGTGAGTTAGGATCATGATGTTTATTAATTTTGGTCTAAAGCACCTAAAAGCAGTGAGTTTTATTATAAAGTAAAGCATTTATTACATAAAAATAAAAAGGTGTAAATATGTAATGAATACTTTCTTTTCCAATAAAAAAATTATAAGCTTAAAATCGGCATCAAAAGGCTGATGTTAACATTTTCCTACAAATTTTTATCAGAAACTTCATCAATATGTGCTATTGCTAATATTTTGATGGTAGTACGATATAAGGCAATATTATGATGATACAAGACATCCTTAGGAGACTGAGCACGGTAAAACTAGAAATTAAGACCTTTAAGAACAAGATTGGAGAGATGCTAGACCTGGAGACTGTCAGAGATTACTCCTTCCAAGCCATAGTCAATAATTAGAGCTCCACCACCATCAGAACTTATCCTTTCAACAATGGTCTCAGTCAATTCCATAGCTTTGGGGCAAACTTCAATTTGATTTAGATTTGAGATCTCCTCAGATGAGGCCCATTTGCACCGCTTTATTAGATACAGGGTCGCAGGCGTAGGCTGCGGAGAAAGAACAAAACGAAACCTATCCAGTATATTCAAGTATCAATACATTAAATTCAGCATAAATTCAACTTGAAGAATAGATTATTACAGAGCAGTACTCACGATGAATCTTCTGCCACGTCAACCATTTTCTCACACCAGCCACGAGATGCTTTCTGTGGACCACAAATAAAGAAATCATATTTTACAAAAATGTGATGCTGAGAGCAATGTAGAAAAGATAGGAATTGACAGCATATTTCACTTTTCTTACAATTATATTGAAAACTTGGAATCATTTAAACAACAGGAGATGCAACAGCTTAGGCTCAAGGCATGGAACATCTTTTACATTTTATTCAGCACCTTCATGATCAACTAGTAAGATAGTAGTGGCATGGTTAAGAAAGACTGATATTAATGCACTGCTTAGCACAGCTTGGTAGGTGGACTAACTCAAATGAAAGAGAAAATGAAAAACAAGATAAAAATCACCAGTAACAATGAAAAATAAAATAACATGAAAGAGATAGATAGCCAAGACACTATGGAAGAGACATTGAAAGCAAAAATATTGCAGCATCTGAAATTTCATAACTTAATTTTGCAGCCTGATAGATGTCCTTTTTCTAATTCAGTTTAATAGCACAAGCATTCTATTACCTGAAACTGATGGACTGGCAAGGCATCAAAGAATTCATGCGCAATAATAATTGTAGGCACTGGAGCACAACAAAAGGGAAAACATGATCAGGCATTATTTAAATATCGTGCAATAAGTTATTTTACATTAAGAAAAACAGAAAAATAGATTATGTATATGTAACAAGTTGCACATTGTACTTTATGTTCAAAAGTCTATTTTGCATTGGAAAAGCATCACATACGTCCTGAAGGAACCTGCTCCAGTGTAGCATGCCATGATACAGGAGCGCCAACCAAAGAGCTTACAGTTCTTTTATCAGTATCATGAACCGCATCTTCATCACCAATGCATTTCAAGTTCTGGTACTGAAGCTTCTGTAGCGCTGGACTACACTCCACCAGGTGTACATGCAATGACTCAATGAAGTTCTTAAATTTTGAAGTACCCTATAAGAAATTAAAAACTTTGCTTGATGTGATGCCCTTTATCATACATAAATGAGGATGTAAACAAACAGAAATTCTAGTATAAATGCAGATCATATCATACACGAAGAAGATCAGCCATGAGAGTTCCTCGTCCTGGGCCAAGCTCAATTAGATTTACTCTTTGAGGTTGGCCCATTTGCTCCCAAAGACACATCACCCACACACCAATCATCTATTCAAACAAACCAATAAATTAGAAATAGAATCCTTGTGTTGTGTGATTGCAATGATTGCAAACAGGCTCCAGCATGGATAATTCATTTATTTACCTCACCAAACATTTGGCTAACTTCAGGAGAGGTGATAAAATCACCTTCTGCTCCAAAAACATCACGATTAATGTAGTACCCAGCTTTAGGATTTGTCAAAACTTCTGACATGTACTCACCTATGGAGATAGGGCCTCCGCGAAACTGATATAATCCAGCAGTCATGAATTAAGATAAGATCCGAGTAATAAAAATCCATTTTTTTTATCAATTAGGATATGGGTGAGCAAGATGAATAATAGAATAGAAAAGAAAAGAGGAAACCTTGATGATCCCTTTGAGGTGCTTGATGAGCTCAGAATCAGAAGTGGGGTGGTGAGAATGCTCTGTAATAAGAAACAAGAGAGAGAGAGAGAGAGAGGTTAAGAGGGCGAGTAGAGGAAAGAAAGACATGAAGGAAATTTGAAGAGTACCAGGTGGGTTGTAAAGGGAGGTGCGGTCGATGGAGACTGTACTGGGGGAAGTGGTATTAGGAGAAGTGGGAGAAGTAGAAGAAAGGGTTCGGGAACACCATGGTGCTGGTCCTGCTGACAAATATGCATTAACTGTAGGACGATGGAATGAGTAGGATTGGCGCAGCAGTTTTCTCAGCATTTCTACTTTGTTCTTTTTCTTCCTATCAAACCACATACACAACAGTCAATTGCTATGGAACAAGAGTGAATGCACTCACCACAGAATTCCCATATCTGTAGGGGTGGTATATCCTTACATTAATATTACTAAGGAATGTTCTAAATATTGGATCAGTGAGTGAATGTAAACTGATGAAGATATTCATACCCGTAAAAGTAATTCTACCTCCTGCCTTATAAGTAAAATAAAAGATATATATATATATAGAGAGAGAGAGGATATATCTTATGAGAAAGGTTCTCTTATGTCACTGAATGGAGTAAATCTGGGCCGTATAACCATACAATGGATGGTTGAGATAAAAAGTTTTTCAAAGTCATATGATCATTTAAAAGGTCACATGACTTTTTTAAAAACTTACATGATTAATTTCAACCATCCATTGTATGGTTGTATGACCCATATTTGCTCATCTCACTCTCAAAGATTTTCTCATATGATACATCTTATATATATATATATAGAGAGAGAGAGAGAGAGTTAGTTAATTTCATTTAAATCTACAATGTTTCAACCATGCTGTCAAGAAATATCAACTAAGAGTACTTAAACATTTGTAAATTAAATGTATTATGAGAACTAGAAGAATGAAAATACACAAAACATTTTATGAGACCCTTCCTATCCTAAGCAAAACATTAATAAACAATGCTACTAATTAGAATGAGTTCCATCTCCATTGTAAGCGAAATACACAAATTGAAACTAAACCCTCTTTTTCTTTTTTTGCTACATATCTTTGAACATACCATGGCAGTTTTCTGTTCTACATATTATCCATATTTCATTCATTAACGGAGTTAAAATAGAAGCCCATGATATACTGAAATGGTGATATGAAAATAAAAAGTGTCACATTCAGACATTCCATCAAACAGTTACCGTGCAAACTCATATCAATCCATATACAACTATTTTCTCAGATCATTTTCCAAACATACGAACCTGGATTGAGAAAGACCAATACCTCACTGTTCTTCCACCGTACCAACACCTGAAAATCACAACGGAAGCAAAGAAATGAGCAAAACATCACAAGTTAGATCAAGCTTACTGGGAAAGAGAGGGAGAGAATGCATCAGAAAAAACTTGCCCACAACCACCCGTCCTGTCCCGCAGTTGCCAACTAATCGGCGATCAACCTCTCCGTCACCGCTGCACCGCCTCACCAGTGACCACCACGTGCTACGCCTTTGGTTTAAAGGGAAAGGGAGAATACGGTAAATTTATTGGAACTTGTTAACTATCGAAAGAAAGGGATTTTTATTGCCTTTCGTGATGAATATTTAAGTTAATCATTTATTTTAGATGATATATCATTTGATTCATTAAAGAAATATAAAACATTAATAAGTCATTATGATAAAAAAAATATAGTAAAAAAGAAATTTTGAAAAAAAAAATAATTATCAAGTTACATATCATCCAAAACAGGAGAATAAGCATGTAAATGTTTTGTATTATGGGTTCGATGATAAATATTGAAAAAAATTCTGAAATTTGTTCAAATAGGTGATGGAAATATATACCATTTTGATAATTCTTTACTTCAATAAAAGGACGTTTGGTGGTTTGATCTCATGATTTAATATTTGAACGGTAAAGTGATGCAATCCAAATATATTTTTCCTTGTCACATACTTGGTACAAATCTTGTATTTTATTATGCTTGAATTATGATTATTCACTTTAGAATGATTATTTTTCATATAGTAAAAAAATGATTTTTATTTTTCATATAAAAAAGACGATAATATGAACATACTTTGGATGATACCCGATTGATGGATTTCCATGTTGATAGAAAACTGAAATGCATGCTTTTAGAAAACAATACTATTGATAAGTTGAGTTTAAAATTACAATATAAAAAATACATATCTAAGACAACTTGGAGAATATTTCCCTATACACAACGTTGATGGTGGTTTAGAGAAATATCATCATGGTTTCCAAGTAGGATCCGTAGACCTTTTTTGATCTCATTCTTGACAATGCAACATATAATTGACCATGTGTAAAGACTAGTTGTGGTAAATACAGCCAAACATTTGAAAGAGTTTGTCCTTGACACTTATTTATTGTCATTGCAAATGACACCTTAACGGGAACTGTCCCCTTTGAAATTTAATGGAAAGAGTTTTTGAGGAGGTATCATGCTCATTCTTGGAATGTTGAATGATTTTTTCGATTTTAGTACCTATTAGCACATGACATTGAAGGACATTACTCCTGAGTCGTTTGATTTGCAGCCTTGTACCATTTGCAGACTTGTGTATGATTTTTTGTGGTCATACTTAGAAAGGATTTGTAAGGTTATCCCAAAAGTTTCATCAATTTAGGGTTTAGGGTTGTAAAATCCCAATAAATGAAAAATAATACTTGGAGCTCGAATGTTTCTATGTTTTTTTCCAACAATACTTAGAAACACACTATCTTTTTATTTCCAAAGTTTTATAATTTTCCTCTAACGGATAAATTTTTAATAAAATTTTGAAAGTTAATGCCCACAAAAAAGATGACCACACCGAGCGGTTTAGTTTTTGTATTTTTTAAGGCCATGCTTTGAAAGACATTGTAAGGTTGCCCATAAAGTTTCATAAGTTTTCTCCACGGGAAGGGACATATTTAAAAAAACATATTCAGAGTAAAATCTCAATAAATAAAAAATGGTACTCGAAACTCAAACTTTTGCATGGTTTTTAGCAACAGTGCTTAGAAACACACTACCTTTTTATTCCTAAAGTTTCATAATTTTTCTTCAAAGGATATTTTTTAAAAAAATTTAAAGGCTAAGAATGCCCATAAAAAATGACTAAAACGAGTGGTTAAATTTTTGCATGATTTTTTTATGGTCATGCTTAGAAAAGGCATTGTAAGGTTGTCTCTAAAGTTTCATCAGTTTTTTCCAATGAAAGTGACACATTTTTTAAAAAAATATTCATTGTAAAATCCCAATAAATGGAAAATGGTACCCATAGCTCAAATTTTTGCATGGTTTTTTATAGCAGAGTTTTGAAACACATTATCTTCATGTTCCCAAAGTTTTATAATTTTTGTCCAACAGATGAATTTTTAATAAAATTTTGAAGGCATTATAAAGCACATGAAAAACATGACCATACCGAGCGGTTGAATTTTTACATGATTTTTAGCGGCTATGCTTAGAAATATTTTGTAACGCTATCCCTAAAGTTTCATCAGTTTTCTCCAAGGGAAGGTCCATGTTTTTTTAAAATATTCAGTGTAAAATCTTAATAAATGAAATTTGGTATCGAGAGCTTGAATTTTCACAGGGTTTTTTTTGTAGCAATGCTTAGAAACACATTATCTTCTTATTTTCAAAGTTTTATAATTGTTCTTTAACAGATGAATTTTTAATAAAATTTGAAGGTATTTGCCCACGAAAGAGATGACCATACCGAGTAGTTGAATTTTTACATGATTTTAGCGGCTATGCTTAGAAATATTTTGTAACGCTATCCCTAAAGTTTTATCAGTTTTCTCCAAGGGAAGAGACATTTTTTTTGAAAAAATATATTTAGTGTAAAATCTCAATTAATGGAAAATGGAACACGGGCTCGAATTTTTGCCTGGTTTTTTGTAGCAGTGTTTAGAAACGCACTATCTTCTTGTTCTCAAAATTTCATATTTTTTCTCCAATGGATAAATTTCTAATAAAATTTTGAAAGTTAACGCCTATATCAATTGGTTGAATTTTTGTATGATTTTTTACGGTCATGCTTAGAAAGGCTTTGTATAGTTATTCCTAAAGTTTCATCAGTTTTCTCCAATGGCAGAGACCAATTTTATAAAAAAAAAATCAAATCTAAAATCCCAATAAAAGGAAAATAGTATCCGAGCTCAAATTTTTACATGGTTTTTTGTAGCATTCTTAGAAACATACTATCTTCTAGTTTCCAAATATCTTTGGTGGGATTCAACACTAAATATCTTTATTTTTTAAAAAATCTACCCCTTTCTTTAGAGAAAACTAATGAAACTTTAGGGACAACCTTACAATGACTTCAAAGTGTGACTGTAAAAAATCATAAAAAAAATTCAACCGATCAGTGTTTTCATATTTTTCATGGGGATATTAGCCTTCAAATTTGAGTCAAAATTCATCATTGGAGAAAAATTATGAAACTTTAACAAGAAGATAGCATGTTTATAAGCACTGTTGCAAATTTTCATTTGTTGGGATTTTATCTTTATTTTAAAAAAATTTACCCCTTCCGTTGGAGAAAACTAATGAAATTTTAGGGACAATCTTACGATGTCTTTCTAAGCATGGCCGTAAAAAATCATGCAAAAATTCACTCGGTTTTATCATGGTTTTTGTAGGTATTAACCTTTTAATTTGAGTAAAAATTCATTATTGGATAAAAATTATGAAACTTTAAGAACAAGAAGATAGCATGTTTATAAGCATTGCTACAAAAATTCAATTTGTGGGTACAATTTTTCATCTGCTGGGATTTTACACTGAATATCTTTGTTTTAAAAAAATTTACCCCTTCCGTTGGAGAAAACTAATGAAACTTTAGGGACAACCTTACGATGTCTTTCTAAACATGACCATAAAAAATCATTGCAAAAATTTACTTGGTATTAACCTTCTAATTTGAGTAAAATTTCATCATTGGAGAAAAATTATGAAACTTTAGAAATAAGAATAGAGCTTGTTTCTAAGCATTGTTGCAAATTCCATGCCAAAATTCAAGCTCGAGGTACTATTTTTCATTTGTTGGGATTTTACCCTGAATATTTGTTTTAAAAAAATCTATCATTTCTCTTAGAGAATACTAATGAAACTTTTGAAACAACCTTACAATGTCTTTTTAAGCATAGCCGTAAAAAATTATGCAAAAATTCAACCACTCGATTTTGTCATATTTTTCGTGGGCATTAGCCCTTAAATTTGAGTAAAATTGAAGAAAAATTATGAAACTTTGGGAACAAGAAGATAACGTGTTTCTAATCATTGCTGTAAAACCTATGCCAAAATTCTAGCTCAAGGTACCATTTTCAATTAGTTGGGATTTTACGCTCGATATCTTTATTCTAAAAAAGATCTTTCTCTTCTCTTAGAGAAAACTAAGGAAACATTAGGGACAATCTTACAATGTCTTTCTAAGTATTGCCGCAAAAAATCATGTAAAAATTTAACCACTCAGTTTTGTCATATTTTTATGGGCATATTAGCCTTTAAATTGAGCAAAAATTCATCGTTAGAGAAAAATTATGAAACATCAGGAACAAGAAGATAGCGGGTTTCTAAGCATTTATATAAAGAACCATGTAAAAATTCAAGCCCCGGGTACCATTTTTCATCTGCTATGATTTTTCACTGAATATCTTTGTTTTAAAAAAACTTGTCCATTCCCTTGGAGAATGTTGCTACTTAATTTTGTTCGGATTGCCATTTTAAAAATAAAAGGGTAACAAATTTTAAATTTTTTCTCTAAAAGGCTCTTAAAAATGTGTCTTGTTTAAGGGGAATACTAAATAATAGAAAAATAAAAAATAAAGAAGAAAGGGAAAAGAACAAGAAAACACAAATAGAAAAATAGACTAGATTTAGTTTCACATTGAAAACTCTAAGATTAGAAGTTGCTAAATTCTAAATTTTGTAAGTGTTATTTAGTCCTGCATTGAAAACTCTTATAAGAGTTGGCTTGTCAAGTAACTATATAAGGAACACCTTGTAACACTTTGGAAACACACAAAAAGTTATACATACTTCCTGATAACAGCAAGGATATAACTTTAAAATTTTTCTTTGGTTCGGAAAAGAAGGTACATTTTCTTTTTCTTTTTTGAGTCTATTCTATTATTTATGTTGTATATAGTTATCTTTTTATTGTTTTCATTTTATGTTTTAATTGGTTAGTTTTTTTCGTTATTCATTTTATGTGTATTTAATTTTTATTTATTTATTTGAATTGATTTAAAGAATGTATATATGACGTGTAAGTTGGTTCTCTTAGCATATATGGTATAAACAATTTTATTGATGTCTGGGATATACTGCATCAATAAAATTGCTCTAAAAATCGCATGAACAATTTTATTGGTATAATGGGATACATTACATCAATAAAGTTGCTCTAAAAATTATATAAATAATTTTATTAATATCGTGGGATACAGTACATCAATAAAGTTACTCTAAAAATTATATAAACAATTTTATTGATGTCGTGGGATACATTAAATTAATAAAATTGCTCTAAAAATTACGTAAACAATTTCATTGGTGTAATAGGATATATTACATCAATAAAATTGCTTTAAAAATTACATGAACAATTTTATTGGTGTAATGGGATACATTATACTAATAAAATTGCTCTAAACAATTTTTCTGGTGTCGTCATCTCACCAATAAAGTTGGTCTAAAAATCATATCGATGTCGTGGGATACATATACCGATTAACAAAAAAATCAAGAGTATTTTCTAGTAAAAGAACTATGTAACCTTGATTTCCCATTGCACCTGGGAATATGTAGGCGCAAGATCAATTCTTGCCAGGCCCATTTTCTCTAAAAATTTATTTATTTATTTATACATATGTGTTTTTATTTGTTTTATTATCATTGGTTTACTTTTAAATTATTAAAAAATAATTACGCAATTTAATTAAGGTACTGTTCATTTGGAACAGGCAAATAGGGATGCTAATACCTTCCCTATTCGTAACTAACTCCCGAACCTAGAGCTCTAAAGGGTTTTTCTAATATTTTACCTTTTAAAATAAAAATAAAATCTTGGTGGCGACTCCATACTTTTTATAATTTATTTTCAAAAATCAAGTTTTTGGAATCCTTATCCGGTTGTCCACGTTGCGACAGAGAAAAATAATGAAACTTTGTGGACAACCTTATAATTCCTTTCTAAGCATAACAGCAAAAAATCATACAAAAATTCAACCGTTCGGTTGTGTCATATTTTTCATGGGTATTAGCCTTCAAATTTAATGAAAAATTCATCATTGGAGAAAAATTATAAAACTTTGGGAATAAGAAGATAGTGGGAATTCTAAGTATCGTTGTAAAAAACCATGTAAAAATTCGAGCTTCGAGTATCATTTTCCATTTGTTGGGATTTTACAATGAATATATTTGTTTTTTTAAAAATTTACCCTTTCCCTTTAAGAAATCTAAAGAAACTTTAGTGACATCCCTTACAATGGCTTTCTAAGCATGACCGTAAATAATATGCAAAAATTCAAAGCCTTAGTTTTGTCATAGTTTTCGTGGACATTAACCTTCAAATTTGAGTAAAAATTCATAGTTGGAGAAAAATTATGAAATTTGGGAACAAGAAGATAATGTATTTCTAAGCATTGCTACAAAACCCATGCCAAAATTTAAGCTCGAGGTACTATTTTCAATTTGTTATGATTTAACACTGAGTATATTTGTTTTAAAAAGTTCTGTCCCTTTCCTTGGGAGAAAACTCATGAAAATTTTGGGACAACCTTAAAACGACCGTAAAAAATCATGAAAAACTCAACCGCTCGGTTGTGTTATATTTTTTGTGAGTATTGGCCTTAAAATTTGACTAAAATTTCATCATTGAAGAAAAGCTTTGAAAGTTTGGGAACAAGAAGATAGGGTGTTTCTAAACATTGCTGTAAAAAATATGTAAAAATTCGAGCTCCGGGTACCATTTTCCATTTGTTGGGATTCTACACTCACTACCTTTGTTTTAAAAAAATATGTCCATTCCCTTTGAGAAAACTAATGAAACTTTAAGAATAACCTCACAATATCTTTCTAAGTGTGGCTGTAAAAAATCATGCAAAAATTAAACCGCTCTCTTTTGTCATATTTTTCATGGGCATACCTTCAAATTTGACTAAAAATTCATTGTTGGAGAAAAATTATGAAACTTTAGGAACTAGAAGATAGTGTGTTTCTAAGTATTGTGGTAAAAAAACCATGCAAAAATACAAGCTCTAGGTACCAATTTCCATTTGCTGGCATTTAACACTAAATATCATTGCTTTTAAAAAAATCTGCCATTTTCCTTGGACAAAACTAATGAAACTTTAAGGACACCTTACAATGCCTTTTTAAGCATGACCATAAAAAATCATGTAAAAATTTAACCGTTTGATTTTGTCATATTTTTGTGGGCATTAACCTTTAAATTTGAGTTAAAATTCATCGTAGGAAACTTATGAAATTTTAGGAATAAGAAGATAACATGTATCTAAGCATTGCTGTAAAAAACCATGTAAAAATTTATTTTTCGGGTACCATTTTCCATTTGCTGGGATTTTACACAGAATATATTTGGTTTTTAAAAAATCTACCCCATTCCTTGGAGAAAACTAATGACACCTTCGGGACTTACAAAATCTTTCTAAGTATGGCCGTAAAAAATCTATAAAAATTCAACCGTTCGGTTTTGTCATATTTTTCATGAGAATGAGACTTTAAATTTGACTAAAAATTCATCGTTGGAGAAAATTTATCAAACTTTGGTAACAAGAGATAGCGTGTTTCTAAGCATTGCTTCAAAAAACCTTACAAAAATTTGAGCTTAAGGTACCATTTTCAATTTATTGGGATTTTACGCTGAATATCTTTATTTTAAAAAAATTTGCTCTATTCGTTTCAGAAAACTCATGAAACTTTGGAGATAATCTTACAATCCTTTGGAGAAAACTAATGAAACTTTTGGGACAGCTTTTATAATGCATTTCTAAACACGACCGTAAAAAATCATGAAAAAAACTCAACCGCTCGGTTGTGTTATGTTTTTTATGGGCATTAGCCTTAAAATTTGACTAAAAATTTATCGTTGAAGAAAAGTTATGAAACTTTGAAATCAAGAAGATAGTATGTTTCTAAACATTGCTTTTAAAAAATCATGCAAAAATTTAAGCTTTGGGTACCATTTTTCATTTGCTGTGATTTTACACTAAATATCTTTGTTTTAAAAAATCTGTCTCTTCCCTTGGAGAAAACTAATGAAACTTTGGAGACAACCTTACAATGTCTTTCTAAGTATTGTTGTAAAAAACTATGCTAAAATTCAACCGCTCGATACGGTCATGTTTTTCGTGGCTTTTAAATTTGACTAAAAATTCATTGTTGGAGAAAGTTATGAAATTTTAGGAACAAGAAGATAGCGTGTTTCTAAATCATGCAAAAATTCAAGTTCTGGGTACCATTTTTCATTTGTTGAGATTTTACACTGAATATCTTTGTTTTAAAAAAATGTGCACTTCCCTTGGAGAAAACTAATGAAGCTTTAGGGACAAGCTTACAATGCCTTTTAAGCATGACAGCAAAAAAATCATGCAAAAATTCAACCGCTCAATTTTTTCATATTCTCTGTGGGCTAGCCTTCAAATTTGACTAAAAATTTATCATTGGAGAAAAATTATAAAACTTTAGGAACAAGAAGATAACGTGTTTCTAAACATAGCTGCATAAAACCATGTAAAAATTTGAGCTCCGGGTACCATGCTCCATTTACTGGCATTTTACAATGAAAATCTTTGATTTTAAAAAAAAATCGCCACTTCTAATGAAAATTGTGGGACACCCTTACAATGTCTTTCTATGCATGGCATCAAATTAACATGTAAAAATTAAACCGTTCAGTTTTGTCATATTTTTCTTGGGGATTAGCTTTTAAATTTGACTAAAAATTCATCGTTGGAGAAAAATTAAGAAACTTTGGGAACAAAAAGATAACGTGTTTCTAGACATTATTGCAAAAAACAATGCAAAAATCCAAGCTCCAGATACCACTTTTCATTTGTTGGAATTTTACAGTGGAAATCTTTAATTTAAAAAAATTTGCCCCTTCTGTTTGAGAAAACTAATAAAACTTTGGAGACAACCTTACAATGTCTTTCTAAGATCGATGTAAAAAATCATACAAAAGTTCAACCACTTAGTTTTTCCATATTTTTCATGGGCAATGTCTTTAAATTTGACTAAAACTTCAACGTTGAAGAAAAATTAAGAAACTTTGAAAACAAGAAGATACTTTGTCTTTCTAAGCATTGCAAAAAACATACAAAAATTCAAGCTCCGGGTACCATTTTCCATATGTTAGGATTTTATACTGAATATCTTTGTCGTAAAAAAAAATATGTCCATTCCCTTTGAGAAAACTAATGAAAGTTTGGAGACAACCTTACAATGCCTTTTTAAGTATGGTCGTAAAAAATATACAAAAATTCAACCGTTCGATTTTGTTATATTTTTCGTAAGCATTAATATTCAAATTTGACTAAAAATTCATTGTTAGGGAAAATTATAAAACTTTCGGAATAAGATAGCATGTTTCTAAGCATTACTTCAAAAAATCTTACAAAGATTTGAGCTTCATGTACCATTTTCCATTTGTTGGGATTTTACTGTTGTTTTAAAAAAATCTGCCTCTTTCATTGGAGAAAACTAATGAAACTTTGAGGACAACCTTACAATGTCTTTCTAAGCATGACTATAAAAAAATCATGTAAAAATTCGATAGCTCGATTTTGTCATATTTTTTGTAGGGATTGCCTTCAAATTTGACTAAAAATTCATTGTTAGGGAAAAATTATAAAACCTTGGGAACAAATAAATAGCGTGTTTTTTTAACTATTGTTGTAAAAAATCATACAAAAATTCAAACTCTGAATACCATTTTCCATTTGTTAAAATTTTACACTGAATATCTTTGTTTTAAAATGAAATTTGTCTCTTCCCTTGGAGAAAACTAATGAAGTTTTGGGAATAACCTTACAATGCCTTTCTAAGCATTACCGTAAAAAATCATGCAAAAATTCAAACGCTCAATTTTGTCATATTTTACATAGGCATTAGTTTTCAAAGTTAACTAAATATTCATGGTTGAAAAAAAATTATGAAACTTTAAGAACAAGAGGATAACATGTTCCTTCATTGCCTTTCAAAAACGCTTATGATGCCTTTGTGAATGTTTCCTCTGACGGCTTTGACAACCAAGAAGATCGGAAAAAGAAGGCAATGAAGAAGATGATCATCTTCTATGACAACACTAACAACTTGGAAGTAACAAAAAATAGTGGGGGCGCGGAATAAAGAGTTGAGAATGGAATGTGGTGGTTATATCCAGAAATGCAATTGAAAGAAAAGGGAAAATGGAAAGGTTTTTTCATTCAAAAGGGTAAATAGTTTGAGTAAACTTGATCAGTTTTCGTTTTCATTTGATAAGAAAGAGGGTGGTAATAAAACGCCCCATTTTCATTAGGAAGTTCTTCTTTCACCATTTTTTCTTTTCAAACTTTTTTTTTAAAAATTTAATTAACATGCTTAAATAAGATTTTAACCCTGTAATCAAATATACTTGCCGGTCATTTTAAAGCTACATTTAAAATGATTTGGGCAACTTGGAAGTATGCCACACAAGATTGAATTCATGGCAAAATTCTCAAATTATTTCACAAATGATGAATTACCTCAATAAGAGTAACGTCATCCTCATTACATTCACAAATAATGACAATTAATTGGATCAATGATCCCTTGAAAATCAACTTTTACAAGACTATTTGATAAACCTTTTAAAAACTACTTTCTGACATCTCTATACATTACCACGACAAGGGCATCATAAGCGCTTTTGAAAATTAGTTTCAAAAGGCAAAT
The DNA here is from genome assembly GCA_037962975.1 of Clitoria ternatea. Taxonomy (NCBI): domain Eukaryota; kingdom Viridiplantae; phylum Streptophyta; class Magnoliopsida; order Fabales; family Fabaceae; genus Clitoria; species Clitoria ternatea. Next base: position 72,188,388 of record CM075676.1, read on the forward strand.
TAAATACACAACCGGAAGCTGAAATCGTGTGAATTCAGAATTCAACGGTACATAAATAATCAAAACAAATAAATGGTTTACAAAATGATGAGTTTAAAATTTCCCAACATGATGATAAATGATGACGCCCTTTGAAATGCATTGCTATTGTATTACAGAAAAACGTGATCTTCTATTAGGAAAAAAATATCTAATATTTCCCTCGCCACTGAGGTAATGTTTATATCAAAAGAATACGAGGGCAATAAATTATAAATTGTTCGACTCGTTCAGATCTGTTAATTACTAAAAAGTGCCCTTCCCTTCTGAAATATATTTTATACGCCAACGGAAGGATATACTGCAAAATACCATTAACTCAGCTTGATCGACGCAAATTTTTCTGCAAGATCCATAGCCTCATTTACATGTGATGCGTCTGTACCCTGGAAAAAGGTAGAGTGTAAGTAAGTCGGCAAGATACCGCATAAAATGGACTATGCATACAGAATTAATGAAGATTTTCCTCATACGAAGTTTAGATATTAACATGATAATTCAATGGTGACAAATCATCAAGTTCTGATGGTCGATGTCATAAAAAATTCAAAATGACCAATATCTTCCAACCTCAAAAGGCGTTTGGTCTAAAGATTTCAAAAACTAGATAAACCCTATATGAGATATTGTGTCTCTTTGATAATCGCTATCAGTAAAACTGTTTGGTAAAACAAAAAATAAGAACTTATCATTCTTAAAAACTATAAATTCACAACTTCTTTAAACTCATTGAAGGACTTGCAAGGCCCATTTAGGGTAGTTTTCAATTTGATGATTTTAAAACTTAAAACTGGAAATCAAAAACCATTTTTTATGATTTTGAAATATAGTTTTTGAATTGACTTGGAAATGTATTAAAGAAGAATCAAAACTATTTTTTTATTAGTTTTATTTTCAAATTTACTTTTGAAAACCAAAAACTAAAAATTCAACCACTTCAAACAGGACCTTAGTTATTATTTTACCCTTGTATGTTTTTAAAAAAATAACTTTCACCTCTCTGAAGTTACTTAGATTATATGAACTTAGTTTCAATTTGTTAGAATATTATAATTATGGTTAGGATTAATTATATTTTATTGTATTTAATCTTGTATTTATTATATAGTCATTATAAATATATTGTTCTGCTGTATATTCAAACACATGAAATTCATTCGTCTCTTGGTTTTCTTAACCTCAACATGGTATCCAAACTCTAACGAGAAGTAATCCTAATCCGTACATACCCAATGGGCCTACTACCCACAGGTGAATTGTTTTTCAAACCCCGTGTTATACTTCCAGGTTTCAAGTCTCATTCAGATAGTGTTTCTCAATTTTCCGGTCATCTTCTCTGATCTACTCCGCCACTATTCACCATCGACAAACTTTTTCTATCGAGTTTTCCGGTGCTCAAATTTGGTTCGCCTACCTCAGATCGGCCCACCCCCTAAGTTTCAGCCCCAGCTTCCCTTACACGCGCCCACATGCACATATTTCTTTGAACTTGCATTCTCTCTCCTCGTTGCACTGTCACTAGCACATGGAGGCTCCTTATAGGCCACCCTTTGGACTAGTACACTCGCCTTCTCCAGGTCTTGAATCTACCCTTAAATGTTTGATTCAGACACCTCTTGGTACTGTTTGGCTAGTTTTTCCGTTGTCCATGTGTGTTTGCATTTTCTATCTCCTTCATTTTGATGTCTGCCACCCCTCTCAGCAACAACATCCCCATTATTCTCTTCATTGAAAAATTTGATGGGACAAACTATGCCACTTGAGCTTCCAACATCAAACTTTGGTTTAAGGGTGAAGGTTATCTTGATCATCTTACAACCATAGAAGAAAATGTTGCTATCGTTGAACATACAAAATGTGGTAATATCGATGCCCAACTTTGTTGCATTCGGAGATCCACCATGTCCCCCTCTCAAAAACAGATTTTTTGTCCTCATGGTACCTATGAATCTATTTGGGCACAGGCCAAGACTCTTTGTACCAACGACACTTAGTGGCTAAATGGGGTTTGCGAAACACTTATGCAAGTTCTTACTCCTCAACAAATTAATGGTTGGTCAACGGTATTCTTCATGCTCTAAATGAGGTTCTTCCTCTGATTGATAATGCAACCAAGGATCTTAAGAACCATCGCAAACTCATTATGGCATTAGCATTACATCGTCTTCCCCCTAAGTATGAGGTTGTCCGTGATCAAATTATTGACTCTCTTATAGTCCCTACAATGGATTCTACTTGGTCAACTCATTTACGAGGACACACCAAGTCTCTTACTCTTGCAAATGCTCCTCTGGTTCCCCCAAATTTCATTCCTTTTAAGGTTGATTGTTTGCTTTGGTTGCTCAGGACGAAACAACAATCGTTAGTTTGGTAAAACTCGACCAAAATATAAACATTGTCATAAGGTTGGGCATACAATTTATAGATGTTTTGCTTTACATGGTCAAAATGGCAAATGTTGTGTAGGTACCTTCATCTAAACCGTCTAAGCCACTCATCCCTAACTCTGCATCCCGTTAGGCTGTGACCACTCGTGATGATTTTCTAGCGGTATAAGGAGCGCTGGGTTTATGGTTCTACGGCTTCTATGGTGCAAACGAGTAATTATATTGCTGGTGTCTCCTATTCAACTTCTCCTGGTCCTTGGGTCCTTAACTCTGGGGCCACCGATCATATTACCATAACAAGTCCTTACTCTCTACTCTTTCTACTTCTAGTTCTTTACCTTCTATTACTGTGGCTAATGGTTCTCAAACTCAATCTCAACGACTTAGTATTGTTCATCCCCTTTCTTCTTTGTCAATTGATAATGCTTTTTATATGCCTGGTTCTCCTTTTAATTTCCTATCTGTTAGTTGTCTAATGCGCTCTCTTGATCGAATTGTTTCATTCACTAAAAATTTCATATTCATATAGGAACGGAGTTCGAGATGAATAATTGGCATTGGATGAAAGTCGGATGGGCTTTATCAACCTCAACCTTCAACACATGTTAGATCGGCGGTCAATTCTAGTCTTCTCCATGCTTGGTTGGGTTATCAAAATCTTTAAAAGTTACAAATAATGGTGCCTACATTTTCCAAATTGTCTACCTGGTCTTGTGAGTCGTGTTAATTAGATAAACTTAGCCATGCTTCTTTTAATAATTGTGTCTCAAGTTGAGCCACGACTCTTTTTAGCTTAGTACATTCTAATATTTAGGGTACGAGTCATACTATGTCAAATTTAGGTGCTCAATATTTTGTCACCTTTATTGATATGATTATTCTTAGTGGTATTTTTAATAAATAACCATAATGAATTGTTTTCTATTTTTAATGAAATAAAAACTCAATATGGTATCCCTATTCATACCTTGCATAGTGATAATGCCCATGAATATTTGTCTAATTTGTTTCAATCTTTTATGGTTTCTCATAGCATTTTACATCAAACATCTTGTGCTCATACTCTTCAATAGAATAGAATTACATAAAGGAAAAATCAACATCCTGTCAAAACAACTCGAACACTCTTTTACATGGTATGTTTCTCATCGTTTGTTGGGTGATGTTGTCCTTATAGGTTGTTATTTGATTAATCGCATGCCATCATCTGTTCTTGATAATCAGGTACCTCATCCCATCTTGTTTTCTCATCAATCTTTATACTCTTTACTACCCTGTGTTTTGGTTCTACTTGTTTGGTTTATAACCTTGGTCCTAGAATTGATAAAGTCTCTGCACGGGTTCATAAATGTGTGTTTCTCGATTATACACGATCTCAAAAGGGTTACAAATGCTATTCTCCAAGTCTTCATCATTATATTGTTTCCGCTGATGTTACATTTTTTGAGTCTAGTCCATACTTTACACATTCATCTTGTTTCTAGTCTTGTTTCTAATTCTCTAATGCTTATTATGTATCAATCTCCTGTTGTCACAGATGTCTTCGACGATCCCCCTCATCCTCTTCAAGTACATCACCGACGACCCTGATCTACTTTAGAGGTTCAGTCCCATTTGGCTTGTGTTCGGTGTCAACTCCTCCGTCTCTGTCTCCCGATACCAGTCTTCCCATTGTTATTCACAAAGGTATTTGTTCCACTCATAATCCTTCTCCTCATTATGTTACTTTGTCTTATCATAGTTTGTCCCTTTCCCATTATACCAGTGTGTCTTCTTTGTCTTCTGTTGTTGTTCTTAAGAATGCAGGTGAAGCTTTGTCTCATCCTAGGTGGCGACAAGCCAAGATTAAGGAAATAAGTGCACTATAAAGTAGTGGAACTTGGGATCTTGTTCCCCTTTCAGTAGGATATTTGTTGGATGTAAGTAGGTCTGCATTGTCAAGATTGACCCAGACGATTGTGTTGATTGATTGAAGGCTTGATTGGTGGCCAAAGGCTTAGATTTTTGGCCTTGACTATGGTGATAGTTTCTCTCCGGTGGCTAAGATGACTTCTGTCCAGCCATCTGTCATTGGTCTCTTTTCTAGTTAAATATCATGAACGGCTTCCCCCATGGTGATCTGGCTGAAGTATATACAAAGCAACCACCTAGGTTTGTTGCTCGGGGGGGTCCTCAAGATTAGTTTGTCAACTTCGAAAGTCTCTATATGATCTTAAATAGTCTCCAAGGCATGGTTTGGCAAATTCAATATTACGGTTAAAGAGTTTGGCATGACCACAGTGAGGAAGATTATTTTGTTTTTATCAGAATTCTACCTCCGGATGTGTTTACTTGATCGTGTATGTTGATGACATTGTCATCATGGGTAATGATCACATTGGCATTTGCCTAATTGAAACAACATTTGCATCATCACTTCCAGATGAAAGACCTTGGAAGACTTCACTACTTCTTGGGGATAGAAGTGGAGTGACAAAGTCTAGATCAAGTGTTGTAATCTCTCAAAGAAAGTATGCGATTGATATCCTGGAGAAAACCAAATTGATGGGACCAAATCGACAGACAATCTAATGGATCCCAACACTAAGCTTATGCTAGAACAAACGAGGTGTCTCTCAGATCCAAAGAAACATAAAAGGCTAGTTGGAAAGCTAAACTACCTTATTGTCACTCGTCCTGACGTTTCCTTTGTTGTTAGTATGGTAAGTCAATTTCTCAACTCTCCTTGTGAAGGTCATTAGGATGCAGTTATCTACATCTTAAAATATATTAAAGGGGCACCAAGTAAAGGACTCTTGTACGAAGACAAGGGTCATACTTGAATTGTTGGGTACTCAAAATGGGCAAGATCTCCTATTGATAGAAGATTTACTACAAGGTATTATGTTTTCCTTGGTGATAATTTGGTTTCTTGGAAAAGTAAGAAGCAAAAAATTATTGCTTGATCAAGTGCAAAAACAGAGTATCGGGCCATGGCTTTAGCTACATGTGAGCTCACATGACTCAAACAATTGCTTGAAGAACTAAAATTTGGGAAACACCACCGATGAAACTCATTTGTGATAATCAGGCAACATTGCCCATTTATTCCAATTCAGTGTTTCATGAGAATTGAAGTATACTACAACTTCATTAGAGAAAAGATTTTATCAGAAGACATTGTTACGAAATTTATAAATTCCAATGATCAATTAACAAATGTTCTCACAATGTCTCTTAAAGGTCCTCATATTAAATACATATGTAACAAGCTTGTTATATATGATTTATATGCTCCAGCTTGAAGGGGAATGTTAGAATATTGTAAGTATAGTTAGGATTAATTGTATTTGATCCTATATTTATTATATAGTCATTATAAATACATTGCTACGCCGTATATTCAAATACACGAAATTCATCCAATGTTTCTCAGCTCTCTTAACCTCAATACAATTAACATTTCTCTATATATTTTGTAAGTCATGGTTGTCAAAACTGGTCCGACAAATTCAATCGTGAATTGGCTAGATAGCTGGTTTAATTTTACTCTTTATTATTATTGGTTCAACCACGGTTTGACCTTTGGTTTAATCACATTTCACTTGAATTATTACCTTCATGATTCAATGACTAGTCAAATTTTAAAAACATTGTTGAAAGTTTAAATACAACTAATAAGCATTGTATGACCACAACATTCGTAATTAAACAAGTAAATATTAACACATTAGATGGCAGCAGGAAGATTCCCTTAGACCAGAGACTTGATATACAAACCAGGTTTTTGGGACCTAGTTGAAGAACTCTTTTTTTAGAAATTGACTTACGCCCCGCCCCCAAAAGATATATGTAATATACAAAAATTTTAAAAAAAAATGTGGGGAAGTCCCTTTTTTCTTCTTAAAAGCTTTAAGTTGCATAAAATATCAAAGGGTATATGTCTATGCAGAACTGAAAATTCGCTTCCTTTCTATTATTGTGTGTTTGGGAGTGTTTTTTTCAAGTACTTATTTTCTTGGTTTTCGAGAAAAGTATTTATTTGTATGTTTAGGTGATTTTTTAAAAAAGTATATTATAATCCATTATATTATTTTTTTAAAAGGAAAATGATTATGATAAGAATCTTATTTTTTTAAGGTTTTAATTATAAAAAAAATACTTATTTCCAAAGTCATTGTTTTCCCTATTTTACCCTTTGCATATTCTTAATTTTATAATTCTTATATCTATTTTAGTAATTTTAGACTTAAAAAGTACTTTTTTAATACAATCCTAACAAAATAGATTATCCAAATAATCTCTTTTTCATAACCACATTCAACATCAAAATGGACTCTAAATAATCGATTCAATTATTAAAATAAATACTTGCCAGTACTTTATACATGTTTACCAAACACACTCTTTGTTTATAAAAATTAAAGCTATTCCCATGCAAAAATTAGAGTGATTACTCAAATACTAACCTGTCCGGTGGCAAGACCACCTTTTCCTTTACCGCATCTCCCATTTAGAGGCCCCAGAGCGTTACTCAGCCACTCTGACACGTCCAGCTTACCTTTATCTCCTTTCTCTGGTACCCCAGCACATACTACAGCCTTGTTTGTTGACCCGTCAGTGCTAAAAACCATCACAGATAAGCCCTGTCCATTATTCATACAAGGTTAATGTTTGAAGCTTTAAAGAAAATATGACTACCACCGATGATAGATAAGATAATCTTATGAAACACATCCATGCATATGATGATAATCTTATCAAACATATTCATGCAATGACAACTACTTAATTGAAGCTCTCAAAGCATGTTGCACCATGTTCAACACAGTATGAGGCCATTTTATACAATAATGGAGGCCCAGAAAGATCCGTAATAAATTAAGAAACAGTAATAACCTTCTGGTCCATGACTTTTGTAACAGCCTCACGAACTGCAGCTACATCCAGACCAACATCAACGTGAGATATGCAAAAAGTTTTTCCATTTGAAGCAGCAACTTCAGCTTTTTCAGCCGTGATCAATACAGCTTTACGTTTGTTTTCTTCAGCAACCTGCTTCTGTGCTTTTCTCACTTGATCCTACCATGAGTGCATGCATGAGCAGATGAAAAGACAATAAATAAAAACAAATAATAGTGGAACAAAAAAAAGAGCCTGCAAAATTATTATACATATTTATCATACCTGAAGTCTGGCAATCTTGGTCTTGATGTCAGCTTTCTTGGCTGCAGGAATCGATAAAGTCTCTACATTGCTTTTCAGTGATGAAACTTTCTGCGAAGGGTACCAAAAATCTACTGATTAGTGCTGCATATCCACAATCAACTTCCTAGGAAATCAACATCAATGACAAAATAAAAAAGAGCAATAAAAAATCCCGTGAAGGAGGATATGCACTAACTTCAGTAGTTAGACTCCTGCTATTCTATTTATGTATTCAGATTACACTTAGTGTTTGTGCTGTACACAGGATCGGCACAGACACGTTAATATACAAATAAATATTCCAGCTGTATAGAAACAGTGATATAAATGGCGGATGGTGGTGAGCTAAAAAATACTATAAAGGTTATTGCGAATGCCATGGTGGTCATAATTAAAAAAATATATGCAGAAAAATAGGCTAAAAAGTAAAAACCACTGCAGAATTAACAACTATGCAAATGTAACACAATAACTCAATTAAAACCATATCATAACTATTTTTTCAAGTTCAATCAAGTCAAATAAAACATAAATAACTTACCAAAACATAGTAATCATTAACATCAAGCAACTAAGTAAGTCAAATGTTTTTTTCCAAACAACTACACAAGTCAAGCATACGAAACAAAAAAGAGGAAACAGGGAGAATGAATTAAAATTTAGCAACTAAAAAATATAGAAACTAGAAAAAAAGAAGAAATAGAAACTTAAAATAATGAACCAGAGCTTAAGCAAAAAATAATAATGAAACAGCAGAAAACATAATGAAACATAACTTAAAATAGAAACTAAAACTAGAAAAAAAAAAGAAACTGAAAAAAATAGAAATAGAAAGTAGAAACAGAGGGTGAGAGAGCAGAGAAATAATGAAACAGGGCAGGAAAAAGGGGCGGGGGTCGGAGACAAGACACCAAAAAATGGGGGTCGGAAAAGAGCAAAACTAAGAGAAGAGGGGGGGGGGGGGGGGGGGATGGGAAGAGAACATGAGAGAGAGAGAAAGACCCAAAACTGAAAAAATGAGAGGTTCTTACACCGGAGAGGAAAAACAGAGCACCAGAGAGGATGAACGGAGCGCCGGAGATGACAAACACAGACCGGAGATGAAGTTTGCGCCGGAAAAGATGAAGTTCATGCTGGAGATGACAAACACAACGCCAGAGTTGACAAATAAAGTGCAGGACTTCACGAACAGAGCGTCAGAGATGGTTTGTGGGCTTCACACAAATGGAAACAAAGGTGAGGAGGGTCGAATTTTCTAGGGTTTTTCACATTTTTGGGTCATGGATTTTGGGTCAAAAACTCAAGCTGGGTCAATGAGGCCCAAGATGCTTTTTTTTTGGGACAGAAATCTGTCATGGCCTGCCCCAATCCACAATTTCACCATGGGAATATCAGCGCCATGGCACAGCCACAGATTTCTGCCATGCCATGAACGTTGTATGGCGGCCAGTGCAAATTCCACCATGCCATGGCTGATTTTTAACAACGTTGTAGAAGTAGACAAAAAAAGAGGTAAACGTATTGGAATACATGAAAACCAAGCCCGGTAACCACTCTAGCAACAAGAATTTCACTCTTGCTCGGCCTAAAAAGAAAGAAAGAACTTAATAGCTGTTACTCCAACAGTTTAGTAATTCAACCTTGGTTTCATGGTCATGAATATTTTCATACTTTCCAATATATTAAACAGACTCCATTAGGCCTCCATATTAGATCCAAAACTTGGAATTTTTTAAGTTCAATGGGAAGCTTTATACCTATCCTAAATGAAAAGCAATTTTAAGGGTTAGCCTATCTTGCTGTTATTTTATGTTTGGTACGCCAACAGGATAGGATAAGGGTTATCATGTTGCCTATCTTATCCTATTGCTTCTTTGTAATTTCTATCCTAGGGGTAGTTGGGTTAGGAATGGATAGGATCGGATAAGAAGTTTGTTTCCATATTAATATTATTATTATTATTTTCATTATTATTATTATGATGATGATGATGATTATTATTATTATTATTTTCATTACTATATTGATATTATTGTTATATATCTTTATACTCTATCCTGGTGTACAACAAACACTAGATAGAATAAGAGTTATCATGTTCATATCCTATCCTGCTCTCATCTTAATATATCGGGGTTGTTTATCATATCCTGTCCACGAAACGGGCCCTAAGACTCACTTTAGCAGCTGGTCCAGACAAATGATTAGCCGTTAGCCGTTTAACAAAGCCGTTTAACAGAGCCATACCTTTCAAATGATTGAAGAGATGAAGCACCCAAAATATAACTAGAATGGAAAAATAACACAACCCATATATGCTACAAAATTTTAGACAAACAGAAGCACAAGCTCAACACCAACCTCTTCCAGCAAACTTCCTTCTAGCTTAGCAGCATCATCTACTTGCATCTCAAATTCATCTGCCACTTTCATGGCATCATATGCACGATCAGTTGTGACGGCTGTTATTCTGCGGATTCCTTTTGCAATGCCCTCCTCAGATAAAAGTGCAAAAGCTTTTGCCTCCCGTGTGTTTGAAATATGGGTACCTAGATCATCAACTAAAAATGAAGAACCTCGAACAGAAATGTGGAAAGAGATCATAAAAGGAAACATCAGCTTGATATTCACCTCCACATAATTCTGATGAAATAGATAACCATTTTTCATTCTCAGGGTCGGTAAGAAGATCCTCAACTTTTTGTCCAATTGACACAACTCTAACAGGATCAGGATAGACCTACATCAAAGCAGATTATTGAGGAATGCGATCCAGTATGAGATAATAAAGAATGGTAAGGTGACATTACTTACTTCTCCAAAAACTGCTCGCAAACCATTGATACGCTTGGCTTCAGCAAGAGTTGCCTCCTTTGCACTCACATCCAATTCAGCTTTAATTTGCTCATTAACAATTGATTCAATTCTCCTCAAATTGTCAGGGTCAACAGGCTTGCCTATTCATAGCATAGCAACACAGTAAATAATAACACTCTGCATTCACATATTCTAGCAGTATTTCAACAAAGCTTACCATGAGAAAAATCAAATCTTAATTTTTCAGGAAGAACAATGGAACCTTTCTGGTCAACATGATCCCCAAGTACTTCCTGCGTCCATCATAGATTATTTCAACAATTACATGCGCAGATCAGTATGGGTAATGAGTAAGGCTTCATTCAATAGCATTTTGAACATACCCTTAGAGCAAAATTTAACATGTGCGTGCAGGTGTGGTTAGGGGCTATAAGGGCACGTCTCTCATAATCAACCTGCAAAAGTAATTAGAGATAAGCAAATAAACAAGGAGGAGGTATTTTTAGTAGAACACGGGGGAAACAGACAAATAATCAAGGAAGCATGTGGAGGATTTTACCTTGCATACTACTTTGTCACCAACAGAGACACCAGTCCTGTTACCAATGTGAAGAATAAAACCACCATAAACTTGAACATTACAAACCTCAAATGAAGCATGTGGACCCTCAAGCGATCCAGTGTCAAAAATCTACATGTGTAAAAAAAATGTGCATCAGATACAAAACACTTACAAAAATTAAGGGTCCTTGTTTTCACATAATAGTCATTTGGTCAAATCCAGGTGAATGATCCATTCACTCAATTAGTACCTTGAGCAAAATAAATTAAAATCTTATATTTTGTAAATTATAGTTCAAAGCATCTTTGTATTGGCCAAAAGTGAGTTAGACTTTATAGCTAAACAAATGAATGATATTGATATTCATAAATACTTGTTGAAAGTCCCACATTAACTAGTGATATAAACAGTTAAAAGTATATAAGGTGAGGGTAATCCTCATCTTATGAGCTAACTTTTAATATTGAGTTAGGCACAATATCTAAATTTAAGATGGTATCAAAGTCTATCCTAGATCCATTATTGGGCCACGCTCTAGATATTCATTCCTAGGTGTGAGGGGGGTGTTGAAGGTCCCAATTGGCTAGTGATATGGCCAATTAAAAGTATATAAAGTGAGGGCAATCCTCATCCTATTAGCTAACTTTTAGGATTGAGTTAGACCCAATATCCAAATTTAAGACTACTAATGCAAAAGAATAAATTAAATTATTTATAAGCCTTGATACCTGACCACCTTGCTCGGCATAGAAGCTTGTAGATTCCAAAACTATACCAATATCACCATCCTTATTAACAGAATCAACAAACTCAGAACCAGTATATATTGCTTTTACCACACTCTCATGATCCTGTGACAAGAAATGGTGATAAATATAAATCAACAGAAGGCATAGCTGATGATTCCGACATAAAATCAAGTGCATAAACATAGAGTGAAAAATGTCTAATGCAATTCCTCAATCAATAACCAGAAAACTATATGACATTTTCATTATGTCTCCTTCAAGTTTGTAAGTTGTAAAGATCAAGACACCAAAGTATCCAGTTTCATCAAAGAAGGGGAGAGAGAGACTCTCTCAGAGAGAAAATATAAGAAACTCCTCTTTTCAGTTGTTCATACCATTCTCATTAAGGCTTCCTCACCCCTTATTCCATTTTATTGTTATCTCTTCAATAGTCAACGTAGAGAAAATCAAAAGTGACTGCCTTTTGTAAGAGTTGGGATTTGGGAATATTAAGAGCACTAGTTTAGTTGGAAAATCATAGGATTAATGCAAGTTCATTAAAGAAGAATTTGGCAAGAGCAAATAGCATAAAATTTTATGAAAAAGCTCTACTTGTAAATTACTCAAGTGTCCTTGGTTGAAGTGAAATGTTTGCATACTAAGGAGAAAATTTGGGCCTGGGGACATGCTTTTATATAAATTGTTTAGTGATTCCGGTTAGGCATCCAGCACACAACAATTCCATCAAATTTTTCTATTGTGAATATAAGATATCTCTCAATCTCATCCTCCTCGACTGAAGTTTCTTCTATTATGTTAAAGAAACTGATAATCTAATCCCCTTATCTCAATGAAAAGATACCCCTAAAGAAAAAAACTTACCTTGAACCAAATGTATTTGAAGCTATCATCTGTTGGGGAAATGCCCTTTTTGTGCAATGCTGAGGTAGCTTCAGCATTCATGACAATGGCACCACCAGCTTGCTGACAACAAAAGAAAGTTGAAAGAGGAGCAGGGAAAAAGAATACAAGTATGAATACTGAATGGTCTTGTTTATCCTTAAATATATTGAGTGTCTTTAAAAACCGGAAGAAAATTAGGCTCAAAAAAGACATATTTAAGCAAATCAAAACCTTTGTTTGAGCACTTCTGGACCTCTCCCTTGCAGTTTCCATAGCACTATCAAAACCTTTGACATCAACAATTAATCCCGTTTCTTCAGCCATCAGCTGATGAATAAAAAATGTTCAGAAACATAAGGTATAATATAGACCCACAGTTCCATACAGCATTTCTGTGAAGTAATCCACCTACCTGAGTGAGATCCAACGGGAACCCATATGTATCCCACAATACAAAAGCTTCCTGTAGTCAAGAGACAACTGCATGAGAAATAGTAGCCCATATGCCTATTCCAAAGTGACTTACCAATAATATATTGAATTAGATATTATAATTACATAAAAGGAAATCAACACTCATACATTCATAACATGATTCAACTGCAACTTTGTGAACAAAAGACCATTATGATAAAATATTTGCAACCAATTGTTTTAAATAATACATCAGAGGTTTAAATGCGGCATTCAATTCCTTGAACCAGAGATAACCCAATTAAATGAGATCCAAAACACAGTTAAAAACCAATAACACTAAAAAATAGTAGCACCAAGAGAAATTTTCCGAAATGTATTTGCTTAAACACTAAATATTCTCTGCTTATACTTGCAAAAACCTAACTTGAAAAGAAAAATCAAAAGAAAAGAAAAAGTAGCTAGGATTTGTAAAAAACAGTAATACACAGTACAGACGAGTAATATGAATACTTGTCAATAGTGAAGATAACAGATTCTACTTGCCTCCCCGCTCAGTATCTTTCCCTGAACATGTCGAACAGCTGTCTCAAATTTCTCAATCCCCTGGAAATGTAAGAAAAAAAAACCAGGTTTCTTTTATTCTTCATAAGTAGTGTAAGAAAAATAAAAATGAAAACAATCATCCACAGAGCAATGAATCTAGGACCCAAGAAACTGTCATCATGTCAAGAAGACTGATAAGTGATAACCCATAAAAACACAACTATCCTCACCTTAATTAAGGTTCTTCCAAAACTTTCTTCCTCCTCTTCAATTACATTCCGAATGTGCACTTCCTGTTGTTTTAGCTCAGGGAAAACATCGCTCATCACTTTCACCACAACACTTACAAGCCTGGATTCAGCCAAAATAATGTGGCCAGAAAAACATATTAGAAAACACAATGTACCTTCACACATCCATACACAACATTAGAAAAACATTATTTAAGGCGAAAGGTTCTTTGTTCGAAGAATGAAGAGGATGTTGTGGTTAATTGTTTAAAAGATAAGAATGTTTATGCTTGGTGGTATAATTTAAAAATGTTAAAAAAACAAAAAAAAAATTATTTTATAAGGTTATTAGTGGTGACGAGTTAACTTTTCTAACTCACCCCATTAAACCTGGCCAACTCTCTTTTGGTCCACCTACTGGAGACGGGTTGGCTTTTCTTGCCCCATTCAAACCAGGCCAACCCACTAAGTTTAAAAAAAACAAAGAAAAATCTTATTTTGTAGGGTTACTAGGGGTGGATTGACCCACCTAACTCACCTAAAAAAAAGATAAAATAATCAAAATTAACAACTAAAAAAATTAAAATTAAACACAAAAAAATGAAATACACTTAATAATATAATAATAATAATCAACGTGTTAATTTTTTTTTAAGCAAAAGAGAAAGTTTGTTAAATTAGAGAAAAGAACAAAAAATAATTTGCTAAAATGGAGAGTTTTAAATATAATTACACTAATACCAATTCAACACTAAATATTTTCACATGATTCAACATAACCTCCTATAATGGCTGGCCAAGCAATTTTTTGGGGAGCCTAATACCCCTGACTCACCCCGAACCTGCCAACCCGGTGGGTTCAACCCACTTTGACAACCCTAACTTGTACAATATTTTCAATTGTAAGTAACTCTTGTATCCCTTGGGGGATTATGAACACTCCTGCTGTTCTTCTATTAATATATTAATATATTCTCTTCATTTTCCTTTTCAAAAATTCTGAACATACTTGGAATCACCAATCAAATGACTAATAAGATAATTATTAAAACAAGTACATGAAATTTGAAATAACTGAGAGAATCAGAAAATGAAAGGAGCTTAAGGAAGGAATGAACAGGGAGCAATTAGGGAATCTATTAGTTGAGTATAAACTAAATCAATTATAAAATTGAATCAATTACATATAGACATAGTTGTAACCTCTTACTTCTATGGCAATCTAACAGTCAGTATCTGCCAATTACATAACAGAAAAATCAAGTAAATTGTTATGACAACTTTGCAGGCTGCTGCTGAAGGATATAACTGAACTGTAAGCTAACTACTCAGACACATGTAAATATAGGATTTATTATCCATTTGGCACTGGGATCTGGGATCTGGGAACGAAGATTTAGAACTGGTTTCAGGCAACAAATTAGAGTGGGCACCATTATACATACCCATTGAAAAACCCATCGTTAGCTTTTAGCACTTCACGTCCATAACGAACAGCCCGGCGGAGAATACGCCTCAGAACATACTCACGACCCTCATTACCTTCAAAAAAAGAAATTATAACCCAATTAAGGTCATAAGTACATTATCTATCAACACAAAAAACCCGTAATTTTAAAGAGGGAATTACACAATGTCCAGACAGACAATGTGTTTTACAGATGAATAAAAAACTAAAAGTCAAAAGACTAAAAAATAGGTCAAGGGAATTTATCTGGCTACGAAAAGCAGGACAATCCCAAGACATAAGGAGGAAAGACATCAAACTTAGTGACAAACTTGAAAGCACTTGGAGTTGCAATTTGTGTATTGTAAAGGGAAAAAATGTGAACAAAGATACTAGATCTACAATATTATACCAGGACGAGATCCATCAGCAATGGCAAATGACAGAGTTCTGATGTGATCCGCAACAACCCTGTATGCCATGTCAACTTTATCTACATCATCTGCTCCAACTTTCCCTGAGTATGGCCGAGCACCGGTTGCCTACAATTGGGAGCAAAACATTTTACAGTCACAAACATTATATCAGGGTGGTAAAAGAAATAAAAATAAGACATTAGTTTTCAAGAACTCATACAATCATTTTACAGGATTTGAAAGAAGCACGTGCAGACGTATGACGTGACACATGGGAAATCTTTTGGCTTTAGTAAAACAAGCTTATAGCTTATGACTTTTCAGGTAACTTATAGCTTATAACTTTTTAGATCGCCTATTGAAATAAAGCTCACCAGCAAAAAATTCGGTAAAAACTAGCTTAAATTATATTAAATGAGTTAAAAGGACAAGTAATATTATAACTTGAGAGGGTAAAAGTTGTCTTATTAAAAAAAGTAAGGATTAAAAATTAAAAAATAACATGAAAAGTTATAAGCTTACTCAAGTAGCTTTTCAAAAGCTAGGAGCTTGTGGCTTTTCAAAAACTATAAGCTTTTCTTACTTTGTATTTACCAAATAGCTCTACTAGCTTTTGAAAAGCGATAAGCTCCTAAATATGCTATAAGCAAACTTTACCATACAGAATACAAACACTTTATATAAACTGAATAAGAGGCGACTAATAATTCTAGATGTTAAGATGTCTCACATCAGCAACCATTGATTCATGAGCTAGCTTTTGGAATGAGTTAGGCTAGTCATTTCTAATTCAAAGTCTGATTAGCCTAAAATGTTGGGCCGCCGGGAAATGTTCTACAAACTTCACAAACTAGATGTTCAATCCTAAGCATGAAGCCGGTGCCAAGATGACCCTCATCAACTCATGAGCTACCTTTTTAGATGAGTCAAGTGTGTCATTTCTAATATAGTAATGCTAAAGAATAGTAAGTATTTAAAAATAGTAAGTAGAACTCGCAATTTACAAATGTAGATTCTCTTGAAGGTTGAGTAAGATATTTATCAAAATTCAAAAGTTAAGGAGTTGTCCAAAGGTATTAATAATAGATTAGGCAGCTTGAGGGAATAAACAATTAGCTATCTAACAGACCTAGATGATGCTGACACAAGGTACACAAAGAGAAAACAAGAAAAATAGACGCAGAATTTAATGTGGTCCAAACTACATTGAATTATATGTTTACATGCAAAGGAAAAGTCAGCAAACAAATAACAAAAATCACTATGACCAATGAGTAACAGTTACACACTCAATCCTAATTCTTAGTCAACATTGAATTCCGTTATAGACTTGCAAGAGTGATATGTTTAAACATTTCCATAGCTTTTCTTTGCTGACTAAACCATGTGTATACATACCACTATACATTCCCTTATAAAAGAGTAATAATTTACATGAGTTACAAATTCAAATTCAAATACAACACAATTAAGGACTAAATATTATTTCTGTTCAGAAAATGCAAAGGAAATATAATAAACTCCAATGCCTTCACTAGCATACCTTTTGAATACTGTCAAAGATGGGCAAGAAGACATCAGTGTCATAATTGCTCATTTTGTTCTGTAATACTGAGGTCAAACGTTCAAAACCCATGCCTGTATCAACATGCTTTGCCGGCAGAGGTTTAAGAGAGCCATCAGCCTCCCTATTGAACTGTTGTGAGGAAACAAATACAAACAAACTAAATAGAGATGTCATGGTGATAGAAAAAGATTTCACCCTAGGGTGGATTATTGGATTCTAATACCAACTTATCAAGTGCATGAATGAGGGGGGGGGAAGGGCGGTAGAGCACTGTGCGAATCATGATAATACCTGAATAAAGACGAGGTTCCATATCTCAATGCAGGTAGGATCATCATTATTAACCAATGATGCAGCATCACGGTTACCAATTCTGTCAAAATGTATTTCAGTGCAAGGTCCACAAGGACCAGTATCACCCATCTCCCAAAAATTGTCCTGTCCAAAGATATAAACCTAGTTAGTTATTTCTTTTTATGGAAACCAGTAACCACTATGCCCATCAAGCATGAAAAGTAACTTCTCATTACATAATCAGAATAAAAGCAGGCTGTCTGTGGGAGAGCATTCATCTAGTGGACAGTTTTCGGTCTAATATCAGTATCAAATGCAACTGTTTTTATACCAAGAATTAGTATAACACAGATGAAAATTTGGTAGGAATTTTAATGATACACATAAAAACACAGCAAGTGTCTTGCTGTCCCAGAATTCTTACAGAGACTACAGAGAAACTCTGTCCAGATTACACAACTATAAATTGACAACACACATAACTGCCCCGAACACATGCCACTCCTATATTAAGCAAACACATTACATACATAGCATGGGAACTGCCTCTGCCACACTCACATTACTATATTAAACAATCACGATATAATCATAACAGTCACAAGGCATAACTGCCTTCCACTTACGCACCTCCTCTACAGGAGGTTTCTGATCATGATATGATCCAATGGATGTGGACCAAGCCCAACACAGCTTCCATAAAAATTAAATCTAGACAGTAGGCACAGCTCAAAGATATAAGTCACAACAATCCTGCTGAACATAAAAATTATGAAGTATCTTGTCAAATACTGCATATTGTTTACTGTAATACTAAATTCCATTTTACATTTTAATAGAAGATGTGGTGAAAGCATACTTTACAGCCAAAGGGAAGCACACGTCCAGGAGGTAAAAACCTTAGCCATATATCTCTAGCCTCAAGATCAGGAGCCAGACCAGCCTTATCATCACCACCAAAATACGTGGCATAAACGCGATCTGATGGTAATTTATAAACCTGTAGCATGATAAAGAAGTGAATATCATAAGGTTACAAGAGTGCTGAAGTGATCACACATTACATAAATTGAGGAATTAAATGGCCATCAACTTCTCAAAATGGCAATATTGCATAATACCACACAGACAAGCTAAAACACCTTAACTCTAATTGAACGTTCTAATTAACTTTTTTTAGGATAAAACTATTAATTTATCCACAATTAGCAAGTGTATGTTGATCATCCAATACGATTGATAATGTCAATATTCCAATTGACGATTGGACACTAACAAACCCCCATGTCATACTGGAAGTCACAAGATGCCAGTCTTTCTCAAAAAGAATTTACAGAACCAATTGCATCAGCAGCAGGCACGGTGCAATTGAAGGATTGGTATCTCCAGTTAGTTACTACTTAATAGCTATCTACTAGTGCTTGCTGCCTAGACATATATCATTCCCAAGCACAAACCATACATATTTCCCAAGCACAAAACACTTTGCACAATGATTCAAATTCAACAAAGCTATATTGTTTACAACAAAGGTGGACTCATATCAATTCAACAAACAATATAAGAAACCCCGCCCGATAAAGCATACCTTGGTGAGAAGCTCCCACGCCCAGCTAATGGCTTCTTCTTTAAAGTAATCCCCAAAGGACCAATTCCCCAACATCTCAAAGAAAGTGTGATGGTAGGTATCCTTTCCCACATCATCAAGATCATTGTGTTTACCACCAGCACGAATACACTTTTGCGTGTTGTAAGCACGAGAGAGCTTGCTCAATGCAGTGTTAGGATCAGCCGTTCCCAAGAAGATTGGCTTGAACTGGTTCATACCTGTCACATCACAATAAAATCCTCAACACCGAATATATATATATATATATATATATATATATATATATATATATATATATATATATATATATTCCCTCACGAAACCAAAATAACGAAAGATTGTCAATAATTATCTACTACAAACACAAAACACATGGACCATAACAGATCAATTTCGAAGCATTAAACCTTGCTCATGACTTCTAAGTTAAAAAAACGAGACATTATCAACGATTATCAACGGCAAGCGCAAAACACATATACACAATGACAAATGAATTTCGAAGCATTGAACCTTTCTCGTAACTTCAATTCAAAAATGAGAGATATAAACTTTCATCGAATGGTTGATTGAGACTTGAGAGAGAATGAAAAGAGTTACCAGCGTTGGCGAAGAGAAGCGTGGGGTCATTGAAGGGGACGACAGGGCTAGACTTCCAGTTGACGTGATTCTTGCCTTGGAAGAAGTTGAAGAAAGTGTCTCTCACGCGCTTCGCCGGCCATTCCAAATCAGCTCCGGCCATGGTGGCGACAGATCTCAGGCCGCGAAACAGAGACGGTGGCGGCGCTAACAGAGGTTTATGGTTACTCGCGGAAATGAGAAAGCTTCCTATTACACCGTATCCTCTTTTCATTCACTCATGTCTTCATTTTTTCAATCGATCCAAAGCTAAAATTTATTTATTATATTTATCGTGGATTTATTCATTGGGCCCTTTTGGTTAGTCAACTTTATGCCTCTGCAATTTGCCGGCCCGCCCCAATTTTTGTGTAAAGCTGAAGGCCTGGACTAATTCCTACTACTGGTACAATGCAAGTTTTAAAATGGTTATTTACCAAAAACAAATGGTTATTTGCACCACTTTTCCATTATCCAACTCAAATTTTTTTTCAATGTTTTTGCTTGGGTTTTTGACCCATTTTGGGTCCTTTTTAAAAAAAATTATAGATTTGGGGTTGATTTTAAAAAAATTAGTTGTCCAAGTGTGATTCTGTCATATCATTATTAAAATTCGCTTAAGGATTAGACGGAATTACGTTAATCGTCAAGTTGGCAGGCGAATTGCCAGCATCAAAACACGTGTCAGCGTAGGACGAATTCGTCTCTCCAAGAGACGAATTTGACTGGTCAAAGTCGCCTTATCACCAGACGAATTTATGACACATGGGCCCCACATTTCGTCCTCTTGAAGGACGAATTTGCTGCTGATAGACGTGCCCCCTCTTTCGTGTTGTTGAAAGACGAATTTATGACACATGGCCCCACATTTCGTCCTCTTGAAGGACGAAGTTGCTGCTGACAGACGGGCCCCCTTATTTCGTGTTGTTAAAAGACGAATTTGACAAATTCGTCTTATTTCTCATGCGAAAAAACCTGTTTAAAACCCCCTCCACCGCTCCTCATTCACGAGAAGGAAAACGAGGATCGATTGCTTGTTGTTGCTTCTTGCTCCGGTGGTTTGTGTGTTTGCTGTTTATTAAGGTATGAGATATTTTAAAATTATTTAAAGCATTTCTGATAAGTATTATGTTAGTAATCTTTTAAATGTTGGAAATAATTTTAGTATGTCTGTATTTATGTAACTGTTTAATTAAATTTTTAATGGAAATTAATATGAAGGCATTTCAAAGTTGGTGATTTAGAGGATTTTGAGGATGTCTTCTCCTGTGGTTTTGTACACTGATGGCCAGAAATACGAAGGCCCAGAAGGATATATGTTTGATGGTGACAAGAAGTTAATGTACGTCCGACGAGGTATAACTATTGACTAACTGAAAGAAAAAATAGTTGCTAAGTTGGAACTTGAAGATACTACAATGATTACCCATTTGACTAGTAGGTTGATAATTGATAAAAGAAAAAATAAATTTGCGGCTTTTCAATTAACTGATGAGGAGGAGATTGATGTTGCGTTGAGAATGGTTGAGTTACAAGCTGATATGGTTGCGTTGGAGATATATGTTGATGTTGACCGAGTTGGATGTTCGTTGGTGGACACACAAGGTGCCCCCGTGACAATACTTTTACTTTTAATTAATAGTTAGTACTAAAATTTTTGTTTGTAATATTTTATTTTGTTTGTTGTGAAAGGTGATAATAGTTCAGACGACGATGACCCTGATTTTATTATTGATGATGAATATGAGAGTGTTGAGGATGATGGATCTGATTAGCAAAATATCCCCAACTACAGTGATGTGGATACTAATATTGAAGGGGACTTTGATTCCGTTGTGGTTCATAATGTGACTACTTTACCAGTGGGTGGTGTTCTATCAAGGTCAATGGTGACAGGTTAGTAATATTAAGTTATATTCTGGAAGGGTGGTTGATCATTTTTTTGCAACGATGACGAACATTAGCGTTAACAGGAAATGCGGGTACACCATTTTGGACATCGTCACCATATTATACGAACATAAATTAGGATCATCGAGATGAAGAACAAAGACCACTTGAGTTAGACAACTCACCTGGGTGGCGGATTGGTGATGATTTGTATGTAGGACTTCAGTTTGCATCAAAGTCTGAGCTGTAAACTGCCTTGAAACAAAATGCCATGAATAAGCATCAAACGTGCATTGTGGGTGAATCCAAATCAACACATTTAACAGTTAAATGTCCGAATCAAATAGATGGTTGTACTTGGAGGATGCGAGCAATATTATCCAAAAAGACAAATAGTTGGGTGGTCAGTAAGTGGGGCGGGTGTCATACTTACGTCAACGTTGAACTGTCTCAAGACCATCCGAAGCTGAATTATGAGTTCATTTGTTCTTGTATACTAGGTATGTGTTATGTTGTGTATGTAACACCCTCGGTTAGATAAGACAAATCCTTCTGTAGGTTCATCCCATTTAACTGAGAGTGTTAACAGTTTTAGAAAAAGTGAATATTTTTTTTAAAAAAAAAATAAATACGTGGCAAATCAGCGGAAGTAATATTGTATATATCACATAGTCATTCACAAACTGTAAATAATTGTACTCTTAACAGAATGGGGCACGCAGGCACCCTTAAATATTATACAGTCATCCGGTGTCTGATTATAAATATTCTATCCTTAATGATTATTCTCAATGGGTTCAGCGTATTGCTGATCTTCACACTCGGGTTCTTGAGTTTCTAATTCCTCTGAAAAATGTTCAACAGTAAGGGTGAGTATAACCCAAGACCCTGATTGGTTCATCCGATGCGGACATAATCCAGTTAACATACAATGTCACATAGATCATACATTTAGCATATTTATAACAATCAAGCATGTTGTCATCACATAATCGTATATTTAGCATGTTCATAATTATAACAATCAAGCATATTATCATGAAATAAATCGTACATATAACATATTCACAATTATAACAATCAAATATGCTGTAATGAATGCATGAGTTCGGATTTATTATGATTTATCTTTGGTTAAGTCTCATGATGCATGTGGGCCCAAGAAATTATTTCTTCTTCTCTGGAATATCACCATTCCAATTCTCTAGAGCGATCAGGGTCCGCCCAAGCTCTGGTACAAATGAACTCATTGGTTCTTATCATTGATTTATATATATATATATTTGAGACTTGGATCCCTACGATCATGGTCACACTCCGTCATTTAGTCAAAGTACACCAGAATTACTCGTCTCACCCGGCTATCAGGGCGCGACTCTGATGCCATTGGGTTGCCGTTCCAGTTGTACTCCCAAGATTCTTCTACTGAGATCGAACGTGAGTGTCCTTCACTGTACCAAGTGTATGCTCTAGAGGTTTTTCTTCTTCAAAATATTTTCATGATGCGAAATGCATTTATCTTATCAATTGATCCTTTGGGTATCTTATGTATTTCCAGTCTCATCATATCATTTCCAAGTTCTTTGGATTCTATCAATTATTGTAAGTATATCTATTATATAATATTTTCCATAAGGAGTAAAATAATTTATTCTTTATATAATTACGCATAATTAAAATGTTAACAAGGTTTATAACAAGAAAAACTACTGATAATAATAATAAGATTAATAATAATTAGGATAATAATAGAATAAGGATAATAATAATAATTATAACTTCTCATTAATTTAAAAAGTATTAAGAAGTAGTTTCTAAATGAAAATCCAAGCGAAAACCATTAAAAATAGAGTTTTCCGAGTGAAACAGGGGCAAATCCGAGTGAAATAGGTATGATTCCGAATGGAATCATACAGAGAAGGGTTCTCCAAGCGATCTGACTAAAAATCCGAGTGAAATTGTACTGGAAGGGCTGTTTTCCGACTGAAATAAGTTTGGATCCGAGTGAAATGAAGTGGAATGCTGTTTTCCGACTGGAACAGCTTGAATCCGAGTGAAAAACAAGTTTTCCGCATGAGATAACTATGAATCCGAGTGAAATAAACTGAGCAGAGTTTTCTAACTGAAATTAATAAGTAATCCGAGTGAAACAGAAGCTGAAAAATAATTTTCTTAACTAAATAACTTGAATTCTGAGTGAAACAAATTTCTGAGTGAATTAAAATATAAATCCGTGTGAGGTCAGTAGGGAAAATGGTTTCTTGAGTAGCATTGTTTGCAAATCCGAGTGAAAATCATTCTGCTGACTGAATTACCTTCGAGTAAAGTAAATCCGAGTGAAATAATTCCTGATTCCGAGTGGAATCAGGTTGATACAAGTTTTCTGAGTAAAATAGGTGTAATACCGAGTGAAATAATTAAGGTTTAAAGTGTAATAAGCACGATTTCAAATAAAATCAAACTGAGAGGGTCTCTTAAGTAAAACAATTCTAAATCCGAGTGAAGTCAATCTGAAAGAGTTTCCTTAATGAGTTAAAATGCCTTCCGAGTTAAACATAATGAAGAAATAGTTTTTCTGGGTGAAAATGTTTGTGAATCCGAGGGAAAATGTGTCTCCAAGTGAAATATAATCTGATTCCGAGTGGAATCAGCATGAAAATGGTTCCTGAGTAAAAATAAGATAAGTTCCGAGTGAAACATGAGTTTACCGAGTGAAATTAGTTGAAAAGAGTTCTGTCTGAATGAAATAATATAAATCCGAGTAGAATAAGTGCTTGCTGAGTAAAATATAGTGTTTGCCGAGTGAAATAAGACTGGGAAGCTACTGACCGAGAGCAATAGAGTGTTTTCCGAGTGAATTTACTGAAAAGGTTTCTGAGTAAAAGATAACTATATTTTTCTGAGTGAAATTAAGTCAAATGCCGAGTGAAATAATTTAAGAAATATATTTTCCGAGTAAAATAAAACTTGGGAGATGTTGTTCGAGAGAAAAAGAGTGTTTTCCGAGTGAAATGATACCAAAACCGATTGAAATGGCCTAAAACCGATTGAAATGATACCAAAACCGATCGGATTAGCCTAAAACAGAACCTGTTATCATTAAACTCATAGTTTTTCACTGGAAATCACACGGTACCCATGATTATTAGCATTTTCAGTCCAATAAGTACATGTCAAATCACAATTCATCACTCGGTAACAGATATATATATATATACACGCATATACAGATATCAATATAAAGCATTTAATTCATACACACTGAATCTGTCCCCACTCGGTTTTCCCACAAGGCACCCAAGAATATACCCCCTTACCTCTATGAAGTTCCTGGAGGAGAAGAAAGAGGCTCCCTTCACTGTCCTGCTGCGAATCCGAGTGAAACAGAGGGGAAAGGAGAGGGAAAGAACTTGCTGGAAAAGAGAGTGATGAAGAGTGTTGGGTCGTGTGTGTGGTGTGAGTTCTGAGGGCCTTGAACTCGTTTAAATAGGGAGAGAGTGAGTGGGAAGACAAGTGGGAGACAGCTTTTCTGAGTGGTATGCTGAGTCAGTGCCCATTTCTGAGTGGTATGCTGAGTCAGTGCCCATTTCTGAGTGGTATGCTGAGTCAGTGATAATGGGAGGGTCACTAGGGATTAAACAAATATATATGCTGAGTCAGTGTCCATTTCTGGTCGTCCACCATCCATAATGCGCACGATTGGATTTAAATATCATTAAAAGACAAAATTGAAGTCAAAACGCACTTCTGTCAGTGAATACCGAGTGAAATTACACTCGGTTAACACTTCTGTCGGTGAATTCCGACTGGAATTCCCACTTCAGAGTCACAATTGCAATTCTTCACTCGGAATGTCTTCGAAACCGACTCATCTTTCCCATCTTTCACTCGGTAATTCACCTCCACACCGACTCCTAATATGCTTGTCCTTTCACTCGGTATTATATCCCAAATCCGGGTCATTTCTTAATGGTTCTTACTCGGTTAAATCATTCCAAGCCTAGTCCTTTATCACTCGGCAATGTCCTTCAAAAACCGACTCCCTCGCATTCTTTTCCTATCTTTCTTCTACTCGAAGTTTTTATTCCAAATCCGAATCTCTACATATACTGTTCCACTCGGTAAAAATCATCCACTTACTCGGGATACTACTTTCCATACCACTCGATGTATTTAACTTCAACACAATCGGAAACGTACTTCACATTCATCATTCGGCATAGACTTACAATTTTTACTCGGAAGTGTTTCTTCTTGAACCCGACTCTCTCTCTCTCTCCTAATTAGTCAATCACTCGGAATTTATTCAAACTCTAATCACTTAGGATATATTCCAATAACAATTTATATCTTAGAAAGGAATCAATCGGATTTACCACTCAGAAATACTCAAACTTTACTCACTCAGTTTACTCATATTTCTCTCTCGGTTTTAACCAAATTCTTCAACTACAATTCCAATCAGAACATATTGAGGCCCTCACTTCTCGGAAAAGACCTACACATACAAGTCTTCACTCGGAAGAGGAGTCATACTCATAGATTCACTCGGAAATGGTTCATCCTTTCTATATTTCACTCGGCTTTTACCTTCCAGGAGCATTTAAGTCCTTCCCCACTCATTTTTCACTCGGATAATCATCTCTTAGGTACACATACACTATCCTTCCTCAAAATGTGTTTCGATCGGAATCCTTTAAGGTTTTTATCACTCGGAAAAAAAGTCATAAACATAGCTTCACTCAATAATGGCTCTAAAACTTATATATTCTACTCGGACTGGGTTCTCCTTCCTATATTCCACTCGGAATGAGCTTCCATTACTCTATATTTCACTTGGAATTGCCATTTTGGGGTCATGCTTCTTAGAACAGGTTATACTGGATTCAAATATGCCCTTACTCGGAACTCTACTACCCAAAACACCACACTCGAAAATCTTTCTACCCGAAATGTTATTCCCTTCTTCTCTAGGAAAATCTGAGTTGGACAACTTACTCGGATTGCACTTGGTTATAATTCTAATTGAGTTTATTCACTCGGTATACTGTACTTATAACGATTGTCACTTGAAAAGAAACAATTGGAAAGGTCTGACTCAGAAATGAGTCTCTCAAGGGTGTTTTCACTCGGAATATTCATCCAGAAGTGGCTCCCTTGAACCCACTTCACTCCAGCTGTCTCTGTGATCAAGGATCCACTCGGTAGTAACCTTCTTGGTCATATATTACTCGGATAACATAACCTTACACTCGGAATTTCATCCTTCACTCGGAATCTCTAACCCTTCACTCGGAATTTCATCCTTCACTCGGAATCTCTAATCCTTCACTCGGAATTTCACTCTGTCACTCGGATCAGAGCCTATTTCACTCGGAATTTATATAATTTTACTAATAGTCCATATAAATTCCATTATTATGTACAAAAATGACATTTCTGAGATACCACAGACTATCAACGGGGTGTATATTCACTTATTACCACTTACAGACCTTCTAAACTTCAATTTTTTACTAAATAAGACTGCTACTAAAAACAGGGATGTTACAGTGTATATGTGTTTGTTGTGTTGTAAAGTTAAACGTTGATGGTTTGACATGTTACATTCAGGGATGGTGAATCAAGACCCGTCGGTTTCCATCGCCATGATCCAGGAAAGGATACTAGGTGAATGTTGTGACGTCCTACGTCAATTTACCTTTATTTATATCCATTTAATTAATTTTCACAATAAATTTTTCACATTTAATAAAATTTAATTATTTCTCATTTCAAAATAATATTTATTTTTACTAAACATACTCAAAATAATAATTATGTAGTTTGGCAAAACCTTAGAATTCCCTTGATTTAGAAAAGAATCAAAAATATGAAACAGGGGCCTGACGCTGCGCGCCAGCTCACTAAATCGCACCTGACGCTACGCGTCCCATCCACGCTACGCGTCAGGGTCCTAATGCCATTTTCCTTAAAATTTCATTTAAAACTGCTTTTCCCCGCTTTACATTTCATATACCATTTTCACTATAAGCCAAATAATAATTTACTCATTTCCAATTTATT
Source organism: Clitoria ternatea (assembly GCA_037962975.1). NCBI lineage: Eukaryota > Viridiplantae > Streptophyta > Magnoliopsida > Fabales > Fabaceae > Clitoria > Clitoria ternatea. Next base: position 72,216,108 of record CM075676.1, read on the forward strand.
TTCTATTATCAAAACATCTGGGATGTTACAAATGTGGGTTCAAAATCTCATATAGCAAGGCGTGGAAGGCAAAACAAAAGGCAATCGTACATGTATTTGGTGATTGGGATGAGCCGTATGCTGTGTTATCGCGGCGGTTGTCTCGTATGTGCCAGGTTTCACCAGGTTCAGCATACCATCTCACAACATCTGACTACCACATCGGGGTTGAAGTTGATCCACGCTTTCGAACTTTCAAACGAGTGTTTTGGACATCTAAACAATGCGCCAATGCGTTTCCGTTTTGTAAACCGATCCTCCAAGTGGATGGGACATCTCTGTATGGGAAGTATAGACACACGTTGTTGATTGCAACCACTCAAGATGGAAATAATAATGTACTGCCGGTTGCCTTTGCAATAGTCGAAGGGGAAACTTTACAAGCTTGGTCATGGTTTTTGCCACAAATTAGGATTCATGTGACTACCAAGACAGACATTTGTTTAATATCTGATCGACATCAGAGCATAAAGTCTGTGGTCTCAAATCCTTAAATAGGATGGCAAGCGCCAAATGCATATCACGTCTTCTACATAAGGCATATCGCTAGTAATTTTAACAACAAATTTAGGAACACTTCACTTAAGCAAGAGTTGTTAAAGCTAGGTATCACACCCAACCAACACTCTGTTGTCTGTTGTGGTATGTTGTAAACTAATTTGTAACTATGCTTTTCTGTAGGGTACACTGCAAGCAGGGAAGCATTTGATAGAAAGTTAATCAAATTTCGAGAGACGGGGCGAGAGATTGCAACGTGGATTGATGGAATCCCCAAAGAACAATGGTGTTTGGCATATGACGAAGAGGGGCGGAGATTCGGGCATATGACGACCAACCTTTCTGAGTGTGTCAACAAGATCCTATGCCAATCACAACATTAGTTAAGTGCACGTACGCTCGGATGGTTAAATACTTCGTTCGTCGTGGTGCGCGTACAAGATTTAAGTTTGGGGAGGGTATGCGGTTCATAAAAAAGGTAATGGAACAAATAGGGAAAATTCAGGCTACTGCTTGTAGTCACCAGGTACAACGGTTTGATATACAAGGTCATAGGTTTGAAGTTGAGGAAAGATTCGACCCAGTAAAACAACGTGGTGGCAGAAAGTATACAGTGACATTGTCAACAAATCTGTGCCGCTCTTGTGGAAGCCTTAAGGCGTACCAGTTTCCTTGTTCGCATTTAATTGTAGTGTGTCAGTTGGTGAGCGTCGACTACTTTCAGTTTATCCATTCGGCGTATACACAAGACAATATCATCAGCGCATACTCTAGCCAGTGGTACCCGATTGTCAACGACGATGACCTCCCTGTGACCGATGATGTGTGGAAGTTAATTGTGATTAGATGTATCCGTTATCAATGGTTGACCATCTACTCGTAGCCCGACTTGCACCGCCACATCCTGGAGGGTAATCGTGCATTCACCAGGTGGCATATGAAATGTATGTGTCTCCGGTCTCTACCTCTCCACAAGTGCAGAAACTAAAGCAGGTTCTACCATGTAGTTGAGCTATTCCAAGGAAACCAGCTCTTCGTAACAGTGGCACAATTTCTTCTGGAACAGAGCCTCTCCCGCCACGGAAAAGTAACGCACACCTACATTTTAAAATTCTGTCTAGTTTCCCATTCCATATAGATTCGGATACATGTACAGTTTGAAATTTCAGGAGAAATGAGTTTTCAGGACCGGGGTTTACTTCAGTTGACATCCTCATAGACGAAGACGACGCGTCCATCCTACAAAACAATATTATCATAATCATATAACTATAAATGTAATATCCCAGATGTTTTGATAATAGAAAATAAATTGGAAATGAGTAAATTATTATTTGGCTTATAATGAAAATGGTATATGAAATGTAAAGCGGGGAAAAGCAGTTTTAAATGAAATTTTAAGGAAAATGGCATCAGGACCCTGATGCGTAGCGTGGATGGGACGCGTAGCGTCAGGTGCGATTTAGTGAGCTGATGCGTAGCTTCAGGCTGACGCGTAGCGCCAGCGTCGCGATCTGTTTTATAACAGGGTCACACAGAACAGAACCTGAAAACCCTCTTTTTCATTTTCTCTCTTCTCTGAGGCGTTTTGGCTAGGGTTTTGAGGGAAACTTGGATTCTTGGTGGTTTTAAGCAATTTGGAACCAAGGTAAGGCATCTAGGGCCTCTAATCTTTAGTTTCTTCTCTTTCCCTTCATGAAATCCGAGCTTGCATGTGATGATTGGGGTTTTGATTCTGAGTTTCAGTGGCTTGTGAAGCTTGGGTAATGAGTTTGGAAGTATAAGGAAGGTAACGTACTAACTAATTTGATGTTTCAGTGACCGTAGGTGCCGGAACGAGTGTTAGGCAAGCGATCGACGAAGTGGACGTCAGAAGTGAAAGAGGAACGGTGAATCCAGCGGCTGTAGGACGCTATCCACCCCTTGAACAAACTGTCGAAGCTGGGAATAGAGGTAAGGGGGGTGTTCGAGTCATAATTAATTAGAATCGATATGAGAATGGGTTATGGGAAGTTTGGGAATGTTAGTAAAAGTTGTCATAAATAATATAAAATAACTAAATATAGTAGTTGTGAATATATGAGTATGTGGAGTAAGATTAAATGGTCGAATATGAAAGGAATATGTTGATTTGATTGATTATATAATGAAATAAAGATTGGAATGATGAAAGTAAAAGATATGTGTAATATTCCTACTTTGAGTGGTGTATGTATATTTGATTATGAATAAACATGCAGAATTTTGGATTATTGATGATATATGCAATAGCATTGTATGAATGGGTTTGACAAGTCGGTCGCCCTGTATTGTGAGCACATGCCAGTTTCTGGTAGTTGCATATGTGGTTTGTTGATGATATGTTATGATTATGAGATATGATATGTGAATATGTGGTATGGGATGGCCAACGGTATGTATACCCCTCGTTTTCTGGCTCCCGTGGTCTTTGTGCCCAGTTGAGCTACCCAGTGGTCAAGTCGGACCCAGTGGTTGAGGTGGAGAGCCAAGTCAGGCTCGGTGAACCAAGTCGGGTTCACGGGATGTCAAGTCGGACTCCTAGCTGAAGGCCAGTCCTTTAGTATCCGGATACTAGGCGTCAAATTACATGAGAGTCAGTTGTGACTTATGTGAATCTTATATTGATTGATGATGGAAAATGAATTATGAATTGAAAGTGTAATGTGAATGAATGAAAGTATGGCTTGAATAAGTTAAAGATTGATATGTATGTGTGTAGTTATATCGACGTGGATAAGTGCAGGAAATCGAAAGAGATTATGTAATAACAAAGAGTAGTAGGTATTGTTAAGTTTAATATTTCGTTCTATATTAATTATGATATTCCAAACACTCACCCTTGCTGTTGTTAAATTTTAGTGACCAGTGACAGGGAGGATGCTAATGCTGCGGAGGTGCGCCAAGAGGAAGTTTGATGTCAAGGAATGGAGATGTGTATAATAAATGTAATATTTTGTGTGTATGTGTTTAAGTGTGTAATAAGTAATGTATTAATATGGTGGGTGATAGATGATAAAGTATGTGTGATGAACTTGCCATGATTATGCATGTTGTGGTTTGATGACTTATTGATGAGAATGAATTATGGCACGGAGCCATTGACACGTGTGAATGTTGAATGTGATGGGCAGGTGTTGTATTGACGCATGATTGATATGTGTGCTATGTGATTGATGCTAGGATGATGATTGGATGGATTTAGATAAGTTATGCATATAGTTGTATATTGAATTTAAGGAACCGGATAGGTGAAATTAAGATTCGGTGGGTGTGAGAAACCCCAGAATGCATCAATAGGTCTTCCATGACATTTAGGATTTAGATACATTGGCTTTTGGTCCATTGGAATCCATTTAGGATGTTTGGTGTAAGGGTTTTGCACCTAATTGGGTTAAAATGCATTTCGCGCATAACTTGCGAATATGTTGGAATTTTGGCGAACGGATAGCGCCAACAGTTCCGAAATGGGGAAAACAGGTGGCCCGTGAAGTTTCGTGGCAATCGGATCTAAAACGGGCCAATTGGATAGGTTAGAGGTTAGTAAAATGGTTTAAATATGTAACAGCATCAGGTGTTGTCACTGTCATGCCCACGCTACGCGTGAGGCTGGCGCGTAGCGTGAGGTGCGCAGCAGAGGGCTGACGCTACGCGTGGGAATGGCGCGCAGCGTCAGGCCCCTATTTCATATTTTTGATTCTTTTCTAAATCAAGGGAATTCTAAAGTTTTGCCAAACTACATAATTATTATTTTGAGTATGTTTAGTAAAAATAAATATTATTTTGAAATGAGAAATAATTAAATTTTATTAAATGTGAAAAATTTATTGTGAAAATTAATTAAATAGATATAAATAAAGGTAAATTGACGAAGGACGTCACGGGTGGTATCAGAGCGGTTCTTTCTAGAGCCGGGAAAATAGGCAGAGTTAAGGGATTGTTTGAGTCCTATATCAGGCTGTTTTGCATTTATTGCATTATGCTTGTGATTGTTTACATATTAACAGGTTGACTTGGCATCATTCTCTTGGCACTCCGGGCAGCGTCTTGTTATGTGTTTATACATGAGGTAATTTTTGTACTCCCTAGTCAATTATTGGTTATTAATGGTGATGTGTTTTGGGATATTGTAGAACTAAAATATGACGGAAGGAAGTAGTTCTGTTGGTGGTGATGATTTCTTTGAGAGGTTTTCTCAAATGATGGGGAGGACTGATTCTGGTCCCACCCTTGATAAATTTTTGAAGAGGAATCCACCTATTTACAAAGGAGGACATGATTACGATGGGGCGCATATATGGCTGCGTGACATTGAGCAAACATTTGAATACTTTGAATGCTCTGAAGAACAGAGAGTGCAATTTGCTACCTATCAATTGAAGGATGAGGCTCGTGTATGGTGGTCAAGGACTAGAATTCAGATGAATGCGGCGAATGAACCATTAATGTGGATGAATTTCAAGAGGAGATTTCTTGCTAAATACTTTCCAGATAATTATAAAATCCGTAAGGAGATGGAATTCCTAAAACTTGAGCAAGGCAGGATGTCAGTGGCAGAATACACGTCACAGTTTGATGAACTATGTGATTTCTATCATCCTTTTTCTCTTGAAGGAACTGAAGGTAGTAAGTGTGCAAAGTATGAATCCGGGTTAAGAATTGAACTCCGAAGTGTCATTGTTCCTATGGAGATCCGTGACTATCCTACTCTGGTAAATAAGGCCAGACTTGCTGAGGAAGTGCAGTTACAGAGAGCGTCCCAGTCAAGGGACAAGAGACCATTGAAGACTAAAGGATTCAGTTTTAAAAAGATGGGTCAGTTTTTCCATGGTGGCAAGTCTTCTGCCACATCTTCTTCTTTTTCTGGACGTGGATCTACTGGTCGTTCCGGTGGTCGTGCTTGTTATAATTGTGGTCAGGAAGGTCATTTCTCTAGACATTGTCCTACAAATCAAACTGTTTGTTTCCAGTGTGGACAACCTGGACACCTTAGGCTCGACTGTCCACAGAGGCAGCAGCAGGGAGGACGTGGTAATCGGGCAAGTGCTTCTATGGTCCGTGGTGGGAATTTTCAGCGTGGAGGCCGAGGCGGCGGTAGCCATGGAGGCCAACACCATAGGCGATCTGATGCTCAGTCCAGTGGTACTCAGAATGTTATGGCTGGACGTGTGTTTGCTTTTGATGCTTCTGAAGTCTCAAGAAATGATAATTTGGTACAGGGTAAGTGTCTTATCCATGACTATCTTGTAAATGTTATTTATGACTCTGGTGTAACCCACTCTTTTATTTCTGAGAGTTGTGTTCGGCGGCTTGGTTTACCGGTGGTATTAATGGAGAATGCTCTTAATGTCTCCACTCCTACTGGTTCTACATTTCGAGCAACTACTATGTGTGAGGAATTACCTATGCAAGTAGAGGACCGATCTTTCCTGGTGAATTTAATATGTATGCCATTGAAGAATTTAGATGTTATTCTGGGTCTTGACTGGTTGTCCGTTAACCATGTTATGGTGGACTGTTACCGCAAGACTATAATTTTCTCTCAGGAATTGGACACTAAAAATGTGGTGAGTGATGTTTCTGTAATTTATGTTATTCTGTTAGCTTCAGAGGGGCAGTATAATCTTAAACCTGCAGATATTCCAGTGGTGTGTGATTTTCCTGATGTATTCCCGGAAGATATTCCGGAATTGCCTCCAAACAGGGAGATTGATTTTGCTATTGATTTGATTCCCGGGGCAGAACCTGTGTCCCGTACACCTTATAGAATGTCTTCAGTGGAGTTGGCTGAAGTAAAGAAACAAGTAAATGAGTTGTTAAGCAAGGGGTTTATCCGACCGAGTGCTTCACCTTGGGGCGCTCCAGTGTTGTTGGTGAAAAAGAAGGACGGCAGTATGAGAATGTGTATTGACTACCGACAATTGAATAAATTGACGGTTAAGAACAAATATCCTTTACCACGAATTGATGATTTGTTGGATCAGTTGCGAGGTGCTGTGGTGTTTTCTAAGATCGATTTGAGATCTGGATATCATCAGATTAGAGTGAAGTCGGAAGATATTCTGAAAACGGCGTTCCGGACTCGATATGGACATTTTGAATATATTGTAATGCCTTTCGGAGTAACCAATGCTTCAGCTATCTTTATGGATTATATGAATCGGATTTTCCAACCTTACTTGGATCAATTTGTCGTGGTGTTTATTGATGACATTCTAGTATATTCAAATTCTGTAGAAGAGCATGCACAACATCTTCAAATTGTTTTACAAGTGCTACGTGAAAAGAAGTTGTATGCTAAATTGTCGAAGTGTGATTTCTGGGAAGCAAGTGTGAAATTTTTGGGGCATGTAATTTCTTGTGATGGTGTGTCTGTTGATCCATCTAAGATTGAAGCAGTTATGGCTTGGGAAAGGCCTAAATCAGTGACTGAAATTAGGAGTTTTCTTGGATTAGCTAGCTATTATCGCCGTTTTATTGAAGGATTTTCCCGCATTGCACTACCCTTGACTCGATTGACAAGAAAGGAGAATCCCTTTGTGTGGACGAAAAAGTGTGAATTGAGTTTTCAAACGCTGAAGCGGTGTTTGACTACTGCACCTGTGCTTGCATTACCAGATGTGACGAAAGAATTTATGGTATACTGTGACGCATCTAAGTTTGGTTTAGGCTGTGTACTGATGCAGGATGATAGGGTAATTGCTTATGCTTCTAGGCAATTAAGGCAGCATGAACAGAATTATCCCACTCATGATTTGGAACTCGCTGCTGTGGTATTCGCATTGAAGATTTGGCGACATTACTTGTATGGATCTCGTTTTGTGGTATTCAGTGACCACAAGAGTTTGAAGTATCTGTTTGATCAGAAGGAATTAAACATGAGGCAAAGGAGATGGGTGGAATACCTTAAGGATTATGATTTTGATTTGAAATACCATCCTGGTAAGGCGAATGTTGTGGCTGATGCCTTAAGTAGAAAAGTATTACATGCAGCTTTCTTGATGGGCAAGGAACAAGAATTGTTAGAAGACTTTCGTGATATGAATATTGGGGTTGCCATTCAAGCCCCAGATCAGATGGTAATTGGAATGCTAAAAATCTCCAATGAATTCTTAGAATCCTTAGCCGTGGCTCAGGAGGAAGATGAAGAGTTGCTGGAATTGCTTGACACTCAAGCAAGAGGCAAAGATATGGGATTAACTAAGGGTAAGGATGGAATTTGGCGGTTTAAGAACCGTGTAGTGGTACCCACAGAGGGTGATTTCAGACAAGCTGTATTAGCTGAAGCGCATAAAAGTTCTTTAAGTATCCATCCTGGTATCACTAAGATGTACCATGATTTAAAGAAAGAATTCTGGTGGCCGGGAATGAAGAAAGCAATAATTGAATATGTAAGATCTTGTGTGATATGTCAGAAGTGTAAGGTCGAACATCAGAGACCCCCAGGTTTACTTCAACCCTCGGAGATTCCAATATGGAAATGGGAAAGCATTACTATGGATTTTGTATCTGGGTTACCTCGTACTCGTTCTGGTTGTGATGCAATATGGGTAATTGTGGACAGGTTGACCAAGAGTGCTCACTTCTTGGCTATGAATATGAAATGGTCATTGGACCGGTTGGCTAGATTGTACATTACGGAGATTGTAAGGTTGCATGGTGTACCTGTGAGTATTATTTCGGATCGTGATCCTCGGTTTACTTCCAGATTCTGGGGGAGTTTACAGCAGGAATTGGGTACTGAACTGAGGTTGAGTTCAGCTTATCATCCTCAGACAGATGGCCAGTCTAAGCGTACAATCCAGACCTTGGAAGATATGCTTAGAGCTTGTGTACTAGAGCAAGGTGGCTCATGGGAGAGATACGTGCCATTGGTGGAATTTGCTTATAATAATAGCTATCATAGTAGCATTGGGATGGCTCCTTATGAAGCTTTATATGGAAGACGGTGTCGTACGCCTTTATGTTGGAATGAAGATAGAGATGCAATCCATTTGGGACCCGGATTAATTCAGGAAATGAATGATCACGTGATAATGATTCGTGAAAAGATGAAAATTACACAAGACCGTCAGAAGAGTTACTATGACAATCGTCATAGGCCACTTGAATTTCAGGAGGGAGATTGGGTATTCCTGAAGGTGTCACCTACTAAAGGTGTAGGCCGTGTGATGAAGAGCCAGAAACTTAATCCAAAGTATATTGGACCCTACCAAATATTGGAACGAATTGGTGAAGTAGCATACAGATTGAATCTTCCCCGTGCATTGACAAATATTCACGATGTATTTCATGTTTCACAATTAAGAAAATATGTTCCCTGTGATTCGATGATTGTACTTGAAGATTCCATTGAGCTGAAAGAAGATTTGACTGTGGAAATAGCACCTATTTGTATTGAAAGTTATCAAACTAAACGATTGAGAAACAAAGAAGTACCCCTGGTAAAAGTGAAGTGGCAAAATATAAATGGAGTGACGTATACATGGGAACTGGAATCTGATATGAGGCGGTTGTGTCCAAATCTTTTCCAATAAGGTACGTTGATTTCGGGGACGAAATCTCTTTTTAGGGGGAGTGGATGTAACATCCCAGATGTTTTGATAATAGAAAATAAATTGGAAATGAGTAAATTATTATTTGGCTTATAATGAAAATGGTATATGAAATGTAAAGCGGGGAAAAGCAGTTTTAAATGAAATTTTAAGGAAAATGGCATCAGGACCCTGACGCGTAGCGTGGATGGGACGCGTAGCGTCAGGTGCGATTTAGTGAGCTGATGCGTAGCTCCAGGCTGACGCGTAGCGCCAGCGTCGCGATCTGTTTTATAACAGGGTCACACAGAACAGAACCTGAAAACCCTCTTTTTCATTTTCTCTCTTCTCTGAGGCGTTTTGGCTAGGGTTTTGAGGGAAACTTGGATTCTTGGTGGTTTTAAGCAATTTAGAACCAAGGTAAGGCATCTAGGGCCTCTAATCTTTAGTTTCTTCTCCTTCCCTTCATGAAATCCGAGTTTGCATGTGATGATTGGGGTTTTGATTCTGAGTTTCAGTGGCTTGTGAAGCTTGGGTAATGAGTTTGGAAGTATAAGGAAGGTAACGTACTAACTAATTTGATGTTTCGGTGACCGTAGGTGCCGGAACGAGTGTTAGGCAAGCGATCGACGAAGTGGACGTCAGAAGCAAAAGAGGAACGGTGAATCCAGCGGCTGTAGGACGCTATCCACCCCTTGAACAAACTGTCGAAGCTAGGAATAGAGGTAAGGGGGGTGTTCGAGTCATAATTAATTAGAATCGATATGAGAATGGGTTATGGGCAGTTTGGGAATGTTAGTAAAAGTTGTCATAAATAATATAAAATAACTAAATATAGTAGTTGTGAATATATGAGTATGTGGAGTAAGATTAAATGGTCGAATATGAAAGGAATATGTTGATTTGATTGATTATATAATGAAATAAAGATTGGAATGATGAAAGTAAAAGATATGTGTAATATTCCCACTTTGAGTGGTGTATGTATATTTGATTATGAATAAACATGCAGAATTTTGGATTATTGATGATATATGCAATAGCATTGTATGAATGGGTTTGACAAGTCGGTCGCCCTGTATTGTGAGCACATGCCAGTTTCTGGTAGTTGCATATGTGGTTTGTTGATGATATGTTATGATTATGAGATATGATATGTGAATATGTGGTATGGGATGGCCAACGGTATGTATACCCCTCGTTTTCTGGCTCCCGTGGTCTTTGTGCCCAGTTGAGCTACCCAGTGGTCAAGTCGGACCCAGTGGTTGAGGTGGAGAGCCAAGTCGGGCTCGGTGAACCAAGTCGGGTTCACGGGATGTCAAGTCGGACTCCCAGCTGAAGGCCAGTCCTTTAGTATCCGGATACTAGGCGTCAAATTACATGAGAGTCAGTTGTGACTTATGTGAATCTTATATTGATTGATGATGGAAAATGAATTATGAATTGAAAGTGTAATGTGAATGAATGAAAGTATGGCTTGAATAAGTTAAAGATTGATATGTATGTGTGTAGTTATATCGACGTGGATAAGTGCAGGAAATCGAAAGAGATTATGTAATAACAAAGAGTAGTAGGTATTGTTAAGTTTAATATTTCGTTCTATATTAATTATGATATTCCAAACACTCACCCTTGCTGTTGTTAAATTTTAGTGACCAGTGACAGGGAGGATGCTAATGCTGCGGAGGTGCGCCAAGAGGAAGTTTGATGTCAAGGAATGGAGATGTGTATAATAAATGTAATATTTTGTGTGTATGTGTTTAAGTGTGTAATAAGTAATGTATTAATATGGTGGGTGATAGATGATAAAGTATGTGTGATGAACTTGCCATGATTATGCATGTTGTGGTTTGATGACTTATTGATGAGAATGAATTATGGCACGGAGCCATTGACACGTGTGAATGTTGAATGTGATGGGCAGGTGTTGTATTGACGCATGATTGATATGTGTGCTATGTGATTGATGCTAGGATGATGATTGGATGGATTTAGATAAGTTATGCATATAGTTGGATATTGAATTTAAGGAACCGGATAGGTGAAATTAAGATTCGGTGGGTGTGAGAAACCCCAGAATGCATCAATAGGTCTTCCATGACATTTAGGATTTAGATGCATTGGCTTTTGGTCCATTGGAATCCATTTAGGATGTTTGGTGTAAGGGTTTTGCACCTAATTGGGTTAAAATGCATTTCGCGCATAACTTGCGCATATGTTGGAATTTTGGCGAACGGACAGCGCCAACAGTTCCGAAATGGGGAAAACAGGTGGCCCGTGAAGTTTCGTTGCAATCGGATCTAAAACAGGCCAATTGGATAGGTTAAAGGTTAGTAAAATGGTTTAAATGTGTAACAGCATCAGGTGCTGTCACTGTCATGCCCACGCTACGCGTGAGGCTGGCGCGTAGCGTGAGGTGCGCAGCAGAGGGCTGACGCTACGCGTGGGAATGGCGCGCAGCGTCAGGCCCCTGTTTCATATTTTTGATTCTTTTCTAAATCAAGGGAATTCTAAGGTTTTGCCAAACTACATAATTATTATTTTGAGTATGTTTAGTAAAAATAAATATTATTTTGAAATGAGAAATAATTAAATTTTATTAAATGTGAAAAATTTATTGTGAAAAATAATTAAATGGATATAAATAAAGGTAAATTGACGAAGGACGTCACAATAAATATTCTACTTTTACAGTTATATTATAAATATAATTTATAATATTATAAATATATGACTTTTACAAATTATACCATTAAAAAAATCAAGATTTTTACATATATTATCACAATATCCTAAAATTATAGTATAAAAAATATTCTTTTTACAAGCCAACAATGTTAAAAATTATATTTATTTCAATGCATTATCAACAAAAATATCTATAAAAAATTCAAGTATCATTATTTTAACCTTCACACTAACATCAAATCACATTATGTACAATATATTATCACACTAACATATGTTGTCAAAATACCAACAAATAATACTATCAAAATATATTAATTTAACAAAAACATTGGTGTTAAAAAAACTATTTTTTATTTTATTGAACAAAACCTTATAGATAACATTTTCACACACTACTACATAGCCCCAAAAAAAACATCAATATTTTGAAATAAACAATTATTTATCTTCACTATTATCATCGTTTTGTGCTATTAACAACATGTAATTATTGCTATATCAACAAAAATATATAACCACAATAAATAATGTAATAAAACATACATTATTACAAAAACAACACTATTTTTTTTAAAAAATTTAACAATACATCAGGATCAACCAAAAAAATTCAAACTGGTTCAGGTAACAAGAACATACCTTTCAAAATGAATTCTTCAAATGCTAAAATTCTTCAAACGGGACCACTGAAAGCAGTAAGAACCATTGGAAAGCTGGAAGTAGTAAAATGCAAGAATGTTCACCGCTTGGACCACAGTATAAAGCCTATAATTTTGTCCGTTCATGGGATGAATTCTATCCCATTTTCGTCCAACAATGGGACGAATTCTGGCCCATTTTAGCCAACCGAGGGGACGAATTCTGGCAGCTGATGCATTCACCTTCTAATGAGACAAACTCTGGTGAATTCGTCCTTCAACTCGTCGAAGTTCAGACCTGCTCCCCAGCAGCTGACACACCCTGGTCAATTTTGTTTGCTCCATGTGCGATTTCTTGGTTTTTTGTCGCCTTTTCAGAAGAATCTCTACATGTTTGCCACATGCAGGATTTCGTCTTCCCCTCTAACGAATTCCAATTCTGATGCGACCTAAACACACCCAGACAGTTAAATTGTTTTAAAGCACACCCATTTTCATAATTATTTTTAAAAACAGACCTAAATAGGCAAAAATCCCATTTTTGCTTTGATTAGATTGAGAAGAAAAATATAATGGAGAGAAATAAGAAAGAATAAAATAGGATAGAAAAATATATTGCTTAGTTAGATAAAAATGAAAAAAAAAAAAGACGTACCACTATTTTTTTAGCTTCAAACATAATGGAATTGAAATCTCTTGTTGTGTCCTAAGGAAAATGATTAGAATAGTCAAAGGAAACAAGTTTTTCCCAAAGTAATTCTCTCAGTCCAACCTGAGGAGAGGCATACACAACCGAGAAGACCTAAGGATCGTGAGCCCCTTCTCGAATTTTCAAATGCACACATTAATTTATGGCATTTGGAACTTCCACATCAAGAGTATTCGGATCCCAAAGAAACTAACATTATAACTTGCACTGACTCACAACCTACTTATTCGGGACTCCACTAAGGCTAAGAAACTAACATTATAAATCCTACATAGATCTTTCACCATTCCAATAATAGTATTGATCATTCACCTCGACAAATCTAAAATAATCTATTCATGATTAGGATGGAAAATTAAGAAGGAAGGCACTATAAGGTGCATGTACATGCATATGGATCACATTACCATTTAGAACATGATTCAAGGAATGCTCATTTCCCTGAACTCGTGATATTGGACACGAGTTATTCTACTCATGGTCCTTTAACTTCATTTCCATACTTTTTCTCAAAATTTTATCATAAGTTTATTTCCTTCCTTAGACTTAGGGGACTAATCGGTGAAGAAGGCTTAGGGGAACTATATGAAACATTTTAAGTATCTGCTTAGGTCCTATAAGCCCCAATGGAGTTTCTTTAATGTTGGGATCCCACCTTGAGATAAATGTTTGCCATACTTGTCATTACTTTTCTTAGCGTATATATGCTTGCATCACCGAGTGCCAATGCATGAGTATCACGTGCATCATTGGTTTCTTAGGGGGAGAATCCTGAGCCTATATCGGTCCATGCATGGCAATATATAAGGGCTAAGATGCCAATTTCCTATTTTGCTCTTTCTTCGACTTTCTTTAAACTCATCCATAGTCCAAACAACCCTAAATCAATAGAAGGGATATTAATAGATGATAGCATATATTTCTCTAGTGTATTAACACTTGTGGTCATCTCCACATCATCCATATTGGGTGTTTGTTAAATAATTAATGCCTTTGTACCAACTGCTTCTCCCTCCTCCAAGGGTTTTTTCAAAAGAAGAATCGCCTTAAGGGCCAAACTTTCAGGGCATCCCTCAATCTTGTGCCCAAACTTTCCACAACTAAAACGTATTAGGTTAAAACCCCCATACAACATAATGAACTTCCAGTTAAAAACCATGAACGATGGAACACGTTGTTAACGTAAGTTAATCTCAACACAATTTCTTGTGAACTCCCCGGTGAATCAACATCATTCATAACATCCTGTTGAATTATTCCTTTATTCTCCAAAGCATGTTCCAGTTACAAGGTTCCAAAGGTAGTCATGGTATGCATTGCCCAAATAATGATTTTCCTAAATATTTACTCTAAAGTTGAAAAGAAATGCCTCAAGCGTTGGACAAGAATATAGTAATATACTTCATGCACAAAGTTCACAATATAGTAACCATCCTCCATATCAATGATATAATATCCACCCAACTTTTTATAGAGTGACCACGGCCTTGCAATCATAAAACTTAAGTTATGTTTCTTCTCTAACAAGTTCACTATGACAACATGTTTCTAGGGTGCGCCCACAAAGATATTGGGATCGAGGTTCATCTCACGAACTTCCTTGACTTGTAAATTAACAAGAGGATCTACAACGTTCAAACCCTCTAAAACAAATTGAATAATCTCCTTAAGGTCAAAACATAATTCCTATCATCCATCATAACAACCTTGTATGTAGTAGAATTAGATAATGTATTTTCCACATGATTTTAAACATCCATGACCACTTCATGCCTTCCTTTCTTTTAGTACTTCTTTCACACAAGTATTCCTACTTTTTAGTCTCCCCAACCACCATAACCAATCAAAACCCATAATGCACTAGGCTTGAGTAACCTAAGCATGTTTTGGATACATAGCCAATAGAACCTAATGAGTCAATTACAGTTGGGCTAACATTGTAATGGACTAAAAATACCAAAACCTTAGGCAAAACACCCAAAACCCATCAAAGTGATCAAAATCTTTATAATTTCAAATTTCGTTTATATTTCCGAGTGGTACCAAAGTATTATATATATATATAAATAATAGGCAAACTGTTTGCAAGTTCTCAATATCAAGGTTATAAAGGTTAAACTTAACTTATTTAAATAATTGAGAACAACGACAGGTCTCAATCTGTCTACATTAATGCTTCAATAACCCCATCCAAGGCCTTTAAAAAATTAATTAATAACTTGCTATAAAAATTTATTGAATAATTGATAAATTTGTTCATTACATGTTCATAAGTTTAGATCAAAATGGCAATGATAGTGTTTTTTTTATTTTTTTATTTTTTTTATACTAATAATTATATTTGACTTAAAATGACTTATTTAAAATGAATGACATTTAAACAAAGATTAAATCAAGTTGTTTTATTGTCAATTGAAAAAATAAATAAAATTGATTACAATAAATTATTAAATAAATTTTCATGTCAAAAGATAAAATGCCTTATTTTAAAAATTATTTTAAAACTCAATATAGGTGAGGCCACCTTTAGTCTCAACAAACAAATAATGTCAGAGACATAATTTGTCATTTGTCACGTCATTACAAATACCTAACATCCAGTTTTTATTAGAATACTAACTTTTTTTTTGTTGGGGATTGAAACCAAAACATGAAACGTTTACAAGGACTAAAATCATAAAATTAAACCTTATTTAATTAAGATAAAAAATATATGTTTGGTTCCTTATATTTTTTTAAAGTTTTAATTTAAACTCATGTGTTTTTACGTGTGTGTGTCAATTTAGTCAGCTTCATTTTCAAATGTTTTTCAAAATAATCTTTTTAGTTAATATAAATTTAGGGTGGTTGTGTGATTCTTTTTTCTTAAAAAAAGTTTGAAAATAAAATATGCTCAATAAAAAAATTGTGAAGTTGAATTAACTCATTTTGAAAACAATAAAAAGTGATTTCTTTTTGTTTTTAGTTTTACAAACCTCAAACTCTAAACCACAACTATTCTTGTTGCTATGATTATAACTATTGCTAATGCTACCAACAAGTAATTGATTTAAATAATACATGTTTAATTCTCCTTTAGCAAAGTCTCGGGTTCAAACCTTGTGGATACTAGATAGAATTTTTTTTTACCGAGAGTTAGTCGCATCATGATATGAATGTCTCAAACTCAAATAAGATTATTTTTACCTATAGTTAAACTTAAATAATATATAGGCAACTGATTTATGTAGACCATGATGTCATTGAATTAGTAAAAAATATCAGTTTAACAGTCATTGGTCGAACTGATAGTAATTTATTATTATTAATATTATTTTATATATTTAATAAAAATCAATTAGATCAAAATAATATAATATTCATAAAAAATTTAACAAGTGTATTAAAATTTAAACATCACAAAGTAAAAAAGGTTCAAAATAACAAACAATTTACCCTAACATGCTTAAAATGTTGAAACGCATTAGTTGAAATCAAGTAAAATAAAAAAAATACCATTTTAAGTAACTCGTGAATCTAATATATTGTTGGAGTGAGATGAACACGAAAGTTGCTTTAGATCTTTATAGGATAATTTGACTCATATTGATACATACAAAAATGTCAAAATAGGACATACCAAGATGTGTTCCTTAAGATTACTTCTATACCTAATTTAGAGGGATATAAAAAAAATTGTCAGTATCACAGTATTAAGTACTCCCTCCGTTCATTTTTATCTGTTTCCATTTTGAAAAAAATTTATTTTTTTTATCTGTTTCTTTCAAGAGCTTATTTATTAGTTTTTTCCTATCATATACCCTCACCTAGGAATGATCAAATACTATTAACATTTATAAAGCTTTAATTTAAGATAAAAATAAAATAAGAAAGTAAATATAAAAATGTTGTAACTTAAAAATTATTAATTGATCTTAATTTATATGTTTTAATTTTAAAAGACAAATAAAAAGAAACGAACGGAGTAATAAATACGAGAGAATTTATCATTTATGATACGTTTTAAGTAAACTTTTTAGAGATTATGAATACGGGGATAATTGTCTTACGTGTGCTTGTTCGGGTTAGCCGGTATCGAAACAACGGTTAAAGCTAAACGGACCAGACCCACACACATCCATGGCTACAAAAGTTCTGGTTAAATAAATACTACGAGTATTGCGTGGATGGTGCGAGCAATAAGATATGATGGTGTGAAAAACATTGACCTTAATCATATCAAACTTGTTTGTCGTGTAATCCGTGGTTGAACATGGATCGGAGTTAAACCCGACCCGGTCCCCAAAGAAAAGCACGGCGTGTAAAGTGGCATCGGTGGGTGTGAGTGGGTAGCAGCTCCAACCGAGATGAAGTTGCCGCTACTCACAGTGGTGGTTGCAGCAGCACTATCATCCTTATCCCTTCTCCCCAGTGCTTCCTCATCCCAATGGCAGATCCTCACCAAACACAATTTCTCTTCTCAGATCCGTCTCCACCCTCACATCCTCCTCCTCCTCACCACTCCCTGTACTACTCTGCATTCTTTCTCTTCTCTCTTCATCTTCTAACACTTTTATTTTCTTATCGGCAAATGTTAATTGTTAGTGGAGGGATTCGAACTCACGCTTTATATCTTTCAACCGCAGGGTCCGGCGAGTCTCGATCCCTCACCAACGACATCTCTCTCCTCCTCGCCGACAACCCTCAACGCTTTGCCTCTCTAAAACTCACGCTTCTCCACACTAACACCGAGAAGCTTCTAGCAGATTCCATTGGTGTTACCGATGAAATCACGGTGGTTTATTTCCATTACTCTGTTTCCTACAAGTACCGTGGAACACTCAGAGCTCATAGCATTCTCTCTTCCTTGCTTCCCTATATATCCCTTAAGCCCGAAGAGGTTCCTCTCAAAACCCTCAACACGCATCGCGATTTCACCTCGTTCCTCGATTCAACCGACCGAGCTATAGTTCTCGTTGACTTTTGCGGTTGGACTCGCAAATTACTCGCCAAAAATAATGGCACACAGAATGGTTTCGCCGTGCTGGGTTAGTTCAAAACAATCGCTTGCTTATTTCAAACAATCACTTGTAATAGGCATAGTAGGTTAGAATAATCATATGGTAGTTTTTTATTCTTTTTTATTGTTTCTGGTGTGATTTTGTGAAGCTATTTACATGTTAAATCGTATGCTTAGTTACTTTGTACTGCAATTATTAATAGAGTCATACACAACTTCACATAGTCATGTGAAAAAGAATTGAAAGTGACCAAAAGTTAAATTGAAGTACATACATGGACTAAGTTTTTAGGTATATGGACCAATCCTTAAATGATGGTTAAGTTATAGGGACTAAATGATTATTTAAACCTGAATTGTATGTTGTGTTTTCTCTTTTGTATACGCGTGTGTATGTAACTTAGAATTGGAATGTCTTAATGGTTGTAGCACTCATTAGAAGGTGAGTCGATATTAGTGTGTGGGTATTTTCCTTGCAGGGGATCGCCTTGGTGGGGGTAATGAGAGAATGCCGGTTTCGAGGGGGAAGACTAACAAGAAGGTGGCTGGTATTAATCATCTAAGTGAATTGCAGTGTGGAAATCTTGAGCTTAAGTAATGAATTCATCGTTTTATTATTTTCTGTGTTTTTTTTTTCTTCGTATTATCAGAGGTGGACATGTGCAAGGCTGAACTTGACATTGATAAAGGGTTTTGTGAAGCTCCTGGGCTTGGGGAATTTGCCTCTGTAAATTATGGGCCCCTGGAGGGCTCCAAGGATGGGAATCATAATGTTCTGCATTCTTGTTCTTTTGAAGAATTTGAGCGTTTTCATTCGTTCTATTTGAAATTCATGACCGCTGTGAGAGAATACTTTCTGCCTCTGGAACAACACAGATACGGTCTGGTTTCAGATAGGTCAATGCTTTCAACCTTGGGTATTGGTGATTCTGGGTCATGGTTTGCAGTTCACTACCTTGCTGGATGTTCAAGTTGTTCAAATATTCTTAAAGAAGAGGATGACTTGACCTATGCATTGCAGATGAATAATTATTTTGTCAAAGAGGTGAATACAAACTTTATAAATTTTGTTTCTTGTTCTGCAATGTATGTTGTGGTGTTATATTTCTTTGCTTCTGTATCCGGCCTCTAAGCCAACCTCATCTCTGGTTATTGCCGTGTCTTATTTTATTTAAGTGATATACATATGCCAACAATATGCAATTGCAACATCCTTCCTTCTTTTAGTTAGTTAATCTATCTTTTGGGCTTACACTGTTTTTGTTATGATTTAGCTGAAACGTAATGGACATGATCAAGAGCCCGTTCTACCAGCAAATAAGCCATCAGTACTTCTATTTGTTGATAGATCATCTGACTCTGCAGAAACTAGGGGGAAAAGTATGGAAGCTCTTAAAGCTTTTAGAGCACTGGCACAGTGCTATCATCAGGTGAATCAAACAGGAAAGAAGAATAGTGATAATCATGTTAAAGTTTCTATCAGAGATTACCGTGGGTTCAAGAGTACATCTGAACATCCTAGGTTAAAACTGTCTATGGCAGCTCAAAAGATTAAACTAAAGGAAAAGATCTCGTCCATAATGTTGATAAGTGAGGGTAAGCAAGTTAGTTTGGATAATGTAGCTTCTGATCTACAAGGGAGTTCTTTGAATGAGATATTGAGTTATGTTCTCCAGCAAAAGAAGGATGGAAAACTAAGTTCCCTGGCAAAGGATTTAGGCTTTCAACTTTTATCTGATGATATTGATATCGGATTAACTAATACACAACAATCACATCCAGAAGTTCAGTCAAATCAACTTTCAACAGAAACTTCTCAAGAAGACCATACAGATACTGTAATGCTGGATGGAGATCCACATAGATCTATTGGTGAGCTTGAGGAAAACCCCAAATTGGCTGAAGTGAATAGACCTATTGTCATTCATGAAGATATAAAATCTGTGCAATCTGAAGAATCTATTTCAGATCATGAAATTTCTACCAGTGAAGTTATCAGACCAAAAGCAGACGGCTCTTCAGATGATAGTGGAGAACAGGCTCATTCTATTGACTTTAATGGTTCCTTTTTCTATACTGATGGCAATGTCCAGTTACTTAAAAGACTTACTGGTGGTTGTAGAATTCCATCTTTGGTTATTGTTGATCCCTCTCAGCAGCAACATTACGTTTACCCTGAAGAGAAAAATTTTGACTTTTCTTCACAGTATGGTTTTCTTTCTGAGTTTCTTGATGGAACCCTACTTCCATATCTGCGGTCAGAACATGTTCTTCGAGGCCAAAGAGAAGCCACCAATCCTCCATTTGTTAATTTAGATTTTCATGAGGTGGATTCCATTCCTAGAATAACAGCCCATGCTTTCTCTGAACTTGTTATTGGTTTTAACCTTTCTAACAAAGAAAATACTTCTAATGCATGGAATAAAGATGTATTGGTCTTGTTTAGCAATAGTTGGTGTGCATTCTGCCAGAGAATGGAAATGATTGTTTGTGAAGTATACCGGGCCATCAGGGGCTATGTGGATATGTTAAAGAGGGGATCTTCGAATGTGAAAGGTATTTCTGATCATGGTAGGGCTGTGTGTGTGTGTATGCGTGTGTCTTTCTCTACACTCTACCTTCTCATAATTCATCCAATTAAATGCTTTAGGGTATTTGTTTTCATCAAGATTTCATGTGTCTTGATTTTGCTGAAATGAGAAAAGTTTGTGGTTTTGCTTTTGGTAAACTGGTCAGTAGCTTCTATGTTAGCAGATGGCTGTTCCAGTTTCTTTTCTGCACGTTCCCACCAACTGCTTGACATTATCAAATTGATTGTTACTTGATCAAGGAATGTGAATCTTCACTTGTACTTTATAGATGATTTTGATTGTGCTCCTCTCATAATAACACGAATCCCGATGTTTCTTAGCCTGCTTGCTGGACTTGATTGATGTTTGATAATGCTATTTGAAGTGATTTTTGGAAGAGTTTCCTTATGAAATGGTAGATACAGTATCTAACAGCTTAAAAATTGATCATCACATGGCAGAAAATTTGGATTATGTTATGATGAAGCTTCCAGTAATCTACTTGTTAGATTGTACATTGAATGACTGCGGGTTGATACTGAAGTCAGTAGATCAGGTACTTGTCGAACTATGCTTTGCAGCCCTCCAGTGTTTATCATGTGTTACCGTTTTCTTTTCTAAACATTTTGAGTTTACCAGTGGGTTCTACTTGTTTGATGATATATTGCTCATTGTGTCATTATTATTGGCCAAATGAAAATGATGGATGGTAGATTTGCTGTTTATGAAAAACTTCTAGAATATGGAACTAAAACAATGAGCTGTTTTTTTGTGAAAAATAATTGTGAAATTGGGCCAGAAGTTACTTTTTGAAACTGAATCTGGAGTCTAAAAATGGAATAGTCCAACTAACCTTAAGCCATTCAAAATACCAAAATTGAAATCCAATGAGCAGTATTGGTGGACTAGTTTTCCTTCCTTGGAGTATTTGGAATTATCAATGAATGGGTTCCTTTCTGCCCGGGACATCTTCAAGCATTAAAGCACATAAATGCCTTAAGGTTTTCTCTGCCAGGCAGTTAACAAACAGGTTGTAACATTAATTTTCATGCATGCTTTATTTATTTTAGTATATTTTAAATGAGGGAGAAACATGGATAAATTAGAACAATAGAATTTGAGATGGGATTAATTAAGTTACATTGCTAAGACTAGAGGGATTTCCCACTGTTTAATGCTGTGGACATTATAGCCATTTGTTTGTAGTCTATGGTTAATTTTGTTTGGTGTAATTTAAATGTGCAGGGGGAAGTTTATCCTGCTCTGGTTTTATTCCCAGCAGAAAAGAAGATTCCTCTTCTTTATGAAGGAGATATGGCTGTAATTGATGTTATGAAGTTTGTAGCTGAGCATGGAAGTAACTTTCATCATCTTATCAGAGACAAAGGTAAATATTTTTTATTGCATGATATATATTGTTGTGTAAATAGCTTATCAAAAGGCATCTTAGTTGCTTATTGTTTATGTTAAACTTGGATCACATGCTTTCTTATAATCATTGCCATATCCTTGTTTCCTATCCCTTTGAATTCCTGGCATCTGCTTGAATTAATGAAGTTGCATTTAGACTTCAAAAGGACCTTCTAATAGCACATCATCTCTTAATGCCTTGTCCTCTGTTTATTAAACTTGAACATTTACTATGGTAGCCTAAATTTATTCTTGACTTTGTTTCATTGTCCAGTGGCAGTTCTGTGGCTATCTGAGAGAGTGGCCGAGAGTCAGAAATCTTATGATACTTTGCAAACTGGTATCCATGTGGAGACACTTCATACACGCAACAAATATCATGGAGCTCCAGGTCAAGATAGAATACTGGACCAGGTGGTCAGTCCTAACCTGATGAGTTCACCTGTATCAAATGGACTGCATGAAACATTGCCTCCTGTGGTGATTGGTTCAGTGCTAATTGCTACAGAAAAGCTTCTGGGGATCCAGCCATTTGATGGATCAAAGATTCTCATTGTTGCAGCTGATCAAATTACTGGATTTAAAGGTCTTATCATTAACAAACATATAAAATGGAGTATTCTGCCGAAATTGGAAGAAGGCACGGAGAATTTGAAAGAGGCTCCTTTGTCCCTTGGAGGTCCAGTTATGAAAACTGGAATGCCCCTTTTATCCTTAACTAGAACAGTTTCTGGAAATAATTTACCTGAAATCCTACCTGGAATTTACTTCCTTGATCATGCTGCTACAATTCGTAAAATTGAGGAGCTGAAGTCGGAAAATCTACCAGTTGGTGATTACTGGTATTTTTTGGGGTATTCAAGTTGGGGATGGAAGCAGTTATATGATGAGATGGCGGAAGGAGCTTGGAACTTGAGTGAGGATGCAATGAGACATTTAAATTGGCCTTGACTGCCATTGATTCACTATCTTTGCTGTACTATTAACACATTTTTTTAACATGTCCTTGTTAATTATAGAAATAATTTATAAAGAACATGTAATAGGAACGAGGAAATAACATCCAACAACATACGTGATTCATTAGAAGGCCTGAGGCGCAGAATTAGGAGAATGTGTGCTCGGATAAGTCATCCAAAATTTTGTGTAGAGATGGTTACTTGAGTACTTCCACACTGTGTGTCTACTTAAGTGTGCCTTTACACCAAATATGCCTTTTTGCACGGCATGTTTAATTAAGCAACATGGAAAAAAACTGTAATCCAAAGATAAATCCGTTGAAATAAGTGTCTGCGTGTGATGACGAAGCAACTGATGTGTTTAGTGAAATTCTGTTATATGTTAAGCTTTGTTTGGCTTTAGGAACGGAAATCATTGTTAAACTAACTTACAAATTTCCACTACATAGATGATTATAAAATGAACAAAACAATAGCCGCATATTTTTTCTCTAAAGATATACAGTGATAAGAATAGTTGTCTGTAATATGATCCTTGATAGTTTATGCCCTTGTTTATTGCCATTTTTTATTGTGCTTGAAACACAAATTTGATATTTTATTTATAATTGGAATATTATACAATGGTGACCAAATTATTCCATTTTTATTCAAGTTGTGTATATTTCAACGTGTATAAATTTTGTTAAATTTGAATTGCGCATCATTTGAGTTCATTCCCATAAGATTAGGTCATTTCATTTATACTGTTTCAAAGAATAAACTTGATTCCCAATCCCAAATCAATTTCAGGTAAGCATTTTTTTTATCTAAGATTAATTTTTAAATCAAAATAAGTTAAAATAATTCTATATTTGAATGATTAAAAAATGATAAGCATTACGTGAAAAATCCAAACGAAAACTACCATTACAAAAAATAAAAGAAGATTTGTTGGAAAACTCTAATATGTCCCTAGAAAACTACATTTGCACACGAGGCTTTAAAGCCTTAAACAAACGCCAGTCACACATGAAGTGAAGATAAGGTTAAACCTTTATAGAAATATGAAAGAAATATCCCATATCTCTGAAGTGAGTGTTGAGTTATGGCAAATGCTGGAAATTTGGTATCTCCAAGAAGCTTCAATCCAATTTTCAATCCATGTCACTCTGCAGCGAAACTCAGAACCTTGAGGTTTCTCTCTCGGTTTCACTCTCATTCTAATGCCACTATTACTGCGTCTACCAAAAGAAAGGATAACTCCCACTATCCATTGGTAACTAACCAACTAACCATGTTATTTATTCCATAACCCGATTTTGCCATGCCATTTACTACATATTTTATGATTCTATGATTCTTTGTTAACTAATTAGTCATACTTCCATTTCTTCCCCAGTGAAAGCAAACTCCCGTATTGAATATGTTAAATATCATTCATAATTTTCAAATCAACTTAAGTTCAATAAATTGAACTCTTAGTTAAGCTAGATCAGTTCCTTACCTATTGATATAGGGTGGTAAATTAAAAACTTTAAGTGCATTACACATATACTCGTGATATAAATAGTGTCTTCTTATATATTTTTACAACCATGATGGCAAAAAATCAAAATGACTCCTTAACAATATTCTATTGATGTTTACTTTATGTGATGAAATGTAGATTGGGAAGAACACGAGCAGGGCTCCACGGCGTCTGATCACAATATCACCAGGTGATGGTAGATACCATGGAGATTGGACATGTGACTATCTTGTGTCTTTGCATGATCTACAATTACAGGATTTGATTGAAGTTGAAGATGGCCCTCATAAGGATGCCAACGTGTTCATCAACCTCTCCATTCAAAAGGTGCTTTCAAGAATTTTATTTTCATGTGTGAATGGAAATTCTTGGATTTAAATTGTGAATGAAACTCTTCAATTAATGTACCAAAGTTAGTGTTTATGCATTTTTACCATTCTATGTCATTGACATGATCTTGAATTGTACTATTTTGTATCTTCATTCACTAGAGTGAGTTAGTGCTCCCAATTAAATGATTGTTTAATTTACTCACTTGTTTACACTTGTGCATAGCATGCTAGCTTTGGTTTATCAGTGGATGGAAGAGTCACCACATCCTTCACCAGAAAATGTAGCAACTGCTGTACTCCATATTGCCGACAGGTATTTCATTCCATCATGAACATGTGCTAATTGTTAATTTCTTGATTTCATATTTGTTACTTAGATTCCTTGACAATGTAGATTATTTTTATTCAAATACCAAGCACGGATCATTATTGTAATTTGAAACTGATTTCTTATTTGCATTCTTTTATCTGCTTCTTATATAATTTAAAAACAGTTTATACATAAATACTTTAATGTATATATAGCACAATGCCACAACCTACTAGGCTCAACCTAGTGGTGGAAGTTTGGATAGTTTGCTAACCTCAGTATTTCATTGCGCACACAAAAAAGAGTTGTTTATACAGTGCAAACCTTAGAGGGCCTCCAGTCATCAGTGTTTGCAACTGTGCCTGCAAGACTAGTCTCACAAATATGCTTCTGAGATAACAATTTTGTACTGAAGTTTGTTGTTAATTCGTTTATAAATAAAGTATGGTGCATTTTAGCATTAACAGTGTGTGAATAGAAATGAGGTGAGACTAATTTTACTCAGATAGTGAAAACTGTGAAAAAGCGAAGTGGTGTGTGCGGATAACATTATGCCTAAATCTTAATTCATTTTGTATGATCTTGTCCTCAATTACCATTGGATTAAAATCTGTCACATTCCTCACACCAGAATAAAAAAAACTACACACCATTTTACTGCGTATATTTTTTTTCAGATAGATATTAGTTTATTAGTGTTTTTTTGTTAATATTACTGCGTATCTGCTCTTAAGTGAACGAGTATTATATTTAAGTGGTTGAAATGTTAGAGACCTTTGATAAAACATTATAACTATTTATTCAATAAAAAACTCATGTGTAGCAGACTCACCTTCCTCTGAACTTCTCTACCTTAAGAAACTCGCGCTTTACCCATATATCTGCGTTTTGGGACAATTAAATGCACAGCACATCTAAGAATTTATTGGAATGAAGATGTCTTATTTGACTACCAAATGTTATTGCAACTGATGTTTTGCTTGCTATTTAAATATTATGCATGTGTTTTCAGGGTGCCCACACACGCGCATAATACATTCTTTATCTAATGTTGAAGATATCATCTAAATTGTCCAATCCTGATTATGTTTTGACGTGTGCTACTTGCCAACGGTTACAGATTGATGCAAAATTTAACGTATGGGTTCTTATAGCAAGCAGAGAAGACCGCAGGATCCAGCAACCTGAAATCGGAGGTGATCCTTATGTAAGTCTCAAGACCCCGTTAGTTTCATTCTTCTTGTGTCTTCTTTTGCACATGGATAAAAGTGTCCTAAAGTAATTTCATTTTCAATTTAGTAGAACTTGGAGAGGGTAGATACATGCAGCCTTACCTTACAAGTTGAGATATTATTTAGCTAACAAACGTTACAATTTAAGCCTCAAAATGTGTTATCACAAAAGTTGCTTCTTTAGCAGATATATTCCATGTTTATGCACTGTGCAGAACTGACCTCAATAAGCAATATTTCAATGTATCTAGCTTTTAACCACCATATTTAAGAAGGGGTGCCAATGCCTATACCAAATTTCTAGTGAAGGAATGATTTCAGAACATATCATGTTTCATGTTACCAAACTAATGAAGGGTAGTCTAACACAACCACTCATACAATACAGGTGATTTATGTTAGACCTGGATACGAAGTTGAGCTTGATTCTCTTGTACAAGATGCCATCCGGCTAAACTCCTCAGTAAAAGTATATCTAGCTGAAATTTACAAGTTGAGCTTGATTTTCATTTTGGAAATCCCCAGTTTTATATTTACCTTTATTTTTGCAGGATACATGCTCCGAAATATGCGAGAAATCTGAGAGCACAATACAATGTAAGCATTTCTTATTTGAAAACTTCATGGCGACCATGAGTCATTATTGATTATTTTTTCATTTCATTGTTTTGTACTACAACGTAACTTTGAAAATAAATCCAAGATAAACTTATTAAAGACCTTTTGTTTTTCAGATACATCTGGACAAAGCCAGGCTTCTGTTGATAAAAGGTGGTCTAGACTATTGGAACTAAAGAAAACAAATTTATGACTTAATTATGGCATAAAATAAAAAGTTTAATGTACAGAATAATCATTTGTTTCCAAATAGATTGTATGTATAATATTGATGAATAATATTCTCCTTTCTGAAAGTATGACTGCTTGGATAATCCATTTTCTTAATTCTGCATATGCATACTTCTGCAGATATTGGATAATTTTATTTTATAAAGCAGTTCAGCTTTTTGGACTCTCAATTATAAGTGAGATGCTTATAGTTTAAGCATTATCTTTTGAAGTATGATCCTTTTTACAGTGATAAAGTTTAAATTTAGCTACTTGTGAAGAATGAAGCTGACTTATAAATAAGATTCAAGTTTGTTTTCTTTTTAAAAGAAAATCTACAATTAATACCGTGAATTTATTTGAATAAGTGAGTCAGCATTGCTAAAATGAAACTAATATCATTGTCTTCCAATTTCCAAAATCCAAATTCAGACATTGAAAATGATATTTTCAGATTTCTGCCACAGGAATTTTTTCCAATAAATAGGCAACTACAATAGCCGTCTTCATGAAGAAAAATATTATGAATCTCAATATTCATTTTTAACACCAAAAAACGGTAATAGTTTCAACTGTCATCCACACTTATAACCAGACGAGCTTTTAAGGAACATGATCCACATGGAAGAATCACTGATCCAGGTAAAGCATCAACATTGAGTAAAGATATCCTACTTCCCTCCCTCAACAAGGAATACCTCATTTTCTGCAATTCTAACGAGTCTACAGAGAAGTAATCACCACATCGACACTGATAAAACAATTCCAATGCTTCTCCATCATCTTTAATAATCGCATCCTGCAAGCTTAACTCTTCTGCAACTTCAGCAGCCAAGATATCCCACCTCGAACTTCGCAGCTCATTATCATAAGACAAACGAGAACTTGAATCACTCAGAATTTCCCATGCCTTTTGTACTTTGAGAAATCTCCCTTCATCTGTTTGATTACTGCTGGATGATGTCTCTGATGTCTTCAATAGCTTATCAGGATGTAAACTGAGTATGGCACTACGGTAATTAGCACGGATTTCTTCATAATTTGCATCTTCCTTGACATTGAGAACCTCATAATGGGTTTCCTGAATGGCATTCTTGTCCAGAAGCATTTTTTTGAATGCTAATTGGTCTCAATAAAATCACCAAGAGTGCAAGCTTGTCTGCACTCAGCATAACAAATAAACATCAGAATTCAGAAGCAGGTAAATGGCCATACTATTATAACAAAAGGTACAAATCTGTGTAATTATAATAATAAAATTCATTTGTAACAAAAGGTAAATGCCCTAAAACCACTTGTCGAGGAATCAAAACTGAAAAAAAATCCTTTAAAATCATCGTTAATGCACTCTTCCTCTATATTTCAAGACAACTCAAACACAATTATAAATAAAAACTTTTTAACTCTGGTTCCTTAAAAAGGGTCATAAGGGCACCCGTTATAAATAATCACCAAATCGTATATCACAAAATGTCTTTGGAATAAATCCAGAAATCAATGGAAATTATGGAATCCAATTGAATCCCATTATTTTGAACATCATTTCAACCTGTGATGTTAAAACGTAAACACTATCTGCAAATATTGTCACTTGTATTATGAAGTACATCAATCCAGTACTCCATTTGAGCCTTAATAGTAATTTCTCATTCAGAAACTCAATAATAAATAACCAGAAAATAATTCATTAGTATTAAAAAAATTCAAATCCGTGTTTTTTTAAAACACAACTATATTCCATGGAGATAGTCCTGTTTGAGCAACATCCACAGCTAATTCTCACAGCGGAATCTTTTTGTTCATACATCTACTAGATTTAAATCCGAAACCTTGAACCAATTACTCATTAGTATTCAAACATGTATTTAATTAATTAATCAAAATTTAAATTTAATCATTTTGAAAGCTTTCAAATAATCCCAAAATGTAGATTAAAAAAAAAAGACGCAACCGCGGTGAGCTCGAAGGAAATCAAAATTGAAATAAGTATTCATCCACGATGAAATAAGTAAATAAATAGATAAAGAAACTGTATATTATTATGAAATTAGTGTGAAGGGTTTGTTATTAGACAAGGGCGATGAAGCCGAAATTGAAGATGGTTATATTCAATTTTGATACGTAGAGCATACGTATCGGGTGAGAGCCACAGCCGATGTGATATACCCTTCTAATGATCAAAATCCCCTCCTCTTCTTCAAGAATGACAAATAGAGACAATTTCTATATCCGTAGATTTCTAAAAATTAGTTAATTTTGTTAAAATAATTGAATATGACAATATCTCATAATTTTTGTTAGTATTTTTTTTAAAAGACTGCCCTTTAAATTATATATGATTTTCATATTTTTCTCTCTTCTCATTAAAAAATTTAATGAAATATATTCTTTAATGTTAGTTAATTGTTCATACTTTTTATAATCTAATCATCTAACTTCACACAAATTAAAAATTCACTTATTCAGTTAAATATATTAAATTATTAATTATTTTTATCATTCTTCTAAAATTACCTTTAATATTAATAAAGAAAAAGATATATATATATATATATATATATATATATATATATATATATATTAATATACCACATTTGGTGCTTGGAGCACCAAATGTAGTGTTTGGAGGGTGGTTAGTGTTGGATGGAGTGGAAGAGGGAGGGAGTATTAAGGAGAGGGTGACCAAATAGGGAAGTGCAAAAGTAAATAAGCTTGTAGAGGGAGAAGGTAGTATTTAAAAAGTTAAGAATCTAATTTTCCCAAAGGGTTCAAAATTGCACAGAAGACAAATTAAAAAGACCAAAAATACAATTATGCCTTCTCTCTATCACTACGATCAAACCACAATAAATTTTTCATAAATGGAGACAATTTACACTGTTCAAACCTGCACAGTCTCTTGATTAGAGTTGTTTTTTAAAATTCATACAAATTTTACACAGACTGTGACAATATCAGGACTTCGATTCGAGTTGTATTTTTAATTTCTCCACAAATTTGCTCCATCATTAGTAAATATCATATCTACCATATCAACAGGAGTCTAGATTTCTGATTTGCATAATCATCACAAGCTCTAGTTGCAATTAATTTTGTAACCTACTAGAGCAAGATTTCTACCTAGCATGCACAGGCTATAGCGATCAGTGAAATGCGCACCACATGCCTTAAACTGTTTAGATTAATGTTCAACAATTACAAGAATCTAAGCTTTACTGGATTTAAAATTTATACGTTGAAATGACAAAATCACGTTGTCTACAAGCTTATGATTATAGAGGTAATAATTGACAAAACCGGATATCTAGTATTATCATTCTTAATATTGTATCAAACAACTCGGACGAATGTTTCTGCTAGGATATCTGATAACAATCCCATACAATCCAAAAATTCTATTATCACATTCGCAAGAAAAAGTTCACTACAATTTTATCCATTTATATGTCCGCAGCGAGGAAGTTACCGGACAGTGCAACCTGCATAAAAATAACAAACAACTTATGCAACAGATGCTACAGGCCATACGCCCATACCAAATTAATCACAACAAATAGCTCAGGAGAGGGAGGAAAAAATGTACCTTCTGCCCTAATTTGAAGGGAGGCAGTCCCTTGTAAGGACAGGTGCTGCACCTGAAAGCATCCCCTAGTCCACACTGCATACCAAAGACAACTTTGAGAACAACATCACGGTGTGTATACTAATACTCATGATACTAGCCACAGTGACCATAACTCAAACCAATCTTAGAAATCTTGTTTAGCAATGCTGATTAATAGCTTTCATGATATGATGATACATATAGATGGCAAGGATAAAGTAACTAAATTTGTTGGAGTGATATACAAGAAGATACAATACAGGTGGGTTTATAATTATAACCCAAAAGGAAAGTCCATTCCAACTATTGGCTACATAAATTTAGAAAACATTTGAAAATTGCAAACCCAACCAAGCTTCCACAGCTACATTGAAAGGAATGACAGTAGAAGGATGTTAGCATTTCTTCCATCTATAAACTAAAAAGCCATATTACTGAGCTATATATAACAAAAAGGAAAGGATTTATGATGTGTACTAGCTCTTTACTTTCATGAAATTTAATTTACTGGGAGTGAACAGGGGAAGGGGTTTTTTTAACTCTCCTTGCTTGTATAAATCACCTCAACCAAACAAAAAAGGTATCTAACCAAGCAATTGTTAAGTTATTATATAGCTTAGAACTGTCTATCTAAAATAACCAAACAAAACAGAGTTCTTATTGAACACCGCCTTAGAAAGCATAAACAATCTGTATATTGCAAAAGAAAAAACATACATTGCCACAAGCTGATTGAGGATTATTAATCTGTTCAGACGTCAATCCTAACTTCAATACTTTTTCCTCTTCTTCAGCCCTCCCACAGGTGCAATTTTTGCAGGCTTTTCTTGTACTGCCAATTTCACAATCACCTACCGCATAAACATGTTAGCAAATAGCCGAATATCAATATATCAATATCACACACAATATAAGTTAGGGACAGGAAGTAGAGAATTATTCCTTACTGGGTGGGAGCTGGGGTTTCTTCAAATCTTCTTCAGACAAAAGACTATCTTCATCAATCAGATCTGACTCAACATCAATTCGAAGCTTAGGTGAACTCTTCACCACCTTCTTTAACGCAAAAGATGAACCAATTTTCCATGAAGGTTTTTTAGCTTTGATCTATATGCAATAGCAATAGAAAGAACATTGATAATTAGAACTTATAAGATGTCCAACAGTTAAGTAGGAAAGAAAAAAGAATAACTTCTGATAACATGAATGTTCCACTCATAAGGCAATACACATAACTTGACAAGAATCACAAAGGGGGAAATGATTTTTAAAAAACTAGCTGAAATTAATGACAGTGCTCAATAAAGAAAACCATTAACTTGACTTGACTACAATAGTCGTCAAATACCAGTAGACGGCGTTTCAAGACATGTCAGCATATTATTCAACTTGTCTGACACAGTATGTATTCCATTGTACAACAAGCACAACACATGAAAACAATAGAAAAAAATGATGACTAGAGATGGCAGAAGTAAATAACAGTTTTTGAATCTTACCCCGGTTGATTGTAAAATTTGTGTTTCTGAAAACCCTGCCAATAGTAACTTGTTCTCAAGTTCCGATATCACCTGCAAAAACATTGTGGGGGAAATCAGATCATGTATAACAATTAAATCCACTGAGCCACAATATAAGCTGTTATTACCTTATCACCCAAGCCCACAACTGTCTGAGATGACCTGCGAATAAGAATTGTCCCACCTACTTTCAACACTCTAAGAATCTCTTGAATCAGTTGGTCCGTGGGACAATCAAGAGATAGCCAAGTTAAGACCACGAAATCGATAGAAGAAGATTCCACTGGTAACTTACCTGAAATTTGCAATACTATGTGATAAAAAATGGTCTCTTTGGCTACAATACAATAAAAGGCAGACAAAATGGAAAATCATGCATTTGTGAAGGGAACAGAAACTTCCATCCAACTTCTTCCAACAAACAGTAACTGGGTTGACACATGTTACAGGAATTGGACAAAATACAGGCACAGACAGGACTGGCTATTTCCAATTTTCCCACTGTTCAGGCATTTCATTGCAAAACTAAAAGCTCAGCCAGTGTTCTGTAGAAGGTCCAGAGTTTAAGTAGCTCATATGAAATTTGTCCACATTTACTATTGCGGATCAACAAAGCAAACAAATAAAAAGAGGACATATGTGACAAAGAAGAGAAGAAAATTCTAACACGATATCCTTACTCACAAGTTGCAGGGCCAAAAGTTACACAAAATAAATTCATAGTGAAGCAACAGAGATCAACACACACAAATATATTACATCCAACTCTAGCAAGTAACAACAATGCATAGTGGCAAGCATATATATTCTCTTTCCTAGATTCCCTTATTTTCTAAAATAGATAAGGAAAAGCAAATAAAAATAGTCAAAGCAAAACCTGATCTTTCCACGTCAACATACACTGCTCTCCAAGAAAGATTGGCTTATTGTATTAGGAGATTTAAAGAACAAAACATGTAAAAGTGCTTTCAATAATAATCATAATCTGTTGTTATTGAAATTTTCCACAATAGATGAAGCATGCTTATGCTTTGCTTGGCTTCCTTACTTGGAAAACAAACACATACTATAATACCCGTTCACAGAACCTCCCTCCAAGTATTAAAAATCAGAATCAAGCCATCATTGCATGCTCATCTGTTAACACGTTGGACACGAACTCTAATTTTTAAAGCACCAATTCAAGCCAATACATTATACATATAGTAGCTTAACTTGTGTGTGTCTATATATATACATATATAAAATACACCAAAGTTAATAACAGTTAATGGGTCCAGTTAACCAATGCTCTAAGGACATTGTTTAAGGAAGTAAAATTGATTTTTATTGAAAATTGTGTGGAGGTTGATTCAAAATTAGGGTGGATGGATTTTAATGATGTTTTTAAATGAAAACTTTCCTAGTTTTCTTAGGAGCACTGGTTAGCATTGTTAATTTGAATAGGCCTAATTTGTATATTAACAACAACACAAAATTCTCGAGAAAAGGTTTAGCCAAGCATCATTTGCAACAAACATGCTTTCCTATGGTAAAATCAAAGTCAGGCAAGATGTAAAGTGAAAGTAACCCCGCAAGACATATATAATCATTCTATATGCAAAATTTAACATAAAAAGGAGGCGAGAGAAATAAATACTTAATAGTGAGGCAGATGTAAGAACGAGAGGATCCCATTGGCGAAGCGTTTCATTTCGAAGCTCTTTAATCGCATCAAGCACTTGACTGATCGAAACAACTGCTCCATCTGTACATGCCAACACAGTACCATCCTGCAACATTCAAAAAGTAACAATTCGCATAAATATTTTCGAAACATAAATCAAGCGAATTTGAAATAAACGAGAGTAGAAAAGATAGAGGAGAAACCATTTGGGTGATGAAATCTTCCGGTTGAAGCAAAACAATCGAAGCTTCAAGAGAAAAATGCGAAATTTCAGAAATCAAAAACGAAATACAAACCCTGCGTCTTTTAAAGACCAACCACACGTGCAAATCACGTGACTGCTTTGGTCTTGTTCAATGTTCATGCGCTCGCCGACTCATGCGCCTTCTTTTATAGTTTCGTTTTTATAGAAGGGAAGAAGCGTAAAAATCAGGTTTAAGTTACAAACTTATATAAAAATTTAAAAATTAATAGTGATGACAATTAAAATTTCTTTTAACTATTGGATTTTTTCTTTTTTTATAAAAAAATTATTTTGTCATTTTTAATATTTAAATAAAAAGGGGTTTATATTCTTATCAAATAGGAATAGCAATTATACTAGCTTTATAAAAAAGTTTTTTTTTAAATCTGATTTACCATACTCGTATTAGATGTTTAGTTTCAGTTTTTTTATTAAATATATAATGAGCCCTTCTGTTTCAGTTTTTTAAGGAAAAATTATTCCGAATTTTGAAATTATCTTTTTTAGAGCGTTTCTTTAAATTTTTAAAACTATTTGTTTACTTAAAAATTAGTCCTTATTTTTTAGTTGGAAAATGGTTTTTTTGTATCAAAGAAATTTGTTTTTAATTCTTTTAAAGTGTTAAAAACTAATTTAGGAGATAGTGAATTTGACAAGTAGGAATTTATTTTATATTTTAGAAAAATTAAAAACCAAATCCTAATCAAATGTTTTTAAGAATTAAATCTAAGTTAGAGGATATTATTATTAAAATTTTCAAAATATGCGGAAAATTATTTTTCTAATTGCTTTAGAAATTGTAAAAAAGTAAAAATTATCTAACTTTTACAATAAAATCACATTTTCTATGGATGTAAATGACCTTTAGATACATATTTAATTAACCACAGGTATCATGACAATTTTATTCCATGTAGAAATATTTACTTTTATTTTTAAATTCTAATAAATACCTTAGTATTACTACCCTATTTTTTTTCTTTTTTATTATTTTAAAAACCATTTTTATATATTTTAAAAATTCAACAAAGAAAATGTTAATAGGGTGTTTGGTATCAGAAATATTTTTAAATGTATTTAATATACTTAAAAGTTTCATGATAATAATTTTTAAGTGTGACTATAACTTTTGTAACATCCCTGATGTTTTAATGAAAATTATGAAATGGGAAATATTAGTGAATGTTTAGAAATTCTATTTAGTATTTATTATGTCTGAGCCGGTGTCGAGATCGGTCTCAGAAGCGCGGACATGCAGAGCTGAAGATCGGATGAGTAAGGAAGAGCGGGCAGGACTAGGCGGTCTGGTCCTACCGTTGTGGGGAGAGCGCCTCACACGGGGTCACAGCCCGGATTAACCTCACACTAACTGAAACAACGAACGTGTGTGACAAATAGTCGAGAGCGGATGATATATCCGATCTCTCAAGTTGTAGCTCGGATTTCCGAGGTATGAACATTAAGTTAGGACGGCGGGGTCGATATTTATATCGGACCTATACTCTGGCAAATTATTAGAGGATTATGACTACCTGGACGTTGAAGGGATAAACACGTGTAATTGAGTTGATAACCATGCAATAGTTTAAAATAGTGAAATTGATTAAATTTAGTAAGAATACAAATAAAATAAAGGAAAAGACGATCTTGCCCATGAGCCATATATATATGAAGATTCCCTTCCTTCTTCTTCATTTTACACAAGTTGCCTTTACTATCAGCTTGCTCCTTCTCTTTCGTTTGCCTCTTCTCTCTTAACGTTGATCTGCATGCACTGGAGTGAGACTCCATTTGTGTTTGAACTACAATTTAACCTCATTCCTGTGATCGAGACTTCCAGGTGAGTCTACTGATCCAATCCAATTGTAATCCCCTTATTTCTTTCATTCTTTGGCGTTAAGAGCCATGCATGGCTATATTCGTAGCTGTTCTCCACTCCCCTGGTGAGTGTGAGTCCAGATGTTGTCCATGAACTAAGGACGTTGAAGTGATGAAGCTGTACTTCATGATCCGTAGGTAGTAGACTAAGCAACGGAAGACTGAGTGAAGGAGTTGAGATTTCAGAATCGGTGCTCAGAGAAAGAAATCGGCACAGAGCGCAGATCATCGAGGCGTAGAACCAGAGTAAGGGGGGTGTTCGGGTTATAATTAATTAGAATAGGACTTACTTCTTAATCAGATCTTTGAGGTAACGTAAACAGACTAAGGAAAAATGTTGTTAAATGTAATTGTGTGTTTATACTTGTGCATGTGTGATAGTGTACATTGATGAGTTGAGAATTGGGTGTGTGGTTGAGTTATCATGCATGATCTTGAAATATTTAATATTGACGTAATCAGTGTTATGCGACTCTGGGTTAGCAAGTAGGCTACCCGATGGATGAGAAAATTAATATCTAATGTGAAATGATCAGTGTTATGTGACTCTGGGTTAGCAAGCAGGCTACCCGAGGGATGAGAAAATAGATATTATTATGAAAGGTAAATTGTTGAATGATTATGTGGTATGGGATGGCCGACGGTATATGATAGCCCCTCATTTCCGGCTCCCCGTGGTTTTCGTGCCCAGTTGAGCTACCCAGTGGTCAAGTAGGACCCAGTGGTCGAGGTGGAGAGTCAAGCAGGACTCGGTGAACCAAGCAGGGTTCACGGGGTGTCAAGTAGGACCCCCAACTGAAGGCCAATCCTTTAGTATCCGGATACTAGGAGTCAAATTGTATGAGAGTCAGTTGTGATGAATGTGATGAATGTGATGTATATGATGAATGTGATGAATATGATAAATGTGATGGAGATTGTGTAGCTGGTCTAATACAGTTATTGCATGAAATTCGTTATGTTGTGGTATGCTTACTTATAGATGATGCTTGAGGCGTATGTGTTGATATGCATGTATAGTGTTAAATTCCGTTCTATATTAATTATTATGCCAAACACTCACCCTTGCATTTTTTTTAGTAACCAGAGTCAGGGAGGGGGAAGGAGCCGTGGAGCCGCGCCAAGGGGAAGAACGGTGCCAGGGTCCGGATGAAGTTGAGTGACTCTTTATAGAGTCTTATGTGTGTATAAAAACTCCATAGTGTAATTATCAGTTGTGCTTAGTTGAGACCGGATTGAATGAAAAATATATTTCAAAAATATATTACTGTTATACGCATATGTTTTTATGGTAACTTCGTGGGTTCACAGAACCATTTTTAGAGTGAAGTTTTGTGAGACCGGTTGTACGTTAGGTATAATCCGATGTGCGAAAGGTGTTCGTTCACGAATAGCACTTTGTCTAAGTGAGAGTCCGGAATCTCGCTTAGACGAGTAGGGACCCCGCTCAAGCGAGACGCCCTGATTTGCCTTTCTCTCATCCGTTGTGTTCGAAATAAATTGTTTTATCTAAATATCGATTAATTTTCACGGAAAAGGAAAAATTTATTGTAAAATGTAATCGTTTGAATAAAAACAAATGTAAAGATAATCTAGGACGTTACACTTGGTATCAGAGCTGTTCTTTCTAGAGCCGGTGTGTGGGCCGATCTAGTGATTGTGATAATTTTATGAAAGTTGATTGTGTTTTGTTGTGTTGAGATTACGTGTGGTCTGGCACCGTTCCCTTGGCACTCCACTGGCGTAGTATTCTATGAATATAAGGTAAATCTATAATCCCCTGACTGATCTTGGTTATTAATGGTGATGTGTTTGCCCATTGTAGAGTTGCTAAATGGACGGAGAGACTAGTTCTGGGGGAGGAGATGATTTCTTCTCTAAATTTACTCAGCTGATGAGTAGGACCGAGTCCGGTCCCACTCTGGATAAATTCCTGAAAAGGAATCCTCCGACTTACAAGGGGGGACATGACTATGATGGGGCATATATTTGGATTAGGGATATCGAGCAAGTTTTTGAATATTTTGAGTGTTCTGAGGAGCAAAAGGTTTTATTTGCTACATATCAATTGAAAGATGAGGCTAGAGTATGGTGGTCTCGCGTGAAGGTGCAAATGAACGCAGCCAATGAGCTGTTAGTATGGGCGAATTTTCGGAGGAGGTTCCTTGTTAAATACTTCCCAGACAACTACAAAATCCGGAAAGAAATGGAATTCCTGAAGTTAGAGCAAGACCGGATGTCTGTGGCTGAGTACACCAGCAAGTTTGATGAGCTGTGTGATTTTTACCACCCTTTCTCGTTAGAAGGGACTGAAGGTAGCAAGTGCGCCAAATACGAAGCTGGGCTACAGATTGAGCTCCGTAGTGTAATCGTACCGATGGAGATTAGGGACTATCCGACCTTGGTGAACAAAGCAAGGCTGACAGAAGAAGTGCAGTTGCAAAGGATGTCGCAGCCAAGAGATAAAAAGCCATTGAAGGCAAAAGGTTTCAGCTTCAAGAGGATGGGTAAATTCTTCCGAGGTGGCAAATCCTCTGCTACCTCCTCATCCTCCTCTGGTCGAGGTTCCACTGGTCGATCGGGTAATCCCCCTGGGAATCGTACATGCTACAATTGTGGCCAGGAGGGACACATTGCCAAATATTGCCAAGCTAATCAGATTGTGTGCTTCCAGTGCGGACAACCAGGGCATCTCAGGCCCGAT
Organism: Clitoria ternatea; assembly: GCA_037962975.1. Lineage (NCBI taxonomy): Eukaryota > Viridiplantae > Streptophyta > Magnoliopsida > Fabales > Fabaceae > Clitoria > Clitoria ternatea. The sequence continues at coordinate 72,255,001 of CM075676.1, forward strand.
TGCCCTCAGAGGCAGCAACAGGGCAGGACGGATAACCGGACTAACTCTTCCGGAAACCGGGGTTCCAACTTCACGAGAGGAGGTCGGAATGGAGCTGGTAGAAGGAACCCACAAGTGGGAAGATATGACGCTCAATCTAGCGGTGCCCAGAACGCCATGACTGGGCGTGTATTTGCGTTTGATGCTTCAGAGGCTACGAGGAATGACAATCTGGTACAGGGTAAATGCCTCATCTGTGGTTATCTAGTTGATGTGATTTATGATTCAGGTGCAACCCATTCCTTTATTTCGGAAAGCTGTGTGCGACGACTTGGTCTGCCAATCAGTTTGATGGAGAACGCTCTTATTGTTTCCACTCCAACTGGTTCTACTTTCTGTGCAACTACAGTGTGTAGGGAACTACCGATGCAAATCGAAGCCCGTACTTTTCGAGTGAATCTTATCTGTATGCCATTGAAGGACTTAGATGTTATTCTAGGTCTTGATTGGCTTGCTGCTAATCATGTGTTGGTCGACTGTTATCGAAAGAATATTGTTTTCTCCCAAGAACTTGACGTGAAGAACGGGGTGAGCGATGTCCTAGCCACGTATGTTGTTTTATTCACTTCTGAGGGTCGACATGACCTTCTGCTAAATGATATTTCGATTGTTTATGAATTTCCTGACGTTTTTCCGGAAGAAATTCCGGAGCTACCTCCCAGTCGAGAGATTGATTTCTCTATTGACTTGATTCCCGGAGCAGAACCGGTGTCCCGAGCACCATATAGAATGTCTTCGGTGGAATTAACCGAAGTGAAGAAACAAGTAAACGAATTATTAGAGAAGGGCTTTATCCGACCTAGTGCCTCACCCTGGGGCGCTCCGGTGTTACTGGTAAAGAAGAAGGACGGTAGTATGCGCATGTGTATTGATTATCGACAGCTGAACAAACTGACGATCAAAAATAAATATCCACTACCCCGGATTGATGATTTACTGGACCAGTTGCGAGGCGCCGCTGTGTTCTCTAAGATTGACTTGAGATCGGGATACCACCAAATCCGAGTGAGGTCGGAGGATATCCCAAAGACAGCATTCCGGACTCGTTATGGGCACTTCGAGTACGTGGTAATGCCCTTTGGAGTAACAAACGCTCCTGCCATTTTTATGGATTATATGAATCGGACCTTTCAACCGTACTTGGACCAGTTTGTGGTGGTCTTCATTGATGATATTTTGGTATATTCGAGGTCGGACGAGGAGCATGCTCAACATCTTCGACTTGTTTTACAAGCACTCCGCGAGAAGAAGTTGTACGCTAAATTATCTAAGTGTGAGTTCTGGAAGAGTAGTGTACAATTCTTAGGGCATGTAATTTCCCAGGAAGGAGTCTCGGTCGATCCGATAAAAATTGAGGCGGTTATGACTTGGGAGACACCGAAGTCAGTAACTGAAATCTGGAGTTTCCTTGGATTAGCTGGATACTACAGACGTTTCATTGAGGGGTTCTCTCGGATAGCACTCCCTCTGACTCGATTGACAAGGAAAGGAAACCCTTTCGTGTGGTCGGAGAAATATGAATTAAGTTTCCAAACTTTGAAGCAATGTTTAACTACTGCACCCGTGCTTGCACTGCCCGATGTGACCAAAGAATTTGAAGTATATTGTGATGCGTCCAAATTTGGAGTGGGGTGTGTGTTGATGCAAGCGGATCGAGCAATTGCCTATGCTTCAAGGCAATTGAGGCCACATGAGGAGAATTACCCGACTCACGATCTGGAACTGGCAGCAGTAGTGTACGCGCTAAAGATTTGGCGCCATTACCTGTATGGAGCTCGCTTTGTAGTATTCAGTGACCACAAGAGTTTAAAGTATTTATTTGATCAAAAGGAGCTAAATATGAGACAAAGGAGATGGATGGAGTATTTGAAGGATTATGACTTCGATTTGAAGTATCACCCGGGTAAAGCAAATGTTGTGGCAGATGCACTGAGCAGGAAGGTATTGCACGTGGCTTACTTAATGGGCAGAGAACAAGAATTGCTAGAAAGCTTTAGAGATTTGAATATTGGGGTGGTCATGAGTGCACCAAATCGAATGACAATTGGAATGTTAAAAATCTCCAATGAATTTCTGGAGTCTATGATGGCGGCGCAGAAAGAGGATGAAGAGTTACTAAAGTTAATCGACAGTCAGGCCCAGGGTAAAAATGAGGAGATAACTCGAGGAGAGGATGGCGTATGGAGATTCAGGAATCGAGTTGTGGTGCCTGCACATGGAGGCTTCAGGCAGGCGGTGTTAACCGAAGCACACAAGAGCTCTCTAAGTATACATCCAGGAGTGACAAAAATGTATCATGACTTAAGAAAGGAATTTTGGTGGCCAAACATGAAGAAGGCAATAATCAAGTACGTGAAATCCTGTGTTATATGTCAGAAGTGCAAGGTTGAGCACCAACGACCTCCGGGTTTGCTTCAACCTCCAGAAATTCCGATCTGGAAGTGGGAAGGTATCACCATGGACTTCGTGTCCGGACTACCCCGTACTCAAGCCGGATACAACGCTATTTGGGTGATTGTTGATCGACTAACCAAAAGTGCGCATTTCCTGGCAATAAATATGAAATGGTCGTTAGAGCGATTAGCTAGGTTGTACGTTGCTGAAGTCGTACGACTGCATGGTGTGCCCTCAAGTATTATCTCCGATCGGGATCCCCGATTTACTTCCAGGTTTTGGGTGAGTTTGCAACAACAATTGGGTACTGAGCTTAAATTGAGTTCGGCTTACCATCCCCAAACCGATGGTCAATTAGAACGGACTATACAGACTCTTGAAGATATGTTAAGAGCATGTGTACTGGAACAGGGCGGATCATGGGAGAAATACTTGCCCTTGGTGGAATTTGCATATAATAACAGTTACCATAGCAGCATTGGGATGGCTCCATACGAAACTCTTTATGGTCGAAAATGTCGTACTCCATTATGTTGGAATGAGGACGGCGATGCCCTTCATCTGGGGCCTGAGATGATTCAAGAGATGAACGAACAGATCGCTTTAATCCGGGAGAAGATAAAAATTGCCCAAGACCGTCAGAAGAGCTATTATGACAATAGGCATAGACCTTTTGAATTCCAAGTGGGTGATTGGGTGTTTCTAAGAATTTCACCAACTAAAGGTGTAGGTCGAATCTTGAAAAGCCAAAAGCTTAATCCGAAGTATATTGGACCCTACCAAATACTAGAGCGGATTGGTGAAGTCGCATATCGGCTGGATCTTCCTCAATCATTGACTAACATCCACAACGTGTTCCACGTATCACAACTTCGAGCCTACATTCCGTGTGATACAATGATTGTACCGAGTGATTCCATTGAAGTGAAGGAAAACCTGACAGTAGAGGCTGTACCGGTTAGCATTGAAGAACACCAAACCAAACGTTTAAGGAACAAGGAGGTACCGCTGGTGAAAGTGAAGTGGCAGAATTTACATTGGATGAACTACACTTGGGAGTTAGAATCCGATATGAGGCGGATGTACCCTCATCTTTTTCAATTGGAACACTGATTTCGGGGACGAAATCTCCTTTTAGGGGGGGTGAGTGTAACATCCCTGATGTTTTAATGAAAATTATGAAATGGGAAATATTAGTGAATGTTTAGAAATTCTATTTAGTATTTATTCTGTCTGAGCCGGTGTCGAGATCGGTCTCAGAAGCGCAGGCATGTAGAGCTGAAGATCGGATGAGTAAGGAAGAGCGGGCAGGACTAGGCGGTCTGGTTCTACCGTTGTGGGGAGAGCGCCTCACACGGGGTCACAGCCCGGATTAACCTCACACTAACTGAAACAACGGACGTGTGTGACAAATAGTTGAGAGCGGATGATATATCCGATCTCTCAAGTTGTAGCTCGGATTTCCGAGGTATGAACATTAAGTTAGGACGGCGGGGTCGATATTTATATCGGACCTATACTCTGGCAAATTATTAGAGGATTATGACTACCTGGACGTTGAAGGGATAAACACGTGTAATTGAGTTGATAACCATGCAATAGTTTAAAATAGTGAAATTGATTAAATTTAGTAAGAATACAAATAAAATAAAGGAAAAGACGATCTTGCCCATGAGCCATATATATATGAAGATTCCCTTCCTTCTTCTTCATTTTACACAAGTTTCCTTTACTATCAGCTTGCTCTTTCTCTTCCGTTTGCCTCCTCTCTCTTAACGCTGATCTGCATGCACTGGAGTGAGACTCCATTTGTGTTTGAACTACAATTTAACCTCATTCCTGTGATCGAGACTTCCAGGTGAGTCTACTGATCCAATCCAATTGTAATCCCCTTATTTCTTTCATTCTTTGGCGTTAAGAGCCATGCATGGCTATATTCGTGGCTGTTCTCCACTCCCCTGGTGAGTGTGAGTCCAGATGTTGTCCATGAACTAAGGACGTTGAAGTGATGAAGCTGTACTTCATGATCCGTAGGTAGTAGACTAAGCAACGAAAGACTGAGTGAAGGAATTGAGATTGCAGAACCGGTGCTCAGAGAAAGAAATCGGCACAGAGCACAGATCATCGAGGCGTGGAACCAGAGTAAGGGGGGTGTTCGGGTTATAATTAATTAGAATAGGACTTACATCTTATTCAGATCTTTGAGGTAACGTAAACAGACTAAGGGAAAATGTTGTTAAACATAATTGTGTGTTTATACTTGTGCATGTGTGATAGTGTACATTGATGAGTTGTGAATTGGGTGTGTGGTTGAGTTATCATGCATGATCTTGAAATATTTAATATTGACGTAATTTGTGTCATGCGACTCTGGGTTAGCAAGCAGGCTACCCGAGGGATGAGAAAATTGATATCTAATATGAAATGATCAGTGTTATGCGACTCTGGGTTAGCAAGCAGGCTACCCGAGGGATGAGAAAATAGATATTATTATGAAAGGTAAATTGTTGAATGATTATGTGGTATGGGATGGCCGACGGTATATGATAGCCCCTCATTTCCGGCTCCCGTGGTTTTCGTGCCCAGTTGAGCTACCCAGTGGTCAAGTAGGACCCAGTGGTCGAGGTGGAGAGTCAAGCAGGACTCGGTGAACCAAGCAGGGATCACGGGGTGTCAAGTAGGACCCCCAGCTGAAGGCCAATCCTTTAGTATCCGGATACTAGGAGTCAAATTGTATGAGAGTCAGTTGTGATGAATGTGATGAATGTGATGTATATGATGAATGTGATGAATATGATAAAAGTGATGGAGATTATGTAGCTGGTCTAATACAGTTATTGCATGAAATTCGTTATGTTGTGGTATGCTTACTTATAGATGATGCTTGAGGCGTATGTGTTGATATGCATGTATAGTGTTAAATTCCGTTCTATATTAATTATTATGCCAAACACTCACCCTTGCATTTTTTTTTAGTAACCAGAGTCAGGGAGGGGGAAGGAGCCGTGGAGCCGCGCCAAGGGGAAGAACGGTGCCAGGGTCCGGATGAAGTTGAGTGACTCTTTATAGAGTCTTATGTGTGTATAAAAACTCCATAGTGTAATTATCAGTTGTGCTTAGTTGAGACCGGATTGAATGAAAAATATATTTCAAAAATATATTACTGTTATACGCATATGTTTTTATGGTAAATTCGTGGGTTCACAGAACCATTTTTAGAGTGAAGTTTTGTGAGACCGGTTGTACGTTAGGTATAATCCGATGTGCGAAAGGTATTCGTTCACGAACAGCACTTCGTCTAAGTGAGAGTCCGGAATCTCGCTTAGACGAGTAGGGACCCCGCTCAAGCCAGACGCCCTGATTTGCCTTTCTCTCATCCGTTGTGTTCGAATTAAATTGTTTTCTCTAAATATCGATTAATTTTCACGGAAAAGGAAAAATTTATTGTAAAATGTAATCGTTTGAATAAAAACAAATGTAAAGATAATCTAGGACGTTACAGTACCTCACCTGAAGTGACTCACTCGGTATATATTTCAGTCGGCGTCAGGGGAATTCAACTCGGAGATAGCCCACTCGGATATTTATTACTCGGAAATGAGTTTCCCTTCAATTGGACGTACTTCACTCGGAACGCTGCACTCAGAGAAGTTTCATTCGGAAAAGGAAGCACTTGACGAGGTTTGACTCGGGAACGAGTCACTTGGAGGCGTTTGACTCGGAATCGAGTCATTCGAGGGTGTTTGACTCGAAAACGAGTCATTCGAGGGCGTTTCACTCGGAAATTTCACCCAGAAGTGGTTCTCTCGAACACACTTCACTCCAAATGTCTCCGAGGCCAGGACTCCACTCGGTAGTGGCTCTTTCGGTCATGTATTACTCGGAAAACATAACCTTCACTCGGAATTTCAACCTTCACTCGGAATTTCTCTCGGTCACTCAGAACAGATCCCTTTCTTCACTCGGACAGTCTTATCTAAGACATGTTTCACTCGGAAAATAGGTAATATCATTAATGGTCTATATAAATTCCATGATTTTACACAAAAATAAAATTTTTGGGATATTACAGACCATCCTCATGGTATTTATTCACTTATTAACTCTTACAGAACTTCCAAACTTCATAATTTATAAAATAAGACTACTACTAAAAACAGGGATGTTACAATTGCCACTACCATGATTATATATATATATATATATATTGCTAGATACCATCGTGATTATATTGTTAATGATGATTAAGTGTAATGTAGTTGAGATTCAATAAAATTTTTATAATAAATTTTTAAAACTCAAAACCATAAAATCTAAAGCATAAAACTATAAAACAAAATTAAGTTTTGGTTTTTTAAAATTTTAAAACTAAAAACTAAAAACTAAAAGTCATGCCAAACGGGGTCTTAGTTTCCTAAGAATATTTATTTTTAAAAAAAGACATACAGAACATAGAAATGTAGGATTTATAAGTTAAGTTTACTGGAAAATTTAAAAAATTCATATTCCAAACGTCCTTAGGGCATTGCTTAAGAAAAAAAAAGTAAAAAATTTCATTTAAAAACATAATTAAAATTCAAGTATCTTGATTTCTAAGTAACCCCACACACTTTTTTAAATAAAAATATCACTTTTATATCCTTAAACAACATCCTTAAATTTTGTTAACATCACCTTTTAATAAGAAGATAAATTTTGTCTAGCTCGACTCAACTAGATAAAATTTGGTTCAACTTAAAACTTTACTCGAGTTCCATATGACATATTTTTTTAATTTGAACTCTATTTGACCGAAGCTCCCAAATAGATTAACTTGAATTGGTTGTACTAATAACTAAAAATAATTTCTTAACGGTTATTATTCATCTCTGTATATTTTGATTAAAGTAAAAATTTATTCTTTACTATAGATAATATATTAATTTGTATTTATAAATTAAAACAAAGTAAATATTTATTTGTGAATAATATTCATGAACCAAGTTGAAGAAGCTAGTTAACAAATTGAGTCTCTAATTGGGATTGCTGAGTATCTAGCTATCTATCACGGGTCTGTCTAACTCAGTGGCAGTAGTTGTGTGAGTTGTTGTAAAGTGAAATGTGTTTGATTGAGTCTGTATAAAATGCATGCTTCATAAAATGTGAGTTGTTGTAGAGAGGAATGAGAAGCACATATTCACGCATAAAATGCATGCTTCATCAACTCTCTTCCATGCACCATTTGAAACAAATCCAAGCCATCATCACCAAATCTGGCTTTCACTCCCACCTTCCTTTCACTGCAAAGTTGTTATCTTTTTCCGCTCTTTCTCCCATCGGAAACCTCTCCCATGCCCTTTCTCTCTTCCACCGAACTCCCACCCACAATTTCTTTCTCTGCAACACCATGATTCGTGCTTTTGCCATCACATCCTACCCTCTTCAAGCTTTGTATATCTACAACCACATGCAAACCACCAATGTTGTCCCTGATCATTTCACCTTCAATTTCGTGCTAAAAGCTTGCTCTAGAGCATACAGGTTTGTCCAAGAATTTGGCCATTGTGATGAGTTTACTATCGTTTCTAAAGGGTCTGAAGTTCACTGCACGGTTCTCAAACTTGGGTTTGATCATGACCAGTGTATTCAGAACTCTTTGCTCTGTATGTACTCTCAATGTGGGTTGCTCCCACTTGCCCAACATTTGTTTGATGAAATTACCAACAGAAGTTTGGTTTCTTGGAATATCATGATATCGGCATATGATCGTGTTAATGATTCTAAATCCGCGGATTATCTTTTTGAATTGATGCCACGCAAGAATGTTGTTTCATGGAACACTGTAATTGCTAGATATGTTAGGTTAAATAACATTGAGGCTGCAAGAAGGGTGTTTCGGTTTATGCCCGAGAGGGATGTTGTGTCCTGGAATTCTATGATTGCTGGTTGTGTGTCTGTTAAAGATTATGCAGGAGCATTGGCACTCTTTTATGAGATGCAGAATGCTGAAGTAAAACCGACTGAGGTAACACTTATATCAGTTCTGGGTGCCTGTGCTGAAACAGGTGCACTGGAGATAGGTAATAGGATACACGAGTCTCTCAAAGCATGTGAGCATAAGATTGAAGGGTATTTGGGAAATGCCCTTTTGAATATGTATTCTAAATGTGGGAATTTGAATTCGGCTCGGGAGGTGTTTAATGGGATGAGAATAAAAACTGTGAGTTGTTGGAATGCTATGATTGTTGGTCTGGCTGTCCATGGTTACTGTGAGGAAGCTTTACAATTGTTTTCGGAGATGGAACAGGGGCTTGGTACTGTTAGACCAAACCGGATCACATTCATCGGTGTTTTGATTGCTTGTAGTCATAAGGGTTTGGTTGATAAAGCAAGATGGTATTTTGATCATATGGTAAAGCACTACAAAATTCTGCCTGATAACAAGCATTATGGTTGTATGGTTGATCTTTTGAGCAGATTCGGTTTGTTGGAAGAGGCACATCAGATGATCAAAACTGCTCCCTACCAAAATAGTGCTGTTTTATGGAGAACATTGCTTGGTGCTTGTAGGACACAAAGTAACGTGAAGTTGGCTAAGATCTCCTTCCAACAACTCACCAAATTGGAACATCTAACAGATGGAGATTATGTGTTGTTATCTAACATTTATGCTGAAGCTGAGAGATGGGATGAGGTTGAGCGAGTAAGGAGTGAAATGATTGACTTGTATGTTCCTAAGCAAGTTGGCTATAGCCAAATTGATAAGAATGAATCTGACAAGCTTTCCTGAACAAACCATCGACCTCTTTCTTAAACTAGACAATTCTTGGCTTTCTCCAAAGCGTGCACAAACTACTTGCTGGTTTATGTTGAACAGTTGAGGACATTTTTCAATTTTTCAACTGTACATCATCCATCCATGCGTATCAAATTGAATATTCTTTAATCACGCTAAAGAATCAATTGACAGGAAGACGGTAGATGAAGCTGGGAAACTTAAATTCACCAATATCTAATTAGTTCTTTTCAAGTTTGAGGAGACAATTAGAGACCCTCTGGTATGATCCTTACTCATTACTATTCTTATATATATATAATTATGAAATTTGCTTTTAGCATATGTTGGTAGTCCCCCAATTTTATTAATTTTTTATGTTATTTACTGAGCGTTAATATTTTTTCTACTCTGTTCTCTTGATTTTTAATTAGGTATAATTTAGTCACATCTATAGAAGGACTACTGCATCCAATCAAAAAATAGGGGTTTGAATTGCAAAATAAATAGGTCAAGTGGGTTTGGCTGAGTGTGTGATATGAGTTGATATGAGCCTTGAAACGTGTGTGATTCCAAGTAGACAAAAAAAAAACTATAAGATAAATAGAAAAATTTAATTAATTGGAAAATGAGTTTTTCGTACTCTTTAAGGTAGAATTGTAATAAGATTGCTTGTTGGTAATTTGCCGTATGTTTCTAGGAAGTTGCTGTTAAATGTTAATGATTATAAACTTTATATTCTTGGGCAATCATGGACGGGTCTAAGCCTATATCAAGGACATGCAACTAATTATGAGCTTATCCACGGACATGAAAAGACTGTTAAATAAAATGGTTCAGGAAAAGTGGTGAAAGTGCCAGTGGTTTTCCGTTGCATTCTCTTTTGTATGTTATCGCTTCTGCTTTATATATTTATATTCTGTGATAAAAGGAACAGAATGACACTTAAATATGAAGAGCTTTTGGCGAGTTTATTAATCTCTTAGTGGTGATCTGGACTTCTGAAACCGCTTATCAAGAAATTGAAGATGGGAAGACGGTGCTTTATCCACACTCCACAGCTAAGCATCTTCTAAAATCAAGTTCCAAGGAACGAAAGAGACACATCTGGGTGCCAGTATCAGTATGCAGAAAATATGCTGCAGTGGCAAAAACAATCTCATGATCCAAGGCAAGAGTTGCAACATACAGATAATTTTCATTAGAATCAGGGAGATCACACGAGACAAGATAATTTGTTCTATTCACTTTTTCCTCTCCTTTGCCAAAGATAAGGTTTCTTTACTTTGAAGCCTTGTATTAGAACAGAATTATATCACACTGAAGAACAAGTTCCACACGATGGTTGTTACACCACCCGAACGAATATCAGATCAAGTCCCTGCAGAAGTACACTTCATTTCTCTAAAACATTGAATTTACAATAAGAATTCATTTGATAAATACAGTTAAAGGCTAGTAATTGCATAATCCTAAAAGGATTGGAAAAATTAGAAAGACGTATTTCCTAATTCCTACTGCTGATCTGCGACAAAAATTTGTAGTCTTGGGCAGGCACCACTTTTGTATTAAAATATTTTTCTTAATTAACATAAAAGAAAGATACAGAAACAAAGATTTTATTAGAGAAAGAAGACAAAAGAATGGATTTTATTACAGAAAGAAAGATACAGAAGCACAACAGATTTTTTTTTTTTCGGGGAGGGGGGGTGGGATGAATACAAAAGAGGGGGAAAATAGACAAATGCTGTCCAATCCTTCACATACCCAAAATGCTGGTGCCCTTGTGTACCACTAACGAATCCATACTATCTAAAAAAATTCCATTGTATCATTCCCTATAACAAAGCATACTGCAACTTTATCCATTGAATGTCCGCAGCAAAGAAATTATGGGACAGTACATCCTGCATAACAAATGCTCCAGGTCATACCAAAGAAATGCACCAAACAACTCAGATAGGAAGAGAGAGAAAGTACCTTTAGAACAGTTTGAAAATAGAGGAAGACCATTGTTAGAGCAGGACAGAATCTTCACGTAGACAAAACCACAATCTGCAAGAGAATTGCTTCTAATTGTACAAGTCATGCTGACTGTAATTCAAACCAACCACAGGTATTCTTGTTTCATTATTGCTGATTAAAATTAATCATTAACATAGCTTTCAGATATATAAAAGAAGTACTTCAAAGTGATTAATTTTTTTAACTGCAGGATATGAAGCTACAATACAGTTATGGGTACAAACCAACTGCAAGATTTAGAATGTCTCATGAGAGAGTTATTACCAATAGGTGTGTGGACGTAATATGTGTATATATACATATATATTAGAATTTTCTGTCTTGAAATGCACAGAAGCTAAAAATGAGTATCGCCAAAGAAAAAGAGAAGAAACGAACATACATTGAGACAAGCTGATTGAGGATTATTTATCTTTCTGAAGTCATCGGTGTAGGTGGAATGACAACTCTTATGATAGATACAAAGCTTCTAAATAATCATCAATGTAGGCCAAGCTGGGCCAGTGATCTGTGCGAATACGAACTAAAGTTGAAACCTCACCAACTTCCATCTGGAAAAGAAGATGGAATCGGGGTGGAAGAAATATTAGAACAAGAAAACAGCCCAGGTTTCTTTTTCTGCTATTGCTAATAGCCCCCTTCTCATGCTCTTCATCATTGTAAGTAAGGCGGAGTGGACCTGTATCATGATTAATTACTGAAGTAGCAGCAGGTGAAGCATCTTCCCAGATGACATTCTGAATGATTCCCCCTTCCCATACGGCATCTACAAGTGGCTCCCCACTCACACCGACGACAAAGCGTGCTAGATTGCGCTCAGTTGCCTGGATCAAAGAGGTTGCAGGGATATCAAGTAGCTTGACAGATTGAGTTCCGCTGATGGCAGCAACCCCTTTGCCGCCTTTCAATTGAAAGGTCTCCCGCCCAGTGCTGGAGGAAGATCCACATGCCTCCCATAAAGTGGCGAACAAGTCAAAGTAATATCGAGGTATCTCAGCTTCTAGGACATCCGATGGGACAATAGCCTTGAGAAACATGTCTTCTATGCCTACTGTGATTCCCTGAAGTTGACCTTGGATGATCTGACCATTTTCCGCATTTGTTTCAATGTGAACGTCAACTATACCTGGTGTGGGTTCCCTTGGCTCCAAATCAATCATGACATTAGCTCTATATTTTTCCTCTTCCATGGGATAATTTCCAACACCAACAGGAACAATACTCAGGGAGACATCTTGAGATGCATGATCTTTATTACGAGGTTCCCCAATAAGAAAAGGAATTCGATAGGATGGAATTGATCCATATGGTGCAGAAGATGAGAAATTTAACACAGTTGCATATATAGCAGGAAGTGCATCGATCTCTTCCAAGGACATGTCAGCATTATCAATTCCCAATATGCGATTGAAAGTACTAGACTCAAACCTCAAACTGCATGATATTCTAACTTTTAGACCCGGCATATATCTGAAGTCAGGAATACAGGAAAAGTACTTTCTTAACGTGTTCAAAATTTCCGCGACTCTAGAATCCATAACACGGAGGGGCTCTTGTGGCTGACTTATTCTTTCAGTTTCAGGAATGACTTGTGCATCAGAACCGTCAGAAATTTCTTTTTCCTCAACGGGAGCGACATCCCTGATTCCCTCGAGATATGCAGGCTTGCTGCTGCTTACAACTAAATTTGACAATGACAAAGACCAAAACTGTTTAACAATCAAAGGGGTCAGGCGCTCCAGGTGAATGCAGGATGATAAGTTTTTAAATGTCTTGAATTTCTGAGAAGGTCGGGGTGATTGAACATTGAAAAACGAGGTTGGGTGAGAAGATGGTGAAGTTCCAAGGATCATGCCCCCCAAGCTCAGGATGTCTCTAAGCTTCTTCCCTGGAATGCAGACCAACATACGCAGGTAGATCCTGCAAACAAAATACCACATATCAGCACAGCCAGACAATCATTTTTGCAGGCCACTCTGAACTTTCCCTAGCTAGCTTTAATTTGAAGAAATGATTCACAAACCAAATGACAATGGGGGGAAATGTAAAACAGATTATTGTTGTTGTTGTTGTTGTTATTATTATTACACCAAAAGCAGCAATTCATAATGCAATACCTTGAATTATCACGAACTTCCAAATCGGGAAAACAGAGACAAGTGAAAGCAAGTAGTCGAGACAGTCTAAGGAACAATCTAGAGCTATGGTGGTGCATCAGCATAGTTCGGCAAATTCCAAGAACTCTACTTCCCTGGGACCAAGATCTCATCCCTGCATCCGGGCCATGTTTCTCAACAAGGAAAATCATGAAGTTGGTGAGCAGCTCTAACAACCCACGTGGAGGTATTGTTTGATTTTCGGCAATTCTATCAAACATTGGGAAGCAATAAACCAACTTATAATCCATTCTCACTTTCGGAAGCAAGTGCTCATCAAATTTCTGAAGTAAGCACTCACCCAACCAAGTATGCTTTTGGCAAGAGAGTAACCGGTCAACAAAAGCGACAACAACCGGAACGAGTCTCCTACTCTCCAACATCATGTTCACAAGCATCTCCTGAAAAAGTAAACTTGAATGTATCATGCCTAAAGACACGGCACCAATGAAAGACATGACCACACATCAATTTGCTGTAAATTCACCTCAACCATGGAATCTGATCAATTCAGTTACAAACATACAAGACAATTGCACTAAAAACAAAGACAACGAAAATTGACAAGAATCCTATAATGAGTGAAAGGGGTGTAGCAAAATCCACATGGGTGAATGCAGATTCTAAAACAGAGACACTCTTAAGCACCTGTAAAGTACGAAATATCATGGAGTCCAACAGATTTCTTGTGGTGGAAGAATCGTTATCAGAATGAGACGATGAAGCAATGAGAAACTTGTGGAAGGTGCGGAAAGCAACAGCAATCTCTGTGCTCCCGGGGGGTAACCATTTGAAAGAAGAGACACAAACAAGGCCATCTTCAAACAACTTCACCAGATCAACCAACTCATCAGAGCCAGAATTACCTTTCATCCTCATAACATTAACACACACTGACGAAAACGCAAGAAGGTCAAGCTTCAACGCTTTCAAAGCCAGAGGATCAAACAAAGCAGGATAAAAGGTAGAGCATGCTTCAATAATAGGCCTAGTTTTCTCAACATTCTTACTGAAAATCAACCGATTGAAACCCAAAAACCAGTGAATAGCCAACAAGCGAAACACCAAATAATGTTGAGACTCTCTTGAAATCAACAAGAGCCTGTGAGAAACCTCTCCTTCTTGACCATCAAAAGCATCAAGGAAATGCAAATACATGCTCAAAACCACATGGCACAAAACAGGGTCATACGAATGAATCATCCCAAACAACTGAACCTTCAACATCGATGGCTGCAATTCCAACGCTGCCGCCACCGGAATTATCATCCGCATAAACTCCATCATTCCACAAGGACTCATAACCTGAGGCCACTCCAGCAAAAAGGCCAAGGCCCTCCTCAATTCCTTCTGATTCAAACCTAAACTTAAATCCGAATCCTCTTTCACACACCGTGGCACGTTGAAAGGAACAATCGGAACGGTAGTGTTGAGAACTGACACGGCGAGTTTCCGAGCGACGATGCTGTGAATCACGGAGGTGAAGAGTAAGAGGTAGCACTGAGAAGCGTGGGTTCGCTCGTTCTGGCAGAGACTCCACAAGTGTCCGACAACATCGGAGAGCAATCCCGGTCTCCACCGCTCCAATTCCCTCAAGCACTCGCACGCGATGCCACGTGTGTGCCGGTCAGAGCCGAAATTCGGCCGGTTTATGACAGTGAGCAACAACTCAACGAGAGTTTCCGTTAGAACCTCGACGTCGTCGTCGAGGTTTTCAGATACGCAAATGAGGACAGAGGTGACGGAAACCATGAATTGCTCTTTGAATGCGGGAGTGATGTGGACGGCATCAAGGGGCGCGTGAAGGACGGTTTTGAAGGAGTCGATGAAACGGTGAAGGAGGTGGTGGTTGGAGAAGAAGGAGAGAGAGAACTCGTCGAGGAAGAGGAGGAGTTGGAGCTTGAGGGAGAGAGGAAAGTCCTTGCGTAGGAGAGAGGAGAGGAGGAGATCTACGAGAGGCTCCAGAGAGTTCCATTTGTGGTTGCCGCCGCCGCACTGGAATTCCTCGATTAGAGTTTCCCATTCCTGAGCTGTCAGAGGCTTGGACGGTGGTGCTGTTGCCGTCGCCGCCATCTCGTTCGGTGGTTCACAGGTTTTGACGATACTACTGCGCAAAAGGACCACCACACCACAAACCACAACTCGTGTTCCATTCGGGCCGGACCTTACCGGGTTTGGGCCGGAGGAAAGTTATGGCGGCCCGGCCCATTAAATGTTTATTATCGATCATAAAAACGAAGATACAAGAGATGATTCTCGTTGCTTCACAGTTGAAAGAGGTGGTTCCAGGTACGTTCTATTTACTACTCGGAGATTTACGTTATGGAATCACTAATTGAGCTATTTTCTTTGTTCTGATTTTACGCATATTTGTACTTGTCTGTATACAAATCCTAAACTAGAACCAGGTTCAATATTTTATTATATTATACGTAATAGTGATTTGGTCACATATCATCCTCTTCTAATGAATATTTTTAAAAGATGAACCGGTTAGTTAGAATAAAGAATTATACATTAAATTGTGCATATTTTCTGCATTCCGAGAAGCATCATTCCAGATCCAGTGACTTCGTAACATTAACTTCTTACGAGATCAAGTGAAGTTAGAATATGTTGCTTTCACGGTAGATTCCCCCACCCAAATTGGAATCAATCAATATCCTGTTATCCCCTCTAAAATTTTGAAATCTTAATTTTAAATACTTTCTTATCTCTGGTAGTAAATTTGGCGCGCAAAAACTTTACAAAAGAATGAACTTTAATCTTAATATATAGATGTAAGTGTAACCTTCATTGTTGTGGGAAAAATGAAAAGGGAATGTTTTGTCTAGTTTTTGAAGTTCTATGTTTTAGAAACAATTGCCACTCTACAGAGAGTCTATATGTACTATTCATTCACTTTTTTTATTATGTGTTAGGATGGGTGAGACTGAGATGAGATTCTTTTTGTTCAATTTTGATAGGCACCTTGGTATTTTCTATGTTTTCTTCATAATTAGTACTCAGTATGTATTATTTGGGAATTATTGATAGGTATTAACATGATATCAAAGTATATCCTAGATCCGTTATTAAGCTATTCATGAGGGGGTGTATTGTAAGTCCAACGTTAATGGCCTTCCGTATTTGTCCATGTTCTAGATGTTCATTCCTGGATACGAGAGAGTGTGTTGAAAGTCACACATTGACTAATGATATGACTAATTAAAAGTATATAAGGTGGGATAATCCCCATCCAATAAGGTAGTTTTTTGGTTGACTTAGGTCCATTATTTTCTAATAATAGGCAACTTAGTATCCTCTCGTTCCATGAGGATATGTATTGTTGGATTCTAATACATGTTAAATTAAGATTAAGATTTGAGGAAAAAGTGTTCTCTTAATTTTCTGCAGGCTGATCAGACAGTTGTTTCAAAAAGCTTGAGAGCAAATATGATATATGGAAGAATATAGCAAGAGCAGTGTTAAGAAGGCAAGGCTGAACTCATTGCTGTCAACCTTGTTAAGTGATCCTATACTTTCTGATGTCCCTAAGAACCCAACTTTGGCAGATGTTGACACACTCATCAGTCTTGAATTGGGTAGTGCCATGCGCATTTCTGTCTTGAAATTGGATGGAAATTCATTTGGTAACATACTCGCACTACTAACAACTTTTGGAAATTGCAAATTTAAAAGCTTTGCTCACTGGTTTTTTTCTTGGTGTAAGAGGTGACGGTGATGAATTCGGCCACTGCCAAGGATTTGAAACTTGCCATCAAGAAGAAGGTAGATGACATGGAACAATCCAGCATGGGTCACCGCCATATTTCCTGGTGAGTTGTAGTTCCCATTGCCATTTCTTCTTTGTGCAAAATGAGAAAAAAGTTAGTCAATTTCTTTGTTGTTTTCCTAAAGTTAGCAATAGCACATAGTTTTGATTTGATAGCAACAGGTCATCTCCAGGAATCTTAATTCCATGCAAAAACTTATATGATTGCAGGAGGCACGTGTGGGCAAATTATTGCTTGTCATACCATAACAACAAGCTACTAAATGATAATGATGCACTTCAGAATTTTGGCATACGAAATAATTCTCAGGTTTGCCCTTGTTGCTCTGATAAATGGATATTGGATTTCTTCTCAGCTAACTTATTTTCCCCGTATTCTTGTTACTTACTATTCTGATGTTTATGTTAAAACGAGTCCAAAAAACAAAGCTTTGATAAGGAAGTGATATGGTTTGCTTCCATATTAATTTTATATTATGTTAGCAACTAGGGCATGCCATTTACAATTATATTGCTTGGTATAGTATGCTCACCTATTCCCATGTTTAAACCCATGAGTTCAAAAAGTATTATCTATATATAGCTGTTGTGCTCTTATCGGTCCAGTTTTTGTTCTTTCGTGGTGTTATTAACGATGTTCTATACCCATGCAGGTACATTTTGTCCCCTATGTTATGACAAAAGAATCTCGGACACACTCGAAGCGGAGAAAGCATCGTTTTTTTCATGGCCTTAATAAGCTTTACTGATCAAGCAAGCCCATGATGTAGAATGTTCTGAAATATTTGTATAGTTCTTTCTTATTACTTGTTTTTGGACTAACAGAAAGATCAACTGGCAGCAGAGCTTTAACGTTTACAGTTGTTTCAACTCACCGGCAATTTCAGCTAGCCTTTCTTAGCGTACGTACCATCGGATAAGTAAATGTCATACTAATTTCTGCTTTAATCTTCACTATAAGGGATACCCTAGTCCCTTTCTTCAGTGGAGGAATGTGTTGTCGTCTGTGTTAAGCTGCAGCTTTCTTGTATGCAGGGAACTATTTATACCTATTGTCTAGGAGTTTTTCTCAATTTTGTTGTAAACAAACAATTTGAAAATGTGTTGCTCCGATCTCAAAATGTTGAAGAAAAAGTTGAATTGCCTTCCCATAGTTATAGCTTATAGTTTATTTAGATTTTGTTATGAAATATTGGAACAAAATAATGAAGAGGAATGGATTCTTAGAAGAAGAGGAGATGAAGTTAAGAGAGTAAGAGAAGTAAAGAGAGAGTAGTAAAATTGAAGAGAAGAAGTTATATTGTATGAATGAGTGAAGGGGGTATTTATAGGAGGTGAGAGGGGGACATTTATAAATATCAAAACTTTAGGGGGGACATCCATAATTATACATAATACTCCCCCTTGGATGTCCATATTTAGAATGTGCCTCGTTAAAACCTTACTAGGAAAAACCCAGTGGGATAAAAACCTAGTGAAGGAAAAAGAGTACAACATTCTTTACAAAGTATATCCGTAAAAATAATTAAATTACAAATATTCAATTCTCCCCCTCATCAGAACACTTATGTAAGCGTCGAAGACTAATCTTCTGTACTAGTTGCTCGAAGACTTTGGTTGGTAATGATTTTGTAAAGATATCTGCTAGATTCTCGCATGATCGGACTTGCTCGACATTTATTTCACCATTCTTTATAAGATCATGAGTAAAGAAAAATTTTAGTGAAATATGTTTTGTCCTATCTCCTTTAATATAGCCCTCTTTTAACTGAGAAATACAAGCTGCATTATCTTCACATAAAATTGTTGGTGGTAGTTTTCCAGCATGCAAGCCACAAGTTTCTTGAATATGTTGAATCATAAACCTCAACCAAACACATTCTCGACTTGCTTCATGTAATGCTAAGATTTCAGCATGATTAGATGATGTTGCTGTGATTGTTTGTTTTATGGATCTCCATGAAATTGCTGTACCACCACATGTAAACAAATAACCTGTTTGTGATCGACCATTATGAGGATCAGACAAATACCTTACCCTGCATCTGCATAACCAATTAGGTTTGCCTTAGATACATATGGAAAAAATAAACCCATGTCCATTGTACCTCTAAGGTAGCGGAATATGTGTTTAATCCCATTCCAATGTCTTTTCGTGGGTAAAGAACTATGTCTTGCTAACAGATTAACAGCAAATGATATATCAGGTCTTGTATGACTAGCAAGATACATTAGTGCACCAATTGCACTAAGATATGGTACTTCAGGACCAAGTAGTTCTTCATTTTTGTCTTGAGGTCGAAAAGGATCTTTGCTCACTTCAAGTGACCTTACAACCATTGGACTGCTCAATGGGTGTGATTTGTCCATATAAAACCGCTTTAGCACCTTTTCTGTATAAGTCTTTTGGTGCATTAGAATTCCTTCCTTCAAATATTCTAATTGTAATCCAAGACAAAACTTTGTTTTTCCCAAGTCTTTCATCTCGAATTCCTTTTTTAAGCAATTTACAGCCTTTGAGAGCTCTTCAGGAGTCCCGATGATGTTTAAATCATCCACATAAATTGCAATTATAACAAACTCTTTTCCCAATCTTTTCGTAAAAACACATGGACAAATCGGGTCATTTTTATATCCTTCTTTCAACAGATATTCACTGAGGCAATCATACCACATACGTCCAGATTGTTTCAGTCCGTAAAGAGATTTATTCAATTTAATTGAATAATTTTCTCGAGGATTTGTCTTGTACGCTTCAGGCAAATTAAATCCTTCAGGGAGTTTCATATATATGTCATTTTCAAGTGAGCCATATAAATATGCTGCAACAACATCCATGAGGCGTAAATCAAGCTTTTCACGAATCGCCAAACTTATTAAGTATCGAAAAGTTGTTGCATCCATCACTGGTGAATATGTTTCTTCAAAATCAATACCAGGTCTTTGTGAGAATCCTTGTGCAACAAGTCTTGCTTTGTATCGTACAATTTCACCGTTTTCATTTCTTTTTCTCGTAAAGACCCATTTGTACCCAACTGGTTTTACACCTTTGGGTGTTTGGACTACGGTCCCAAAAACTTTACGTTTTGCAAGTGAGTTTAACTCTTCTTGCATTGCATCTTTCCACTTTGGCCAATCATTTCTCTGTGCACATTCTTTAACAGATTTTGGCTCATGATTTTTATCATCATTTATAATATCAAGAGCTACTTTGAATGCAAAAATTTCATCAATATTGACTTCAGGTCGATTCCATTGTATACCATCCATGACATAATTTATCGAGATCTCTTTGTTTGTATCAATTTCAGGTACCTTAGTTTCTTCTGGATTTGAAACTTT
Source organism: Clitoria ternatea (assembly GCA_037962975.1). NCBI lineage: Eukaryota > Viridiplantae > Streptophyta > Magnoliopsida > Fabales > Fabaceae > Clitoria > Clitoria ternatea. Next base: position 72,275,486 of record CM075676.1, read on the forward strand.
GATTATGTCAGGAGACTCTACTGGAGTCTTTATATCCTCAATTCGACCATCCTCTTTATTTACTTTTCTTTTTCGAGGATTTTTATCTTTAGAACCAACAGGTCTGCCACGTTTTATTTTAGCTTCAGACTCATTTGCAAATTTAGATTGTCCTTCAGGGATATCAATCTTTATTGGAGTATTAACAGCTGGTATGTATGACTTAGTCACTCTTTTTGGATCAGCAAATGCATTAGGTAATTGGTTTGCTAAATTTTGCAAACTAATTATTTTCTGAACTTCTAGTTCAGATTGCTTTGTTCGAGGATCAAGATGTGAGAGAGATATTTCATTCCAGCTAATCCTTTTATCCAACTGTTTATTTTCTCCCCCCAATGGTGGGAAAATAGATTCATCAAAATGACAATCAGCAAAACGAGCTGTAAATAAATCACCTGTTAAAGGTTCAAGATATTTTATTATGGATGGACTTTCATATCCAACATATATTCCCAACCTTCTTTGAGGTCCCATCTTAGTGCGTTGCGGAGGAGAGATAGGAACATATACCGCACTTCCAAATATTCTTAGATGAGAAATATTTGGTTCTTTACCATGAACCAATTGTAAAGGGGAATATTCATGATTACTTGTAGGCCTGATGCGAATAAGTGTTGCCGCATGCAAGATTGCATGTCCCCAAGTTGAAATTGGGAGTTTTGATCTCATTAACAATGGTCTTGCTATCAATTTCAAACGTTTAATCAATGATTCAGCAAGTCCATTTTGTGTATGAACATGTGCTACAGGATGTTCAACATCAATTCCAATGGACATACAATAATCATTAAATGATTGAGATGTAAATTCACCAGCGTTATTAAGGCGTATTTTTTTTAATTGGATAATCAGGAAAATGAGCTCTTAAACGAATTAATTGAGCTAGTAATCTCGCAAACGCCTGGTTGCGAGTTGATAATAAGCAAACATGTGACCATCTAGTTGATGCATCAATTAAAACCATAAAATATCTAAATGGTCCACATGAAGGGTGTATTGGTCCACAAATATCACCTTGTATACGCTCTAAAAATATAAGTGGTTCATTCCCAATTTTCATTGGTGATGGCCGAATGATTAATTTTCCTTGAGAACAAGCAGCACATGAGAAATTCTTAGTTTGCATAATTTGTCTGCTGGACAAACAATGACCATTTGAATTCTCAACTATTTTTCGCATCATAATTGATCCAGGATGGCCTAATCGTTCATGCCAGATAACAAAGTCATTCTTATTTGTAAACTTCTGGTTTACTATGGCATTTGTTTCAATTGTACTAATATATGTGTAGTACAAACCGGAGGAAAATGAAGGCAATTTTTCCAATATACATTTCTTATCAGAAATTAACTTTGTAATGTATAGATATTCATCATTTCCTTCATTTGTGGTCTCAATATGATATCCATTTCTGCGGATATCCTTAAAACTCAACAAATTTCTTTGAGACTTCTTAGAATATAATGCACTTTCAATGTGCAATTTTGTTCCTCCAGGTAACAAAATACTGGCTCTGCCGGAGCCTTCAATTATATTTATACTACCAGATATTGTATTAACATTTGCTTCTTGTTTTACTATTTGGTAAAAATATTTCTCATTCTTGAGAATGGTATGAGTTGTTGCACTGTCTGCGAGACATATATCTTCATCATTCACATGAGCATTCATTCTTCATTAAATAAATAAAATAAATCATGAGTAAAATATAATTAACAATAATATTTAACAAAATTTTATTGATAAAGACAAAATTTACAACAAAACAAATTACATGAAACATTAAAATAATTTATTTGGGGGCACTCCCTTCTCCAACCGAGTGGTCAATTTCTTCTTCAGGAAGAGCAAGAAAATCATCAACACTAAAGTTAGAGAAATCATCATCTATACCAGTAAAATTTGTCTCTATTATTTTTCCTTTATTTTTAAGGGATTTTTGGTATAGATCTACGAGATGCTTTGGTGTGCGACAAACTCGAGACCAGTGTCCTTTGCTACCACAACGATAGCAGATGTTTTTAGTTTGTTCGCTATTTTGAGCATCTGTCCCTTTTTTCATAAGTTCTTTGTTTTTCCATGTGAATGATGATCTCTTATCATTTCGACCATGACCACGGCCAAAACCATATCCACGACCAATACCATGTCCCCGAGCATTACCTCGTCCACGACCGCGGCTACGGCCACGACCACGACCATGAGTATTATGATCGTGCGTTGCTACATTCACTTCTGGGAATGGAGCAGTTCCAGTTGGACGGGATTCATGATTTTGCATAAGCAATTCATTGTTTTGCTCAGCCACAAGGAGACAAGTAATTAATTCAGAATATTTTGTAAAGCCCTTTTGGCGATATTGTTGCTGCAGGAGCATATTAGATGCATGGAAAGTGGAGAATGTCTTCTCTAACATGTCACTTTCAGTGACCTTTTCTCCACATAACTTCAACCTTGAAGTAATTCTAAACATTGCAGAATTATATTCATTGACAGATTTAAAATCTTGGAAACGTAAATGCATCCATTCATAACGGGCTTTTGGAAGAATTATATCTTTTTGATGGTCGTATCTTTCTTTTAGATTATTCCACAGAACAAGAGGGTCTTTAACTGTTAAGTATTCATTTTTTAACCCTTCATGGATATGGTGGCGTAAAAATATCATGGCTTTAGCTTTATCTTGACTAGATGCCTGATTTCCATTTTTAATGGTGTCTCCGAGACCTTTTGCATCTAAATGGATTTCAGCATCCAATGTCCATGATAGATAGTTTTTTCCAGATATGTCAAGAGCCACGAACTCAAGGTTGGTAATATTTGACATAGTTATTTCTATACAAGGAAATTATAAAAATTAGGTAATATACTAATAATGACAATAATAAAAATAGTAATTAAACAAGTCATTTAATAAAATCAATAACCATAAGTTAAATAACATTACAAACATTTAATATAATAATAAAAAAAAAATAAAGAACGTAGCATGTAATTCACGTGAATCTACAATTGCCAATGGAATCAATAATATGTAAAGCTATGTAACAATAAAGCAAATGCAATAAATAATAATATGTAAAGCACCGTGAATGGAAATATGGAAACCAGTACTAGTAACATGCAATATTTAACTTAATAACATGCAAGGAAACCTTTCAAAAAAAAAAATAAAAATAATATTAATCATTAACTTAAATACATAAGTGATCTAATAGTAACCTGATATATCATTTAAGTTCTAATGTATTAATGGTATAATAGTAACTGGAATTATTGAAATATAAGCAAAAGCATATCCGTGACATGGCAAGGTAGCAATCAGCAAGTTACAGCAACTAGAATTATTAGCTTAGTAATAATAGCTTTAGCTTGTGAAGTTATAGTAGGTAGCAATTGACAATTAATAATTGGCAAAGTAACAAGTAACAATTCAGAAGCAATTGTGTGTTAATTATATAAAGTGTCAACGTGAAAGGTAGTAATTAGAGACAAAGTGACAAAAATAATAGTGTACAATTATATATAAAGGTAGCAATAATTGTAATAGTATAAAATTATATAAAGTAACAATAATTAGTGTCAAGTTCATGAATATAAAGAAAATAAAAGAAGCACTGTCAACATGAAGTAGAAAATTAGTGCAAAGCAATAATCAATGAATTAGTGCAATACAGGTACACTTCACGTGAAGTAGGTAGTTAGGAATAAAATAGTTCAATAATCCAACAAGTACCGAAAATAATTACAAATAACATATAAAATAATTAATATCATTATCTATTATTATTAACAAGTAACTATTATAATTCTTCAGGAACTATCAACAAGTATTTTCAAGAATTCTTCAAGAATTCTGAATTATTTGACTATCAATTTTATACATCCTACAGGGATGTTTATGAATAAGTTCTTCAGGAACCTTTTTTTTTATGATATAAATATAATCTTATACATCCTTCGGGGATGTTTAAATATAAGTTCTTCAGGAACCTTTTATAATATATACATAAATAATATAAATTAAAATTATATAAAAATAATAATAATAATTATATATTACCTTTCTTAGTCTTGACTAGATCTCAATTGGTCAGAACCTCGTGCTGATAACGTGTTATGAAATATTGGAACAAAATAATGAAGAGGAATGGATTCTTAGAAGAAGAGGAGATGAAGTTAAGAGAGTAAGAGAAGTAAAGAGAGAGTAGTAAAATTGAAGAGAAGAAGTTATATTGTATGAATGAGTGAAGGGGGTATTTATAGGAGGTGAGAGGGGGACATTTATAAATATCAAAACTTTAGGGGGAACATCCAAAATTATACATAATAGATTTTGATTTTAATCTATCTTTTTTAAAAATTTAGTTTAGTTGCTATATTTTAAAAAAACCATTTGGGCCATATTTGGTTAGACGGTAGAGATTAAAACCCAAATGGGAGGAACTGGGATTAAAACCCAAATCAACTATAACTACATCATATCTGAACTTGACCTATAAGAATTAAGTTCAGTACAGTAAATTATTAATTATTTTAATATAGTAATGAGTAGAAATTTTAGCTTCATGTTTTTATATCTTCATTAATCTATATCTATCTATGGTATAGATAATGCAACGTTTTCAAATGTCAATCACGATCTCCGAAAACAATTGTGATGGCCAAATCAGTCATTAACTTCTAAGGTTGTACATGACAGTATCGAATATGAATTTATGCAATGAAATTATCAGCGGCAGAATCATTAAAGAATTTAAAAGGATTTCGGGTGCCCTTACTACTTCAGCAATAAATTAAAATGCTAATAGTATACAAATGCAGTCTAATGAATTAGAGTGATATACTAAACTTCAACTAAACACAGTTTAGAACTTGATGTAATATAATTCTAGTATAATGGGTACGGCCTCAGACCTAATCTCTAGCTCTGGCAAAGGAGAGAGAAGATGATCGATAACACCAAGGGTTACAAAAAGAAAGAACTATCTTCTCTCATGCGATCTCCCAGATTCCAATGGATGTTTGGAAGATTCTAGATAATTTCTACTTTTAGCATCTGCATGTTTCTCTTCCCTAGCATCATGAGACGTCTTTTCTCGCCGCAGCATATCCTCTGCATACCGGCGCCACAATGCTTCTCTATCTTTTCTTGGAACCTTATTGTATCTTGAATCATATTTTAAAAGACGTTTAGCTGTTGACCAAGAATTAAGCACTGTTCTTCCATCGTCAGTTTCTTGAGATGCAGCATCTGAAGTCAAGACTTCACTTAGAAGAACTCTAAATTCATGAGCACAGCGCTAGCCAAATCACAATGATGACGAGTGTTAGGAGACAGATTTTAACAAAAAAAAGATGCAATGCTACTCCCACGGCTACCGAACCCCTCTATTCACATACAAACGGCCCTTTATCGCTAAAGAACACATCTATGTATATGTATGTGTACAATTAAACTATAAAGCACAGAAAATGCTACAGAAAACTGTTGCAACTTACTTCCTGAAGCATCTTTACATGTTCCCGAAAGAGCTTTTCTGTGTCAGACACATCAAGATCAGGATTGGATGCACGCCCTTGAGGATCTTTTTCTAATTTAGGCTTGGATTCTGTCCATGATGCCTAGGAACATGAGTAATCAAATGACATTAGTTTTTCTTCATTGAAAGAAAATAGGAAAACAAAATTTCTTGTCATTAACATTCAACTTCCTAGTAGCATAAAGTAAATCACCGGCGAGCAAGAATAGTACAAATCAACCATCTATTGCTTTCCTTTCCTTTTAGAAAAATTTAACCCTCCTAATGTACTCAATGCAGTTTAGTCCTTCTATTCGACATGGGAGTGACTACATTGCACCCAACCAGAAAGCGTGAGAATGAAGCTGAAAAAATATCAATACTCAAGGAACAAAAATGAAATTTTATAAAACTAGAGGACTAAAAACATTCTAAACCTTCCAGATTTTGGGGAGGAAAAAAAAACACTCTTGTTTCAATTAAAGATGAAAATAGTTAAAGGTAACACAGCCGCAAAGAAAGAAATCTATACCAGAGGATCTTTGATTGTCTCCACAAGTAAGGCTTGGAAAGAAGTAACTGCTTCCTTTCTTCGAATTTTTAGTCGCACCCTTTCCATTTCTTGCTCTTCTCTTTCCTTCCTTTTGCGCAGTTCCCGCTCTCTTTCCCTCAGCTTCTCCTGTAAATAAGTTTTCACTTTCAATTTGAATTTGATCCATCATCAATACATCACAAAAACACAACAGAAATGAGCTGCCAGGAGAACAAATGACCACATAAATTAATGAGCAAACTCAAACAATACCATGATCCCAACAGTTATAAAACAAAATAATCACCAATACTTCCATACCATAAAAGAATTCACCATAACAAACCTATGCTTCATGAGCCAAAATTATGCGAAGTAAACATCATTTACCCTTTAGGAACATACATCAGAACAAAGCATTAAAAAGAAAACTAAGTGATCGGTGGTTTTCCCACCTCTACTTGGCTTCAACTAAAACTTTTTTGCTGATTAAAAAAGGTGTCTATCACATAGTAACTAGCTAATACCTGCTCCTCCCTTTTAGCTTTGGTCTCTCGTTCTGCTGCATGTTCAGCAGCTTTTAATTCAGATATATACTCGTCAAACAAAACTTCCCTATCCTCGTGTCTCACATATTTATATCTTGGGTCATCCCTTAAACTTTCTTTAACCTGCATCAACCAAAGACTTGAATTAATATATATGTAGCAGAAAAGAAGAGGGATCATGCCAAATTCAAAACTTACACCCACATGCATACTCTGGCACGTACATTAACAAATCCAACAGTATAGTATGCTAATATACACTACTTGTTTTTTAAAAGTAATATATTAGCAAAGTACATCTATGAGAGTGCCTTGTAACAAATATACTCCAACTTGCTTCCAGGGTTATATTAGCAAGTCACACTTGAAAAAAATCCAAAGCCAACAAGTGGGAGTATACTGAGTGCCCCTATATATTTGTGGATGCTGTGATGTTTAAATAAATGGATATCGTTGCGATGTTTAAATACAAAAGGAGATCATTGTGAAAACCAACATTTGATTGTGACTGCCAAGTCAATCTCAATGAAAAGAAAAACAAACTTTTTTCTTGCTATCACATATTCACTTGTGAAGACTTAATTTACTGTCAACCTAACTTTTCAGACATCAACTCATCGATTACTCTATTGGTCAAAATTTATCATAAGTTAAGCAGTCGGTCAAGAAAACAAAGTTAAAAAAACAGCAGCGCACTTGCTCATGTCCTAAAACACACACATTTACAGCTTCAATTTCTCCTTTATGTATACCAAATATTTCCAGTAATTGAGCTTTATATTCTACATATACTGACAACTAAAAGGTAGGCTTCATAAATGCTTTTCTAAATAATCAAGAATGAAATTTCAATTCTCTGCCTGATCATGCTGTTTACAGTAAGAACCTCCTTTCTTGCTCTTCAGAAAATATCAGAAATCAGAAATGATCCATGATTTATAACTTGTCTTCATTTCTAATTTTATTGTTTGGAGAAACATAGCAATCATTACCAGATTTGAGATAAATAACAATACCCACAACAGGACTCAACCAACAGGTGGGCTAATATTTTGAATAAATAGAAAGTAGACCACTACAAATATTAAGTATACTCATTCACCAGCATTTGAGGCAAACTTGTTTCAAAATCCTGCACCTAAAGAACAGAAATGAACAATACATTTATTTCAAAATGCATCCATACCCTGGACCAACGAGAGTTGAAGGATATATCTCCTAGCTCTTTAAGCATTAACTTAAAACTTGCAGCAGAAGCTGCACGGATTGCTTGAACCTTCTCTTCAGCAGCTTTCTTCAAAGGAAGCACTCTGAAACACAAACAGGAACCCCATCAACCAGCATTCTGCAAAAATCATATTAGCTATAAGCTATTTACCATGCAAATTCAAAGAGTTCATAGGGCATAAGGACACACCAAGAGTGAATCCGAGAGTCTGTCATTAGCTTACTACCTGCTGACTCATGTTGCTTTCAAGCATTATCAATAGAAATCAATTCTCTGTCTAGGAAAAAGTTGAATATTAATGCAAATGAGGATCCAAACCAAAGCAGTACAATTTACACACAAAGGCAAGAACTTAGCTGAGTTGGATGTACCAAATTTCAAGTAACAAAATCAAAAGGATTGGCTGGAATAGGAAGATGGCATTCAATTTGGACAGAGATTGTTGCATGCAACAAATGTGCTGATGCTGGTTAAAAAGAAGACACTCATACAACAAGCGTGTCTTGATTCGTCGATCTTTATGCCTTTTTGTTATAAGGAACTTAGCTACATTAACATACTTTCCTTCTCCTGGCCGCCCTTAGAAGAGGAGTTAAAATAAAGAGAGTGACAAAGGACATATTTCGTTTTCAGTTTTCACTCCTAGATAACTGGTAGATGCCCTAGATCCAAGAATGTGCGAAAATAAATAAACCAATCTCATTCTGTAAAACAAAAACTAAACAAAGAAAACAACAAAAAATAGAAAGAAGCTATACCAAATACCAAATCAAGTATATGATTAATTCTTTACATCCATAAGTCTTGCCCAATATAGTTCCATCGGTACCAGTCTAAGCTAATACACGACCTTCATATTTTTCTTCCTACAACAGTATCAACTTGAACACCATAAAAAGCAGTATAGAACAACAAAAAATTCTACACAGCAGATCAACAGATAAGGTCCTAGATAAGTATTTAATGGACATTGACATTAGTAGGTCCATTGAATTCCTTTGACAATATATTGAATTTCAACTGGAAAGATAAAGGAATCTTGGATTTTAGTAGAGTTACATGAAGCACAATTTTTTAATCCTGTCATCAGTCAACATATGATGTTAGTAATAAACCCCACCCCATATTCTGACCAGCATGGTGGTGGCTCCTAACATTATCTTTCATTTTCTAAATCAATAGATTTGCATTTACTGGCATTGTTGCAAATCTGTAACATGATATTCATCCGTAATCAAACAGCGGCTGTTCATAGATAATTCAATCCATCCCCAAAATGAATACTATAGCTCCAAAAAAATCCAAAGGATGCACTACGATCGTAAATGAATTTAGACGTATGCCTATTAAAAGAATTTTAGCCAAATGCTGGTTTTCTCTATTTTGTAGTCCAACATACATAACGAACACAGAAAAACAAGGAATTCAAAAGAATTGAACATTTAGATTTTCATGTTAAGAATGTCAAAATAGAAATGGAAAGCCATAACACCTTAATAAAGACAATGTATGGCATGTATAGTTGTTTGATGTGACTGACAGACCAATTTGGCTACCAGGTTAGGAGATCAAAAAGCATGACCAGTGTGAAAACTAATGAACCCAAAATGTTATATGACAGAAAGTTTGGAGCTTATGTTACAATCACATGCAAAATATTTGAGACAAAGCTGGCAGAATATCATATTAAAATGCAAAGTGGCACCTTTCACTCAATAGGTGCTCTCGTTCTTTGCGGTCCAATGCCTCAAATCGTGGATCACTTCCCCATTTCTTTCTAAAAGTTTGATAATCAGTGTTGTGATCAATATCCTGAAAAAACATGATCCATAAGCACTCGGTAGTTCCACAAATTGAAAAATAGATATGACCTCAGAACAATAATAAGCATGAATAATAATATTAACCTCTGAGGCTTCATCTAGTAACTGCTTAAATCCTTCAATTGCAGCCTTCTGTGCAGCACGTTTTTCTTTGCGCTCTTCTTCTGCTCGAGTTTTAACATAGTGCTCAAACAAGGATCTCCTAGCAGAATAACTTGGGATTGCCTGTATTGAGACAGATTATCTATAATAAAATAAATTGCAGATGATAACATAAACAAGCCAAAAAGTAAAATATATATATAAAGAAAAATGACACAAGGAAATACAAATTTGGAGGGTAAGACGCAATCTTCTAAAAGGAATTAACACGCTATAAAGCTCGAAATCTCCCTAAACAAACCATGGACTGAAACCCCAGGAAGCTATAGAGGATAACCTTATCCCATAAATTTTGCAGAGGAAAAAATTTCCTTGCAAGCCCAATGAGACTCACGAACCAAAACACTAAACTCCAGCAGAGTAAAGACATCTTTCAACAAAGTCCTTTTTCAACCTTTCTTCACCACCAAACTAGACTAGGGAAGAAACAAGTTCTTGAAATTTACAATAAACTGTTATAATATAATGCTAAAATGGTTCCTATTCTGAAATATGTGTACTCATGAAGAAAAATTGCTCTTAAATCCATTAAATTAGATCAAGTGATGTACAAAATATTTGCCGCAACTGTTATTTTTTCCACATTTTCACTTTTCAACAAGTTATTTAAGTGAGACACTAAGTTACACAAGGAAAGTACAGCTACCAAATGAATATCACCACAGAAACCATACAGCAAGACAGAATTAAGACAGTTCACTGGAAATCCATCATTGTAAAAGTGCACAACTCAAGCACAGCCACTTGTTATATAAGAGTTCTACTTATAGGAAAGGCCACTGGTTCCAAATCAATATATTAAAGAAGTCTTGGGTCTCAAAACACCTTAAAACGCGGATCAAACACTATCTTTGGCAGTTCTTTCTCCCACTTTGAGAATGGTGCCACTCCTCGCTCCTTAAGCATCTCCTACAAAATTCACAGCACAAACAATATTATGTACAAACTAAGGACCATTTGAGAGTGCATCATGGTTCACAGTGTGTATTTGGAGCAATTTTATTAGCAGATTTTATAGATATGTAAAAAAGAAGCAAGAAAGGATTCAGTTTCATATTATCAAGATTCAAGAATTTCATCCCATAGGTGATATCTTGCATGTTTGTCAGCAGTAAAAATTCCAAAAATAGCTCTTGAATCCCTATGCAAGTCTACTAAGGAGATCCACACACTGAACACCAAAAAAGAATTGTCCCAAAGCAAAAAAGTGGAGAGGGTAACAGGTATAATTCACACTGTAATTTTGAGTTTTTAACATAGTTAACAATCTAAAATGAAATCAAAGAAGGAGATCAGGATTCCTCATAACAGAAACAAAAACAACAAAGGGAAATAACCACATCCGCTCAAAGAAAGAAACAAGTATACCTTAAACTGAATAATGCGCTCCTCCTTTGTAGGTCCACTATCTTCATCATCAGAATCTGAGGATGTATCAGAGTCATTCGCATCACCACCATTAGCATCTTTTTGTTTATCTTTGTTATTATCTACTTGCAAGCCCTTAGTTGTAGGTTCAGCTGCTTTTGAACCATTTGATTCAGATCCCGTTTGTACTGATGACACAGGAATAGAAGAGGAAGCAACAGGTGTTCCTGAGTCCTGCAATTTCTTCTTGATCAAATCCAGGGCCGACGATGAACTCTGCAGATTAGAGGGTTTAAGAGCTGCAGCATCACGACCACCAGTATTAATAGCAGGAGCATTCAGAGTAACCATTCCTGACCCTCTATCAGACAATACATTAGCATTTGGAACTGACATTAAATGATCTTTTGTAACATCACCATCCTGTTTCTTTTTCAGTTCAGCCACCTCGTTTGGGATTTGCCAGCAGCTTGTCTAACATAAAATAAGGAAATATGAGAGAATGGCATCACGATTAAAATAAGTAATCACTGTACACGTACATTATATAAAATTTAAAAAAATTACAATTTAATAACTATTTTGGAAAATTACCAAAACTGTCTAATGTTTTGATAATATACTGACTAATTAACTAATGTTCAAAATGATGTTCTGAAATCAGAAATGTCAATAATAAAAGTGGCCTCATGGCTTTTAACAAAACCTTAAACAAACCAACAAAAGACTACTGCAAGATAGAGACACAGTGCAAATCAAAAACTGAAACGGTTGCTTTATAGAAAAGTATCTATTTTGCAAATCAGAAATAACTGATGCTGCTTCAGAACATAACTTACACATTATACACGTCAATGTGAGGTAGATGAGTCAGTGAGGTAGATGAGTCAGTAATATATCATTTTTTTTTGTTCTGTTAATAATTGTCTGATCAAAAGAACAGATCTCTGAGCTTTCTAAATGCCTCCACATATACTATGAAACTCCTACTCTGATTTGCACCATTACTGCTAGGTCCATGAATGAATTGCACATCTCTAACACACCCAGATTCAAGATCTTTGGGCATCAATCTTGGACAGTGTACAGGTTTACTTTACCTTTGAGAAAACTAACTTTTATTATTGTGTATGGAAAATTGGGGGAGAGGTTTGATGAGGATCAAACTCCTAAATCCTATTCAAATCTTACACTATTAGATAGATACCCAATAATGATTTCTCTCTAAAGATGTTATCCGACACACAAAGGCCATACACCAGGAAGCACAGCTAACACAATATCATAGTGAAGCCAAGAAAAACTATCCTGCACCAAATTAAGTGCAGCGGTCAAAAGCAATTTTCATAAATTTGGCAGTGTGCTTCAATGAAATCAAATTGAATAATTTGTATCATCCTTTTCATTTCTTTCACTTTCTTTATGATCAAATATTGAAAAGAAAAAAAAGACCTCTAAATGGATTAATTGAAACTTTGGCTTTTAAAATATTTCAATGAATTTTGACGCACAGCTTCAATCCTTTTAGTCAAATCAATCTGGTGGAAAAGAAAATTGCTTACTAGACTAGAGACGTTCATATCCTGTTTTCTAGGTTCATTGATTTTTCTCACCTATGGCATGCATGCCCATCTGATCTACTCCCTTTGTTCCTTATTATAAGCCCCTCCTTACAATGGCACACAGTTTTAGGATAATAGTTATACTTGTTTTGATTTTATAAAAGACAATTTTTATCTTTCCAATTTTACCCTCATATAAAGTCAAACTCTATCATCCTATATTAATTGTACAAATGTAAAAGAATGTACTTAAGAGTAAAATATGCAAAAATGTAATTTCTTCTAATTTTTTGTGTAGGGGTTTATGAAAAGGAACACCCTTTTTTTCTGTTTTAGGGGATTATAATAAGAAACGGAAGGAGTAATATGGAAAAGTAACAGTATTCCTCGTTTTGTCATATGGATTCAATAATATTACACCAGCTAATAGAGTTTAATAACAATGATAACATAAAGCTATAGATTAAAACAAGGGAAAGAAAAAAGAACTTCTCAAAGTAATGAAAATAACACTCTAGAAAGGCATAATTAGAAGCAGATGTAATAAAAGAAATTTAAAAAAAAATCATAATAAGACAAACATGAAACAATGTGTCGGGATATAATATAAATACATAGTTCATCCCAGAAAAACAAGTGCTCACAGGCAGGGGAACAAGACAAATAATTGAGATTGTAAAGTTGAATCATGTATATATGAACCATACCTTGGTTCGATTGTTGTAATAATATTTCTTTCCATCACTAGTAGAGACCAAGACCCAATCAGTACCAGGCAACTCCACCCTGTTAAAATAAAGAAATGATAGAAATTGATAAGATTGTAAATTTACCAGCCATTGTAGCAAGACATACTATGCATTAAACTTCTTGTAATAAGGATTTATTTGCAAGTAAACCCCCAAAATTAGTCCTCATGATCATGGTAGTCAAAATCAAGATTAAAATAATAAAATCATATAACTTCACAATTTTAACCGCACCCAACTATTCAGCACATTCAAAATTGCAATCTATGTGAAACCACAGTTAAATCACAATAAACATTGAACTAAAAGGCACTTTTTCTAGGCCTCTTAAAAACAATGTCATCAGAGAAAAGAGAAATAAACAACCTATATGTAATTATGTATATATTAAGAGTTAGAGTAAAATGAAAAATAAAATGACATGTACAATAAGATTGTTTTTGCCATCACAAAATAAACAATAGACTTACATTGAAACTGGAGTCGGCTGCACAGCTATTTGGTGAGGCTGCATCATACACATCCAAAATGCAAATAAATTGAATTTAAATAAAAAAATACAGGGATCATAATTCATATGTACCACTATTTATGATAGTAAGAAGTTTTAAATAATACAAAAGGCTTCTAGAATTATTTCCTACATCAGTTTTTTCCCATTGATTAGGGCATCCAATATCCATATAAAAAATATTCAAAGAATTTTTGTAATATTTCAAAAATTATATTAATAACAGAAGTATATAAAGGACATTGTTTAGTGTTGCAGGAAAACAGTAAGGCATAAGATCTGCCAAGACTTGAGAGTGCAGGTATTAAGTACTAAGTATCAGTACCTCCCCTTTAAAGCCTGCAGGTTTATCATACGTTGATTCTCCTGTCACAGCATTATAATAATATACAATTCCTGCTTCAGTCTTGTGGGCTGTCCAGGCATCTAATATAGCAGCATCCTCATTCTGAGCAACAACAGCATTTAATTTCTTCTTATCATCTATACCGCAAGAGCAACAAACGTAAGGAATGTGATTTCTATTTTCAAAGCACATCAATGAGAAAATACATATCAGGGAAGCAGTAACATTGCATTGCACATACCAGGAGGCCCTGAAATTACTTCTGTTTGCAAACCAGTTGTTCCCCTCGGCTGATGACTGGAAGCAGCAGACGCAGGAGTGCCACCACCAGCACCGACAGGTGTAACGCCAGGAGGTTGAGAATCGGGTATTGGAACAGCAGGGAGAGTAACGCCACGTGCTGGAAATGGAAAGGGACCTGGAAAAGAAGGATATTGAAAAAATGGTGGCCTAAGTACACCGTGACTCATCTGTGGGGGTTGTAACCAAAGTCCCTGAGGGGAAGCAATCATGGCAGGCATAGATGGATAGGGTAAGCCTTTCTGAGGGGGATGATCTGATGCAATGGCTGCATTTGGCATATTTGGTCTCAGCCCTGCAGCTGAGGAAGAATCTGTGCCTGTGGGTGGAGCGATGGGATTTGGGGATATTGTCGCAGCTGATGCTAACCCAGGAGGGCCAGGATTCCCAGGAGTAGGTATTACGGGATGCATAGGAAAAGATGGGGCAGTTGGCATCCATGAAGTAGCTGGGCGATAGTTAGGATCAGAGGGTGGAGGCATTATGGATGCAGAAGTGTGAGCAGGGATTGAATGAGGGGTACTTGATGCAGATGCCAATTTATTAACATCCTGTGCAACAGAATCCGACATGTTCTGCAAAGTAGAAGTAGAAGGAAAGAGTCATTGCTTAGCTTTTTCAAGAAATAATTATTGATGCACCAATAACATGATGCCAATGCTCATCAGCCATTATTTGAGAACTCTTTTTACTTCCTTCATACGGTCAAAGTGCACCCATATCACACTTTTGAACATAATATCACATCTTTGTTACTCACTAGTGCATGAAAACCTAATATAAAAGCAACACAGATAGGTCCCATAGAGTATCATAAACGTTCCACCCTGCACTATATTACCAACCAAACTTTTCATTCTTATTTCATCATAGTTTTGTGTACATTAAAGCTACTAACAAAGTAACAAGTCAGATCCTTTACTTCAAGCTTGTTTAATTTCAATCAAGCGCATATGCTGTCCATGTTAGGCCCAGTTTTAATCAACAGAAACTTAGTCCACTGTGAGCATTAAGAAGGCATTATACTCCATGTTTCAGCAGGTTGAAACAAGCACAATCTCCATATTGATAAAGTATCCTAAAATATAAAACCCATCCAAACTTATTCTAATCAATCTCACAAGTTTCCCTCTCTTCAAAGCGATGTAAGAGTAAGGGCCTTACAGTGCTAGGTTGTGTGTACTGGTTGCTAGACAAAGAAACACCACTATGAGAAACATTATACGAAAACGAATGGGCAGCATGAGAAGAGACGCCAGGAACCGGCGGCTGAACAGCCATAGGATTCACCATAGAATTCGACTTAATAACCTGCGTTAAAAGACAACCGTCATAGTCAACGGAGTAAACCATGAGAACACACATCCATGATTGAAACACAAGTACAACATCGCATCATCAAGCATAACCCCGATTCCATAAATGCACAAACAAATAAACAGCATCTCAGTACTATACTAACAGAATGTGCCGATGAGAGCTGAGAATTCCCGGAAGTGTTCACATTCTGGTGTACGCCGTAAGCGAACGGCAGTGACGGTGCCGGAGCTGTAAAAGCAATCACAATAAATAATTGTGCTGGAATTGATTCAGTAGAAATTAGATACCGGAAATTAAAAGCGTAAAAGGAGTGGTGGAGAAATTACTGGCAGGAGGAGCAGCGGGAGCAGAATTAGGGAGAGGCGTTTCGCCGGAGACGGGTGGTTGCGCCTCCTGGGGCAACCACGCTGGTGAAGCCATTGAAATTGATCTGCATTCGAAAACGAGAGTAATTTTCAGAAAGGTGATTCGTAAATTATAGGGTTTGGAAATTCGAA
Source organism: Clitoria ternatea (assembly GCA_037962975.1). NCBI lineage: Eukaryota > Viridiplantae > Streptophyta > Magnoliopsida > Fabales > Fabaceae > Clitoria > Clitoria ternatea. The sequence goes on from CM075676.1 coordinate 72,291,994, forward strand.
TACAGAGAGGATAACTGAATAACCATTAAACAAAGTAAAGAATGGAGAGTGAAGTGAATAAAGCACAGAGAACGAGAGAGAGAGAGAGAGAGAGAGGGGGGGGGGGGGGGGGGGGGGGGGATCGTGACCAGAAACAGATTGTGGAAAGATAAGAGCGCAAGTGCGAATGAAATGGTTGGGCGAGTGAAAAGAGTGTGTTTTGAATTTTGATTTTGAAGAAGAAAAGGGTCAGTTTTATTATGTCGTTTGGGGGTTAGGGCTTAGCTTAGCCTTCTCGTATTGTTTGCCAAGGGATGCAACTAATGGAAAGGAGGTTTAGGTAGCATTTCGTATCTAATTGGAAAAATAAGGTTAATAAAAAAAAATCTAATAATTAATATTGATTATTTATGTCATTTTTAAAATTTTGTTTGAGTGTAAGATTAAAAAATCCCTTTTCGGAAATTTCGTTTAAGAGTTCTTAACTCTCAAGCAAACAGATTGTTAGGTTATTGGACGGGTAATTTTTTTTCTTATATCTATCGTATCAGGATATTTATATGCGTAATGCATTTGAATAGCGACGAATTTTCTTTTATAGACAAATTTTAAATTTGAAATCTTGCTTAATCAATATTAAATCACTTACAATCTAGACCAATTTTATTGATGATTTGCATTTCATTTGTTTTCTCTTTTGATTTCACTTAAATAGTTAACCTTTTTATATATTGATCCGGTCTGGATACCGGTCCCCAAAATTATGACGTCAGAGTGACATCTTAGAGGAGTAGCCGGTATCATGAGAAGACAAAGCAACACCGGTTATCCGTCCTCATCTCATCCGTTCTTACCACATCAAATCTCCATCCGTCCTCGTTACGAGGGACACTTTATCCGACCTTATCTCCACGACGTGAATAACCGTTTGCCCCAGGGTCACTGTGAGATAAGAGTTCTTTATAACTTATCAGCAAAGATACCCTGCATAGCGGAATGTGTCAATGTCAATTATCTCAGAGAGCAAGTACAATTGTCAGCGAAATATGCGGAAAGGTGATTATCCTCCATCCCTATCACAGGATCGTGCTCTGATAATTGACCTACCCTCCTGACACACTCTGAGCACTGAGCCATATTGATTGACATGTTCAACACGCTATCAGAGCCAAGGGACCCACCTGCATCCAACGATTCATTTCTTACGTTCGACTATAAATAGCTCATTTCAATACACATGCAAGGTTACGTTATTTTATCTCACATTCTCACTATTGCACTGCTTGAGTATTCATTGAGTTCATACACTCTTCTAACTTGAGCGTCGGAGAATCTTCGTAGGTGGCACCATCTTTCGCCCCCCTTCAACGCGAAACACTGGTGTGAAGGATCTCCAGGACAACAAGACCGGTTTCTCCACTGAGAGGTCGGATTACAATACCGGATACCCACTGTTCTGGTCTACCAACCCTAAAACACCTGCGCACTTGTGGTTGGTCCCACACCGGATCCTAGACCCTGGTTCAGACCAATTCATTGGCACGCCCAGTGGGACACGTTAGAGTTATTCCCACTTTTCGTAGAAGTCTGGTAGTCAGAATGGAAGGTGGTGGACGTGACTTCGTTGATGGTCATGTGGAGGACGTAACCCACCAGCAGGCTGGGAGGAGACTCGTCTTCGAATCTCCTGTCACCAACACCCGAAGGATGGTGCAAGTGCCAACCCCTGACCCTCGTGATGAGGTTATTAGGCAGCTCAGGGAGGAGCTGATGGAGTTAAGGCGGAAGAAGATAGGAGCTGGGGACAGGGTAACGTCTCATGCAGAAGAGGCTCACCATGCATCGGTGAGGGAAAGATCTACGACCCTCCAGTACTCAAAAATCCCTACGTACGATGAGAGGGAACAAACTCAAGACTCTGGTGATAGAGTCAGTACCAGGAGAAAGGAGCAAGCAGTGGTGACCTCTAGAGCTTATAGACTCGGCGTCCCTTTCTCAAGGAGGTTGATGAGTGTCGTCATTCCTAAGCACTTGCAGACGACTCAGCCATTGTCGATCAGAAAGTATAATGGAGAAACTGATCCTACTAAGCACTTAGATGCTTATGTCTATGAAGCTATGTACCTGGGAGCTGATGAAGACGTCATGTGTAGGATGTTTCCAAGAACACTGACGGAGGAGGCTCTCAGTTGGTTCAAGAGCCTACCCTCAGGATCCATAGATTCTTGGGAAGAAATGGCAGCTGCGTTTGAAAGCCATTTTGTCATTTCCAGGGACATTCCAAGGACTTCTCACACCTTGGCACAGATAAGGCAATGAGAGACTGAAACTCTTAAGGAGTTTCTGAAGAGATTCTACAAGGAGGCTGCGTTGGTGCCAAATCTCACGGAGGCCATACAGCTCCATATTGTGGTTGAAGCTCTGCAACCTGGTTCAGCTTTTGCCCTGTCTTTGGCAAAGAGCCCCCCAACAACCTTCGAGGAGTTTCGAAGGAAAGCTTCCAAGTACATGGGTATAGAAATGCATCTGGAGGCTACAGCAACTAGGATGAAGCCCCCAGTACCCCCTCAGCAGCCACGAAGAGAGAAGGAGAGGATAAGACCAGAAAAACATGCCTTCAGAGAAGATTTTGCAAGCGTTCAGCCTCATCAATGAGACAGGCGCATCTCATCCTTCAGTAATTATGCTCCTCTGAACGCCAGGCATTCCCAAATCTTGAGGGAAGTCGGCTGGCCAGCGCTCAGTGTCTTTGGTATAAGGAAGCCACCCCCAGTCAAAAGGCTTGGTAACCCACGTAAATATTGTGTCTTTCATGAACAAACGGGTCACAACACGGACGAGTGCAAGGTGTTGAAGAATACTGTGGAGACCCTCATTAGAGAGGGAAAGCTGAAGCAATATCTCTTCAGAGAAAAATCTTTAGATGAGCCTGACAGAGTGGATAAAAGGGGGAGAGATCCAGATGATGAAGGTGACAATAGTCGCAACCCAGTCAAGAGGCTTACTGCGGCTGAGAAGCAAAAGGGAGTGGTGATCGCTGAAGGAGCCTAGCAAGGAGGCATGCCTCAACAGCAGAGGCAGGGTAGGCGTGAAGTGATCGAGATGATTGTTGGAGGGTTTGCAGGAGGTGGAGCATCGATCACAGCCAGGAAAAATCACCATAGGATGATCTTATCTGTTCAAGGCAAACCCAGAGATAACCGCCCTTTCAGGGACGGTGTGGCAACCCCGATGGTGTCATTCACTGATGATGACTTCGGCCCGACGATCCCAGGAGGAGACGACGCAGTGGTGATCATTGCTGTCATTGCTAACAAAGATGTGAAGAGGATCCTCGTCGACCAGGGAAGTTCTTGCGACGTAATTTTTTATAACTGTTTCAAAAGAATGGGTTTTAATGATGCAGATCTGCAGCCGTACACGCAAGAACTCACAGTGTTTAATGGGGCGAAGCAACCCACTAAAGGGTATCTTGATACCCTCATTTCTTTTGAAGGAGAGCCCGGTGCGAGAACGGTGAAGTCGAGAATCCTGGTGATCGATGTGGAATCCCCTTACAATGGGATCATAGGCCGACCTACCCTGAATGCAATAGAAGCAATTGTGTCCACTCCCCATCTCTTAATCAAATTCATCGACAAGGATAATGGTGTGTCCTCCCTTCTCGGAGATCAGGAAATGGCTCGATACTTGAGCCTTAACATGGTCAAGTTGGAAACATTTAATAAGAAGAGGAAGCTGAATGACGGAGGAACAGTGACTGGGTCTGTCAGCCTGATTGACTTGGACCCCAGGGCGGAATTGAAGATCGGCCCTCTTAACCCCTCAAAGCCTACACCGGATGGTGGTTCCAGGGATGTCATTTTAGGGGATTCCCCAGAGAAGGTTACGCACATCAACGATAATCTGGAGGCAGGCATGGAGCAGCGTTTGTTGGCTCTTTTACAGGAGTTTAAAGACCTTTTTGCATGGACTATAGCAGATATGCCTGGGATGGACCCTGATTTCTGTTGCCACAAACTCGTTGTTTACCCAAAAACGAGACCGGTGGCCCAGAAGAAGAGGAGGTTGGGACCGGAGAAGCATAAGGCAGCGTGTGAGCAAACAGAGGAACTATTGAAGGCTGGTTTTATAAAGGAGATTCGCTATTCATCTTGGCTTTCCAACGTGGTGATGGTACAGAAAGCCAATGGCAAATGGAGAATGTGCACGGATTACGTAGATCTCAACTGGTGTTGCCCCAAAGATCTGTATCCTCTCCCAAACATTGATTGTATGGTAGATGATTCATCTGGTTACCAGTACCTCAGTTTCATGGATGCTTATTCAAGGTACAATCAGATTTCGATGTGGGAAGGAGATCAAGAAAAGACGGCCTTTGTCAATGACCGTGGTGTGTTCTGCTACACCGTCATGCCGTTTGGACTGAAGAACGTCGGCGCTACCTATCAGCGAATGATCAAAAAAGTATTTGAAGGCATGCACACCAAGCTGGTGGAGGTGTATATTGATGACATCATTGCAAAGACTCCTACTGGAGGGGATCACATCGAAGATTTGCGCCAAGTGTTTACTCGGTTGTGACAGTATAACATGAGACTGAACCCGTTGAAGTGCACCTTTGCAGTCCCGGCTGGGAAGTTTCTGGGTTTTATGTTGACCCAGCGGGGTATTGAGGCCAACCCTGGAAAATGTCAGGCAATACTGGACATGCAGAGCCCTAAGAGCCTAAGGGAAGTACAATCATTGAACGGGAAGGTGGCCGCTCTAGCTCGATTCATGCCCAAGATGGCGCATAGATCCCTTCCTTTGTATAAGGCGTTGAAGAAGCACAAGAGTTTTGAATGGGGAGAAGAGCAGGAACAAGCCTTCCAGCAGCTTAAGGTCGTGCTTTCAAGTCCACCCATATTGATGAAGCCTGACCCTAGTGAGACTCTGATCCTGTATTTGGCAATTTCTGACGAAGCCCTAGGCGTGGCCCTTGTTAAAGAAACTCTAGAGGGGCAGAGGCCGGTGTACTTCACCAGCAAGACATTCCAGGGAGCCGAAGGTAGGTATCAAAAGATAGAGAAGGCCGATCTGGCAATTGTGTGGGCTTCCCGATGGTTGAGGCCGTATTTTTATGCGCACCCAATACTGGTAAGAACGGATCTGCCTCTCCGTTTAGTACTTAGTAAACCGGATCTTGCTGGAAAGATGATCAAATGGTCTATCGAGCTTTCTGAGTTTGAAATTTCTTATGAGCCTCGAGGAGCTATTAAAGCTCAAGTACTGGCAGATTTCGTGGTGGAAATGACAGGGTCGGATCCAGCCACACCTCGAGCGCATTGGACCATTTATGTTGATGGGTCGTTAAACAATAAAGGCTGTGGAGCCGGTGTCATGGTGGAAAGTGATGACGGCGTACACCTGGAGATTTCCCTCTGATTTAATTTCAAGACCTCCAATAATCAAGCTGAGTATGAGGCATGCTTGGCCGGCCTCCGAGTGACGATTGACATCAGAGCGTCAGCAGTTACACTGTGCAGCGATTCACAGCTGGTGATTTCACAAATCCAGGGAGAATATCAGGTCAGAGAGCCACAACTTCAACTATACTTGAATTGTGTGAATGAATTGAAGGGGAGATTCGACGTGCTGGAATTTAAGCATGTGCCAAGAGAGGAGAACACCAGAGCGGATATCTTATCAAGGCTTGCAAGTACAAAGCAGCCCGGCAGCACAACGACGATGGTTCAGAGCATATTGACATCACCTAGCATCCCTCTGTTCCCTTCTCTGAATGCTATAATGGTCAGTTATCCTTATGAGAATTCTTGGGTCATTCCATACATCCGCTATCTGACGGACGGACAACTCCCTACTGATGAGAAGGAGAGGAGACGAGTAAAAAGGGAACTGCCATACTTCACCATGGTCGATGGTGTTCTTTACAAAAGGGGATTCTCAATCCCATACCTCCTTTGTTTGAGAGAAGATGAGGTACAAGCAGTGTTGGAGGAAGTACACGAGGGGCAGTGTGGGCACCATGCCGGGGGCAGAAGCTTAATGAGAAAAGTCCTCAGGGCTGGATATTGGTGGCCCACGGTGAAACAGGACTCTGTAGATTTTATGAAGAAGTGTGATGCTTGTCAAAGATTTTCTAATCTCCATCACACACCGGCCCAAGAACTCTCTTCATCCGCTGTGCCATGGCCGTTCTACCAGTGGGGTCTTGATATCCTGGGTTCGTTTCCTACCGCCCCTGGTGGTATTAAATATCTGATTATGGGGGTAGACTACTTTACTAAGTGGATTGAGGCTGAGCCAGTGGTGCATATTACTTCTGTGCGGACAAGGCGTTTTGTATATGAAAACATCATAGCTCGATTCGGTGTCCCAGGGCGGATTGTGACTGACAATGGCACCCAGTTCACAGACAAGAAGTTCACGGACCTGCTCGAAATCCAAATTTTCTTGTCTGTTGAGCACCCTCAGACAAATGGCCAAGCAGAGGTGGCTAATCGAGAGGTATTAAAAGGATTAAAGAAGCGCCTCAGAGAAGCAAAAGGAGGTTGAACTGATCAACTATGCCATGTCCTGTGGGCATATCGTACTACACTACATTCCTCCACTAATGAATCCCCATATCGGCTGACTTATAGGGTTGAGGCGATGATCCCAGTGGAGTTGCAAACCAGATCGGCCCGAGTGGAATATTTTTCAGTTGAAGACAATAGCGCCAATTTGGCATCAGAGCTGGACGTTCTCCATGAACTAAGGGAAGAAGCTTTTGTTAGAGATCAGGTAATAAAGGCAAAGGTAGCCCTCCGGTACAACAAACGTGTCCAATACAGAGCATTCAACACCGGAGATCTTGTTTTGAGGAAGGCAAGTGTGGGGAATAAATTCGCCTACCAAGGTAAGCTAGCACCGACATGGGAAGGCCCTTACAGAGTTTCTGAGGTAACAGGAAAGGGATCATACCGGCTCGAGGAGCTCGATGGAACCCCAATTCGCAATAAGTGAAACACTCAGAACTTACGTGTTTATTACAGCTAGTTGGTAAGACGGCATGCACTCTTTTTCCTTACTTGAGTTTTCTCCCATTGGGTTTTCTCAAGAAGGTTTTAACGAGGCATGACCCCAACTACGCTTCCTTTGTAATGTATATTCAATGTAATAAGAATGCAATTTATGACTATACCAATCTCACTCTCTCATTTTTATGTTGTGATTTATAGTTATAAGCTGTCACGTTCAAACACCCCTCAGGACGGATGATCTCAACTACGTATTCTGTAGTTGACGATGTAACTCCTTGAGGGACGAAATGAAGACCCCTCAGGACGGATGATCTCAACTACCTATTCTGTAGCTGATGATGTAACTCCTTGAGGGACGAAACGAAGACCCTCAGGATGGATGATCTCAATCACCAATTATGTGTATTGACGATGTAACTCCTCAAAGGGAAAATGGGTTGTAGGATTAAACCGAACCCCATTTGAAGGCCCGGATTGTAGGAATTAAACCGAACTCTGGGTACGGTTAGTAAGTTTGGCTAAACACCGGTTGAAGGCTTGGATTGTAGGATTGCACCGAACTCCAAGTATGGTTAGTAGGACCGAACCGAACACCATTTGAAGGCTTGGGCGCAGTAAGCTGGTTCTTCTTCAAGACCACGCTGAACCCCGAGTAGCGGGCGCAGTAAGTTCAGGATTAGCCCTGATCTGAACCCCGTGTTGAAGGCTTGGATTGTAGGATTGCACCGAACTCCAAGTATGGTTAGTAAGATCGAACCGAACACCATTGAAGACTTGAGTTGTAGGATTAAACCGAACCTGAAGAGACAGGTGCAGGACTTGACCTTTTTCAAGGTCATATCGAGCCCCACATGAAACTTGGATGGTAGGATCGAACCAAGCTCCAAGTATAATTTTCGCCCTCATCTCCGAAGCATTCATCACAGGGCGGCTGAATGCAAATATGGTCGTTCCACATCTTCTAGATCGGATGAACTTTTCTAATTTCCAAGAAGTTAAAGGTGACGTTCTATGACAGACATTCCCTTCCCAAAATACTCACACTTGGGGACAGGGCATACTTTAACATAAGTATTATTTATCTGTTACAATTTCTGTTATTTTACTCCGGGGTGACACATACGCTTTAAACAACAATACGGTAAAATAAAGCGGATTTGTAAAGTATTAAAAAGGTAAAGTATTGTGTATACGACTAAGTTATCCAGCAACCATATACTTGTCACAAACGATAGAAGAAAAGCAAAAACAAACGTTATTTCTGTGAAGGAAAATTCTATATGTCTCAAGGTATTAAAGCTGGAGCTGATCGCAGTACACAGCCATAAATAAAAAGCATTAAATCAAAGAGTTGGTGGTTGATTCTCCAGCGTGGGCACTTCCGCTCTCCTCTCCTCCGCTCCCTCAGTTTGAGTCCCTTCCGCTCCGGTCTCTGGGCCAATTTCAGCAGTCCCCCGTGTCTCACCTGCGGGTTCAGGAGTGGGCAGTACTGGTTCTATGCTTTGACCCTCCGGAAGTGGAGGCAGTTCATAAAGGGCATCAGGAGGATCCTGGTGCGAGCCGTCACTTTTCACTTCAACAAGTTTCCCTCCGTGGAACTCATAGAACGGATCCAAGCCGTACAGATTAAGCTTCACGTCGGGGTTGCGATAGAAGACTTGACAGAGGGCCAGACCGAAGGATTCGAAAGCCACCTTTTTGCATATCTCCAAGGCTTTGGCAGCTTTGGCAGCCTTGGCCTTAGCAGCAGATAGTTTCTTTTGAAGCTTAGTGAAATCTTCCTCCGACGGCCCAGCGCTCGTACTCCCCTTCCTCAGCTCTTCGATCTGGGTCTGCATCTCCTTCCGAAGGGCCTCCCATTCTCCCAGGCTTTTATTATGGCCGGCCTCTATTGCTGCGAGATCGTCAGTTAGCTTGGCCGACTTCTTCTTCTCCAATTACAGCTCTTCTTCAAGGAGAGGGATGGATTTATTTTGCTGCTGAAGTTCAGCAACCTGCCGCTCCAGAGCTTTATTGGTGAAGTGAAGCTGGCTTGTTTCTTCTGTCTTCTTCTGCAGTGTTTCCTTGGCCTTAGTCAGTTCAGCCTCCACACCTCTGTGAATCTCAGCTTGCTTGGCCGCCCAGGCCTTCTTTGTAGCGATATCGGCCTCAAGTTTGTCAACTTGTTCTATGTAATCCGCCTTTTCGCTCAAGGAGTCCAAGAGGCCGGATAGCTCATCCAATTGCCAACGGCCGACCTTGCACGCCCCCCGAACTTCAGCAGCATCAAGAGAGGGACGAAGACAGTACCTCGCCTTTGGAAGAGTAGGGGGTGTAGATCCCTGGAACCAGAGATAAGGAGAGAGAAAGGATTCGCCTGGAGGATCAAACACTGGAGGAGGACCGCTCCCAGAGTCCGGTCCAGACGTGGTCTGTGAAGGAGGGGCAGTTGAGTCAGAGACGGGCTTCTTCCCCTTGTCCTTTTTTAACCCAGATTCCTTAAGGGTCTTCTAGCGCTTCTTTGCAGGGTCACCAGAGGGAGGCTTCTCCACGTCCGCTGTTTTGACTAGATGTCTTTTTTTCTTTTTCTTCTCCGGGACGGCCTCTTCATTACCCTGCCCAGCAGCCTCTGTTTGTCCCTCTGGTTCTTGCTCATCGAGGAGGGGGACCTCATCTCCCACTGCGGAGGTTAGAGGAATGGTAGGAGCCTTGGTGGAGTTCCTGTTAGCTTGAATTTCATTCTCTTCGGAAGAGGAGTCTCCATCTGCCAGCATAGACTTCAGAGACAACATCTCGCGAGAGACTTTTTCAATTTGTTCTGCAAAATAAGGAAAATTGAGTTAACACACGGGAGGAAAAACAATAAGAGCGGAATAAATACGTAACATAATCATTGGTCAAGAACGGCTATTACGAAGATAGGTGTCTCGGACATCGGCGCTTCCCAAGAGAAGCCGGCAAGAAAACCCCTTGAGGGCCTTTGAGGCCATTTGCATGGCACTCAGCACCTCGACAGAGTGAGGAGAAAGCTCACTCTTTTCAGTATAGTAAGCACGGCTCAGCAGTAAAAAGTGCTCATACGACCAACTGATAGGGAACTTGGTGAACCCTTCTTTATTAAGCCAGAATACCAACTTGTTGGATTGAACCCAGACCCACGTATAGTAGTGTTTGAAGGAACGTCCGTCCACCTTAGCGGATTCGGTGTAGGACTTGAAGTTCACCACCCTTGAGTCACAACGGAGTGTTATGAACCCAAGGCCGCCCTTCTTGTTGGCACGACGGACCACTTGGCAATAATAAAACAATTTGGCCACAGTGGCGGTGAAGTTGAAATGCTCTCCCAGAACTTCAAGAGCGCGCACCAAACCCCAGCTGTTGGGATGTAGTTGGGTAGGAGCGCAGTCAAGGAAGCGCAGGACGGCCATTTGAAACTCCGTCAGGGGGAAGCGGACTCCCAAGTTTTGAAAGACGAAGTCGTACATGTGGACCGACCTCTAGTAAGGGATGCGGTGGCAGACCCTCTCAGTTGGAAGAGGGGCAAGGACGAGAAAGCGTCCCTTGTACTTCTTATCAGAGTAGATTTTGCAGCAGAGAGTGACCGGATTGCCTTCTTCATTTGCATGATGAGAGGGGATTTCCAAGAATTCCTCCTCAACCCAGCAGTACGGTCTCTCCCTGTTCAGTTTTTCCCAATTCAGCCGGTGTGCCACGACGTTGACACACCCTTCAGTAGTTCGTAGAATCATCATTTTGCTAGACCCCGGAACCTCCATGGTACCTGATGCACGATGGAATACGTGTGTGCTGTGGTAGAAGGCAACATTGTCAGAGAGATAACCTTCATTACTCGACCCATCATCAGAGCAGCTGCTAGCCCTCGAATCAAGGGGATCCTCAGAGCGGCCCCGATCAACTGGCGCTCGTGAAGAAGAAGTTTCAACTCTCTCCGAGCGATGAGGCCCAGCCACAAGAAGATTCACTGGAATCTCCCACCACGGCGGCTAGAGGGGGCACGAGAGCTCAAACTCCCCCTGGATGAGGTACCAGCGTTGCCTGTTCTAGGGGGCATGGTAGAAGCAGAATGAATAAAATGATATGGAGGTAAAGGATAGGGAGGTTACCTAAAAGAAGAAGGAACTTTGTGAAGAAGAAAGGCAGCAAGGAAATCTTTAGAAATTTGAGTAGAGGTTCACTAAGCTTGATGACAGAGATGAATTCCAAAATTCGTTAAGTGCCCCTTTTATAGGTAACGAAGAAGCACAGTGTCTGCCAAAAGTTACGACGTTTGTTTCAAAACACAACCTTTCGAATTCAAACGACTTCATCATTTTGTAACTTAAAGCGTGAAAGTGGTAACGTTTCAGTAAAGGTTTTCACAAAACGGGCCTGTGGAAATTGAAAGTCAGGCCCAATAAGCCCAATCGACGGTTACACTCTTGGGTAATGATGGTTCACGTGTTAAAAAAGGGCATTTAATGTCTAATCATTTCAGACGCATTTAATGCACCCCAACCACTCTTCGAATACCAAGAGTTTTGATTTCCAAAAAACTCTTGGGATTTCCCTCAATATGAATCTCTGTCTGAATCCGTTGTGGATAACACAAGAAGAACGGTTACCTAGTTGGCAGAGCGGATGTTAAAGAGTTTTCAGAAGGAATTTCTAGAGTGTTCCACCGGCATCCAGACTTCTCAAAGGCTGTATAGCTCATGTAAGCAACCTAACAGTCCCTCACATAAGCTAGGGGACAAATGATCCGGTCTGAATACCGGTCCCCAAAGTTATGACGTCAGAGTGACATCTTAGAGGAGTAGCCAGTATCATGAGAAGACAAAGCAACACCAGTTATCCGTCCTCATCTCATCCGTTCTTACCACATCAAATGCTCCATCTGTCCTCGTTACGAGGGACACTTTATCCGACCTTATCTCCACGATGTGAATAACCGTTTGCCCCAGAGTCACTTTATAACTTATCAGCAAAGATACCCTGCATAGCGGAATGTGTCAATGTTAATTATCTCAGAGAGCAAGTACAATTGTCAGCGAAATATGCGGAAAGGTGATTATCCTTCATCCCTATCACAAGATCGTACTCTGATAATTGACCTACCCTCCTGACACACTCTGAGCACTGAGCCATATTGATTGACATCTTCAACACGCTATCAGAGCCAAGGGACCCACCTGCATCCAACAATTCATTTCTTACGTTCGACTATAAATAGCTCATTTCAATACACATGCAAGGTTATGTTGTTCTATCTCACATTCTCACTATTACACTGCTTGAGTATTTATTGAGTTCATACACTCTTCTAACTTGAGCGTCGGAGAATCTTCGCAGGTGGCACCACCTTTCGCCCCCCTTCAACGCGAAACACTGGTGTGAAGGATCTTTAGGACAACAAGACCGGTTTCTCCCACTGAGAGGCCGGATTACAATACCGGATACCCACTGTTCCGGTCTACCAACCCTAAAACACCTGCGCACTTGTGGTTGGTCCTACACCGGATCCTAGACCCCGGTTCAGACAAGTTCATATATGAATTGTTGTAATTATTATGTGTTATTTCATTATTCTTTTAGTTTAAGTTAATTTATTTTTGGGAAATTCTATACTTGCTTTATAATTTGGTGGATTCTTATATTTTATTAAGTAGATTAATAAAGGATTAACATGTGTAAATTTAAAGTATATGTGACTTCGTTTGATAATCGTTTGAATATGATTTAGGGGGACATAAAATCATTTAGTATCTATAGTAAAAGTATGTTTGTTTGTCCATTGCATTTGACCCAGCGAAGTTGAGTGAAAGGTAGATTTCCATTAGTTGGTAAAATATAGCTTTAAACAATATGTGCAACTCGACAAAAAAAATAATGTGTATAACGTACTGACTATTGATTTATTGTGTGAAATAAAGTTAGATTGCCAAACTTGAATACCAAATGAATTCTCAGTGTATGTTTATTATCTAGTTTAAGTTTAGTTGTCTTTTTTCCAATGTACTAAAATATGCTTTTCTCAACAACACTAAATTATCAATATCTCACAACAAAGTTAGAACATAGTTACAACACGTGAGCAGATAGGCATTACGTTGTGTTGAAATAATACTCTACTTCACTTTTTATTGACAAAACCCTCTAATAATTTTTCTTGAAGATGTAGAAAGTCAAACTATTAGATCATCCAAATATTAAATACCCTCGTTAGTCCTCATTTTTATCGACTCAAACACTTAGGTCCTTGTCAAATGTCACCCTTACTTGCTTGTTAAAAGTTGGTGACATGTCACATTATCTAACATGGGGCGTCTCCCACCTATGCTTACAAAACGACACCATTTATGCAAAGTAAGTAAATGGTCAACGTTTTTTTTTTAAATATGGGTAGTTAAAATAAGGATATGGGAAAGGGATTGAAGATTTGTTTGAAACCATAAATTGACTAAGTTAGACTTTATCAAAAGGCCAAGTGGTGAATGGTGGAGGTGGAACACTAATGTTTGCTCGTGAACTAAAGGTGGCATTGGAACCTTATCATTGGTGTGGTGTTGGCGTCATCTATCAATACTAGCGATGGAGATGGGTGATTTTATGGAGATGAGTCTAATTCTCTTTATTCCTTTTACTTAGTTAGGGTTCCGACCATGGTCTACAGTATGGGTTTAAGGTGTATTGTATGGTGAGTGTATTTTTAGGTGACTAAAGAGCATGTGTTATTTGCCTTTATTACTTTATATTCATTTATTGGTTGTTTGTGCCCTGATTCCCTATAGAGGTGTGTTTGAGGTCTCATGGACAACCTAACATTGATGTTATTTTTTTTATTCCTATGGTTGTCTTTTTTTAGTTTCAAAAATTTCTTATGTAATGTCACTATTTTGTGTTATTATAATATTTTCTTTAATGATTATTGATGGTTCGGATAATGGACTTAGAAGGGGGTTGAATAAGTCTGTTCACTTTTTCAAACCAAAAAATGATATTTAGACGTAACAACGTTTTACACAGCGGAACAGACTTTTGCGAGATAAAGAGCGTGATTTTTTGATTGAGCGAGCATTATTTATCAGACTTTTACTATCAAGAATATTATTGAGCATGCACCAGACTTTTGATACTTAAAAGTAAGGAGAAAGAGACAATACACAAACGATTTATACTGGTTCACCTCCAACTCAGAGACTACATCCAATACCTTTAAATTTGAAGGATTTCCACTATGTAAAAATCATTTACATCAGATGTTGAGTATTATTGACTCCAGCCACTCCTGGCTTAAGCACAACTCGTGCTTTGAGTATTCTTGAATTCAGCCACTCCTGACTTAAGCACAACTCATGCTCTGAGTATTATTGACTTCTATCACTTCTAGCTTAAGCACAGACCGTGCTTCAACACACCAGACCCCTCTGGATTCCTATGAGTATTATTTTGCAGCGCCCACTCCTGGGGCAGACCCAAGTATTATTTCATAAGCCACTCCTGACTTAAACCTCGAGTATTCTTTCAAAAGCCTCTCCAGACCAACAGTGTTTCCCACACTAACAGAGTCTGGCAACACACCATACCTGTACTACCAGAGGATTGGAAGAATTATTTCAAATAAAATAAGCCTTATGACTTAGTAAAGCTAAGTGATAAACCATGAAAAATGGGTTCGTGAAGAAAGAAAGGACTTATTTTCCCATAGGGCTCAATACATTCAGAAAGTGAAAGATGATTGGAAAATGAACTGAGCCAGAAAGCACGACTTGGGATAGTATGTTATTAAGCACACAAAGGCATATCCCAAGTTTCTATGGCATCTAAGTAGGAAGATGATTGCACATAGCGAGCTTTCTTTATTTTCATGACAGATTTTTCAGGTATAGTTACTCGTTGTTTAGTATACTGTCATATCTTAATTTCTTATGAGCTTTAGTACACAAAATTCTGGTGTTCATTCATGATCTTTTCTTTTTCATTCATCACACTTTGATTAGTGTCTTCTAGCTCATATTCTTCTTCTTTTCTCAAGCTCTCTCTCTTTTTCAATTCTTCATTTTTGATACTCTATTGTGTTTCTTTTTCTGTTTTAGCTCTCCATATTTGTCTTTGGTCTCTGAGCGATATGATGAAGAGAAGAGATTGATTCTGTTTATATAGAATCATTTTGTTGAGCTTAGGGAGAGGCTGTCAATTATATGACCATTGAGAGGGTTGTTGTACAAGGGACAAAAGCCTTTCTTGTTGGAGTTGCACAAAGAGTAAGAGCTTTTGTTGTCAGAGAGAGACGTTTTGTACACGCGGAGTAGAGGTAGCCTAAGTTTCATGAAGAGGAAAAGTTTTGATTCAGGGAATCTCTAAATGCGTGAGATAAAGGTGAAACTTAAATGCTTTTCAAACTATATTAGAATCCAACCTTTTTAGTCAATCTTTCTTTCGAGAATCTTTTCTTTAAGCTTTGATGGAGATGACTTGTGACCGTTGAATGATTCAGAAATAGGAGATTGAATTTGATGGTTTCATATATTTTGAAGATTGAATGATGTTTTTAGGTCTGAGTCTGGTGAGTTACTCTGATGCAAAGGAGTGCCTTTTGAAGCGAATTCCCAGACTCCTTTGTCTTAGAATGTAAAGTTCACGTTGCGATTAAGACATTCAGACTTTTGATGCATAGGTTCCCCATTTCTTTTATAGCTTAATCCTTATGTTTCCCGAAACGCTTAAATACACACATCAAATAATAACACAACTTTATTTAAGTTATAATACATAATGTTAGTTATCAACAAATTTCATGGAATCTGGTTTAAAAAAAGATTTTGACTTCGACCAGACTTTTCTTCAACAATTATTTTATTGGTTAATAAATTTTCGTTGTTATTTATAAATATGCATTTATTTTGTTTAAATAGGATATCTGAATTAGAATACATCATGGTATTATTTATAAATATGTATTTTGTAACACCTCCTTATATACACAAGATATAAAAAAAACTTTTAGTAAGATATACATATTTATCACTCTTTATCTTGCGTATACAAAGACGTATATACATCTGATTTCCTTTGAATATTGAAAGTAAAAAAAAAACATTGTCTTTCAATATTTGCCCATAATGATAAAATAATTTATAAAAATCATAAGTGATAAATCGTTACAGTATTATATCTGGATGGGAAAGTTTATCAGAGTTTAACCTTTACCTTGTTACAATTATCTAACTTGATATTGTAATAAGCCAGGGTAAAACTAAACTATACCTCCACTACAAATGTGACCAATCATTTCCTAGTCCTTGAATCATCGAGTTCTGGAATCCTACTTTTGTCATATCTCTTCATCTATCTGATTGAGGATGAGACCACTTTACCCTCTTGTAATTACATATCCTTCCATCTTGAATCGCTAGCTATATATCACATAACATATATTTTGGACACAAAATTCAAACAAGAAGGAGTGAGAAACATAATATAATACTTTACAAATAAGACATAAGCATAAGGGTTTTCACAAACTAATAAATTAATATCATTCAAAATTTCATACACAATTAATTATAAATATAGGGTTCTCACACACATAACAATCATACTTTCATTCACAATGATACTTTCATTCACAATTATCCATACAGAATATCACAATCACATGTATGACATGTAATGATTTTAATACTATCTCATTTAGTTTATACATGTGGCCCTTAAAGTTTTAATTTGCACTGGGCCAACCAGGAGTTTACATTATTCCATAATTTCAGATAATAACATAAATGCCTTTATAGCATATGAACAGCTCAACTGGCGTGGAAACACTTAGAGACTAGTCAGACTGAGAAAGTTTTTATTGTGAAAGTACCCGACACTAGGGAGCGACCCTAGGTCACCTGAAGCACCCTTTCACACCCTCTCATCCTAAGGCTCGCAATTAAGCCTCCTCTAATGTATCCTCAGTTTCTATAATTCGTCCCCAGGCAATATCACATCTCATTTCTCTTTAATGATTCATGATGCATGAACTACTCGTATATTTAATTGGTTAAAACTTTTAGAAACTCAATTATTAAATACTATAAAGGTTCACAAAATCATCTCAACAAAACTGTACATTCCTATAAGTTCTTCTTTGAACTTCTCTTATATGGAAACAAATTTAGTACAGTCTTCAAATTCAAATCTCACCAAAATTGAGTTTCCAAGCCTTAAATATCTCAAAACTTTATCTTTAAAAAAACTTCACATATTTACATAATCTTTCCAAATTTGAATCTTAACTAGATTGAGTTTAGAAATCTTGACTATAATAAAATATCCTTTAGTTATTTCATTAGGGAAAACCAATTTAAATTTCTAATTTCTAAAAGAATATATATATATATATTTAAATCATTAACTAAGAATACTTAAAACTATAAAAATTTTCTTTAATTCAAGAATTAATTATCTCAACCTTTGATTTTCATAAAATAACTTCTTTCTAATACTAAATTTTATTCTAGAGATTAAAAATAAAGTTAATGAAAATTATTTCTAAGAAGAAATAAAAGACTAAAATAATGATAAAATACTTTCTCTTAGAATAAAAAATTAAAGAGTAAGGTAAGAAAATTCTTACTGAGTTTTAACTTTCCGTCATGCTTGTTATATGCTCAAACTCCATATCACAAGGTCATCAATCATTCATTATTCACAATCAAGTATTGTAATATCATCACTCACAAATATTATTAATCACAGTCTAGTATTATAAAACACAATATCATTAATCAAAATCAAATATTAATAATTATAATCAAATCAAATCAACTAAATATCAGTCATAAATATAATTTAAATTTTAATAGTTATTTAGATTAATAAGATTAATTTTAAGTCTTTATAGTCCATTCCTCACATAGATCTATGTAGGCCCATATAGTCCAATCCTCACATAGGTATAGTTCAGTTCATACAGGTTATAATAGTCCAATTCCTTGCATAGGTTTAGTCCAGTTCGCATAGGTTATCCAGGTATTTGTATAGGTATTCAGATCAAGTTACACAAGATACTCAATTTAAAATTTATTATAAATTTTTTAAGTTAAATAGTTATTATTTAAAATAATAATATTATTAAATTTTAAAGGAGTAGGGGATTCCTCCCATTATTCTTATGTCTTTTCATATTATATTCCTATCTCACTCTCCCATACCTCTTGTATCTTGGTTCATTATGGAAAGTCCATGCGCGTCTCGTCTACGAGTTCTAAAATATACCAATTTCACTTTAATATAGTTATAAGATGAAAATTAAGATTTCTACTTAAAACAGAAATGACAAATTTTAAATAGTGAATAGTAAATCGAGAATAGTAACAATAAATAATAAAATGTGAATAGTAACGCTAAATAATAAATCGTGAATAGTAACGGTAAATAGTAAATTGTGAATAGTAAGGGTAAATAGTAAATCGTGAATAGTAAGGGTAAATAGTAAATCGCGAATAGTAACGGTAAATAGTAAATCGTAAATAGTAACGGTAAATAGTAAAACGTGAATAGTAAAGATAAATAGTAACAATAAATAGCAATTTACTATTTGAATAGTAATTTACTATTGAAATAGTAATTTACTATTGCAATAGTATTTTACTGTTCAGAATAGTAACTTAAAATAATATTATTTTCAGTATAATAATAAATTTCTAAAAACGATATGAAAATAACCCTAAAAAATATAAAAGAGGGGTATTATTACCTTAGAATTTTAGTAGAACCTTCTTTCAAAAAAAAATTATTTCTCTCTCTTACTTCCACCACTATCTCACTAGCACTACTATATTAAGAAAACTTAATCTGAAACAGTGAATTTTAAAGAAGAATTCCTTCGGTATTTATAAGAAAGAAAATTACTATACATTCCATTATTTTAATATAAAAGTACTGTGCATTTTTTGAAAATTCAATCCTGGTTAGTGTACATCTTTTGAAAATTTCGCACATGCATAATGTTTTGCATAGTAAATGTCGGCTGAATTATTAAGCTAAATAGTAACCTTTCACT
This sequence comes from Clitoria ternatea, assembly GCA_037962975.1. Classification (NCBI taxonomy): domain Eukaryota; kingdom Viridiplantae; phylum Streptophyta; class Magnoliopsida; order Fabales; family Fabaceae; genus Clitoria; species Clitoria ternatea. Next base: position 72,311,026 of record CM075676.1, read on the forward strand.
CGGTATATTTTAAATATTCAAAATCAGTCCTTTTTGAAATTTAGCGATATTATATCAGTCTTCACTAATTTTATAATAAGTAATATAAAGTTTAAATTTTAAAAATCTAAAATTTTCTATTAATAAAAATTTATTGGTACGTTTTCAATTTTTTTACGATTGGTAAAAATCAAGATTTTACTCAAACCGATAATTTTTAGATAAGTCTACTTGAAATGGATTTTAAAAAATTTTCTTATAATTTAAATTCACTTTCTTGTAAATATTTTTAATTTTAAGTCACTTTATATGAATTTAAAATTATTTAAAATATATTATTTTATTAAAATATTTCCAAAATTCTAAAAAAATTCCATAAAATCATAAATAATACATAGATCAAAAAGTTCTAAAGAACCACAGTCTAATTCCTTTAAATTTTTGTTTTAAAATTCTAATAAGAGTTAAATCACAAATATGTAAAAACATAAATATAAAAACATAAAATAAAAGTTGTGAATAATAAATATATTTAAAATTCTTAATATAATTTCATTAATCAATAAATACTAATTAAGTCATTTTAAAATTCTTATTCAAAATACATAAATATTTTTATTTTATTATTATTATTTTATTTTATTTTTAAAAAATAAATAATTAAATATAAATACCAAAATTTCATTAAAAAATGATAATAATAAACTAACTAATAGTAAGTATTTCTCATTAAAGATATATTAATATCTACTTTCTATTTGTGTTGAAAATGGGATGTTACATATTTATTTTCTAAATAACCTATCACTAGATATTTATTAATTTATAAACACTATCAATTTTTTCTTCCCTTGTTCCTTATGCTTGAGTTACAAAACTTATATTTTTGTCGATTATGATTCCAAGTCTAACATGAGAGAGTTGTTGTGTCCCAATGATTACTAGGTGTGAAAATATATTGGGTATAATTAGACTCCACAATACCTTAGCCTAACTTGGTACCTAATTATGAGGTTTGAGCCTCGCGTGTTACCCAACATGTGTGGTAATTTTAGGTTTGTCATGACTTATTCGAAAATTTAATTTAGTTTGACAGTCTCTTTAAAAATTTGATTTGCATCAAAACCAACAAAAACTCTGATATATATATATATATATATATATATATATATATATATATATGATCAAAGAGTTTTTCCTAAACAAACATACTAGTCTCTAGAACGCTACCCGCCTCTGTAAGTTATAGGTTGAAATATGAAATTAACCTTTGTGAAAGTTTAAAAACAATATTACCTCTCGAATAATTCCTTTGGGATTTACCCTTGGAAAAATTTACCGAGACTGACGAGTTTAAGGTTTAGGGACCTCAATATTAACATGTGTAACTTTTGTAAGAAAATATTTATTGTTAGTAATTCCTTTGTCTAACCGTAATAAAAAATAAACACAATTGCAAGAAAAAACTTATTTTCAACAGTTACTTTATTTAACCACTAACAAAAACAACTAATAAAATTCTACAACAAGCACTAGAACCTATCAGACCTATAAACAAAAAAGACAAAAATGATGTTTTGATTCTTTAAGTTTAACATTTCCCCCTAGTTTAGTCCTTAAAAAATATTTTGTCAATTTAATTATTTAAGTTTCAAAATATTTACAAATCTGTCTTAAAACTGTTAAATAACTAGCACCGTTAAAAACCCATAACACATGGCAAACTCATCATTATTGAATGAGAAGCCTTAAAATCAATGATATTGACATAACTCTCATGCATACCTTTTATTCTTCCCTTACCTTTCTCGCAGTCTTACCTCTTCCCTTACCTTTCTCACAGTCTTACCTCTTCCATTTCTTTCTCCTCACCACACATTGCTTACCACTACCCTTTTTAAAACAAATTAATCAATTTTCACAAAAAAATTGTAGTTGCACAAAGGTGGTAGAAAAGACACAATAAAAACTGATTGTTTTTTCACTCGTAGTGGGGTAGTTATAGTGCACGTTTATTTCCATTTTGACGTGCATTCAAACTCGGTTCCACCAAGGTGCATGTGTTATGTCTTCCACCCAACCTTCATTCCCTTATCTTGGCGCGCATGTTAACAAAGTTCATGTGTTGTACCAAAGAAGCCAATAATAGAATTAAACATATTTATTAACAAACCAATAACCATCGTTGTTAAAGATAATGATAAAGGCAAAGACTATTTGACCTAAACAAAATAATCGTGGTTCGATAAATAAATTAATGGTGGTTTGAAATTCCAAAGTAACGTGATGGGGAGGAAGTGATAAGGGGAGATAGAAGATGCATATGGGCATGCCAATAATGTCAAATTTGCATTATACGAATATTTATCCATATTTGTGTCAAGCAAAAATATAAAGAATCTGACATCAATTAAAAACAATAAAAATTAACTAACAAAAAAATAAACAGGAGGAATAATGAAATCCTATTAGACAAATGCCTCAATTTATCATTAATATTTTAAATAATGAAAAATATATAAGACTCATTTTTTAGTTATTGATAGTTTGTTTTGTGATGGGATGTTCTCTGCTATTGGGCCATAATTGTGACTAGGCAGTGGCAAGTGGATATGGCCAATGATGGGTGGCGAGGATAAAGAAATAGAAGAGATTATAATGGGGGGGAAGAAAGAATGGTAGAGGAAGAGGGAGAAGTTTGTGAGAGTTATATCGGCATAATTGATTTGAAGGTCTCTTGTCCAACGATGATGAGTTTGTCACGTCTTATGGTTTTTAATGGTATTAACTATTTAACGATTTTGAGACGGATTTATAAACATTTCAAAATTCAAATGACTAAATTAACTGTAAAAGAAAAACTTAAAGGACTAAATCAAGAAAAATATAAAAAGTAGATGACCAAAACATTATTTTTGCCAACAAAAATGTACTACTAAGTGAAGGATCAAACAAGGAAAGTGCAAGCTCCAGAGGAACAATTTGCCATGAGATTAAACAAGCATTTAAGAATTTCGAATTTCATCTTTTTCCTACCAAATCAAAATTAGCACCTTTAGCTTATCAACATTCAAATCAAAGTCATTCTGAAATCATCAAATTATTTAACCCGAACCATAAAACTATTAGAGGCTAACCCAGATAGTCATTGTTTGGTAGTTGAGAAATCACAGGAAAATAACAATGAAAAGAACCATTTTTTTACATGTCCATCACAATAAGTAACCTTAACCTCACACAGGTCAAGTAAAAACACTCACTTTGATCAAAATGAGCCTTACTCCTATCCCGTTCCTTACAACACTTCTTCCAAAAACACTTTTAAAATGTTGCCTATCATGTTGCCTGTCATCAAAATTCCTAATTATAAATGGAATTAATTGGTTTTTTAAAAATCTATAGGCGATTCAATTAAGGCAAATTGATATGCAAAGTAAGCTCAATCCATGTGGCATTATAATTCAATAGATAATAAAAAAGAAATAACTAAAATTGGATAAAGAGAAGAGAATTGTCTTAAGCAACATGTCATCCAAATCAAGGATAACACACCTAATCAACTTGTTTGCAACTAACATTTTCCACCTAACTAGGGAGTGTTGGGAAAGTTAAAAGTGGACATAACGCCTTATGCTTTGGAGTGATATGACCTTCTGGGTCCTCCAGAGACATTACAAAAGGTTGCACTTGTTACGCCAAAAAAAAAGATCTATAAGCAAAAAAACTATACTTGGGATGCAAGAGGGTGGGATAGGGAAATGAGGCAGCACTACAAGCCTTCGATCAAGCTTTCACTTTGAGCCCAACAACGCATAACAATCCACCACCTATTTCATCTTATCGTTCTTGTATGGCATTGAAATGAGCCTAGGTGTGCATCATATATTTCATGTCGACGATGCCACCAAACAAACCACCGGGCGTAGGGGAATGTGGGACAGGGAAAATAGAAGAAGGAGAACACCATAGAGAGAAGGCAACAGCAAGAAGAAAAGTGATAGAAAGAGGAAGAGAATAAAGGAAGGATGAGTAAGGTTTATGTGAAATATTTTAAAAATGTTAAATAAATACACATGTGAGTGTTGAATTAATACTTAGCTAACAAAAGTTAACAATAAAAGCTTGAACCTAACTAAACAATTATGCTAAGGGCTAAATCATAATAAAAATACTACATGAAGGTTAATTTTACACTTAAACCTAAAATATATACTAAATTATTAACTTTGCATATTACAGGTAATTTTAATATGTTTTAACTTTGTAAGTTGAAATTTATAGAAATATCATGTAAATTTATAAATTGTAATATATTTTAATTTTACAAGTTTTACTTGAAAGTCTTTACATAGTTTTTTTATTACATAAGTTAGTTTAAATTACGTACTAAATAGGTTAGACTACAAGTCTATCTCACATATCTCACATCTAATAATTACTAATAGATGTTATTGTTGTTATTTTATTTACTAATATATTTTCTTTTAGAAATTAGACATTTAAATTGGTTTTCCCTAATGAAATAACTAAAGGATATTTTATTATAGTCGAGATTTCTAAACTCAATCTAGTTAATATTCAAATTTGAAAAGATTATGTAAATATGTGAAGTTTTTTTTAAGATAAAGTTTTGAGATATTTAAGGCTTGGAAACTCAATTTTGGTGAGATTTGAATTTGAAGATTGTACTAAATTTGTTTCCGTATAACAGAAGTTCAAATAAGAATTTATGGGAATGTACAGTTTTATTGAGATGATTTTGTGAACCTTTATGGTATTTAATAATTGAGTTTCTAAAAGTCTTAACCAATTAAATATACGAGTAGTTCATGCATCATGAATCATTAAAGAGAAATGAGATGTGATATTGCCTGGGGACGGATTATAGAAACCGAGGATACATTAGAGGAGACTTAATTGCGAGCCTTGGGATGAGAAGGTGTGAAAGGGTGCTTCAGGTGACCTGGGGTCGCTCCCTAGTGTCGAGTACTTTCACAATACATCTAATAATTACTAATATATGTTTAAATAAATCCTTAAATAACATCAAATTTTACAACAAACTTTAAAATTTATTCTCACTCACCCAATAAAACAATTTTAAAACTTTAAAACTTTAGAATTTGTTCAATACATTAGTAGCTACAAGCTAGTGGAAGATAATTATCATCTTAGGATCCGTTTGGATCCTTAACCAGGTAACCAACAAAAAAAATTCTACAATCAAACGGAGTTTTGACTGTCTCGAATGGCGTGAAGAAACCTTAAATTTTTCATTTCCTCAACTCCGTTTTCACAATTGAAAACCCTTATGTTGCGTTTAGTTCATAAGTTTTTTTAGAAAAATAGAAAATTATTCTTAGAAAAATCTAAATAATAGAAAAACTGTTTATTTATAAATTATTTTAAAAAATTTTATAGACAAATAGAAAACTGATTTTCTATTTTTTAAGAAAATCAAAAAACTCTTTTAAAAGGTTTTCTAAGAAAAGTAAAAAATAGAAAAGACGGTAACTGAATTACAAGATAAGGTAACTGAATTACAAGATAAAGACTGTTGTAACCAAATGAGAATATGAAACAAACAGCTATTGATTCAAAAAGTTTTACTGCTACTATTTTGAAATATATTTAAACATATACTCATTTGCTCTTATTTCAATATAACTTTAAATTTTTGTCATAATTTTTATGAGATGCATATAATATACAACATTGTCATAAATAATATATATATATATATATATATATATATATATATATATATATATAACACATATCTCAATCAATTTGAATTAAAAAATATTTGAAAAATATAACACATATCTCAATCAATTTGAATTAAAAAATATTTAAAAAAATTTAGAAAATTGAGTGCACTTGAACAACTTTTTTAGTTTTCTAATTTTCTAAATTGAAAAATGGTCACATTATCTAAACAAGTTTTTAAAATTTTTCTAACCATTTTAAGAAATAAAAAATTTTGAAAACAAATGAAAATTTTTTCTCAAAAAATTAAAATAAATTTCTGTAACTAAACGCAGCGTTAAACATTCATTTTCCATGGCCAAGGATATTTCCAATTTACCAACCAAACCCTAAATCCCCAAATTTTGCACAAAATAAAAGTCTATCACTCACTACATCGTACGATCGGAACCACCGTCTTGCTCCCTTCACTTCTTCTTACTCCCTCAACCGTGTTTCTCCCTTCACTTCGTCTTGATCCCTCCACCGTGTTGCTTTGAAAAGGTACCGAATTGTTAACTATTTTAATCAAATGCACTGTACAGTGATTTCTATATTAAATGTTATGTTCTATGTTGCACATGTTGCCCCCTTCACTTTCGTTTCAATGTGAAGATCTTTTATCCAATCTACACTTGTACAGGGTTAATTGAGATTAAATGCTTGAATTTTTAATCGTAATGCTATACAGTTTCATATATATTGTGAACAAGCCACCGCTTAATGAAGGATTCGAACTCGTCGTTTCTATTGTCATTGGAACCCTAGGAATCGTCATCCATGCCCTCGTGTTGAAGGCTACACTGCCTACGTAGTCACGATGAAGACAAACATTGTTGGACTACAATCAATGTGAGCATTGTAAACTGTTGGAGGGTGATTTGCTATTTTCTATTTCTTTTTTTCATGTCCTTTATCTTTGTTGTGTTTTGTCTAAATTGAGATTGATTGAAATTGAAGCTTCCCTTATTCCACACCAACACATACATACATCTTTATTGGAAACAGAAAACAGTAATCAAATGCTAATTTTTGCAAATTATGGTTAACTAGGACTTTCTCCGTCATTATATAAAGCTCCTCTTTTTTTTTGAAGTTGTTGTTATACTTGTGTTGTGTGCTAGGATTATTGTATGCTTCTGATTCTAATACATACAACTAATTGCAGTTTGTTATCAGATATATAAAGGGTAGGATTTCAGGAGCAAAGCAATGACAATCGCTGTGCCCAAACTTACTGCATCTGTCATGGGTACTATAATTTTTTTCTTTTTGTCATAAGCTGTAAATGTCTTTGTATAAAAAAATAGTAAATAATGCACACAGTAATCTTCATATATATGATTGTTACTACATTAAATTTTTAACTTTTCACTGTTTTGTTGTATCAATTCTTTATAATAGTCTGTGTATATCCATTAGAAATATATTTTATAATCTCAAAAAGTGGAAAATATTTATTTATTAATATTTACTGAATTAGTGTCTATGTTTTCTCTAATATCCCTCTCATCAGCAGATAATGTAGTTATCCAGCTTGAACCCGAGTTTTTTCTTGCAGGTCCAATCATCCAATCATTCAGCAGATCTACAATTTCAGAGTTGTTGAGTAAACAACACTGGTCAGAGCTCAAAGCCCATCTTAGAGCAACCAAACCTGCAACATTCCTTGACCAATTGCTTAATGCAGGGGTTGATTCTGAGCTTGTTTTAAGGTTCTTTAAATGGTCTCAGAAAGAGTTCAAGCTTTCATATGATCTTGAAACAACCGGGAAAGTTTTGCATCTACTAGCAAATTCGAAAAAGTACTCCAAAGTCAGATCTTTTTTGGATAACTTTGTGAAGAATGAGAAACATACGGTTTCTTCTGTTTTTCACTCTATTTTGTTAGTGGGCAACAGATATTTTGCAAATGCTCTGATAATTGATATGTTAGTCCTAGCATATGTGAGAAATTTAGAACTCCACTCTGCTCGTGAAGCATTTAGGCGAGCTCAAGATTATGGATTTAAGTTATCACTGCATTCGTGCAATCCGTTGTTGAGTGCTTTGGTGAAGGAGAATGAAACGGGGGAAATGGAATATGTGTACAAAGAGATGATAAAGAGGAGAGTTCAGCCTAACTTAACCACATTTAATATTTTCATTAATGGTCTTTGTAAAGCTGGTAAGTTGAGGAAGGCAGAGGATGTTATTGAAGACATGAAAGCTTGGGGATTTCCCCCAAATGTAGTTACTTATAATATTCTTATTGATGGGCATTGCAAGAAGGGCACTGATGGAAAAATGTATCGAGCTGATGCCCTTTTGAAGGAAATGCTTGCTAACAAAATTTGTCCGAATGAGATTACCTTTAACACTCTTATTGATGGTTTTTGTAAGGATGAAGATGTGTTGGCTGCAAAGAAGGCTTTTGAAGAGATGCATAGGCAGGGACTAAAACCTAATCTAGTTACTTATAACTCACTGATAAATGGTCTATCTAATAATGGGAAGCTAGATGAGGCTATTGTTTTGTGGGATGAGATGGTTGGCTTTGGTTTGAAGCCAAACATTGTTACTTACAATGCTCTAATTTATGGGTTTTGTAAGAAGAAGTTGATGAAGGAAGCAAGAAAACTCTTTGATGATATAACTAAACAAGGTTTGGTTCCCAACGCAATAACATTCAACACATTGATTGATGCATTCTGCAAAGAGGGAATGATGGAAGAAGGATTTGCACTGCGTAGTTCAATGCTAGATGAAGGGGTTTCTCCAAATGTTTCAACATATAATTGCTTAATTGGAGGCTTGTGCAGAAAACAGAATGTAAAAGCTGCCAAGGAGCTTCTTAATGAAATGGACAGCTTTGGCCTGAAAGGTGATGTTGTAACATATAACATCCTCATAGGTGGATGGTGTAGAGGCCATGAATCAAGAAAGGCAGAAAAGTTACTTAATGAAATGCACAATGTGGGTCTGAAACCTAATCATGTTACATATAATACTTTGATGGATGGGTATTGTATGGAGGGTAATCTGAAGGCAGCTTTGAATGTGAGAACCCGGATGGAGAAAGATGGGAAGCGGGCAAATGTTGCCACATATAATGTGTTGATTAAAGGATTTTGTAAAACAGGCAAGCTAGAGGATGCTAATAGGCTTCTTAATGTGATGTTGGAAAAGGGTTTGAACCCAAACCGTACTACCTATGATATAGTAAAACTAGAAATGTTGGAAAAAGGTTTTATGCCAGACATAGAAGGGCACTTGTATAATATCTCTAGCATGTCTTAACATGAACTCGAGATGCTAGATGGAATTTTTATTAGGGTTTCTTTGGTTTCAATACAGATTGAAAACAATTTTTTTCAATACGGATTTTTAAAAACAGAAATCAAGATAACAATGAAAATTGAAATGGAAACCAAATACATCTTACTTTTAGTTATTTTGTCTATGTCTATTGTATTGATATATTGATTTTGACGTCCAATTAATTTAAATTTTAATAGAGCAAATTGTATTACCATTTATATTAGTGTGAAGAATGATATTTTAGAATTAAATTTAGATTTTGAAAAAAAAAAACAAGTGAATTTGGATGTGAGCTATGTAAAATTTTAAGAGTTGTTTGTTTAAGATTAATTTTCTAAATGAAACAGGTTAAAAATGTAAAAATATACTACTAAGACCATTTTGCTTAATTTACATATTAAGAAAATTAATTATTACTTAATTTACATATTAAGAAAATTAATTAATTAAATAAAATTTATTAAATTTATTTGAAATATATAATAGTTTTTAAAACTGTCTTTAAAGTGATTATCACTCATCATTAACAAAAAATTTTAAAAAAAATCTTATATTAAGGGACAAAATTTTTTCTAAAAAATGTTATATCTAAGGACGGAAATAGTAGTTACTAAAAATAAGAATAAATTTTAAGAAAGCTGTAATATACATGAACTTAAACATGATTAGTCGTGATTTTAAAACCCAAAGGTTCGATCATTCATCAAAACATTGCGTCAAAAACTAACATAAAAGCATAAAGATAATTGGTAAACATTATAAGAATAACAAATAACAATAACAAATAAAATAAGAAACTTTGGTCATTTCTTTTTTCATCAAGAATAGCAATGACATGACTGATCTATCTCAAAAAGAGAATGGGGCAAGTAAAATGAGAAAACTGTTATTCTATTTTATTTTGTTGTGGCCGGTATAAAAAAATGCTTTCATATAGACAATTAATACAAATTTAAGCTGAATTAAAATTTTTTGTGGCTCTCACAAAACTAAGCCAAAAATATGCGCCGCTGGTAGATGCTTTCCCTCCCTCGATTAGAAGCACTCAGGAATATACAAAACACTATAAATAGTTGATAAAAGAAAATTGATCCAAGTATATCTACTGCCCAACCTGCAGGGGAAAAAATAGAACTGGAATTAGCAAGTTTTAGGGTCAAACCAACACAGCTGGAAGAATGAATTAGCTTTATTTTCATTGGAAGTGTTCAACATTGGAACACGAACCAACATTCCATTTTCCAAGCAATCATCTATTTTCATCAAATATTCTATGCTCTGAACTCACCTACCTATCCTTTATTGAAGACTAAATAAAGATGACTAGTCAACTGTAAAACAATATAAAATCAGGATAAGATAACTTTTTAACTCTTAATAAAATATATTTTCTCAGTTTTATATTATAAACCCCTATAATAAAAAAACAAATATTTCATTTATTAAGTCCCTACAAAAATATTAGAAGCATTTATTACATTTTTTCTATCATATCCTTAAGCATTTAATATTTTTATATTTATGCAATTAATATATGATAGGAGAAGATAAAATTATCTTTTACAATATTAAAATAATAATTCATCTTCTAAACCCTATAAAGAAAGACATATAATGTAAAACGGAAGAAGTAACTAATTGTAGTCTTAATCATCTGAAAATCTTCTTATTTGTGTTGGTCTTAACAAATTTTAGATTTTCAAAAAATGTAGCATGTCACCCACACTTTTAACATAATTGCTTACATGACATGTCTGGTTGCATGTCACATGTTGCTACTAGATCGTAACAGAAATCACTTTCAAAAACTTTAAATTTTATGAAGATTAACAGATTTTTTTTTGAATAAGTGAATAACTAATTGAAATTCTTCCTCTAGAAGAAAGCTTTGACATTATTTAGAACTCAAAGGCATGCATCATTAACATAAAGGATAAACAGCGGCATCTTTGATAATAACTAAAGATGAGATTAGCAAGCAATGGAAAAGGGACTTCAGAATTACTTCAGCTGAAACAGGATCCATTCCGAGCAGCCGAACACCATCTTAAGGATTGAAGAGGCTTGAACCCCCAATATTAAGAGCAATTAGTAGTGATATGCTCGTGATCACAGCGAGCCAGACTAAAACTGACCCTGCAATTGGAAGTTTTAATTGTCATCATGAACACAAGATGAAAACCTTTAGATAACAACACATAACACATATTGCATAAGATTCAATTATATATCACAAGACAATAATACCTCCGGAACCTTCAGAATTATCAGAACTGGAAGGAATTGATTCAACATTGGAGACTGGAGATTTTGACACTTTAGACCCGGTGTTTGAGCCATTATCCGAAACTTTGGTAAACCCCCCCATTTCAGATGCTACTATCCCTTGAAATTCTTCGCTAACAATTAACGCTGCTAAAACATCCATAAATGACTCTGTTTCATACATAGAATCTTTTTCATCCTTTTCTTTTGTGACATTTACTTCTGAATCGGACAACTCATCATCTGAAGCATCAGTATCAATGGAATCCAACGCCTCAGTTCTGTCATCTTCCTCATCCTCCACATAAGCTTTATACGTTAGACGAAGTAATATCTCCCCAGAAGAGCGCTTTCCTAAAACTCCCCAACCTCCTTGTAACATGACAATTCTGTCTGTTGGTACAGTGTCTTTAAGAGATCCTAAATCAACCTGAAAACATTTTAACTTAAGCACGTTAACTTGAAATCCCATATATTTCAATCTTTTAACTTTCAACAAAAGCTCAATATGACAAGAAAATTTTGAGCAATCTCAAATAATATATATATATATATATATATATATATATATATATATATATATATATATAAAATCTGCATTAAAAATAGATTAACTTTAAAACATTAAACAAGATTGTGTAGCACATATCCAACTTTGATTCAAGGGATCATCAAGATAAAATTTAAGCTTAAATACATTTTAAGTCCATGTAAATAAAGCTAATTTTGGCTTCAGTTCTCCAAATTTTTTTGGTAAGTTTTAGTCTCCATAATTTTTTTAATATGGTCCTTATAACCACTTAATGGAAATGTGACATGCATTAAGACATTACATCGACAACCAGAAAAGAACTTCAAATAAGAAGTAACTCAAATTCAAATTCAGAAAGTTAATCAGTAAGAAGCAACTCAAATTCAAATTGAGGGGGAATCTGCCAAGCACTTCATTCAGTTCATTGCACAAAACAAGAACTTCAAATGCAATAATAATTAATAAACACGGCTTTAACTACAATTAACATTTAAAAAGGGACCACAAAGGACACATCATCATATTAGAATGTTAGCAAGCAGCAGTACAAAACAAAAGTTGACTTGAAGCAGAGTAGCATAATCTCAAACAGAAACCAAAAGCTCACTGTATCTATATGTAATATACTGTGAAAAGTATAAAACCATTAAATAGAGAAAATGGGGAATAAAGCATCACTAAAATACTAATGATCTTTCACATAAGACATACCTCTCCTGTACCAATAGTCAAATCTGAAAATCCTAGAGCATCTTTCACTTGGATGAATAGCTTCTGCTTTTTAGGGTTGGAAACAAGCATATGAAAATCCTGTAGAGTCAGAGGTAGAACAATTGTGATGTTAGAGTTGCTAATATGTAATAGTTAGTTGATTAGCTCCTTTGCTGTTAGCAAGTCAGTTCTAACTAACCCAACAAAGTTCATTATTAACTGCAGTAGTTAGCTTACACTACAAATCATCTAGTATCATATAAATACCGTAAACCCAATGTATCAAATCATGAACGAAAGCAGAATTTCAGAAAATCAATCTCTCTCCACCTTTCTTTTTCTCTCTCCTAATTCAGAATCTAAAATGGTATCACGAGCTTTCTAGATCCAGTAGCCATGGCTTCCGTTGGCAATCCTTTCTCAGGGTGCAATCCTCCACTACTCCAGCTACGTTTTCTTACTTGATCTCCATCAAATTAACAGAGAAGAATTTCTATCTCCGGAAACAAGTAGTTCAGGCAGTGATTCGTGGTCACAAGCTTCAAAGATTCATTGTTAATCCTACAATTCCACAGTGGTTCCTCATGCCTGAAGATCATGTATTGAATAATGTCCATCCAGCATACTCCGAGTGGGAGCAGCAAGATTCTCCGCTCTTAACATGGCTTCTTTCATCCTTCTCCAAGTTGATTTTGCCTCATGTGATGACTTGCATCTATTCCTGGCAATGCTGGGATGAACTAAACAACTTCTTCCATGCACAGAACAAAGCTCAGTCGAGTCACCTTCGATCTGAACTCAAAACAATTTCTAAGGGAAATCTATCGATCTTTGAATATCTTTAAAAGATCAAGATTGCGGTGAAAACTCCGCTTTCAATTGATGATCCAGTCCCCTTTCGAGATCATCTTGAAACCATCCTTGACGGACTTCTTGATGAATATGACTCAATTGCTGCAATAATTCAGAATCACTCAGATCTCGGTTCAATTGCGGACATTGAAGCTATGCTCCTAGCTCATGAAGAGCGAATTGAACGAGGAAAGAAGATTCTTGCTGATTCAACGATATCAGTGAATGTCATGCAAGTCCAGCAATCCTCGATGCCAAATGTATCGCGGAGGTGAATTTCATGCCCGCGGTGGTAGGTTTGGCAGATTCCGTGGTTGTGGTGGTTGCAATGGAGGAAGGTACAATGTTCAATATCAAATCTGCTCTAAATTTGGCCATGATGCTAGCATCTGTTACTATTGAGTATAGAATTGTGGGAATTCGGGTTATGGCTACTGTCCCTCTCCTATGATTTACTCGATATCCATCAGGAAATTGGTTCCCTCCTCCACCACGTTCACTACCAGCCTAATTCAGGACAGCAAAGGTCTTCTGCAGCACCTCCTCACATAGGACAAGGAGAACCTCAAGCCTATCTCACTGCACCTCTCTCCAACTCCACTCAGTCATGGTATCCAGACTCTGGAGCCACACCTCTTGTCACAAATGATGCAATCAACATCTCTTATTCATTTCCAGTTAAAGGCTCAGTCACGTTCTAATGGGAAATGGACAAGGTCTGTCTATAACCTCCATTGGAAATGCATCTTTTCCTTCACCTGTACATCCACACACAAACCTACATCTCAAAAATTTGTTAATTGTAACCAAGAATCTTGTGAGTGTAGTTTGCAAAAGATAACCTTGCGTTCTTTAAACTTCATCCAACACATTGTTGGATAAATCTCAGGTCACTTCCAAGACTCACCTGCAAGGCACACTAAAGAAAGATGAATTCTATTGCTTTGATCAAGGCTTTGGGTGCACTCCTTCTATACTTTCTACTATTCTTTCCAATAATCATTCTATATTTTCTTCAGATACTACTACTGTTTCTTCTTCCAATACTATTAGTCCTACTGCATATAGTACATGGCTTCCAAGACTTGGCCATCCACATCACGAGGCTCTATGTGTTGCTTTAAACAGTTGTAATGTCTGTATGCCTAATAAAATCTCATTTGAGTTAATTGTTTTGCTTCTTGTTGTGGCAAAGCACACACGTTGCCCTCTGTTGCATCCACACACACATACACAGCTCATTAGAGCTAATGGAGCTTTGTTAATATGTAATAGTTAGTTGGTTAGCTCCTTTGCTGTTAGCAAGTCAGTTCTAACTAACTCAACAGAGTTAGTTATTGACTGCAGTAGTTAGCTAACACTACAAGTCATCTAGTATCATATAGATACTGTAAACTCAATGTATCAAATCATGAATGAAATCAGAATTTCAGAAACTCAATCTCTCTACCTTTGTTTTTCTCTCTCCTAGTTCAGAATCTAAAATATGAGTACGATTTAAAAAGACATAAAAAAGATGAATCAAGAAATCCAAAAACAACACCTGATTCCAAATTGGCATTCCAGGGGGGCCAATAACAGTAGTTTGACTGTTCTTTTTGCTGCGTATTACTTGGTTTCCAAGGCTAAGAATAACATAAGGATCTGTCTTGCCTGGAAAAAGAATGGAACAAAAATTTATGTAAGGTAATAGAGCATATATATTGCACACCAATGACGCTATTCATGACTAAATTTGTTGGTTAAAATTAAAGCAAGTAAGAAAAGAAAATGCAAAAGGGGGGAAATAGAGTACTCACCCAAAGTCTACATATATGGCAGATAGTTGAGTAATAATAATCAGTATCAGTTTATGATATATTTGATCACAATATTTCAGAAATACTCACAAATCAGAATGGCTCAATAGTCAATACATGGGCTGACATTCATAGTTATTTTTTTATACTAATAATACAATAATCAAAAAAGAAACTCCTGAATAAAATGAAAGCCGAACTCCATGGAATATTGAAATTCCGTTTAAACTATCATCATTGCAATTGACAAATAATTTCATATCAGATAAATCCTCAACTACTTTTCCTTGTTTCCCAAAGTATATAAAGTAAAATTCCAGGAAAATCTAAATAATGTTTAGTTATGATTTAGAATCATACATTTCTAATATCATGAACTTAACATTCCACTTAAACATTGGCTTCAATAATTTTCTTTATTCAACATTGGCTTCAATAGTTTTAACAATAGGATACGAACATGATAAACTTTAATCATGTCTAGTGTTTGGTGTACACCAGGATAGAACATAAGGATATATAATAGTAATATCATTATAATAATATCATAATAATAAAAAACAAAAAAATTAAAATAATAATGATAATAATAATAATAATATTAATATTACTACTGCTACTACTACTGCTGCTGCTAATAATAATAATAATAATAATATTGGCCCACCAAACATAGGAGCAATGGGATGACTACAGGCAATACGATAGCTCCTATCCTACCTTATTGTGAAACCAAACATAAGATAATAGTAGAATACGCTAGTTTATTCTATTCTGACTCCCTTATCCTGTCCACTAAATAGACGCTAAGAAGGCAAATCTATAATAAAACTTACTTAGACTTTCTTTCCGTTTCTTTCACCCCCTCTATAGAGAACATCCATCATAACTCCACTATTACTTTACAAGACTTAATCATTTTATCAAACTTCTATTCAAGGTAACAGGTACAATTTCCATCAAACACCCAAGGGTTAGGTAGACTAACAGTAGAGTTTTGAATGGCACTGATATATCAAACAGAAAAGCACTACAAAAACCCAAGACTATTGGATGATAAAACAAAAACAAAATTGTCCACAAAGCATAAGTTAGAAATTAGACTACAAAAATAAAATACATTGAAGTGCAAGGGACACGCCAATCAAGTCTGAAGAACAATTTAAGAAGTTAACTAAAAGCAAATACAACAAAAGAGTTTTACCATAGAAAATGTAAGAAAGCTTTCGAGCATCCACAAGGGTAACAGACAGTTCACCAACAGATTCCTTGCTTCCTTCTTGCATTTCTCCAGATTTAACATCATCTGCAACTGGACCAACAGCTTTTCCCTTTTGGAAATCCAAAACAATTTTCTTTGGGCGAACAAATAGTCTAGGTAAATCTTCAGTGAGAAGTTTAGTCAAAAACCTACAAGAGAAAAACCAGAATACATTACAATTAGGGAAAGGAAAACACCAAAAAACACAAGGAAAACAAAAGAAAGCTCATCTTCAAAATAAAAATGTAACTCTATTATTAACTGAAAAAAATATTTAATCCGAAGCAACTAAAGCTCCGAAAGTGTTTTATCTTTCCAAATTTAGAAAACCAGCATCAAATAGATATCTAATATTCTATAAATAGATTCACTTTCAAAATGCATGCATATAAGTGCACACGTGTACAGATTCACAAGCATCAAAATTCAAATGCAAAGAACTTGTAACATTAAGAAGACAAACGGAACTTACATTGAGAGAACTGGAATTGCTGACCATGTCCAAGCCCAATGACGCACAAAAAAAAAAATAGCATAGAAGTCAGCAACAATGCCACATATTTTAAAAAGATACACACACACACATACATGAAGGAGACTATATGTTTCCTTTGACCTACCAAAAATAAAGAATAAAACTGTCTATTATTCAAATTACAATGACATTTAAGGAAGACACAGAATTAGATGCAAAATCATTCATGTGTCTTCACCCAATAGTTTAAACTTTCACTTTCAGAAGAGTTGGTTCTTAACAAAGTATTAGAGCATCTATGACCAAATGGTCCATCATTTGATTCTTGTCACCCTCATTCCAAAAATATTTGAAATCCAGCATAACAAGTAGGTCTAGGCATTGTCCACAATTAAGTCCAATGGACTCTAGCATAAAGGGGTGTGTTAGATATTCAAGAGCCTTCATCAAAAAGCTTAAGTTATGAGACTTGGTTCTTAACACAATGTAAGTTGGAGACAAAAGATTGAGAAAAATCAGTCATTGACTCATTCACAACCACACAAAGTTTAGGATTGGTAATCTTTTTGAAAATCAAAATCGAAAGGATTCGGCCTTATATATATGTGAGGAAGGTCAACAATAAACAAAGAACTCATCTTTCTTTCATCACCTATGAGCCCTGTAAAAGGAAAGTCTCAGGCAGGGTTTTAAATGGGGAAAAAAAAAGTGAGTAATTCTCTTTTCAACTTTGACTTTCCCACTCTAGTCATCCTTTTCTTTCTATTACTTTGAAACCAGCTACTTCAGTTTCAGATCAGTCACTCAATTTTATTTTATTTTAATTTCTCATCAAACAAAAGGAGAAATAAAAGCAACTTAGTACTTACAGTCTATTGGTTAAATTACTCTCTAAGTATTCGAATTGACAAGTTAAGTGACGGATCCAACTAGTATTTACAACCATTTAAAGTATCATTCCTAACTGGTACAACACCAACTATCATGGGAAAGTCCAATGTGAAAATATGCTGGCAGCTGCCCTGAACAAATTGGCCCGAAATTAACTCATTTTAGTTAGTTGACAATCACTTAATATTTTTGTGTAAGCAACCAGTTTGGACCACTGCAAAATTGCAGATTAACAGTTCGTGTGGATGAAGCTCAGTTTAGCCCTCAAGACTGAAGAATTTCCTAAATGCAAGTCTTGAGGCTACCTCTGTGTTCATTTTCTTATAACTATCCACGCTACATTTTGTTTCAGCAATCAAATTCCTAGAAAACAATTTTTTTACTCAACTCAAATAGCTTACTGAATCATTCAGATCCCAGAAAATAAAAACAATATAATTTCTTAGATCTATTGAAGTCTGACATACCCATTAAATTGAACAGACGAAATGGGGACAACTCAAACTTGATTTTGGGAAGTGAAACAAAAGCCCATGAAACAGCTCCTACCCAAGGTTCTGTTGGTATTAGTCTTAATTTTACCCAAAGTTCACCATCAATGTCAAAATCTCGAACACCAACTGGTACGACAATTGGAATGAGGCCAAATTTCAGAGAAAGCATCAACAGCATGCGAGCACCACCGGTATACCTAAGGCCTATTTGGTACCTAGATAATCAAAGGGAAATTAGATACTTGCTTATATAAATAACATGATAACAAAATAAAAAACACTCGAATAGCTTAGCATCTCAAGAAGATTAGTCCAGACGAAGAATAAATAAAAAAGCTCTAGAGTCCAAACTGGTCCATACTAATACACCAGATACAACCACTTGACCAGAAACATTACCAAAACAGTAATTCATATTCAATCCAAACAAATTAAGCAAAAAGATCAACTTAAATATTTGATAGCCAGCAACACAACATTGGGAGCCATAAGTGCAACTAGCAAAGTTAATAGGTTCAAATCCAGGAAATAGCCCCTAATCTTGCTTGGGGGTGTAACATTGAGCACGTCTAACTTCCTCAGACCCAATGGACTCTGCCAGGCAGGAGCCTTGTGCAACTTCTAAAACATATAAAAAGCAAAAACCATCAACTTGAAAAGGATTTCTGTAAACAACAGGGAACCATTTTAAACCGATGATAACAAGAGTACAAACAAGTTACAGCTATCAAGACAAGAGTACTTAACAATAAAGAATAGAGTAATACAACAATGACTAAAATTGTGGGAAGAGTCAGAGTTCTACGCCACTAAACACTTTAAGAGAGGGTGAGGAGACTTATAGAGTAATACATATGACATGAGAATCAAAATTCAAAACTCACTGCAAATCGTTGACTCGGCGAGAAGTTCGGCGTTCAACATTCCTAACAGATAAGGGTTCATCCCCTAAGGAGAACTGCTTGATCTCAACTCTCTGCACATAATCAGGCTTCTTGAGGTTATCAATAACAGGCTGAAGCAACCCGATAATCCAGTTCTCAATTCCACCTCTATACACCTTCCACAACTTCCCGAGCACCATGTTCACCCATTCCACCGACTCCTTCCGCTGCAAATCCTTCTCCAGAAACAAGGAGAAGCTGGTTGGAACTTGCGGCCACACGCCACGCAACCCGTCCTCGGCGCCGCCAACCTTGTTTTTCCTCCTCGAAGTCCACAATTTATCAAACACAACGCCGACAAAGAAGAAGAACACGAACAAGCCAACAACGTTGCGGTTAATTGGCGGCGACGGAATCGGGTGAATCACCCCTAACTGCGTCCTTAGCTTGTCCACAATAGGATCCTCCCGGAAACCGGTGAAATTGGAGGTCAATTGAACCGGCGAGTCGTGGTTCTCCTCGCCTTCGAGTTCGTTGGAAATCCGTTTGAGAACGAAGGTTCTGGAAGCTTTTCTGGTGGAATTGGCGAGGTCGGCGGCGTTCCAATTAGAGTCGGTGGGAATGGCGCAGAGGCGAACGGTGAGTTTTCTTCGGAATTTGAAGTAGCCGGAATACGAGATTAAGCGTTTGGTTCTTCGTCGGGAGAAGGTGCTGGAATCATTGTTGTCGTTGCAGGGACAGAGGGAGGGGAAAGGAGGCGAGAAGTGAAAGTGAGATCGTTGAAGAATCATCTACTGAGAATGAATGTTGGAACATGAATGATCATGAATTTCAAACAGTATCCAAGGCTATTTACTCAACCAGCAAATGATGATGGATTGAAATAGTAATGAATGAATTAGTAACGTAACCTCGAGAGCTTAGGAGGGTGGTGATGGAAGGGGATGGAAGTAGAGAGTGCCATGAAAGAAGCAAAGCAAGAAAGAAAATGAAGGTAGATTTATGGCCTCAGAAATACGACTACGTGGATTATCAATAACACATTTGCTTGGGCCGACCACCCTCCCACTATTCATCTTTCGTTTATTTTTCATGTTTCCCAACGACTATTTACTATTTACTGTATATTTTTTCTTTTACATTTTTCTCATCTTTTAATAATTAAAATGACTGTTTTTAATAATTACTATATAGATTACAAAATTAATATTTAAAATTTGGGAAACTATAATATATATATATATATATAGAAACAGAAAACAATTTTTTATTCTAATTTTCTTACCACTAGACATTTTAAAGAATTTTCTGTTGGGCTTTTTTTTAGGCACGTGGGTCGGAGATTGGGAAAATGAGAGGTCACGCGTTCGAGTAATGGACTAGAATCTTTTCGTTTAGTTCGTTGATTTCGTGTTCTTCTCTTACTTTTCTTTTCCTTCTCCCACCAATAATTATGAAAATGAAAAACGTGGTTAGTTTCCACTTTCCAATTTTGTTATGGTATTGTGTCTTGACCGTCTTGACAGATTTCCTGTGTGTTTTGAATTGGAATTCTCTGAGTTTTTGAGAGGGGTTTTTTAATCTTGTACTTAAATGAAATTTTAATTATCTTAAAAAATATGAAAAATTAATATTAATTTTTTTTTTTTTTAACTCTGTTTTCCAGCTACCTACCACACTTAATTTTCTCAAATAGTTGCCAGTTTCCAACCAAGTCCAATCAATTAAAAGCATTCTAGGTGAGTATAATATAACACCCAACTAAATTTTAATCTGAGCAAGAGGAAAGAAAATTATTAATTAAATAGAGAAATTATTTTAAATAACATAAAAAATTAATATTAACTATTAAATTTTTGTATTTTCATCATTTTATTTACTAATTAGTTATTTAACAGGAACTAAGTTTGATATACACAGAAGACAAACGTTTTTTGTCACATGCAACTAGTGACATCTTTTCAGTTATTTTTATATTCAAAATCATGCAAATGGCAAAGAATACCTCAACTGAGCCATTCATGAAGATTTGGAATTTGAAGCTAGCCAACAAGATAGAGCATTTGGTTTATATAATGGTCTCTAACACTTTGCCAACTAAAGAAAACATTTCCAAGATATGGAGACACAACAAAATTTATTTATTGACTACCCAGGTACAAAGCATGTCCTTTTGGCTTCAGCACTCCCAATAAGAATGCATAGTTTCGCAGTGTTGAGAACTTAGGACCTGTGGATAATCAGGGATGAGACGTGCTTAAGAGGGAAAAGAGTTCAAAATACATTAATTCAGTTTATCGTTAGTGTGTTAGTCACTTCCATTAAGACAATTATTTTAAAATCCCCAAATTCAAATCAAATGTAGTTCAAATTTTAAAAATCAAAAACATATTTTACCCCTACTATATGTATATTTTTTAAAATCACAGTATTTGAATGAATTGAAAAAAAAATATTTTCCATTATTGAGCCTTTTGTTAGAAATTTATTTAGGGTAAGTTAAGGTAGTTCGCCTAGTTGAAATGTCCTAAAGTGTAAATTAAAAGTGTTTAGATTGGTAGTTTAAATGTCACTTTTCAACTAACCGGGTAACAATTTTAAAACAATATTTCTAGTAGCGTTTTCTCAATTTTAGCTATTGGCTGAAATCTTTTTTTACTTTATTGTCTTTACATATGCTAGTTGAAATATCCTAAAGTGTAAATTGAAAGTGTTTAGATGGGTAGTTTAAAATGTCTCTTTTCAACTAACTGGTAATAATTTTGAAATATTACTTTTAGTAGCATTTTCTCAATTTTAACTATTGACTGAAATCTTTTTTTACTTTATTATCTTTGTATATTTTCAATAAGTTGCTACCCTTTATTTTATTTTTAAAAGATTAAATTATTATTTTATTTTTTAAAAACTTAAAACAAAACGTCTCTTCTATCTCAATTTGTCTTTTCTATTTTCTTTTACAAAATATACACTTCTCCTCTCTTCCCCTTTTTTTTATCAAAACTTTATGGATATGTAAAATTAACTTATATAAATAATAAATAATACATGTATGTACTTTTCTATTATTTAGATATTTGATGAAATTTTTATAAAAAAAAACCTTAAATATTATTTTATTGATTTTGATATTAATTAAAATATCTAAAAAAAGTTACAAGTTTTACTTTTATATCATTTTACATTTTTCAGATAACTTTATCGAATACTTCCAATATAATCAGCTAATTTATCAAATTTTAATTAATTTTTTAACTAATTTTACCAAATAAATACTTAGTTAATATTTAAATTGCAAACATGAAAATAATACAAAGAAAGTGACAAACGACCGTTCCAATCAAAGTGTTGTTCAACCGTTAAATGTACTATTAAAAGTCAAATTATGATTAAATCGTAAAAAACTAACGCCAAAACCGATTATTCTGCATCACATTTACATAACTTTTGAGTTGTCTCCACTCATGTTTTTTTCTTCCCATTTTCAGAATTCGTGGCTTCTGTGACTCAAAGGTTGCTTCACTCTGTTAAATACTAATGGAGATATTCTACATTCATTCTATTGCTATTAGGATTCCTAGCTACCCATAATTGTTTATCAATGTTTTAAAAATATATAATAAAAAATGACATAATATATAATATATTAAATATAATATTATTTAGTATGAAATAACATAAATTAATATTATATAATAATATTATATGAAACAGCGCACCATTTTACCCGAGTGTCCATAGTCGTTAAACGGTGGGCGTAGCCTCCTGGTTTTGTTAAGCTCTGTCGTTTAGCAGATGTCTCGTGTTGCTCTCAACGTTTCATTGCCTGTTAAGTTTGTTTTGGACAAAATAATATGTCGACAAAAAACTTATAATAAATATTACTAATAAAAAATATAAGATATAATAAAAAATTAAATTAATAATAAATATTACATAAACTATTCATATTTATATTTTAAATTAATTATTTCACTTTCAAAATCTACTAAAAAGTAAAATGATACACTTAATATCTATTTGGTAAAACTAATTAAAAAGCTATTGAAGATTTAGAGGCTAATTAATTATATTGAAAGTATTTTACTAGTTGAAAAATGTACAATAATACAAAAAGAAATTACTAGTTGAAAAATGTAAAATAATATAAAAAGACATCTTTAGTTATTTAGGCAAAACTTGATTTTTTATATACATAACTTAAATTTTTTTTTGAGATATTTTAATTAATAAAATGATGTTTAAATTTTTGTTTTTCTTTATAATAAAAAAGTTTATGAAAAATATAAATATAAAAAAAGAATAAGAGATAGGACAAAACATACTAAAGAAGCAAATCACAATGAGATCAAACAAAAAAGAAAAAAACAAAAAAGAGAAGAGAAATGTGTGTTCCCAAAAAAACAACAGACAATGCGTGGGATAAAAGAATAGATTTGGTTTAGGTTTTAAAAATAAATAAATAAATAATAGTGATATGAACTATTAAAAATATATATGAATGAAGTAAAAAAGATTTTATCTAATAGCTAAAATTGAAAAAATCTACTTACAATAATTTTTATAAAAATGCCACCAATTAGTAAAAAATTAACATTTTATCTACTTATCCAAACACCTCTAATTTATATTTGTAATTAAATGTCTTGGCATACGTACAGACACTTAATAAGGCATTCAATAGTACTAAGATATTTTTGAAAAGGTTGTGAATTCCACTTGAATTAGCATTCAAAAAACTAATTGAACACATACTTTTGTAAAACAAATGAGTAAAACAATTCATTTAAACTAGTATATACGTTGTGAAATATTTATGTACTACATGCAAAAAACTTTAATCTTGGAAAACAATCTAGCAAAATTATATTTAAGTTCAAAGTATTGTGCATTGCAATTGCAGGGTTGCTGATTAATTTTTATGAAACTAACGTTAAGCTAATAAGCTAGAAAAGAGGAACTTGTTAGTTTGCTGTGTGTTACAGGCAAAAAATAACCATTCTTCTTAATTAAGTCACAACAAGTAAAGCGTTTTTCAAACTCGTTTTACATTCATCTCAACCGCCGATTGCAAAACGAGACAAGAGTTCAAGACACTGACTGAGACATTAGCCAGGGACATTTTCACTATTTTTCAGGGACTCAAACGCCATGTAGGACCAGGCTACATGCGGAAAATAGAGGGTACAAACAATGGCTCGTGTACAGAGATTTGACTAAGCCATTGCTCGTCTGCAGATGATTGTGTTTGTACCGAAGAATCACAATCTGAAGTACACAGCCATTTTCAGTCTTAACTAGTCAAAACCAATGCTAAGTCCACATAATTTAAGAAAGACAATCTGAAGCCAGCAACCAAGGCAAACTGATGCCAGAGAGAGCTAAAAATACTAACGCAAAATGATAAATTCGGAAAGAAGATGCAATGGGGAAATTCTACCATCATGAACCAAAATTCAAAATCACTCTACTGGTTGATCAACTTCTGCATATGCAGGTTCAAGGTGCGCTTGCTCTGCTTCCTGTACCTCCTTCTCAGTTTTCCTGCCCTTCTTTGATTTGTAGTATACACTCATAAAGGTCCCAACAGCTCCATACTTCCTCCTGCATTGCTCATACAGACTAGCATCAAACATCCTCCAGAAGCTTTTCTCAGACAGCTCAGACACAGCATACTGTGGCTGAAAACCATGATTCTCAATCAACCAGTTCTCCATTTTACGCACTGCTTCTGCACCATCAAATACCTCACCCCTCAAAACAGGTCCTGGCGCATAGTAAACTCCAACATCAGTGTACATTTGAGCAGTTTGTGTGTCTCCCTGCCTGCGGTGTAGTTCGAAGCCTGGTTCTGGGTAAATCATAGTTTTGATTGGCAGCCTGAACATTTTGTGTGGGCAGAGCCAAATGGGGTATACCTGTTGCATTAACAATCAATAATGAGAAAAAAAAAAAATCAACTGCACCAACCGAATCATGTAAGAAAACTCAGTTCCAGAGACAGAGACAACTAACTGATCTATCAGCTTGAATTGGACATATAAAATAGAGTAACATTTCTAATAAATTAGTAAAGAAGAAAATGTACCTCCATCTCACGGTGAACCCATTCCAATGCATCTCCCACCTTGTACAAAGGAACAAGCATGTCCTGGATAACATGCATTTCATGGTAATAGTTTCTTATAGCATCACCTTGAGTTGCCTTGAGAAGAGAAACCTTGGGTGGCATCAACCAGCCAAGCAGAAATCTAAACCAAAATTGATCAGCAAATGGGAGGATAAGTTTTCCCTCCCAGTACAAACACCTTGTGTGCCTGTGATAATATTCTCTGGTGGGAATGTATTCAACAAACTCTCCTTTCTTCAGTGCCGTCTCTGCATGCTGATAGAACCAGGGTTTGAACCACCACCCTACACAGTTGATCTTATTCCCCTTCTTTTTGGCCTCTTCTTTTGAAGCATATCTCCCAGTCATCATCACAGCTCGGGTTGGTGAATAAACCATTCCTTCAACAAAGTCTGGAACCTTTTCATCATTATCCTGGTCCCCATCCCTGGGAGCAAAAGAATCAGAATACGCCTGGGCAATATCTCTCAGGTTACCAACAACAGGTTTGTAGGTCAGCTTCATGTACTCCTTAATGTGTATAAGCCTGATCTCAGCAGCAACAAGAAGGCCAAGTGTTCCCTGGGACCATGGAATGGCATAAAACAGATCAGAGTGCTCATTGTCCTTGGTAGCTCTAACAAGAGTGCCATCAGCCAAAACAATTTCATAAGCCACAACAGTGTCAGAGAACAGGCCAAATTTGTGGGAGCTTCCTTCTATCCCATACCCATTAATGAGGCCACCAACAGTGAGATCATCCAGCTCTGCAACAACAGCAAGGGAAAGATTCATGGGCACAGTGGCCCTAGAAATTTGACCCATGTTGACAAGGGGTTCCACTCTTGCAACCATTCTCTCCTTGTCGATTTCAAGTATATTCCTGAAAGCGGACAGGTCCACCTCAAAATGGCGAGCCCTCTTGTAGTCAACATTTCGCATCCCAACAGCAATCCAGGGCTTACGGGCAGTGCAGACAAGACCATCCTTGGATGGATTCCTCTGTTTGAGACGTTTGATAACCTTCTTGACATTCTCGTCATGTTGCTTCTGACGGGTCTTATAGGACTTCCACTCAGATCTCACATCCCCAAGGTATGTAAGGAAATAAAAAGTGAAGGAAATGGGAAGCACCACAAAAATAACAATGATCCATCGAAACTGAACAAAATAGTCCACCCAAATCTTCTTCCTCTTCGGCCTCAACGGAGCCTCAAGATCCGACATTGCTGAGACTGTATACCCCTGCTACTGCAGAAAAAATAAATTTTTAGAAGAAAAAACCGTTACTCCTTTGAAATTGCACATCTCTAAAGCCCTTTACTTATATAGTAGAACAAAAAGAAAGAAAACTAAATTGACTCAGTCAATGTCAGAAATAACAAAAGGATCATAATACAGGCGAGAGAATAGATCAGTTGGATAAAGGGAGAACTCAGGTTTAAAATCCAGAACTCAGTTCAAAATACAACGATGTGAGAATCTCAATTGACAGTGATGTGTAGACCACTCTTCAAACATTCATCGAGCTGCGGTCGACTGAGGCCAAAGTTGACCTCTGTCAAGCACATAAAACGTCGGAGTCTAGTTTCAATTCTCGATTCTCCCATTCCCTCCCTGACACTTATTATGTCTCCTCTTTACTGTTAATCCGAAACTCGAGATATGTCTCGAGATGTGTGGTGAAGCAACCAAAATGCAAATCATCTAAACGTAAAAATTTCACACAAATAATAATAATAATAATAATAATAACAAAGACAATTTCTTCAACAGAAAACTAGGATTATTCCACCATAAAATTATCGATTAATAGTTAGTTAGGTACTTAGGACTATAGTAGCAAATTTGAAAATTTTGAAATGAAGGCGTAGGTGGTGGCACGTGCATTGAACAGTGAAAATGGAGAAAATCAATGAAACCAGGAAATGGTTAACAAAGATCTGAGATTCTAGTAACTGGAAATGCAGAGAGAACATGAAAGTGGAAGTGACATTGATTGAGCGAAGAAAATGAAAGATAGGGTTAATCCGTTTGGATTCCGAGAAAACGAAGCAGGTAAAATTTGCTAATTCGAAATTGACATTAAGTAGCGAGATTAAAGTGAGGAAATATAGAGAGTGAGCGAAAGTAAAAAAGAAGCATGTAGAAGTTAGAAAGATGAACCAGATTCTGAAAGAGAACGGAAATGGAGAAAGAAGAGGAACCTGAGAGAGAAGATGAGAACGTGAGGAAGCAGAGTGAGTGAGTGAAAAATGAGGACTTAAGTGGGGGTTTTAACTCGATATTCTCGATGCGGCCATTCACGCACTCGACCCCACTCCCTTACCTTTCCTAATTACAATTAAGGCCTTAATTAAGACACTTATTCGAATTTTAAAATTTTCAACAAATACACGTTAATATTTTTTCAAAAATAAAAAATATAGATTAATTAGTTCTAGAGAGTCTTATTAAAATACAATGGACGATGGACCTGAAATCAGTTGAAAACCGGTTTAATTCAGTCAATTTTTTAAAAAATAAAATAGTATGAATAAATCAAGTATTTCGTATTCTGAATTTTCAAAATATTTTTATTTTAACAAAAATTACTACATTGTACAAATCAATCACATTGTCGTTTTTCCACTTAGTCACGTGCTTAACCAATCCAATAGTCTATTTAAAAGATTAGGCCACTGATTATTAGTCCAAACTAGTTTTATAACATTAATATATGTTATTCATCTAGATCATAGCAAACCTCAAGGTTTAATGAGTGTTTATTAAAAAAAACTTATAAATCATTCACCAACAAATTTTCACATCGATGAAATTACCACAAATTCAATTCTTAACAAATTAAATTAACCTTTATTAACGTAGTCATGAATCAATTGGTAATACAATAAAATGATCTAAGACGGTGTTTGGTAGAAGAAAAAAAATTTCTTTACCAATTGAATGATCTAAAATGGTGTTGGTAAAAGATAAATTTTTCTTTTATAAGGTTTTTATTACAGTGACATAGTTTTAAAAGAGTAGTTAATGTTTTGATCTTTTGAAATCTAGCACCATTTAAAGTTAAACTTCATCTTATATTAATTTACAAGTTTGAAAACATTAAAGTTTTAAGGATAAATAGAAAAAATAGAATAAATGTTTCTAAATATTTTAGAGGTTTATAAAAAATAACACTTTTTTCTGGATCATTTTAACCTGTGTCACTAAGCAGCTTGTTTAAGGAAGCAACAATATAAAATTTTTATTTAAAATTATATAAGAATTATTTAGAAATCAAGGATAGGTGGGTGTTAATGATATATATATTTTTTAAAATTTCACTTTGGTTTCCTTAACCAGCATTCTTAGAGTACTCGTTAACATTTTCATTTTCTATAAGTAATGGAGGAGATAATAAAAAGAGAATTTACTTATGTTTGATTATGTTTAATGGAAGATATAAAAATATTTTTTTAGTAAGTAGAATTGTTCGAAATTTTAAATTATGAAGATGATTTGTATTTTCAGGATACTCACCAAAATAAATAAGTAAATAAAATTTACCTCAAATCATGAAGTTCAGACAAAATTACCCTAATTCTTGTCTAAACATAAGTAAAATTTTTAACCCAAACATAATAAAATATATATATAATGTACTCGATAAAAAATAGTTGATAAACAAACATAAAAACTAATTTACTCATTCATACCACCAAACACTGTCTAAAATACAAACAACATTAATTCGGATCAAAGAAAAATAGTCTTATTAATATCCAAATTTTAAATTTTTAAGTTTTAAAATAAAATGGTGAAAACCTGGGTTAAATTTCGAAAGTAACGTCACGGAATTGGAAGGAATTAATTTTCAAAGGGGTTGGGCACGCATGTTAAGAAATTTTTTTAAAAATATATATTTCAGTCTATATTTAAAGTAAATTTGATCCATTTTTCCTTTTTAATTTATTAATATATCGTATGGATATACGTTAAAAACTGTAAAAATAGCTGTTAGAAACGCTTACAACTGGATTAATTGAACTCATACATATATTTTTTCGGATATATACTCTTAAATACCGGGTTAAGTATGTCTTTATAAGTATATAATTAACAAATTTCAGTTTTTGTCTTTATAAAAAAATTGTTATATTTTTTATCTTGTTGTTATATTTTTCATCCATTATTATTAATATAAAACTAGTTGTTTGTTAATTTAACAATTTTGTTTTGCTCCCTCATTTTTCTTTATGATTGTAATTTTTGTAATAGACTCTATCTAATTATTATCTGTATAATTTAATTTAAAATTTATTAATAAAAATATAAAAATACGATCCTGTAATTTAAACATATTGATTAACTTAATAAAAAATACAATGATAAGTTGAATATTCTTTCCGTAAAAAAATCTTATATTTATTCTTAAGACAATTATATGAACTATTGGTGAATTATTTAAATATTTCATAAATTAATATTAATAGTTTTTAAAAATGGACAGAGATTATTTTTAAAATATTATAATTTAATAGAAAGTAAAATATAGTAAAAAAAATAAATTTTATAATTTAATCCTATTAGTTTCTTTTAAAGAAAGTATTGAATTGAAATCCTTTTCAATAGAAAAAAGTGTTTGCTGAAGAATAATTGCCTCGAGCCGTGTTAAAAAAATAGTGGAAGAAAAACACCGTTAGGAATATAAAATTGTTTAAATTAAGTGGCTAACGTATCCATAAAAAACTGATTAAGGTATTTTAAAATATTCAGTAACTACATATTCCATATTGAATGCGATTAGTCTTTACACGCGTAAATACATTATGTGGGTTTAACAAGATATTTCATATTTTAAAAACTGATTAATGTTATTTTCAGCAAGTTAAAGATGTTTGGAAAGATAACATTTTCAGTTTA
Organism: Clitoria ternatea; assembly: GCA_037962975.1. Lineage (NCBI taxonomy): Eukaryota > Viridiplantae > Streptophyta > Magnoliopsida > Fabales > Fabaceae > Clitoria > Clitoria ternatea. The sequence goes on from CM075676.1 coordinate 72,341,231, forward strand.
ATGGTAATATTTTTTAAAAATATTATTTAAATATTTTTTATTTTAACTACATTAAAATTTATTTTACTTTATTATCACTTAATGTTTAATACTAATTCCTAATACTATATTTTATTTTAAACTTTTATTTAAATTGAGATTACGTTATTATTATTTTATCATTGTATTCTTATATTATTATAATATTATCATTATATTGTTATTATTATATTATATTATATTATTATGGAATAATTTATATATATACATATATATATTCCTTTTATAAAGAATATATAATTTTGACTTCTATAAAGAATATTTATATAAATTATGTATATATTTATATATTTCATGAATTTTTAATATAAAAAACTTGAACATTATTTTATTAAAGTTGAGATTAAATAAAATATATCATAAAAAGTTACAAATTGTATAAAATAATTATAAATTTTGTTTAAATAATTAAATATATCATTTTATATTTACCAGTTATTATAACAACCAATTTTACTAAATACTTTCAATACAATTTTACAACCTTTTATACAATCATGCTTTTAAAATTAAAATATGTGAATTTATATATTAACGTAAATTCAATATATTTATCATCTTACTTCAAAATTTAAATTTGTCCTTTTCCTTATAAAGGAAACCTTTTCTTAAACAACCCTTAAATACAAGTATTAACAAACTTCTAAAGGAAACTATAAAAGAATATGAATTATTTTCATAGTGTTATTATAAATTCTTACTAACACACGCTAAAAACTATATTTTAAAAAAATCAAACTAGTGAGTTCTACCGAAAAATTAATAAACATACACTGAATTCTATATCAATCAATTTACTGTATCTTTCGAAATGTTTATTTTAAGTACTTATTTTTTTAATTTTAAGGAAAAATACTTATTGGTATGCCTGAGTAATTTTATAAAAACTAGATTATAATTTATTAGATTAATTTTTATAAAGAAAAATGATTATAATCCGAATTTGAAATTTTTAGATTATGATTATAAAAAGTATTTATTTCTATTATGCATTCATTATTTTTCTATTTTATCATTTGTATCTTCTCAAGTTAATAATTTTCATATCTATATCTATTTTAGTGTTTTGAAACTTAAATTTTGATTACACTCTTAATAAAATAGATTATTTAAATAATCTATTTTTTTACGACCACATCCAAACATCAAAATGGATGCTAACATAATCAATTCGATTATGTAAATAAATATTTTTTAAAACAAAATATTTATTATACGTATACCAAACACATTTTTAAACTATAAATTTATGTGCGATCTAACAGGTTACAAACTAGTTAGATTCTGTTTGGTTTTTAGTTGGGGAAACAGAGTTATAAAAATGAAGAAATCTAAAGGTTAATATTAATCTTTTACGTCGTTTGAGATAATCAAAATTTTATTTAAAAATATGATATATTTTTAAGTTAGTCAAGTTGAAAAAACAAATGGTGCCTTAAACCATTAAAAAATGTTGTTGGTGAATCCGGTAAATTAGTTATTTGAATGAATCAACCATTAGAATCTTGCTACAAAGTTGAAATTTTTAAAATAATAATAATAATAATAATAAGTGTCCTTAAGATATTGAAAAAGTAAAAATAAAAAAGTTTGGATTAAAAATATTATTAAAACTCATTTATTATTATTTTATACGATTTCTGTTTTGAACACGAGTTAACTAAAGCTCTTACAAAAAAAAGAAAAAGGAAATGGATTGGAGGGAGATGGTGAAGACAGATGAAAAAGATTAGAATCCCGAGAGAGTGGGGCCCACTTAGGAAGACAGCCTAGTCACGTGGAAACTGCCCCCTTCCCCATGTGAGTTGCAGAACAGCCCAGACATTAAATTCTTTGTTTAATACTCCCTAATTGTTTTTGTTTCTAAATCTAATAAATGCTTTTTAAGATTCTAATCCAAGATTAATAAATAGGGAAATAAAATTATAAAAATAAAAATATTTAAAGACTAAAATTAATTTTTCATGTTATTTGAAAGATAATTAAAATTCTATTTAATTATATGATTTACTCGATGATGAAATGGATCTTCATACTTTCATATTCTCTACTAAATTTAAACTAATGAGGACATATTTTTTTAAGAAAAGGTTAATATTTTTATTTTAAAAGGAAAATATTGAATATCTTTATGTGTGTTTTAATGAATAAGGTGAATTTTTTATTTTTTTATTTTTTATCTGTTCGTAGAAACTAGACACACCATAAAAATTAAAATGGTAAGAGTTTATTGAAAATATTTATTATCAAAAAATATAAAAGACAATCAGTAAAAATTTATTCTAATATATATAATGTTTTTAATTATTAATTCCTTTTGAAATAATTTAAAATATTAAATAAAATATATTTAATATTTTAACACAATATACTCATAAATATTACATAATTAAAATTCAAATATTTAATTGAATGAAAGAGACTTACGCACTTTATGGATGGTTCAACCATCCTCTTGAAGTAGGTTATATTGCATTCAAAATAAATCTCATATTTAAATGTAGAATTTAGAACGTGGTGTACTGAATTAATCATTTTATGATATAAAAATCATTAAAATAAACTTTAACTGTTGAAGCATTAAAACAAAATAATTTTTATATACACAATAAATTTCTTTAGAATATAATTTTTATTTGGTGTCACTATCATGTGTCTATGGAGTGTTTACACTTTACATAAATGGACAACCCTTTTGAAAATCTTTACTATGACGAACCAATACAATTGGGCGATATTATCGATTACATGTGCCTGTTATATTAAAATGCTTTTATAATATGTTGTTAACACAAGTGGGGTTACTTTTATTGTGCTTTTTAGTGTATTGTTTGATTTTTTACTAAATAACTATTTATTTGTTATTGTTTAATTTATCATGTGTAATCAATGTGATTCTCAATTAAAAAAAGTACATCAATCATGTTGTACATATTTCTCTTAATGTTTAGATTATGAAAACATTTTTTATTTTTAGTTTAATCATAAAAATTTTATCATGTTTTTTATTTTTAAAAAATATAATAAAAAAGTGAAAATAATAAATAAAAATAGGAAGTAAAAAAAAATTAATGTTTTCATATAAAATTTTAGAAACAGAAAACAGAATGACAAATTTATAATTAAAACTAGAAATATAAAACGCTTTCCAATCCAAACATTTTCCCAATTCAAACATTTGTTTTTATTTTACGTTTTTTTAATGACACTGAAAATGCACTAATAAGTGGAATTTTATATTTTAACTTCTAAAAATTTGAATATACTATTTCAATAATGAAGACCGATTATACTCTTGGTCTTTTATATAAGAATAATTTTTAGATTTTTTTATATGATTATTTTCAATTTATAATGTGTACTATTTTTAATTTCTCAAGACATCTTTCTTAACTCAACTCTCTTTTTTATCAATATTAAGAATAATTTTAAAGTATGTTTAATAACTTTAACTAAAATGACTAAATTTTTTAATTTATGGATGACTGGTGGTTTTTTAATCCCCATCGCCATTTATGATGTTAATTAAAACCCTAATGTTTTATTTCTGCATTTTTAATACCTTGATTAAGTCATCGAAATGGTTTGATTTAAAAGGAGTTTCTTTTGCACTTTTTTGTTTCTTTTTACGTCACCCATTTTTACATCTCAAAAAATACTTTACTTATTTAATTTAAGGGCAAGGTCACATAGAAAATGTGACAAAAGCGCGGCTAAATATATATTCTACCTTTTGCATAAATTATAATATTTCAATATCTTGCCCTAATTTTTTTATTTTAAATTGGTGTATAAGAAAACTTAACACTGTGAAGTTATTCACAAATTAAAATATTATGAGAGATAAGAGTCAAACTTGGGACTCTAAAGGCAAAACATTTAACCACCAAGCTATGATTGTTGGTTATTATATACTCTCAAATTAATTAAAGTATAAAGAGTAATAGTTTATATTATTTTATTAGTTCATACTACTTAATAATTTTTTTATATTTTTAAATATATTATTATATTAAATTATAAATATTTAATATATAATAACATATCAAATGATTTGGTGTCCATACCAATTCTAGGGAAATGACACCGAAGGGTCAAAAAGACATGGGCTCCATAAAGTAAGAGTCAAAGACTGTTATAACGACTAGTATGCCTTATAAATGGACATCGGTCAAAAGACTGTCACGATGTCAGGATTAGAGACAGGTGACCAACTTACTTGTAAGCAACACCTACAAACCTATTAGGAGTCCAATCACTAGTGGTACCTCATAGATAACTATAAATAGTAAATATTTATTAGTAGATAGACATGTATTCACTTTTATGCATTAATCTTCGTCTAATCACTCTTTTGCTATGTTGTATTGACTTAATCATCAAAGTGTGTTTGTAGGTACAATCCCAGTTTGTCCTAACTCACCTCAGATCATTAAAGATTGAAGGACATAGTGTTCCCCGTTGGACCTGTGTTTATAAAATTTTAGATTCTTACTGAACCGGTGTAATATAAGAATGAGAGTAAGATTAAACACCGGTTGTGAGTGGTCTACCTTACACCCTACATACAGGTTAGATCATTAAACAAATAAATATATATATATATATATATATATTAATATAAACATTTATTAAATGTATAATTAATAATATATATTATATTCAAATATAACATATTTCATAAAGTATTAAACAATTAAATAAATGTATTTATTAAAAAAATAATATTAGAAATATATCACTAATGCATTAATATTAAAAATATGTTTAATAATACATTTAAAATATATATTTAAATACATTTGAATAATATATTTCAAACGTGTATTTAAGTTTATTTAATAAAAATATATTATTAAAATATATTTAAATATATTTAAATATATTATTAAAGATATACTTTTAATAATAATATTTTTTTATATTTGCTTATTTGAGATTTATTTATTTAATATATTATTGAATAAAAATATATTATTTAATAAATACATTTTTAAATATCTAATGCATTATTAAACATTTTATAATTTAATATAATAATAATAATATATTTTTAAAATATAACAAATTATTAAGTGGTGTTAAATAATAAAATCATGTAAGCTTTAAGAAGCTTTACGATAAGTTTGATTCTGAATTTTTAAGTGAGAATGTGAAAGATACGTGTTTAATAGTGTATTTAATAGCTATAAAATGATTTTTATAGTGTATTATAAAATCGTTTCTTTTTTTGGAGTGGTAATGTCATACAACCATGTTGATTTAATATGGTTGTGGCACTAATTAATTATTTTTGGGAAAAAAGAATATAAACAACATCAACCAAACCAAACCATAAGTATTTTTGACCTGTGGAATTTGTTCATTTTTTCCTTCAAAAAAGAACCATACGTAGTGTGAACACCCTTACCTGTGGGCGAAGACGATCCATGCTCATGACAACAATCCCTATGGCGAAAATAATCCCTACTCGATGAACCTGAAGCTATTAATTTTTATTTTTATTCTTACAAATATAAGTTAGGTTCTAATGTATACAACTTTGTTTGATGTAACAAATTTGAGTTTTGATGTATACAATTGTGGTTTAAATTAGCATTCAATGTAATTATCTCCTTGAGTCTTAATCTGAACATTTATTAATTCTAATGTATATATTAAGGTATCTTCTTGATGTGTTTTTGTTTTCTAGTTTATTGAATATGGAAGAGTCATTGAGCAACATTTCTTAAAGCATAAAAGAAAAAAAAAACTACAATATACAGGATAAATAAAGAAGGCCCATTTATAATGTGGGCTCACACAGGTTAGCCTATTATGAAACGGGTTTATGTAAAGTGGCTCGTATACCAAGCTCTAATTTCTCCTCACATTTTACAGTCTTTCTTTGCTCTTTACTTGACCAATTATAGGACACATGAAGTGTGCATGCTATAAAAGTTGAGAAAGAAACATGTATTTATCGGTTCACTTGAAGGGGTCGTAATTACTGAACAACTATAAATAGAATAAAGAAAGATCCTAAAAGATAAGGAAAATCATAAAATTGCACCAAATACATTACATCACCGACTAATATCATTATAATTTTTAGAACACAAACCAAATACAATAAAAAATAAATATAAATATTATAAAATCAAGTATACAAACTAAATGAATGCTAAAAACTAAAGGACATGAAACATGTTCAACCTTATTATATATTTTTAAAATTTTTTCATCTTTCCTTTTGTTATACCACCCCCATCCTTGGATACAAATAAAAAAATATCTATCACACTTTACCCTTATTTAATATCATTAGATTCATATAAAAAATGTTTTATTATAATATCTTTCATTAGTCTATTTCTATTGAAAATTAAAATAAGCATTAATCAAGGGTATTTTAGAAATATTTTTATCGTTAATTATTTTGAGTTAGTTAAATTTATCATATGATTTCATAAAAAATTTAATCTCAATAATTTATTCGTTTATATCACTCTCATAAAAGAAGCTTTATCATAAGATATATATATATATATATATATATATATATATATATATATATATTAATAAATCTCTAGCATTTCCAAAGCTGAATGGTCTACAAGTATAACTAATGCATGTGCACAAAACGTTCGTGGGGAAATGTAAATAGAAGATTCGAATCTAATGTATCTGGCATATTATTAGGTCACATCAACTAACGTGGAATCCACTCATTGGTATCTGACATACTCATAAGAAATCTCAAAAAATTCCTATTAACAAAATCACATATACCACATATACACACAGCTACAGGCTGGATTCTGAATTATTTATGATATTAAAGTTACGTACAGTAGGGAACGGTCATATCATGATGGGTTATTCAGCTTATATAAATAACAAATTTATATAGATTTTGGTAGAAACCATTCAAAAGCTTATTAATTCAATAAGTTTTTTTTGGGTAGAAATTTACTCTAAATTATATATGTAAATTCATCAAACAATAAAATTTAATACTTAATACGCTTTTGAAAATATAATAAAAATAGTTAAAAATTAAATACATTTAACTTGAATAACTATATTTATTAATAATTAATAATATTAATAAAATTAAGTAGAAGAGGAAATGTTATATTTAAGTTTCATTCCAACATAAATAAAATATAAAGACATACATAATTAAACTACTCATTTACCTGTAAACGATAGTCAAATTTGTCAAATATTGAACTTGCAAGAATGAGTTACCAATATTTGTGAAAGAAAATTATTTTACTTATTATGGCTTATAATAATAATATAAAGTGATAATTTTATTAAATTAGAAACAAATAACAAGTTCAGTTATGAGTATTTAAATACCCAAAGAATACAAGAGATAGAAATTGAAAACTAGTGTGGGTCATTTATAAAATCTCCATTTTAAGGTATATTCTTCGTTAACATCAAGATGGCACATCACATGGATAATACAAGAAAACAACTTAGTATCCAAGAACATAGTTAAGCTAAAAATCCGACATAGTAATGATCAGTACTGCAGGATCGAACTAACGACCACATAACTATCTATACATTAAGGAAAATGGCCTCAAAGAATCGCCCCAAAAAATAAGTAGCAGTAGGGTTAAAAAACGATCCAGATTTCAAAAAACGCTAGAAACCCTGCATTAAAATTATAGTTGCCAATCTATGGGATCAATCCCCATCTGCTCCAGAAGTTTGTTAGTGCGAGAGAAGTGCCTGCTCAGATGAAAAGGAATTGCTTATATGATGAAAGGGAACATTGATTTGGTGTTACTTTTTTTTGCAAATATAGATATGATAGTGCAAGATCCGAGTTTCGGTTCATTTCATGAGTCTTCAACACGGCTAACCACCTGCATCAAGTCAACTACCGGGAACAGAAATAACAAGAACCATTGTAGTGGTGGGGGCTGTAAAGGTCCAGTGACTGACACTTCTAAATACAGAAACATAAATCAATTTAAATCCTGCATTCTTTCTGAAATGCTAATAGGATGCTTGATTGATTGCCTGAGAAATGCATTTTTGATGAAAAAGTGAACGAAAGAAAATGAACAGACTTTTATAATGTCCAAACATATTTTGCCTTCTTACTAAGTACACCCTAAGGAAGTTCTTAGCTTCCTTCTTTCGACATACACAACCAAGCACACCCTAAGGAAGCATTTCATGACAAAAAAATGTAACTAATGCCACTTTATAATGCAAACTAAAACAAATTCAGAGCCACCACTCGGTTGCATCTATCTATTCCAATTCGGAAGTTCTTAACAATAAACTCATGAGCTCTTAATTCTTCAAATAAACTTAAACCACAGTCACGAAAACCTTGTTGATATATTAAACATAAACAGAACAGTTGTGTTGCGATGGTTTTTTACGTACTGCTATGTTGACCCGGTTTAAACTATAATGTAAAACCATCTTACCTGCAGCCAAAGAATCCTCTATTTGCAGACAGACCAGAAGGATGTGCAGCTGTGAGAACATGATGCTTTGTTGAATCAATTAGCCTGTGTGCATCAACAAATTTCATAGATTTAACCTTCCAGGCAAGGAAAGAAAATAATCCAATTTAGTTTAAGAAACTAAATTGCAGTAACTTGAAGTTAGTTGTACTTGCACTAACTTGCTTGGTTTTTTCAAATGTACTTCTTATAAATTGTTTTTTAAAGCCATCTTTGGAAAATTATCAAGGAACCTATTGCAAGCCCAGGTCACTATTTCATTTTGGTGTCCAAGGCTTGCTATAGTGTAGTACAGTGGTGGTACCTGGATTTCTCCCTAGCAGAGTTTCCCCACAACAAAAACACAACTCCTTCCTTCTTCTGTGAGATTGTCTTGATAACAGCATCGGTAAATTGTTCCCAGCCCTTTTTGGCATGAGAATTTGCTTGGTGCTTCCTGACTGAACTCAATAAGTAAAATACCAGTCAAAAAAACACCAGAATACAAGCATAAATGATCAAACCTAGTGAAGGATGGTATCATACTAGATCACCATGCAAGTTACACAATATGATCAACATAATAGGTCACCGATATAATTGATCGGATGCTTACAAATAATACCTGTAAGAACGGCATTGAGTAAGAGAACACCCTGAAACAAAGTTAAAATTGGGATCAGAGAATATTATTTTAAATTTTCAAAAACTACACTCACTAAGTGAATTCCCTCATTATATTAAAATATAAACACCAATATCACTCACCATTTATAGCACAAACTTACCAAACACCTCAAACAACCCCATCTTTCCACTCAATAAAATTAATCAAAACCCTATTTAAGCAGTTAGTTTAAGCTATTGAGAAATAGTAGTTCTTATCTTCAAATCATACTAAACATTCAAAGGAAATGTAAAAGAGCTCAACCGTATCACGTAACAATAACTTACTGTAGAAACAAAATTTTCAAAACACAGGCAAGATTAAGTACGCATCACATGACATCTACCGAGCACTTAATATTCAATACTATCTTCTGTTTCATATATTGATATACCTTACCCAGACTCAAATTCAGTAACAAAAATCCCTTACCCCGTTTATAAAGAGCACGCCTTAGCAAAATACTCAGGTGAAACTAACTGACCACGGCAACAAGAGTACATATCGATTGCCATCAACATCACCAGTATCAATATATCATAAAGCATGATAATGGGTTTGGAGTTGTACCTGCAGGGCCCAGTTTTGGAGATTTCCATGTGGTGGAATGGAGCAACCAAGGTCCTGGTGAAGTTCCTTAAAGATATTGACCAAACTGGACGGCACTTTAACTCCCTCGGGGACAGAGAATGAAAGCCCCATTGCTTGACCAGGTCCATGATACGGGTCCTAATCATTAATCAAACAAACCCACAATCATGTAGTAAAACAGAGAGTTAGATTATAGAGTGTTCTAAAGCCCACCCCGCAACCGCAACTACAGCCGCAATATCAATGTTTTCTTTTTAAAAAGATCCATAACCGCAACTGCGGTCACATTCACTCGCAATTAGCTACAATATTAAGGTCTGGTAAGTTACAGTCCACAATCGACCGCATTATTAAGATTTTCAGTCTCACCGCAACAGTAATCTAAAACACTAATGGAAGAAGGTTCACGAAATTCAACAAATACATTCATTATTACACAGGAGCCACGAACCTGACCAAGGATAACAGCTTTAACATTATGAAAGGGCGTAGAGTTAAGAGCGTTGAAAATCAAGTGTGAAGGAGGGAAAACGACGTCGTTGCCGCTGTAGATTTCGCTTTCGACGAATTTGGAGAGGGTAACGGCGTAGGGTTTCGCGAGTTCTCCGGGTAGAGCTTCGAGCCACGATTGTTCGACGAGAAGGTCTTGGAGTTTGAGGGATCCAGAGGATTTGGCGTCGGAGAGTCTTTGGACGCAGGTTTTGAGGTTGCGCTTAGAGTTGGCGAGAAGCTTGTTGTGTTGGATTCTGGATTTTTGGTCGGCGGAGAGTGTGGAGGCATTGGAGTCGTCGGAGAGAGAGGGTTTCAAGCGCTTGGAGAGTGGTTGGAACATGTCCATTAGGGTTCTCGATGATGCAGAAGCCATTTCTTTCCCCGCTTCGTAATGGCGGGAAAGGAACCAGAGAAATGTAACAACTGAAAGGGCGCTCTTTTCACCCATTTATAATAATTTATTTGTCTCCTATTTAAGGTTCATATGGGTAATTCAGCTAGTCTTTTGTTTTTTAAATTCAAATAACTCTTAAACTGTATTTTAAAAAATGCTTTTTAAGTCATTAAATAAAAATAAAAATTATTGAGATGAACTTTATCTCTATAGTTATTTATGTGTTAAAAGTTTAACAAGTATAATGTTTTTTTATCTTATACGGACAAGCTTTTAATTTATACCCAAAGCCGCCATGGTGATAGGTATCTCGTATGAAACTGTGATTTGACATTGGCTACCAACATCGCGTCACGTATGAGACCCACGATCTAATACCGATACGAGTCAATTTTTTGATATTGGCGGATCAGAGTTAACTTATATAACCGCATGCAAAAAGTAACTTGCAAAACGAAACTACAAAGAGAAAAGTACAGCCGTTAGGGGCGCCGACATTGTGTGTCAGTTTTTCTGCAACTATTAGAATTGTACTGATACATTGTACGGAATATTTCCCTATTCCTGAGGCCAAATCGACCTTTTCACTACTATTTGATATAAATACCTACAAATCGATAGGAAAAGGTGGAATTTCTTGATCCTAACTTATGCTTGAGTAGTGATAATTTTCTGTTAACTTAAGCATGGAAGTATCTTTGCAAGTGACATCTTCCTTGGCCCCACAACATGTATGACTAGTGTGATTTCCTGGAAAACACTCTAAAACTTATATTTCCCAACTTAAAACACTCTAAAACTTATATTTTCCTTTCCCAACGTATTCAACATAATCTATTCGCTGGTCATTATCAAAATAAATATAGTGTTTTAGCACTGAAGATCAAAAACAAAATAAAATGATTAAAAATTATATTTAAATTATTTAGAAATTAAGATGGATGTAAATTAATTCTTTTCATACATGAAAAATTTTCGTTCTTTTATTTTAAATTAGTGCCCTTATAACACCTACTAGTTGTTAGCATTTTCTTAATCATAATTCCTTTTTTTAAAAGGAAAAGATGATTTCATCAATCAATAGAAAAGACATTATCAACCAATATAGTAAAACATTGTTGTGGAAATTCTTCCACCCACACTCCAATAGAATGAAATTGTCCTTAAAGATCTCTAACAAAGCTGTTTGGATTATGAAAATGTTTATTGTTTTGAAACTTTTTTTTCTATTTTTACTTATTTTTCAATATAACTTTTTGAAAACATAAAATATAATAACAGTTTTATAATTAAAACTAAAAATAAAACCAAACGAGCCTTAAGTTTCCCCTTTGATATCTTTGTTGGCCTTTGCTACAGGGTTATGGATGGGAGAAGAAATTTTGCCCAGATAGATTCTATACAATTTTGGCTAATGTGATAAATTATTGTTTGTCCTAGATTAATTTTGCATAAAAGTGACACAAACAAACTCTATATTTTATGTAGAAATCGATGTTGACATCTTATTAATGTGAAAATATTGAGCACGTTTTCTGTTGAATTTGTTGACTCAAAATCAAGGGATTTTCTTAGGTTGAAATAAAAGTTAATGTTTAACCTTAACACTTCATAATTCATACTTCATTCACCCATTTTACATGCATCTCTATACACTTCTAACTAAATCGAATCGATGAATCAACTTTTCATGCAAAAAGTACCACAAACGAACATTCTAGGGTAACTCATGTTTCTGTGATCTTACCAAAAATCGACTAAACCAAGTGTGAAAAACTCTCCACGCGGTTAATGTTTGTGAACTGGTCTGGACCGGGGTCTAGGATCCGGTATGGGACCAGCCACAAGGATGCAGGTGTTTTTAGGGTTTACACCCCGGAACTGTGTATGTCTGATGTACTAATCCGGTCTCTCAGTGGGAGAGGCCGGTCTTGTTGTCCTGGAGATCCTTCACACCAACGATTCGCGTTGTAGGAGGGCGAAAGGTGGTGCCACCTGCGAAGATTCTCCGACGCTCAAGTTAGAAGAGTGTATGAACTGAATGAATACTCAAGCGTGATAACAGTAAAATGTGAGATAGAATCACGATACCATGCATGTGTGTTGATATGGCTTCTTATAGTTGAACGTAAGAGAAAAAATGATACGTTGGATGCAGGTGGGTCCCTTATCTCTGATTGCGTGTATATTGTGTCAATCAAGGTGGCTCGACTTTCAGAATGTGTCAGGAGGGTAGGTCAATTATCAGAGTACAACCCTCTAGAGAGAGGAGAGGATAATCACCTTTTCCGCATAATCTGCTGACACGCCCCCTTACTTTCTGAAGCCATTGATGTGACGTATTTTGCTACAAACAGTGTCTTCGTTGATAAGTTATCAAAAGGCTCTTCTCTTGCTATGAGGGAAAAGCTAACAATTATATAAATATCCTGTATCAATGAACATAGAACCGTTACAGTGAAAATGAATGATTCTGTCATGGAGTGAGGGCGGATGACCAGACAACGGATATCCGGTGTGGTAACGTTGAACCTGGACACCGGTTCTCCTTATATGAGATCAGTCTGACGTCACAAGTATGGGGGCCGGTATCTAGACCGGATCATCTGTCCCCTAGCTTGTATGAGGGACTGTTAAGTTGCTCATATGAGCTACACAATTCTCGAGAGAAGTCTAGATGCCGGTAGTACATTCTTGTAAGTCTCTAGGAACTCGGTGGCGTCCGTTCTACTAAACAAGTAACCGCCCTCTTCGCGTTGCATACAACGGATTCAGACAATATAAAATAAGTAATGGAAATCCTAAGAGTCTTCGAAAATCGAAACCCTTGGTATTCGAAAAGTGGCTGGGAGGCATTAAATGCGCATGGCATGATTGGACATTAAATGCATTTTTTACGCACGAGACATCATTACTCAAGAGTGTAACCGTCAATTGGGCTTATTGGGCCTGGATTCAAACTGAAAGGGGGGCCCATTTTGCCAAAACGTTTACTGAAACGTTACCATTTTCGCGCTTATTCGTGACGAAACGACGGAGTCGTTTTGATTTGAAAGGTTGTGTTTTGAGGCAAGCATTGTGACCTTCGACGGAACACTGTGTTTCTTCGTTACCTATAAAAGGGACTCTTAGCAGATTTTGGAATCCACTTGAACTCTCAAACTTAGTGAAACTCTGCTCAAATTTCCTTGGAATTTCCTTGTCGTCTTCAACTTCTCAAAGATCCTCTTCCTTTAGGTAACCTTCCTTCCCTTCAACTCCTTGCAATTTTAATCATTCTATTTCCATCATGCGCCCTAGAGCTGGACACGCTGGTCCTTCAAATAGAGGGAGGTTTGGCTCTCGTGCCCCCCTTAGCCACCGTGGTGGGAGGATTCCGGCGAATCCTCCTGTGGCTGGGCGCCATCGCTCAGAGAGAGCCGAAGCTTCTTCCTCACGAGCGTCTTCTTCATCTCGTCGCTCTGAGGTTCCCCTTAGTTCGAGGGCTACCAGCCGCTCTGATGAGGGGTCAAGTGCTGAGGGTTATCTCTCTGACAATGTTGCTTTTTATCACAGCACCTACGCATTCCACCGCGCCTGCACAACAATGGATCTTCCAGGACGTGGAAAAACGCCGTTTCTCCGCTCTGCTGAAGGGTGTGTCAATGTTGTGGCACACCGGCTTGACTGGGAGAAACTCAACAGGGAGAAACCTTATTGCTGGGTGGAAGAGGAGTTCCTAGAGATCCCTTCGCACCATGCCAGTGAGGAGGAGCGCACGGTCTCTTTCCGCTGCAAGATATATTCGGATAAGAAGTACAAAGCGCGATACGCTGTGATGGCACCGCATCCCTCTGAAAGAATATGCCACAGCGTCCCTGATGCGAGGTCGGTCTATATGTACGACTACGTTTTCTTAAAGCTGGGGGTGCGCTTTCCACTGACGGATTTCCAGATGGCCGTCCTGCGTTTCTTGGACTGTGCCCCCTCACAATTACATCCCAACGGTTGGAGTCTTGTTCGGGCTCTGGAAGTCTTGGGGGAGCATTTTGGCTTCTCCGCCACTGTGGCCAAGCTATTTTACTATTGCCAAGTGGTCCGCCGAGCTAATAAGAAGGGCGGCCTTGGGTTCATTACACTCCGTAGTGACTCAAGGGTTGTAAATTTCAAGTCTTATACGGAGTCTGCAAAGGTAGATGGGCGCTCCTTCAAGCACTACTACACGCGGGTCCGGATTCAACCAAATAAGCCGGTCTTCTGGCGAAATAAAGAGGGGTTTACCAAGTTTCCCCTTAGCTGGACGCACGAGCATTTTCTCCTTATGAGCCGTGCTTATTATACAGATGAGAGTGAACTTTCCCCTCATTCTGTTGAAGTCTTGAGCGCCCTGCAGACGGCCTCAAAGACCCTCAAAGGGTTTTCCAGTCGTCTTCTCTTGGCCGAGGAAGACATCAAAAACACCTACCTCCGTAATATTCGCTCTTAATCTCCTTGTGTTGTATGGTTATACCGTTCTGGTTATTTTCCTTCTTGTATGCTTATTCAACTCTTTTTGTTTTGCAGAACAAATTGAAAAGGCCTGCCCAGAAATGTTGTCGCTAAGGTCCATGCTGGCTGACGATGACTCTTCTTCTGAAGAAAATGAAATCCAGGCGAAGAGGAACGCCACCAAAACTCCCCTCATTCCTCTGACTTCTGCAGTAGGAGATGAGGTTCCTCTCTTCGATGAGGAGGAAGCCGAAGAAGCAACTAAAGCCGCTGGAGCGGGTGGCGAGGAGGCCGTCCCAGAGAGAAAGAAAAAGAAAAGGCATCTTGTAAAGAAGGCCGATCAAGAGAAGCCCTCCTCTGATGACCCTGTAAAGAAGCGTCAGAGGACGGCCGAAGAAGCCGAATTAAAGAAGAACAAGGGAAAGGAACCCGCTCCTGAGTTCTCTGCACCTTCTTCTCAAAATGCTTCAGAGCCGGATTCTGGGAACGGTCCTCCTCCGGCGTTTGATCCTCCGCGTGACTCCTTCCTTTCTCATTATTTGTGGTTTCAAGGATCTATGCCTCCTACTCTCCCAAAGGCACGATATTGCCTCCGCCCTTCCCTCGACGCTGCTGGGGTCCGAGGTGCTTGCAAGGCTGGGCGTTGGCAACTTGATGAACTGTCTGGCCTGCTTGAGTCCCTGAGCGAGAAAGCTGATTATATGGATCAGGTTGAAAAACTTGAGACCGAACTCGCAGTGAAGGAGAAATGGGCAGCCAAACAAGCTGAAGCTCGCAGGGGCGTGGAATCGGAATTGGAAAAAACTAAAGAAACACTCCAGAGGAAAACGGAAGAGGCAAGCAAAGTTCACTTTGCGAATAAGGCCCTAGAACGGGAAGTTGCCGACCTCCAAAATAAGAACAAATCCATACCCCTCCTTGAAGAAGAATTACAATTGGAAAAGAAGAGATCGGCTAAGCTTGCTGACGATCTCAAAGTTATGGAGGATGGTCGCAACAAGGACCTGGGGGAGTGGGAGTCTATTCGGAAGGAGATGCAAGCCCAAATTGATGAACTCAAAAAGGGTGGTGCGAGTGCTGGGCCTTCAGAAGAGGATTACGCCAAAGTTCAAAGAAGGCTAGCTGCTGCAAAGGCCAAGGCTGCCAAAGCCTTGGATATATGCAAAAATGTGGCGTATGAATCTTTCGGCCTGGCCCTTCGTCAAGTCTACTATCGTAACCCTGGAATAAAGCTGAATTTGTACGGATTAGATCCGTTCTTTGAGTTCCATGGGGGAAGACTTGTAGAAGTTCGCAAGGACGGATCGCACCACGAGCCCCGTGCATCTCTGTACGAACTGCCTCCCCTCCCAGAAGGCCAAAGTATGGAACCTACAACGTCCACTGCTGCCTCTGGAGCTGAAGCACAAGAAGGTGCCCAAATTGGAATGGAGGACAAAGCGGAGAAGGGAGGAGTGCCCACTGTGGAGGATTAAACGCCAGCCTCTTAAATTTATGCTTTATTCATAGCTGTGTTCTGGGATCAGCTCCAGTTTCAACTACCTTGTAATCTGAATAATTTCTTTATTCTTGGAAATAAAATTCACTGTTACTTTTCTTCAACTGCTTGCGTCGACTGTATGATTGTTGGATAACTTAGTGTTGTACCAAACACTTTATTGTTTTTAATGCTTTACGAATCCGTTCTGTGTGGTTACCTAGCTGCTTAATGCGTACTTATCACACCGGATTAAAGCAACAAATAGTAATGAATAAATAACAATCAAGTTAAAGCACGCCCTGTCCCCAAGTGTAAGTTCATTGGGAAGGGAGAGTTTATCTCAAAGATTACCTTTTAAATTCTCAAAAGATAGAAATGCTTATCTGTCCTCGAAGATGTAGAGCGGGTACATTAGCTTTCAACCGCTCTGGGATGGATATTCCACGATTGAGGACGGATATTGCCTTTGAATTTTGTATAGCTTTGGCAAGGGTAAGCTTTATGCCTTTTTCTTGAGATTCGGTTTGGTCCTACACCTCAAGTCTTCACACGGTGTTCGGTTCGATCCTACTAACCGTACTTGGAGTTCGGTGCAATCCTACAATCCAAGCCTTCAACACGGGGTTCGGATCAGGGCTAATCCTGAACCTACTGCGCCCGTTACTCGGGGTTCAGCGCGGTTTTCTCTGTGAACCGGCCTACTGCGCCCAAGCCTTCGCATGGGGTTCGGTTTGTGGCCTTGAAAAAGGACCAGCCCTACAACCCATGTCTTCTTCGAATGGGGTTCGGTTTGTGGCCTTGAGAAAGGACCAGCCCTACAACCCATGTTGTCTTCGAATGGGGTTCGGTTTGTGGCCTTGAGAAAGGACCAGCCCTACAACCCATGTAGTCTTCGAATGGGGTTCGGTTTGTGGCCTTGAGAAAGGACCAGCCCTACAACCCATTCTACCTCAAGGAGTTACATCGTCAAAACACACGATGTGTGACTGAGATCATCCATCCTGAGGGGTCTTCATCAGTTCCTCGAGGAGTTATATCATCAACTACAGAATTGGTAGTTGAGTTCATCCGTCCTGAGGTGTATGCGTATTAAACTACGGCTATAAATCACAACACATAAGAAACGTGAGAATGATAGGGCGGTTAAAATGTATTCTCATTAAAATTGAAAGTACATTACATGAAAAGCGTAGCTGGGGTCATGCCTCGTTAAAACCTTCTTGAGAAAACCCAATGGGAAAAAACTCAAGTAAGGAAAAAGAGTACACGCTGTCTTACCAACTAGCTGTAATACACTCGTAAATTCTGAGTGTTCCATTTGTTGCGGATTGGGGTTCCATCAAGTTCTTCCAATCGGTATGATCCCTTTCCAGTCACCTCCGAAACTCTATAAGGTCCTTCCCACGTTGGTGCTAGCTTTCCTTGGTGAGCGAACTTATTCCCCACACTGGCCTTTCTCAGAACAAGGTCTCCGGTGTTAAAAGCTCTGTACTGGACACGTTTATTGTACCGGAGTGCAGCCTTTGCTTTTATTGCCTGATCTCTGACGAAAGCCTTTTCCCTCAACTCTTGGAGGACGTCCAGCTCTGATGCTAAGTTGGCGTTGTTATCTTCTGCTGAAAAATATTCAACACGAGCCGATCTTGTTTGTAACTCAACTGGGATCATCGCCTCAACCCCGTACACCAACCGGTATGGGGATTCGTTAGTTGAAGAATGAGGCGTAGTGCGGTATGCCCATAGAACATGACATAACTGGTCAGTCCATCCTCCCTTCGCTTCTCCCAGACGCTTCTTTAACCCCTTTAGCACCTCTCGATTAGCTACCTCTGCTTGCCCATTGGTCTGGGGGTGTTCAACGGATGAGAATATCTGGATTATCCCCAGTCCTTCAAGTAAATCCGTGAACTTTTTGTCTGTAAACTGGGTGCCGTTGTCAGTCACGATCCGCCCTGGCACCCCGAACCGAGCAATGATATTTTCGTACATGAAACGTCTTGTACGTGCAGAAGTGATATGCACTACTGGTTCTGCCTCGATCCATTTGGTGAAGTAATCTACCCCCACAATCAAGTATTTGATGCCTCCTGGCGCAGTGGGAAACGGACCCAGAATATCAAGGCCCCATTGATAGAACGGCCAAGGCACAGCAGATGAAGATAACTCTTGGGCCGGTGTATGGTGGAGATTGGAGAATTTTTGGCAAGCGTCACATTTCCTCACGAAGTCTGCGGAATCCTGCTTCACAGTGGGCCACCAGTATCCAGCCCTGAGGACCTTTCTCATTAGGCTTCGGCCTCCAGCGTGGTGCCCACATTGCCCCTCGTGTACCTCAGTCAAGACCGCTTGAACTTCGTCTTCTCTTAAACATGAAAGATATGGGACAGAGAATCCCCTTCTGTAGAGAACACCATCGACCATAGTAAAATATGGCAACTCCCTCTTTACTCGTCTCCTTTCCTTCTCGTCAGTGGGAAGTTGACCATCAGCCAGATAACGAATATAGGGGATGACCCAAGAATCCTCGTATGGATAACTCACCATGACGGCATTCAGAGAAGGATACATAGGTATACTGGGTGATGTCAAAGTGCTCTGAACCACCGTTGTTGTGCTACCAGGTTGCTTTGTACTTGCCAATCTTGACAAGATATCTGCTCTAGTATTTTCTTCCCTGGGCACATGCTTGAACTCTAAAACTTCAAATCTTCCCTTCAGCTCATTAACACAATTCAAGTACAATTGAAGTTGTGGTTCCTTCGCCTGGTACTCTCCCTGGATTTGCGAAATCACCAGCTGAGAATCACTGCAGAGGGTAACTGCTGATGCTCCGATATCAATTGCCGCACGGAGACCGGCCAAGCATGCTTCGTATTCAGCTTGATTGTTGGAGGTCTTGAAATTGAATCGGAGGGAAATTTCTAAGTGTACGCCGTCATCACTTTCTACCACCACACCTGCTCCACATCCTTTGCTGTTTGACGAACCGTCGACGTAGATGGTCCAATGCGTTCGAGGGGTAGCCGGGTCTGCCCCAGTCATTTCCACTACAAAATCGGCCAACACTTGTGCCTTGATGGCTCCTCGAGGCTCATATGAAATCTCAAATTCAGATAGCTCAATGGACCATTTTATCATCCTTCCAGCGAGGTCTGGTTTGCTGAGCACTGAACGGAGTGGCAAATCCGTTCTCACCAATACTGGGTGCGCATGGAAATAAGGCCTCAGCCGTCGTGACGCCCACACAACTGCCAGGGCGGCTTTCTCAATCTTCTGATACCTTCCTTCAGCCCCCTGAAACGTTTTACTAGTAAAGTACACCGGTCTCTGCCCTTCAGGGGTTTCTTTCACCAGGGCTACACCTAGAGCTTCATCAGATATTGCCAAGTATAAGATTAACGTTTCGCCTGGATCAGGCTTAACAAGAATTGGTGGGCTCGAGAGAACGGCTTTGAGCTGCTGGAAGGCTTGCTCTTGTTCCTCTCCCCATTCAAAACTCTTGTGTTTCTTCAACGCCTTATACAAGGGGAGGGACCTGTGCGCCATCTTAGGCATGAAACGAGCTAAAGCGGCCACTTTCCCATTCAATGACTGGACCTCCCTCAAACATTTAGGACTCTGCATGTCCAGGATTGCTTGACATTTCCCGGGGTTAGCTTCAATGCCTCGTTGAGTCAACATGAATCCCAAGAATTTTCCTGCTGGAACGGCGAAAGTGCACTTTAAAGGATTTAACCTCATGTTGTACTGCCGAAGCCTAGTGAAAACTTGGCGTAGATCTTCAATGTGGTCTCCTCCAGCGGGTGTTTTGGCTATGATATCATCGATATAAACTTCGACCAGCTTTGTATGCATCCCTTCAAAGACTTTGTTAATCATGCGCTGATAGGTAGCGCCGGCGTTCTTCAGTCCAAAAGGCATGACGGTGTAGCAGAAAACACCGCGGTCGTTGATAAATGCAGTCTTCTCCTGGTCTCCCTCCCACATCGGAATCTGGTTGTACCCCGAATAAGCATCCATGAAACTGAGATATTGGTAACCAGATGAATCATCCACCATGCGATCGATGTTGGGCAGGGGATATGGATCTTTAGGGCA
Organism: Clitoria ternatea; assembly: GCA_037962975.1. Lineage (NCBI taxonomy): Eukaryota > Viridiplantae > Streptophyta > Magnoliopsida > Fabales > Fabaceae > Clitoria > Clitoria ternatea. The sequence goes on from CM075676.1 coordinate 72,361,918, forward strand.
GCAACGATTAAGATCCACATAATCAGTACACATTCTCCATTTGCCGTTAGCCTTCTGCACCATGACCACATTAGAAAGCCAAGATGAATAGCGTATCTCCCTTATAAAACCTGCCTTCAACAACTCCTTTGTTTGCTCACAAGCCGCCCTCTGCTTCTCCGGTCCCAACCTCCTCTTCTTCTGAGCCACCGGTCTGGTTTCAGGATACACTGCAAGTTTGTGACAACAGAAATCAGGATCCATCCCCGGCATGTCTGCTGCTGTCCATGCGAAAAGGTCTTTGAATTCCTGCAAGAGGGCTAATAAGCGTTGCTCCATAGCAGACTCCAGCTTATCATTGATGTGCGTGACCTTCTCTGGGGAATCTCCCAATATGACATCCCTGGAGCCACCATCAGGTGTGGGCTTAGATGGATTGAGTGGATCAATCTTCAATTCCGCTCTGGGGTCTAGGTCAATAAGACTGACAGATCCTGCCGCTGTTCCTCCGTCGTTCAACTTCCTCTTCTTGTTAAATGCATCTAACTTAACCATGTTGAGGCTCAGATTATAACAATATCGAGCCATCTCCTGATCTCCGCGGAGTGAGGACACAGCGTTGTCTTTGTCGATAAATTTGATCAAGAGATGAGGGGTGGATACAATTGCTTCCATAGCGTTTAAAGTTGGACGGCCTATGATACCGTTGTACGGGGATTCCACATCGATCACCAGAATTCTCGACTTGACTGTTCTTGCACCGGGCTCCCCTTCAAAAGAAATCAAAGTGTCGAGGTATCCCTTAGTAGGTTGCTTGGCTCCGTTAAACGCTGTGAGTTCTTGTGTGTATGGTTGTAAATCTGCATCACTGAAACCCATTCGTTTGAAACAATTATAAAAGATAACATCACAAGAACTTCCCTGATCGACGAGGATCCTCTTGACGTCCTTATTGGCTATGACGGCCACGATCACTACTGCATCATCACCTCCTGGAATTGTTGGGCCAAAGTCATCATCTGTAAACGACACCGTCGGGGCTGTCACTCCGTCCCTGAAAGGGCGGTTATTCCTCGGTTTACCCTGGACTGACAGAATCATCCTATGGTGGTTCTTTCGTGCTGTGATTGATGTTCCTCCTCCCGCGAATCCTCCAGCTATCATCTCAATCACTTCTCGTCTGCCCTGTCTCTGCTGCTGGGGCATATTACTTTGTTGGGCACCTTCAGCAATCACTACCCCTTTCTGCTTCTCAGCCGCAGTGAACTTCCTTGCTGGGTTGCGCGTATTATCATCTTCATCATCAGGATCTCTATTCCTTTTCTCCATTCTATGAGGCTCATCCATAGATTTCTCCTTAAACAAATACTGCTTCAACTTTCCTTCCCGAATGAGAGTTTCCACCGTATTCTTTAACGCCTTACACTCATCGGTGTTGTGCCCTGTCTGCTCATGGAAAGTGCAGTATTTACGTGGGTTACCACCCCTCTTGGCCGGGGCTGGCTTCCTTATACCAAAGACGTTCAGAGTTGGCCAACCAACCCCCCTCATGATCTGTGAGTGCCTGGTGTTCAACGGGGCATAGTGATCGAACGACGATACGCGCCTATCTCGTGGATGCTGACGAGCATTCACAAAGTCTTCTCTAAAGGCATGCTTCTCGGGCCTCGCTCTCTCCTTTTCTCTCCGTGGCTGCTGAGCGGGTGCAGAAGGCTTTACTCTTGCTGCAGTTGCCTCTAGATGCATCTCTATGCCCACATATTTGGAAGCTTTCCTTCGAAACTCCTCGAAGGTTGTAGGTGGGCTCTTTGCCAAAGATAGGGCAAAGGCTGAACTTGGCTGAAGAGCTTCCACTACAATATGGAGTTGTATGGCCTCCGTGAGGTTAGGGACCAACGCAGCCTCCTTGTAAAACCTTTTCAGGAACTCCTTAAGAGTCTCAGTTTCTCCCTGTCTTATCTGGGCCAGGGTGTGAGAAGTTCTTGGGATATCCCTGGAAATAACGAAATGGCTTTCGAATGCAGCAGCCATTTCCTCCCAAGAGTCTATAGATCCTGAAGGCAAACTTTTAAACCAGCTGAGAGCTTCCTCCGTCAACGTCCTTGGGAACATTCTGCACATGACATCTTCGTCTGCTCCCAGATACATAGCTTCATAAACATAAGCATCCAAATGCTTAGTGGGGTCGGACTCTCCATTATACTTCCCAATCGACAATGGCTGAGTTGTTTGCAAATGTTTTGGAATGACAATACTCATCAACCTCCGTGAGAAAGGGACATTAAGCTTGTATGTCCCTGGAGTTAACACCGCCTGCTCCCTTCTCCTGATACTGACTCTATCACCAGAGTCCTGCGTCTGCTCCCTCTCTTCATATGTGGGGATCTTCGAATACTGGAGGGTGGTGGATCTATCCCTCGCTGATGCATGGTGAGCATCCTCTGCATGGGACACTACTCTGTCCCCAGCTCCTCCTCTCTCTCGCCTCAGCTCCATCAGCTCCTCCTTCAGTTGCCTGATAACCTCATCGCGAGGGTCAGGTGTCTGCACTTGCACCATCCTCCGGGTTTGAGTTGCAGGAGATTCGAAGACGAGTCTCCTCCCAGCCTGTTGATGGGTCACATCCTCCACGTGACCTTCCACGAAATCTCTCCCGTCACCTTCCATTGTGCCAACCTAACTTCTGCGAAAATGGGAATAACTCTATCGAGTCCCACTGGGCGTGCCAATGAACTGGTCTGGACCGGGGTCTAGGATCCGGTATGGGACCAGCCACAAGGATGCAGGTGTTTTTAGGGTTTACACCCCGGAACTGTGTATGTCCGATGTACTAATCCGGTCTCTCAGTGGGAGAGGCCGGTCTTGTTGTCCTGGAGATCCTTCACACCAACGATTCGCGTTGTAGGAGGGCGAAAGGTGGTGCCACCTGCGAAGATTCTCCGACGCTCAAGTTAGAAGAGTGTATGAACTGAATGAATACTCAAGCGTGATAACAGTAAAATGTGAGATAGAATCACGATACCATGCATGTGTGTTGATATGGCTTCTTATAGTTGAACGTAAGAGAAAAAATGATACGTTGGATGCAGGTGGGTCCCTTATCTCTGATTGCGTGTATATTGTGTCAATCAAGGTGGCTCGACTTTCAGAATGTGTCAGGAGGGTAGGTCAATTATCAGAGTACAACCCTCTAGAGAGAGGAGAGGATAATCACCTTTTCCGCATAATCTGCTGACACGCCCCCTTACTTTCTGAAGCCATTGATGTGACGTATTTTGCTACAAACAGTGTCTTCGTTGATAAGTTATCAAAAGGCTCTTCTCTTGCTATGAGGGAAAAGCTAACAATTATATAAATATCCCGTATCAATGAACATAGAACCGTTACAGTGAAAATGAATGATTCTGTCATGGAGTGAGGGCGGATGACCAGACAACGGATATCCGGTGTGGTAACGTTGAACCTGGACACCGGTTCTCCTTATATGAGATCAGTCTGACGTCACAAGTATGGGGGCCGGTATCTAGACCGGATCAGTTTGGTTTCAATTTTTTTTTGGGAGAGAAAAACATGTTCAAATGGATAAGAATGATCAACTACAGGTCCATGAAATTTTCACCTGCTAAACCCAGAACTGGTCGAATCTTTTCACAATTTGTCAAAGATTGTTCAAATATAGTTTCTTTCCATTTTGTAATTTTTGCTATCATCTCTCAAGAATGGTTTGGTACTCGTGTTTTTTTCTATCTCACTCTCAAGCATGACAAGGTAACCTTTACTTACCATCTCTTTCTCTATTCCCACTGACGGTTAGAAATCAAGTGTCAATAGTGTGAATGAAGAAGTGATATAGAGATTGACAAGTGAAGTAACTTATAAATAGATGGACTCATATATCTAAGCAATTGATTCTGGGTTGCAAGGTGGTGTTCTATACGTATTGGCTCATTCTTCTAAACTCCCCCAACAACGATATCAGAGTCGATGGTATGATACGATGACAGGTTCCAACGACTATGTGCATTCCACTGATGAAACGTGTACTGATTCCGAAGAACAAGTATAAATTTTATGGATGGAACCCCACTGATGTCAGATCCATTCAATGTAAGCTGCGAAGAATGGGAGAGATGCAACAATTGCTACTGGTCCCTCTTAGTGGAAATAACCACTTAGCAATAAATTAATATTGTTTTGTGGCTAATTATGGCAGCATATATGGATGGATGGTAACCACATAATTATTTGTGGTGGAAATCAATACATTGGGCCTATAAATTGGCCTTGGAGCATTGCAGCAAATGCATCAGGAGGAAAACCAAGCAATTGAGAGCAATTGCATAGAAACACTAGTGAGAGTGTTTAGGCCAAAGCAATTAGTTAATTGCTTTGATGAGTTGTTGAGTGAGGGAAAAATAATTAGTGAGTGAAAAAATATTGAGATTAATTGGGGTGTTGGGAAACACTTGAGTGCCACTATTTTGGGTTAATCTCGGGTTTGTACCTCTAATATTTTATTAGAGAAGTCCCTCTTGTACGCCTACTAATTTTATTAGTAGAAGAAATTTCGGAGTTTGTCCCGTGGACGTAGCCCAAATCAAAAGGGTGAACCACGTTAAATTGCTGGTGCCATTTTAATTAATTATTTATTTTGCTCGTATTTAATTTGTAACCACTTATTTTGTCGGTCCAATATTCCGCTACGCCGGGAAAAATTATCAGTTAATTTGTGCCTGATTTTTCCCAACAACTGGTATCAGAGCGGTACCAGGGGGAATTAATATCTACTTATCGTATGCTATGTGGTTGCCATTAAGATGGACCCTCCACATCAGAAAATAAATCAGATTATTGTTTACCCTTTAAAAGTCTAGTTGGGCCCATGGAGGTGAAGACGAGCAAAATGATTAATTTAAATGGCATGAATTACCACATATGGAGGAACAAGATGAAGGATCTCTTATTTGTGATGAAGATGCATCTACCAGTGTTTAGTAAAACTAAACCTGAGGACAAGACAGATGAAGAATGGGAATTTGAGCATGAACGAGTTTGTGGCTTTATCCGACAATTTGTCGAAGACAATGTGTACAATCACATTTGTAGTGAGACTCATGCTCGAACATTGTGGAACAAGCTAGAGGAGCTGTACGCTTCCAAAACTGGAAACAATAAATTATCTTATCTGACAAGGCTACTCCAGATGAAGTACTAGGAGGGTACACTGATGGCAGATCATTTGAATGAGATACAGGGGATCGTGGAGCAGCTGTCAAGGATGGGCATTAAATTTGACGATGAAGTACTTGCTCTTTTGGTGCTGGCTTCCCTACCAGAGTCTTTGGAGACTTTGAAGATTTCAATCACAAATTCTGCACCAAATGGTGTAGTAAATATGGAAAATGTCAAAAGTGGTGTCCTAAATGAAGAAATGAGAAGAAAAGCACAAGGATCCACATCATCGCAGCAGGATGTTCTTGTTGCAGAGACAAGGGGGAGGAATCAGACCAAAGGTTCAAAGTCCATAAGCAAAAGTAGAGGAAAGTCAAATAGATGTGCAAATGTGGAGTGCCATCACTGCAAGCAGAAGGGCCACATAAAGACGTTCTGTCGGATACTAAAGAGATCTCAAAAGAAGAACAAAGGCAAGGAGAAGGTCCAAGATGACAGCAGTGATGATGAACAAACCAATGTTGCCGAGGAGTACCACATCATCTATGAAGAAGACATTGTCAACCTTGCAACCCATGAAACCAGTTGGGTAGTTGACAGTGAAGCTACTATTCATGTGACATCTCAGAAGGAATTATTCTCCTCTTACACACCAGGTGATTTTGGTGTTGTTAGAATGGGAAATGAAAATTACTCAAAAGTTGCAGGAAAATGAGATGTTTGTTTGGAGACACAGAATGGTACGCGGTTAGTCCTGAAAGACGTCAGACATATTCCAGACATGCGTCTGAACTTGATCTCAACCGGAAGGTTGGATGATGAAGGTTACTGCAACACCTTCAACAACGGCTAGTGGAAGCTCACCAAAGGATCATTGGTGGTGGCCAAAGGAGATAAGTGCTCAAGACTGTACATGATGCAGGCCAAGGCTTTACAGGAGACTGTGAATACAATGGAGAATGATGGTACAATTGAATTATGGCACAAGCGGCTTGGTCATATGAGTGAGAAAAGTATGACCATTCTAACCAAGAAAAATATATTGCCTGGATTGGATCAGGTCCATCTAAAGAAATGTGTTGATTGTCTGGCAGGAAAGCAAAACAGAGTTACTTTCAAAAGTTTCCCTCCTTCCAGAATGAAGAATGTATTGGATCTAATACATTCAGATTTGTGTGGGCCAATGCCAAAGTCACTCGGTGGTGCTCAGTACTTTGTGACTTTCATTGATGATCATTCCCGGAAGACTTGGGTGTACTAAAGACCAAGTATTGGGTGTCTTTAAACAGTTCTTATCTATGGTGGAGAGGGAAACTGGCAAGAAGCTTAAGTGTATTCGTACAAACAATGGTGGAGAGTACACAGGACCATTTCATGCTTACTGTGAGAAGCATGGTATTCGACATCAAACGACACCGCCAAAGACGCCGCAATTGAATGGTTTAGCTGAGAGGATGAACAAGACTTTGATGGAGAGAGTCAGATGTATACTCTCACATGCAAAGTTGCCAAAGATGTTTTGGGGTGAGGCTATACAAGTAGTCGCTCACGTATTGAACCGTTCACCTTGTGTTCCTCTCCAGTACGACACTCCAGAGAAGGTATGGTCAGGAAAGGATGTTTCCTATGATCATTTGCGGGTGTTTGGCTGCAAGGCCTTCGTGCATGTACCGAAGGATGAAAGATCCAAACTTGATGTCAAGACACGATAATGCGTGTTTGTTGGCTATGGTCAAGATCAGCTTGGCTATAGATTTTACGATTCAATCCATAAGAAGCTTGTCAGAAGCCATGATACAGTGTTTGTTGAAGATGAAACCATTGAAGATATCGGAAAAGCCAAGGAAAATGCTTCCAAATCCAATGATGGTTCAACAAACATAGAGCTAGTTCCTTCAATAATGGTGCCATGAGAAATTGAAGATGAAGCTCCTAATGATCAACCTGAGGCAGGTGATCCAATTGATCCCTTTAAGATACCATTAGATAATTCTGATGATGAAAGTGTTCATGATTAACCACTAGCTCCAATGGGTTCTCCAAATCTAGGGAGATCTGATAGAGTCAAACAACGCTCTACAAGATATCCTGAAGAACAGTATGTGTTACTGACTGACGGGGGAGAACCAGAAAGCTTCTAAGAAGCTATGAATGATGAACACTATAAAAGTGGGTTGAAGCCATGCAAGATGAGATGAATTCCTTGCATAAGAATAAGACATTTGAGCTAGTGAAGCTGCCAAAAGGAAAGAAGGCTTTGAAGAACAAGTGGGTGTTCAGGATCAAGCATGAAGAACACAGTCCCCAACCACGATTCAAAGCTAGATTGGTTGTCAAAGGATTCAGTCAAAGAAAGGGGATTGACTTTGATGAGATTTTCTCACCAGTGGTGAAGATGACATCCATCAGAATAGTGCTAGGGTTAGCAGTAAGTCTCGACCTTGAAATCGAGCAGATGGATGTGAAAACCGCCTTCCTTCATGGTGACTTGGAGGAAGAGATATACATGGAGCAGCCAGAGGGTTTCAAAGTAAAAGGAAAAGAGGACTATGTCTGTAAGCTTAATAAAAGCTTGTATGGCTTAAAGCAGGCACCAAGACAGTGGTACAAGAAGTTTGAGTCTGTGATGGGGGAGCAAGGCTATAAGAAGACTACTTCAGACCATTGTGTGTTTGTACAGAAATTCTCTGATGATGATTTTATTATTCTTCTGCTCTATGTAGATGACATGTTGATCGTTGGCCAGAATATTTCCAGAATCAACAAGTTAAAGAAGCAATTGAGCCAGTCTTTTGCTATGAAAGACTTAGGGCCAACAAGACAAATTCTTGGCATGAAAATAACCAGAGACAGGAATGCCAAGAAATTATGGTTGTCACAGGAGAAGTATATCGAGAAGGTACTTCAACGATTCAATATGGACAAGGCTAAAGCGGTTAGTTGTCCTCTTGCTAATCACTTTAGACTAAGTACCAAGCAGTGCCCTTCCTCAGAAGATGAGAAGGATGAGATGGATAGAATTCCATATGCTTCAGCAGTTGGGAGTTTGATGTATGCCATGGTATGTACACAGCCAAATATTGCTCACTCTGTGGGAGTAGTGAGTCGTTTTCTTTCAAATCCTAGAAAGGAACATTGGGATGCAGTAAAGTGGATTTTCAGGTATCTCCGTGGTACCTCCAAAATGTGTTTGTGTTTCGGAGATGAAAAACCTATGCTAGTAGGTTATACAGATGCTGACATGGCTGGAGATGTTGACTCAAGAAAGTCTACATCAGGATACCTAATCACTTTTGCAGGGGGAGCTGTGTCATGACAATCAAGACTACAGAAGTGTGTTGCTCTCTCAATAACTGAAGCAGAATTTATTATGGCCACTGAAGCTTGCAAAGAGCTGATATGGATGAAGAAGTTCTTGGAAGAACTTGACATGCATAAGGAAAAGTATGAGCTGTTGTGTGACAGTCAGAGCGCAATTCACCTTGGGAAGAATTCCTCCTTTCATTCTCAATCAAAGCACATTGATGTGAGATATCACTGGATCAGGGATGTATTGGAGAAGAAGTTACTACAACTTGAGAAGATCCACACAGATGAAAATGGATCAGATATGATGACAAAGACTGTTCCAAAGGAAAAGCTGGAGTACTGTCGACAAGCAGCAGGACTGGTAGAGCCTTCCATCTAATCGGGAGGGGGAGATTGCTACGGGTCCCTCTTAGTGGAAATAACCACTTAGCAATAAATTAATATTGTTTTGTGGCTAATTATGGCAGCATATGTGGATGGATGGTAACCACATAATTATTTGTGGTGGAAATCAATACATTGGGCCTATAAATTGGCCTTGGAGCATTGCAGCAAATGCATCAGGAGGAAAACCAAGCAATTGAGAGAAATTGCATAGAAACACTAGTGAGAGTGTTTAGGCCAAAGCAATTAGTTAATTGCTTTGATGAGTTGTTGAGTGAGGGAAAAATAATTAGTGAGTGACAAAATAGTGAGATTAATTGGGGTGTTGAGAAACACTTGAGTGCCACTATTTTGGGTTAATCTCGGGTTTGTACCTCTAATATTTTATTAGAGTAGTCCCTTTTGTACGCCTACTAATTTTATTAGTGGAAGAAATTTCGGAGTTTGTCCCATGGACGTAGCCCAAATCAAAAGGGTGAACCACGTTAAATTGCTGGTGCCATTTTAATTATTTATTTATTTTTCTCGTATTTAATTTGTAACCACTTATTTTGTCGGTCCGCTATTCTGCTGCGCCGGGAAAAATTATCAGTTAATTTGTGCCTGATTTTTCCCAACAACAATTTGGTGCATGCTTGGATAGGGAGCTCTGCGAGCTTAGCAAGGTAGCATGTTAGTAACTAGCTATTTCACATATATGAGGTGTTGGGAAGAAAAGAGTTATAGACCTCCACCACACTGTAGTTGTGCTATGAAGTGCGGATGTGATGCCATCAGGGTTTGGGATTATGTGAGTCCATTCCTCATGGAATTGAATGAGAATTGTACGATTGTGAGGTCTCGGATCCTGCTTATGGATCCCTTACCATAGAACAAAGTTTTTCTATAGTATTGTAACACGAGAGACAATGAAGGTTTGAAGTTGAAGAAGCGGAGATTTCAATCAGCGTGTCTGAAGGCAAGAGGCCTTATGGGATCCTCCAAACAAATCACATTTGTTGCTATTAGTACTGAGAATCATGTTGCATGCATTGTTTCATCTCTTGCATGTGTTGCACACACTTCACACAACACTGGGATCCTTGACTCAAGGGGGTAATAGGTCATATTGTTGTACACACAGAGAGTTTTAATAGTCTCAGGTCTATTGCACCACTAGTTGTTAATTTTTCAAATAGAAATCAAATCACCACTGCATAAACTGGTATGAAGACATTACAAGATATAACAAACTGATTGGGAGACTCCCAGGCCAGATATCACTTTTTGTAGTGCACCAATTAAGCCAATTTCTAAGTGCTCTGTGGGTCAAGCACCACACTATAGCTTTGAGGATAGTTCATGCCTCAAATATCCTCCATGCATAGGCTAGTCTTTCTTGCTTCATCACCGCAGTTATAGGTTACAGTGATGCTGATTGGAGTAATTATGCAGTCACTAGATGCTCTATCTCAAGTTATTGATTCTTTCTTGGTCACTCCTTGATTTGTTGGAAATCCAGAAAGTAAACCAGCATTGGGTGCTGCAACTCTGGAATTAAAGTGGTTGACATTCATCCTTCGTGACTTAAGGATCCACCGCGTCAAGCAACTTGTGCTCTATTGTGACAATGATATTGGTTTTCATATTGCTTCCAACTCAAACTTAAAAGAAAATGTGATCAAATTAAAAGTTAAGTGGATTGGGTTAGATTGAATGTGTACAAAAATTATGAAATTTGATTCAATCTAAACTGATTTAAACTGGTTTGAATCATATTGGATGATCTGATATCCGATTAATTATAACCTATTATAAATTTTATGAAAATAAAAATATAGAAAACTTCAAACATCATAAAATTTATATCAAACATTTAAAATAATGAGATATGCTCACTAAATTTTCACTATTACAAAGTTAAAAAAAATAGAACATGAACTTACTCTAATAATTATAAAATTCTATGAAAATCAAAATCATGGTTACCCAACATAACAACAAGCAAAACATGGACCTTGTTGTGTAAAACTACCAAGGCAAAATAACATATCGACACTTGCTTTAAATTTTTAACAAAAATACAAAAAAAACCATTCCTTTCCTCAACGTGAACATTTTAACATTGGATTACATATTGTGAACCAAAACAAATAATAGTAATAATAACAATAAATAATACTTCACCTGTCCCTTATAATAAGACGAAAAAAATATTTTATTGGTCTTATTTATAGGACAAAATTTATCTACCTATAATGATTTAATGTTTTCTCTCATGTTTATCCTTGTTTTAAAAAATGTTACTATCAACATTATAAAAGAAAAGAAATATAAAAAATGATAAAATTGAAATGTTATAATGTCTTCATATAAAAATTAGTGTCTTAATATGCTTTCTTTTTTAGTTTGTCTTTTTTGTCTAAATTGTCTTATAAACAAGAATGAAGAGAGTACAAAATTAGGGTGAGTACTAATCTAATTGTGGTTCTCGATTTTTTCGGTTGGGTTTTTCAGTTAAGTTTCTTAGGAAAGTTTGATTTTTATTTTTTGTCAATCGCCTTTTGTGTATAAAATAATTTTAACAAACACCTTGCATATAAAAACATTTTAAAAATGAGTATATCTGAAATATACATAAACACAAAATGAATATATTGCTGAAATGTACATTCTAATGCCTTAAGTAATGTAATGTAATCCATTAACCAATAATAACAACCACCACACCAAATTCCTAAGCAATTAGTCGAGTATGGGTATCAACAGATTTAGTTTATTTAAACCAAACCCGCCCGTTCTTAGTCAGAATAAGCCATTTAAATAACTCATTTTTACCGATAACCCGTTACAAACCAACCCGTTCTTATTTTAGAAATAGGGTATCTCGGGGCCGAAATTAAAGACCCTAATCCCAAGGGTGAAAAAGCTTAACACTTAACAAATCAATTAACTAGTTAGTTAACCATTATTTGTTTAGCAGTTTGTTAGATCAGTTATTCTAACTAATCCCATGTATTGCTTTACTACTTAGATGAAATATTCAAAGGATCGATAATATTTCTTCATACTTGTTCAAGTTTTCTCTCTAGTTTAAAGTTTAAAAGTTTTCTACCCACCTTTCAATTGCTGTATTGGTGCTATACTGCTATATAGTAATTGTACCAACTATTAACAAATTGCCAGAAGTAATGTATGCTTTACCAAACTTCAAAAATATAAGTATACTTCATTCTTATTAAATAATAATAATATTTGAGAGCAAAGCCTGGTAAAGAAAGGCAACTTCTATTGAGAATTAAGTTCTCCATGCTAATGCACAATAATAGCGTACGATAACTTTGGGCAGATTTGAATTATTTATATTGAAATAGTTATTATTTTAAAACGTTACTCTGCATGGCTAAATACGGTCTACAACCATTCATGGTATACTAGAATATCCATCTGGCTTTAGCAATTCAAGACAAGGTTCACTACAAGGCAAAAATGTTTAGCTACAACTGCAATTAATTTTGAAAGACTAAGGGAGTTGCGCTTCTCTGATTCATGAACAAATGAGCAACATAAATGGCCAATTTCATCCGCGGAAGAACTTACACAACAAATTGTCCGACATTCTAAAAATACTCACCGGGTCTAACATTTGACACGATCTATAACTCAAATTACTCTTACCAAACAAGGAGACAGGGAATTCCATGGCTAACTACGGACAAAGCAGGTGGACTGAAACTCGCATTGGGAGTATGTTCAGCATAGTTACTTTTCAGGTGTAGAAGATCTATATCACAAACTTCAATAATGTATAACCAAGGAGAATTATAAACTATAAATTATATCAAATATCCAAAATTGGAAGTAACTAAATCCTCCTGCAGTGCCATTGTATAAAATACTGGAAAAATATGTCTGCTGCCAAACACAAATATTAAGGATAGGGGCAATGGGCAGATGTGGATAACAAACGATCAAGTCAAAAAGACTAACATTGAACAAAAACACGAGAGCAAATTGAAGACAACAAAATTCAAAAATCTCAAGACATCCTCTGGGCAGCTTCCTTGGCAAGAAGCTTTTCCTTTGCCCTGGTTTTGGCTTGGGATTTAGAACCCATGATCCCACCACCCCATTTCTTTCTGTATTCGTCATATTTATCATTGAAGTTGGCCTGAAAAGAAACACAAACAGAAAATACATTACATTTATGATGTGAGAACTGAAAACATAAATCAAACAGAATATCTTAATCACAACAACCTTAATAGCTTCAAGGACTCTGCTAAACTCCAATTTGTCCTCATTCTTAACAGTTGTCAAGCATAGAACAGCAGCAGTTTTCTTGTGAACAATCTGTTGAAATGAGAAGTTAGTCAGAAATTAGCGTATAGTTGTTTAACAAACATCAAAGAAAATGAGGTGTTAAACATACCGATCCCAATCGTGCCTTGCCCTTCACAATGCAATATGGAATTTCCATTTTTCTGCACAATGCTGGAAGCCAGACAACCAATTCAATGGGGTCCACATCATGAGCAATCACCACAAGCTGGGCTTTGTTCTGTACAGAAATAATAGCTAGAGCAGTCATTCAACAAGAACATTAAAACATGTTTTAAACTTCAATCATAGAGTAAATGAACAAAAGACAAACCTGCTCAATAAGGTAGGTAACATGATTAAGACCATACTTCACAACAATGGGCTTCTTGGCTTCAACTGTTTTGCCTTCAGCCTCTGCCTGAGCCCTTTTCAATAACCTCTCCTTCTTCTCCGCCTTATCCTCAGGCCTGTACTTCAGTAAAATCTTAAACAGGCTTGTTGCTGCAGATTACATTAACACTTATTATCAAAATTACAATTTTAATACAAGCTAGCGCTTGTCATCACATCAAGTATGGAGCACCAGACACCATACATCTGGAAGCATAAAAATGTAACACAAATCAAAATCCAAAACCTACGCAAAATACATAATATATCTACTGAAATCAGCAAAAAACATTGCCATGAAATAAATAAACAGCACACTAAATACAAATAAGGATAGTCTGAGGCTTATTGAACAACTAAAGAACTCATGAAATCAGATACTAAGTTTTGCGTAGAGAAAGGAATCTATCTCGGCATTCATTCAAAAAGTGTTGAAAAGAATTTTAGTAGCAGGTCAACCTATTTACATACCTAGCAATTAATACAAGAGCATACCCTCTAGCATTGACATTGACATATTCAAATGTGCATCCACAGAGATATAATAACAATAACGCTTAGTCATCACAGAACGACAACAGAAATAATGAGATCCAAACACGGTGTTAAATTATCTGACCTAGGTTTTTATCGAGTGTCTTGGTGAACTGGTTCAAGGTTGGTGGAACCTTCAACCTCTGCTTCAATATTCTCTTCTTCCTCTGAATCTGAACAGTCTTCGGCCACTTCACGAATCGAGTTAGGTCTCTCTTCGGAGGCAACGCACCACCGATTCCAAACTGCTTGGGACGCTTCTCGAACAACGGATTCGTTACCTCCTGAAATTTCAAAACAAAACAAAATATCAATTACTAAAATAAAAACAAAACGTATCGCGAAAACCTCATTGAATTGCAAACAGTTAGTTACGTACAGGCTTCTTCTTAGATGCTGGTACCGGAGCTTTTCCACCACGCTTGGGAGCCTAACGAATGAAACACGATAAGAATAACGGAAATGATGTTTCACGAAAGCGAAGAATCAAACGTCAAATTAACAGAAAATGTAACAATAAATTTGATGTATGCATATGAAAAAGAGAGAGAAATGAAGAGAATGAGAAAAATGCGTGTAATGGTGAGGAAGGTGATGCGAGAAGAAGATCGGAACGTACCATTGCTGCAGCTGCTGGTGAGTGGCGAGGGATGTTGTAAACCAGAGTCTGAGAAAAACCCTAGCTAGGGTTGGGCTTTATATATGTGCATTTATGGGCTTTGCTAGAACCGCTTCGGCCCGGTCTTTAACAAATAGGTTTTTTTTTCTTTTACTTTTTAGTACTCCTTGGATATTGATGGCCCATTGAGTAATTTAATTTAAATGTTTATATATATATATATATATATATAGAATTTTAGAAAATGAAGTAAAAAATTTCTTGATTCTTTTGTTAGGTAAAAATTTTCATTATTGACTTTAATTGGTTAATAAAATTTTTGAAATTTTACAAATTAAGAATATTATGGACAACTAATGACTTACTCAATTAGTTAGTAGTTAATTTTTAAAAAAGAAGTCAATCAATCAATTATTTAAATAAATTGTATGAGAACAATATATTTTTTAATATTATAAAATAAAGTTGTAAGCCTGAATCCATTTCATGTAGCATCATCGAAATTATTTATTTTTCTTCCTGAGAAATTTTTATTTCAAAGAAAATAAAAGATAAAGAAAAATGAATTTTATAGGGAAGGTGACCAAAAAAAAGGAAAACGAAATCATAAAAACGAATATCAACATTGTTTTTATAAGACTCCTTTCCTCTTCTTATGAGAAATATTTCCTTTTGGAACAAATAAAGCTTATAATTTATCATGTGTAGTTTTTATTTTTTTTCAAATAATTTATAACTTGTAATTTTTAAGTTTTATTAAATTAATTAGTTATCATGGTGAGAAATTATTTAAAAGACGTATAATATTTTAGTTATATAACGAGTAAACTTTTCTATTTTAAAAAAATATTAGAATATAAATGAGTACTAAAATTATTTACAGTTTTTGAAAACCTATAATTTTTTTGAAGTGGCTTTCGAAAATTTGAAGACTTATAATCTTTAAAGAATTATAAATTCCTCTTACTATTTTACAAGATGATTTATCAGGTTTTTCAAAAATTATAAACTCTTAAATAGGTTGTAATTAAAATATACAAAACAGACAATAAATAAACCTTCACTATTAAAAATTTTAACCAAGAAAGGAAATGTCTAACACTAATTTAACATTCTTTCAAATTGAATCACACATCATTAATTTTACCATTGAATTCATAAATCATATTGTTTAACTACCTATAAAACTAAAACTGAAAGTTAGTGTAAAGTTTGAAGTTGAAAACTGATATTACTAGCTAATTTAATTAAAATATATTTTTAAAAGTATAACATCCTTAATTTTAAAATAATTTTCAATAAATTAAATAAATTTTTCGCAAATAATTTAAATTTCTAAAACAAGAATCAGATTCAACATTAAAATACCGGTTACACATCAGTCCGACCGGCTCATTTAAGATACAAATAAAAACAAAGAAAAAATATACAAGTCGGTAATCACAGGAGCCGGCCAAGGCTTCTACCAAAATAACTATATGCACTATGCAATTTACATGCTAATACATAATGCTTCAGTCGGTTGAGTGACTTCAAGTGCCATCACTTGTCTCCTATCCACTGTAAAAATAGTAAGTAGGGGGTGAGCATAAACATATCAAATAATAGTTATTGAATTGGATTAAAAGTCCAATCCATAACTATGCAAATAACACATACCGAGCTATATAAAACAATATGAACAGTATGTTATTCTCAACAACATATGTATCAATGCACACAGGTACTTAATCAGAGAAAATCCATTATTAAGTCTTTTATTTGTGTTGCAACACTGGCTCCCTGAGCCATAATTCAGCTCCCAGCTGATCCGGCTGTTTTACAGGTACCAAACCGCTCTACGCCCATAATGTAACACCGAGTACCACTCCCAAAGTAATAGCGGTAACTCTACTTAGTGCTACGGGCCAAAACCCTGAGCCCCGCTCAAGAGGTTGCCTTGAGTCTCACCCAAGGTCTTTTGTCTTTTGCCTTGAGTCTCACCCAAGGTCTTTTATGGAAACCACATCATATCCCATATTCAATCATCACACATGCATCTCAAGCATATACATAGATATCATGAAAAATTCATGAATCATCATCCATCACATATATTCTATAGCATCTCATGCATAGAATTTATCACAGCACATATATCTCTCATGAACTCATTATCATGAATGGAATGCGTGTAAATGTAAAATATCATTTAGTCGGGGTTTCTATAACAATATATGTACATAACACATATAAACATCATAACTATAACACCCCACATCCATTCATAAACTATCTATTTGAAATGTAACGCTCCCCCTACCTGGAAATAAGAGTTCCTGCAGCTCTTAAAGCTATATCCGAATCACAATTTATAGATTCTGACTGGAGTTTCAGCTTTGTACCAGTCCAAAACTTTCTTTGTGAAAAGAAGAAATAAAGATTGATTTTTTCTTCGTTAATGGCTTTTCAGCAAGGTTTGGAAAAGAAGGATTACATATGATATTTTACTTTCAAAGGTTTCTAAACTCCTTCAATAGTAGAAACTAGTATTTATATCGTTCATGCAAAAGAGACGTGAACAATAGAAAAAAGTCTGACACACGTTTCTTCAAATGATGAATAAGGAATAAGCATTTAATGAAAAGGGACAGCACATCAGAGAGGGTCCCATACTTAGGGAAATATCAGAAAAAGACCTTGTTGGAAGGTAGAAGAACAGAGTGACGTGGAAAGCTAAAATAATTATTAATTCCGACTCGGTTTCAGCATTCTGAGTATATCTTTCTGAGAAAGCCCCTGCCCGTTCGGACTTTTTTCATTCGGGAGGAATTCACTTGGAAGGGTTTCATCCCATGAAACACTCAGCTTCCTTCATCAGAAATGTCTCACACGGAAAGATCTCATTCAGACAGCTCACTTATATATACATTTCCATCTGAGTCAATTCTTTTACTTACGTCACTCGGAAGTCTTCCATCTAAAATTACTCGGAGTCAAGGACAATCCCGAAAACAAACCCGAGCACAAGCTCTCGGTAATTATTAAATATCGACCTGAGCATAAATTAAATTAAATAAAGGGTCCACCACTCAGGAACAAACCACTCGGATATTTTTCTTTTCCCGAGAATTGTTCATTCGGAACATATTCAATCGGAGTTGAAGTCCGTTGTCCAGAAATACTTTCTGGAAAAGATTCACTCGATATTATTCCACTCGGAAGTATCGTACTCAGAGACATTTCACTCGAAAATTAACACAACTTAGAAATATTCCATTCGGTCATTTCTTAAAATATTCCACCCTAAGAAGTACTTATTCAATTTTAAGTTTTTTTCCCACTCAGGAGTACTTCTCTCGGAAGCGTTCCATTCGGAAACATCTCACTCGGATTTTCCTTATTCAAAAGTGTCTCATTCGGACACTATTTTCTTAACTTAAAAATAATTCGCGTAATGATGTTTCACTCGGAAACATCTTAACTTCTTTTGGAAATGGTTTCCTCGGTCTTACTTGTAACATCCTAAAAATTTTATTCTCATGTATAATCTTTTTGATTTAGACCATCAATGATATTATCCATTTTATCTCAACTTTCTACATAAATTTTTGGTTAGGACAACATCTTCAATTTAACCTTTTACCATGGTAAATAATTTTAACTTTATACCTTTGGTAAAAGTTAATCAAATAATTTATTACCTATTTCCTTAGTTATTAATTTCCTTGGCTTTTCCAATTACTCTCATCAAATTGCCACATACTCCACTCAAAATGCGTCATCTTGTACACATTTTAATTGTTAGTTAGAGTCCGAATTTGGAAATGTGTCCAACTACAAAGTTGTTCCTCTTTTTCTTATCTTTCCAACAAGACCAAATTTGTTAAATTCCATTAAGATATGAGAGAGATATGTCCAAAATACCGAAACAGTGTCAGAATTGATATTTTATTTCAATCATATCATCTTGTACATATTTTAATACCTTGTTAGAGTCCGAATTTGAAAAAGTCGTAAACTACAAAGTTGTTCCTCGTTGTCTTAGCTTTCCAACAAGACCACATTTGTTAAAATCCATTAAGATATGAGAGATATGCCTAAAATACCAAAACAGTGTCAGAATTGATATTTACTTCAATCAAACAAACTACATTATGTAGGCTGCGGAAATGGTCAACAATCCAGCTCATTTTTCTCACCTAAAACCTCCATTATCACCATAATTCATGCACCTAACATCCCACTACAATCCCATTATGAAAATCTTGTCCCCCACTTGTCATTTACATCATTAAATCAACACTACATCTTGTTCCCAAGTCTGAATTCTTAGAACAAGCTAAAGTTAGTGAAGTCTCTCTCTTATTTTCTTTCACTTTCTCCATCAATTTCACTCTTGATCTGAAGCTAGGACAATAATACAACACTTTCAACCACTTTAGGAACCTCCATTAAGGTAAGAGGGGACAGGGTTGTGAATATTTGTGAAATGGGTAGAATTGTATGCTGATTCTAGGATTCCAGAATTTATTCGTAACTTGTTGCTCATTTTTGATATTGAAAACGTATGAATTTGACTCTGACTTCTTCATGAAAGTTGTAGATCTTTTTGATATCTGAATTTTGAGACCTGAATCAAGTAATTTGAATAAGTATAGCAAAAGTTATAGCCAAAATACTACAGCATGTTCGTGTGAAAGATTTATCCTTTGTTTTGTGTATATATTGATTTACTGGGAACTGTACGTGCATAATCAGCCTTGGATGTCTTCATGAAAGTTGTATATAATTAAGTTGTGGATCTTTAGAAAGTGGTTTCACATTAAAATAATTTTTGTAGCTCAAGTTATGCTCATAATACTAAAGTATGTACAAGCTGTAAATCTGTGAACTTGAAATCCGTATCTTATTGTTAAAATTGGGCATTTTTTTAGTAAGAATTAGTGATTAGTGTCTTCATGAAAGTTGTAAATCTTTTTGTTATGTGAATTTTGAGACCTGAACCGATTGATTTGAGTATGTGTAGCAAAAGTTATAGCCAAAATACTACTGTATGTCCGAGTGAAAGATTTGCTTCATGTTTAGTGTATATTTTGATATGCTGGGAATTATACATGCATAATCAGCCTTGGATGTCTTCATGAAAGTTGTAGATAATTAAGTTATGGATTTTTAGAAAGTGGTTTCACATCAAAATAATTTGTTTAGTTCAAGTTATGCTCAAATTACTGAAGTATGTGCAAGCTGAAATTCTGAAATTCTGAAATTTTGGAAATCCGAATCTTGTTTTCAATACTGGGAATTTTGTGGTATGAATTAGTTGTTTGAGTCTTCATGAAAGTTGTAGATAATTAAGTTTTGGATTTTTAGAAAGTGGTTTCACATCAAAATAATTTTTGTAGTTCAAGTTATGCTCAAATTACTGAAGTATGTGCAAGCTGAAATTCTGAAATTCTGGAATTTTGGAAATCCGAATCTTGTTTTCAATACTGGGAATTTTGTGGTATGAATTAGTTGTTTGAGTCTTCATGAAAGTTGTAGATAATTATGTTAAGAGTATTTTAGAACTGGTTTCATACAAAAATCATTTTTGTAACTCCAGAAACACTGAAATTACTAATATATGTACGTTTTGAAAAACTCACCTTGAGACAGTGTGGTATTTCGTGAATAAGTAATATTTCTGTTTGGAATTTGAAACTGTGTTCTTCATGAAAGTTGTAGATAATTGTATTATTGAGCTATAGAAAATGGAATCACCTAAAAAGGAGTTGATTTGCCCATGTTATGACTGTTTTGCTAATGTATGTTGCTGTTGGGGATGCTGAAAGTCACTTAGAATGGCTATTTTGAAAGAAAATGATATTTTCTCTATGTCTAAAAATTATTTATTAAATTATTGAGTGATTATGAATTATTATAAATGTTGTTGAGTATCACACAGTTTGTATATTGTGATGGTGAATAATTATGAATGACATAATTAATATATATGTACATGAATGCCTTGTGGTTATTGACATATGTGGTTGAAACAGTAAATCTATGATTTTGTGAATTATTATGTGTATTATGTTCCTTGAGGACTTGTAGTATCCAAGAGGTTTTGGAAATGTGGATATCATGGTATGTTAAAAGAATTAAAGGCATTCATGCATCATAAACATTCGGACGCACCATGGAATTTAGGGGTTCCATGATTGCCTACCGTGGTGGGGGTGTTACTCTATGATGAGTTAAGCCCTATTATGTTGTGTGCCATGGAGTGTAGGGATTCATGGTTTATGCAGAAGTCCTACTTATGATATTGTGTACTTCGGTACTTAAGCGCCATGAAGTATAGGGATTCATGGTATATGCTAAAGCCCTATTTGTGTCTCTATGAGACTTTTACTGCAGTATTCCCACCAAGACCAAATGGATCCAGCATGACATCATTTGACTAATTAAAGATCTATTAATGGACTTGTTTGGCATATTCATCATATCATTATGAATTGTTGATTGTGTTTGTGCAATTTTATCTATTTTATATTTATTCTATATTCTGTCTCACTCTTACATTAATTTTTACAGTGAATGACACGCAGAATGCAGAGTGATGCCATGATGGATGTCTATTTGTTTTATTACCTGAACTTTGAATTTATGGGTTGTAATAAATATAATATGTCATGTACCATTATCTTCACAATCGTTTCCGCTACTTAAATATTTTCTTGAATTTAATTAATCACGACTAGTATGTATGATAATTTTTCCGCTGTTATTAATTGTTATATAAACTCTGAATTAAATTTATAATTTTTAAAATGATCTTTCGAAAAAGCGAAAAATTTACTCAAAAATTTTAATCCACGTTTCGGGGCGTTACATGTTGGTATCAGAGCATTTTCAAAAATTCAGGACCAATTGTTATGACATGAGCTATTTCTCGACATAATATGTGAAATATTTGATTTCTTACTTGATAACATGCTAAATGTGTACTATATGATTTGTGCCTGACTGATTAATTGTGAAAAGATTTGTTTGATTTCCCCTTGATAATATGATAAATGTGTTATATGATTGATTGCTTAACTGATAGACTGTAGAATAATGATAGTTATATAGTAATTATATATGATATATTATCCCTTAGAATTGGTATAAACCAAACTACGAATATAGGATGGCAAGAAACAACAACAACAACAACAACCACGATATGGCAGCAGCTTTCAACCGCTTAGCTGAAGCCATAGAACGACAAAACCAACCAAGGAGCACTGGAGAACTCCATGGGTTAGACCGCTTCTTGAAGAGAAAGCCTTCGCAATTCAAGGGAGGCTACAATCCAGAGGCAGCATACTTATGGGTTAAGGAAATGGAGCACATTTTCCGAGCATTGCCCTGCACAGAATTTGAAAGGGTGGAGTGTGCCACTTATATGATGGTCGAGGAAGCAGAAAACTGGTGGATACATGCCAGAACTCGTATGATTGAAACTGACAGACCTTTGAACTGGGTCAACTTCAAGGACTGTTTCCTAGAGAAATATTTTCCGGCAAGTGTGAAAAACCGCAAAGAGCTGGAATTTATGGAGCTGAAACAAGGCTCGATGTCCGTTGGAGAATATGCTGCAAAGTTTGAAGAACTATCTCTCTTTTACCCTCCTTTTCAACAGGCTGGTGCCGAAGAATCGAAATATGTTAAATTTGAGAACGGACTGAATCTGGAAATCAAAGAGGCGATTGGGTACCAAGAAATTCGGAGTTTTCCTATTCTGATCAACAAATACAGAATTTTTGAAGAAAATCACCAGGCCAGACTGGCACATGAAAAAGCCAATAGACAACTGAAACCTCAGACAGTTGATTTCAAAAGAAGAGGATCGTTCTATCCAAATCGCTCCAGAGGCGGATCATCATCATCGTCATCTTTTGATAGACGCAATAACATGAGGTGTCTTAAGTGTGGAGGTAATCATCATGTACGTGATTGTAACAGACGTCTTGAAGAGGTCACTTGCTTCCGATGTAACCAAAAAGGACACATCAGTCCAGATTGTCCGTAGAGCAATCAAAACAACAACAGGAACACTATGAGTGAACCAAGAGGCTCTAATTATCAGAGAGGCCGAGGAGAAGACACACGTACTGCCCAACCTCCAAGACAGAACAGGGAGTCCACAGATCAGAGGTTGCAACAAACAGCTGGGAGAGTCTATGCCATCAGCGGTTCAGAGGCAGACCAAGCTGATGACCTTGTACAAAGTAAGTGTGACATTAATGGTACAATCCTATCTGTGTTATTTGATTCTGGTGCTACGCATTCTTTCATTTCTGATGAGTGTGTTAGACGCCTTCAATTACCTGTGAAGCCTATGACATATGATCTGATTGTTTCTACTCCCACCGGTACACAACTTAGAACTGCTAAGGTGTGTAACGAATGTTCTATACTCATAGAAGGTAGACGCTTTCTTGTCGATCTTGTTTGTTTACCTTTGAAGGATCTAGACGTGATTCTGGGGATGGACTGGTTATCGACAAATCGAGTCTTGGTGGACTGTCACAACAAGACCGTGATATTTCCATCAGAAAATCTAAATTCTGACAACCTCAAGACCTATGTATTACAAGGTGAAAGTCAATTGTTTGCTTTATTCACTCTTTACAAAGAAGATGGTGAACCTAAAGCAATCGAGCTGCCGGTTATTTCTGAATTTCCTGAAGTATTTCCTGAAGATGTCTCAAGTTTACCTCCAGAACGTGAGGTAGAATTCTCTATTGATTTAATTCCAGGAGCAGAACCAGTGTCTAAAGCTCCATACCGTATGGCACCAATTGAACTGGCGGAACTGAAGAAACAAATTGAAGAGTTGCTGGAGAAGCATTTCATCAGACCGAGTGTGTCACCATGGGGAGCGCCAGTATTGCTCGTCAAGAAGAAAGATGGAAGCATAAGGTTATGCGTAGATTATCGTCAACTGAATAAATTGACAGTGAAGAATAGATATCCTTTGCCCAGAATTGATGATCTGATAGATCAATTGAGAGGTGCTGCAGTGTTTTCCAAGATTGATCTACGATCGGGGTATCATCAGATTCGTGTCAAGTCTGAGGATATTCCAAAGACAGCCTTTAGAACACGATATGGTCATTACGAGTACCTTGTGATGCCCTTCGGAGTGACCAATGCCCCAGCCGTATTCATGGATTACATGAATCGAGTATTTCATCCCTACTTGGATCAATTTGTCATCATTTTCATTGATGATATTCTGATCTATTCAAAAACTGCAGAGGAACATGAAAAGCATCTTCGAGTGGTGTTGCAGATTTTGAAGGAGAAGCAGTTGTATGCAAAGTTATCAAAATGTGAATTCTGGTTGAAAGAGGTAAAATTCCTAGGCCATGTAATCTCAAACGAAGGAGTATCTGTGGATCCTTCTAAAATAGAAGCTGTGGTAAACTGGGAGAGACCTACTTCAGTCACTGAGATACGAAGTTTCCTGGGATTGACTGGTTATTATCGGAGATTCATTGAAGGGTTTTCTCAAATTGCCCTACCAATGACTCGGCTAACCCGGAAGAATCAACCTTTTTCTTGGACGCCAGAATGTGAGAAAAGTTTCCAAGAACTGAAGTTGAAGCTTACATCTGCTCCAGTCTTAACCTTACCTAACCCACAAGAAGATTTCGTGGTTTATTGTGATGCTTCCAAAATGGGCTTAGGATGTGTTTTGATGCAGCAACGAAAGGTGGTTGCCTATGCTTCTAGACAGTTGAGACCACATGAGATGAACTATCCGACGCATGATCTAGAATTGGCAGCAGTGGTATTTGCTCTGAAAATCTGGAGACACCATTTGTATGGAGTCAGGTTTGAAGTGTTCAGTGACCATAAGAGCTTGAAGTATTTGTTCGATCAAAAAGAATTAAACATGAGGCAGCGAAGGTGGATGGAATTTCTTAAAGATTATGAATTTGATTTGAAATACCATCCAGGAAAAGCAAATGTGGTGGCAGATGCACTAAGCCGAAAGTCCATTCATATGGCATCTTTGATGATAAAAGAAATAAAGATGATAGAACAGTTCAGAGACATGAACTTGGGTGTAGAGATAAAATCTTCAAGGAGTATGACTTTGGGAACTTTAAAAATAACCAATGATTTCCTGAAACTGTTAGGTGAAAGACAGAAAGAAGATTTGCCATTACAGGAGTTGAGAGAATTACAGGCGAATGGAAAAGATATGGGACTACAAGAAGGATCAGATGGAATTTGGAGGATCAAGAATAGAATTTGTGTACTAGATGATGTTGATCTGAGAAGGACGATTCTAGAAGAAGCGCATAAAAGTATGTTGAGCATTCATCCTGGATCAACTAAGATGTATCAAGATCTGAGGAAAAGCTTTTGGTGGCCAAGGATGAAGAAAGAGATAGTTGAATATGTGGCTTCATGTCTGGTGTGTCAAAAAGCCAAGGTAGAACACCAGAAGCCATCTGGTGAACTGCAACCATTAGAGATTCCTGTCTGGAAATGGGATGACATCTCAATGGACTTTGTGTCGGGGTTACCAAGAACACGTTCAGGGAATGATGCAATCTGGGTTATTGTAGACAGATTGACAAAGTCTGCTCACTTTCTCCCAATGAATATGAAGAACTCTTTACAAAAGTTGGCACAGTTATATGTGAAGGAGATCGTAAGACTACATGGTGTACCATCAAGTATTGTGTCAGATAGAGATCCAAGATTCACTTCCCGATTCTGGGGAAGCTTGCATCAGGAATTGGGTTCAAAGCTTCGATTGAGTTCAGCTTATCATCCCCAAACAGATGGACAGTCAGAACGTACCATACAAAGTTTGGAAGACTTACTGCGATCTTGTGTGATTGAACATGGTGGTAGTTGGGAGCAGTTTCTTCCATTGATTGAATTCACGTATAATAATAGCTACCACAGCAGTATTGGTATGGCTCCATTCGAAGCATTGTATGGTAGGAAGTGTCGAACGCCACTTTGTTGGTTGGAAACTGGTGAAAGTTTGGCGTTAGGACCTGAAATTATGCAGCAGACTACTGAACAAATAGAAATGATCAGAGAAAAGATGAAGGCATCTCAGGACAGACAGAAGCAGTATTATGATAAGAGGAGGAAACCACTTGAATTCCAAGCTGGTGAGCATGTATTTTTGAAGGTTTCACCTCACAAGGGGATTGGTCGAGCATTGAAGAGTAAGAAATTGAGTCCGAGATTCATTGGACCATATGAGATCCTAAAGAGGGTTGGTACAGTGGCATATCAGATTGCACTTCCCCCTAACCTGGCAAATCTGCACAATGTATTTCATGTATCACAGCTAAGGAAGTACGTACAAGATCCCAACCATGTGATTGCTGCCGATGATATTGAAGTTAGAGAAAATCTAACCATCTCCACAGAACCTACACAGATGCTAGAAAGGTCGAATAAACGCTTGAGGAACAAGAATGTACCACTGGTAAAAGTTGCATGGAAACAAGGAACTGATGTAACTCTGACTTGGGAGCGTGAAGATACTATGAGGACACAGTATCCAGAATTGTTTCACTGAGGAGTGCGTAATGATTAAATTTCGAGGATGAAATTTTTATTAGGGTGGGAGAATTGTAACATCCTAAAAATTTTATTCTCATGTATAATCTTTTTGATTTAGACCATCAATGATATTATCCATTTTATCTCAACTTTCTACATAAATTTTTGGTTAGGACAACATCTTTAATTTAACCTTTTACCATGGTAAATAATTTTAACTTTATACCTTTGGTAAAAGTTAATCAAATAATTTATTACCTATTTCCTTAGTTATTAATTTCCTTGGCTTTTCCAATTACTCTCATCAAATTGCCACATACTCCACTCAAAATGCGTCATCTTGTACACATTTTAATTGTTAGTTAGAGTCCGAATTTGGAAATGTGTCCAACTACAAAGTTGTTACTATTTTTCTTATCTTTCCAACAAGACCAAATTTGTTAAATTCCATTAAGATATGAGAGAGATATGTCCAAAATACCTAAACAGTGTCAGAATTGATATTTTATTTCAATCATATCATCTTGTACATATTTTAATACCTTGTTAGAGTCCGAATTTGAAAAAGTCGTAAACTACAAAGTTGTTCCTAGTTGTCTTAGCTTTCCAACAAGACCACATTTGTTAAAATCCATTAAGATATGAGAGAGATATGCCTAAAATACCAAAACAGTGTCAGAATTGATATTTACTTCAATCAAACAAACTACATTATGTAGGCTGCGGAAATGGTCAACAATCCAGCTCATTTTTCTCACCTAAAACCTCCATTATCACCATAATTCATGCACCTAACATCCCACTACAATCCCATTATGAAAATCTTGTCCCCCACTTGTCATTTACATCATTAAATCAACACTACATCTTGTTCCCAAGTCTGAATTCTTAGAACAAGCTAAAGTTAGTGAAGTCTCTCTCTTATTTTCTTTCACTTTCTCCATCAATTTCACTCTTGATCTGAAGCTAGGACAATAATACAACACTTTCAACCACTTTAGGAACCTCCATTAAGGTAAGAGGGGACAGGGTTGTGAATATTTGTGAAATGGGTAGAATTGTATGCTGATTCTAGGATTCCAGAATTTATTCGTAACTTGTTGCTCATTTTTGATATTGAAAACGTATGAATTTGACTCTGACTTCTTCATGAAAGTTGTAGATCTTTTTGATATCTGAATTTTAAGACCTGAATCAAGTAATTTTAATAAGTATAGCAAAAGTTATAGCCAAAATACTACAGCATGTTCGTGTGAAAGATTTATCCTTTGTTTTGTGTATATATTGATTTACTGGGAACTGTACGTGCATAATCAGCCTTAGATGTCTTCATGAAATTTGTAGATAATTAAGTTGTGGATCTTTAGAAAGTGGTTTCACATTAAAATAATTTTTGTAGCTCAAGTTATGCTCATAATACTAAAGTATGTACAAGCTGTAAATCTGTGAACTTGAAATCCATATCTTATTGTTAAAATTGGGCATTTTTTTAGTAAGAATTAGTGATTAGTGTCTTCATTAAAGTTGTAAATATTTTTGTTATGTGAATTTTGAGACCTGAACCGATTGATTTGAGTATGTGTAGCAAAAGTTATAGCCAAAATACTACTGTATGTCCGAGTGAAAGATTTGCTTCATGTTTAGTGTATATTTTGATATGCTGGGAATTATACATGCATAATCAGCCTTGTATGTCTTCATGAAAGTTGTAGATAATTAAGTTATGGATTTTTAGAAAGTGGTTTCACATCAAAATAATTTTTTTAGTTCAAGTTATGCTCAAATTACTGAAGTATGTGCAAGCTGAAATTCTGAAATTCTGGAATTTTGGAAATCCGAATCTTGTTTTCAATACTGGGAATTTTGTGGTATGAATTAGTTGTTTGAGTCTTCATGAAAGTTGTAGATAATTAAGTTTTGGATTTTTAGAAAGTGGTTTCACATCAAAATAATTTTTGTAGTTCAAGTTATGCTCAAATTACTGAAGTATGTGCAAGCTGAAATTCTGAAATTCTGGAATTTTGGAAATCCGAATCTTGTTTTCAATACTGGGAATTTTGTGGTATGAATTAGTTGTTTGAGTCTTCATGAAAGTTGTAGATAATTATGTTAAGAGTATTTTAGAACTGGTTTCATGCAAAAATCATTTTTGTAACTCCAGAAACACTGAAATTACTAATATATGTACGTTTTGAAAAACTCACCTTGAGGCAGTGTGGTATTTCGTGAATAAGTAATATTTCTGTTTGGAATTTGAAACTGTGTTCTTCATGAAAGTTGTAGATAATTGTATTATTGAGCTATAGAAAGTGGAATCACCTAAAAAGGAGTTGATTTGCCTATGTTATGACTGTTTTACTAATGTATGTTGCTGTTGGGGATGCTGAAAGTCACTTAGAATGGCTATTTTGAAAGAAAATGATATTTTCTCTATGTCTAAAAATTATTTATTAAATTATTGAGTGATTATGAATTATTATAAATGTTGTTGAGTATCACACAGTTTGTATATTGTGATGGTGAATAATTATGAATGACATAATTAATATATATGTACATGAATGCCTTGTGGTTATTGACATATGTGGTTGAAACAGTAAATCTATGATTTTGTGAATTATTATGTGTATTATGTTCCTTGAGGACTTGTAGTATCCAAGAGGTTTTGGAAATGTGGATATCATGGTATGTTAAAAGAATTAAAGGCATTCATGCATCATAAACATTCGGACGCACCATGGAATTTAGGGGTTCCATGATTGCCTACCCTGGTGGGGGGTTACTCTATGATGAGTTAAGCCCTATTATGTTGTGTGCCATGGAGTGTAGGGATTCATGGTTTATGCAGAAGTCCTACTTATGATATTGTGTACTTCGGTACTTAAGCGCCATGAAGTATAGGGATTCATGGTATATGCTAAAGCCCTATTTGTGTCTCTATGAGACTTTTACTGCAGTATTCCCACCAAGACCAAATGGATCCAGCATGACATCATTTGACTAATTAAAGATCTATTAATGGACTTGTTTGGCATATTCATCATATCATTATGAATTGTTGATTGTGTTTGTGCAATTTTATCTATTTTATATTTATTCTATATTCTGTCTCACTCTTACATTAATTTTTACAGTGAATGACACGCAGAATGCAGAGTGATGCCATGATGGATGTCTATTTGTTTTATTACCTGAACTTTGAATTTATGGGTTGTAATAAATATAATATGTCATGTACCATTATCTTCACAATCGTTTCCGCTACTTAAATATTTTCTTGAATTTAATTAATCACGACTAGTATGTATGATAATTTTTCCGCTGTTATTAATTGTTATATAAACTCTGAATTAAATTTATAATTTTTAAAATGATCTTTCGAAAAAGCGAAAAATTTACTCGAAAATTTTAATCCACGTTTCGGGGCGTTACATTACTTCACCCGGTATCGCACCATTTTCACTCAGAATATCATATTTCAAATGGTATTCACTCGAAATTTCATTCAGAATTTCTTCATTAATCCTTAATGAATGAATTTTTGAAAAATTATAAATTTTGGGATGTTACATTTCTCCCCTCCTACAAAAATTTCGTCCTCGAAATTTAAATACAAAAATCATACATCAATAAAATAACTCGGGATATTGTTCCCTCATAGCGTATTCTCGTTCCCAAGTATACATGATACTCTGATCCTGCTGCCATGCAACCTTGACCAATTGGACATTCTTGTTTCTCAATCGTTTCACCGATCGGTCCACTATACCAGTGGGCTCGGCTATAGTGGTCAGGTTCTCTTGGATTTCAACATCATCATCCGGCATTTCATGAGTAGGATCCGACAAGTACTTCCTCAATTGAGAAACGTGAAATACACTATGTAAATTTGCCAAATGAGAAGGCAATGCAATCTGATAAGCTACAGGTCCGATTCTCTTCAATATTTCATACGGACCAATATATCTTGGACTCAACTTCTTACCTTTCAATGCCCTCACAATGCCTTTGCTCGGAGAGACTTTCAAAAAGACTTTATCACCGACCTGAAATTCAATCGGCTTCATCCGTTTGTCATAATAGCTCTTTTGACGGTCCTGGGATGCTTTCATTTTGTCTTTGATTATTTGGATTTGCTCGGAGGTCTGTTGCACAATCTCTGGTCCTAACATTAGATTCTCACCCGATTCTGACCAACAAAGAGGAGTTCGGCATTTCCTCCCATATAAAGCCTCGTATGGAGCCATACCGATGCTACTGTGATAGCTATTATTATAAGTGAATTCAACCAGTGGAAGGTATTGCTCCCAGCTTCCGCCATACTCTAGCACACAGGACCTCAACAAGTCCTCCAAACTCTGGATAGTCCGCTCGGATTGCCCATCTGTCTGAGGGTGATAGGCCGAACTCAATCGGAGCTTCGAACCTAACTCCTGATGCAGACTTCCCCAAAATCGGGAAGTAAATCTCGGATCTCTACCAACACAATCGAAGATGGAACACCATGCAGTCGGACTATCTCGCTAATGTACAATTGTGCTAGTCTCGACAAAGAATAACTCATGTTGATCGGCAAAAAGTGTGCAGACTTTGTCAATCGGTCCACGATAACCCAAATAGCATCATGACCACTCTGAGTCCTTGGTAACCCCATTGCGAAATCCATAGCTATAGCATCCCATTTCCACACAGGAATTTCTAAAGGTTGTAAACCACCGGTCGGTTTTTGATGCTCAACCTTTGCTTTTTGACAAATTATGCAATGGGCCACAAAGTCGACTACATCCTTCTTCATTTCGGGCCACCAGAAATACAACTTCAAATCATGATACATCTTAGTAGTACCCGGATGAATACTCAGCATGCTTTTATGTGCCTCATTAAGCACCGATTGTCGTAAATCTCCCGAGTCAGGTACATAAATCCGACCTTTTACTCGGTAAATACCATCAGAGCCCTCGGTTAGAAATAAATCTTTACCTTTAGCCTGAGTTTCTTTCATCTCGGCTAAATAAGAATCAGTCATTTGCTGTACATAAACAATTTTCAAAAATTCATTAGCTATCTTTAATGTACCGAGAGTCACTTTCCGAGACGAAGATACATCTACTTGCAGGTTCATGTCTTGGAATTGTTCAAGCAACTCCATCTCTTTAACCATCATCGTTGCCATGTGAATAGACTTCCGACTCAAGGCGTCGGCTACAACGTTGGCCTTTCCTGGGTGGTATTTTAAGTCGAAATCATAATCTTTCAAGAATTCAATCCACCTCTTTTGCCTCATATTCAACTCCTTTTGATCAAACAAATATTTCAGACTCTTATGGTCACTATATACTTTGAACTTAGAGCCATAAAGATAATGCCTCCAAATTTTCAGTGCAAAGACCACTGCTGCCAATTCCAGATCATGGGTCGGGTAGTTTTGCTCGTGTGGTCGTAATTGTCGTGAAGCGTAAGCAATCACTCGACCATTATGCATCAGCACACATCCTAGGCCGAGTCCTGATGCATCACAGAAAACTACAAAGCTTTCCTGCAAATTTGGCAAAGCCAATACAAGAGTAGAAGTCAATCGGGTTTTCAATTCTTGAAAACTCTGCTCGCACTCGGAGGACCACACAAAAGGGATATCTTTCCGGGTTAGCTTGGTCAATGGCAAAGCAATTTTTGAGAACCCCTCAATGAATCTTCGATAGTAACCGGCTAAACCCAGAAAACTTCTGACCTCAGTAATCGACTTAGGCCTCTCCCAAGTCATCACAGCTTCGACCTTTGAAGGATCTACTGAGACACCTTCTCTGGAAATGACGTGACCCAGGAATTGAATCCTATCCACCCAGAATTCACACTTAGACAATTTTGCAAACAATTTCTTCTCCTTCAACACTTGGAGTACCGATCGGAGATGCTCTTCATGCTCTTCATAAGACTTTGAATAAACTAATATATCATTAATAAATACCACCACAAACCGATCCAAGTAGGAATGAAAAATGTTGTTCATATAATTCATGAACACAGCTGGAGCATTTGTCACTCCGAACGGCATTACCACGTATTCATAGTGACCATATCGGGTCCTGAATGCCGTTTTAGGAATATCGGTAGCTTCCACTCGGATCTGGTGGTATCCCGACCTCAAATCAATTTTTGAAAAGAACGACGCACCACGTAGCTGATCAATTAAATCGTCGATCCTAGGCAATGGGTATTTATTTTTAATGGTCAGCTTATTCAATTGGCGGTAATCAATACATAATCGTATGCCACCATCCTTTTTCTTGACGAGTAACACCGGAGCACCCCACAGTGATACACTTAGTTGGATAAATTGTTTTTCGAGCAGCTCATCAACTTACTTCTTTAACTCAGCCAGCTCAATCGGGGACATTCTATAAGGAGCTCTAGAAACTGGCTTGACTCCAGGAATTAAATCAATAGAGAATTCAATCTCTCTATCGGGAGGAACACTAGATACATCCTCCGGGAATAACTCGGGAAAGTCACAAACAATAGGGATATCTCGGATTCGAGACTCACTCTTCCCATCAACCATACAAAATAGCATAAGCAGTTGAGATATACCTTTGATTTCATATTCATCGGCTTTTTGTTTAGGAAAAATTACTTGCCGATTCCGACAGTCAACCAGGACTTTATTGGCTGATAGCCAATCCATACCGAGAACGATATCAAGACCTCTCAAAGGTAGACATATTAAATCAACAGTAAAATCCCTATCACCGATAGTGAAAGATACGTTCTCACACATCATGAAAGTCCACAATTTAGCACCAGTCGGATTAGACACATTTAATGGCTGATTCATAATAACAACAGGCAATCTCATTCGCATGAAACAATCATTAGAAATAAATGAGTGAGTAGCACCCGAGTCAAACACCACATCAAGAGTAATATTTCCGAGTAAGCAGTTACTTTGAACCAAGTCGTTGGCTTGGGCAGCTTCCTCAACAGTGGTAGCATACACTCGGCCTGCTGCCGGTGAACTAGAACTCCCAGCCCGATCGTTCCTTGGCATCACAGAATTATTGCCACATTCCCCATTGCCTCTTCCTCCTCTGTTACCGTTTCCACAGCCTCATCCTCTGAGGCCTCCACGGTTTACACTGGCATGTGATTCAGTCGGTTTGAGAAAATGACAGTTAGGACGGACATGTCCTTTCTCGTTGCAATGGTAGCAAATGACTTCTTCATCCTTGTCACAAGTCCGAGCATAGTGATTGCCCCCACATCTAAAGCATTTGATGTCCCTCGGTCTATTCACCGGTCGGCCACCAGCATTCCCTCGACCTCTGGATTTAGAGGAAGATTCTCCTCTAACAGACTTTTCTTGCTTCTTAAAGCTGATCGGTGGTAACCTTGAAGAACTGTCCGACTTACTGCTCGAGCTGGTTGAAGCTTTATCGTCCTCCTCATATATTCTGCATTTATTAACAAGGATCGGAAAGCTTCTAATCTCCTGGTGTCGAAAAGCTTTCTTAATCTTTGGGTTCAAACCACTTTCGAATTTGATACATTTTGAACCTTCTGTGCCCGGCATCTGGAAAGGCGGATAGAACAGGCACAGCTCCTCAAATTTTGTTGCATATTCTTCAATGCTCATATTGCCTTGTTGGAGTTCCATGAATTCCAACTCCTTCTGACTCCTAACAGTATTTGGGAAATACTTTTCAATGAAGCATTCCTTGAAATTCTCCCAATTCAGCTTGGTCCCAACAGCTATCAATCGGGCTTTAGTAATTCTCCACCAGTTTTTAGCTTCTTTCCGAAGCATGAAAACAGCATACTCCACCTTCTATGCTTCAGAGCACTACAAACTGCCAAAGATCCGTTCAAGGTTCTGGATCCAGGCATAAGCTTGATCAGGCTGAAATCCTCCATGGAATTCAGTCGGTTTTCTTTTCAAGAAACAATTAATGCTTTGATTGTCACTTGGCTGGGGCTGATTCTGCCTTTCTAGAATATCAGCCACACGCTGAAAGGCAGCAGCCATTGCGTCCATACCATGAGGGTCCATTTTCTTATCCTGAAATAATCATCATACTTTAGTACCACTCATGGATATGAAAGCAATTTATTTATAGTTGATTTCCTCAACTATATTACATAACAACAACAGTGATATAACTTCACTCAATCATAGCATTTAGTAGCTTAACCTTAGCCTTGGACTTTTCAAGTCTGCTCTGATACCAAAATATAACATCCTTAATTTTAAAATAATTTTCAATAAATTAAATAATTTTTTGCAAATAATTTAAATTTCTAAAACAAGAATCAGATTCAACATTAAAATACCGGTTACACATCAGTCTGACTCATTTAAGATACAAATAAAAACAAAGAAAAAATATACAAGTCGGTAATCACAGGAGCCGGCCAAGGCTTCTACCAAAATAACTATATGCACTATGCAATTCACATGCTAATACATAATGCTCCAGCCGGTTGAGTGACTTCAAGTGCCATCACTGTGTCTCCTATCCACTGTAAAAATAGTTAGTATAAGGTGAGCATAAACATATCAAATAATAGTTATTGAATTGGATTAAAAGTCCAATCCATAACTATGCAAATAACACATACTGAGCTATATAAAACAATATGAACAGTATGTTATTCTTAACAACATATGTATCAATGCACACAGGTGCTTAATCCGGGAAAATCCATTATTAAGTCTTTTATTTGTGTTGCAACACTGGCTCCCTGAGCCATAATTCAGCTCCCAGCTGATCCAGCCGTTTTACAGGTACCAAACCGCTCTACGCCCATAATGTAACACCGAGTACCACTCCCAGAGTGATAGCGGTAACTCTACTCAGTGCTACGGGCCAAAACCTCGAGCCCCGCTCAAGAGGTTGCCTTGAGTCCCACCCAAGGTCTTTTGTCTTTTTCCTTGAGTCTCACCCAAGGTCTTTTGTGGAAACCACATCATATCTCATATTCAATCATCACACATGCATCTCAAGCATATACATAGATATCATGAAAAATTCATGAATCATCATCCATCACATATATTCTATAGCATCTCATGCATAGAATTTATCACAGCACATATATCTCTCATGAACTCATTATCATGAATGGAATGCGTGTAAATGTAAAATATCATTTAGCCGGGGTTTCTATAACAATATATGTACATAACACATATAAACATCATAACTATAACACCCCACATCCATTCATAAACTATCTATTTGAAATGTAACGCTCCCCCTACCTGGAAATAAGAGTTCCTGCAGCTCTTAAAGCTATATCCGAATCACAATTTATAGATTCTGACTAGAGTTTCAACTTTGTACCAGTCCAAAACTTTCTTCGTGAAAAGAAGAAATAAAGATTGATTTTTTCTTCGTTAATGGCTTTTCAGCAAGGTTTGGAAGAGAAGGATTACATATGATATTTTACTTTCAAAGGTTTCTAAACTCCTTCAATAGTAGAAACTAGTATTTATATCGTTCATGCAAAAGAGACGTGAACAATAGAAAAAAGTCTGACACACGTTTCTTCAAATGATGAATAAGGAATAAGCATTTAATGAAAAAGGACAGCACATAAGAGAGGGTCCCATACTTAGGAAAATATCAAAAAAAGACCTTGCTGGAAGGTAGAAGAACAGAGTGACGTGGAAAGCTAAAATAATTATTAATTCCGACTCGGTTTCAGTATTCTGAGCATATCTTTCTGAGAAAGCCCCTGCCCGTTCGGACTTCTTTCATTCGGGAGGAATTCACTTGGAAGGGTTTCATCCCATGAAACACTCAGCTTCCTTCATCAGAAATGTCTCACACGGAAAAATCTCATTCAGACAGCTTATTTATATATACATTTCCATCCGAGTCAATTCTTTTACTTACGTCACTCGGAAGTCTTCCATCTAAAATCACTCGGAGTCAAGGAAAATCCTGGAAACAAACCCGAGCACAAGCTCTCGGTAATTATTAAATATCGACCCGAGCATAAATTAAATTAAATGAAGGGTCCACCACTCAGGAACAAACCACTCAGATATTTTTCTTTTCCCGAGAATTGTTCATTCGGAACATATTCAATCGGAGTTGAAGTCCGTTGTCCAGAAATACTTTCTGGAAAAAATTCACTCGATATTATTCCACTCGGAAGTATCGTACTCAGAGACATTTCACTCGGAAATTAACACAACTTAAAAATATTCCATTCGATCATTTCTTAAAATATTCCACCCTGAGATATACTTATTCAATTTCAAGTTTTTTTCCCACTCAGGAGTACTTCTCTCGGAAGCGTTCCACTCGGAAACATTTCACTCGGATTTTCCTTATTCAAAAGTGTCTCATTCAGACACCATTTACTTAACTTAGAAATAATTCGCGTAATGATGTTTCACTCAGAAACATCTTAACTTCTTTTGGAAATGGCTTCCTCGGTCTTACTTCACCTGGTATCGCACCATTTTCACTCGGAATATCATATTTCAAACGGTATTCACTCGGAATTTCATTCAGAATTTCTTCATTAATCCTTAATGAATGAATTTTCAAAAAATTACAAATTTTGGGATGTTACAGAAAGATATATACATTTTTAAAATAGATGTATTAGTGAGAATAAAAATGTAAAAAATAAAATAAGTTTTGAACTTATAGACTTAAAAACTACTTCAAATAACTTTTCAAAAAATGTTATAATCCACTAAAATAAGTTTTTTTATATAAAAAAAGTTATTTTATCTAATAAATTTTTAAAACAATAAAATAAATTACAAATTAACTTAAATCACTATTTTTTTTACAAAATTAACAATTTGTTTAATCTTTACATGCTTTATATTCCTTAACAACGTCCTGAGTTTGAGCTTTGTACAAACAAAAAATTCGATCAAGAAAAACTAATAGCATCATGCTTTAAAAGTTTATAACTGGAATAAAATTACCATTGTGGTCATTATATAAGAAACACGTGTATTTCATATTTTTTTTGCTATAAATCAATTAGTCACACATTCATGTGAGATTGTTGCATTTTCTTATTAAAAAAATATGTTTTATTTTATATATTTTATTCTACTCCAAACAGAATAACATCAATACAATGTGTAAAACTCTTCATAATAGGAGTTTAATCAGATTTCTTACTAGTCAAATTATAGACAACTCTTTGAGTTATAATAATTGAGTATCAGTTAATCTGCTTACTTGGTTAAAAAAATACATTAGATGGTAATTAAATTTATTTGAATATGATGTTTTTATTAATTCGACTAATTAATAAAAATATCAAAAATGTAGTTTTTATGTATTATGTGTGTATGCAGATGGAAATAAATAAAAAAAAATCATTTAAACTTCTACCAATGCGTGGAAGAGTAATTCTTGAAAAAACAAGATTGACTCGAGGGATTATGAGACATATAGTCTTAAGCAATGTTTTCAGAACCGGACTGGTTGTTGAACCAGTGAAGGTACCGGTTTATGAAAATCGTATTAAAACCGGGGTTTAACCGTGATTGAACCGGTAGTATTAAAGAATTAACTCAGATCAGTCACCTAAGCGGTTCAAGATTCAACCGGTTGGACCGGCCGAACTGGTTTGGTTTTTGATAATAATGGTCTTTAAGATTCATAAGGGGGAGAAGGAAAAATTACTAAATGGATAGGAATAAGTTGCAAATTAAGATTTTTTTTTAAAGGAGGATTTATTTATATTTATATGTATACAGGTGTTTTAGTAATCTAATTAAAAGGATATCCACTCACATAAGTACTTCATACTTTAGTATTTATATCTTATCCATTTACTTATCAAATTAAGAAAATATCCATTTATGTTATTTATAAATGTCCACTTAAAAATCTAAATTGCTGCATATTTTTTTGCAAATACCCACGTGTACATATTTTTTTTCACATCCCTCAATTTCATGTACCAGTCGCATAATTAGTATTCGTTTGTGCAAGAAATATATAATTAAAATTGAACCTTAGAGTATGATGTTTGCAATCCTTATAAGAATTGAACTACAATTCTAAGAGTTAATTCTATAAATTTGTAATATAACTAAAATTACTTGATTTTAATGTATAATCTCTATCATCTAAATTATCAAATTCTAACACCATCATTGTCATTATTGTCGCCATCATCACCACTACCACTGCAATTGTCACTGTCATCACTAAGACCTCTCTCGACATTGTTGTCACTATCATTCATCACCCCATCTTGATCACCGTCACAATCATCATTGTTGTCGCCCTCCGTCCCATCGTTGTCACCACCATCATCTTCATTATCACCACTCTTATTAGTGTCATCGTCATCTCCCCCTCCACCACCATCACTACCATTTTAGCTTAAAACTATAATTTCATATTTTTTATATGTTACATACTTAAAATTAATAATTTCATAAAAATATTCAATTGTATAAAAACTAGAATTATAATTATAATTACAATTATGTAATTTTTCACCACCCGAAGCCTTATAGTAAAGTAGTTTCGGTATGAACAATGACATGTAATAAAATTGCATAAAACCACATATTAAGTATATTGTCAAAAAAAACTATTTGCTTACTCGTTATAGGATCTCCTATTGTGTAAGAAATAAGAAAAAGATTGTGTTTTTTTTTTGGGAAAAAGATTGTGTTGATTGCTTACAAAATCTTACAATAGCATATGCACTCTGGAATCCATAAACTTCCAATTCTACAACAAATAAATACTTAGTCCAGGTTCTTTTTTAGTCCAGTTACTTCATTAACCGGCCAAGAGTTTAAAATACATAGTCCAAGTTCTTTTTTTTTGTCAAATTTTACATTATATTAATAGAAGGCCCAACACGTACATTAAATGAGAAAAAATTTAATGAGAGCATAATCCACATCAAGATAAACAATGCAAAGCTCAATCTTTTCCAAAAAAAAAAAAAAAACCAATACAAAGCTCAAGTATGCATGCTCTAAAAAACACATGCAAATATGAAGAAAATAAAGATATCTCATAGTTTACCCAAAAAAAAAAAGATATCTCATAATTTTACCATACCCTTCTTTCATATTCGATGGAATCCATTACTTCCTCCATTTTTTTATATGGCACTTTAACATTGCATTTGAATTAAGAAAATTAATAATCTAGATTTTATAAAAATGTATTGTTTAATTATCTACTATAGTCTTATTTAATATTGATTGAGATGACCAATAACACAAAAAAAACTTAGTAGATTGAGATGAATTGAACACATTTTTCAACCAAACATATATTTATTACTAGAAAATTGTAAAACAAATAATTTTACCTTGATTTTATAAAATGACAATAAAAATATAAATAAAAACTCCTAAAATATCAGAATAAAAAATGGAGGAAGTATGAGAAAGTTAAAATTAGATAACTTTGTTTGAAAAATTAAAATTAGATGATCCATTTTAGTTTGCACCTTAAGCTTGACTTCTAACTCTACCAAAATTCATCAATAATGGTTGGAAAATTGTTACTTTCACAAGATTAATCCAAATGAAAATAAAGATGTCATCTTGATTGCCCAACCAAAAAAAGTAAAAAAAAAAAGACATACAAAAAGTTATGTTAAGATAAATAACGTATCATTAAAAGAAGACAAAATAAACAAAAAGACACTTGGTGTTAGAGAGAGAGTGATGATAAAAATAACGTACCACTAAAAGAAGAATACTATTAGGTTTTAAAATGACATAAAGCATAACTACTAGGTTGTTAAATGGCCTATAAGATTATAGTTTCAAAAAGAAGTATGAACAATCCAACTTCAACTTATTTATTCAATAAGCTAATTTTTTTGTAAACCTAATCCAATGAGTAAATGAAAGATTCAAGTTCAGCTTATTTCCATACCTATGTTATTTTTACTGCCATGTATACATTGGCAAGTTTACAAGGTACACATATAAGATCTCAAAGGATATACATCTTAGTGTTACCATTAACTTAAACACCACCGTGCCTAATTTAATGACTTGGTGTTTTTGGGAGAACGAGTTGAATGAAGCCTGACCAACTAATAAATAAATCCAACAGACTGCACAACATGTGAAGAGTCCACAACTCTATCAAATAAATGGGATCTGAGTACATCTTGTCCAACCTAGTTATGTTAACGCAACCAGTCTTGGTATAATTTAATAACTTTTTCACAAGTGCAATCATATAATAAGAAATGACCACCTTTAAAACATTGGCTAAAAAGACATTATGTAGTCTATGTGCTCTTCTTCAATTTTAGGTTTTAGATATAATACACAAGCTAACTAACAATATCAGGCAATGATCAGTATTAATTAGATAACAAACAAACCCTATGGGCATAATTTAGTCTTGCTGATCATTTTGTAACATTTAAGTGTTCGAAGAGATAATGATGCTTATTAATGCCTATTAGATGACATCATGTATGTGTTCCCCAATCCATATCATTTCCCTATTTAAATGTTCTACAAAGGAGACAAATAAATCTACACCCAAAAATACTTATGAGCATACTCATAACAATATACTCTCTAAACATTCAGATATACCTACCCACTTAACAAGTACCCATATAAGCATCCAAATTTGTCTTTTATTAGCTATATTCAAATATTAAAACATTTTATTATTTTATAATAAAATAAAAAAATTAATATAATATATTTAATGTATAAAATTATAATTATATCATTCAATACTAATTTATATTAATATTATTATAATAAAATAATATTATATTTAATATTATATTATATCATACAACAAATACTTATATTTTTATTATTATACTAAGATAATATTATATTTAGTATATTATATAATATTTTGTTTATTATTATCATTTAACATAAATAAATATCCATAGGTAATTGTTCTTCTACCTGTGATGTACTCACCCCACCTACATCATAAATTGTTGTGTAAACTCTTAACATTCATGAATAGAAGTGACACGAAGAGATAAAACTAAACTATTAACACAACTATAGGAACCGAAACTAAGATAAGAGAGATTGTAACTAAAATCATTTTTCAAATTAAAACCCGTGGATTATATGCTCTTTGGCAGTAGAAGTATTTTATTGACTAAATAAAGAAGTTTGTATAACTAACCGGTGACTTTTTATCCGATTTCCGAAAAATCTCTTAAAAACCCCAATTATTTCCCAAAAGTAAAGCACCAGCCAAACATGCTAAGTAAGAAATGTCTGATATCTGTAAAACTGAATCCAAAGATGGACTCATAATCCGACGTAACAATTACCTATGCATTAATTTTTCAGGTGAACCTAAAGATACTCCCCAACTGAAGGCCAAAAATAATGCCTTCCTTCAAAATATAAAAAAACAACTGTGTGACTTGGTATCAATGCAACAGTTAAACATGTGACGAGGAAGAAAGAAAAAAGATGGCTAAACACGTTAGGATTAATACACACATAAACCCAGGAGCTGTATTACCACCAAGAAGAAAAGACTCGGAATTCAAAACATGAAAGCTCAAAAAAAATCATGAGCAAGGAATTATATCTCTAAGCATCTTCATGTGTTGATATTTATATGATAAATTAAAAAAGAGAAACATCTACTCAACAACAAATTAAGCATCTGTTAACGGAACATTTAAGAAACAGCACAGCTACTAATGTCCAAAGTACCACGAAGTTTCTTCAAATCCCTAATCTCCTTCACTACAGCTTTTATGGAAACCCTGTTGTACAGCAGATAAACAACATTAGATGGGTATTGCAGCTATTTCCTGACCTTAACAAGAGCATAAGCATATGGAATGGAATGGAAATTCAATGAAAAAAAACCTCATTCCAAATCAAGTACAAAAACTACAAATGGGAGGGGCAAAAAAGATTAGATTCAAAAGCTTTACTGTCCCTTATTACGTTATCTTATCTGAAAAAAGTATGGCCTTAGGCCATCTTTCAAAGAAGTTCATTTTCTTGACTAATGTCCAATTTCATTCTACCACCTATCACTTTCTAGAGTACTCCTCTTACCAGTAGCATATGAAGGTATCTTATGCACTATCCTATTCAGAGGATAATTCCAAGCTTTGCCCTAAAAGTCTCCTATCCAAACACTAGTCAAAGAAGAGGGGAAAAAACCCAACAGGTTATGAAATCAAACGTATAGACTTGTACAGATTTTTCAATTTACAGTATTATTTTATGACATTCCCATTTCTTCCTCTACTAGTATTTCTCAAATCGATTGCATGTCCTCAACACCTTTTCTTCTTATCATCTCAAATATCACATTCTCTGTACACCTCTATAATTCCACATACACTGTCCACTTTTATGGCATTGATAAAGAAATTTTTAATAAAAGTTTATTTAAATTCCACAAGAAAGACCCACCAATAGAAGTAGCAATAGCCTCTTCTAGGTGGCTTACCACATATCATCAATCTATGTGACAACAAAAAAGCACTTCAACCAACAAAACAATCATATGTAATTTTAGCCATACCTTCAACTACTTGATGGGAGAAACACTCTTATAAGCTCTTTCACAGTAATTTTTTTTCTACATGTAGGACATTTACCCTGAGCAGTAATAGCAGCCTTGATGCAATTCTTACAAAAAATATGACCACATCTAGTCGACATTTCTTCTACCAAGGGGCCCATACATATTGGACAGCTGAAGACAGGCTCCTTTGGAGCTTCAGGAGGCTTTTTGACGTTTTCCCTCTGCACAAAATACATATCCAAGCCAAAACTTTGAATTCCAGTAAACATTTACCATCATCTATAAACTACAATTCTAAATTTGCTTGAGGGAAATAAGTCATATTATAACACATTAAACAGAAGAAAGTTATGTTTGAAATAATAAGCTGCTCAAACAAAACAACATCAATGAAAGCATATAACCGTGTAACAGGTTATAGGAATTGCATTCACTCTGAGCTATTGATCAGTTGTAAGCTGTCACAACCAGAGGAAATTGCTGTATCCTGTTAGTTGCAGAACTAACAGCATATAACTGTCTAATAAACCACAGAATTCTTAGAAACAGGGTTCTAAGCAACAGTTTAAACAATTCAAATTGAACTCCCTTCAACATTGAAAATATACAACAAAAAATAAAAAGCACAAAAAAGATTAAAGATCATAGCTAGAAGAAAATGATAGAGATAT
Organism: Clitoria ternatea; assembly: GCA_037962975.1. Classification (NCBI taxonomy): domain Eukaryota; kingdom Viridiplantae; phylum Streptophyta; class Magnoliopsida; order Fabales; family Fabaceae; genus Clitoria; species Clitoria ternatea. The sequence continues at coordinate 72,405,351 of CM075676.1, forward strand.
AACAAAATTATTTATTCGATGGTGGAAATATTATTACACATCTGAAAGCAATTTTTTTTCAGATATACAAAAGATGAAGTACAGATCATAAATAACATGCCATGTAGCAGAGGATTTTTACCATAGAATTGTTACCGCCTTCCAAATTTATATACAGATCACAATTAATAATGGTATGGTTTGCCAATTCTCTTCTGCGTTTATTGCGATTATTATTGTTGGTTGCCCTAACTTGATCTTCTGTAACAATCATGAATGAAAGATTAGTTAACCACCATTATAATCAGTAATCATAATAAAGACAAAAGACCACTTTGAAAAACATAAAACTGTAGTTGACACGCAAGGACCACAGAAAGCCCCTACCTGCCTAATGTTGGGGGAGACAGTAAACTTACATCAAGTGGACCATTAAAGCAGTATGAATAAGATATTAAGAAAGAATCCATAAGCTCACAATTTTTCTTAAAACTAGCTGAAATTCATTATTAGTTGCTTGCAACTTCTAAATGTGGAATTTGTCTCTTACTATATGATGAATACATGATATGTGTGGTGGTCATAAATTCAGTCCAACTTTTAAATTTCAAGTATAAGGCTTCAACCCATATCTGGAATATAAAAAAAGATACCAGAGGAATCTGCGAGCAACCATAGTTGGATGGGGCCTTATCTCACACACGCACACACTCACTCAAACCAAATCAGCATAGATAAGCAAAAAGGTGAGGGGTAGTTCATGTCAAGCACTACTAAAAGAGAGGATCTATCTTGTCAGAAGTGCATAGGTGCACTTTGGGAGATAAAGTGTACTGACATCGGTTGACTAAAAAATCAAGACTTAAGATTGACATAAAATATAGAGATACCAAAACAAATTCTAGAACTTGTTACAATCCCAACCATTATTTTTAAAGTCAAAGGTTGTTAGTGCCTTCCTAGTGCACTTATTCATCTAAAGTACAACATATTTACTTTAGAATAGCCCAAAATCCACTAAAAACATAAATGCTTGAATTGAAGGGAAAACATAATTGATGGTCAACCGTCTAATTAAGCACGTGTTCAACAAACTATTGTCAAGAGCAATATTCTCAAAAAAGTCAATTGGAACATGGGATCACACAATCCTTCGATTTTTGTCATGGTTTCCATGTTAGGGATCAGTTAGAATCGTAATCCTGTGTACACTCTGGAATCGATGATCTGAGACGTGAAAATGTAGCAAATTGTAATGACACACATCTCACGGTTATGCAGCACCTTTTGTTTTTTTCACCTAAAACCCAGCAGTGGTGATGTTATCACTTACAAACATGTTCCCTGCAGCATCTGACGCATACATCCCTGTATCTGACACACCCTGCCATTGCCTGTGACACACATGCACCCCCCATTGCATCTCATGCATGCAGGAATGACTAAGTTCTAATTCTTCTCCCTCGCTTACTCTGTAAATTTTGCTTCTCCCTCTGTTTTTGCAACAAAAAACAGAGACCCATAGTAACAAGTATACTGCACAGTGCACACTACACGCAGTGACGACTGATGATGCTTCATTCCTCTATTTAGTTTTAATTTTAGTCTTATTCAACATTATTTAGTTTTAATTTTAGTCTTATTGGCTGGCACTAAGATTTTTAAGGGAATAATAGGGACATTTTCTTTGGATTTTTAGTAGAATCTCACTATTTGTGTTACAATTCTACGAGTTACAACGTTTTACTCACCCTTCTGAGCTTACATAAAACCTCAATTTTGACAACAGGCAACCATGGTCAAAAGAGAGCTTATGACATAAATTCGATCATGAATTAACTGAAATAAGCTGAAAGGAGCTTATATGAGTTCAGAAGAACTCATATGAGTTCCAAGCTTACGCTACTATGACAATCCCAGATAATCTCCCCGTAAACTCTTCCAAATACCCTCTAAAATTTTATGATCACCTAAGATGACAAACTTCCTAAACCTTGAGTAGCTGTAATGTACCCAGTCTTTGGCTATGAACAAGCTTCCCCCATACCTGCCACTTGAGTTCTATTATCACCTTCAATTACCTTAGCCAAGGCAAGTCTACTAGTTATTCGATTACCTCACCTGACAACTGTAGTCTTCATTTATAAACACAATGTTTAGTAAGAGCACAACCTGGCGGAAAAGAAAGCATGTTAAAGTGGAGGAAAGGAATAACATATTACCCAGATCAACATCAACTATAGTCCTCCCACGGTTTCTTCTTGAATTGTTTCTAGCCTACAACAAAACACAAAAACAACGGGATTAATTTCCAACAAAGAAATATAATCAATGAAAAAAACTGAAAACAAAGCATGTAGATAAGGGGAGATAAACCTCAGCAAAAGCACTTCGACTACATTCAACAACATCGTCATCAATGGCCTCCACATCAATCGTCGCAGGCTGCATAACCTGTGGCAGCTGGACAGCCTGAACTAGTTGAGGCCCCGGCTGAGTTGAAGGTCCCTCATGCTCGCGATTCTCACCAGCAGGACGATTAAGGTCAAGGTCCAAACCTGCCTTTCTCCGCCGGTAACTTCTGACAGCAGGCCCCTTGCCTGTCCGAGAGCTCATCTTGGGACACAAATATTCCTGTATCCAACACGCAATCTAGAAAACCAAATATCACAAAAGATAAGAATATATTATATTTTTATTTTCCACAAAAGGTCGCTCTTAGACACCAGCATAGAAGAATATAAAAACATAACACATTGACAGCATTAAATTTTACACAAGCAAGATTAAAGTGATTCTTCACAGTTGATTTGAAACGAGAGTGCCACTTCTACATTTATTTTCAACTTTCTACAAATCTATAGAACTAAAATACTATCTAATATGAAAATCTACAGTGCAACATGGCATCTTGCATAAAGCATCTCAAATAAACCAACCACAATAAACACTTAATCAGTAGAATACATATAAAAGAAGAATCAGTTAATTTATAAGAACCGTCGCAAAACAAATCGAAACAGAAAAGCACTGTTGAAGCAGAGATTCTGGAAAAGCATGTAGCGCACGGATGAAAAAGAAATCAACAAACACAAAAAACGTGGAGAACATGAAATACATGATAATCAGTTGCAAACAATAGAAGAAGGAAGTGAAAACCCTAAAGAAAGAAAACGGAAGAGACGAAACACGGAACGCACCGGCGTGGAGATAGCGGAACACGGAAGAGAAGGGTTAGGAGTTAAGAAGGGAAGAGAGGAAGAGAGGATTTGGGGATGAAAAGGCTGTTTGATAACGGAGACAGGACTTGGGTCGGTACCCTGCCACGCTGCAAAACGTGGCCCTCCCCACGCGCTGCTCATCACATATATATTACGTTCTCTGGAAATTGGTTCAAATTTTCAAACTAGAATTTTTTTTTATGAAAAATTGGGTGTAATGTTAATATTTAGGTTAAACATATTTTAACGTTTTACAATTTGATTGGTTGATAGGTTAATTTATAAATTAAAAATTTTGATACAGATGGAAATTAAACTCATGACAAAAAAAATTAAAAAAGCCTTTATTGTTAGATCAAATACATACACTTTCATATATATATAGTAATAATTATATAGTTATATATGTGTTATAACATATATTTATAAATATTTAATATATTACAGTATAATTATATAATTTAAAATATTAATATATTAAAGATATTTTCTAATATATTTAATGTATATTTCATAAATATATTTAAACTAATTATTATATATTTTAATAATATGTTGAAGATATTTTATAATATATTATAAAGATATTTAATATAAATATTATATTTATTATTAACTAATATATTTAATAAATTATTCATTAATGTATTTTAAAATATTAAATAACAAATATATTATTAAATATATTAATAATATATATCATATTTCATATTTTAAATATATTTATCATAAATATATTTAAAATTACATGTATAATAATATATTTAATATTAAATATTTTAAACTAACACACACTATACTATACATGCATTAGGTCATGTGTCAATCAAATTGTCACACATGTCATAGGTTTGCAAATGACCAGATTATTTTTAAAAAAAAGACAAACTTGAAATAAACTTAAAATGTAGATAATCAATGAATGTATTTAGCCTAATATTTATCTATAAACTCAAAACATAGATAATCAATGAATGTATTTAGACTAATATTTTTCTTTAAAATTAGGCTATGAATAATTAATAATACATGAAGGTCTGGATTCATCTAAAATATTTATCTTAAAAATTAGGGTATGAATAGTTAATTAATAATTAATAATACACGGAGGTCTAGATTCATAAAAAATTATGAAATGAATTGTAACAATTGTTTATATAAAGAATCATGTCTAGGTTTATGTTATCTATTAAATAAGGTCTTTATATATACAATTTTAGTCAAGATTTTTACATCGGTAAAATTTGAATTTGGATCTTCAAGATGGACAGCCTATGTTGACTTTAATTTTTAAAAGTTTTTATGTTTTACATCATTTTTATAATAGAATTAACATTAACAATAAGTTTTTCGAAATAAATTATTTCTGAATTGGTGTTCTAACAGTATTTAGAAATTTGTAAATATGGTAAGGATTTGAATATTTTCCTTTTTGAATTTTGTAAGTTTTTAATTTTTCAAAAATTCATTGTATTGTTTTTGGACGGGGAAGAAAAAATGTATTTTATTAAATAAAAATATAAAAAAAATTATTACCCCTTTCTGTGAAGTGTACTAAAGATACTAGCAAGTTGATTTTTTTTTTGCATTTTTGTAGATATGTTTTTAATTTAAATGAAAATAATAAAGAGCTATTTTGAAAATAAAATTAACAATGTGAGAGGTTCATTATGCTAATCATTGTTTTAATGGTATTGCTTAGGAAATCAAAAGTATAATTTAAAAAATAAATTTCTAAAAATTGTTCAGAAATTATATAATTTAAAATGTTAGATTATATCAACTGTTTCAATTGGAAAATGTAACATCCCTGTTTTTAGTAGCAGTCTTAATCTTGTGAATTATGAAGTTTGGAAGTTCTGTAAGAGTCAATAAGTAAATAAAATACCATGAGGATAGTCTGTAATATCCCAAAAATTTTATTTTTGTGTAAAATCATGGAATTTATATAGACCATTAATGATATTACCCATTTTCTGAGTGAAACATGTCTTAGATAAGACTGTCCGAGTGAAGAAAGGGATCTGTTCCGAGTAGCCGAGAGAAATTCCGAGTGAAGGCTATGTTTCCGAGTGACCAAGGGAAATTCTGAGTGAATTAATCGGTTTCCCGAGTAAGACATGACCGAGAGAGCCACTACCGAGTGGAGTCCTGGCCTCGGAGACATTTGGAGTAAAGTGTGTTCGAGAGAACCACTTCTGGGTGAAAGGTCCGAGTGACACGCCTTCGAATGACTCGTTTCCGAGTCAAACGTCTCCGAGTGACTCGTTTCCGAGTCAAAACCTTCGAATGACTCGTTTCCGAGTCAAATGCCTCCGAGTGACTCGTTTCTGAGTCAAACATCTTCAAATGACTCGTTTCTGAGTCAAACATCGTCGAGTGCCTCATTTTCGAATGAAACTTCTCTGAGTGAAACGTTTCCGAGAGAAGTACGTCTAACTGAAGGAAAATTCATTTCCGAGTAATAAATATCCGAGTGGGTTATCTCCGAGTTGAGTGTAACTTTCCTGATGCCGACTGAAATATATACCGAGTGAGTCATTTCAGGTGAGGTACTTCTGGAACAGATAAAGGTTGACTCCGAATGACATCAGTTGTAACATTTCCGAATGGCAAATTCCGAATGATCCTTCCAGTCATATGAATTCTGAGTTATGCACCTCCGAGAGAAGTATTTTGAGTGATAGGAAGCCTCGCCGAGCGAGCGAGTGTGGAAGAGAAGGATGGCCTCTGGTCAGATTTCGCTTAAGCGAGAGGGTGCCTCGCTCAAGCGAGTGCTTGAGAAAATGATTACTGGAACAATTTCGCCCGAGACACATACAGGGACTTTTACTCCAATCATAGCATCTTTTACATATTTTAATATATCTACTCCAATCATACAAGCTCCTGCAAGTAGGCTGCGGAAATAGACAAAAATACAGCTCACTTCTTATCTAAATCTCCATTATTCCCATAATTAACGCACCTAACCTTCAATCACGAAAAAGCTTGTCCCCCATTGTCTTTTGCATTATTAAATTGATACCACGACTCATTCCCAAGACTGAACTCTCAGAACCAACGAAAATTAGTAAAACACTCTCTTTCTTATTTTTTTCTCTTCGTACAAGTCTCTCTCTCTCTCATTTTTCCTCTTCTCGTCACTGTGAGCTGAAGCAAGGGAAATAACAGAATGTCCTCAACTCCATTAAGGTTAGGGGGTACATTCTTTGGTATTTCTGGGGGGGGGGGGAACCGAGTGTTTGGAAAGGGCTAAGGTACTTCTGGTCCTCACCTTTCCAGGGCAGGTTCAGGAATTGCTGTTATATCGATATGCTTTAATTTTTACATGTATGTTTTTATATATCTTGATTGCTATGTATATGTTCGACTGGCTGTGTTGATTATTATTAACCATGATGATTAAATGATATGATTAGTATTGAATTGTGAAAATATTAAGAACCATGGGTGTCTATGTGAATTCCAGTGAGAAAGTTTTGGAAAAATGAGATGAACGAAGGAATAAGGATAAAGGGTCTCCTTTATATCACTGTTGCTATGATTACAATTATAATTATAAATATGATTATGATTATTAATATTATTATCATTATCATTATTATGATTATTATTATTATTATTATTATTATTATTATTATTATTATTATTATTATTATTATTATTATTATTATTATTATTATTATTATTATTATTATCAATATCAATATTATTCTTATTTCTAATATTACTATCATTATTATTGTTACTGATATTATTATTGATTATTTATGAGCAATGAAATAAGAAACTTATAATTATGAATATGATTTATTATTATTATCACTATCATTATTCTAGTTATTATTATTATTATTATTATTATTATTATTATTATTATTATTATTATTATTGCTGTTATTATTATTATTATTATTATTATTATTATTATTATATTTATTATTATCATTATTATTGTTATTCTTATTACTATTATTATTAACTATTATTATTGTTACTGAAATTATTATTGTTTAATTATGAATAATGAAATAGAAACATACTACTTACTCTTTAAATGAAGTATTATTTTAGTCAAGATATAATCGATATATTTTCTAAAATAAGAATAAATAAAATAATAAAAATGACTTACAACGTCTGAAAAATTGATGGGACCCAAGAACTTGTGAATAAATATTATGAGACTAGAAACACAAAGATACCCAAGGATCAAATGATAAAAATAAAGCATTTTGCATCATGAAAATATTTTTGAGGGAGTAAAACTAGAGCATACACCTGGTACGCTGGAGGACATTCACGTTCGATCTCTGAGGAGAATCTTGGGAGTACGACCGGGACAGAAACCCAATGGCATCAGAGTCGCTCCTGAAGCCGGGTAAGACAATGCAATTCTGGTGTACTTTGACTAAATGACGGAATGTATCTATGATCGTGTAGAACTAAGTCCCAAGATGAAATAATATATTGATGAGAACCTGTGAGTTCATTCGTACCTTATGATAATGAATGAGGGACTTGGTGAGCTCCGATCGCTCTAGAATGGAAACGTTGTGCCCAAGAGGCAACTTGAGCAGAATGACTGCCAAAGAATGAGATAATGGTGATGGTGGATTGATTTATTGGGCCCACATGCATCATGAGACTTAACTAAAGATAAATTATAATAAACCAAACTCATGCATTCCATGATAACATCCTTGATTGTTATATTTGTAAATATGTTAATTGTATGATTTATGTGATATTATCTGTTGACTGGATATGTCCGCACCGGGAACCTACAGGGTCTGGGGTTTATACTCACCCTTTCTGTTGATTAATAACAGAGGAGCTAGGAAACCAAGAACAAGAATACGAAGAACAGCAATATGTTGAACCAACTGGGAGCCCTCATTAAATGAAGATATATGTAGTTGAATATTTATGAATAATAAGACCATGGATGACTGTATAAATATTTAAGGGTGCCTGCGTGCCCCATTCTGTTAAGAGTACAATTACTTATAGTTTGTGAATGACTATGTGAATTATCTATTATTTGCTTCCACTGATCTACCATTATTTTTATAAAAAAAATAAATAAAATATATTCACTTTTTTTTGAAAAACTGTTAACACTCTTAGTTAAATAGGATGATCCTACAGAAGGGTCTATCTTATTTAACCGAGGGTGTTACAGAAAATACGTGAATTGATAATCAATCTAGTCAATTTAAACCAATGAACAGGTCTATGATCAAACTTATGTTGGACCAATCAAACTAGTATAAACAAATAAAATTGGTGGTTTACTAGTTTTGAGCGTTTCATCCAACTAGGGATGAAAATGGGCTAAGTCAGGCCGAGTTTTGAAAGACCTGAGTATAGAGCCTGACCTATTAACCTGTCTCTGACCTATTAGCTTGTCGTAAACTTTTTTTAAGGTCTGGTCTGACTTTTTTAAAAGTTTGTTTAAAATATCTGTTTATAGTGAGACTTTTAAAAGGCTAAGAACAACCTAAAAAAATTTGTGTCCTTCTATTTTTTAATTGTAAACTTGTAATATTAATTTATATTATATAAATTTAAATATGTAATATATATATATATGATTTTGTGTTATAAATATATTATATATAATTAATTAATAATTAATTTAATTAAACAGGCAGACTTGTTGGGCTTCAAAGGCTTTTTAGAAAGCGTGACCTATTTTGTTAAAAATGTCTTTTTAAAAGCCTAAGTGTGACATTCTAACCTAACAAGCCTGACCTATATATGCTTTAAATGGGCCGGGCCATAGGCCCCTAACAGAGGCTTGACCCATTTCCATCACTACATCTGACCAAAAACGTGTCTTAGGTTTGTTTTGTTTGTTTAGTTAATGTTTTTGACCTTTATGCATTCCTTTTAATGTTAAAAATCTATAAAAATGTGTTTTTAAAAAGAAAATACTTTGAATGTATACTATTTATTAGTTTTTAGTGTTTCAAAGCCATTATGTTATTATTTATTATAAATAATATTATGTTATTGATATTATTCAGTATATAATGAATATTTTATTTTAAAATAATATTTTATATAATACTACTAAAATATTTTATTTAATAAATATTGGTTCCATTGCGGTTTAAATATTGAATCGTAAACTAATGGTTTGACCGATTTAGTTTTTGAAACATTCAAATCAGGTTAATAATCTTTTTAAATTAAAACTTTTCACTTTTAATGTTTTTAAAATTAAAACTGAACTGGTCTGAACCGGGGTCTAGGATTCGGTGTGGGACCAGCCACAAAAGTATTAATGTTTTAGGGTTTGTACACCGGTACAGTGGGTATCCGGTATTGTAATCCGGCCCCTCAGTGGGAGAAACTGGTATTGTTGTCCTGGAGATCCTTCACACCAGAGTTTCGCGTTGAAGGGGGGCGAAAGGTGGTGCCACCTGCGAAGATTCTCCGGCGCTCAAGTTAGAAGAATGTATGAAACTCAATGAATACTCAAGCAATGTAATAGTAAAGGTGTAAGATAGAACAACGTCACCTTGCATGTGTATTGGAATATGCTATTTATAGTTGAACGTAGGAAATGAATCATTGGATGCAAGTGGGCCCCTTGGTTCGGATAGCGTGTAGAGTGTGTCAATCAAAATGGCTCAGTATTCAGAGTGTGTCAGGAGGGTAGGTCAATTATCAGAGTACGATTCTGAGACAGGGATGGAGGATAATCATCTTTCCGTATATTTCACTGATGATTGTACTTACTCTCTGCGATAATTGACATAGACACATTCCGCTATGCAGGGTATCTTCACTGATAAGTTATAATGAACTCTTATCGTATAGTGATTCTGAGGTAAACGGTTATACACGACGTGGAAATGAGAACAGATGAAGCATCCATCATGGCGAGGACGGATGAAGCAGTTAATGAAGTGAGAACGGATGAGGTGACAACGGATAACCGGTGTGGTACTGTCCTCCGGTAACACCAGTTGCTCCTCTAAGAGGTCATTCTGATGTCATAACTTTAGGGTCCGGTATCCAGACTGGATCATTTGTCCCCTAGCTTATGTGAGGGACTGTTAAGTCGCTCATATGAGCTATACAGTCTTCGAGAGGTCTGGATGCCAGTGAATTTTGCCAATAATACTCCTTAAAGCTCTTGCCAAATATATGTTTGGTGTTGTGCCAATGCATCCGCTCTGTAGATTAAGTAGCCGTTCTTTTGATGCCTTCACAACGGATTCAGACAAGGATCTGCAGTGATGGAAATCCCAAGAGTTTTTGGAAATCGTAACTCTTGGTATTCGAATAGTTGTTGAGGTGCATTAAATGCTTCTGAAATGATTGGACATTAAATGCCCTTTTTAACACGTGAACTATCATTACCCAAGAGTATAACCGTTGATTGGGCTTATTGGGCCTGGATTTTAACTTCCACAGGCCCGTTTCATTTGAAGCTTTTCCTGAAACGTTATTATTTTCGCGCTTTAAGTTATGAAACGACGAAGTCGTTTGAATCCGAAAGGTTGCGTTTTGAGGTATACGTCGCGACTCTTGGTTAAACACTGTGCTCCTTCGTTACCTATAAAAGGGTCACTTAACAAGTTTTGGAATTTACTTCCGCCATCAAGCTTAGTGAACCTCTGCTCAAATTTTTGAAGATTCCATTGCTGCTTTTTCTCTTCACAAAGCTCTTCCTTCCTTAGGTAACCTCCCTATCCCTTACCTCCATATCATTTTTAGTTATTTTACTTCAACCATGCGCCCTAGGCCAAGCAGCGCTGGTACCTCAAATAGGGGGAGTTTGATTTCTCATGCCCCCTCTAGCCACCGTGGTGGGAGGATTCCTGTGAATCTTCCTGTGGCTGGGCCTCGTCGCTCAGAGAGGGTTGAAACTTCCTCCTCGCGAGCGCCAGTTGTTCGGCGCCGCCCTGGGGGTCCCCTTGACTCGAGGGCTACCAGCTGCTCTGACAGTGGGTCGAGTGATAAAGGTTACCTCTCTGACGATGTTGCCTTCTACCACAGTACAAAGGCATTCCATCGCGCATCAAGTATTATGGAAATTCCTGGGTCTGGGGAAACGCTGATTCTGCGAACGGCTGAATGGTGTGTCAATGTTGTGGCACATCAGCTTGACTGGGAAAGATTAAACAAAGAAAAATCGTACTGCTGGGTCGAAGAGGAGTTCTTGAACATCCCTTCACATCATGCAAATGAAGAGGGAAACCCAGTCATACTTCGCTGTAAAATCTACTCCGACAAAAAGTATAAGGGCCGTTATCTTATCCTTGCCCCCCGTCCAATGGAGAGGGTCTGCCATCGGGTCCCAAATGAGAGGTCGGTCTACATGTACAACTTCGTCTTCTAGAACTTAGGAGTCCGTTTTCCAATGACGGAGTTTCAGATGGCCGTTCTCTGTTTCCTTGACTGTGACCCTACACAGCTGTATCCCAACGGCTGGGGCCTAGTGCGTGCTCTCGAAATTCTTGGGGAGTTTTTCAATTTCACTGCCACTGTGGCTAAGCTTTTCTACTACTGCCAAGTGGTCCGCCGTGCCAACAAGAAGGGCGGCCTTGGGTTCATAACGCTCCGTCGTGACTCAAGGATAGTGAACTTCAAATCCTACACCGAATCCGCGAAGGTCAATGGGCGTTCCTTCAAGCATTACTACACGCGGAATCGTCTTCAGTCAAATAAGCCGGTCTTCTAGCTCAATAAAGAGGGGTTCCCAAAATTCCCTACCAGTTGGTCGCACGAGCACTTCCTGTTGCTGAGCCGTGCTTACTACACCAAGGAGAGCGAACTTTCTGCTCATTCCGTAGAGGTGTTGAGTGCTATGCAGTCGGCCTCAAAAGCCCTCAAGGGATTCTCCTGTAGGCTTCTCCTGGGAAGTGTCGATGTCCGAAACATATACCTTCGTAATAACCGCTCTTGAACTGTGTTATGCCACATATTCATTCTGTACTTATTGTCTTTTCTTCGATGTTTTAACTCAATTTTCTTTATTTTGTAGAGCAAATCGAAAAAGTTTCTCCCGACATGCTGTCCCTAAAGTCTATGCAGGCGGATGGCGATTCCTCTTCTGAGGAAAATGAAATCCAAGCCAAGAGGAATTCCTTTAAGGCTGCAGTTCCCATAATCCCCCTCACATCCGCTGTGGGGGACGATGCTCCTCTGCTTGGCGAGAAAGAGCGTGAGGAACAGACTGAGGCTGTAGGGGAAGGCTCGGAAGAGGCTGTACCAGAGAAGAGGAAGAAGAAAAAGAGACACCTGGTCAAAGCCGCAGATGCGGAGAAGTCTTCTGCTGGTGATCCTGTAAGGAAACGCCAGAAAACTCTCGAAGAATCCGGGCTGAAAAAAGATAAGGGGAAGAAACCCGTTCTTGCTTCCTCTGTTCCTCCTTCACACACCGGCTCCAAACCGGAATCTGAGAGTGGACCTTCGCCTGTGATTGATCCTCCAAAGGAATCCTTTCTTTCTCCATACCTTTGGTTCCAGGGGTCCATGCCCCCCACACTTCCGAAGGCCAGGTAATGCCTCTGCCCCTCTCTCGAAGCTGCCGAGGTTCGAGGTGCATGCAAGGTCGGTCGCTGGCAGCTGGATGAACTCTCCAGCCTCCTGGACTCTCTAAGCGATAAAGCAGACTATATAGAGCAGGTTGAAAAGCTTGAAGCCGATATCGCTGTAAAGGAGGCCTGGGCGGTCAAGCAAGCGGAGACTCACAAAGGGGTGGAGTCAGAACTGATTAAGGCCAAGGAGATACTGCAGAAGAAGACTGAGGAAATAAGCCAACTCCACTTCACCAATAAATCTTTGGAGCGGCAGGTTACTGAACTTCAGCAGCAGAACAAGTCCATTCCCCTCCTTGAAGAAGAGCTCCAACTGGAGAAGAAGAAATCCGCCAAGCTGGCTAACGATCTTGCAGCAATGGAGGCCGACCATAATAAAAGCTTAGGAGAGTGGGAGGCCCTTCGGAAAGACCTGCAAATTCAAATTGAAGAGTTGAAGAAGGGGAGTGCGGGCACTGGGCCGTCAGAAGAAGAAGTTACCAAACTCTAACAGAAGTTGGCTGCTTCCAAGGCCAGGGCTGCTAAGGCTTTGGAGATATGCAAGAAGGTAGCTTTTGAATCTTTCGGCCTGGCCCTTCGTCAAGTTTTCTGCTGCAACCCCGATGTGAAGCTTGATCTGTACGGACTAGATCCGTTCTATGAGTTCCACGGAGGGAGGCTTGTGGTAGTGAAGAGTGATGGCTCGTACGAGGATCCTCCTGATAGCCTTTATGAACTCCCCCCTTTCCGGAGGGCCAAAGCATGGAACCAACACTGACCGCCCCTGGCCCCGAAGATGTTGCACAAAAGGAGGTCCAAGCTGGCCCAGAGACCGGAGCAGACAAGACTCAAGCTAAAGGAGGGAGGACAGAAGTGCCCACAACGGAGAATCAAACACCTGCCCCTTAATTTTGTGCTTCTACTCATAGCTGTGTACTGGGATCAGCTCCAGTTTCTATGAACTTATACATATAAAATTTTTCTTCATATAAATAAAATCTGCTTTCATTTTGCTTCTATTGTTTGCGACTAGTGTATGATTATCGAATAACTTAGGCGTATGCGCTATGCTTTTACCTTTACATTCATTGTATATCCGCTCTGTTTAACTATGTTGTCGTTTAAAGCGTAGTTTTCACCCCAGAGGAAAATAACAGAAATCGTAACAGATACGCAACACTATGTTGAAGTATGCCCTGTCCCCAAGTATAAGTATTTTGGGAAGGAAATATCTGTTATGAAGTGTTACCTTTAACTCCTTGGAGGTTGAAAAAGTTCATTCGATCCCAAAGATGTGGGATCGCAATATTTGCATCTAACCGCCCTGTGATGATTATTTCATAGATGAGAACGACAATTACACTTGGAGTTTGGTTCAATCCTACAATCCAAGTCCTCACGTAAGGTTCGGTACAACCTTGAAAAAGGTTAGATCCTACAACCCATCTCTTGAGGTTCGGTTTGATCCTACAGCTCAAGTCTTCAAACGGGGTTCGGTCTACTCCTACTAACCGTACCCAGAGTTCAGTTTATTACTACAATCTGGGCCTTCAAATGGTGTTCGGTTTGATCCTACTAACCATACTTGGAGTTCGGTTTAGTCCTACAATCCAAGACTTCAAACGGTGTTCAGCCAAACTTACTAACCGTACCCAGAGTTTGGTTTAATCCTATAATCTGGGCCTTCAAATGGGGTTCGGTTTAATCCTACAACTCATTTCTTCCCTCGAGGAGTTTCATCGTCAATACACAGAATAGGTGATTGAGATCATCCATCCTGAGGGTCTTTATACGTAACAGCCTATAGCTATAAATCACAACATACTAATGAAAGGGTGAGAGTGATAGAGTCATGAATTGCATTCTCATTAAACTGAATGTACATTACAAAGGGAGCGTAGTTGGGGTCATGCCTCGTTAAAACCTTCTTGAGAAAACCCAATGGGAAAAAACTCAAGTAAGGAAAAAGAGTACATGCCGTCTTACCAACTAGCTGTAATAAATACGTAAATTCTGGGTGTTCCATTGCGGATTGGAGTTTCGTCAAGCTCCTCCAGCCGGTATGACCCCTTTCCAGTCACCTCAGAAACTCTGTAAGGGCCTTCCTGTAACATCCTATTTTCATCACAAATAGGAAATAGATATTAATATATATTTCTTGAGAAATACTTACTATAAGTTAGTTTATTATTATCATTTTTTTAAAAATTTGGTATTTATATTTTTATTATTTGTTTTTATAAAATAATAATAATAAAAAAATGAAAATATTTCTGAATGAGAATTTTAAAGTGACTTAATTAGTATTCACTAATTAAGAAAATTATATTACGAATTTTTAATATCCTTATTATTAACCATTTTTATTTTATGTTGTTATATTTTTGTTTTTCTTACATATTTAAGATTTAACTCTTATTAGAATTTTAAAATAAAATTTTGAAGGAATTAGACTATGGTTCTTTTGAACTTTTTGATCTACATAATATTTATGATTTTCTGGAATTTTTTGAAAAATTTTAATAAAATAATATATTTTAAATAATTTTAAATTCATATAAAGTTGCTTAAAATTAAAAATATTTACAAGAATGTAAAGTTAAATTATAAGAAAATTTTCTAAAATCCATTTCAAGTAGACTTATCTAAAAATTATCGGTTTGAGAAAAATCTTGATTTTTTCTAATCGTTAAAAAATTAGAAACGTATCAATAAATTTTTATTAACAGAAAATTTTAGATTTTTAAAATTTCAGCTTTATATTACTTATTATAAAATTAGTGAGGACTGATATAATATCGCTAAATTTCAAAAAAGACTCATTTTGAATATTTAAAATATACCGAGTGAAGGGTTACTATTTGACTTAATAATTTTGCCTACAGTTACTATGCAAAACACTGTGCATGTATGAAATTTTCAAAAGATGCACAGTAACCAGGAATAAAAAATTCAAAAATGCATAGTACTTTTATATTAAAATAATGGAATGCATAGTAAATTTTTTTCCTATAAATACCGAAAGATTTCTTCTTTAGAATTCACAATTTTAGATTAAGTTTTCTTAATATAGTAGTGCTAGTGAGATAGTGGTGGAAGTGAGAGAGAGAAATAATTTTTTTTGGAAGAAGGTTTTGCTAAAATTCTAAGGTACGAATACCTCACTTTTATATTTTTTGGGTTATTTTCATATCGTTTTTAGAAATCTGTTATTATACTGGAAATAATATTATTTTAAGTTACTATTCTGCATAGTAACACTATTTCAATAGTAAATTACTATTTCAATAGTAAATTACTATTCAAATAGTAAATTACTATTTACTGTTACTATTTACCTTTACTATTCACGTTTTACTATTTACCGTTACTATTCATGATTTACTATTTACTGTTACTATTTACGATTTACTATTTACTGTTACTATTTACATTTTACTATTTACTATTACTATTTACTGTTACTATTCACTATTCACTATTCACTATTCACTATTCACTATTTAAAATTTACCATTTTTTATTTTAAGTTGTAATCTTAATTTTCATCTTATAATTATATTAAAATGAAATTGGTATGTTTTAGAACTCGGAGACGAGGCGCGCATGGATTTTCAATAACGAATCGGTATGCAAGAGGTAAGGGGGAGTGAGATAAGAATATAATATGAAAAACATAAGAATAAAGGGAGGAGTCCCCTACTCCTTTTAAATTTAATAATATTATTATTTTAAAGTAATAACTTCTCAACTTAAAATAATAAATTTAATATATTGTGTAACTTATTCTGAAATATCTATACATGGATCTGAATTATTATAACTTATACGGACTGGACTAAACCTATGCAAGGACTTGGATTTTTATATCCTATATGGATCGAACTAAACCTATGCAAGGACTTGGACTATTATGACCTGTCTAGACTGAACTATACCTATGCAAAGACTGGATATATGGACTTATATAGACCTGTGCGAGGAATAGACTATAAGGACTCAAAATCAAATCTACTAATTTAAATAACCATTAAAAATTTGAATTATATTTATAAGCGATATTTAGTTGATTTGACTTGATTATAATTAATTATATTTGATTTCGATTAATGATATTGTGATTTATAATATTAGACTGTGATTAATAATATGCAATTATGATTGATGATATTTGATTGTGATTGATGAAATTACTATACTTGATTGTGGTTGATGAATGGTTAATGACCTTGTGATATGAAGTTTGAGCATATAGCAAGCATGACGGAAAGTTAAAACTCAGTAAGAATTTTCTTACCTTACTCTTTAAATTTTTATTCCAAGAGAAAGTATTTTATAATTATTTTAGTCTTTTATTTCTTCTTAGAAATAATTTTTATTAACTTTATTTTTAATCTCTATAATAAAATCTAGTATTAGAAAGAAGCTATTTTATGAAAATCAGAGGTTGAGATAATTAATTCTTGAATTAAAGAAAATTTATATAGTTTTAAGTATTCTTAGTTAATGATTTTAAATTATTTTCTTAAAAATTAGAAGTTTAAAGTAAATTATTTTGGTTTTCCCCAACGAAATAACTAAAGAATATTTTGTGGAGATTTCAAAAACTCAATCTAGTTAAGATTCAAATTGAGAAAGATTATGTAAATATGTGAAGATTTTTAAGAGAAAGCTTTGAGATATTTAAGGCTTGGAAACTCAATTTTGGTAAGATCTGAATTTGAAGACTGTACTAAATTATTTCAGTATAACAGAAGTTCAAAGAAGAACTTATGGAAATGTACAGTTTATTGTGATGATTTTGTGAACCTTTATGGTATTTAATAATTGAGTTTCTAAAAGCCTTAACCAACTAAATATGCGAGTAGTTCGTGCATCATGAATCATTAAAGAGAAATGAGATGTGATATTGCCTGGGGACGGATTATAGAAACCGAGGATACATTAGAGAAGGCTTAATTGCGAGCCTTGGGATGAGAGAGTGTGAAAGGGTGCTTCAGGTGACCTGGGGTCGCTCCCTAGTGTCGGGTACTTTCACAATAAAAACTTTCTCAGTCTGACTAGTCTCTAAGTGTTTCCACGCCAGTTGAGCTGTTCATATGCCATGAAGGCATTTATGTTATTATTATCCAGAATTTATGAAACAGTGTAAACTCCTGGTTGGCCCAGTGCAAACTAAAACTTTAAGGGCCCACATGCATAAACTGAATGAGATAGTAGCATAAGCATTACATAACATTCATGTGATTGTGACATTCTATATGGATGGCTATGAATGAAAATATAAGTGTTAGGTATTGGAAACCCTATATTCATAATTGATTGTATATGAGATTATGACTGATATTACTATATTAGTTTGTGAAAACCCTTATGCTTATGTCTTATCTGTAATATATTATATTTTGTTTCTCACTCCTTCTTGTTTGAATTTTTGTGTCCAAAATATATGTTATATGATATATAGCTAGCAGTCCAAGATGGAAGAATATGTAATTACAAGAGGATAAAGTGGTCTCATCCTCAATCGATTAGATGAAGAGATATGACAAGAGTAGGATTCAAAAACTCGATGGTTCAAGGACTAGGAAATGTTTGTTCACATTTGTAGTAGAGGTATAGTTTAGTTTTATTTTGCCTTATTACAATATCAAGTAGATAATTGTAACAAGGTAAATGTTAAACTTTGATAAACTCTTTCATTCAGATATAATATTGTAATGATTTATCACTTATGATTTCTATAAATTATTTTGTCATTATGGATAAATATTGAAAGACAATTTTTTTTTACTTTCAATATTCAAAGGAAATCAGATGTATATACGTCCTTGTATACACGAGATAAAGAGTGATAAATATGTATATCTTTCTAAAAGTTTTTTTATCTCGTGTATATAAGGGGGTGTTACACTTCCCATGTTGGCGTCAGCTTTCCTTAATAAGTGAATTTATTCCCCACACTCGCCTTCCTTAAAACTAGATCTCCTGTATTAAACGCTCTGTACTGCACACGTTTGTTATACCGGAGAGCTGCCTTCACCTTTATTGTCTGGTCTCTAATAAAAGCTCATTCTCTCAGCTCATGGAGAACGTCCAGCTCTGATGCCAGATTAGCGTTATTGTCTTCAGCTGAAAAATATTCCACTCGGGCCGATCTGGTCTGAAGCTCTACCGGGATCATCGCCTCGACCCCATAAGTCAACAGATATGGGGATTCGTTAGTGGAAGAGTGTGACGTAGTACGATATGCCCATAGAACATGGCATAGTTGATCGGTCCATCCTCCCTTTGCTTCCCCAAGGCGCTTCTTCAACCCCTTTAGCACTTCTCGATTAGCTACCTCTGCTTGGCCGTTTGTCTAGGGGTGTTCAACAGATAAAAATATTTGGACTATCCCCAGTCCTTCGAGCAAATCTGTGAACTTCTTATCTGTGAACTGAGTGCCATTATCAGTTACAATCCGCCTTGGGACGCCGAATCGGGCTATGATGTTTTCATATACAAAACGCCTTGTTCACGCGGAGGTGATATGCACTATTGGCTCTGCCTCGATCCACTTGGTAAAGTACGATCAAATATTTAATGCCTCCTAGAGCGGTGGGGAATGGACCTAGGATATCAAGGCCCCATTGGTGGAAAGGCCATGGCACAACGGATGAAGAGAGTTCTTGGGCAGGTGTGTGATGGAGATTAGAAAATCTCTGGCAAGCATCACATTTCTTCACAAAATCTGCTGAGTCTTGCTTCATTGTGGGCCACTAATATCCAGCCCTGAGGACTTTCCTCACTAAGCTTCTGCCCCCTGCATGATGTCTGCACTGCCCTTCGTGCACTTCCTCTATTACTCCTTGCACTTCATTTTCTTTCAAACAAAGGAGATAAGGGACTAAGAATCCTCTCCTGTACAAAACACCATCAACCATGGTGAAATATGGCAGTTCCCTTTTCACTCGTCTTCTTTCTTTCTCATCAGTGGGAAGCTGTCCGTCCGCCAGATACCGGACGTAGGGGATGACCCAAGAATTCTCGTAAGGGTAATTGACCAATATAGCATTTAGAGAAGGGAACAGAGGAATACTAGGTGATGTCAGCGTGCTTTGAACCACCGTCGTCGTGCTACCAGGCTGTTTTGTGCTTGCAAGCCTCGATAAGATGTCCGCTCTGGTATTCTGCTCTCTTGGCACATGTTTAAATTCTAGCACGTCAAATCTCCCCTTCAACTCGTTCACACAATTCAAGTACAGTTGAAGTTGTGGCTCACGGACCTGATATTCTCCCTGGATTTGCGAAATCACCAGCTATGAGTCGCTGCACAATGTAACTTTTGATGCTCCGATGTCGATCGCCGCTCGGAGGCTGGCCAAGCATGCCTCATACTCAGCTTGATTGTACGAAGTTTTGAAATTGAATCGCAGGGAAATCTCCAAATGCACACCGCCGTCACTCTTCATAACAACACCAGCTCCACAACCTTTATTGTTTGATGACCCAT
This sequence comes from Clitoria ternatea, assembly GCA_037962975.1. Classification (NCBI taxonomy): domain Eukaryota; kingdom Viridiplantae; phylum Streptophyta; class Magnoliopsida; order Fabales; family Fabaceae; genus Clitoria; species Clitoria ternatea. Next base: position 72,425,588 of record CM075676.1, read on the forward strand.
CAACATAAACGGTCCAATGTGCTCGAGGTATGGCTGGATCTGACCCATTCATTTATACGATGAAATCAGCCAGGACTTGGGCTTTAATGGCTCCTCGAGGTTCGTAAGAAATTTCGAACTCAGACAGCTCAATCGACCACTTAATCATCCTTCCAGCGAGGTCTGGTTTACTAAGCACTGAACGAAGAGGTAGATCCGTTCTCACAAGTACTGGATGCGCATGAAAATACGGCCTCAACCGTCGTGAAGCCTATACGACTGCTGGAGCGGCCTTCTCTATCTTCTGGTATCTGCCCTCTGTCCCCTGAAATGTCTTGCTAGTGAAGTATACCGGCCTCTGTCCTTCTGAAGTTTCTTTGACCAAAGCTATGCCTAATGCTTCATTAAAAATTGCCAAGTACAAGACGAGAGTCTCACCAGGGTCAGGCTTTACTAGTATTGGTGGACTTGAAAGCACGGCCTTAAGCAGTTGGAAAGCTTGCTCTTACTCCTCTCCCCACTCAAAGTTCTTGTGCTTCTTCAACGCCTTATATAAAGGAATGGACCTATGTGCCATTTTGGGCATGAACCGAGCCAGAGCGGCCACCTTTCCATTCAACGACTGTACCTCCCTCAGGCTCTTGGGGCTTTGCTTATCTAGTATCGCCTGACATTTACCAGGGTTGGCCTCGATACCCCGCTGGGTCAACATGAAACCCAAAAACTTCCCAGCTGGGACTGCAAAGGTGCAGTTTAATGGATTCAACCTCATGTTGTACTGTCGCAGCCGAGTGAACACTTGGCGCAAATCTTCAACGTGGTCACCTCCAGCGGGAGTCTTAGCTATGATATCATCAATATACACCTCTACCAACTTGGTGTGCATGCCCTCAAATACTTGATTAATCATGCGCTGGTAAGTAGCGCCGGAGTTCTTCAACCCGAACAGCATGACGGTGTAGCAGAAGACACCACGGTCATTAACAAAAGCCGTTTTTCCTGATCTTCCTCCCACATCGGAATCTGATTATACCCCGAATAAGCATCCATGAAACTGAGGTATTGATAACCATATGAATCATCAACCATACGATCGATGTTAGGGAGTGGATATGGATCCTTGGGACAACATCGGTTAAGATCTACGTAATCTATACACATCCTTCATTTGCCATTGGCTTTCTGCACCATAACTATGTTGGAAAGCCATGATGAATAACAAATCTCCCTTATGAAGCCAGCCTTCAACAACTCTTCTGTTTGCTCACATGTTGCTTTCTACTTCTCCGGTCCCAACCTCCTCTTCTTTTGGGCAACCGATCTCGTCTCTGGGTAAACAGCTAATTTGTGGCAACAGAAATCAGGGTCCATCCCAGGCATGTCTGCTGCAATCCATGCAAAAAGGTCTTTAAACTCCCGCAGGAGAGCCAACAAGCGCTGCTCTATGCCTGACTCTAGATTATCATTAATATACGTGACCTTCTCTGGGGAATCTCCCAAGACGATGTCCCTGGAACCACCATCCGGTATGGGCTTTGAGGGATTGAGAGGGTCGATTTTTAATTCTGCTCTGGGGTCTAGATCGATCAAACTGACAGACCCAGCCGCTGTTCCTCCATCATTAAGCTTCCTCTTCTTGTTGAATGCCTCCAACTTAACCATGTTGAGGCTCAGGTTGTAACAGTATCGAGCTATCTCTTGATCTCCACGGAGGGAAGACACACCATTATCCTTATCAATGAATTTGATAAGGAGGCGGGGAGTAGACACAATTGCTTCCATCGCGTTAAGTGTAGGGCGGCCAATGATCCCGTTGTAAGGGGACTCCACATCAATCACCAAGATTCTGGATTTCACCGTTCTCGCTCTAGGTTCACCTCAAAAGAAATGAGGGTATCAAGATACCCCTTGGTGGGTTGCTTCGCCCCGTTGAACGCTGTGAGCTCTTGGGTATATGGCTGCAAATCTGCATCATTAAAACCCATTCTCTTGAAACAATTATAAAAAATCACATTGCAAGAACTTCCCTGATCGACGAGAATCCTCTTTACATCTTTGTTAGCTATAACAGCGATGATCACTACTGCGTCATCTCCTCCTGGGATCGTTGGGCTAAAGTCGTCATCAGTGAATGACACCGCCGGTGCTGCCACACCGTCTCTGAAAGGGCGGTTGTCTCAGGGTTTGCCCTGTACTGACAGGATTATCCTGTGGTGATTTTTCCTAGCTGTGATCGATGCTCCTCCTCCTGTAAACCCTCTAGCGATCATCTCGATCACCTCGCACCTGCCTTGCCTTTGTTGCTGAGGCATACTGTCTTGTTGTGCTCATCCAACAATCACCACTCCTTTTTACTTTTCGGCGGAAGTAAACCTTCTGACTGGGTTACGACTGCTATCACCCTCATCATCTGGGTCTCTCCCCCTTTTGTCCATCCTGTCAGGCTCGTCTAGGGATTTTTCCTTGAACAAATATTATTTCAGCTTTCCTTCTCTAATAAGGGTCTCCACAGTATTTTTCAACGCTTTGCACTCATCAGTGTGGTGACCCGTCTGCTCATGAAAAGCACAATATTTACGTGGGTTCCCAGGTCTTTTTACCAGAGGTGGCTTCCTTATCCCAAAGACACTGAGTGTTGGCCAACCCACTTCCCTTAAAATTTGGGAATGCCTGGCGTTCAGAGGAGCATAGTTGCTGAAGGAAGAGACGCGTCGGTCTCGTTGATGAGGTCGAGTGCTTGTAAAGTCTTCCCTGAAGGCATGCTTTTCTGGCCTTATCCTCTCCTTATCTCTCCTTGGCTGCTGGGAAGGCGCTGGTGGCTTCATTCTAGCTGCTGTAGCCTCCAGGTGCATTTCTATGCAACATATTTGGTGGCTTTCCTTCAAAACTCCTCGAAGGTTGTTGGGGGGCTTTTTACCAAAGATAGGGCAAAAACAGAATCAGGTTGCAAAGCCTCAACCACAATATGGAGCTGCATGGCTTCCGTGAGGTTAGGGACCAATGCAGCCTCCTTGTAGAATCTCTTCAGAAACTCCTTAAGAGTTTCAGTCTTTCTTTGCCTTATCTGGGCCAAGGTGTGAGAAGTCCTTGGAATATCCCTAGAAATAACAAAGTGGCTCTCAAATGCAGCTGCCATCTCTTCCCAGGAATCTATGGATCCTGAGGGTAGGCTCTTGAACCAGCTAAGAGCTTCCTCCGTCAGTGTTCTTGGGAACATTCTACACATGACGTCTTCATCAGCTCCCAGATACATGGCCTCATACACATAAGCATCGAGGTGCTTAGTGGGATCAGTTTCTCCATTATATTTCCTGATCGATAGTGGCTGAGTTGTCTGCAAGTGCTTGGGGATGACGACACTCATGAGTCTCCTCAATAAAGGAACACTGAGTCTATATGTCCCAAAAGTCACCACTGCTTGCTCCCTCCTCCTGATACTGACTCTATCACCAGAGTCCTGAGTTTGTTCCTTCTCCTCGTACGTAGGGATCTTCGAGTACTGGAGGGTCGTGGATCTTTCCCTCACGGATGCATGGTGTGCCTCTTCTGCTTGGGACGTTACTCTGTCCCCAGCTCCTCTCTTCTCTCGCTTCAGCTCCATCAACTCCTCCCTGAGCTGCCTTATAACTTCGTCTCGTGGGTCAGGGGTTACCACTGGTACCATCCTTCTAGTGTTGGTGATAGGAGATTCGAAGACGAGTCTCCTCCCAGTTTGCTGGTGGGTCACATCCTCCACATGACCATCGACAAAATCACGTCCATCACCTTCCATTCTGACTACCAAACTTCTGCGAAAAGTGGGAATAACTCTAACGAGTCGCACTGAGCATGCCAATGAACTGGTCTGAACCGGGGTCTAGGATCCGGTGTGGGACCAGCCATAAAAGTATTAATGTTTTAGGGTTTGTACACCGGTACAGTGGGTATTCGGTATTGTAATTCAGTCTCTCAGTGGAAGAAACCGGTCTTGTTGTCCTGGAGATCCTTCACACCAGAGTTTCGCGTTGAAGGGGGACGAAAGGTGGTGCCACCTGCGAAGATTCTCCGACGCTTAAGTTAGAAGAGTGTATGAAACTCAATGAATACTCAAGCAATGTAATAGTAAAGGTGTAAGATAGAACAACGTCACCTTGCATGTGTATTGGAATATGCTATTTATAGTTGAACGTAGGAAATGAATCGTTGGATGCAAGTGGGCCCCTTGGTTTGGATAGCGTGTAGAGTGCGTCAATCAAAGTGGCTCAGTATTCAGAGTGTGTCAGGGGGGTAGGTCAATTATCAGAGTACGATTCTGAGACAGAGATGAAGGATAATCATCTTTCCGTATATTTCACTAATGATTGTACTTACTCTCTGCGATAATTGACATAGACACATTCCGCTATGCAGGGTATCTTCGCTGATAAGTTATAATGAACTCTTATCGTATAATGATTCTGAGGTAAACAGTTATACACGACGTGGAAATGAGAACGGATGAAGCATCCATCGTGGCGAGGATGGATGAAGCAGTTAATGAAGTGAGAACGGATGAGGTGACAACGGATAACCTGTGTAGTACTGTCCTCCGGTAACACCGGTTGCTCCTCTAAGAGGTCATTCTGACGTCATAACTTTAGGGTCCGGTATCCAGACCGGATCAAAAGCTTTTCACTTTTACTTTCTTAACAAGTTGACTTTCCTTAAAAGTAAGGATAGTTGAAAATAAAAATGAGTTTTGTTAATGGGTTGAGTTTATGTCATGAAGAGTTGTAACTTTTTATTAAGATAAATACAATTATTTCATTATAGGAACAAACATGTAATAAATACATATATTTTTAATTAAAAATAACTATTTTTAGTAGTTTTTTGGCGAGAACTATTTTTAGTAGTTTAAACTCATAGGTTTTGCTAACCAATATTTAAAGGACATTATTTAAGGAATCAGAATAAAATAATTTTTTAAAAAAATTATGTTGAAATTTCATATAAACGAAAGTGAATGGATATTAATGATATTTTAAAATAAAAGTTTTCCATCATTAGTTTCTTAACCAGTACCCTTAAAATTAGAGTTGAAAAAACAGACTGACCATCTTGCAAAATGGGGAGACACGGGTATTAAAAAAGAGTCTGAATTAAACTTGGGTTAATTAAGTTCAGCCTTGTAAAAGCTTGACCCCAATTACGCTAGCCCAACCTTTGGGATAACTCACTACATTATTTTCTTTTCTTCACTAACATGAAAAAATACTACTCTCTCTCTTTGTTTCGCTTGAATTATATCTTGTAGTTGATTTAGACATTAAAAGAACTTTGGTATATTTTCAATAGTTGTATTTTTTTTACCCCAAAAGGCCAAAAAAAAAAACAAATGAGTCCACCAAAGCCTACAAAAACCTAAAAAAGCTCACCAAGCTTGACGGGTATAGGCCTTAAAGCTGTAATATATATTTAAAAAAACCTTTTTAGCCTAGTCCAAAAAAATTAAGCCCGCCACAGGCTGACCAAGCAGAGTAACCTATTTTAAGACCTGGACTTAAAATACTTGTTATCATTTTTCTAAGTATATACTTGTGTGTGTGCAAATTGAGCCCAACAAGCTGGGTCAAGCAGAGTAGCCTATTTGACACCCGTGTGTTGTGTAATTTTAAATAATATATGTACTTACATTTTTATGGTGCTAGTAAGATAGTATAACTTAAAAGTGACCATGTACAACAAATTTAGGAAGTCGCAACACAATCAATCATTGAATTTATTGTTATAAATTAGTTGTTATACCATTTAAAAATTACAGTTATATACTTGTTGAAAAAATTGTGATAGTTGTAGTCTAACATGTTATTTTAGGAAAAGAGCTCAGCTTTGATATTTTAGAGTTTATATTTTTACATTTTTTATTTAGAATTGAAATGCCATGGTTAAATGTATGAAAATGCAACATGTTGCTAGTCTACTAGGGCTAAAAGACCGGTTGGTTTGTCACCAATAATTAGATTTAGGGTTTAGGGTTGGCTTGTCACCAATTAGATTTGGCTCCAGCCTTTAGATTTTTGACATGCCTGGAAAAACTCAGCCCAATATAGCCTATTTCATAAAGCACACAGAAGTTAAATATTTTCTATCTAATAATCAATTGCACATGAGCAATGAAAAATACAATAATCACTCCATATCACACATTAAAAAATCCATCTTTCCTCGTTGCCTTCACACAAACAATGTGTTAGGAATAATTTTTAAAACCAAAAAAGTAAAGAAATAGCATAACATATATAATAGCAACACCAACAAAAACAAAATATTATCCCACTCAGTAAAGTCAAGTATATAGATCGTCTAACGCCATTGTGCTCACTAACTCCTTAGAGATTCAATTCACCAAAAGATCTACACTAACAACATATTTAAGTGTCATTTGTTTTGTCCTTCCGTACCTTTATTCACATGACCCTAAATTATTTGTTCAATTCACGTTACAAGTGCTTTAAAACACTATAAACGATTTTCTACAACTTTCACCCGATAGGTATCGCACCAACTTGACTTTGAATATTTTCATTAGTCATTACATATCCAATCTTTTATTGTATGATCACATATTCATCTCAACATTCTCATCTTAACTACCTATTGCCCACCGTCATTCGGTATTCTTGTTGACCTTTTGCAAGTTAACATTCACTCCATATAACATTGTTAGCAGTTTGATAAAAATTTCTTTTATGCTTACCCAATATATTATTTTTTTGATCACACACTATTCTTGAATATATTTTTTTATTCTAATCACCAGCTTTTGTATCAAGTAAAACACCATTAATTCACCATCATCTTGTATTATCAATATCAAATACTTGAACTTTGACACTTGAAGTATAACTTGATCTCCAATTTTTCCCCTCAAGTCATTATCATCTTGTTTTTTGTTAAATTTAACATGCATATACTACCTTAGTTCCTATTTAACTATTTTAAAAAAGATACACAAATCAAGATTATGTATTAATTTTATCTTAATTTTGTACCAAAATTATTTATCTAGCACTTATTTGTTTAACTAGATTATCTTTCATTGTTCAATAACTACTTTAAAACTCTAAATATAAAACTAAAAAAAAAAAGAACAAATCTCTCTAGCTAGTTAAATTGAAACAAAAGCATACTTCTACTGAATAAAAAATCTTTTAATTTCAAATCTATCTCCATAACTCTATTTTGAAAAAGATTGTTTCTCATAATAGACATCTAAAACACAACAAAAAACATTGACAACTTCAAAATGTCCAAGACTAAAATGAATAAATAAAGTAAGAAAGTCTTTTACCCCTTCCAGACATACTCACATTACTCGTTAGTCTCTCATACATTATAGTTCTACATCATAGCAACTTAAATAAACTTCAAATAAATTTAAATTGCTAAAAAATGATAAGTTGTTCTTAAAAATAAGCACATTAGTACACTTTTACTTTTATGATATAATTATTACATGTATTCCAAATAAGGTTTATCATTTTTAGTGGTTGAAAATGGCTTAAACTCTATAAAACTCAATTAACAGACCACCGGAAAGTCAACAGTTGCCAAAAAAAAAGTTACTTAACAGCATTCACAAATTGCGACAGAGAAAACTGACTTCGTATTCGTTTGGTATACAATAAACAAAGTTATAAAAATAGAAAAATCTAAAAGTTAATATTGATCTGTCACGCCATTCAAAATAGTCAAAACTTCGTTTAATCGTAGGTTTGACCAACCATATCTTTTAACCAAACAAGATTATCATTGTCAGGTGGCTTAGGACAGCTACTACTCGAGCTCTACAGTCGTTTCCTGGGGATATAATTACTACATTCACGAAACAGCAATATAAAACAGAAGCTGACCATAACTAATGGCTCGAACTGTTATGAACATTCTCAAACAGATACTCGTCCTCGTGAATACTAGAAGCATGAACATCATAGATCGTACAAAAAGATTCATACCAAGTAAAAGGAGCATTGATCATATTGCAGGAAGTTAATCCCCGAAATAAAGGATTGAATTTAAAGAAAATGGCATCTTTCCACAAAAGTCAACAGGGATCAGAATGCACTGCCGCTGCTAATGCTATTCTTAATAACGGTGTCTACTTCGGTCCCGATCTCGCCCATAATCTCTATCTCGATCAACATAATCCCAGTCACGGTCTCTTCCCCTGTCCCTCTCTCTGTTCCGACTGCTTTGCCTCTCTTTCTCATTTCGTTCTCTGTTCCTGCTCTCCCCATCGTTACGTTCCCTTCCTCTATCTCTACTTTCTCTAGCATCCCTGTCTATCCCTGCCATAATTATTATCACAGAATAGCATGGTTAATGCAGGTTCAACCAATTCATAATTCACCATTCATACAAACATGTCAATGATCATAAATCAGAGTGACACCACAACTCGTGCGGTACTGTGGTTCCCTTTCAAGTAAATTGGATATTTGTTACCATGAACCAAAGACCTACATATCCTCACCACCCATGAGAAATGTTGAGATAATGATAGATATTATAGATTATAGATAATTATTTTATTGTATTTTATCTCTAATCTTTAGGATATTAATTTCCTTATTTATTGTATTCTTATCTCTAATCTCTAGGAGGATAGTTATAATCTTAAGGAGTCTAATCTCTAATCTTAGGAGATTAGTTTCGTATCTCATCTATACAATGCTATAAAATTTTGTGAATCAATACAACTATTCATTACTTTCAAGTTGGTATCAAAGCCTACATCTGTTATTGGGTCACCTGTGAGAGGGTTATTGTAAGTTCTACGTTATTAGACCACCTGTATTGTCCAAGTCTCAAATGTTCATTTCTATGCGTGAGGTGTATTGAAAGTCTCAAATTGACTAATGATATGACTAATTAAAAGTATATAAAGTGAGGATAATCATCATCCTATGAGCTAGCTTTTAAGATTGAGTTAAGCCGGATATCCAAATTTGACAAGAAACAACTCAAATAACCATACATGGCAATACCCTATGTACCTAAATAGGATACTCAAAAAACTAAACCAGTTCAGTATAGTATGCACAGGATCTAGGAACTTGACTCAGAATATCAACCACTACATAAATAAATACGTCAAATTGATGAAACCAAGTTTTGATTTAGAATCAGAATTAGAAAGTAAAAAGTTGGGCAATCAACTAGTTGCGAAAAAGTCTACAGATAAAAAATGATGAAAAGGGGGAAATCAAAATGAAATAACAAAAGGAGAAAAGAAGTGGAACGCAATCCTGATTCTAGGAGAACAGGCACATATTTCAAAATGGGAGATTCCATTAGAAATACTATAATGATTATTAAAAAAATATGACAGTGCTATGGAATGAATGGGGGCAGTAAAGTGGAAGACATGGAGGCTCAGAGATTGACTAGCTCGCAAGGCACTACTAGTAGTACAGGTTCAGTATGCTCTGTAATAAATTAATGGGCAATAAACCATTCTATATATGCAACAATACCTAGTTCCTCAACCTCCCAACCAGCACGCCCTGAACCAGGAATCCCTCGTGCAGCTTCAGCTTGCTGTGTTTTGGCACGGAATTTCTTCTTTAGATTTCCAAATTCATCATACAACTCCCCATCATCCTGCCAGTACAAAACAGATTTAAGACAAGGGTAATATATATAACATGTATGACCTAGCTTGTAGTCAATCTTACTTCAGCTTCCCTCCTACGACGTTTGGTTTCTTCTATCTCCTCTTCATCAAGCTCTTTGTAACCTCCACCTCGTCCTCCTCTGTTTAATTAGAAAGTACAACCCTAAGTTAACAGAGTAACCTCAATAACATTTTAACAAAAAGAAAGAAAGAAAATTGCGAATAGCAAGACAGGCACTAAAGTGAAGCTAAACTTCAACATATGAGAATTACGGGGACAAATATGATTGAGGAAGTCCAACATTTTAATTTCAAACCTAAATGAAAAATAATGATTAATCCGTGTTTAAACGAAACACTAACCATATTAACGGCATATCTGGCCTTACGTCAAACTAACAAGTAACTGGAAATCTGTTTGACAACATAATTTGATATTCCCTGTCTCCCAAAAAAAATATTTTATGGTATTTCCCATTTCCTAAAACACAATGCAAAGCAAACACAAAAATTTTACAAAAAAAAATGGAAACAAAACACAAACACACCAGCACTGTCCCTATTTTCTACATCCACTAACTAGTTTAGGTCATTTCTGTTTAAAATTGTTCTATAGAACTTTTAGTCAGTTTTTATTTACTTTTACAAATTTAAAAGGAGAGCATGCATTTAAGACTTGTAGTAAAATTCTCATTCTTCTGACCCAAAAATGTATTTTCTCCTTACACCTGCACCAAGGGTGTCACTACTAGTACGAACTTCTCTTATAGCATTAGATGGTATAAAAAGAATCAAATATAATACCTTACACCGCCTTCATTATGCCCAGGCTTATTAGTATTGCAAATATTGCATTTGGTCCGCTTTGCCCAATTGATATTACCACACCTAACCAAAAAAAAAAAAAAAACACACGAGAAGCAAACCAATCCGTGAAATTTTATTTTAAAAATCTTACATAACATATGCTACAGAAGCGTAAAACAATTAGTGATGATGGAGCAGATTATAATGCCATAAACTAGATCCGACTTGCAAAAAACTCCCACATCAAAGCAATATGCAATCTCGCCATATACTACCATAACAACTAAAATTGAAATACACAAAAATGCAAACTCAACCGCCACAAGGACAGAAGAGAAGGAGAGGAGCTGATCTAAACCTGGGTAAATAAGAGAGTCAAAGAAGTTACCAGTGCTAACTACACTTATTATTTTCAAGTAAAACCTCATGCCAAAGTCATAATCGATCATACTATTTCCAATTGCCTCTTAACAATTGTCTGTAGGTTGTAACAGAGCTAGCTGACTTCATGTGACTTGAATCACCGGATTTTTACTCAATCATATGATGGCTGCAGCATTTTTTTCCAAATTCACAGACAACTTGAATAACAGAGGACAGGATGATATAATAATACTAGGTTGGAATGTGCCAAATGTGATAGTTAAGTAAAAAGATAATGCAATTGGGATAGTGCAAACGTTTCAAAAACTTCATACAAACAACCTTGCAAAATGCAAAAGCAGATTTTTTCTTTTTTGAATTGGCATCAATTAAACAAGAGGTAACTCTTGCTTGAGTCTTTATGTTGATGCACACATATGGATGGGGTTTTCATACCATATTCATATACATATAAACATACATCCCACTTCCATACATCAATTCACTGATTTTTAAATTGTTCGCCAACACTTCTTACAAAATAACATAACACAAACATGCAATTCAAATGATGAAGATGAACAGCACATTTTGTAAATTTATAAGAAATTTGTACATGCTAGCACTAAAAATAATGAAATTTGAATTTAAAAATCAAAATCTTAAACAAAAAGTAATTATAAATAAATCAGATACAGAATAACAAAAATACACAAGGCCATTGTAACATAATCATACATTGGACAAGGCCAGTCATTGGGCCCAAAGAGTCCTCCACCAGCTGCACGGCCAATACTCCCTGAATCTTGTCCAGCTGCAGCACGACCCTTGCCACGGCCACCAGCACCAGCAATACCAGCAGCACCAGCAGGACGGGCAGTTCCACAGCGATTACACGCACCACGAAAAGCAAAATTCACATTGGAGCAACTGCTATAAGAAGAAATGTTAATTTATCCACACTAAATCATCTAAAATGACAGAAGAAGTGGAAGAAGAGCAAGAAAGAGCTGCTCACCAATTTCATATCACAGACCTTGTATTCGGACACAACCAATCGCCATCTTGCTGCCATGCTTTGCCTGAAGTATCATTTTGACCTCTACCTCTTCCACTGCCACCATTAACATCCCTGGTATTTTCCTCTACTCCAGCAACATTGGCAGCAACCCCCGGTTCTACCACTGAATTGTATGATTGTTCATCCTTGTTTTTTGATTCTGCTATATGAACTCCAATTATATTACCATGAAAATCTTTGTTGTTAAACCATTCAACAGCAGCTACAGCAGCATGTGGATCCTCATACGTTACAGTAGCATCTCCCTTTGGTTCATTGGTCTCTTTGTCTCGATATAACCATATTTTTGGCCTGCCTGTACGTTTATCTTTCTGCAAAGCATGAATTGTAATGAAATAGGCGATAGGTCTAAAAGTTTAGAAATATATTGCAAGTTTGTAATATAACCAAGGTTGTAGAAACACAATTCAAATTGCAATTGTCAACCTAATTTTTAACCATGAATCACGCCACATTTTAAGGTTGATACTTGATATACACAACAATGAATAATAACAAGTTGAAATGCATCTTATAAATGATATATAATTCTCAATGCAATAATTATAAGCTAGAAAAATGGACATAGGTCTCTATAATCAAAACCATCAATCATGACTGAATGCAAAGCCTTTATTTTAGAATACTGAAAACAGAGCAACAAAACAACCATACACGGTACATGGAATGCCTGAGTGATGGCATAAAGTGTAAATCCCCTAGTTAAGAAGAAGAAAAACAGAGCATTGAAATAATCAAATGGGGAACACTCAACACAGTTACTTCAATTCTTTTCGTTTGACCATTTAAACTCATCAAAGTTTTCAATTTCTTTGATAAGAACTGGTGAAAGTAAAGTGCAATGTGAAAAGCAATTAATTGTTGAATCATGCAATTTGTATCGATGACAAGGAATCACACAGATTCATTCATATACTGTAAGACTTAAAATCATCAATAGTCAATACCTAGTCAAATTCTATAGAATCGCATCATGGTTCAAATAGTGACTTGTAAGATTCTGATAACTATGAATGCAAGTATAAAACAGGTAAGAAACTGTAAAAAAAAAAAAATAATTCAAATCATCACATCTATCTTACATAAAAATATAAGATTCCAACATAAACGAGATAAAATTTGTGTTAAAAATCAAATATTCATATCCCTTGTAAGATTCCCAATTTCCCCTTAAATATGAAAGAAATTAACCCAATAAGATATCATCAATTGGAATGATAGCAACAAAGACTCCATACCTTTATTAATCCAATGGTGCCAAAATATTCCGCCAACATAGTTTCATCAGTCCCATAAGGCAAGTTGCATACATAGACAGACCCATTGGCAGGAGCAAATTTTCCAGGATGGCTTGCCATGGGGCCTTAATCTCATGAAATAGAAGTAACGAAAACCACCAGAGCCTCTGAAAAAGAAGCAATGCAATTAACAAACTACAACACGCACACAAAGTAAAAAAAAAAAAAACAGAAACCAAACCAGTATCGACATAAATTAACAACCCTATCATAACCCTAACCAACATTCCTCTATAAGGTTTCACAGCAAATACAAAAAATCAAATACGGTATAAAATTATGAATCACTCATAAGCACCGGGTTTTAAAGGGGGAGATTGAGACGTTGCGATGAAAATCTTAAAATTGATTTTTCCCAAAAGCCATAACAAGGTTACTGAGTAGAACTGGTAAGGGAAAGTTCCATCGATTGGAAAACGTAGAGGCACAAGTTGATAACACAATAGGTCAGTGAACGTGTGAGTTCCTGGTTAATAACAAGGTATCAGAAACAAGAAACAAGAGGCACGTTGCTCGAGTCGTTGACACAACGGAAGCGGTTATGGAAGTTTGAAGAGAACGTGCGAGAAAGTAACGAAGAGAGAAATTGAAAGGTTAAGGTTGAATGCAGAAAGAAAAATTGAGGGTAAGAAGATACCTAGAATCGGAAAATGAATAGAAGATGAAGTAGGTATAATGTTGGATAGATCTGCGATTTATGTGTCGCTTCTCGCCACTCCCTCTCCACTCTCTGCTCCCTTCTCCCTCTTCCTATGCTAATAATCCTTAACACCTTTTATTTGTTTTTTTTCCAATCTCTTCCTTTCGTTTTGTTTTACTTAAATATGTAAAAAGTCCTGTAAAAAGAGTGAAATTAGGGGGAAAAAAACCACTGAAAATTTTGTTATTAGCAGTTGCCTGTGTTTTAATGTTCCGTCAGAAAAATGTGACGTTTTTAATTTGACTAAATATCTATTTTAATTTTTAATATTTAACACTTGTTTTAAATTAGACTAAATGATGTGTTTGTTTTACTTAAATATTTATTTTTTATTGATTAATAAATGAAACTAAAAATTAAAAAATATTTTGGTGAGATTTGAATGCACTATACCACGATATTATTAATATATAAAAATAATGATTATTATATATATAAAATAACAAGTTACATATACAACATATATAAGTAAATGTATATGATAAAATATAAATAATATATTTTTAATAATAGAAAAATTAATATTTATTATATTTAAAATGTAATATATATTATTAACATCAATATTTAATGTATTTAATTATATTATTAGTATAAATAAATAAAATTATGAATGTAAATATTTAATGTAACATTTTTTATGTTAAAATTTAATTTATTTTGTCGCACGACATTAATTAAATATTATTAGAGATTAAATTAAATTAATATAGATTAATTATAAATTTGTCTTTAATTATTATAAATTAATATAGATTAATTATAAATTTGTCTTTAATTATTATAAATTAATTGAGAATTATTAGTGATATAATAAAATGTGAATAATTAATTTTAAGTGTTAAATTAGTAATTTTAAATTTAGATTAAATGGTAGTGGTAAAATATAATTTATCATGAGGTAAAAGTGGATTTTTATTAAAGGAGATAAAATAAATTAGGAAATAAAAGATGAAATGACAAAATTGCCCTTAAGCTTTAATTGCCTTTTCCTTTTTTTCTCTCTTCTCATGCGTGCCATCAAGAATAAACCTTTTTTTTTCATTTATCCCTTGATCGTCCATTCGAGGGACTAATTGAAGTCTAGTCTCGTATCGAAACTTGAAATTGACCGCATATTTAGACTCATGGGAATAAGGTGGGTACTTTGGTATCTTCAATTTCTAGTTTCAATGACTTATTCTCTAAACCGATTTTCACTCATGATGGAGGGGGCTTTCGTTTTCCATTGCATTTTGAGCTTATTTGAAATGTGGGTATTGAGAATTCATTAATGGGTTTTCATCTTGATACCCATAAGTTACAAACCAAAGATCGACGAAGCGTTAGTCAAAGAGGAACCTGGAACTAGGAGTGAAACTAACTAAGGTAAGTTTTGGATACTTTAAAAGTATATTTTAAACCGTTTCAGTAAGGTGGATTTTGATTTCGGGGGTCGAAATGCTAACCCACTTCGGTGTAGAGGACGAGAGTCGAAAACTTGGAATCGAGGTAAGGGGAAGTTCAGAGTGTTAATTTGTAACATCCCTAATATTTTAGAAAAGTTTTAATTGGCGAAAAATATTAATAATTGCCCAACCGGATTTATTGAAATTTTGGGAACTATTAGTATTAAAAATGCAATTAGAAACAATTAAATATTGTGGGAATAAATAAATTTATTTGATTAATTAATTCTAAAATATTAAATGATGTATAATTAGGAGAAGGTAAGATTTGAAATTACAATGGGGTAAAAAGGTGAAAGGTGAAAGTAAAAGTTTAATTAAAACTTTTAAAGGAAAAAGTAATTGAAATTAAATCTTAATTTCCTCTTCTTCTTCCTCACTTCACGCGTGTATTCTTCTTCTTCTTCTCCTTAAGTTGGCCGTGACTTGCATGCCTTGAAGGGAGGTCGATTTCGCGTCGAAACTTCGAGATAACTACGTTTTTGAGATCGTGGCTTCAAGGTGAGTTTAATGGACCCATTAAAATTGAGTTATCTTCCCCTTTTCATTTTCTCTCTCTAGACAATGGCCATGCATGGAGGTGGGAGCTTCGATTTCCTACTCCTCTAGTGCATGGGAGCTCGAAAATGGTCCTTAAAGCAATGAGGGTGGTTTAACATTGATGGGTTTTGCGTTTCAACTTCCGTAGGTAGCAGAACGGACGTCGGAGGATTGAACGGTGAAACGAATATTGATTTCGGAAGTAGGACGCTGGATATAGCGTAGAGAGGGCGCTAATTACATCAAGAACGAATCGTCGGAGCTCGGAAGTTAGGTAAGGGGGTGTTCAGGTCATAATTAATTAGAATAGGTATATAAAAGAAATTGAATTATTCGATTAAATATTGGGATAATGAGAATAAATATTGAATGGTATTTGTATATGTAGGTATGTGTAAATTTGAAGCATAATTAGTTTACGATGATTTTGAGATGAAAGTGCTTTGCCTTATGATGACTTGATGAGTATAGTGGCCTTGTGATGGCGGGCTTGACAAGTAGGTCGCCCAATTGATGAGTATGTGTTTTGTGATGGCCACTTGCATTATGATATATATGAAGTATGAATATACATGTGTGATTATGTGGTGTAGGACGGCCGACGGTATGTGCAGCCCCTCGTTTCTGGCTCCCGCGGTGTTTATGCCCAGTTGAGCTACCCAGTGGTCAAGTAGGACCCAGTGGTTGAGGTGGAGAGTCAAGTAGGACTCAGTGGACCAAGCAGGGTTCACGGGGTGTCAAGTAGGACCCCCAGCTGAAGGCCGATCCTTTTAGTATCTGGATACTAGGCGTCGATTTAATATGAGAGTCAGTTGTGTTATTTGATGCATTGTTAGCATTGTATGATGATGTGAATGTGTTTCATGATAATTGTTGATTGTGATTGGCAAATTAGGGATAAAGGGATTGGAATCAAATTTTGATTGGTAAATGAAGATTGAGGACAAGAGGTAAGATAAATGGTACAAACTAAAATATAGTGAATATGTATTTTGTTATTGAATTGCCATTCTATATTAATTATGATACCAAACACTCACCCTTGCTGTTGTTTCTTTAATTTTAGTAACCAGTGACAGGGAAGAGGTTGAAGCCCCGGAGGTGCGCCAAGCGGAGAATTGATGCCAAGGAGTGCAGAGAATTATGAATTGAAGGATGTGTGTGTTGTGCTTCATATGCGTTATGTTAATATGTGTTTTCCATGTGTGCTAGACTAACTTAGATGTGATCAATGTGGTTATGAAGGTTTGTAATAAGTAATAGATGGAGATTGCATGTGGGTGATGAGAAAGGGAATTCATGATAAGCTTCATGAATTAGACATATATGTTTATGGGCAGGTCTTGCTTATTTGGTGAAGAATGGATGTTGGGAGTTGTGAATTATAGCTCCTTAGGATGTGTGTTTTAAGATTTTGGATAGTTGTTCTATGCATGAGCTAGGAACTAGCATAGTCAAATGATGATTTATGTTGTTTTGATGTAATGGAAGGAATGCAATAGCTTAAATATGTTAATTGTGGTTTGGGAAGAATGGAATGGATCCATTTTGCCAAAAATGGACTCATTGACTACCCTAAAATGCCTTAAAATGGGATAAACGCATTTAGGCGCATAAATCACTCATTTTTAGGAATTTTTGAGTGCGGTCAGCTGTCACACATCACAATTAATGTGTTTTGGCTTGTGTTAAAATTTGGTGGCATTCCGACATCGTTTACATGATCTTTGGTAGTCAAGAAGTTTATTTTGGGTGCAAAATCTGCATAATTTTTGCATAATGACAGGGTGTAATCGATTAGCCTCTAAGGTGTAATCGATTACAAGGCCTCTGTCTGTAGTATAATCGATTAGACACCAGTGGGTAATCGATTACGGGTCACCCAGGACCCTTGTAATCGATTATGCCCTGAGGTGCAATCGATTAGAGGACGCACCTGATACATTATGAGTTCCAGCAGCTTACTAATCGATTATGGGTAGTATAGTAATCGATTACGTGTCCAACAGAAACCTTGTAATCGATTAGCCAAGGTTCTGTAATCGATTGTGAACCCAACAGAACCATGGTAATCGATGAGGTCACTGATATAATCGATTAAGTACTGCCCCTGATCCAATGAACCATTCCAGGAAGCTGGTAATCGATTACTCTTTGCTTGGTAATCGATTAGGACATTGTAATTAACTATTTTCAGTCCTTTCAAGCCTTGATTAAGCAAAGGGATATCCGATTACGCTATTTGAGTAAAAGAGATAATGTTCTTTGAACATGTTAGTGAAAAATGAATGCTATTTTTATTTAGGGCTTAATTAATTATTGTTAAATGTGAAAAATTTATTATGAATATTAAACTAAACAAATATGAATAAATGTAAAATGATGAAGGACGTCACAGGTGGTATCAGAGCGGTTCTTTCTAGAGCCGGGTGAATGGGCAGTGTTAGAGAATTGTTTGAGTCCCATGTCGGACTATTTTTGCATTGTATTGTAATTGTTTGTGTGATAATTGAGTTGTAACAGGTCCACTTGGCATCATTTCCCTTGGCACTCTGGTGGCATTATGTTATGTATATGTATGAGGTAAATGCCCTATCCCTGATAGATCATTGGTTATTAATGGTGATGTGTTTGGTTATTGTAGAACTACTTTATGGCTGAAGGAACTAGTTCAGGAGGAGGAGATGATTTCTTCTCAAAATTTTCCCAACTGTTGAGTAGGACTGAATCTGGTCCCACTCTTGATAAATTCCTGAAGAGGAATCCACCTGTTTATAGAGGAGGCCATGATTATGATGGGGCTCATGTCTGGATACGAGAAATTAAGCAAACATTTGAATACTTTGAATGCTCTGAAGAACAGAAAGTCCAATTTGCTACTTATCAATTGAAGGACGAGGCTCGTGTGTGGTGGTCAAGGACTAAGATTCAGATGAATGCTGCGAGTGAACCATTAATGTGGATGAATTTCAAGCGGAGATTTCTTGCTAAATACTTTCCAGATAATTACAAAATCCGCAAGGAGATGGAATTCTTAAAACTTGAGCAAGGCAAAATGTCAGTGGTAGAATACACGTCACAGTTTGATGAGCTATGTGATTTCTATCATCCTTTTTCTCTTGAAGGAACCGAAGGCAGTAAGTGTGCAAAGTATGAATCTGGGCTAAGAATTGAACTCCGAAGTGTCATTGTTCCTATGGAGATCCGTGACTATCCTACTCTGGTAAATAAGGCCAGACTTGCTAAGGAAGTGCAGTTACAGAGAGTGTCCCAATCAAGGGACAAAAGACCCTTGAAGGCTAAAGGATTCAGTTTTAAAAAGATGGGTCAGTTTTTCCGTGGAGGCAAGTCTTCCACTACATCTTCTTCTTCGGGCCGTAGTTCTGCAGGCCGTTCTGATGGTCATTCTGGTAGCCGTGCCTGTTATAATTGTGGCCGGGAGGGCCATATTGCAAAATATTGTCTGGCCAGCCAAATTGTTTGCTTCCAATGGACAACCGGGGCATCTTAGGCCAGATTGCCCACAGAGGCAGCAACAAGATGAACATAGCAGTCGAGCTAATACTTCTATGGCCCGTGGTGGTAATTTTCAAAGAGGAGGTAGGAATAGCAGTGGTCGTGGAGGCCAACGCCCGAGGAGGACTGATGCCCAATCTAGCGGTGCTCAAAATGTTATGACTGGACGAGTGTTCGCTTTTGATGCTTCAGAGGTTGCAAGAACTGATAATTTGGTGCAGGGTAAGTGCATTATTCATGACTGTTTGGTAAATGTAATTTATGATTCAGGTGTAACACATTCTTTTATTTCTGAAAGTTGTGTGAGGCGGTTTAGGTTACCAGTGGTGTTAATGGAGAATGCCCTTAATGTCTCCACCCCTACTGGTTCTACATTCCGTGCCACCACCATGTGTGGAGGATTACCAATGCAAATTGAAGACCGTTCCTTTTGGGTAAATTTAATATGTATGCCGTTGAAAGATTTAGATGTTATCCTGGGTCTTGACTGGTTGTCTGCAAACCATGTTATGGTGGATTGTTACCGCAAAACTATAGTATTCTCTCGGGAATTGGACACTAAGAATGTGGTAAGTAATGTCTCCGCAACTTATGCTATTCTATTTACTTCAGAAGGACGGTATAATCTTAATCCCAATGATGTTCCCGTAGTGTGTGATTTTCCTGATGTATTTTCGGGAGAAATTCCGGGGTTACCTCCCAATCGGGAGATTGACTTTGCCATTGACTTGATTCCCGGGGCCGAGCCTATGTCCCGTGCACCTTATAGAATGTCTTCGGTGGAACTGACAGAAGTGAAGAAGCAAGTGAATGAGCTGTTAGAAAAGGGGTTTATCCGACCGAGTGCTTCACCTTAGGGCGCTCCGGTATTGTTGGTGAAAAAGAAGGATGGCAGTATGCGAATGTGTATCGATTATCGGCAGCTGAATAAGTTGACAATTAAAAACAAATACCCTTTACCATGAATCGATGATCTGTTGGATTAGTTGAGAGGCGCTGAGGTATTTTCCAAGATTGACTTGAGGTCCGGATATCATCAAATAAGAGTGAAATCGGAAGATATTCCCAAGACGGCGTTCCGGACTCGATATGGACACTTTGAGTATGTTGTAATGCCCTTTGGAGTGACAAATGCTCCTGCTATCTTCATGGACTACATGAATAGGATCTTCCAACCTTACTTGGATCAATTTGTGGTAGTATTCATCGATGATATATTGGTGTATTCAAAGTCCATTGAGGAACATGCACAACATCTTCGAATTGTTTTACAGATATTGCGGGAGAAAGGGTTGTATGCCAAGCTATCTAAATGTGATTTCTGGGAAGGAAGTGTGCAATTCTTGGGCCATGTAATTTCCAGGGATGGAGTATCTGTTGATCCATCCAAAATTGAAGCAGTTATGGGCTGGGAGAGACCTAAATCAGTGACAGAAATTAGGAGTTTCCTGGGATTGGCTGGTTACTATCGCCGCTTTGTTGAAGGATTTTCTCGTATTGCTCTTCCTTTGACTCGATTGACAAGAAAGGATAACCCATTTGTATGGTCAGATAAGTGTGAATTGAGTTTTCAAACTCTGAAGCGATGTTTAACTACTGCACCTGTGCTTGCACTACCAGATGTGACGAAAGAATTTGTGGTATATTGTGACGCATCTAAGTTTGGTTTAGGATATGTACTGATGCAGGACAACAGGGTGATTGCCTATGCTTCAAGGCAATTGAGACCCCACAAGCAGAATTACCCTACCCATGATTTAGAGCTTGCAGCAGTGGTATTTGCATTAAAAATTTGGCATCATTATTTATATGGTTCTTGTTTTATGGTATTTAGTGACCACAAAAGCTTGAAATACTTGTTCGATCAGAAAGAGTTAAACATGAGACAAAGGAGATGGGTAGAATACCTAAAAAATTATGATTTTGATTTGAAGTACCATCCTGGAAAAGCAAATGTTGTGGCGGATGCTTTAAGTAGAAAAGTATTACATGCAGCCTTCTTGATGGGCAAAGAGCAAGAATTGTTAGAAGACTTTCGCGATATGAACATTGGGGTTGTTGTGCAAGCTCCGAATCAAATGATGATTGGGATGCTGAAGATTTCTAATGAATTCTTAGAATCCTTAGCTGTGGCTCAGGAGGAGTATGAAGAGTTACTAGAGTTAATTGATACCCAAACAAGAGGGAAAGATATGGAGCTAATCAAAGGTACTGGTGGAATTTGGCGGTTCAGAAACCGAGTTGTAATGCCTGCAAAAGGTGACTTTAGACAGGCCGTGTTAGCTGAAGCACATAAGAGTTCTTTTAGCATTCATCCTGGTGTTACAAAAATGTACCATGATTTGAAAAGAGAGTTCTGGTGGCCAGGCATGAAACAAGCAATCATAGAGTATGTAAGATCCTGTGTGGTATGTCAGAAGTGTAAGGTCGAACACCAGAGGCCCCCAGGTCTACTTCAACCTCCGGAGATTCCATTATGGAAATGGGAAAGCATTACTATGGATTTCGTATCCGGGTTACCCCATACCCGTTCTGGTTGTAATGCAATATGGGTAATTGTGGATAAGCTGACAAAGAGTGCTCACTTCTTAGCTATGAATATGAAATGGTCATTGGACCGGTTGGCTAGATTATACATTGCAGAAATTGTAAGATTACATGGTGTACCTGTGAGTATTATTTCAGATCGTGATCCTCAGTTTACTTCCAGGTTCTGGGGAAGTTTACAACAGGAATTGGGTACTGAACTGAGGTTGAGTTCTGTTTATCATCCCCAGACTGATGGCCAGTCTGAGTGTACAATCCAGACCTTGGAAGACATGCTTAGAGCTTGTGTACTGGAGCAAGGTGGTTCATGGGAGAGATACCTACCATTAGTGGAATTTGCTTATAATAACAGTTACCATAGTAGCATTGGAATGGCTCCTTATGAAGCTTTATATGGAAGACGGTGTCGTACGCCTTTATGCTGGAATGAAGACAGAGATGCAATCCATTTGGGGCCTGAGTTAATTCAGGAAATGAATGATCAGGTGATAATGATTCGTGAAAAGATGAAAATTGCACAAGACCGTCAGAAGAGTTACTATGACAATCGTCATAGGCCACTTGAGTTTCAAGTGGGAGGTTGGGTGTTCCTAAAGGTTTCACCTACCAAAGGTGTAGGCCGGGTACTGAAGAACCATAAGCTTAACCCGCGGTATATTGGACCATATCAGATTCTGGAGAGAATTGGTGATGTTGCTTATCGATTAGATCTTCCCCAATCGTTAACTAATATTCACAATGTATTTCATGTGTCACAACTTCGAGCGTACATTCCTTGTGACTCCATGATTGTACCTGAAGATTCTATTGAGCTGAAGGAAGATTTGACTGTAGAGGTGACACCTATTTGTATCGAAGGATATCGAGCTAAACGATTGAGAAACAAAGAGGTACCATTGGTGAAGGTGAAGTGGCAGAATATAAATGGAGTGACTTACACATGGGAGTTGGAATCAGACATGAGGCGAGTGTACCCCGATCTTTTCAATGAGGTACGTTGATTTCGGGGACGAAATCCCTTTTTAGGGGGGGTGGATGTAACATCCCTAATATTTTAGAAAAGTTTTAATTGGCGAAAAATATTAATAATTGCCCAACCGGATTTATTGAAATTTTGGGAACTATTAGTATTAAAAATGCAATTAGAAACAATTAAATGTTGTGGGAATAAATAAATTTATTTGATTAATTAATTCTAAAATATTAAATGATGTATAATTAGGAGAAGGTAAGATTTGAAATTACAATGGGGTAAAAAGGTGAAAGGTGAAAGTAAAAGTTTAATTAAAACTTTTAAAGGAAAAAGTAATTGAAATAGGAAATGACCAAACTGCCCTTGAGTATTAAAATCTTAATTTCCTCTTCTTCTTCCTCACTTCACGCGTGTATTCTTCTTCTTCTCCTCCTTAAGTTGGCCGTGACTTGCATGCCTTGAAGGGAGGTCGATTTCGCATCGAAACTTCGAGATAACTACGTTTTTGAGATCGTGGCTTCAAGGTGAGTTTAATGGACCCATTAAAATTGAGTTATCTTCCCCTTTTCATTTTCTCTCTTTAGACAATGGCCATGCATGGAGGTGGGAGCTTCGATTTCCTACTCCTCTAGTGCATGGGAGCTCGAAAATGGTCCTTAGAGCAATGAGGGTGGTTTAACATTGATGGGTTTTGCGTTTCAACTTCCGTAGGTAGCGGAACGGACGTCGGAGGATCGAACGGTGAAACGAATATTGATTTCGGAAGTAGGACGCTGGATATAGCGTAGAGAGGGCGCTAATTACATCAAGAACGAATCGTCGGAGCTCGGAAGTTAGGTAAGGGGGGTGTTCAGGTCGTAATTAATTAGAATAGGTATATAAAAGGAATTGAATTATTCGATTAAATATTGGGATAATGAGAATAGATATTGAATGGTATTTGTATATGTAGGTATGTGTAAATTTGAAGCATAATTAGTTTATAATGATTTTGAGATGAAAGTGCTTTGCCTTATGATAACTTGATGAGTATAGTGGCCTTGTGATGGCGGGCTTGACAAGTAGGTCGCCCAATTGATGAGTATGCGTTTTGTGATGGCCACTTGCATTATGATATATATGAAGTATGAATATACATGTGTGATTATGTGGTGTAGGACGGCCGACGGTATGTGCAGCCCCTCGTTTCTGGCTCCCGCGGTGTTTATGCCCAGTTGAGCTACCCAGTGGTCAAGTAGGACCCAGTGGTTGAGGTGGAGAGTCAAGTAGGACTCAGTGGACCAAGCAGGGTTCACGGGGTGTCAAGTAGGACCCCCAGCTGAAGTCCGATCCTTTTAGTATCCGGATACTAGGCGTCGATTTAATATGAGAGTCAGTTGTGTTATTTGATGCATTGTTAGCATTGTATGATGATGTGAATGTGTTTCATGATAATTGTTGATTGTGATTGGCAAATTGGGGATAAAGGGATTGGAATCAAATTTTGATTGGTAAATGGAGATTAAGGACAAGAGATAAGATAAATGGTACAAACTAAAATATAGTGAATATGTATTTTGTTATTGAATTGCCATTCTATATTAATTATGATACCAAACACTCACCCTTGCTGTTGTTTCTTTAATTTTAGTAACCAGTGACAGGGAAGAGGTTGAAGCCCCGGAGGTGCGCCAAGCGGATAATTGATGCCAAAGAGTGCAGAGAATTATGAATTGAAGGATGTGTGTGTTGTGCTTCATATGCGTTATGTTAATATATGTTTTCCATGTGTGCTAGACTAACTTAGATGTGATCAATGTGGTTATGAAGGTTTGTAATAAGTAATAGATGGAGATTGCATGTGGGTGATGAGAAAGGGAATTCATGATAAGCTTCATGAATTAGACATATATGTTTATGGGCAGGTCTTGCTTATTTGGTGAAGAATGGATGTTGGGAGTTGTGAATTATAGCTCCTTAGGATGTGTATTTTAAGATTTTGGATAGTTGTTCTATGCATGAGCTAGGAACTAGCATAGTCAAATGATGATTTATGTGGTTTTGGATGTAATGGAAGGAATGCAATAGCTTAAATATGTTAATTGTGGTTTAAGAAGAATGGAATGGATCCATTTTGCCAAAAATGGACTCATTGACTACCCTAAAATGCCTTAAAATGGGATAAACGCATTTAGGCGCATAAATCACTCATTTTTAGGAATTTTTGAGTGCGGTCAGCTGTCACACGTCACAATTAATGTGTTTTGGCTTGTGTTAAAATTTGGTGGCATTCCGACATCGTTTACATGATCTTTGGTAGTCAAGAAGTTCATTTTGGGTGCAAAATCTGCATAATTTTTGCATAATGACAGGGTGTAATCGATTAGCCTCTAAGGTGTAATCGATTACAAGGCCTCTGTCTGTAGTATAATTGATTAGACACCAGTGGGTAATCGATTACGGGTCACCCAGGACCCTTGTAATCGATTATGCCCTGAGGTGCAATCGATTAGAGGACGCACCTGATACATTATGAGTTCCAACAGCTTACTAATCGATTATGGGTAGTATAGTAATCGATTACGTGTCCAACAGAAACCTTGTAATCGATTAGCCAAGGTTCTGTAATCGATTGTGAACCCAACAGAACCATGGTAATCGATGAGGTCACTGATATAATCGATTAAGTACTGCCCCTGATCCAATGAACCATTCCAGGAAGCTGGTAATCGATTACTCTTTGGTTGGTAATCGATTAGGACATTGTAATTAACTATTTTCAGTCCTTTCAAGCCTTGATTAAGCAAAGGGATATCCGAAAGTAAAAGAGATAATGTTCTTTGAACATGTTAGTGAAAAATGAATGCTATTTTGATTTAGGGCTTAATTAATTATTGTTAAATGTGAAAAATTTATTATGAATATTAAACTAAACAAATATGAATAAATGTAAAATGACGAAGGACGTCACATAATTAATTTAGAAATATTGTTCGACATCGCTTGACGTTTGAAAAAAAATATTATTAGCATTAATTAGCTAGTTTCATTATGAGCTAATTTTAGAATGGATTTATATATAAATGTATGTTGTGAAGACTTATTTATATTCAAACAAGAAATTAGGAATCTAAAATAAACTTGTCTACTTAAAATGCCTAAATCATTGTGTGATTCAATTTTTCTTTGGAAAGACTTTCCATGGTGAGGTTTGAGCCTAAAGGGTCAATTCATCGAAAAAAATTTAAAACCCGCACTTTCCTTGATTGAGTGAATCTCATCGTCATTGATGTTCTAGAACTTGTTTTTTAATCAATTCAAAATGGCTTTGATAACATGTCATAAAATGAAAAGGCAGAATTAGGATTTATTCTTAAACCCTAGGATGTTGTACAATAGAATAGACCCTTAGTTACCCTTCTGGAGCCAAAAATAATTATTCATTAAAAACCCCCAGTTGATTGATTTTCCTGATGAAAAGAAATAGGAATTAAATGGAGCAATTACAGAAACAACAAATACAAATGAAATATATATTATGGGAAGCAGAAAAAGGCAATAAAAATAAATATTGGATAGTCAACTTAAAAGGCTATAAAAAAATTTGCTCTGTTTAATTCCTAAATTTTTGTTGAAAATTAAATCATTCATCACGACTTAAACCATTTTGTACCTCCTTTGTCTTGGAATTCCTTCCCTAGTAATATGTTCCCCAACCCTGTAAAAAGCCTTTTGACTATGACATGCTTTCTGGTGGTTCAGAGAACAGACTTAGAATGGGGTTGAATAAGTCTACTGTAACATCCTAAAAATAGGATTTATTATTAAAACAAGGTTTAAAGAGGGATTCAAAGGCAAATGGGAAATTAATTTGAACAATTGTTAAAATGATAGATACGTCCCTAACATTTGCCGCAATAACGGACGCGTCCCTAGATGTTTTAAAAGCTGAATTTCTCTTCCTTTTCTTCTAAAAGCTTTGGGAGAATAGAGAGAAACCATTCTTCTTCATCTTCTTCTTCTTTCCATCCTAAATCATCACCTCTAATCCTTCCTTTTTTAATTTCTTTTAAGGATCATCAAATTGAAGTGGAATTCAT
This sequence comes from Clitoria ternatea, assembly GCA_037962975.1. NCBI lineage: Eukaryota > Viridiplantae > Streptophyta > Magnoliopsida > Fabales > Fabaceae > Clitoria > Clitoria ternatea. Next base: position 72,452,556 of record CM075676.1, read on the forward strand.
CTTCTTCCTCTCATCTCATCTCACGTGGAAGCTGGGCTTGTAGGGAGAGAACTCTAAATTCCTTAATTCAAGGTAAGAATATGAATTATTGTGTAGAAATATGATTTAATCCTTAAACCTTTTAATTTCTTGAATTTCATAGAGATTGGAAGCCGTTGATGAGTTGTGAGAGCTTAGGTTTTTCAAGAACCTAGAGTTTTTTATGAAAAAGTGAAATTAAAAGGCTTCTTGATTGCTAATCTTAGAGAATTGAAGCTTAATAGTGATTGTTTCAATAAACTAGGTAGCTTCGGAAGGCTTCGGAGCTAGAGGTTTGATTCGGAACTTACGAAAGCGAGAGAATTACACTCAATAGCTCGAGGAGCTTCTGGAATCGTTTATTCCAGGTGGGGGGAGCATTTACATTTTAAATGTATAGTTTATGAACGGTATCAGGATAATATCGTTATCTTTAATGAGAAATTTTGAGTATGTAAGACATGTGTGATATATTATGAGATATGATGTCTTCCGTTTATATGTGAGTGGTATTGATCTTGAATTTATATGAGATATGAAATGTATATATGATGTGTGAATTTATGATGATTCCTATACGTGAGATGCAGTAGGAAATATGATGATGATATGTGATTAATGTTGATGATATGAATGATATCCATAATAATGAATGCATGAGATGCATTTGATAAGCATGGGATGCTTGTATGATGAATGAATATGAAATATAATTGTGGTTTTGAGGATTCCACAAAAAGACCTTGGGTGGGACTCAAGGCAAACCTCTTGAACGGGGCTCGGGGTTTAGCCCGTGACACTACCGTTGTCGCTGGGAGTGATTGTGTCACGTGAAAGGGCAAACGGTTTGGTACTAGTAAAACGGCCGGATCAGCTGAGAGCTGAGTTATGGCTGAGAGCCAGTGTTGCAACACAAAACTAAAACTTAATAATGGATCCATTTGATTGATCATGTGATTGCATTGATGAATGTTGTTGTGAACAACATGAGTTTATGATCATTGTGAAGGAATAAAATGTAATGAGATTATGTGATATGGTTATGAGTTATATGTGGTTATGAATTGGACACTTGATCCGATTCAATAACTGTCATTTAACATGTAGTATGTTCACCCATATTTATGATTGTTTTTCAGTGGATATAGGATGCAGTGAAGGCATATGAGAAGGCATTCAGTGGAAATTAAAGTATTATGTATATATTGACACATAATATCTTTTGATAGTATGTTAAAGCCTTGGCCGACTCTTGATGATATTTTATGATATGTATGAATGATTTTGAGGGTTTGATGATGGATAACTTCACTTTGAAGTTTGTAATATGAATATGTATATATTTATGACATATACTATGTGTTGAATTCATAGAATGTGAAATGATTTATATGCATGAATTGGAAAATTAGGAATTGGAAGTGTGAAATTGAGATCCGATGAATTGTTGAGTCATCAGAAGGAATCGATAGATTCCCTATATCAATTATGAGTTGTCCATGTAGGTTTTGATGTATTTGAATGCAAATTGATGGATTAGGTGCATGTAAATTGCATAATTGGACCATAATGCATTTTTATGCATAAGTTGGTCATATGTCTGAATTTTGGCAAACGGACAGCGCCAATAGCTCCGAAACGGTGAAAATATAGTGCCCATGAAGTTTCATAGTAATCGGAGTTAAAACGGGCAAAATAGGTAGATAGGAAGTCAATTTAGATGTTTAAAGCTGTCAATCTCGCTCAAGCGAGTCAAATTTCGCTTGAGCGAGCCATTATACGAGTTTGGGTATGCATTCTGGTCAAATTTCGCTCAAACGAGCACAATTTCGCTCAAGCAAGTGTCATTTTCGCTCAAGCCATTGCCAATTTCGCTCAAGCTGGCTGACGGGGTCTGATGCTGTTGCATTTTCGCTCAAGCGAGAGCCTGAGCAAAAATTTCGCTTAAGCGCCCAAAATCTCACTTAAACAAGATGATTCAGCTTTTACTCTCTTCATGAAAGTTGTAGATAATTTTGTCTCCATAGTTTTAATACCTAATTTGCATTGATCAGAGTTCGGTAGCCCGAGTTATGCCCAAAATACTAAAGGGTGTTCATGGTGAAAATTTCAGCAGGGCTGATTTTATAAATTTGCGAATTGGGCAATCTTCGGGGCATAATTAGCCCTTGACTTTTTCATAACAATTATAGGTATTTGAGTTACGGATGTTTACAAACTAGATTTGTCCCGATTGGAGTTATATAACTCCGATTTGACTCAATTTATTGAGTGGTGCTCAAGGAGCCGGTGTGTTGAAAAATTTTTTTTGGGCCATTTGGGAGCCCCAAACTATAGAATATGTTATGAGGGACCCATTGAGTCATATAGGGACATCCTAAGATGAGTGTGAATAAAAAAAAAGATTCCCATATTCTATTTATTTATTTATTTATTATTATTATTAAATTAAGATTTGGATGACTTATTTATCAATTTAAAATACACTTTCCGCTAATTCTTGTGATAATCTTCATTTTGATTATCCAAAATGTATTTTAATTTAATTTTTATATTCTCATATCGCCATATATGGGAAAGGTTTATTTAATTGATCTAGGGGTAATTGTAAATATTCTTTTCGCGATCTTTCTATATTTTATTAGATTTATTAATTCGTGAAAAATCTACCCTTAATTTTATGATTATAATTAATTATATTGGGAAAATTATATTAAGGGTTATGATGTTTTATCTGTTCACTTTTTTAAACCAAAAAGTGATATTTAAACATCATTATGTTATGCGCTACAGACCAGACTTTCGGAGCGTGATACTTTGATCGAGTGAACGTATTTTCGCCAGACTTTTACTATTGATTTTAACAATAATAATGCACCAGAATGTTAATAGTAAAAAGTAAAAGAGAAAGAGACAATACACAAGCGATTTATACTGGTTCACCTCCAACCCGGAGACTACATCCAGTACCTTCAAATCTGAAGAATTTCCACTATGTAAAAATATTTTACATAAACAGCCCAAAACGAGCCTACGAGTATTATTGACTCTAGCCACTCCTGGCTTAAGCACAACCTATGCTCCAAGTATTGTTAACACCGGCCACTCCTGGTCTCAAGTATTTTTGACTCCGACCACTCCGACCACCCCATGCTTCTGAGTATTATTTTGCACGCACCCACTCCTGGGGCAGACCCGAGTATTATTTCACGAGTCACTCCTACCTCAAACCCTGAGTATTATTTCAAAAGCCTCTCCAAGCCAGGGTGTTCCCGACAGGTCTACCAGACCTGTATTTATAAAAGATAGAAAGAATTAAAACAAGATAAGCCTTTTTCTTTCCACGGCTTATGAACGACTGGAGCTTATGAGTCTTCTTTTCTTTTCATTACACTATCTTTGTGTGATAAGCTCATTTATCTCACAAGCTCTCTCTCTTTCTCTTTTCTTTTCATATGACTCTTCATTCTTTTTTTGTAATTTATTTTCTTTTGAGTCATATAATGCTCACAATTGTTCATACAAGCTCTTATTACTATGTCTTGTATTTTTCTCCTTTCTCATAATGTGAGCTATCCTTTTTACTCTCTCATGTTCTTTGATCTGCTTCCACTCTTCATAAATGTTTTTCTCTCTTCTAATATTTTTTTTGTTCTTCTAGAGATCTACATTCGGTGAAGAGGTTGATTTTGTTTATATAGACTCATCTTGTTAAGCTCAGGAAGAGGTTTGTTAATTATATAGCCGTTGAGAGATTTGTTGTATAAGAGACAAAAGTCTTTCTTGATGGAGTTACACAAAGGGTAAGAACTTTTGTTGTCAGAGAGAGACGTTCTGTACACACAACATAGATATGCGAGCTTTGAGGAGTGTGCAATCGTAGATAGAGTAGATGTAGCACTAGTTTCCCCAAGAAGGAAAACTTTGATTCAGAGAATCTCTGAATGCGTGAGATAGAGGTGAAACATAGTTGCTTTTCAGAATAAATTAAAATCCATATTGTTTAGTTAATTTTTCTTTTTGCAAATCTTTTCAATAAGTTTTTGATGGAGATGACTTATGACCGTTGATGCTTTATGTATCAGACCATTTCTAAACATTTGAAGGGAGATGATAAAGTCTGATGCTTTCGTGTTTTCTGAAGCTTGAAGTGATGTTGTTCGAGTTTGGGTCTCGTAAGTTATTCTAATATAAGAGAGTTTTGTCTGAAGCGAGTTACCAGACTTTTGATTCTTCCTTTTGTCTTGGATTGAGAAGTTCATGTTTCAATTAAGTCTTTTAGACTCTTGATGCGTGAGCTTTCTATACGTAGGCTCCCCCTTTCTTTTGTAGCTTAGGCCTTCTCCTGAAACACGTAAAATACCCACATCAAGTGATACCAAACATCTTCATTTTGTTGGAATTCCTAATGTTAGTTATCAACAAATCTCATATTTCCAGACTTTTCTTCAACACTTTCTGTTCAAACTATGGAGTTTGCGATTGATTATCAACCTTATGATAATATTTTTGATTGTGATGATTTGAGTAATACACAATCCTTGAAACACTTCGAGTGAAATTGAGAAAAAAGTACTCTCTGTCTTGACATTGAAAATTGATTCACACAAATAAATTATTTTTGGCATTTTAATAAACCCTTCTTCATCTCGGTTCCCTGCTAAATGTTTTTTATATCCTTGTGAGTTGGGTAATTCCTCAGGGACAAGCAATGAGGTTGTTGTGACTGCTTGAATATCCTCTGGTATGAATAAATTAAATTCAATCAATTGAATGTTAATTTAATTCATACGAATGGTAATTAAATCAAAGGACATAATTCACACATTAGAATTTATCCTCATCAAAATACTCCGTAAATGTGCACAATTTTGGAAACCAATTCAAAATTCCATTTTAGATTTTTGATGTCACAACCCTGTTGATTTAAATAGTACCATTAAGTATACAATTTTAGTATTATTTCTTATGACAATTCAGCCCCTAAAATGCCATGAAATTCACATGGAAACAAGTCCAAAAACCATGCATTTTAGCTTTAAAAAATTGAAACAATTTAGCCCTATTTTCCCCTTAAAATCTAACATAAATGTACCATTAAATACAAGATCAATACAGTTCCCATTCTCAACGTGAAAGCAACCCCAAAATTAGCCAAATTATTGAAGCAAAAACAGCCCCACATTTTCCCTCAAAAAGTCACGTAAATGTTGTCTCAAAATTGGTTAATTAATTAAACAAATTCAACTTCATTCTCCCTTCGTAATCCAACATGAATGTTGCCCAAAAATCAGTCAATTTGATGAGTTAAAGTCAGTTCCCTTTGCTTCTATTATTTCATGCCAACACATGCATAAAAAAGGATAAAAGGCATAATAATTAATGAAAACACAAGGACCCCACCCACTCCAACTATGCACTCACGGTTATGCATCATGTGAAGCTACAATTCTTGCATAATTGAAGCCTCCAAGTAGCCAAGACTCACGGCAAAGGAAAAGGAAATAGACAAAGCATTAAAATAATGGAAAATGAAAAAATTTAGCTTATAAATAAGGCGTTTAAGGAAATTGTAAGGGAGAGGATTTGCGGCTGAACCATTTGGATGTGGGAACACTTATTTTAGGTGTAGAAACACTTAGGAAAAATTAGGGAGTTGAAAGGAGGTGAATTGGAGTCCAAAAGCTTTAAAAATACGAGTGCAAAGCAAAAAATACAGTGAAATAACCTCTAATACAATAAAAACAACAGAAAAATAATGAGTGAGAGTGATACAAAGCCATAAATAGGGTGTATGTCAAGTGAATGAGAGTTTCTTATTTATCTCTTGTAAGATAATTGTGAAAGGATTCGAAATAGAAGCCCCGAAACGAATTTTAAACTGCTGTCAGCATATAGAAAAAATGTTTTGGGTCTTTGTACTGCTTTATCTGTCTCATTTTTTTAGAAAAGGTACTTACTGGAGTAAATTAATTTTATTTATATGTTGTGAATTTTTATTTGTTGTTTTAGTATTTATTTTGTTTATTTACAGTTTATGTTATTTACATAATTGTTTGTAATGTTTAAATTTATTCAGGTATATATTTAATTAGGGTAGTTGTCATATAAATTTTTACCTCCAGGAACCCCTTTTTTACTTTCATGCTTGAGTGATGTTGAGGCATGTTCTTATGTTTTTATGTTCTGTTTCATTAAAATACAGTATGTTGTTAAAAAAACATTTTCTAGGAATATTCATTTTTACATGAAGTTAATTAAAACATGATGTTTTATTAACTTTTTTTTTGATTTGTGTCTTTATCATATATATGTATGTTATAATTTATAATATTTCAAAAAATATTTTTGTACAAGTTTCCTCTTATTTATTAAATTTAACGTTAAAAAACGATAAATGGTAAGAGAGGTTAATTTGAGCTAGATGCTGTTTTAGCTTTAAACAAAACAAAATCCTATTCAGTAAAAATGACAAAAGAATATGCTTTTTTATCTTAATGTTGTCATTTATTTATTGATGTTCTGCTGCTATAAATTTTAAAAAAATGTTGTTTCCTAAAAAAATAACAATTTTTTATTCGATAATATTTTCTTATAAATAAATTAATTGAAACAGGATGTTTTATTAATTTGGTATTTTTTTACCATATAAATGTTAATATGTTATTTTATTTTATTTTAAAAAATGTTTTTATTTTCCTTTTCGTTATCTAGTTAATTTATTTTTTTATAAACTTTGTGAATTTTATTTTTTTCGTACGTTTTGAAGTGTGTGACATTTTATTTCTTAAGATTGTTTTTTATTTTTATTCTAAAAATCAGTGTGAATTTGTAATATGTTGAGGTTGAATTTAATTTAGTTTATTTTGGGATAAAATAATAAATTAATTACAAAAAGAATACACCTAAATAATTTTAGTAACTATTTTAAAACAGACGGTAGGAGTGTTTTCCCTACTTGTAACTGACTCCCGAACCCAAAATGGAATCTCATGACCAGTGCCATATACCGATTTTCCTGATATTTTTCTTAAATAAAAATTGGTGGTGACTCTGACATTTTTTTATTTTGATTTCTTCCTTTATTTTTATGTTTTCTTTGTCACACGTGTTCGGTTGCAAACTCGACCCGGGCCCACACCAGTCTGCACTGCGGCGTTAAACCCTCACCCGTGACATATGTGTATTGCTACTTACAAACTAAGTGGCTCATGATATTGAGAATAAAGTTAGTGACTAAGCACAAGTGGTACATTGCATGTTTGCTACATGAATAATGATATGTGTGTATTGTCAGGTGTAGTCTGAGTGGCATATTATGCTAGTGAATGTTAAAGTGAATGAAGATGAATTGGTATATGTTGTATGAGTATCATCATTGGTGGCTTAAGTGGTTTGAAACCTTTGGAATTGTAATTAATATGATAAATGATTGAACAAATGTATAGTATCGGGCATCTTGAGTGGAAAATGTAGTGGTGTTTAATTATCCTTACATGTGTTGTAAAGGAATTATGAGAAATTAGAAAATAACGATGAATGTGGAATATGACTATATATATATATATATTAAGGCTAATGTTATGCCTTTTTAGTTTTTGAGTTTTTATATTAATTGATATATTTGGCACTCACCATTTTTATTTTTTTTTCCTTTTAGTAGTCAATGACAAGAACATCATAGATACCATAGAGGCCAATTAAATGATGATGATAGGTTATGTGTATGTGTTTGTATTATGCCCATATATTGAAAATATTAATATGGGATAACATTGAGTCAAGGTAGTGATGAAATTGAGTTCCATGGGCAGCATATGTTTGATTGATGGTGATGTGTTATTATGTGATTGATAGAAGTGGATGATTAGAAGAGTTGATGTATATATGTAAATACAAATTTTGCTTTAAGAAGAGAATTGGCTATTTAAGCCAACTTAATATGTAATTTTGAGTTCTGAAGGGATTTCAAGTCCCCATAAAGTGCTAATAGGACCATATGCATATTTAGAACCTGTGTGCAATATTGAATTGTCGCTTGAATGATATTTGGTGTGTTTTACTATAGAAGTTGTTCAAAAATGAGTAGAGTGCATTTTAACACATATCTACGTGACTAGAATGAATATTTTAGTATTAATTGCTCCAACTGATTTGAAATAGGTTGCACATAGTGTTCGTAAAGTTTTGTAGCATTCAGAGGTCAAATGAGCAAGTTAGGGGTTGTGGAAGTTGGCTCAAAAGCCAAATCTACATAAAACCTACATCTGTGCTGATAGGAATCGATTACTAGGATCCTATAATCAATTACCCGTAAGTAGAAATGAGTTTTTGCACAAGTTATTATCTCGTAATCGATTACAACATTTTAGTAATCAATTACCAACTTGTTTTTGAAACTGCTCTTAATCTAGGCCGAATTGGCCCTTGTGTTCTTCACAAACATTATAGATATTTAAGTTACAGACATCTTCCCTTTGGATTCACCTTAATCGGAGGTGTGTAACTCAAGTTATACCCGAAATACTACAAGGTGTTCATTCTACTCGAAACGACCTTTCCGTTGTTCTAAGGTATAAAATCTTACGAATCAACGTAGGAAAGGTAAAACATTCTCACTACAAACTGTGTCCTTGAAGGTGACACCCCCTTTCACCTCATAACGCGCGAGGTTGGTGAGATTTGATTGAAGGAATACTCAAAGACTCTTATATTTCTCACTAAAATATGAGATATAATATCAGATCTCCACTAGACTGTTGTAAAACATAACACCATTTGAGGGCAGGTTGACACGTCAGACCTTGTACATATCGAAATAATGATTTCTAGTTAATTTTTCCAGAAGAAAAAAAAAGAAAGAGAAATTATTTTATAGAAATAATATTTTTTAATATATATATGTATATATAATGCATTTGATTCTCAAATGAAAAAGGGTCCTTCATTAATATTTTATTTTAAACTCTTGAAAATAAGAGTTTTCATCTTAAGAGATTTTAGAAATATTATACAAATTTTCAAGTATTATGGTTTAAGATAAAAAAAGATTGATTACTTAAATTTGAGTTTAAAGTAAATTAGTTTTGAATCTGTTAAAATCAAATCTATTTTTAAAAACTTTGGAGATTCTAAAAGTTATTTTAGAGACCACAAGATTTGTTAATATCACACATCAAGACTTTTAATTAAATAAAGTTTGTTTAAGTGTTATCTAATCCTTTACTTTAGCGTTTCATAATACAAAGTTTGAAGTACATAAGTTACAACTTAAAGGGAGAGTACATCAATTCCAAGCAACAAAGTTTGTGTGGAACCAAAATAGATTTATCTAAATCTGTCCTAGCTCAAGTCTATTACAAGGCAACACTCAAGAGAAAAAACTATCAAGTGTGCCTATCCCAGACTTAGGATTGTTGAGTCACGATTTTCATGAGATTCACTTTTCAGACTTAGCAAACATATCTCTCTCATAACTCTATTTATCCAATCTCTAAGTCATCAGACTCGGACCCTTCTTGCATAGAATGGTCCTCTGATCCTGACTCAATCTACTCAAATATATTTTAAAGATACCCCAGACCTAGTTTTCTTCAAGCAAGTCCACTTATGACCTGAAATAAGCAATAAGACAAGTTCGAAAGAAAACCAAGGCTCGCATTAAGAGAAAATTGAGGAAGCTACACTACGCAAATCAAAAAGCTAACGAGGATCAGTACTAAAGTCAAAAAGCTTCAGAAGGTCAACCAAGCATATTTGGCGATAGTCCATGATAAACAAAAGACAACAAAAAGGACTTTCACACTGCAATATTCAAGGTACTCTATTTTAGTGCAACATCTACATATCCTCAAATCAGACTTTTATCTTCATCTTTTTTTTCAAGTCTACTTGCTCAAACGACTATCTATTATCAATGAAATAGTAACAACTATTTAAAATGACCTATAAATAAAAAGAGACCTCGAACCTTAAAGATAGAGAACCAATCAAGCTTTTAGCTAAAAAAAACAGAGACTCTCATTCTCAATTTCTTACATTTGCTTCTTATAGACTTAGTATTTGTTTTCAACTTAGTGTATCTGTACTCAAGTTCAATTTTCTTATACACTAAGTTATCAAACACAAACACCTCTTAATATTTTCATGGGTCAAAGTCTAGTGTGTTAACCAATCTTAGTTTCTTGTGGGAAAAAGTTTGGCCTGAAGAGGCTTTGGAAAGAATACTTGGGTTTTGAGCTAAGAGTGGCTTGTTCAAAGAATAGTAGAGATTAAACCAAAAGTGATTGGAGTCAACAATACTTGAGGTATGAGAGGTACAGTTTGTGTAAAAAGATGTATTTATATAGTAAAAATTCTTCAAGTTTAAAGGTACTGAACGTAGCTTTATCATTTGGAAATGAATCAGTATAAATTCGTTGTGCATTTCTCTCTATCCCTTATTTCTTTAAGTCTAAATCTTTGTCTTTTATAGTCTGCTGTCATTTTTGTTTAAAAAGGTTTTATTCTACAAAAAGAGTTACATACTTATTTAACCTTCCTTTTAAGTCCATCTCTGAACCTTCAAAATCAACCCATAAATTCTCTAAGGAAGATTTGGAATATATTTAAGGCTTTGAAACTCAAATTATGATGGATTTTGATTTATGAATAATAAAAGGATTGTATTGAAAATTTCTACGTAAGACATAACTTATTTAAGGATTTAAAAATATATAGTTTACTGGGATGATTATGTTGTGATTCATGAGCCCTAAAAATATAATTTTCAATCAAGTTTCTAAAAGTCTTAACCAACTCAATACGCGAATAGTTCATGCATCATGATAACTCTAAAGAGAAAAGATATGATATTGCTCGCGAATAGGTTATAAAAATTGAGGATACATTAGAAGAGGTTCAATTGCAAGCCTTGAGACGAGAGAGTGTGAAAGGATGCTTCAGGGGACCTTCGGTTGCTTCTTAGTGTTGAGTACTTTCACAATAAACCTTTTCACTCTGACTTTTCTCTAAGTGTTTTCATGTCATGTCAGTAGAGTTGTTCTTTTACCTCGTGAGCAGTTATATTATCCGCATTTTGAAAAGCATCAAACTGTATTCATATTACTTATGAGTATAATTATATTTGATAGTATAATTATTATATTTATGAAAACCCTTTATTATTTATGTATATTTCTTTCATCCATATTATATTCTGATTCTCATTCCTTTCTTTGTGTTTTGATTCATATGTTTTCAATTTGATGGTTCATACACAATGGATGGTTGAATGACCTGAACAATAAATATAATATGTTTTAGAGAGGAAACTTGGTATAAATATCCCGGTCCATGGAGTTCTCTCTTTTTTTTCTAAAAATATTTATTAGTTATCCCTTATTATTATGAATGAATGTAATGATATATTACTCTACAAATTTGTTTAATAACATAATGATCATCATGAGGTATTTCAAAAATTACTGACTATTGTTGGAAAATTGGTTGACTGAGGCATGTGGAATCACACTGTCCTTAAGGGTTTATGCGCCTAAGGCGTGACCCCCCAGGATACAGCAGTCCGTCTGTGCAATACAGGAAGCAGAACTCGCAAAAGGTAGATTTTTCGATGTAAACCCAAAACGGAAAGTATCTCTTAAAATAGGCAAGTCAGATATGATTTTTCTAATAAAGGAAAATAAAGATAGCAGAAATAAATTGGTCAATTAAATGCCGTTAATGATAAAGACATTACGGAATAAATAATTTAAACGAGAATTAATTGACACATTTAATTATGGTAACCGCATCAGATATTATTTTCCATTTAAAATGTAAATAGTAACTTCTTAATAAATGATTAAAAATTTTGAAATATAAATAAAATTTCTAACAATCCCCCACATATTTCAAAAGTTTTTTTTTAAAAACAATTAGGTTTACATCATAGTGCAAATGCATCAGATCTGGTGTCTTCTAGACTATGAACCAGACCCTAGACAGATAAATTTAACTTACAGTTAATTGGTGAAGCAAAGCTTCTATGAACCAAAATCACTTTAATGTAAGATAACGGTCTACCTATCACATTACACTTCCCGACTCTTTTTGCTGTTTTCGCCGTTTTGCGCGAATAGGCCTTGCGCGTGCCTGGTGATTCATGAGTGCTCTAGAAATTTTACCATTTAATTTCATAGGAGCGGCCCCACTCCATACTCACATAGGTGTTTCCATCAAGTGTATAATGCACTTTTATACACCACCCATAAGGGATATGAAAATCATTAAAAGCTTTTAAGCTTAACCATCATTCAGTGCAGTCTAGCACTTCTCACATACACCATAGGAAGAGAAAAATAAAAGAGTGCTAGCAATACTAACTAAGTGACTTGTTATTACCCATATGAACCTTCTTCATGGGATCTCCAATCACAAAGGTTGGGTTTCCATCACCATTAGTTACAAATGGATAAGTCTCATTCCCCTCGGTGTTTGACTCACTAGTTTTTCACTTTGTGAGACTCAAGATCAAAATAATCTTTGATCCATGATTTGTAGCTACGTTACTTGATTATAATATACATGTACATGTCTCAATATAAATCTTGTTATTTGTTTTTGCCTATTGGCAATCACAGTATATGCTTATTAGCCTTAAAATTTACCAAGTAAAACAATAACATGGCCTACATTTTTAATTTAGATGACTCAAGTCTACTTAGATGCATTCTAAGTGACAACTCCTCTTTTGAGGGTAAAATAAATTCACGTAGGAATTTATTCTTGAAAAAATTATTCATTGTATCATTAAAATATAATGGAACACATAATATCAAAATTTATTCATGATAACTCCGTCAAGAATGAATTTATTCTCGTTTAAATTATTGGATTCAATCAACATCATATTTGCATCATCATATCGTTAGTATGATGGAAATCTTTACATAAATATCGCATTAAAATTAAATCCAATAATCTTTCTATAATTTGGACACTTGTGACAACAAAATCATTTTTTTAATGTCACCTATCATAAGGGATCTTATATCACCTTCATGAGAAGTTTCTCCAAAATAATAATATATTTTTAAGATATATTATCACATTTCCTTACAATCATATTTGAGCTTAAAATCATATTTGTTTCATAACAATCATATATTTAAACTACTTATTAAATCATATTAAATAACATAACTTATCGTAGCCTATCATGTAGGCATCAAAATAATATTTGAAACACAAATAATATCATAATCATATCATGTGTTACACATCATCAAGTTTAATTTCACAAATCATCATAGATAGACTCATCATCATCTTTGTCCCTTTTTTTTAATTAAACACATTAAATGCCATGCATATCACAAATTACAAAAACTCCCATAACAAAAATTTCATTACATTTATATTACTAATTAATAGTGGTAAATATGAACAACACCACTATTCTTTACTTCAACAAAAATTATTATAATTTTTTTTATTTTCATTAACGTAGGAGTTATAAAGAATATAATTAAAACTTGACATTTACAAATATGTGCACAACTTTATCATAAAGAATATATGACAAAGCACCACCCATACATCTTGAACAAAACAGTTTCTATTTTCTTTCTTAGGAAATACACACCATATAACATATACATGTAGTCCAATATATCCAAATATACCATATATTATTAATCTCATTTTTTTTCATGTGATATTCAAAGTCTTCTCATACTTGCAACATCATACGCAATACTATAAAACAACTCAAAGTTATGTCACCAAAATAGAATTTATTTCATTTGAATAGTCATAAATTCATGTGCTTATAAACATCCAATTAGCATTTCAAACAAATAAATACATAAATGGCAAATTAACATTCATCATGACTTTTTTTTTGCTAATTGAGTGCTAAGGTAAAGAGAATTTAACACCTTAGAGACAACAAAATGAAACGGCATCCTAGACATATTGAGAATCAAACTCTATAGCAAGATGAGACTTTAAAAAAAAACAAGTCTCTTATAAATTTGAGCACAAATTTTTAGCAAAAACAATAACTCAATATTTAGCATATACATATATGTCATGGATCACACATAATATATTCAACTTAAGTTTCAACCATAGTTTCAACATCATGATAATCATATATCAAGTAGTTCACCCATTTTTTTATATATATATATTGTTCATAGCAATAAAAGTTAGTGTAGAAAACACTCATCAATATCAACATTACTATAACTAGAAAGTTACACAAATGTAACAGGCTATACATATTAATTTGTAATAAAAAGTTGTTAGGAAATTAAAAAAATCATGTATTCATCTTTATTACTCACGTCGTCAGGCACACAAATGTAAAGAATATTTCATAGCACCGGGTAAACAAATTATTGTGTTGTAAATCCGTAGAATTATGTCAACCTCACATGGGATATTTCTTTTTCGTTGAATAATCATATTAATTCTAAAATTTCTAAAAGATAGGAAGATATACCAAAATTCTTCAAAACAAACAAACAACACCATGAGAAAAAAAAACATTAAAATTGCAAACTCACAATCATATCAATACTCATTTTTTTTCTCAGTAAATTTTTACCCACCAGGTGCACTGAAGCACATGTAATAATTGAAAGAATCGTTTCTTTTTCACATGTTCATGAAAAATAAAATAGATATTGATCTGTCCTGAACCTGGGGTCTAGAGATCCGGATTCAGACCAGTCACAAATAGTATGTAAATACTGTATAGAAAACCGGATGTATATGTATCCGGTGTAGGTATCCGTTGTCCTTGAGTGAGGAGAGCGGATTGGGCGTTCTGGAGATCCTTCACACCGACCTAACGCGTTGAAGTGGGCGAATGGTGGTGTCACCTGTAAAGATTCTCCGACGCTCAAGTCAGTGATTATATTCCAAGTAAGGAATGTATTCAGAGAGTAATCAGTCGTAAAAAATGAGCTGAAGGTCCCTCACTTCAATCATGAAGTGAGTTCATATACCTGATTGGCTCGATTAACGAGGATTCGTTGGTGGGGAACCACCAACTCCCATTAGCATTATTATATTGCGCACTTACCTGTATGATTGGGTCAAGTGGCTATTTTATATTGAGCATAGAGAATGTAGACTAGGATTAGGGAACAAGTTGACCATTCCCGTGAGCAGAATTTGGCTCGTAGTGCAGGGAATTATTGATCGATCCCTGTAGCAACAATCCTTGTCTTTTGCACAGTGACGTGTGTATTGTCCGATGTCATGGTGTTATCCTGAACAACCGGTACAGGGAGAACGCCTGATACGGAATTACAGTTCGGATGTATACCGATGACACCGGTTACACGTAGATGTCTTATCAAAGACGTTGAAATATGTATTGCAGATCGGATACCGGTATTGAGACCGGATCATATGTCCCCTAGCTTGTGTGAGGGACTGAATGGTTGTTCACATAAGCTACTCAACCTGCGAGAGGTCTTAATATCGGCAAGCTTACGTGTGTAACAGTTCCTTAGCATCTGTTGTCATTCGTAAAGAACCGTTCTAAAATTAATAGATCCGACCTGTCGATGCGGCTACAACGGATTCAGAAAAAGATTCGTTGTACGAGAATTTCAAGAGTTTATTGGAATTGAAAGCTCTTGAAGTTCGTGTAACGGCTGTAAAGCGCGAATTGCGTTGCATGATTGGACATTAATGCTTTTAATCACGTGGGCAAGTAATTATTGCGTCTGAGATGAAAATCTCATTAACCGTCATTTTGGGCTTAATGGGCCTGAAGTTTTCGAAACATTTGGGCCTATTGGATAGCCCTTCGCTGAGTCGCTATCGTTTTGGCGCCCAAGAATTTGGAACGCTTGTGCCGTTTCGCTTGTGAACGAATGCGTTTTATCGAGAATGACACAACTTCAAGAGGGGGTAACCGAACCTCTTCGTTTCCTATAAAAGGAACACTTAGTGGATTCTGGGTTCCACTCGTTTTTGTTTACTTAACAAAACTCTGCAGAAATATTGCAAGGAAGTTTGTTGCCTGCACTGCGAGGGTTTCTTCGTTCCTCAAATTCATCACTGCCATCTGAGGTAACTATCTCTTCCTTGTCGCTCTAGTTTTGCTTTGGTTTGCTACTCTTAGTTATAGAAAGTAGGCTTCATCTAGGGGGGAATCAGTTTCCCGCAACCCTGATAGTCGTGGGGAAGAATCCTTGTAATTCTTCCTAAGACTGAATCGTGTCGCTCAGAAAGGGGATCTTACTCACTGTGGGAAGTGACCTTTCCCTTCTCAGAGTCGCCCTCTGATTGTAATTGCTTTTAAAATGCAGTGAGTAATGATTGCAACTTTCTGACAAGATTTTATTTCTTATCGTAGATTAAGGAGTTCGATTTAGAAAATCCAAATGGCCACTGGAGAGGGAACCTCTGGAAATAGCTCTATTTCGAGGACAACTGAAGGTCTCTATAGCGTAGTTGCTTCGAGGCTGAATTGGGAGGAGGTTCAGGCTAAATGGCCTTTCTGTTGGGTGTCCAGCGAGTTTAAAGACTTGGCCTCTCGTCATGCGGATGAGGAGGGATCCCGGATTCAACCGAGGTTCACGCTGAGTACGGATAAAGAGACGAAAAAGTGGTATAGGGTTTACGCACCACTTCCGACAGAACGGATATGCTATGTCGTCCCTAATGACCGCTCTGTATATATGTACGACTTTATTTTTCATTTTCTGGGAGTTCGTTTCCCTCTGACCGAACTCCAGATGGGCGTCTTGAAGTTTCTGAACTGTGCACCCTCCCAACTTCATCCCAACGGTTGGGGCCTCGTCCGAGCTTTGGAGGTCTTGGGTGAACATTTTAATTTTACACCAACTGTAGCGATGCTGTTCTATTACACCCAAGTAGTTCGAAGGGCAAATAAGCAGGGTGGAGTTGGTCTGGTGACTCTTCGGACTCTCTGTTCCTTTGTGAACTTTGAGTCTTATACGGATTCTGCCAAGGTCGATGGGAAGTCCTTCAAGACTTATTTCACTCGCATATCCATCAAGAAGGGCAAACCAATATTTTGGAAGGATGAAGAGGGCGTCGACAAATTTCCCTTGAGTTGGACACACAAACACTTTCTCTTGAGCTCTCACGCGTACTACACTGATCAATCCGATCTGTCTCGTGATACGTCGAGAGTGTTGTTCGCACTTGAATCACACACTACACGTCGTCACGTCTTTTCGTGTAGGCGTTTGCTAAGTAGCTCAAGCGGAGTCCGGGAGGAATATTTGCGTATTTCTCGTTTTATTTCACCCTTTCTCCTTTACCAAATATATATAAAATATTTATAGTTGCTAACATCTTGTGTTTGTTCATGTAGGTGAAATAGAACAAGAAACTCCAGAGATGGATAAGTTAAAGAAATTCAAGGCGGCGGGTAAGTCCGTTGCTCGTGAGAACGAGGTTAAGCCCAGGCCCTCAACTAAGGATCGTCCTGAATTAATAATATTGACCTCGGATGTTGAAGGGGACGTTCCGTTGGTTGAGGGCGGTTCCTCTGCCGCTGATGTAGCCACGGGTCATCCTCAAGTTTCTGAGAGGAGAAGAAAAATTAAGAATGACTCAGTGGAAGGCCCGTCCAAAAAGCGCAGAACTCCGGAGGATAAGCCTGTTGAAACCTCGGAAGCAGCAGCTGCTACCTCTGGAGGTAAAGGGATTACTGCCGGGGTTTCTGGGGCGAAGCCGACCTCTTATCCAACCAATTCGTTTCTCACCCCCTTCCTCTCCTATGAGGGTTCTACTCCAGCCACTCTTCCACCACCGATGTACAAACTCCGGCCTACGCTCAGTGCTAAAGAAATTAAAGGAGTGTGTGAGGCCGGAAGGTGGCAGTTAGCCGAACTCGCTGGAATGCTTTCCTCAGTCAGCGAGTTAGCTGACAACGTCGATAAGGTTGAAGAGCTGAGTGATAAATTAGAAGAGCTCAACCTTTCCTCGGAAAAAGATAAAGCCTCCATGAAGTTAATGGAAGATCGTCTCACCAAATCTAAGGAGTTCGGAGAGATGATGACTAAAGAGAATCTCAAGCTCAAAGGCGACCTCAAAGGCTTGGAAGGCAAAGTGGCAGAGAAGGAGGAAGAACTCCGTAGCAGCCAGGATAAAAATAAAGTTGCTGCTGAGGAGTGGTCTCAAAGGGAGAAGAAGCTCCTTCTTGAGATAGAGGGACTGAAGGCTGAGAAAACGAAGTCCGGAGGATTGAGTGAGGAGCTGTCAAAGTTGCGAGAAGAATTGGCTACGGTGAAAGCTGATAAGGAAGAAGCCATTGACATATGCAACCGGGCTGTTGAAGAAGCCTTCGGCCTGGCCATACGCCAAATCTTCTATCGCAACCCCACTGCGAAACTTAGCCTCTATGGAATAGATCCGTTCTATGAATTCCATGGGGGAAAGTTAGTCGCAGTGGTTGATGATAGCCACGAAGATCCTCCGATGTCCCTGTATGGTTTGCCCCCTCTTCCCGAGGGTCAAACTATAGGGCCGGACTTTGTTCTTCCTGTGTCCGAGGTTCCTTCTTCTGAAGAAAGGGCTGAGGCTCCTGGAGGGGAGACTCCTGTGGAGGTTCCTAAGGAAGGTGCACAAGAGCCTGGTGCTGAGGAGGCACAGAAAACTGAAGAGCAGATTCCTCCTCCGTAGTTTTCTTTTTCATTTACATGTATAGTTGTGTACCGGGATCAACTCCGGATTTTGAACTATTGTGTACAGCCTTGTTTTTAATGAATGAATTCCATTTAAGGCATTTGTCTTCATCGTTTCATGCATATATAAATCGTTGCTAATCCGTTCTGTATAATTAATCTTAAGGTCAGATTGAAATAACTGCCTCAGAAGATTAAACAATATATAAATTTAGAACGGCGAAATATATACATGTCCCCAAGTATGTGTTAAGAAAAAGGTGCCTGTCTTTGGGGCATGATCCTTAATTCTCTTAATTCTCTTGGGGAAAGATGGGTCGATCTGCTGTTCAGTAGAGTAATGTAACAGGACGGATGACAGTATTTTATTCATGTTATTCTCACTGGAGAAAACTATGTCGTTCATTGTAAGAGTATTGTTCCAAATTTGGGGAACTGCAAAGGTGTAAGGAAGTGGTGCTTGAGTCCTCCATCATAAGGATGATGATGGGAGTTTTTCTACGCCAGGAGTTACGTCATTATATCACAGAGTAGGTGATAAAGAGTATCCGTCCTGGGAGAATACCACTTGAAAGTGAAAGTGCGGACTGACTTTCAGAATTTTCCGTCATAGGAATGATTATATGAATTGATCATGCCAGGTGTTTTGTCGTCAAATCACTTCATAAGTGATTGAGATCATCCGTCTTGGGGATGTGTATAGTACCAGAAGTTATATCGTCGGATCACATAATAGGTGATTGAGATCATCCGTCCTTGAGGTTTGTATGGCGCCAGGAGTTACATCGTCATATCACAGAATAGGTGATTGAGATCATCCGTCCTGGGCAGGTATACCATGTCAAGGAGTTACATCGTCATATCACGTAATGGGTGATTGAGATTATCCGTTCTGGAAAAGTGTTAGTCCTCAAATTTTCAATAAAAGCTTAAATAAAAATTTTATAAAAATTATAAAAATAAGTTTAATTTGTTAGAAAATTAGGATTTAAATTCAATAAATGGATGTTGTTGGAAATAAATCTGCCCTTGATCAATTTTCTCTAGTTTTGCAGCGAAAAAGTTAAGAAATCAAGAGAAAATTACACTGGAGGAGCTGACGCGTAGCCTCACCCCACGCGTAGCATCAAGAGCTACTTTTGATGCTGACGCTACGCATCAAAGCCACGCGTAGCGTCAGTGCTGCGTGTTCTCCACTCCCACTTTGGCCAACCACTCCACTTTGACTCAATAATGGGTACCCCACTCAGCCCAAGGGCCACCCCAATCAGCATAAATGGCCAAAAACTCGTGGAAACATGTTCAAGTGGCCAGGCATGATCAAGATTAATTATTGAAAGTGGCCATTATCAAGTGTTTAATGGAGGCTGAGTCAGGAGTCTGACGCGTAGCGTCACAGGGACGCGTAGCGTCAGCACCCTTACTCAGCCCTATAAATAGGGCCATCCAACACCATTCATAGCATCCCATTCCATACACTTCTCTTCTTTTCTCTCTTGTACTCGACTCTGAGTACTTTCTTTTGTGAGTTGTAGTTCTAGAATAGTTTTCTAGATACTTGAGTGTGTTTCGGTGTATTGTGATCGTTGTATCGTGAAGTTTCCATCGTCTTCTTCGTAATGTCAAACTCTGTAAGTGTTGTTTTTACTTTTACCATGTGTAACTAATTTGTTTATGTTGGAATTGGTGAACTAATCTATTGAGTATAATGTTGTGAATTCGACCTCTGCATGTTTATGATTCAAGTCTATGTTAGTATTTCAACCTTTTATTAATATGAACGTCAAACGGGAGAATGATTTTCATGTGTATCGAAACTGGTTTTATTAGTGTAAATGTCAAACGGGAGAATGATTATTTATGCCGTATTGAAACTAGTTTTGACGAAAGTAAAAAGTTGGAATACCCTTGGTATCTCAATTCTATAGGGGTTGTTAACCATTGTTGCCATAAGGCCAGGTCTTAATGCAAATTTTTACCGAGAAAGCTCATGAGGGATCGGACTTTACGGTGAATTCTTAGAATTTATATCACGAGGGATCGGTTATAATGATTTTAAGCTGCAATGACATGAAACTTGATGATTAAATATGCATGTCTTGAGTTCCTCATTTTTATTCTAGATTAGGGATCCAATTTCCAACATAATTTGTTTATCTGTGTTTATTTCAAGTATCTTACCTATTCTAGATTGCAACTCAACTTTTTAGATAGATTTTATTTTCTTTTTATCTCATGAATCACTCAATCATGCTATCTTGTGAATACTGTATAAACTGTATATAAATCATTCTTTTGTTTATAATTTCCTTCACATTTACCATAGTAAGTAAAAGATTACTGTTGTTATTGGACTTTCAATCCCAGTGGAACGATATCTAAATTTTGAAAACTACAAACGATTGGTGCGCTTGCCAATTCACAAAACCCGGTTACACCGAGGGTTAACAAGTTTTCTGGCGCCGTTGCCGGGGATTGAATTGTTTCAGTAAAATAGTAAATTTTTAATTACTGTGGTAAATATTTTTTTTTACTTTAGATAATTTTTTTTATTTATTTCTTATCGTTATTACACTAACTTTCTTTGTCTAGTTTGTGTATGCAAACTCGATCTACCGCAGGTAAAATTTATTTTGATCCTGAGATAGAAAGTCTTTGAAATCTAAAACACAAACTAATTATTCTTCTACTTCAAAAATTTTTGAAAATTCAAATATGGCTGCTGAAAGGAGAACATTGGGACAGTTTGCTGCTATAAATGGTCCACCCCGAGTTTCGGGAATGTTTCAAGGACCAGTTTTACCAGTGGAAATTAAACCTGCCACTTTAAATATTATTCAAAACAACCAATTTGCTGGTTTAAATCATGAAGAACCATATGAACATTTAACTGTTTTTTATGAATTATGCAGCACAATTGGTTTTGAACCCAATCAAGAAGAGTCTGTTTACATGAGACTCTTTCCTTTTTCATTGATTGGGAAAGCAAAAGAATGGTTTAAATCTTGTCTACCGGGTAGTTTTGCAAACTGGTCCGATATTGAAAGAAAATTTTTGGAAAGATTTTATTCTCCTTCAAAATATTTTGAAGCAATGACAGCCATACACTCTTTTTCTCAAAATAATGATGAATCATTAGGAGAGACATGGGAACGATTCAAGGCACTCTTGAGAAAATGCCCAAACCACAACCTGAATGATGCCGAGAAGGTAAGAATCGTTTACCATGGTTTATTGCCTCAGTTCAAGATGATGTTAGATGCTTGTGCAGGTGGTTCTTTAATGAACAAGACTGTGGAGGAAGCCATAGAAATATTGGAATCAATGGCTATTAGTGACCGACAAGCAAAGCATGAAAGAGGTAATATGCAAAGGAAACCAGGAATGCTCGAATTGGGAGTAAATGATGCAGTGTTGGCTCAGCAAAAATTACTGACCCAACAAATTGAAGTTATGAGCAAGCAATTGGAAAAACTTCAAATTGCTCAAGTAGCATCACCACCCCCTGCTCAACTTAAAGCATGTACGCACTGCATGGGAGAACAACCATGTGGTTACTGTGGAAATGAGCAAGAGCAAGCCAATTTCATGAACCATCAAAGAGCACCCTTAGGTAATTTTCCTTTTAATCATGGAAATTCTTTTCCTAACAATTACCTGCAGGGTTGGCAAAATCAGAATATTGGCTGGAGACAGGACACTGGACCTTCCAACAGACCTCCTAACAATCAATTCAAGCAACAACAAACTGACAATGCAAGGTTGACAAGAATAGAGGAAGCTATTCAACAGTTATTGCAGTTTGTAGAGACAAATGAAGCTGCCCGAAAAGCATCAGATATACAAATGGGTCAGCTTGCAAAAGAGATAGCCGAATTAAAGAGTTCTGGGTTTTCTGCAAACACTCAAAACCCAAGGGAACAATGTAATGCTGTTTCTTCTGATATTGTAAAAATTGATTGTAAAGAAAAGAGTGAGAAAAAGAAAGAAGAAGAAAAAGAAAGTGAAAAAATAGAAAAAAATGAAAAAAATGAAAAAGAAAAAAATGTGCAAATAGATACAGAGCAAGAAACAAACTGTATAACCCCGAAAAAATGTAAAGATCCGGGGAGTTTCACCATTCCTGTAACAATCGGAAATATCAACATCAGGAATGCGCTATTAGATTTAGGGGCTAACATCAACTTGATACCCCTAGATTTAATAAAACGCATTGGTGAATATGAGCTAAAAGAAGCAAAGACAGAATTACAGTTTGCGGATCGCTCTGTCAAAAAGCCTTTTGGGATTGTGGAAGATGTATTGGTAAAGGTTGACAAATACCACTTCAAGGTTGACTTCGTGGTACTGGATATGAAGGAGGATACTGAGATCCCCCTGATCCTAGGAAGACCTTTCATGAAGACTGCAAAAATCAAAGTAGATGTTGATGAAAGTATGGTTGCAGTCAAAGTTTATGGAGAAGAAGTAAGCTTCAGTGCTCATGAACACCTCAGGATAAGCAATGAGGAAAAAGTTTACCCTTCAACCAAACCAGGTATATCTCTTCCCAATCAATTAAATTGTTTTGAATTAACCGATGCTTTGAATGATGAAAAACAGGTAATTAGGCATCGGAAAAGAAGAAGAAAGAAGAAAAAGACAGGTGACTCCTCAAAGAATATTGGGAAACCACCTGATTAATCAGAGGTAATGTCTGGCTGGAGACATTAAACCTAGCGCTCAATGGGAGGCAACCCATTCTTTTCTTTTTGTTTTTAAGGTTGTTTTAAAAAAAAAAAAACACAAAACAATTTTTTTTTAACTGGTTTAAAAGAAAAGGGGTTTTTAAACTGAAAAGGTTTTTGAAAATCCAAATTTTTGAAAATCAAAAACAGAATCCCACGCGTAGCGCCTACTTGACGCGTAGCGTGGACTCTGAATTTTGGTTCTGATGCGTAGCGTCCCACCCACGCGTAGCGTCAGAGCCCACGTTCAGTTTTTAAAACTGAACCAGAGAGGCCCATCTTAGGGTTTTAAACCTAAAACTTCCTCTCTGCCTCACTTAGTTTTCAAACCTAAACTTCAAAAACCTCCTTTTCTCTCTTCCAAACCTCTTCATTCCTAAATTGCTCAAGGAACAACAAGTAAGTACTCTAATCCATCCTCTTTAGCTTTTTGCTTTAATTTTCGATTTTAGAAATAAATGTGGTTAGGATTAGGATTAGAAGACCATTGGGATTGATTGCTGTTAGGAATTAGAAAATGAATGGATAAAATGTGGTTTGGAAAGGGGTTGCTGCTGTGCAACCCCTGTTATATTTTTTTAAAACTGCGCATCCCACGCGTAGCGTCTCACTGACGCGTAGCGTGAGGATGAACTGTAAGCCCACGCGTAGCGTCCCACTGACGCGTAGCGTGGGAAGAACAGGCTGATGCGTAGCGTCACACCACGCGTAGCGTCAGCCTCTGTTTTTAATTCTTAATGTTTGTTTGTTGTTTGCTGTTTTCTTTTGAAATTAATAAATTTTCTTAGTTTATATTTGTTATACTTTCTTGCAACTTTGTATGAATTTTGAATAAATTATATTATGTTTTGTATATTATTTGAATATATGTATGTTAATTTCTTTAAATATTAAAAATTCAAAAATATGTTGTTGAATTGCATTTTTATTTGTGAAAAATTTTAGAAAACCCAAAAATATTTTACAAATAATTGTTTGCTTGTGTGTGATTTATTTAATGTGTGTTTAATTTTAAATTTTTTACTTTTTGCAGATGGCACCTAAGAAATCCATTCCCACAGCCGGTCCCTCTAAAAGACAGAGGAAGTCCACAGACACTGACACCACTTCTGAGGATCCTGATTCTCAGAGACAGGAGGTGTTAGGACCGAGGGATCCTACTAGATTTCGCACGGATGCGAAATGGGCACGGTTTCATCAGATCAAGGGCCAGAGACTTATCTGGGAGAGAGTCCTTGATCTGAGTGCAGGAGACTATCCTGAGCTGCAGGATAGAGTGCAGCAGAGGAGATGGGGACCTCTATTCTCCCTACCTACTGAGGGAGACCCCATCTTAGTGATGGAGTTTTACGCAAATGCTTACAGGACCCGCCAGGACGCACCGAATCTTGGGCAGCAGCGGACGAGTTGGGTTAGAGGCCGGCATATCTCTTATGACCGGGACACCATCAGTACCCTATTGGGTAACCCTTGGGAGCCTACTCCCGAGGATGATACTTGTTTCTGGAAAGAAAACAGAAACAAGATTCTTGCTGAGGGAGAGTTAGGATACTCTCTCGAGGAGGTTGCTCATTTTCTGAGCAAGGATGGAATCTTTTTCAACCTGAGTAGGGTTGGAAGGAGTCCATCTAACCTCCTCAAGACCCAGCTTACTCCCATAGCCCAGGCGTGGTCCCACCTCATGCTCCATAATATCACTCCTGTCACCCATCTTTCTTCCCTTCCAGTGGAGCGTTGTTGCCTCCTTTATTCTATCCTCCAGGGCCACACCATTGATATCGCCGAGCTTATCTCCGAGCAGATTCACTTTTATGCCCTTGGGTATAAAGTGAATCGCCCCATACCCTTTCCTCTCATCATATCTGCCTTACTGAGGAGGCAGGGAGTCATTGTACCTTCACCAGAGTTTACTAGTTCTTCAGGGAGAGTCCCTAAAGTTCTAGTAAACAGAGATTATTTGGTGCAGCAGTGCGAGCTTCCACCACTAGAGCAGGAGGCTCAGCCCCGACCTCGGAGGAGGAGACCACCAGTGCAGCCTCTATCTGCTGATGCTGTTACACAGGGCTTTGCCCGGATGTCACTTGAGCATCAGCATATGATGCAGATGATGGCTGCCACTCACAGAGCTTATATTCATCTTCATGATGAATTCTATCAGTACAGGTTACAGGGAGAGGGAGCACCTTATGTTACCCCAGCCGAGTTTTCAGCACATGTAGCTTGGCCCGGAGATTTACCCACCTACCCTGAGACTGGTGGATCTTCTAGTGCACATCATGACTCTGATGGTGATGATGAGGAGGAGGAGGAGGAGGATGATGATGATCAGATGGAGGATTGAGGATGCCATCTTCATTTATTTTGAGTATATTTGTTTATAGTTATATTTGGATTTACATTTACATTTATATTTACATTTTATATTATGATATTTTATCATTGTGTGGTGTGTTTATTTTTATTCATTTTCTTTTAATAAATCAATCAAATTTTCGTTAGTAAGTTAGTTTATACACTTAGAGTTTTTACACAATAAAACCAATTTTTGTAAAATTAATTATTTGATTCTTTATAACTTAGGAATTTTGATAAATTTAATTACAATAAGTTTATTAACCATCAAGCAAATTTCAAAAACCTGGTGAGTTGAGAGATCCTTTTAAAACACTTGAGGGTTTAATCGGCATATTTTCAATTTGAATTGATTTTGCTTTAATCTCTGATGTGTGTTGTTGTACAGAGAATTCGGGAAAATGATCAAAGGCACATTTATTGGTGAAACGAAACCTTGGGCCAAACAGCTTACCTTGGTAAAAAGTCTTTTATCCTTTGCAAGCCAATTTGAGCCTAAAATAAAATTCTTTGGTACCCTTAAAGCCTAAATTTGTTTTTACCATTCCCTATACTTGATTGATTAAAAGAGCAGTTGAAATAAATGAAAAATATTTTGAGTGTTCTCACAAATATAGGGAGTGAAAATAAGCAACTTGATTCTTTTCAAAAAGAAAATATGGAAAAGAAAAGTCAAAAAAAAAATAGTGAAAAGAATCAAGTTGGGGGTATTTATTTTTCATCAATAAAATGAGAAGTTTGGGTCAAGAGAAAGCCTAAGGATTGTAAAATGCTCTTTTATGATTTCAGGTTTTTGAATTCCAAGAAAAACCATTGATTCTTGTAAACCAAGCCTCATTACAACCTGTAAAAAGACCTCGTGATTTCCGAATTAACTCTGTATAAATAACCATTGATGACAAACAAAGTTAAATTCGTTTGATTTTATGATTGATTGAGTGAAACAGGTTACCAATTGCATAGAGATAAACACTTGTGAGGTAAGCCTGAAATTCTGCTTGATTGTTAATAGAATATTGTAAATAATTTTATCATTAAACCTTTGTTATATTTGAATCAGTTTTTGATTATTACAAAATAGTTAAAATTGTGTAATTATTTTTTGTGGTAAATTTTCGGACTAACTTAAAAATTTGATTTCAAATTTTTATTTTTATTTTTCTCTCTTGCTCGAGGACGAGCAATGTCTCAAGTTGGGGGTATTTGTTAGTCCTCAAATTTTCAATAAAAGCTTAAATAAAAATTTCATAAAAATTATAAAAATAAGTTTAATTTGTTAGAAAATTAGGATTTAAATTCAATAAATGGATGTTGTTGGAAATAAATCTGCCCTTGATCAATTTTCTCTAGTTTTGCAGCGAAAAAGTTAAGAAATCAAGAGAAAATTACACTGGAGGAGCTGACGCGTAGCCTCACCCCACGCGTAGCATCAAGAGCTACTTTTGATGCTGACGCTACGCATCAAAGCCACGCGTAGCGTCAGTGCTGCGTGTTCTCCACTCCCACTTTGGCCAACCACTCCACTTGGACTCAATAATGGGCACCCCACTCAGCCCAAGGGCCACCCCAATCAGCATAAATGGCCAAAAACTCGTGGAAACATGTTCAAGTGGCCAGGCATGATCAAGATTAATTATTGAAAGTGGCCATTATCAAGTGTTTAATGGAGGCTGAGTCAGGAGTCTGACGCGTAGCGTCAGCACCCTTGCTCAGCCCTATAAATAGGGTCATCCAACACCATTCATAGCATCCCATTCCATACACTTCTCTTCTTTTCTCTCTTGTACTCGACTCTGAGTACTTTCTTTTGTGAGTTGTAGTTCTAGAATAGTTTTCTAGATACTTGAGTGTGTTTCGGTGTATTGTGATCGTTGTATCGTGAAGTTTCCATCGTCTTCTTCGTAATGTCAAACTCTGTAAGTGTTGTTTTTACTTTTACCATGTGTAACTAATTTGTTTATGTTGGAATTGGTGAACTAATCTATTGAGTATAATGTTGTGAATTCGACCTCTGTATGTTTATGATTCAAGTCCATGTTAGTATTTCAACCTTTTATTAATATGAACGTCAAACGGGAGAATGATTTTCATGTGTATCGAAACTGGTTTTATTAGTGTAAATGTCAAACGGGAGAATGATTATTTATGCCGTATTGAAACTAGTTTTGACGAAAGTAAAAAGTTGGAATACCCTTGGTATCTCAATTCTATAGGGGTTGTTAACCATTGTTGCCATAAGGCCAGGTCTTAATGCAAATTTTTACCGAGAAAGCTCACGAGGGATCGGACTTTACGGTGAATTCTTAGAATTTATATCACGAGGGATCGGTTATAATGATTTTAAGCTGCAATGACATGAAACTTGATGATTAAATATGCATGTCTTGAGTTCCTCATTTTTATTCTAGATTAGGGATCCAATTTCCAACATAATTTGTTTATCTGTGTTTATTTCAAGTATCTTACCTATTCTAGATTGCAACTCAACTTTTTAGATAGATTTTATTTTCTTTTTATCTCATGAATCACTCAATCATGCTATCTTGTGAATACTGTATAAACTGTATATAAATCATTCTTTTGTTTATAATTTCCTTCACATTTACCATAGTAAGTAAAAGATTACTGTTGTTATTGGACTTTCAATCCCAGTGGAACGATATCTAAATTTTGAAAACTACAAACGATTGGTGCGCTTGCCAATTCACAAAACCCGGTTACACCGAGGGTTAACAAAAAGTACACAACACCAAGAGTTACATCGTCAAATCACAGATTAAGTGATTTAGATAATCCATCCTGGAGATATATTTCAATCGTAGGAGTACGGATTGAGAGAATTGTTCATACCAGGAGTTACATCGTCGAATCACTTTATAGGTGATTTAGATAATCCGTCCTGGAATGATTATTGGAGTTCTTCGTACCAGGAGTTACATCATCGAATCACAGAATAGGTGATTGAGATCATCCGTCCTGGTGAATTTTTTCCAATCATGGGAGTGCGGATTAGGCAATTTTCGCATTCATCCGAAATCCGAGTAATACCTCTACTAGCCCCCTAGCTGATGTGAGGAAGCAGTTGACTTGCTCATATGAGCTATATTGATCATAGTACGTTTGGATTTCGGAATTGCACCGAAGTGTAAATATCCGCTCTGGGAACTAGGTTCCGTAGTGATGAAATTTTAAGGGTGGATTCGGCAATGGGAATATCAGAAGTTTATCGAATTTCGCAACCCTTGGTATTCGGGCAATGGTGGTCACGTTTCTAATGATTGGACATTTAATGCCTTAATTCACGTGGGCGAGCCATCATTGCGTTAAGTGCGCATGTCTTAGTAACTGTCACGCATAGTATTGTTGGGCCTAGTATTTGGTTTTAATAGGCCCATTTCGATGGCTCTGTGACAAAACGATGGCATTTTCGCGCCTTGAGGTACTAAACGACAATTTTGGTCCACTAAACGGGGAGTCGTTTGGGGGTAAACGACAGGTTGTGTTTAGTGGGTATTTGAAAAATTTTCGTGCCCTGATAAAGGCATATTTGGCAATCTCAGTTACCATTTCTTCTTGCTTCCTTGACGAACCTCTGCAAAAGTTCCAAGAAGTTCTTCGTGTCTGCCTCTGTGAATTTCAATTCACTATCCTTAGGTAACCACTTTCCCTTCGTTTTTTGTATCTCTTTTCAGTATTTGAGAATGTCTAGGAAGGGTGTTAGCTTCAGTGGCGTTAGCCCTAGAGGAAGAGGAGGAAGGGCTTTGGCTCAAAACCCTAGTGTTCGTGGTAGGAGGATCCCAGTGATCTTCCAGTCGAGGCTACAGTATACAGAGGGGGAGGAGTCGCAATATCAAAGGCGAAAGGTGATTATACCCTCTTCAGAGTCTTCCTCCTCCAGTGAGAGTGTCGAGAGTGGGGATTTGTATCTCTCTGATGATGTGAAATTCTATCGCAGCATCAAAGCTTTCACTATGGTGACAAAGAAAGTTACTGGGAGGAAATCGTCTGAAGGGGAATCTCCCTCTGAGAAGTATATCTTGAAGACCCAATCCGGCCTATGCAATGTGGTTGCACACCGGATAGACTGGGTGAAATTCCAACAAAAACGCCCATTCAGCTGGGTCGCTGAGGAATTTCGTGAAACTGCATCCGTGCGTGCTCGTGAGGATGGAGCAGAGTTGGAACCGCGCTTCACAGTCTGGAAGAAGAATAAATACCGATGGTGTTTTAAGGTGTTCGCTCCCCTTCCATCAGAACGGATATGTCATACACCGGACGAGAGGTCCTTGTTCATGTATGATTTTTTATTTCTGAACTTGGGCATGCGTTTCCCCTTTACGAAGTTTCAGATGGGAGTCCTGAGATTCCTGGACTGCGCTCCTTTGCAACTTCACCCTAATGGATGGGGATTGGTCCGCTCTCTTGAAGTGCTTGGGGAGCACTTCAACTTTCAACCGACGGTGGCCATGCTTTTCTACTTCACTCAAGTGGTCCGTCGTGCGAATAAGGAGAAAGGAGGAGTGAGCTTGATATCCCTCCGGACTATCTCCAAGATCATCAACTTCGAGGCGTACACTGACTCCGCCAAAGTTGATGGGCGTTCATTCAAATCTTATTATACGAAGATCAGCGTCGATCCGAATGAACCAGTTTTTTGGTTAACTGAAGATGGGATTCCAAAATTCCCAGCGACTTGGACGCACGAACATTTTTTGTTGACCTCCCAAGCGTACTACACCGAGGAGGACGAACTGAGCCCATCCTCGATCTCTGTTCTTTCGGCTCTGCAATCCTACACAGCCTCACAACAATTTTTCTCCTGCAGGCGTTTGTTAGGACCAAAGTCTACTTGCGAGGAGTATTTACGTAATTTTCCTGCCATTCTTCATGCGTTATTATGTCATTTGCCTTGAAATTTTTTTGTCTCTGATTGTGTCTTTTGATTTTGCAGGTGAAATTCAGAGCGAGTCACCAGAGATGAATAGGCTAAAAGGTCTCAAGGCCAGAGAGACTCCCGTTGCGGCTGAAAATGACATTCAGGCAAAGCGGAACTCGAAGAAGGCTACTGCTGAGATGATAATATTAACTTCGTCTGCTGGTGACGATATTCCTCTGATCGAGGGCGGATCTGAGAAGGTTGTCGAGAAAAAGAAGAGGACAAAGCGTAACCCCTCGAAGATCTCAGACCGTCAATCCTCGCCCAAAAAACCAAAAACTTCAAGAGAGGTTGCTGAGCCAGGGCCTTCTAAGGAAAGGAGAGCAGAAGGGTCTATTCCGGATATCCCAGGCGGTGTTATCACATATGGGGCGAAGCCAATAACGACTTATTTCGCGCCCAAAACCCTTTGCCCTCTTGAAGGTAGTTCCGGTCTTGTTCAACATCCGGTGTATGAGGGCTCCGTTCCTGAGGGCGTTCCTGAACCTTCACCCAAGGTAAAGCCCTCGTTGAAGAGTGATGAAATGATCAGAGCTTGCGACGACGGACAGAAGCACTTGGCTGAGTTATCCGGGCTCCTCAAGTCGGTTCGTGAGCTCACAGAAGAGAACGAGAGGCTCACCTCAATGGTTGGCAAGGACAAGGCAATCATCCTCCAATTAGAAGGAAAATTAGAAGCTTCCAGAGAAGAAATTCAGAAGAAGGATGAAGAAATTGCCAAGCTGAAGAACCTTGCCAAGGAGCTGGAGGGTCAGGTTCTTGATCAAAAGAAAATCAACGCTGACCTCCATGCCAATCTTTGTGTGGAGAAGGAACGCTCTTCAAAGCTAGAAGAGCGGTTGAAGGAGGCTAAGGTCGTCCATTCTCGAGGAGTGGATGATTGGTCACGTAAGGAAAAGGAGTTGCTCTTAAAGTTGGCAGATTTGAAAGACGAAGTCAAGACCCTGAAAGCAAACTTAGACGATGCTGTAAACATGTGTGATCAAGCAGTCAAGGAGGCTTTCAGGTTGGCAGTTCGTCAAGTGCTATACCGGAATCCCAAGGTGTCAATTAATTTGAACGGTATTGATCCGTTCTATGAGTTTCACCAAGGGAAACTGGTGGCCATCGTTGATAACCGTCATGAGAGTCCGCCTAACACTCCTTATAGGTTTGCTCCTTTACCTGAAGGCCAAACAATGGGACCTTCACTCCTGAAGCCCATAAGTACAGGAACAAGCTCTCGCACTGAAGAAGGCAAGATCGGAGACAAAGGCAAAGGGAAGGAAGGAGACTCAAGCCAGAGAAAGTAGCGCCTTCCTTGTTTCCTTTTTCATTTTATTGATTCAAATTCGCTGTGTTCCGGGATCAACTCCGGATTATTACACGAATTGTAATTCTCGTTTAATCAATAAAAGAGTTTTTTACCTCCATTCTTGTTTAGTGAAAAACAACTTTAATAGAGGGATTGCATGTGTATTGTATCATTCCGGATTTAAGTAATGAAGATCGGAATGTAAAACAAAATCTCCATACCGGACTTATACATGCGAGATGAATTTCATAATAAGATCACCGCTTGTGAGGGAACACATCATCGTCACAAGAACGGCTTAAGGGGAATGATTGTGAGATCGTTTAGACGAGAGTTCATTCCTCAAGATATTCGTTAAATCGTTGATGCTGTCCCCCAGTTTCATTGGGTGATTATCACTTTGAATAAACTCTGAGTGAGATTTTCTCGTGAGAGCTTTTAAGAGTGAGGATTTAAAATAGAAATTCCTCTTCAAATATTTCCGACTGAGAGATTTCGGGTGAATATGCCTTAGATTGTGGCGTACCCGAGTGAATTGTTTGTGTCGGAGTTTATGAGTCAGGTCTCAATTAAAGAATTGATGACTCGGAATTATAAGCTATAAAACTTCCAAATAAAGAACTTCATAAGAGAGTATTAATTTGGAGTTCAGTATAACTTACTTGTTGTGTTTGGAGTTCGGTTTGATCCTACTGTCCATGTCATATTTGGCGTCCGGTTTAATCCTACTAGCCGTTCTTCAATTGGTCTTTGGTTTTATCCAATGACAATTCTTCACCGACGTTCGGTTAATCCTACTAGTCGTACTCAGAGTTCGGTTTAATCCTACAATCCGAGCCTTCGACACGGGGTTCAGATCAGGGCTAATCCTGAACCTACTGCGCCCGTTACTTGGGGTTCAGCGTGGTCTTGAAGAAGAACCAGCTTACTGCGCCCAAGCCTTCGCATGGGGTTCGGTTTGTAGCCTTGAAAGAGGACCAGCCCTACAACCCATGTAGTCTTCGAATGGGGTTCGGTTTGTGGCCTTGAAAAAGGACCAGCCCTACAACCCATGTAGTCTTCGAATGGGGTTCGGTTTGTGGCCTTGAAAAAGGATCAGCCCTACAACCCATGCCCTGAGGTTCGGTTTAATCCTACAACTCAGGTCTTCACCGACGTTCGGTTAATCCTACTAGTCGTACTCAGAGTTCGGTTTAATCCTACAATCCAAGCCTTCACCGGTGTTCAGCCAAACTTACTAACCGTACCCAGAGTTCGGTTTAATCCTACAATCCGGGCCTTCAATCAATTAAACACACTTGAGGAGTTACATCGTCAATTACAGAATGGGTAATTGAGATCATCCGTCCTGAGTATGCTCTTATGTGTTGCGCATATTCGAGAAGTTACATCGTCAACTACAGAACAAGTAGCTGAGATCATCCGTCCTGAATATGTTTTTGTACACCGGATAAACTGAAAATCACAGCATAAGAAAAAACTCGAAAGAGTTAGATTGTTGTGAGAGATTCTTATTAAATCAAGAATAAGAATTACAATGAGAGCGTAGCTGTGAAAATAAATTCTCCAGTATTCAATCCAAGATAAGGATAGGAGAGTGTAGATTGTTCCAACAGCTAGCTATAATAGATGCGCAAGTTTTGGGTGTTCCATTTATTTCAGATTGGAGTGCCATCAAGGTTTTCAAGGCGGTAAGAGCCTTTGCCAGTAACTTCGGATACCCTGTATGGGCCTTCCCAGTTTGGGGCTAGTTTGCCTTGATGAGCGAATTTGTTCCCTATACTTGCTTTCCTCAAAACCAAATCTCCAACGTTGAAAGTCCTTGATTGGACTCGTTTGTTGTACCGGAGAGCAACTTTGGCTTTGATGGCTTGATCTCTGATGAAAGCGTCTTCTCTGAGTTCTTGTATGACATCCATTTCGGATGCCAAGTTAGCATTGTTGGTTTCTTCAGAGAAGTACTTAATCCTTGTGGAAGCAATTTGCAGTTCCATAGGTATCATTGCCTCGACCCCGTATGTTAGGCGATATGGGGATTTATTGGTGGATGAATGAGGTGTTGTCCGATATGCCCATAGGACATGACACAGCTGGTCTGTCCATCCGCCCTTGGCTTCACCAAGGCGTTTCTTTAATCCCTTCAGCACCTCCCTGTTGGCCACTTCAGCTTGACCATTAGTTTAGGGATGTTCGACGGATGAGAATATTTGGGTTATTCCTAACCCTTCAAGCAAATCTGTGAATTTTTTATCCGTGAACTGGGTGCCATTGTCTGTGACAATCCGTGCTGGGACCCCGAACCGTGTTATGATGTTTTCATACATGAAACGACGAGTTCGGGCTGAAGTAATATGCACCACCGGCTCTGCTTCTATCCACTTAGTGAAATAATCGACCCCTACAATGAGATATTTGATGCCCCCAGGAGCAGTTGGAAAGGGGCCCAGAATATCCAATCCCCATTGGTAGAAGGGCCATGGAACAGCGGATGTGAAGAGTTCTTCCGCCGGTGTGTGGTGAAGATTGGAGAATTTTTGGCAAGCGTCGTATTTTTTGACGAAGTCAATAGAGTCTTGCTTCATCGTGGGCCACCAGTATCCAGCTCTGAGGATTTTTCACATTAAGCTTCTTCCTCCGGCGTGGTGTCCACATTGTCCTCCATGCACTTCCTCCATTACATCTTGCACCTCATCCTCTTTGAGACAAATCAAATAGGGCACAGAGAGTGCCCTTCTGTAAAGATTACCATCAATCATAGTGAAATACGGTAATTCTCTCCTCAGCCTCATCTTTTCCTTCTCATCTGTGGGTAGTTGTCCATCAGCCAAATAACGGATGTAAGGAGCCATCCATGTATCCCCGTAAAGGGAGTTAGTCATTATAGCGTTTAGAGAAGGAAAAAGAGGGATGCTGGGCGACGTCAGTGTGCTTTGGACCAGTGTAGTGGTGCTACCTGGTCGTTTAGTGCTTGCTAACCTGGAGAGTATATCCGCTCTCGTATTCTCTTCACGTGGAACATGCTTGAATTCCACCTTTGAGAATTTCTCAGTCAACTCCTTGACACAGTTCAAGTATAATTGGAGTTGAGGTTCGCGAGCTTGATAATCTCCTAAGATCTGCGAAATCACCAGCTGTGAATCGCTGCAGAGTGTCGCCTCAGAAGCTCCGATGTCAATTGCAGCTCTTAGCCCGGCCAAGCAAGCTTCGTACTCAGCTTGGTTGTTGGATGTTTTGAAATTGAAACGAAGGGAGATCTCCAGGTGTACTCCGTCGTCACTTTCTAGAACTACACCTGCTCCAGAGCCTCTTTGGTTTGATGAACCATCAACGTAAATGGTCCAATGGACTCGAGGGTAATCTGGATCAGTCCCTGTCATTTCCACAATAAAGTCAGCCAGGACTTGAGCTTTAATAGCGCTGCGGGGTTCGTAGGATATATCAAACTCAGAGAGTTCAATAGACCATTTGATCATCCTCCCAGCGAGATCGGGCTTGATTAAGACAGAACGGAGTGGCAAATCCGTTCTCACTATGATTGGATAGGCATGAAAGTACGGACGCAACCGTCGTGAGGCCCAAACAACAGCGAGGGCGGCCTTTTCGATTTTCTGATACCGGATCTCAGCTCCTTGCAAGGTCTTGCTAGTGAAATAGACCGGTCTCTGTCCATCAGGAGTTTCTTTTATCAAGGCAATGCCCAAAGCTTCATCTGAAATAGCCAAGTATAGAATGAGTGTATCTTTGGGGTCAGGCTTCGTGAGAATGGGAGGTTTGGACAACACCTCCTTAAGCTCTTGGAAAGCTTTTTCTTGTTCCTGTCCCCACTCGAATTTCTTGGACTTTTTCAGTATTTTGTACAGGGGGAGCGACCTGTGAGCCATCTTCGGCATAAATCGTGCTAAAGCTGCTACCTTGCCATTCAGGGATTGGACTTCTTTGAGATTCTTAGGACTCTGCATGTCTAGAATCGTTTGGCACTTCCCTGGATTGGCTTCAATACCACGTTGAGTTAACATGAAACCCAAAAACTTCCCAGCAGGGACAGCAAATGTGCACTTCATTGGGTTCAGTCTCATGTTAAATTGTCTCAAACGGGTGAATACTTGGCGTAGGTCCTCAGTATGATCGCCACCAACCGGTGTCTTTGCTATTATGTCGTCAATGTATACTTCAACAAGTTTGGTGTGCATACCTTCGAAAACCTTGTTGATCATGCGCTGATATGTCGCCCCAGCGTTTTTCAGGCCAAAGGGCATGACTGTATAGCAAAAGACACCACGATCATTTATGAAAGCTGTCTTCTCTTGATCCTCTTCACACATCGGAATTTGGTTGTAACCAGAATAAGCGTCCATGAAGCTCAGGTATTGATAACCAGAGGAATCATCCACCATCCGATCTATATTAGGAAGAGGATAAGGATCTTTTGGACAGCAGCGGTTGAGGTCCACGTAGTCAATGCACATTCTCCATTTACCATTGGATTTAGGGACCATCACCACATTCGAAAGCCAAGAGGAATATCGGATTTCCCTGATAAATCCGGCCTTCAGCAACTCCTCAGTTTGCTGGCAAGCTGCCTTCTGTTTCTCTGGGCCCAATCGCCTTTTCCTTTTGGGCCATAGGTTTCGTCTCTGGATAGACGGATAGTTTATGACAGCAGAATTCAGGGTCTATGCCTGGCATATCGGCTGCAGTCCATGCAAAGAGGTCTTTAAACTCTTGCAAGAGAGCCAGCAGTCGCTGCTCTATTTCAGTATCGAGCTTGTCATTGATATGGGTGATCTTTTCTGGAGAATCTCCCAAGACGATGTCCCTGGAACTTCCATCCGGTGTGGGCTTTGATGGGTTGAACGGATCAATGTTCAAATCCGCTCTAGGGTCCAGGTCGACAAGGCTTACAGATCCAGCCGATGTTCCAGCATCATTAAGTTTCCTCTTTTTATTGGAGGCGTCCAGCTTTGTCATGTTGAGGCTAAGGTTGTAGCAGTACCTAGCCATCTCTTGATTACCCCGGATAGATGACACAGCATTATCCTTGTCAATGAACTTGATAAGGAGATGTGGGGTTGATACAACTGCCTCCATTGCATTCAGAGTGGGGCGGCCTATGATGCCATTAAATGGTGATTTGACATCAATCACTAGCACCCGAGACTTAACCGTCCTGGCTCCTGGCTCGCCTTCAAACGAGATAAGGGTGTCAAGATACCCTTTAGTTGGTTGCTTTGCGCCATTGAAAGCTGTTAGTTCCTGCGTGTAAGGCTGTAAGTCTGAGTCTTTAAAACCCATTCTTTCAAAGCAATTATAGAAAATAACATCGCAGGAACTTCCCTGGTCAACAAGGATTCTTCGGACGTCCTTGTTGGCGATCACAGCAGTGATGACTACAGCATCGTCACCACCAGGAATGGTTGGGCCAAAATCCTCGTCAGAGAAAGAGATTGTGGAAGCTTCAATCCCACCTCTGTAAGGGCGATTGTCTTTGACTTTCCCTTGCACAGATAGAATCATTCTGTGATGATTCTTACGGGCTGTAATTGAAGCTCCTCCTCCAGCGAACCCTCCAGCAATCATGTCAATAACTTCACGTCGGCCCTGACGTTGTTGCTGGGGCATGCTGTCTTTCTGTGCTGTATTATCAGTCATCACACCTTTCTGCTTCTCTGCAGCAGAGAACTTTCGAACCGGACTGGGGTTATTGTCATCCCCATCGTCTGGATCTCTTTCTCTTTTCTCATTCCGTTCTGCCCTGTCAAAGGATTTTTCTTTGAACAGGTATTGCTTCAACTTGCCTTCTCTAATTAGCGTCTCAACCGCGTTCTTTAGCGCTTGGCATTCATCAGTTGAATGACCATTTTGTTCATGAAAGTCACAGTACTTACGTGAATTTCCTGGTCTTTTCATAGGGGCTGGTCTTCTGATGCCATATGTGCTGAGCATTGGCCATCCGACCTCTCTTAAAATCTGAGACGGCCGAGCAGACAATTGTGCATAATGGCTGAAGGAATTGACGTGCCTTTCTCGAGGTCGAGGAGGGTGGTTATTAACCTTAGGATTTGTAAATGGCCTCTCCATGCGTTCTGACCTCGTCTTCTCCTTACCCTTCTGGGTTTAAGGAAGTGGTGCTGGGGGCTTTTTCTTTGCAGCTATCGCCTCCAAATGCATCTCTATACTCACGTATTTTGAGGCTTTCTTTCTGAACTCCTCAAAAGTTACTGGAGGGCTCTTTGCTAATGAAAGAGTGAAAGCTGAACCTGGCTGCAATGCCTCAATAACGATATGCAGCTTGATAGATTCTGTGAGGTTAGGAACCAGGGCTGCTTCCTTATAAAACCTCTTCAAAAAATCTTTTAAGCCCTCCGTTTCACCTTGCTTAATCTGAGCCAAGGTATGAGACGTTTTGGGTACGTCTCTGGAGATGACAAAGTGGGTTTCAAAGGCAGCTGCCATTTCCGTCCAAGAATCTATGGATCCAAAAGGCAGGCCTTTAAACCACCCGAGGGCCTCCTCAGACAATGTTCGAGGGAACATTCGGCACATCACATCTTCATCAGCCCCCAAGTACATGGCTTCAAACACATAAGCATCAAGGTGCTTAGTTGGATCAGTTTCACCATTATACTTTCTGATGGAAAGTGGTTGAGTAGTTTGAAGGTGCTTGGGGATGCTGATGCCCATAAGTCTCCTTGAAAAAGGAACTTTCAGATTGTAAGACAATGGGGGTGCTGTTGTTGAATCTCTCTTCCTTCGGGAAGCTGCATCCTCAGAATCGCGAGTCTGTTCTCCCCCCTCAAACGTAGGGATATTTGAGTACTGAAGAGTGGTGGACTTTTCACCATCAGTTGTGTGGGGAGTGTTTCGCGTGCAAGATGATTCTTTATCCTCGCTTTGCTTTTTTTCTCTTCGCAATTCAGCGAGTTCTCTCTGAAGTTGTTTGATCAACTCATCGCGAGGATCAGGATCAGACACTGTTACTATCTTCTTTGAGCTGCCCCCATGAGAATCAAAGTTGAGTTTTCTGAAGGCGTTAGGATTGGTTCTGCCTTCAGCTTGATTCTCCATGAAGTCTTGTGCTTCGCCTTCCATTGTGGATTACCTGCTCTGTCAAAGGATATGTGAATAACTTTATCGTGTCCCACCGGGCGTGCCAATGATCTGTCCTAAACCTGGGGTCTAGAGATCCGGATTCAGACCAGTCACAAATAGTATGTAAATACTGTATAGAAAACCGGATGTATATGTATCCGGTGTAGGTATCCGTTGTCCTTGAGTGAGGAGAGCGGATTGGGCGTTCTGGAGATCCTTCACACCGACCTAACGCGTTGAAGTGGGCGAATGGTGGTGTCACCTGCAAAGATTCTCCGACGCTCAAGTCAGTGATTATATTCCAAGTAAGGAATGTATTCAGAGAGTAATCAGTCATAAAAAATGAGCTGAAGGTCCCTCACTTCAATCATGAAGTGAGTTCATATACCTGATTGGCTCGATTAACGAGGATTCGTTGGTGGGGAACCACCAACTCCCATTAGCATTATTATATTGCGCACTTACCTGCATGATTGGGTCAAGTGGCTATTTTATATTGAGCATAGAGAATGTAGACTAGGATTAGGGAACAAGTTGACCATTCCCGTGAGCAGAATTTGGCTCGTAGTGCAGGGAATTATTGATCGATCCCTGTAGCAACAATCCTTGTCTTTTGCACAGTGACGTGTGTATTGTCCGATGTCATGGTGTTATCCTGAACAACCGGTATAGGGAGAACGCCTGATACGGAATTACAGTTCGGATGTATACCGATGACACCGGTTACACGTAGATGTCTTATCAAAGACGTTGAAATATATATTGTAGATCGGATACCGGTATTGAGACCGGATCAGATATATAATTAACTAAATTTATAGAAGAAAATTACAATTATAGACACACACTAACACACTTCTCAGATTATTTTTACATAAAGATTTTATCTAACAAAGACTTCAAAAATTTGGGAACGAAACCAGATTCAAAGAATAAAGCAATATGCAATAATAAAAAAGGCACAAACTGAAAACTGCATTTTGAAACATTTAATTCGTTTTTAACAAAGAAAATTCAAGAAGCAGATTCAGAATAAGGTTATGAAACAGACCTTCAGAGCTTCACTAACAAGAACCATACCTCCATTTGCAAGTTCCATGTAGCCAATTTGTTTCAAAGCTTTTCAATTCTATTACATTCTTTCTCTTTTTCTTTTCCTTTCCATGGGCACCATGTTATGCTCGTTCTCGTGGCTATGTTGTTACAACAAATCCGTAGAATGAATAAACCCTTAAGATTGTTGGAAAATTGGTTGACTGAGGCATGTGGAATCACACTGTCCTTAAGGGTTTATGCGCCTAAGGCGTGACCCCCCAGGATATTCTGTGCAATACAGGAAGCAGAACTCGTAAAAGGTAGATTTTCTGAATAAACCCAGAACGGAAAGTATCTCTTAAAATAGGCAAGTCAGATATGATTTTTCTAATAAAGGAAAATAAAGATAGTAGAAATAAATTGGTCAATTAAATCCTGTTAATGATAAAGACGTTATAGAATAAATAATTTAAACGAGAATTAATTGGCACATTTAATTATGGTAACCGCATCAGATATTATTTTCCATTTAAAACGTAAATCGTAACTTCTTATTTTAATAAATGATTAAAAACTTTTGAAATATAAATAAAATTTCTAACAACTTATAGTATATAATTTATTCCAACAGTTCCCCTTAACTTACATTTCTTATTTTAATACAATGTTTTCTTGATAAAAAAACTTTAAAAATTTATGAACCCGTTGAGACCAGAAGAAATTAAAACATAGAGTAAGATACTTATAGGTTTACTTCTCAATTCTTTGATTCAATAAGTTTTGTGTTGTTAAATGAGCACACGATCATAATTGTTTTTAGGTTAAAATACCTTTTTAGCCCTTCAAAAGTCTA
Source organism: Clitoria ternatea (assembly GCA_037962975.1). Taxonomy (NCBI): domain Eukaryota; kingdom Viridiplantae; phylum Streptophyta; class Magnoliopsida; order Fabales; family Fabaceae; genus Clitoria; species Clitoria ternatea. The sequence goes on from CM075676.1 coordinate 72,493,522, forward strand.
GGGTATAGGAAAAAACCCCTATGAAATTTGCCTTAGGATTTTGACCCTGATAAAATTTTAGGTTATGTGAAATCAAGGAAGCCTGACTTTTTGCTGAGGTGGCTAATGCATGACTCACTTCAATAGTGAAACGTGGAGGATGACGTGGCTAAAATTCTGTTTAAATAATTAAGTAAGTTATTAACCCTGTTAATTATAATTAAAAGATTAAATATTAATTAAAAGAAAAAGAAAGAAAATAAGAAAAAAAGGCATAGAGAGAAGCAAAAAAGAAATGGCAAAGAGGAGGGAAGAGAGATAAAATTTGAAAGTGAGAGAGAGAGGGGGGAGAGCAAACCGGTGACGGAGGATGAAGGAGGAGGAGCGGCGGTCGACCAGGGGCGATGCTCGGTGGCCTGACGCAAGGGACCGGTCGGCGAGCCTCGAATCTGGTGTAGTTGGCGTCAATCTTCGCGAAGGAGGAGATGACCGGCGAGCAGCGGTCTAGGCGTGGAGTTCTGGCGGGATCGGGTGGTCGGGGTTCCAGCTGGTCTGATCCTAGTCGGCGTTGGGAGATTGGCGTCAGGGGTTGTCGATTGCGGAAGAGGAGCTCGCGGTTGGGGTTCTGCTCTGACTCACAAAGGTCAATGACGGCGAGCGCGACAGTGACGGTCTCCGGCGGCTGTCCTTCTTCTTCTTGCTATTTTCTTTTCTTTGATGGTGTTTGTGTTTTTTGTGGAAGATAGTGAAAATGATTTTGGTGGTGATGATTTTTTCTGGTTTTGGTGTATTGGTTTTTGATTTTGTTGGGGAAGGTGATAATGTTCTTGCTGTTTTTTGAATCAATGAAGAAGAAGATTGGTTTGTTGTGGTTGTTAACAGTGATGAGGAGGACAAAGATGAGAGGATGAGGTTCTTTGTTTTTGTTTTTTTTTCTTTTGATTTGATGAAGAAGGTTAAGATGAGGTGAAGTTACTGGTGATGTTTTTTTTATGTTAAATTGGTGAGGTTCTCTCCTTTTTGTTTTTCATTTTGCTGTTTGATTATTTGTTCTTGGGATTTTTGATTTGGGTGAATAAAAAAGGAATAGAGATGAGATGATGATGATTTTGGTTCTGTGGTTTTGTGTATTAGTTTGATGATGAGTTGAAGAAGGTTAAGAAGATGGGCTATGATGATGATGAGTTGAAGTTGCTGGTAATGGTGTTTTTGATTTGATAATGAACATGAGATTGTGAAGTTGCTGGTAATGGTGTTCCCCCGGTTTTCTTTTAATTAATATTTAATATGTTAATTATAATTAACAAGGCTAATAACTTACTTAATTATTTAAACAGAATTTTAGGTATGTTATCCTCCACGTTTCACTATTGAAGTGGGCCATGCATTAGCCACCTCAGCAAAAAGTCAGGTTTCCTTGATTTCACATAACCTAAAATTTTATCAGGACCAAAATCCTAGGGCAAATTTCATAGGGGCTTTTTCCTATACCCTAGACTTTTAAAGGGCTAAAAAGGTATTTTAACCTTGTTTTTATTTTAAAGTTGTTAGTAGCCTATCACTTCAGTATACTCATAACTCTCTTTTTTTTTTTTGTTCAAACGGCATTAGATAATGATGCAATGTATTAAGATAAAGTGGCCACAAAAACGTGAATAGGAAACTTACTTAACGGCGTAAATTTGTAGTTTTAAACAACATCAAACCAGTAATCATCCTTAAATTTGGTGTTCCCAAGCCAAATAATGAAATTATTTATTATTAGTTATTTGAATATTCAAATTATTTATTTTAGTAACTTGCTAGGAATGATTGACGACTGATGAATTTAAGATTTAGTTTTCTTCGCATTTGATTTACAATTTTAAAGCATTAACTTTTATTTAAAGTCTAACTATGGTGGATATGTATCATATTCATTATAAACAAATTTATTAATAACAATATAATATATTGTTTATCACTTATGGTCGATTGGTTTACTCATGATAGCAGGTATTTTCATTATTTAATGGAGATATCAATGCATTGATTACAAATATATGCTTATGGATTACTAGCAGTAAAAAATAATTTTATAGTTATATTTATAGTAAGATTAGTCGATGAGTTTTGAGGAGGTAAACATTAATTTAAAATTCATCCATTTTAAAAAATAAACGTTGATTGAAAAAGACATATTTATATTTGATAATTTATAAATTTATTCAGTAGAAATCGATTCAAATTATGAAGACAAATTTTCCTTCATTATAGTATAATTACTTGTAAGGATGAACATTTATTTATAGAGTTGTTAATGAGGCTTGACCTATTATATGTTGTGCAAAGATATACTTGTATCGCAAAATTCCAACCGCAACATTAAGTGACATACCTTTTCTACTTTACTCATTTCTTTTTATCCAAAGGAAACGTCAAATTATTTATTTATTTTTTAATTATATTTTTCTTTTATAAAGATTTTCTTCTATTATTTGCTTTATTTTATATGTATGATAAAAATACTATATTTTAAATTTAAGATGTCAACTAAATTATTTAAACTCTTACTTTCAGTTATTAACTAACAACCTATATTGTTTACTATAAATTATTATTTAAACATAAAAGTATTAGAGAATATCAATATATGTATTAAATTAGACTGGTTATTAAATTAATATATGTATTAATTCAAACGACAAATAATCAAATTATGATTAAATAAATAATAATGAAAAATAACTTAAATCAATTATTTAATAGATGTTGATGTAATATTATTGAATAATATTTTAAAAAAATATTGAGATAAATATATAGTATTATTTATTTCATGGTTCAACCATTACATGGATTGATGAATTCTTATGTGATGATGTTGGATAATATTGGGGAAAATATGGATAAATATATAATTGTATTTTCGATTTTACCCTGTTTAAGATTTAATTAACAGAGTGATTTTAATGGAAATGGAGGTGGATCAAACGTGGTTACCTTCTCCACCCAAAGAAACCCTGCTACTCCCTCACCACCATGGATCACTCCATCCATCGTCAAACTCCCGAACCCTAACCGTCTTTCCCCACACCACACTCTCATAAACCCTTCAGAATGATCCATGGTAGCGATCATGCAGCAGCAGCAGCAGCAACAACAACAACAGCAGAACCCTTCTGCTCTCAACAACAATCCCCAATCCCTTCCACCACCCCAACCTCCCTTAGGTCACCTTCCTCCTCCGCCGCCGCCGCAACCACCACCACCACCTCATCTCAGCTACCTTCGCCGCCCTCCATTCCTCCCCTCCGGCAACCGTTACTCTCCACGCATCCCGTGCCCATCGCCGCTGCTCTCCCTACCGGAGAGCCCGTTCTGACGGCGGCGCCGACGTGTCCGTTGGCGAGAGTACGGCTCTCCGACATTGCCCCCTACGATGGGGCACCGGCGGGGCCTTATCTCAGAGCAATGGAAACACTGTCTGGGTCTCTCTTGCGGCACAATGCTGCGTTGATCGAGTTGGGGAGCGAAGACACTGCTCTCATACGGTGTGGGTTGGAAGGTGCAAGGTTGTTTTTCAGGAGTAGGGCTCAACTTGGTGCTGGCAAGGGTAGTCGTGGGGTTTACATGTACAGGGCAGGAAGGTATAATAAGCTTCTTGCATCGCTCTCTAGTTTGTAGCTTATGTTCTTAATCGGTCTGGAGCATGGACAAAACTTAGGAACAAGTAGTTAGTTAAGTGTTTTTGGTGCTGATCTCGGATTGAATTTGATTTTTGAGTAGGCAAAAGTTAGTTTGTTAGTTTTTGTTAGAATTATTAGAGGAGGGATTCAAATCTATGACCTCACCCCTTGCTTCTCCTTTAACCACAATCCTGAATTGAATTAAGTTTTACTTTGGTTATGTGTAATGCTAATCTTTATTAAATGAGTTAATGAGGTGAAATTTCGATTCCTATAGGAGAAAAAATGAAGAAAGAAATACTTAGAAATTGAACCTAAGTTTTGTCCTCTGAGCTTAGCATTGAAAATTATTGTGTCGAGGTGGATGATGTTTGGCTTAATCTCATTTGTGATATTGTTGTTTATGGCCTTGTTTGTTTGTTTGTTTGTTTGTTTGTTTGTTTCAGGGCTTTGGAGGATTGGGATTCTTCTCCACCTTGCATGGCTGATATTTTTAGGTGTATGGGAAAGGCATCTCGTGCTGCCTTGTGTGCGATTGCAAGGCATTTGCGTCTTCGAAGCGAGTAAGGAAGGAGGATTGTGAAGGAGGGACTTTCTTTTTAGTTTACCTGTGCTGTTATTTTGTGCCGTTTGACTGTTTGTTTCTCTAAATGATTTTGCCATATGTGCTCACAATAAAATGTTGATCTGTGCAGTATTTTCAACCATTTGCTTGACGATGCTCCATTGCCTGCTAATGAGGTGTCTTCATCAGTTCTTGTTGTAACCTACTCACATACTTCTTTGCAAAATGGAAAAGGTGCCATTGGAGGCGGTAAGCCTACAATGGATGGTGAAGTTGAGAAGGGATTGTTGACATTGATATCTTCAGACACTCCTGGTCTTCAGGTGTGTCTTTAATTATTTTATATTTTATATAAATGGTAAAAATAGACAGTTAAAAATTTGTCTTAGTTCCCTGAAGAAAAACCAAATAGCTGTAGATCTCATTGAATTCATGGGGACATATGAATATCCAATGCTTATGTTGTAGCCTCTTAGGGATTCTTGTTTGGTGACTTTTCACTTGATATATCTTTCAAGTTTTATGAACAATCTGTTCTCTTCTTCAGGTATGTGACCCCAGTGGTCGCTGGTATCTGGCTGACGGTGGGTCTGGGCCTGGAGATCTTTTACTGATAACAGGCAAAGCACTTAGCTATGCTACTGCAGGCCTACGTCCTGCTGCATCTTACAGAGCTTCTCCTGATTATTTTCTGAGTCCTAATGGTGGAGTAAGGTACCAAATAATTTTCAAAGGAAAAGATATGTTGTATTTGTGTTGACTGATAAGATTTTCAAGGAACTTATGTACATACCTTTTTGATCGTTGCGATTGTAGGACTTCTCTTGCATATAGACTCATGCCACAGGGTAATGCTATACTGGATTGTTCCCCGATTGCAGCAGCCGGCCATGTTATTCCTCCAAGCTATGTTCCAATATCAGTAAGCCAATTCATGGATGACCTTGCTGCCGAAGAACTGATAGGCAGCAGATGTGATAATGCTGATGTAAGTCGTCTCTCCTAATGTTTTCTTTGAATATGCATTATGGAAGTCCTCCCAAACTGAACATGATCAGATAAACAAAGAAGAGGTCCTAACCTAACCATGACAAATGAAAGTACATATAGGCACCTTTCAAAATACAACATTCTTCTACACCATCCAAATATTTCGGAAATCTGTGGTGTAGAATGCAAACTGCTCAAAATCTTTGCATTCTTAGTCTTGCCAACTGTGAAAAAGCCACTGGAGTTTCTCTCTAACCAGACCCACTTGGCATTCTTGTTTTTTACATCCTATTATTGGCGCACCAAAGACACGAATAATATTATGATGTTACTAAATAACCATTTTTCGCATTTAATCTTTCATGTCGTGACACATAATGTGGAATATTGAGTATCGGTGCTTGAACCAGTTGAAAATGATCATATCTGATTGCTAGCATTCTGCTGTGAAACTATGGCTGAATTTAAGTTCTTGTGGTGGGGTGCTATATAAATAAACTACTCCCTCCAGTCCTATTTATAAGATAAAGAAAAAAGTGTTTTACCGGTCCTATTTATAAGACAAAACTCACTAATTTAGAAGCATTTAATGATTTTTTTCCATATTTACTCTTGCTTTAGATAATGTTACGATTAACATTAGAGTAGAGTTTGAATTTAAATAGAGATAAAATTGAAATGTTACAGTGTCTATTTATAAAATTTAGTGCATTAACATATTTTCTTAATGTGTGTTTTGATGTGAATTGTCTTATAAACAAGATCAGATGGAGTAATACTTAGTGCTTAGCCTGCCTGTGTAATCTGTTCATTGTCCTATACCGAGTTACCGACTGAATTGATGTTTTAAACTAATTTGATTATAACTCTCTTGTTTCACTTATAAGTAATAGTTTACATATGTAGTAGTTTTGTCTGTAAGCTTGTTGGCATCGGAGGATCTGGTTAGCCATTAAGGCCAGCTATATTTGGAAGATCATAATGATCTTTTTCTTGTTTCCCTGTCATTTATAATAGCCCTTGTATATGTAATGGCTGTTCTTGTTAAACTTCTAGTACAATTTATATCCCTTTAAGAAAATATGTTGTTGGATGTATGTGGAAACTTATGCCTTTTTTATTCACAGGTTGCTACTCAAAACAATGTAAATACGGAACCATCATTGAGAAGTGTTCTATCAGATCCTCTGTCGTGAGTGTAGTCTAACTTCAATTCCAACTGATTTAGCATTTTGTTTGAGGAGCATATTTTTTATGCTATGTGGTCTGCCAATTGCCATTATCCATCCTGCATAATCTTTTCTAACTCTAAAACATACAAAAATACATAAAAGTTGCCATAGCATAAGAATAATAAATCCACACTTTGGGATTGATAGTGCTTTTTTGTTGTTCTATTGTATATTTTGAAACCTTTTGCATTCTAAAAGTGCACTTTTAAGTTTTACTTTATCTATTGTGATCAAGGTTGTTAAGACGTAGAGACGACGGGATTTGCAAAACATAGACTCGTGAGATGTAAGACGTGACGGAAGAGTCTACTAGAAATACTAAAGTATACATAAATATAACAAATATCAAACTAAACTCGTAAACTTCATAATATGAAACCAAATTTAATGTCATAAACACAAAAAACATAAACTCAATGTCATAAAACACAACCATCAATCATAAAAGTCAAGTCTAGGCATCCAACATATCATTCAAGTTAGGATTATCATCTTCATCCTCAAGGTAGGATTATCAGAGGGAGGAGCACCACCACCACCACTTGAACCTGCAGCTGCTGCTGCCTCTGCCCCTGCAGAACCAGACCCACCCACCCCTTCCCCACTGCCACTGCTTGATATTTTTAATTATAGAGGAACAAAGAGAAGCCAACCAACAGAAACAGAGAAGAGAACAAAAACAGAGAGAAGCCAACAGAAAATAGAGAGATGGAGAGGACCACCACGAATGCTGCACTGCACGAGAGCTTGAGGGAGAGGAGAAACAGAGAACCACGCATGCACAAACAGAGAAACAGAGAGCAACGAAGGGTGCGGCGGTGCCGGAGGGAGGTGCGACGGAGGGGGAAAGGTTCGACGTAGTTGGGCGAGCTCTGAGACAAAGTGATCAAAGGGGAAATCGCAAAAACAGGGACCAGATTGAAGGAGAAAGAGTGAAATTAGGGTTTTCAGTGGGCCGGGTTATTTTTAAAACCGGGTCGCCCGCTTGACCTGGTTATTCCAGCTCTTATTGCGCGAGATGGAGACGGCCACGAATCCACGTCTCGACATCCTGACGCACATCTCTACGCGTCTCTACCTGGAACCGTTTCTGCAGGCGTCGCAGCATGGTGAGCCCCCGGCGGGACGTAGAATCCTAAGACACGATTCTAACAACCTTGATTGTGATCCATGTGCAACTTTTTTTTGCTTCGATAACAATATGCTATGAATTCAACTATTCCGAAACAAATTATTATCTTTGTTCTGTCCATGTTCTTACTCTATTCCTTAGAAAATTGTTCCTATGCCATGGGATTATCTAACCCTAAACTCTATGTTGAAAGAAAGGGAAGCGAGAGAACATGTTATGAATTCTGTGTGTTTAGAGCACAATGGAGCTATTGGATTTATAGGAGTTTGTACATAGTTATAGAATATACAATTACCCTAATCAAGGTTAATTACATAAGAATAAAATCAATCTATTTAATTACAAATTAATTCTAACACTGCCCCTTAAGTTGGAACATATAGGTTATATGCACAAAGCTTGTTACATATATAGTCAATCTGAGGACCTCTTAGTGATTTAGTGAATATATCCACTATTTGTTTACATCCTTTAGTTTGTAAGGGATTCAATGCAGACTTTGATGGGGATCAAATGGCTGTTCATGTGCCTTTATTTTTTGGAGGCTCAAGCAGAAGCTCGTTCACTTATGTTTTCTCATACTAACCTATTATCTCCATCTATTGTGGGTCCCATTTCTGTACCAACTCAAGATATGCTTATTGGGCTTCACATATTAATGAGTGAGAATTTTCAAGGTATTTGTTCAAATAGGTATAATCCGTCTAATTGCATAAATTCTAAAAATGAAAAAGTTCAGGATAATAACTGTAAGTATGCGAAAAAAGAACCATTTTTTAGTAATTCCTATGAAGCAATCGGAGCTTATCAACAAAAGAGAATTAATTTCCATAGTCCTTTGTGGTTCCGGTGGGATTAGATCAATGCATTATTTTGTCAAGAGAAGTTCCTAATGAAATTCACTATGAATCTTGAGGTACCTATCATGAAATTTATAGGCATTATCTAGTCATAAGAACTACAAAAAACCAATTCGTTGTATATACATTCGAACCCCTGTTGGTCATATTTCTTTTTATTGATAAATCAAAGAAGCTATACAAGGCTTATGCCGAACCTGTGCATAAGATAGCTAATCATATATATGTAATATGGTTTATATCTAAGATAAACAAATTTATGATATCAGTGTGAATTCAAGTATCATTGATTGGATTAAGATCATAATTTTTAAATGTTTACTAAAAAGTATGATATTATAACCTGACATTGTTACTTGCCATGTCTTCTAGTTACTGCCGTCTCATATGATATCCTGGTCACGGGGTAAAGGGGTCTCGTTAGGTAGGTTTTCGCCTACCTAGGGGCTGTCAGCTTTCAACCATCATTACGGGTCCCATCCCAACTCACCCCGCATTAGACTAATTGAGCTAACAAAACTAGTGGATATTTCACTAGACATGACTTTCTCTTTGGCAAAATGACTATCGATTTCAATATGTCCTGAAATACTTCATTCGAGGCAATATACATGGCAGTATCACATATGAGTGACATCTGTGCAATCTCTCCAAACCTGAGTTCCAAAAGGAATGATGGGAACACACTCATGAGACAGAGTAGAGTTTGCCAATGCCGGGACCAAGGGAATGAGCAAAACATATAGAAGCAAAGACCTGAAAAGGTAAGGGGTGAAGAGAGTGATGTGGATATAAAACTTGATGAGAGATTTTACCTTTTAGAATTGAGGAAGGCATACGGTGGATGAGATAATGTGTAGTAAGTACTGCGTTACCCCAGAACTAATAAGGAACATGAAAATGGAGGAGGGTCCGGGTTGTCTCAAGAGGATGTCTATTCTTATGTTCAACAACCCAATTCTGTTGAGGGGTATAAGGGAAAGATGTTTGATGCAACACACTATGAGAGACCATAAAGGTCTGAAATTAATTGGACAAATATTCACATGCATTATCACTTTGCAAAGTGTGAATAGGAACATCAAATTGATTTTTTATTTCATTAAAAAAAGACTGAAAAAATAAAAAATAATTTTGAATGATCTTTCATAAGATATAACCAAGTACAATGGGAAAATTGGTCTATAAAGTAACAATAGAAAATACGACTCAAAATCCAAACATCTACATGAACTAAAGCAAAAGGAGGTGGGGCGCGACTAATAGTGCGACCAGAAAAGGAGGTATGAGTATGCATACCTAATTCACACGACTCCCAAGATAAAGATTCTAACATAGAAAGACTAGGAGCCAACAACTTTAATGTATTAAGACCTGAATGTCCTAACTGAACATGAACTAGAAGTGGGGATGCTGTCACCGATCCAACAAGAGAGAGCCTCTTGAGTTGATAGAGGCTATGAGACTCTCATCCAAGACCAATTGTCTGCCTTGTGCTTGGTTCTGCGTAGAAACAATTTTTAGTAAAAGAAATTACACAATCAAGAGATCGTGTAAGTTGATTGATGGACAATAAATTAAAAGGAGCACTATAGACATACAAGACATTATGAACAGAAAGAGAAGAAAGAGGATGAGCAATACCAACGCCTTGGGTCTGTATTTCAGAACCATTTGTCATAGGGATAAAAGGTAAGTAACCAAAAGTAGAAAAAGAAGAGAAAAGAAATTTATTACCAGTGATATGATCGGTGGCCCTAGAATCGAGAACCCAAGGGCCCAAAGAGTGAGAGATGTTAGTAAAGGAATTACCAGTGTGTATAACAGTAGCAGTGGACTCTGAAGAAACCTGATGGTCTCCAAACATTTCAGGACACCATTGTGGGAAGGCGATGAAGTCAGAATTCAGAGGCAACGAAGAAGCGGAAGTTGAAGCGTAGTACTTACCACTCACTTGTTCGAAAGAGAGCAGTACAGTGATATGGTTGGTAAAAGTCGCAATAGCAGGTTTCAAAGAGTCATGGACAGCCACGGGTCAATGAGGAGAGAGAAAATACCCACCAGCCGCACGAAAAGGGCAAAAAACGAGATGAGTAGGTGCCCAAACACCAAACCATGGACAGATCCGGATAGAAGGGCTCAAGGTGAGCAAAACCCAAGAAGCGGCGTTTGGAACAGCCATTGGACTTGCTACCATGCGCGACTGGAAGAGGCGGCACGTGGGAAAAAGCGCACTGGAAAGAGGAGGCGCATAGCAGCATTGATGGTGGCTAGGCCGGTGGGGACGGCTGATCTGGGAGAAGTGCATGCCAGTTGGAAAATACCGGCAGCGGCGGTCAGTAGTGAATAGGTTGGAGGTAACCAACTGGAGGGGTTCGAAACCTGGAGAGGACTAAGGTTTTGAGAAAAAAAAAATACACGGAAGTAGCAGAGAGTCATGGAAAAAAATATCTTAGTTTGATAACATATTGAAAGAGAGGAAAGCGAGAGAACATGTTATGAGTTCTGTGTGTTTAGAGCACAAAGGAGCTATTGAGTTTATAGGAGTTTGAATATAATTACAGAATATAAATTTTCCTAATTATAGCTAATTACATAAGAACAAAATTAATCTAATTAATTATAGAATAATTCAAACATTTTACATATGTCCATTTCTTAAACTGAACTCAATGGTGTTGTGCGATCTGTGTAGTTGACCTCACCTAGTGGGATAAGGCTATTGTTGTTGTTGTTGATTTTTCTGTTGCTATTTCTCTACAAATTTTACTGAATTTATGGCTTTGTGAATAGAATTTCTGTTGTTGATATGTATACCTTCAGACTATTGATTGCACCAAATGATTGTCTATGGCATTCTTCTGGAGCCAGAGTTAAAATTGTTATATACAAGAACAAGATAGTATTGATCTCAACAATGAGTAAATTTTTCACAATGTGATGTTGAGAAGAGAAAGGGTTGTTTAACATTTGCTTTCCCTGTTGCATAATAAAGCTATGGTCAACATTTTGCTAAGGAAAACTTAACAATTGGAAATTAGAACTTTGAGTTGGGCTTTTAAGGCATTTGATTTATGATCAATAGTTGTATTTATGAATCTCTTATTTGTCTAAATGCATTTTCAGTAATTAGTTTTTTGTATTCCTGTTTACCATTAACGTGCAGACCCTTTCCCTTTAACTTGCTTATCGGTTTATTTTGTGCCCTTACCATTTATTATGATCAGAAAAGAATGTGTCTTTAAGAATGTACTAACTACTAAGATAATATTTTTCTGATATCTAATTATCTGTTCTCCTTTCCTCTTTCAATCTATTCATCAGTGGCACATTCCTTGAAGATGCCATGCTTGTATCATGTGGACATTCTTTTGGTGGTCTCATGCTGAGGAGAGTCATAGAAACAGTAAGTAGTATCATATATAGATTACATCTCTGCATTAAGAATTGAAAGCCCATGGCTGATGAAGATGATATGTTTGGCATTTGAACCATAGGCAGACATCGTGTGACTTAATAGAGTTCAATGATTGAATCTTTGTTACTGTCTGGGTGTGAGAACATCATAACATAGTGCTTTGGGGATTCCAAGATTGGTGTAAATTATATTTGATGGACAGGTTGTGTGCACTGTACTGTAGTTATGAATTTGATGTGCTGAAAAGTGAAAAACAAGAAATAGTGGATACTTTGATATGAAAATGTATGAAATCTTATGGAGTTCTGGAAGTTATGGATCTGCAGCCTGATAATATTGTAGAATCCTTGTCAAGATTTATTGGTGTAGTCACAGTTACATACAACAAGAATAGAGGCTACCGGAATTTCCCAATTTAAATGGCTAAAATATTAGACTGGCCTTCTAAATGGTAACATTAATTTCTGTGACAATATTAACTAATTTAAGCTAGTTAATAAGTTGAATTTTATAATTAAGTATGGTATCAAATTGTGCTATATTTTTGTTTACTGTGTGTGTATATAAACTTATATTTCTTGGTCTTTGCACAACCCTTCAAGCATCTGTGTTCTTGTTTTGGTTGCACTTGTGTGATGTCGTTTCTATTACCTTTCACTTTCATATTGTAAATACACTGTTGGATGGCAAGAGACAGAACCATACTTACAATTATTGTTCCTTTCACAGTCAAGATGCACAATCTGCAATACAGAAATTGAGACTGGTGCTTTGATCCCTAATCATGGTATCTTCCATTTCCTTTGTAGTTTTACCCTGTTCAGCCATTGATACAATACACACAAACACACAGATTATATAGCGTGTATCTGGTTATGCTATATCTTTGTGATGCATTTGGTTCCATGTTATTTATTTATTTGTTTCTGTTACAGATTGATTTGGTTTCCTTTTCAGCTCTTAGGGCTGCAGCAGCTGCTATTAAGAATGAGGATGATCGAAGGTTGTTTCGTAATGCTGCTCTCCGAAAGCGGCGGAAAGAAATGGGTGATCAAATGGATTCAATGAGAAGAGCGAACAGGGTATATAACTTAAGTAGCCTGTGATATTCTTGGTTGTGCGTTGCTGTGTTGTTATCTTTTCTGGTTTCATGTGGGAGAACATTTCTAGCATAAGGAGCCAAGTTCCATTTTTCTTAGTGAAATTTACCTGAACTTAGACCAGATTAAAATCTATATTGATTTTTATGGACTTAATTATTTTCAAGAAAAGTTCAACTGTGATGTATTGTCAGTATAAAGATTTTGCAAACTACCAATTAGAAATACAGCAGACATGAATTTTTATTAAATTATCACATAAGTCAACAATTTTTGCTTACATGACAAGTCATGATTGGATGATAGTCTAAAAATTTTTATGCTGATAGTGTATTTTAATTAAATTTTTTCATGAATTTGTTTATAGGAACTAAATAATAAACATTAGAAATCATATTGAACCATGAGAAACACTTTCTGCCGTGGAAAATTTAGGACAAGAGGGGCCCAAATGTTTCTTATTATCTGTAAGAGAATATATCTCTGGGCAAGTGCTTGTATGGTTTTTTTTTCTTGCTTCATTTATTTTGTGGCTGGTTCATTTGATGTCGATTATTTGTTTAACCAGGGAATGCAAGCTTTATGTGTATAATTTATAAGCACTTTTGCAACTTCAGCCATTTAATCCTAACCTGTTATGTACCATGAACGATTCTGATTTTTCTTCACCTTGCTCCTATTCGAGGGTTTAATATGTGGCCATAGTGTAGGTGGATGCGGCTAAAATTTCATTCAGCATTACCTGGAGTGTAGAACTTGATTTAATTTCTTAATACTACAAAACATCTTCTTTTGGCATTTTCCTAGTATTATTTGATTGAAAACAAATAACATTTCAGGTTACTGGCTTGGGATTCCTATTGTAAATAAGTTTCTTTTCTAGTTGAGTTTCCACATGTGCAGCGGCAGCGGCAAACTGTATTTGTGTATCAGCATGTACCTTGTGTTAAAATTCTCTCCAAGCTAGTGTTTAGTTTTACTAATAAGATATTGCTACCACAGTATTCCTATATATATTATTTTTGATAAAATAATACTTATAGTGTTCTGTATAGGTGTTAATCAACTAATTAGAATATGATTTCTGACTAAACAAAATGTTCAAGACTGTAAGGATTTAATTTTCATGAGGTAAATTTATATATATTTTAACTTAAATGTTTCAGGAAGACGGAGATTTTACTGCCGCTGATGCCTTCCAGCGGGGAGTACAATATCCATTTTCGGTAAATGAGAAAGTTGTTATCAAGGTAAACATTTTCAGTTTCATGTTTTCAATTTTTTGGCTACTAGTGTTGCAGATAGTCAGCACTCAGCAGTAATATGGGCAACCAATTTCTACAGGGTAACAGGAGAACACCAGAAAAATTTGTTGGGAAAGAAGCTGTGATTACGTCTCAATGTCTCAATGGCTGGTGAGTTATCAAGAATTAACTTGTTAAATTTGCAATTTGCAATTAGGCATTTGATATATATATATATATATATATATATATATATATATATCTGAATTATGAGTAAGCTACGTTAATTGTAAACATTACACATTACATTCTTTGCAATTCAACTTCATGTAGACATTATCAGTAAGTGAAAATCTTCACTTCTGTTTGTACAGGTATTTGCTCAAGGTTATTGGAACTGGAGAGAATGTTCGCCTGCAGTACCGTTCTCTTAGGAAGCTCTTAAACTCACCAGTTATGGAGGACCAGTGTCCCCCTTCACAGGCAATTCAAAATAGCAGCTCTTAAAAATTAAAGTAGATTTATTATAGGTTTTCTTTTTTTCAATTTTTTCTTCGACGAGAAAAAGGAAACATTTATTGTCTTGGTCCTTCGAGGAAAAGAATTAACTATTGTAAAGAATTAAGTTGACCGGTCCGGCTCCTTATAGGATGTGATAGAGGAGGTCTATGTAACTTGTTAATGTATCAATGAGGTTATGTAAAGAAAACAGGCAAAGAAAATTAGATAGCATGTAAATTGTTACATGCAATTACTGAAATGGATCCTAAGTGGTTTTTTTTGGATGCCATGGTTCAGTTTTTGAAGTATGTGTTCCTTCTGCCCTCTATGCTTTTATTTTTGTGACCTTGAAGCTGTAAATACTGACTTGAAGAGAAATTAGATCATTCAACACTACTGTTACCTTTGTTGTTATACACTGAGTTACCATATTTTTAATTTGGTCTCACACAAAGTGGAGACATCGTGCCACCCTGTAAATATAGGGGTTAGATGATGGGTAGTAAGACTGGGGGTTATGGAGTATAAATAGTTTTCATATATCTTTATTATTGATTTGGTAAATAGAGAAAATAAATATTATTTTTTATGCTAGTTATTTAAGAGTGACAATAGACATCTTGAAGTGATAATGGACCCTCTTTTATATTACCAAAGATCTTTTACATGTCTAACATCTCTTATAGACATCTTTCTAAATATCTACTGATATAATAAGAAACTAACTATATCAATCTTCAATGGAAATTTGGTCATGCCATGCGCACGCATGAGAATATAAGATCCAAATTCTCTCGTTGCAAATAAATTTTTGCAAGAATGGACATGCAGATAGGGTAACACAACCATTAATATTAATATCTCCTCTTAATTGAAGAGAAATTTGTTAGAAATTTAATATGGATGCTTTTCTTATATGAACTCATTTTACATCAATACTGTGAACAAAGGGGAAAAAAGCAAGAACCAAAATTATAGTTGCCTAAGCATGATGTGAACAGAAACGTTTGGCAAGCTTCTGTAGATACCGTTAAGATCCACGAGTAATAAATTCCAAACTAGCGATGTTCACAACAAAAAATGGTGGTCCTGTGCTAGCTATGCACTCTTCCCTCATTATAATCTGGAACCAGTGACTAACTTCAATTTCATCCCAGCAATGCATTTTATTTATAGATCCACTCGTTTGCACGAGCACCAGACTCATCCATGTCTATAAAAATGCTTACTGCCTGCAGCAAATAATAGGAAATTAGAAAGAATGTTCAGACTATTTTCTTAAAACACTATGTTTATTGTCAGCATCAATTATCAAAATTTCTGAAAATAATACGAATTTTCTTTTGTACATTGGAAATTGTCATAAGATCATTAACCATTCCCCTTTGTATAGTTTTTCTAAAAACTAATTCTTCTAAGGCATAGAGATTATGAGAATGAGTTTTGTCTCTTCTAAGAAAATATTTTTATACACATCACTGGGGCCTGAATCCTATTAGTATTAACATGTTTACAGGATCAAACTATTAAGCTTCATGTTTATAGCTCCTTTTATGCCCCCTCACCAATCCTCCTCCAAGAATGACATATATCCTCATCCTCCTTTTGCCATGCAATCCTTCATTCCATGTTAATAACATTATCTAAAAAAGCATCAGTCTTAAATTTAAATTTGAATATTACATCCTAAATTGAATTGAAGTATAGATCAGGTAACTAAACTTTCAAGTTGTAAAAATCGATATTCAAACAAAATATAGAAGAGCATAATTTTACCTTCCCTATCCGAGGTCGTTCTTTCAACTTTGCTAGGCTGTTCCGAATATGTGAGACAGCTCCCCAACATTTTAATGTGTTCGCAACATCATCAAGCCTCAAAATGTACTCTTCTTCAGTCAGTGGAAAGGATCTCTAACAGCAAAAAAAATATTAGACATAGTGAAATAGGATTGCATGCATGATGGATAATCTCAACATATACAAGCAGATCCATTGTGGTACAAAAACCATTAAACAATCATGTACTTTAAAGTTCTACTAGGAATATAAGGTTGGCCCAATGATTGAGAGAAGGGTGAAGGGCGAAGGGAGGGGGAGAGGTCGTGATTCAAATCCTTAGCCAACATTTCTAACAAAAAATTAACAATTAACATTTGCCACTAATAAAAAAAACAATTTAAAGTAATACTAAATGCATGGTTTAGGTACTCAAACTACTTTATACCAATGCAATCTGTTTAATGAAAGTCTTAAATTCGGGTATTGAGCCTAACTCAATCCTAAAAGCTAGCTTATAGGATGAGGTTTACCCTCCACCTTATATACTTTTGATTGACCATATCTGTAGAAACATAGATGAATACGGGTGGCCCACGGGACTTATTAACACGCCCCTTCACACTCAGGAATAGAACGCGAATGACTATGGGTGGCCAATAAGACTTATTAACACACCCCTTCACGCTCAGGAATGGAGTGTGGATGAATACAGGTGGCCTGTGGGTCTTATAGAACACCCCCACACTCAGGAATGGAGCGGACAAGATGGGTGACCCAACAACGGATCTAGGATAGACTCTGATACCATCTTAAATTTGGATAGGATGAGGTTTATCCTCCACCTTATATACTTTTGATTGACCATATCTCTAATCAATGTGGGACTTTTAACAGAAAGAAAAGGGCCTTTGCATTTTCTTCTGTTCTCTCATTCTAAACTGTCAGAATGTTGGTTAAATTAAAAGTGTGGAGGACCATGTGTTTATGCAAGACAGATTCAATAACAATACCAACTCTTTTTGACAAAAATTATATTTTTTTTATTTTTCTATCTTTTCATTGATGTCCAATAAATCGTACATCTTATCTGAAAGTAATCTACTCAGATAATGTATTATGTATCTTATACAAAGAAAACACACGATGTAGCGCAAAAGTTTTAATACCTGCTCCATGTACTTCCACATGACATTCATAGCAAGGAGATTTCTTCCCATGAATTCCTAGTACAGATCATGTAACAATATGAGATCAAACTGAATCTTAAATGTGCCAATTCAACAATTTATTCAATCTCAAAGAATCAAGCATACTTCATATGGCTAATAGAATGCCCCAATGCCTCAGTAAGTAAAGTATTGAAGGGAAAAGGATCCAAACATCATGCTCATATGAAGTTTCAAGTTATATAAGGAAACAGATAATGCAGCTACATTCAAGAGCAAGGATGCTAAAAACTTTAAAAAAATACAGGGCCGTAACCTGCAGCCAGGCATATCCAACTCTCTTAAATAGTCTTCCTTTAACAAATAATGACAACATTCATGTGGATAGGAAAAAAGTATGAACAAAAGATGGCAATGTGAAATGTTAGATTTGTTCACCATTTGCATGTATATGAACAAAAGCATGTAAAAGTTTCAGTATTTCAATATAGGAAAAAGCCCCGTTAAAGTGAGGAAATATGTAAAGTGAGAAAGTGAAGGACTATCCACCATTGATTGGAATTAAAGTATCTTATCAATATAACTAATTTCAAATCAACCGTAATTGTTCTCTCTCTCTCTCTCTCTGTCTCTCTCTCTCTCACACACACACACACACACACACACTCTTTCACTTTGCACATCTCCTCACATTAGAGGAGCCAAATCCCTTAAAATGTATGCTTGATCAACAAATGCAATCTGGATAGAGTTGACAAGAAGATGCATCACGTGAAGAATGGAACTTTAATTCATTGGCTAACTATACAAGAAGACACAAGCAATGTAGAATTTCCAACATAGTGCTGGATAACTCCCCTCATTCCACAATAATTATACTTTGGAATAAAAATGCCTGATATTGTAGATCAAAATTGATGTGCAAAACTCAGGACAAGTTAATATCACACATAATTCCACTCCATATGCTAAAAACACTTACCTTTTTTATTAACTGAACATCATAAGACCTCCCATATTTGTTCCTAATGAGAGTAGCAAGGTCAAATCCACTAAATGTGGAATCATCTGTACCGACTATTTTCTCCAGAGACTCTCTAAGCATTTCACTATTCACCTGATGCATATTTTTGATTGAAAAAAGACAGACTCAGAGGTAAGCACAACAATGGAAAGTTAATACTCACTATATTATTCCTAAGAGACTGGATATAATCCAACGGGATAAGAAGAAGATAGGGTGAGAATAAGTACTAGAAAGTCAAAACAATTGAAACTTAAAAATGAATGGACAATAAGCATTTAAGAAACATTGTAACATGTTAAAACAAGCATTTCATATCCAATCGGTTCATTAGACTTTAGAGAAGGGGAACAAATTACGATAATATAAGTTAATGTTTGAAGCAAATGCCTCAAACATTAAATAAATACATGGTGAGATATTTTGTAATGCAATGAATTACATGCACAGTTGGAAACTGAAACAACATACTCCTCCCATTTCATCATTCTGAGGTTTGTTCTTATTAATGTCATCTGAATCAGAAGGATCCATACTGTCACTCACTGAACTTGAAACAATGAGCCTACATTTTCTGGCACTACGGCGACATTTATGAGCAAGGGATCCAACATTAATGAGGTCCAATCCTCTGGAAGGAGAATAAGTTGCAGGATATCCTGAAAATGCAGCCTTATTTATACTTCCTTTGTCAGGATGATCCTGAATTCTCAGGGGCCAACTACACTGGTGGGTAGACATAATGTTCATTGTATCCAGCATTCACTGTCATTCAAAATGCAAAGAAAGTAGTAAACACTATTAGAGGCAAAAACAACAACAATAATAATAAACATACAAATATTTGCTCTCGATGAAGAAAGACATCTTTTTATGAGGGGCTTTTTGTTTAATCACAGGTATCCTCTAGGAGGCATTCCTGTTCGATTTAGGAATATCCAGAGACTAATTTTTTCAATAAGATTTTTTCCATTTACAAGACTCAAAGTTGAGTTCTTGTTTAAGGGGAAACAACCATTATGAGAGACATTTGAAAAGTAGTACATGGACGTCATGAAAGAGATACAACTTCAATTGAGTCAGTTTTAATATAAAATGACGGTGAAAAATAAAGTATCAAAGGGAATAAAATGAATAATATTTTGCAATGTGACTAATTATAGATTTTTAAAATTTAAGAGACTAATTGAAGAACACCACTAAAATCTAATGAAGGTTTGACCCCCCAAAATCTTATAAGGGAAATTCACCATTGTAGAAACAAGACACAATTATTACTCTGACTATCTCCAAAATTTTGAATTGACTATTAATTAAGTTAACGTATAACCAGGAATTGAGTTACTAACCATCCTACTCAATGGCCATGCATGGAGAATATCAAAGATATTGTCTTGTGCTTTCCCCTGCTTATATTTTAAGACCATTTAGACCCAAAGAAGAGAATCTAAGTATAGGAAATGGTTATGTTTCCAAATTCCGTTTTTCCTACACACGCGAATACTAAATTTCCAACACAAAATAATTAAACTCTTAAATATATAGGCCCAAGCTAATCATGCTCTCTATAACCAAAACCACGCGGAAACATGATTTTGCTAAATAGCTGTTCTGTGTAAAAAATGAAACAAAACTACACATATGGTAAATCGCGAATAACAATTAATAAGCAAGTGAGAGGAAACCTGGTACTATGCGTGAAAGACAGAGGCAGAGATAGATTAGGAACAAACGAATCGTGCTTAGTTGATGGGTTTTATTTATATATATATTTGGGGTGAAGGGTCTAATTATATTAGCATATGGCCATAAGCATAATAAAGTATGTAATGGGAAAAATCATGAAAATAGAATTGTGGATATTAACGTGTTGTTTTGGAATTAAGGCAATAGCAGCCTCACCTTGTGATTGTGACGAAGGCCAACCACAGGTCGCCATGTGCAAACCGTATGGTACCATAAGCATGCATAAGCATGCCACGTACTCCTCACTTCACCGTACGTTTCAACAAGCATGTACTCACGTTTCTACTTTTTTTTTTCTTTAGGAAAACAAACACATTTTTTTTAAACTAGTGAATTTTTTTTTGGTTTGTTAACTACGTATCCTCGTATGACTTTTTATCACTTCTCACTTTTTATTCCTTCCAATAAGTATATTTAGTTGAGATTAAATTCAAGACTCTTATTATAATCTCAGTCTATATTTTCAACTAAATTACAACCAATTGATATTGAGTAAGTTTATTTAAACTTATTTGAAGAGAAGACATGTTTTTTAAATTAAAAAATCAATTTAATTCTTTAGATGTTTATGCAGATTTCTTTTTTCGTAGAACTTGGAAAAGAAGTTAAAAACAATTTATTTGAGGAAATTTTTTTTGTGCGGTTTCTTTAAATAAGTTGTTGAAAAACTAAAATAAAATGACAGATTATTTTAAAAAGCGCTTTTTATGGTAGCAACTAGACAGACTAGCTTTTTTAATAATCATTTTTATATAAATGACCGATAAATAAATCATTTTTTAAAAATCACTTAATTTTAATTTTAAGTATAAGCAAACCCTTAATTGTGTTAGTATGTTTTCATTCTTTATAATTTATTTCTATTCATGTTTCAGCTTGTGCATTTTAGAAGTTGGATTTTTTTACTTTTGCTTAACTTATTTTTAGCTTAAACTTAAACATAAGAGCTTTCGAAATAAATGACAAGCTGTTTGGTGTGTTTTTTTTTTTAAAAGAAAACCAGAGAAATGGTATTTTAAAGTTAAAAACTGTTTGGTAAAATATTTTTTCAAAACTTTAATTTTAATTTTACAAATTATTTTCTAATTTAAGAGTCCGTTTAGTGTATAGAATTGCAACAACACTTATGGTGGTGTCAACAATGATGGTGGCGACGAAAATGATGTAATGGTGGGCTGATGACAATGATAGTGGTGTGATGGTGGCAACAATGATGACCATTGTAGCGGCAATAATGGTGGTGAGGACGATGACGACAGTGTGATGGTGGTAACGACGGTGACCACGGTAGCGGCGATAATGGTGGTGGTGGCGACAACGACAATGATAACAGTGGTGATGTCATTGACTATGGCGATTACAAACACAAAATATTAAATTTTTTAACCCATTATAAAATAATAAAACGCCCTAGATATTTGAGTATATTTAATAAAAAATAAATATTAATAATCAAGCGGGTATCCGGGGTAGGTAGTGTAATATCAATACCTATTTGTTTAATGAATATGTGAGTAACCCATGTAACATCCTAAAAATAGGATTTATTATTAAAGCATGGTTTAAAGAGGAATTTAGAGGAAAATGGGAGATTAATTAGAACAATTGTTAAAATGATGAATACGTCCCCAACATTTGTCATAATGACCGACGCGTCCCTAAGTTGTTTTAAAACTAAAAAATTCTTCTTTTTTCTTCTCCAAACTTTCGTGAGATAAAGAGAGTTATCTTTTCCTTCATTCTCTTCTTCATTTCATCCAAAATCACCATCTCTAATCCTTTTCTTTTCCAATTTCTATTGCAAATCATTAAATTGAATAGGAAATCAATCATCTTCTCCACTTTTTCTTTTCACCTGAGCAGCTTGGATTAAAGGGAGAGAGAAAGAGCTTGAATTCTCTAATTCAAGGTAAGATGACGAACTCCTATATTGAAATATGGTTTAATCCTTTAAACCTTTCAATCTCTTAAGTTTCATAGAGGTTGGAAGCCATTAATATAGAAGAAGAGCTTAGGTTTTCTAGAGTATGAGCTTTTCATGAGAAAAAAAGTAGAGATAGCTTCTTGAATTACTAATCTTAGAGAATTGAAGCTTAATAGTGATTGTTTCAATAAACTAGGTAGCTTCGGAAGATTTCGGAGCTAGAAGTTGATTCGGAACTTGCGAATAGCGGGCGGAATATATTTGATAGCTCGAGGAGCTTCTAGAATCGTTTATTCCAGGTAGGGGAAGCGTTTACATTTTAAATGAATAGTTTATGAATGGATTTGGGGTGATATTGTTATGTTATATATGATATGTGTTGTGAATTATTAGTGTGAAACCTCAATTGAATGACAAATGTGACATATTTTATGTTTTCATGTCTTCCATTCATATTATTGATATTGAATTGGCATGAGCTATATATTGTATTTGTGAATTTGTTGTGATTCCTATGCATGAGATGCAAATTGAGATAGCATGGGATGCTTGAATTGATGAACAAATATGAAATATGATGTGTGAACTGGTCTGGACTGGGGTCTAGGATCCGGTGTGGGACCAGCCACGAAAGTATATATATTTTAGTGTTTATACACCGGTACAGTGGGTATCCGGTATTGTAATCCGACCTCTCAGTGGGAGAAACCGGTCTCGTTGTCCTGGAGATCCTTCACACCAGAGTTTCGTGTTGGAGTGGGCGAAAGGTGGTGTCACCTGTGTAGATTCTCCGACGCTCAAGTTAGAAGAGTGTATATAAACTCTGTGAATACTTAAGCAATGCAATAGTAAGATGAGAGTTAGAACAACGTAACCTTGCATGTGTATTGGAATATGCTATTTATAGTTAGACGTGGAAAATGAATCGTTGGATGCAGGTGGGCCCGTAGGTTCTGATACCGTGTATAGAGTGTCAATCAGAGTGGCTCAGTATTCAGAGTGTGACAGGGGGTAGGTCAATTATCAGTGTACGATTCTGACACAGGGATAGAGGATAATCACCTTTTCTGTACATCACGCCTGCGATCGTACCTACTCCTCTCTGCGAGTGATATTGGCACATTCCGCTGTGCAGTGTATCCATACTGATAAGTTATAACCCCTCTTATCTCATTGTGACACTGAGGCAAACAGTTATATGTGACGGGGGAGTGAGGACGGATGAAGTATCTAGAGAAGTGAGAGCGGATAAGTAAGAACGGATAACCGGTGTGAAAATACTGCCCTGCGATACCGGTTGTCCCTCTGAACAGTCATGCTGACGTCACAACTTATGGGGCCGGTATCCAGACCGGATCATTTGTCCCCTAGCTTGTATGAGGGACTGTTAAGTTGCTCATACGAGCTACACTGTCTTCAAAAAGTCTAGATACCGGTAAAGTGTCCTGAGAATGCTTACTCAAAACTCTTGTCAACCGTGAACCGGTGTTCTACCAACGTATCCGTTCTCTTGATGCCCTTACAACGGATTCAGACAAAGATTTGCAGCGAGGGTAATCCCAAGAGTTTTTTGGAAGTCGTGACTCTTGGTATTCGAATAGTTGTTGGGGGCATTTAATGCGTCTGAAATGATTGGACAATTAATGCCCTTGTAAAACATGAGCCATCCTTGCCTTAATAATAACCGTCGGTTGGGCTTATTGGGCCTGGACTTTGGCTTCCGTGGGCCTATTTCGGTTGAAACTTTTCATGAAACGCCACCCTTTCACGCCTTGGACCATGAAACGGCGGAGTCGTTCAAATAAAAAAAGTTGCATTTGGGGCATACGACATGACTTTTGGCTGATCACTATGCCCCTTCGTTACCTATAAAAGGGTAACTTAGCAAGTTTCAGAACTTACTTTCGCCTTCAAGCTTAGTGAACCTCTACTGAAATTTTGAAGATTCTGTTGCTGTTCTTTCCTTTCGCGAAGTTCTTCCTTCCATTATCCCTTCTTTAGGTAACCTCCTTATCTTTTACCTTCATATTATTTTCGGTTGCTTCAACTTCAACCATGCGCCCTAGGCCAAGCAGCGCTGGTACCTCGAACAGGGGGAATTTGAGTTCACGTGCCCCCTCTAGCCACCGTGGTGGGAGGATTCCTGTGAATCTTCCTGTGGCTGGGCCTCGTCGCTCGGAGAAGGTTGAAACTTCTTCCTCACGAGCGCCAGTGGTTAGGCGCCGCACTGAGGGTTCCTTTGACTCGAGGGCCTCCAACCGCTCTGACAGCGGGTCAAATGCTGAAGGCTACCTCTCTGACGACGTTGCCTTTTATCACAGTACAGAGGCGTTTCAACTCGCATCAAACGTGATAGAGATTCCTGGGTCTGGCAAGACATTGATCCCGAGGACTGCAGAAGGGTGTGTCAACATTATGTCACACCGGCTGAACTGGGAAAGGTTGAATAAGGAGAAACCGTATTACTGGGTCGAAGAGGAATTCTAGGACATTCCTTCGCATCACGCAAGAGAGGACGGAAATCCTGTTAAGCTTCGATACAGAGTCTACTCCCAAGAGAAGTACAAGGGCTATTTTCTCATCCTTGTACCCCGGCCTATGGAGCGAGTCTGCCATCGAGTCCCAGACGAGAGGTCGGTCTACATGTACGACTTCGTCTTCCAGAACTTGGGGGTTCGTTTTCCTATGACGGAATTTCAAATGGCCGTCCTCCGCTTCCTCGACTGTGCCCCTACGCAACTGCATCTCAATGGCTAGGGCCTGGTGCGTGCTCTCGAAATCCTTGGGGAGCATTTTAACTTCACAACCACTGTGGCGAAACTTTTCTACTACTGCCAAGTGGTCCACCGTGCCAACAAGAAGGGCGCCCTTGGGTTCATAACGCTCCGTTGTGACTCAAGGATGGTAAACTTCAAATCCTACACCGAATCCGCGAAGATCGATGGGCGCTCTTTCAAGCATTACTATATGTGGATTCGAGTGCAAGCAAACAAGCTGATCTTTTGGCTCAACAAGGAGGGATTCACAAAATTCTCCACCAGCTGGACGCACGAGCATTTCCTGTTGCTGGGCCGTGCTTACTATACTGAAGAGGGCGAACTTTCCCCTCACTCTGTGGAGGTGTTGAGTGTCATGCAGTCGGCCTCAAAGGCCCTCAAGGGGTTCTCTTGCAGGCTTCTCCTGGGGAGTACCGAAGTCTGAGATACCTACCTCTGTAATAACCGTTCTTTAACTGTGTTGTGTTGCGTATTCATTCTATATTTACTACTTTTCTTTCAATATTTTAACTCAATTTTCTTTGTCTTGTAGAGCAAATCGAAAAGGTTTCCCTCGAGATGCTGTCTTTAAAATCCATGCTGGCAGATGGCGATTCCTCTTCTGAGGAAAATGAGATCCAGGCCAAGAGGAACTCCTTCAAGGCTGCAGCTCCCATTATCCCCCTTACATCCGTTGTGGGGGACAACGTCCCTCTCCTTGAAGAGACAGAGCATGAGGAGCAACCTCAGGCTGAAGGGGAAGATCAAGAGGAGCCTGCGCCTGAGAAGAAGAAGAAAAAGAAAAAGAGAATCCTGATCAAAACTGCAGACAAGGAGAAGTCTTCTGCTGGTGACTCTTTAAGGAAATGCCAGAAAACTCTAGAAGAATCTGGCATGAAGAAAGACAAAGGGAAGAAACCCGTTCTCTCTTCCTCTGCCCCTCCTTCACACACTGGCTCAGAGACGGGGTCGGAAAGTTTACCTCCCCCCTCTAGCTCTTCTCCGAAGGAATCTTTCCTCTCTTCCTACCTTTGGTTCCAGGGGTCCATGCCTTCCACACTTCCTAAGGCAAGGTACTGCCTCCGCCCTTCTGATCAAAGCCGCAGACAAGGAGAAGTCTTCTGCTGGTGACTCTTTAAGGAAACGCCAGAAAACCCTAGAAGAATCTAGCATGAAGAAAGACAAAGGGAAGAAACCCGTTCTCTCTTCCTCTGCCCCTCCTTCACACACTGGCTCAGAGACAGGGTCGGAAAGTTTACCTCCCCCCTCTAGCTCTTCTCCGAAGGAATCTTTCCTCTCTTCTTACCTTTGGTTCCAGGGGTCCATGCCTCCCACACTTCCTAAGGCAAGGTAATGCCTCCGCCCTTCTCTCGAGGCTACAGAAGTTCGAGGCGCATGCAAGGCCGGCCGTTGGCAACTAGACAAACTTTCTGGTTTACTAGACTCCCTCAGCGACAAGGCAGATTATATGGAGCAAGTTGAAAAACTTAAGGCCGACATCACCGTGAAGGAGGCCTGGGCGGCCAAGCAAGCTGAAACTGCCAGGGGGGTTGAATCGGAGCTGAAAAATGCTAAGGAGCTGCTGGAGAAAAAGACCAGAGAAATAAGCCAGCTCCACTTTACCAATAAATCATTGGAGCGGCAGGTGTCTGAACTTCAGCAACAAAACAAGTCCATTCCCCTCCTGGAGGAAGAACTCCAACTCGAGAAGAAGAAGACCGCTAAACTGAGTGAAGATCTCTCAACAGCAGAGGCCGGTCACAACAAAAGCTTGGGAGAGTGGGAGGCCCTCAGGAAAGAGTTGCAGGCTCAGATTGAAGAGCTGAAGAAGAGGAATGCGGCCACTGGGCCGTTGGAGGAAGAGGTCACCAAACTTCAGAAAAAGCTAGCTGCCTCCAAGGCTAAGGCTGCCAAAGCTTTGGAAATATGCAAGAAGGTGGCCTTCGAGTCCTTCGGCCTAGCTCTTCATCAGGTCTATTATCGCAATCCCAATGTGAAACTCAACTTGTACGAGCTGGATCCGTTCTACGAGTTCCACGGAGGGAAACTTGTTATGGTGAAGAGTGACGACTCGCACGTGGATCCTCCGGAGGCACTTTATGAACTGTCCCCTCTTCCGGAGGGCCAAAGTATGGAACCACCACCGGTTACTCCTGGCCCTGAAAATGTTATTCAAGATAACGTCCAATCTGGCCAGGAGACCGAAGTTGAAGGAGCCAAGGAGGGAGGAACGGATGTGCCCACAACGGAGAATCAAACACCTGCTCCTTAGTTTTTGCACCTTTATTTTATAGATGTGTACTGGGATCAGCTCCAGTTTCCATAGGCTCACATGTATACAATTTTTCTTCAAGTAAATAAAATCTTCCTTCACCTTGCTTTTATCATTTGTGACAAGTGTATGGTTATCAAAGAACTTAAACATACATGTTATGCTTTTACCTTTGAAGTACTTCTTAACCGTTGAATATTGTCCTCAAGCGTTATTGAGTGAAAGATTCTGAGTGAGTGACTCCGAGTAGGCATTTGACTCCGAGTGAGCGATTCCGAGTGAGGTAAGTTCTGGCCTTGTCACCTGGGAAGTTCCATTACCTGGAGCCTCCTCGTGCTATTTGGTAAAAGTATATGTGTGTTATTCGAGTTTTCTTTTTCTTTGGTGCCGAGGGCTCGTGCCCGAGCTTGTCTTAAAAAATACCAAGTGATCCTTCCGGGTGGAAGATTTCTAAGTGAGATTTTATGCTGCCTTTAACTCTTTAGGGATGAGGGATTTAGTCTGCTTTGATAATGGACGTGCTTGTTAGATTGCTCGCAAAGTCATGTGGCCAATAGTAATGGCCAATAATAATCAGAATAAGCGGTTTCCCTGTAATCCGTGTCTTCATTCGGGTGGGAATTTTTCTGAGTGCAACTCTTCTGAGTGGAATGTCTCTGAGTGTGACACTTTCCGAGTAGGATGACACTGAGTAAGACATTTCCAATCCCCGCATGGTATGGCACCGAATGAAGCATTTCCGATCCCTGCATGGTACGGCACTGAGCGAAGCATTTTCGATCCCCACGTGGTATGGCACCGAGCGAAACATTTCCGAGTGGGTCATTTCCAAGGGAAGTACTTCTGACAGAGAAAAGCTTTGACCTCGAATGAATACGTTTCGGGTAGAGATATTCCCGAGTGAATATTTCCTGAATGTGACTTCAAAGTGAGATATTTCTGAGTGAAGAATTCTCGGGGAAAGTACTTCTCGGCGAATTCAATAATGAGGATGACGATTGATTCTTCCACAACATTTGGCCAAACTTACTAGTCGTACTTGGAGTTCAGTTTAATCCTACAATCCAAGCCTTCAATGGCGTTCGTTTTAATCCTACTATCCATACTCGGAGTTTGATTTAATCCTACAATCCGAGCCTTCGAATGGGGTTCGGTTTGATCCTACAACCCATGTCTTCAATGGCGTCCGGTTTAATCCTACTCACCGTACCCAGAGTTTGATTTAATCCTACAATCTGGGCCTTCAAATGGGGTTCGGTTTGATCCTACAACCCATGTCTTCAATGACGTTCGGTTTAATCCTACTAACCGTACCCAGAGTTCGGTTTAATCCTACAATCTGGGCCTTCAAATGGGGTTCGGTTTGATCCTACAACCCATGTCTTCAATGGCATTCGGTTTAATCCTACTAACCGTACCTAGAGTTCGGTTTAATCCTACAATCTGGGCCTTCAAATGGGGTTCGATTTGATCCTACAACCCATGTCTTCAATGGCGTTCGGTTTAATCCTACTAACCGTACCCAGAGTTCGGTTTAATCCTACAATCTAGGCCTTCAAATGGGGTTCGGTTTGATCCTATAACCCATTTCACCCGTCAAGGAGCCACATCATCAATTCACAGAATATGTGATTGAGATCATCCGTCCTGGGAGTCCTTATGCGCAATGGCCTATGGCTACGAATCACAACATAGAAAGGAAAAGGTGAGAGTGATAGGAACTATATTCTCATTAAATTGAATGCATATTACAAAGGGGGCGAAGTTGGGGTCATGCCTCATTAAAACCTTCTCGAGAAAACCCAATGGGAAAAAACTCACGTGAGGAAAAAGAGTACATGCCGTCTTACCAACTAGCTGTAATAAATACGTAAATTTTGGGTGTTCCACTTATTGCGGATTAGTGTTCCATCAAGCTCCTCAAGCCGGTATGACCCCTTTCCAGTTACCTCAGAGACTCTGTAAGGGCCTTCCCATGTTTGCGCCAATTTTCCTTGATGAGCGAATTTATTTCCCACACTCGCCTTGCACAAGACAAGATCTTCTGTATTAAAAGCTCTGTATTGCACACGCTTATTGTACCGGAGGGCTGCCTTCGCCTTTATCGCCTGGTCTTTAACAAAAGCTTCTTCCCTCAACTCATGGAGGACGTCTAGCTCTGATGCCAAATTGGCGTCATTGTCCCTAGCTAAAAAGTATTCCACTCGAGCCGATCTAGTCTGAAGCTCCACCGAAATCATCGCTTCAACCCCGTAAGTCAACCGATAGGGGGATTCATTAGTGGAAGAGTGTGGCATAGTACGGTACGCCCACAGGACATGGTATAGTTGATCAGTCCATCCTCCCTTGGCTTCACCAAGGCGCTTCTTCAACCCCTTTAGCACCTCTCTATTAGCTACTTCTGCTTAGCCGTTTATTTGGGGATGCTCAACAGATGAAAAGATCTAGACTATTCTCAGTCCTTCAAGTAAATCTGTGAATTTCCTATCTGTGAACTGGGTGCCGTTGTCAGTTACAATCCGCCCTGGAACGCCAAATCGAGCTACGATATTTTCATATACAAAACGTCGCGTCCGAGCTGACGTGATATGCACTACCGGTTCTGCCTCAATCCACTTGGTGAAGTAATCAACTCCCACGATCAGATACTTAATGCCTCCTGGAGCAGTGGGGAATGGACCCAAAATATCGAGGCCCTATTAATAGAAAGGCCACGACACAGAGGATGAAGAGAGTTCTTGGGACGGTGTGTGATGAAGATTAGAAAACCTCTGGCAAGCATCACACTTCTTCACAAAATCAATTGAGTCCTGCTTCATTGTGGGCCACCAATACCCAGCCCTAAGGACTTTTCTCATTAAGCTTCTTCCCCCGACATGATGCCCACATTGCCCCTCGTGTACCTCCTCCATTACATCTTGTATTTTGTTTTCTTTCAAACAGATGAGATAAGGCACTGAGAATCCTCTTCTGTACAAGACACCATTAACCATAGTGAAATATGGAAATTCCATTTTCACTCTTCTTCTCTCCTTCTCATCGGTGGGAAGTTTTCCGTCAGCCAGATAACGGATATAAGGGATAACCCAGGAATTCTCGTAGGGGTAATTAACCATTATAGCGTTAAGAGAAGGGAACAAAGGAATACTAGGTGATGTCAGCGTGCTCTGAACCACCATCGTTGTGCTACCAGGCTGTTTTATGCTTGCAAGTCTCGATAAGATGTCCACTCTGGTATTCTCTTCCCTTGGCACATGCTTAAACTCCAGCACGTTGAATATCCCCTTCAACTCGTTCACACAATTCAAATACAACTGAAGTTGGGGCTCACGGACCTGATATTCTCCTTGGATTTGTGAAATCACCAGCTGTGAATCACTATACAATATCACTTCTGTTGCACCGATATTTATTGCCGCCCAGAGGCCGGCCAAACATGCCTCATATTCAGCCTGATTGTTGAAAGTTTTAAAATTGAATCGGAGGGAAATCTCCAAATGCACGCCGTCATCACTTTCCATAACAACACCGACTCCACAACCTTTATTGTTCGACGACCCATAAACATAAATGGTCCAATGTGCTTGAGGTGTGGCTGGATCCGACCCAGTCATTTCTATAATGAAATCAGCCAGGACTTGTGCTTTAATGGCTCCTCGTGGTTCATAAGAAATTTCAAACTCAGAAAGCTCGATCGACCACTTGATCATCCTACCAGCGAGGTCTGGTTTACTGAGCACGTATCGGAGTGGCAGGTCTATTTTTACCAACACCGGATGTGCATGAAAATACGGTCTCAACTGTCGTGAAGCCCATACAACTGCAAGAGCGGCCTTTTCTATTTTCTGGTATCTACCCTCTGCTCCCTGGAATGTCTTGCTAGTGAAGTAGACTGGCCTCTGTCCTTCTGGAGTTTCCTTGACCAAAGCTACGCCCAAGGCTTCATCAGAAATTGCCAAGTACAGGATGAGAGTTTCACCAGGATCTGGATTTACCAAAATTGATGGACTTGAAAGCACGACCTTGAGCTGCTGGAATGCCTGCTCTTGCTTCTCTCCCCATTTAAACTTCTTGTGCTTCTTCAATGCCTTATATAAAGGAAGGGACCTATGAGCCATTTTGGGCATGAACCGAGCCAGAGCGGCCACCTTTCCATTCAACAACTGTACCTCCCTCAAGCTCTTGTGGCTTTGCATATCCAGTATCGCCTGACACTTACCAGGATTGGCCTCAATGCCACGCTGGGTCAACATGAAACCCAAAAACTTCCCAGCTGGGACTGCAAAGGTGCACTTTGATGGGTTCAACCTCATGTTATATTATCGCAATCGAGTGAACACTTGTCATAAATCTTCAACATGATCACCTCCAGCGGGAGTCTTAGCTATAATATCATCAATATATACCTCCACCAACTTGGTGTGCATGCTTTCGAATACTTTATTGATCATGCGCTGGTAAGTAGCGCCAGTGTTCTTCAGTCCAAACGGCATGACGGTGTAGCAAAAGATACCGCGGTCATTGACAAAAGCCGTCTTTTCTTAATCCTCCTCCCACATCGGAATTTGATTATACCCTGAATAAGCATCCATAAAACTAAGGTATTGATAACCAGATGAATCATCAACCATCCGATCAATATTTGGGAGTGGATAAGGGTCCTTCGGGCAACACTGATTCAGATCCACATAATCTGTACACATCCTCCACTTGCCGTTGGCCTTCTGCACCATTACTACATTGGAGAGCCAAGACGAATAACGGATCTCTCTAATAAAACCAGCCTTCAACAATTCTTCTATTTGCTCACACGCTGCTTTCTATTTCTTCGGCCCCAATCTCCTCTTCTTCTGGGCAACCGGTCTTGTCTTTGGATAGACAGCCAATTTATGACAGCAGAAATCAGGGTCCATCACAGGCATATCCACAGCAGTCCATGCGAAAAGGTCTTTAAACTCTTGTAGGAGAGCCACCAGGCGCTGCTCCATGATCGACTCCAGCTTATCATTAATGTGCGTGACCTTTTCTGGGGAGTCCCCTAAGACGATGTCCCTGGAACCACCATCCGGTGTGGGCTTTGAGGGATTGAGAGGGTCAATCTTCAATTCTGCTCTGGGGTCCAGATCAATCAAACTGACAGACCCAGCTGTTGTTCCTCCATCGTTCAGCTTCCTTTTCTTGCTGAATGCTTCCAACTTAACCATATTAAGGCTCAGGTTGTAACAATACTTGGCCATCTCCTGATCACCGCAGAGGGAAGATACACAGTTGTCATTGTCAATGAACTTGATAAGGAGGTGTGGAGTAGACACGATTGCTTCCATCGTGTTTAGGGTAGGACGGCCTGTGATCCCATTGTAGGGGGACTCCACATCAATCACCAGGATTCTAGACTTCACCGTTCTCACTCCAGGTTCGCCCTCAAAAGAAACGAGGGTATCAAGATACCCTTTGGTGGGTTGCTTCGCTCCATTGAACGCTGTGAGCTCTTGCGTATATGGTTGTAAATCTGCATCATTAAAACTCATTCTTTTGAAACAATTATAAAAAATTACATCGCAAGAACTTCCCTGATCGACGAGAATTCTCTTGACATCCTTGTTGGCTATGACAGCGATGATAATCACTGCATCGTCACCTCCTGGGATCGTTGGGCCAAAATCGTCATCTGTAAATGATACCACCGGCGCTGCCATACCATCCCTGAAAGGGCGGTTATCTCTAGGCTTCCCCTGAACCAACAGGATCATTCGGTGGTGATTCTTCCTAGCTGTGATTGACGCTCCTCCTCTAGCAAATCCTCCTGCTATCATCTCTATCACCTCACGTCGGCCTTGCCTTTGTTACTGAGGCATACCGTCTTGTTGAGCTCCTCCAGCGATTACTACTCCTTTCTGTTTCTCTGTGGCTATGAACCTCCTGACCGGATTACGACTGTTATCACCTTCATCATCTGGATCTCTCCCTCTCTTATCCAGCCTGTCTGGCTCATATAAGGACTTTTCCTTAAACAAATACTATTTCAGTTTTCCCTCTCTAATGAGAGTTTCCACTGTATTCTTCAACGCCTTACACTCATCTGTGTGATGACCAACCTGCTCGTGAAAGGCACAGTATTTACGTGAGTTCCCAGGTCTCTTCATTGGAGGAGGTTTCCTTACCCCTAGACACTGAGCGTGGGCCAGCCAACTTCCCTCGGGATTTAGGAATGCCTGGAGTTCAACGGGGCATAGTTGCTGAAAGAGAAAACGCGTCTGTCTCGCTGCTTAGGTCGAGTGTTCATAAAGTTTTCCCTCAAGGCATGCTTCTCTGGCCTTACCCTCTCCTTATCTCTCTACGGTTGCTGTGAGGGTGCTGGTGACTTCATTCTAGCTGCAGTAGCTTCCAAGTGCATCTCTATGCCAACATACTTTGAAGCTTTCCTTCAGAACTCCTCAAAGGTTATTGGAGGACTTTTTGCCAAAGATAAGGCAAAAGCAGAACCGGGTTGCAAGGCCTCAACCATAATATGGAGCTGTATAGCCTCCGTGAGATTAGGCACCAACGCAGCTTCCTTATGGAATCTCTTCAAAAACTCCTTAAGAGTTTCGTTCTCTCCTTGCCTTATCTGGGCCAAGGTGTGAGAAGTCCTTGGAATATCTCTGGAGATAACAAAATGGCTCTCAAATGCAGCCGCCATCTCTTCCCAGGAATCTACAGATCCTGAGGGTAAGCTCTTGAACCAACTCAGAGCTTCCTCCGTCAGTGTTCTTGGGAATATTCTACACATGACATCCTCATCAGCCCCCAGATACATGGCCTCACACACATAAACATCAAGGTGCTTAGTGGGATCAGTCTCCCCATTATACTTTTCGATTGAAAGTGGCTGGGTTGTTTGTAGGTGCTTGGGGATAACGACACTCATGAGTCTCCTTGAGAAAGGAACACTGAGTCTGTATGCCCCAGAAGTTACCGCTGCCTGCTCCTTCCTCCTTGTACTGACTCTATCACCAGAGTCCTGAGTCTGCTCCCTCTCCTTGTAAGTAGGGATTTTTGAATATTGGAGGGTCGTGGATTTTTCTCTCGCGGATACATGATGAGCTTCCTCCGCCTGAGACGTCATTTTGTCCCCTGCTCCTATCTTCTCCTTTCTCAGCTCCATCAACTCCTCCCTGAGCTGCCTTATAACTTCATCTCGAGGGTCAGGGGTTGCCACAGGTACCATCCTCCTCGTGTTGGTTACAGGAGATTCAAAAACGAGTCTCCTTCCAGCTTACTGATGGGTCACATCCTCCACGTGACCATCAACAAAATCGCGTCCATCTCCTTCCATATTAAACTACCAAACTTCTGCAAAAAGTAGGAATAACTCTATCGAGTCCCACTAGGCGTGCCAATGAACTGGTCTGGACCGGGGTCTAGGATCTGGTGCGGGACCAGCCACAAAAGTATATATATTTTAGTGTTTATACACCGGTACAGTGGGTATCCGGTATTGTAATCTGGTCTCTCAGTGGGAGAAATCGGTCTCGTTGTCTTGGAGATCCTTCACACCAGAGTTTCGCATTGGAGTGGGCGAAAGGTGGTGTAACCTACGAAGATTCTCCGACGCTCAAGTTAGAAGAGTGTATATAAACTCTGTGAATACTTAAGCAATGCAATAGTAAGATGAGAGTTAGAACAACGTAACCTTGCATGTGTATTGGAATATGTTATTTATAGTTAGACGTGGAAAATGAATCGTCGGATACAGGTGGGCCCGTGGGTTCTGATACTGTGTATAGAGTGTCAATCAGAGCGGCTCAGTATTCAGAGTGTGACAGGGGGTAGGTCAATTATTAGTGTACGATTTTGACACAGGGATGGAGGATAATCACCTTTTCTGTACATCACGCCTGCGATTGTACCTACTCCTCTCTGCGAGTGATATTGGCATATTCCCCTGTGCAATGTATCCATACTGATAAGTTATAACCCCTCTTATCTCATTGTGACACTAAGGCAAACGGTTATATGTGACAGGGGAGTGAGGACGGATAAAGTATCCGGAGAAGTAAGAACGGATAACCGGTGTAAAAATACTGCCTTGCGATACCGGTTGTCCCTCTGAACAGTCATGCTGACGTCACAACTTATGGGGCCGGTATCCAGACCGGATCAATGTGGTTTCGAGGATTCCACAAAAGACCTTGGGTGGGACTTAAGGCAAACCTCTTGAGCGGGGCTCGGGGTTTAGCCCGTGACACTACCGTTGTCGCTGAGAGTGATTATGTCACGTGAGAGGGCAAACGGTTTGGTACCAGTAAAACGGCCGGATCAGCTGAGAGCTAAGTATATGGCTGAGAGCCAGTGTTGCAAATGGATCCAATCGATTGGGCATGTTTTATGCATTGATGAATGTTGTTGAGAACAACATGATTACATTATCATTTGAGAATATATGAATGAATGAAATGTGATGAGATTATATGATAGTGTGTATGATTTATATACGTTAGTGAATTGGATATGTAATTCGATTCAATAACTGTCATTTAACATGTATTATGCTCATCCCTATTTGTGGTTATGTTTTTCAGTGGATATAGGACGAAGCGAAGGCATATGAAAGATCACTTAGCATGATTATGGATGGATATGTACATGTTTGTACATAATAAGAATAGTAGTATGTTTATGCCTTGGCCGACTCTTTTTAATATATTATGATATGTATGAATGATTAAAGGTTTTGGATGATGGATAGCTTCATTTGGAGGCTTGAAATCTGAATATGAATATGAATATGCATATGAGTATATGTTAATGATAAATGATATAATATGAGTTTGAATTCCTAAAATTGATATGATTCGTATACTTGAAATGAAAAAATTAGGAATTGGGAGGGTGAAATTGTGATCTGATGAGTTTTTGAACTGTCGGAAGGGATCGATAGATTCCCTATATCATTTATGGATTGTTTAAATAGGCTTTTGGTATGTTTGAATGGAATTAAGAGGATTTGGTGCATATAATTGGCACATTTTGACCACAATGCATTTTTATGCATAAGTTGGTGATATGTTCGAATTTTGGTGAACGGACATCGCCATTAGTCTCAGAATAGGGAAAATATAGTGCCCATGAAGTTTCGTATCAATCGAACTTGAAACGGGCAAATTACGTAAGTCGGAAGTTGGCCTAGAATATTTGAAATGCCAATTCGTATGGAATTCTGAGTTTTCTAGGTCTGTGCTGCAAAACTCGCTCAAACGAGTTAAGGCGGTTGCCATACTGGCCCATTTTTGCTCAAGCGAATTTGGTTCACTTAAGCAAGAATGGGGTTTCGCTAAAGCGAGAGTGGATTTCGCTCAAGCGAAACTCTTATGTATCAGTGTTATGGCCTCTGGCCCAATTTCACTCAAGCGAGATTGATATTCACTCAAGCGAAATCGTATGAGCATCAGAGGGGTGACACTGGAAGAATTTCGCTCAGGAGAGCCTATCTCGCCCAAGCGAAATGGATGTGAAATGGTTCTGGAAGGAATTCGCCCAGGCAAAGTAGGGGGTCTGATGTATGTGGTAATTTCGCTCAAGTGAAATTGAAGATTTTGCTCAAGCGAAATTGAAGATTTCGCTCAAGCGAATATGTTTCGCTTAAGCGAGATAGAGGGTCTCATGCTGATGTGGATTCGCCCAGGCGAGCCAAGCATTGCCCAAGCAAATTAGGTCGACCCTGCTCAAGCGAGTAAATCTCGCTCAAGCAACAAAGAGTATACTTGCTTTTGAAAGGGAGCGAGTTGGTTCGCCCAAGCGATTCATGTCAAACTCGCTCAAGCGAATGACATTTCGCTCAAGCGAGATTTGCCCAGAATGCGATTTTCTTCATTTTCTTCAATATGAATTTATTATTTTTATTATAAAATCATATTTTCTTGTATTTAATAATTTAAATTACGCTTTCTGCTGATCCTTGTGATAATCACAATTTTGATTATCCAAGATGCAATTTAATTAATTTTTATACCTTCTCATATCACCATATATGAGATAGGTTTCTTTTAAATGGTCCAGGGGTAGTTATTAAATGTTGTTCCACGGTTTTTTTCTGCAATTTATTTAAATTGATAAACCGCGAAAAATTTACCCTCAATTATGTTATTCTAATTAATAAATTTTGATAATCATATTTTAGAATAATCATATTGAGAGTTAGGATGTTTAAACCCACAAATTACTAACAAGTACACGTTTTTTTTTTGCCATCCCTACCAGCGGCGATATCAACAATGTTGACAGTTATGGTGATAGTGGTGGTAGCAATGACGGTGACAATGACGATAGTGGTGGTAGCGTTGACACTAGTGGTGGTGGTAAGGCAAAAACAATGATGGTTGCAGGCACAATGATAGTGATGGTAAAAGTGATAATGATAAAAGCAATGGTGACAATGACAATGATAGGACGGTGGGGGTGGTGGCAAGGATGGCGATGGCAATAATGGTTCCCACGATGGTGCCGATGAAGAATAAGTGATGATGGCAACGCCAGTAGCATGATGGTAGTAATGACAATAATGTTGGTGGTGACAATAATGACAATGGTAGTGACAACAACGACATGGATGATAGTGATAACGTTGACGACTGTATAGTATAGTAAGTGTTAATTAAATGAAATTACCAGAAAAAATAAGCTAGAAGCTAGTCCTATTAACTTTCAATCAAAAGCTCCGTGTTATTATTTTTTTCATTAAAAATAAGCTCCTTGTTATAAGTACTTTTTTAACAAGTTGTTTGGTGAGACTTCTTCTTAAAAGGGAAAAGAGAAAGCTCAGAATAAGTTAGGTCAAACATATACTTATATATTGTTGTTTAGTGTGAAAAGCGTTGGAAAACAACTGAGTAAAAAAAGAGTCTAAGAAAATAGTGAGATTTTAAAGCATTGTTTGGTTGAATAGAAAAGATTATAAAAATAATAAAGAAATGTTTCCTCAATGTTTGGTTTAGGAGAAAACTATAAGAAAACTTGATGTTTTATTTTTAAATTATATTTTTACCCCTTTTCAATGTAAAATTTTTACCCCCTTCCTATCTCTATCTCAAAAGCTTGAATATTTTTAAATATTTAGTTTATTTAGTTTTCTATCATAGTTTTAAATATTTGTTTTATTATCTTATATGTTAGTAGTTATTTGTTAACTTGGCGGGTAATGAGGTAGTATTGTTATAGGTTTCCTTAATCTATTTTTTTTTCTCACAACAAGGCATAAGACAACAAGATATGCATTATCCATTTTCTCCTAAATCTTACATCATTTTCACAATACAAAATAAAAAACTACCCAATAACGTGAAAAAAGTATAAGAAACAACCATTTTCTTTCCTATAGTTTCTTTCTCAAAGTTTTCACACCAAACAAACTACCCTTTGGTTTGTGAGAAATACAGAAAGAAGAAAATTTTATGGTTTTTATAAGAAAAAAGTTTTAATTTTTTTTTGACAAACTTAGGTCTAGAGTCAAAGAAAAAAAGTTATCATTGTCTCAAAATTTTCTTTTGTCATTTTATTCTAATATATATATATATATATATATATATATATATATATATATATAATGACACCCTTACAACTATCAACAACATCATATGTGTTTTTCTTGGGATTTTAAGGGTTCGTTTGGGTTGTTATGAGTTTTTGGTTTTCAAAAACAAGTTTAAAAACAAAAACGGTTCAATAAAAATATACTAAATTATGTTTTAACTCATTTTTAAAACAGTTTTTAGTCATATTTAAAAACAAGAAAAAATAATTTATTTATTTATTGTTTTCAGTTCCATAAACATCTGACCAGTGTCATTATCACCCCTGTTAGCATTGTAACATCCTGTTTTTAATAATAGTCCCATTTTGTAAATTATGAGGTATAGAAGGTCTGTAAGTAATAATCAATGAATAAAACATCCAATGGATGACTTGTATTACTTCAAAAATTCTATTTTTGAGTATAAATATGGAATTTATATAGATCTTTGATGATAATATCCATTTTCCGAGTGAAACATGCCTTAGAAAGGACTGTCGGAGTAAGGAAGAGGCTCTGTTCCGAGTGACTAAGATAATTCCGAATGAAATATTGAAATTCCGAGTGAAGGTTGTGTTTTCCGAGTGGAACATGGCCGAGAGGATCTCTTCCGAGTGGAATCCCTGTCTCAGGGACATTTCTGAGTGAAGAGGGTTTGATAGAACCTCTTCTGGGTGAAAGGATCTGAGTGATTCACCTTGGGGTGACTCACTGCCGAGTCAAATTGCTTAGAAAGACTCGTTTCTGAGTCAAATGCCTTCAAATGACTCATTTCCGAGTCAATTATTTCTGAATGACTCGTTTCCGAGTCAAACACCCCAGAAAGACTCATTCCCGAGTCAAGTATTTTCCAAAGACTCGTTTCCGAGTCAATCATGGTCAAACGTTACAATTCTGAATGAAAAATTCACTGAGTGCCTTCATTTTCGAGTGAAGTACAGAGGAAAATGTATTTCCGAGTGGCAGGGTTCCGACTGGGGACACACGGTGTATGATTGCCCAGATGTGTCAATCCTGGAATGAGATTCCAAGTGAGTGGACAACTATGAGGGAGAATCGGTTTCTAAAAAGTCTTACCGAGTGGAACCGTGTGTGTGTGGAGACTCGGATTTGGAATGGATTTACCGAGCGGAAGTCTGAGTGAGAGAGGACTCGGACTGGATTATTATACTAGGTGGACCACTGATTGAGTGGTGTGTTAATTGCTGAGTGAATGACTACAAGAAAGAAGAGTCAGTTTTGAGGTAATTCACCGAGTGAGAACTGATTAAGAGTTGAGTCGGTTTAAGAAGTTTCTGCCGAGTGGGAACTTAAGAGCTTTGAGTCGGTCTGGAATGAGGTAACCGAGTGAAAAACTGATTGAGATGACTCGGACTTGAGTGATGATGCCAAGTGAACAGATTGAGAGTTGACTCAGTTTTGATATATATTGCTGAGTGAAAAACTGAGTGAAGAATGACTCGGTTAGGAATAAATTTTGCCGAGTGAAAACCGAGTAAGAGGAGTCGGTTTGGGGAATGACTACCTCTGGTCGGATTTCACTTAAGTGAATGAATTCCTTGCTTAAGCGAGTGAGAGTGGAATAAGTGAGGCTCGTGAGTCTCGCTCAAGCGAGTCGGTATTCGCTTGAGTGAAACTTCCCCTGACAGTGCAATGTATGGCACTCGCTCAAGCGAGAGAGGGTTTCGCTTGAGCGAGAGGGACTCGGATTTTCCTTCTCTTCACATTACTAACAATTTCCAGTCGGCATATATGCTGACTGGGTAGAATTCCAGTCGGTTTAGAGGCTGACCGAGTGGAATTCCAGTCGGTATTCAGTGTCAGATTAACGTTTGACTCCAATCTTGTCCTTTTATGCATATTTTAATATACTTTTCTTCAATCATACCCACTCCATTAGGCAGGCGGTAGAAGTGGACAACTAATATAGCCTACTTTCTTATCTAAATCTCCACTAACAGCCCACTAGCAATCCACTCACAAGAAAGCTCCCCCTCACTTGTCCTTGCATTATTAACATTGCCTCTGCTAAGACCAGAACTTCTTAGAACAAGCCAGTAAATCTTCTTCCTCTCTTTTACTCTTCTCCCTCAAGGCCCTTCGATCTGAAGCTAGGACAGCAAGGAGACCATTTTCAATCAACCAACTATCTTCAATCCAAGTAAGAGGGGACAGGGTTGTGAATGATTATGAAATGGGTAGAATTGTATGCTGTCCTAGGATTCTAGTTTTATTTTTGTATATTGTTGCTCAATTTTGAAGCTGAAAACATATGAATTCGATTCTGACTTCTTCATCAAAGTTGTAGATCTTTTTGTTATGTGAATTATGAGACTTGAATCAATTGATTTGGATATGTCTAGCAAACGTTATAGCCAAAAATACCACAGCATGTCCGAGTGGAATATTTATCCCATGTTTTGTGTATATATTAATATTCTGGGAATTATACATGCATAATCAGCCTTTGATATCTTCACTAAAGTTGTAGATATTTATGTTAGGAATCCATAAAAAGTGGTTTCAAGTTAAAAAGATGCTTGTAGCTCTACATATTCCCAAAATACAGAAGTATATTCATGCTGAAAATCTGTTAACAATGGAATACGAATCTTATTTTTAAAACTGGGAATTTTGTGGTGAGAATTAGTGATCGGTGTCTTCATGAAAGTTGTAGATATTTGTGTTAGGGGTGATTTATAACTGGTCCCATGCCAAAATTATTTTTGTAGCTCCAAAAACGTTGAAATTACTAACATATGTACGTTTTGAAAACTCTCTTTGAGGCAGTTCTGTATTCTATGAATAAGAGGTGTTTTTGTTTGGAATTTGAAATTATGGTCTTCATGAAAGTTGTATATATTTGTGTTAGGAGTAATTTAGAACTGGTCCCATGCCAAAATTATTTTTTTAGCTCCAGAAACGTTGAAAATACTAACATATGTACGTTTTTCAAAACTCTCTTTGAGGTAGTTCTGTATTCTGTGAATAAGAGGTGTTTCTGTTTGGAATATGAAATTATGGTCTTCATGAAAGTTGTATATATTTATGTTAGGAGTAATTTAGAACTGGTCCCATGCCAAAATTATTTTTGTAACTCCAGAAACATAGAAAATACTAACATATGTACGTTTTGAAAACTCTCTTTGAGGCAGTTTTGTATTCTGTGGATAAGTGGTATTTCTGTTTGCAATTTGAAATTATGGTCTTCATGAAAGTTGTATATAATTCTATTATGGAACTACAGAAAGTGGAATCACTGAAAAAGGATTTGATTTGCTCATGTTATGGCTGTTTTACTAACGTATATTGCTGTTAGAAATGCTGAAACTTACTTATAATGGTTATTATGGATGAAAATGATATTTTCCCTATGGGTAACAATTTATTATTGAATTATTGAGTGACTATGAATTGTTATGGATGATGTTGAGTGTCTAATGAGTATCATACAGTTTGTATACTTTGGTGGTGAATAATTACGAATGACTAAATTGATATATATATATATATATACATGAATGCCTTGAGGATATTGATACATATGGTTGAAACAGTAAATCCATGATTCTGAAAATTATTATATGTGATGTGTCCTTTGAGGACTTGTGGTTTTCCAAGTGGTTTTTAGAAATGTTGATATCATGGTATGTTAAATGATAAAGAGAATTAAAGGCATTCATGCATCATAAGCATTTGGACGCACCATGGAATTTAGGGGTTCCATGATTGCCTACCCTGGTGGGGGGTTACTCTATGATGAGTTTAAGCCCTATTTTTGCAGGAGCCATGGAGTGTAGGGATTCATGGTTATGCTAAGTCTTACTTGTGTACTTCGATACTGCAGGAGCCATGAAAGTGTAGGGATTCATGGTTATGCTAATTCCTACTTGTGCACTTATTTTCGCAGGAGCCATGAAGGTGTAGGGATTCATGGTTATGCTAATTCCTACTAGAGTCTTTATGATACTTTTTACTACAGTATTCCCACCAAACCAAATGGATCCAGCATGACATCATTTGACTAATTAAAAATTTATTAATATTAAATGAACTTGTTTGGCATATTCATCATATCATTATGCCTTGTTGGTTGTGTTTGTGCAATTTTATTTATTTTATATTTATTCTATATTCTGTCTCACTCTTACATTAATTTTTACAGTGAATGCTACACAGAATGAAGAGTGATGCCATGAATGAAGTTTATGTGAATTATTGCTTGGAATTTGACTTTATTTTAATTTGATGGGTTGTAATAATGTAATGTTTCATGTACTGTATTTATCTAAATCGTTTCCGCTATATAAATATTTCATGACTTTAATTATTCATGACTAGTATGTATGATAATATTCCACGTTTATCCACTTTTACATGACTGATTACAAATTTTAAAAATGAATTTTTAAAATGTGAAAAATTTATTCGG
Source organism: Clitoria ternatea (assembly GCA_037962975.1). NCBI lineage: Eukaryota > Viridiplantae > Streptophyta > Magnoliopsida > Fabales > Fabaceae > Clitoria > Clitoria ternatea. Next base: position 72,536,858 of record CM075676.1, read on the forward strand.
GAAATTACTAAGGTCGTCATATTGGTGGTATCAGAGCATTTTCAAAAATTCAGGACCAATTGCTATGACATGTATTCATTCTTGATATACTATTGAATTGTTTGATTACTTGTTTGAAACTATGTTAAGTATGTGCTATATGATTTGTCTAACTGATAAATTACAAAATGATTTGTTTGATTACTGTTTGGTAATATGATAAATGTGTTATACAATTTATTGCTGTAACATCCCTGATGTTTTAATGAGAATTATAAGAAATGGGAAATGATTAGTAAAAGTTTTAGAAGTTTTATTTAATATTTGTTTTGTCTGAGCCAGAGACAAGAAAGCCGGTGTCGAGATCGGTCTCATAAGCGCGAGCAGGCAGAGTTAAAGATCGGGAGTGTAGGAGAAGAGCGGGCAGGGCTAGGTGGTCTGGTCCAACCGATGTGAGGAGAGCGCCTCACACGGGGTCATAGCCCGGATTAACCTCATAATGACTGAAACAACGGGTGTAGGTAACCAAGAGGTGAGCACGGATGAGATATCCGACCTCTCAGGTTGTAGCTCGGATTTCCGAGGTATGAACACTAAGCTAGGACGCCGGGGGGCCGGTATTCATATTGGGCCTATACTCTTGCGAAGTATTAGAGAATTGTGAATAATTAAACGTTGAGGGAATAAATAAGTGTAATTGATTTGATAACTATGCAATAGTTTAATATAGTAAAATTGATTAAATTTAGTGAGAATACAAATAAAATAAAGGAAAAGACGATCTTGCCCATGAGCTATATATATGATCCGGTCTCAATACCGGTATCCGATCTGCTATACATATTTCAACGTCTTTGATGAGACATCTACATGTAACCGGTGTCATCGGTATACATCCGGACTGTAATTCCGTATCAGGCGTTCTCCCTATACCGGTTGTTCAGGATAACACCATGACATTGGATAATACACACGTCACTGTGCAAAAGACAAGGATTGTTGCTACAGGGATCGATCAATAATTCCCAGCACTACGAGCCAAATTCTGCTCACGGGAATGGTCAACTTGTTCCCTAATCCTAGTCTACATTCTCTATGCTCAATATAAAATAGCCACTTGACCCAATCATGCAGGTAAGTGCGCAATATAATAATGCTAATGGGAGTTGGTGGTTCCCCACCAACGAATCCTCGTTAATCGAGCCAATCAGGTATATGAACTCACTTCATGATTGAAGTGGGGGATCTTCAGCTCTTTTACGACTGATTCCTCTCTGAATACATTCCTTACTTGGAATATTACTGACTTGAGCGTCGGAGAATCTTTGCAGGTGACACCACCATTCGCCCACTTCAACGTGTTAGGTCGGTGTGAAGGATCTCCAGAACGCCCAATCCGCTCTCCTCACTCAAGGACAACGGATACCTACACCGGATACACATACATCCAGTCTTCTATACAGTATTCACACACTATTTGTGACTGGTCTGAGTCTGGATCTCTAGACCCCGGTTCAGGACAGATCATTGGCACGCCCGGTGGGACCCGATAAAGTTATTCCCATATCCTTTGACAGAGCAGGTAATCCACAATGGAAGGCGAAGCACAAGACTTCATAGAGAATCAAGCTGAAGGCAGAACCAATCCTAACGCCTTCAGAAAACTCAACTTTGATTCTCATGGGGGCAGCTCAAAGAAGATAGTAACTGTGTCTGATCCTGATCCTCGCGATGAGTTGATCAAACAACTTCAGAGGGAACTCGCTGAATTGCGAAGAGAAAAAAGGCAAAGCGAGGATAAAGAATCATCTCGCACGCGAAACACTCCCCACGCAACTGATGGTGAAAAGTCCACCACTCTTCAGTACTCAAATATCCCTACATTTGAGGGGGGAGAACAGACTCGCGATTCTGAGGATGCAACTTCCCGAAGGAAGAGAGATTCAACAACAGCACCCCCATTGTCTTACAATCTGAAGGTTCCTTTTTCAAGGAGACTTATGGGCATCAGCATCCCCAAGCACCTTTAAACTACTCAACCACTTTCCATCGGAAAGTATAATGGTGAAACTGATCCAACTAAGCACCTTGATGCTTATGTGTTTGAAGCCATGTACTTGGGGGCTGATGAAGACGTGATGTGCCGAATGTTCCCTCGAACATTGTCTGAGGAGGCCCTCGGGTGATTTAAAGGCCTGCCTTCTGGATCCATAGATTCTTGGACGGAAATGGCAGCTGCCTTTGAAACCCACTTTGTCATCTCCAGAGACGTACCCAAGACGTCTCATACCTTGGCTCAGATTAAGCAAGGTGAAACAGAGGGCTTAAAAGATTTTCTGAAGAGGTTTTATAAGGAAGCAGCCCTGGTTCCTAACCTCACAGAATCTATCAAGCTGCATATCGTTATTGAGGCATTGCAGCCGGGTTCAGCTTTCGCTCTTTCATTAGCAAAGAGCCCTCCAGCAACTTTTGAGGAGTTCAGAAAGAAAGCCTCAAAATACATGAGTATAGAGATGCATTTGGAGGCGATAGCTGCAAAGAAAAAGCCCCCAGCACCACTTCCTCAAACCCAGAAGGGTAAGGAGAAGACGAGGTCAAAACGCATGGAGAGGCCATTTATAAATCCTAAGGTTAATAACCACCCTCCTCGACCTCGAGAAAGGCACGTCAATTCCTTCAGCCATTATGCACAATTGTCTGCCAGGCCGTCTCAGATTTTAAGAGAGGTCGGATGGCCAATGCTCAGCACATATGGCATCAGAAGACCAGCCCCTATGAAAAGACCAGGAAATTCACGTAAGTACTGTGATTTTCATGAACAAAATGGTCATTCAACTGATGAATGCCAGGCGCTAAAGAACGCGGTTGAGACGCTGATTAGAGAAGGCAAGTTGAAGCAATACCTGTTCAAAGAAAAATCCTTTGACAGGGCAGAACGGAATGAGAAAAGAGAAAGAGATCCAGACGATGAGGATGACAATAACCCCAGTCCGGTTCGGAAGTTCTCTGCTGCAGAGAAGCAAAAAGGTGTGATGACTGATAATGCAGCACAGAAAGACAGCATGCCCCAGCAACAACGTCAGGGCCGACGTGAAGTTATTGACATGATTGCTGGAGGGTTTGCTGGAGGAGGAGCTTCAATTACAGCCTGTAAGAATCATCACAGAATGATTCTATCTGTGCAAGGAAAAGTCAAAGACAATCGCCCTTACAGAGGTGGGATTGAAGCTCCCACAATCTCTTTCTCTGAAGAGGATTTTGGCCCAACCATTCCTGGTGGTGACGATGCTGTAGTCATCACTGCTGTGATCGCCAACAAGGACGTCCGAAGAATCCTTGTTGACCAGGGAAGTTCCTGCGATGTTATTTTCTATAATTGCTTTGAAAGAATGGGTTTTAAAGACTCAGACTTACAGCCTTACACGCAGGAACTAACAGCTTTCAATGGCGCAAAGCAACCAACTAAAGGGTATCTTGACACCCTTATCTCGTTTGAAGGCGAGCCAGGAGCCAGGACGGTTAGGTCTCGGGTGCTAGTGATTGATGTCAAATCACCATTTAATGGCATCATAGGCCGTCCCACTCTGAATGCAATGGAGGCAGTCGTATCAACCCCACATCTCCTTATCAAGTTCATTGACAAGGATAATGCTGTGTCATCTATCCGGGGTGATCAAGAGATGGCTAGGTACTGCTACAACCTTAGCCTCAACATGACAAAGCTGGACGCCTCCAATAAAAAGAGGAAACTTAATGATGCTGGAACATCGGCTGGATCTGTAAGCCTTGTCGACCTGGATCCTAGAGCGGATTTGAACATTGATCCGTTCAACCCATCAAAGCCCACACCGAATGGAAGTTCCAGGGACATCGTCTTGGAAGATTCTCCAAAAAAGATCACCCATATCAATGACAAGCTAGATACTGAAATAGAGCAGCGACTGCTGGCTCTCTTGCAAGAGTTTAAAGACCTCTTTGCATGGACTGCAGCCGATATGCCAGGTATAGACCCTGAATTCTGCTGTCATAAACTTTCCGTCTATCCAGAGATGAAACCTGTGGCCCAAAAGAAAAGACGATTGGGCCCAGAGAAACAGAAGGCAGCTTGCCAGCAAACTGAGGAGTTGCTGAAGGCCGGATTTATCAGGGAAATCCGATATTCCTCTTGGCTTTCGAATGTGGTGATGGTCCCTAAATCCAATGGTAAATGGAGAATGTGCATCGACTACGTGGACCTCAACCGCTGCTGTCCAAAAGATCCTTATCCTCTTCCTAATATAGATCGGATGGTGGATGATTCCTCTGGTTATCAATACCTGAGCTTCATGGACGCTTATTCTGGTTACAACCAAATTCCGATGTGCGAAGAGGATCAAGAGAAGACAGCTTTCATAAATGATCGTGGTGTCTTTTGCTATACAGTCATGCCCTTTGGCCTGAAAAACGCTGGGGCGACATATCAACGCATGATCAACAAGGTTTTCGAAGGTATGCACACCAAACTTGTTGAAGTATACATTGACGACATAATAGCAAAGACACCGGTTGGTGGCGATCATATTGAGGACCTACGCCAAGTATTCACCCGTTTGAGACAATTTAACATGAGGCTGAACCCAATGAAGTGCACATTTGCTGTCCCTGCTGGGAAGTTTTTGGGTTTCATGTTAACTCAACGTGGTATTGAAGCCAATCCAGGGAAGTGCCAAACGATTCTAGACATGCAGAGTCCTAAGAATCTCAAAGAAGTCCAATCCCTGAATGGCAAGGTAGCAGCTTTGGCACGATTCATGCCAAAGATGGCTCACAGGTCGCTCCCCCTGTACAAAATACTGAAAAAGTCCAAGAAATTCGAGTGGGGACAGGAACAAGAAAAAGCTTTCCAAGAGCTTAAGGAGGTGTTGTCCAAACCTCCCATTCTCACAAAGCCTGACCCCGAAGACACACTCATTCTGTACTTGGCTATTTCAGATGAAGCTTTGGGCGTTGCCTTGATAAAAGAAACTCCTGATAGACAAAGACCGGTCTATTTCACTAGCAAGACCTTGCAAGGAGCTGAGATCCGGTATCAGAAAATTGAAAAGGCCGCCCTCGCTGTTGTTTGGGCCTCACGACGGTTGCGTCCGTACTTTCACGCCCATCCGATCATAGTAAGAACGGATTTACCACTCCGTTCTGTCTTAATCAAGCCCGATCTCGCTGGGAGGATGATCAAATGGTCTATTGAACTCTCTGAGTTTGATATATCCTACGAACCCCACAGCGCTATTAAAGCTCAAGTCCTGGCTGACTTTATTGTGGAAATGACAGGGACTGATCCAGATTACCCTCGAGTCCATTGGACCATTTACGTTGATGGTTCATCAAACCAAAGAGGCTCTGGAGCAGGTATAGTTCTAGAAAGTGACGACGGAGTACACCTGGAGATCTCCCTTCGTTTCAATTTTAAAACATCCAACAACCAAGCTGAGTACGAAGCTTGCTTGGCCGGGCTAAGAGCTGCAATTGACATCGGAGCTTCTGAGGCGACACTCTGCAGCGATTCACAGCTGGTGATTTCGCAGATCTTAGGAGATTATCAAGCTCGCGAACCTCAACTCCAATTATACTTGAACTGTGTCAAGGAGTTGACTGAAAAATTCTCAAAGGTAGAATTCAAGCATGTTCCACGTGAAGAGAATACGAGAGCGGATATACTCTCCAGGTTAGCAAGCACTAAACGACCAGGTAGCACCACTACGCTGGTTCAAAGCACGCTAACCTCGCCCAGCATTCCTCTTTTCCCTTCTCTAAACGCCATAATGACTAACTCCCTTTACGGAGATACATGGATGGCTCCTTACATCCGTTACTTGGCTGATGGACAACTACCTACAGATGAGAAGGAAAAGACGAGGCTAAGGAGGGAGTTACCGTATTTCACTATGATTGATGGTAATCTTTACAGAAGGGCACTCTCTGTGCCCTATTTGATTTGTCTCAAAGAGGATGAGGTGCAAGATGTAATGGAGGAAGTGCATGGAGGACAATGTGGACACCACGCCGGAGGAAGAAGCTTAATGCGAAAAATCCTCAGAGCTGGATACTGGTGGCCCACGATGAAGCAAGACTCCATTGACTTCATCAAAAAATGCGACGCTTGCCAAAAATTCTCTAACCTGCACCACACACCGGTGGAAGAACTCTTCACATCCGCTGTTCCATGGCCCTTCTATCAATGGGGATTGGATATTCTGGGCCCCTTTCCAACTGCTCCTGGGGGCATCAAATATCTCATTGTAGGGGTCGATTATTTCACTAAGTGGATAGAAGCAGAGCCGGTGGTGCATATTACTTCAGCCCGAACTCGTCGTTTCATGTATGAAAACATCATAACACGGTTCAGGGTCCCAGCACGGATTGTCACAGACAATGGCACCCAGTTCACGGATAGAAAATTCACAGATTTGCTTGAAGGGTTAGGAATAACCCAAATATTCTCATCCGTCGAACATCCCCAAACTAATGGTCAAGCTGAAGTGGCCAACAGGGAGGTGCTGAAGGGACTAAAGAAACGCCTTGGTGAAGCCAAGGGCGGATGGACAGACCAACTGTGTCATGTCCTATGGGCATATCGGACAACGCCTCATTCATCCACCAATGAATCCCCATATCGCCTAACATACGGGGTCGAGGCAATGATACCTGTGGAACTGCAAATTGCTTCCACAAGGGTTAAGTACTTCTCTGAAGAAACCAACAATGCTAACTTGGCATCCGAAATAGATGTCATACAAGAACTCAGAGAAGACGCTTTCATCAGAGATCAAGCCATCAAAGCCAAAGTTGCTCTCCGATACAACAAACGAGTCCAATCAAGGACTTTCAACGTTGGAGATTTGGTTTTGAGGAAAGCAAGTATAGGGAACAAATTCGCTCATCAAGGCAAACTAGCCCCAAACTGGGAAGGCCCATACAGGGTATCCGAAGTTACTGGCAAAGGCTCTTACCGCCTTGAAAACCTTGATGGCACTCCAATCTGAAATAAATGGAACACCCAAAACTTGCGCATCTACTATAGCTAGCTGTTGGGACTATCTACACTCTCCTATCCTTATCTTGGATTGAATACTGGAGAATTTATTTTCACAGCTACGCTCTCATTGTAATTCTTATTTTTGATTTAATAAGAATCTCTCACAACAATTTAACTCTTTCGAGTTTTTCTTATGCTGTGATTTTCAGTTTATCCGGTGTACAGAAACATATTCAGGACGGATGATCTCAGCTACTTGTTCTGTAGTTGACGATGTAACTCCTCGAATATGTGCAACACACAAGAGCATACTCAGGACGGATGATCTCAATTACCCATTCTGTAATTGACAATGTAACTCCTCGAGTATGTCTAATTGATTGAAGGCTCGGATTATAGGATTGAACCGAACTCTAAGTACGACTAGTAGGTTTGGCCGAACGTCGGGGAAGACCTGGGTTGTAGGATTAAACCGAACCCCAGGAAATGGGTTATAGGATTGCACCGAACCCCATCCGAAGGCCCAGATTGTAGGATTAAACCGAACTCTGGGTACGGCTAGTAAGTTTGGCTGAACACCGGTGAAGGCTCGGATTGTAGGATTAAATCGAACTCTGAGTACGACTAGTAGGTTTGGCCGAACGTCAGTGAAGACCTGAGTTGTAAGATTAAACTGAACCTCAGGACATGGGTTGTAGGGCTGGTCCTTTTTCAAGGCCACAAACCGAACCCCATTCGAAGATTACATGGGTTGTAGGGCTGGTCCTTTTTCAAGGCCACAAACCGAACCCCATACGAAGGCTTGGGCGCAGTAAGCCAGTTCTTCTTCAAGACCACGCTGAACCCCAAGTAACGGGCACAGTAGGGTCAGGATTAGCCCTGATCTGAACCCCGTATCGAAGGCTCGGATTGTAGGATTAAACCGAACTCTGAGTACGACTAGTAGGATTAACCGAATGTCGGTGAAGAATTATCATTGGATAAAACCAAGGAACAATTGAAGAACGGCTAGTAGGATTAAACCGAACGCCAAATATGACATGGACAGTAGGATCAAACCGAACTCCAAACACAAGTAAGTTATACTGAACTCCAGATTAATACTCTCTTATGAAGTTCTTTATTTGGAAGTTTTATAGCTTATAATTCTGAGTCATCAATTCTTCAATTGAGACCGGACTCATAAACTCCGACACAAACAATTCACTCGGGTACGCCACAATCTAAGGCATTCACCCGAAATCTCTCAGTCGGAAATATTTGAAGAGGAATTTTTATTTTAAATCCTCACTCTTAAAAGCTCTCATGAGAAAATCTCACTCAGAGTTTATTCAAAGTGATAATCACCCAATGAAACTGGGGGACAGCATCAACGATTTAATGAATATCTTGAGGAATGAACTCTCGTCTAAACGATCTCACAATCATTCCCCTTAAGCCGTTCTTGTGACGATGATGTGTTCCCTCACAAGCGGTGATCTTATTATGAAATTCATCTCGCATGTTTAAGTCCGGTATGGAGATTTTGTTTTACAATCCGATCTTCATAACTTAAATCCGGAATGATACAATACACATGCAATCCCTCTATTAAAGTTGTTTCTCACTAAACAAGAATGGAGGTAAAAAACTCTTTTATTGATTAAACGAGAATTACAATTCGTGTAATAATCCGGAGCTGATCCCGGAACACAGCGAATTTGAATCAATAAAATGAAAAAGGAAACAAGGAAGGCGCTACTTTCTCTGGCTTGAGTCTCCTTCCTTCCCTTTGCCTTTATCTCCGATCTTGCCTTCTTCAGTGCGAGAGCTTGTTCCTGTGCTTATGGGCTTCAGGAGTGAAGGTCCCATTGATTGACCTTTAGGTAAAGGAGCAAACTTATAAGGAGTGTTAGGCGGACTTTCATGACGGTTATCAACGATGGCCACTAGTTTCCCTTGGTGAAACTCATAAAACGGATCAATGCCGTTCAGATTAATTGACACCTTGGGATTCCGGTATAGCACTTGACGAACTGCCAACCCGAAAGCCTCCTTGACTGCTTGATCACACATGTTTACAACATCATCTAAGTCTGCTTTCAGGGTCTTGACTTCGTCGGTCGAATCCGCCAACTTTAAGAACAACTCCTTTTCCTTACGTGACCAATCGTCCACTCCTCGAGAATGGACGACCTTAGCCTCCTTCAACCCCTCTTCTAGCTTCGAAGAGCGCTCCTTCTCCACACAAAGGTTGGCATGGAGGTCAGCATTGATTTTCTTCTGATCAAGAACTTGACCCTCCAGCTCCTTGGCAAGGTTTTTCAGCTTGGCAATTTCTTCATCCTTCTTCTGAATTTCTTCTCTGGAAGCTTCTAAATTTCCTTCTAATTGGAGGATGATTGCTTTGTCCTTGCCAACCATTGAGGTGAGCCTCCCGTTCTCTTCTGTGAGCTCACGAACCGACTTGAGGAGCCCGGATAACTCAGCCAAGTGCTTCTGTCCATCGTCGCAAGCTCTGATCATTTCATCACTCTTCAACGAGGGCTTCACCTTGGGTGAAGGTTCAGGAACGCCCTCAGGAATAGAGCCCTCATACACCGGATGTTGAACAAGACCGGAACTACCTTCAAGAGGGCAAGGGGCTTTGGGCGCGAAATAAGTCGTTATTGGCTTTACCCCATAAGTGATTACACTACCTGGGGCATCAGGAGTGGGCTCTTCCGCTCTCTTTTCCTTAGAAGGCCCTGGCTCAGCAACCCCTCTTGAAGTTTTTGGTTTTTTGGGCGAGGATTGACGGTCTGAGATCTTCGAGGGGCTACGCTTTGTCCTCTTCTTTTTCTCCACAACCTTCTCAGATCTGCCCTCGATCAGAGGAATATCGTCACCAGCAGACGAAGTTAATATTATCGTCTCAGCAGTAGCCTTCTTCGAGTTCCGCTTTGCCTGAATGTCATTTTCAGCTGCAACGGAAGTCTCTCTGGCCTTGAGTCCTTTTAGCCTATTCATCTCTGGTGACTCGCTCTGAATTTCACCTGCAAAATCAAAAGGCACAATCAGAGACGAAAAATTTTCAAGGCAAATGACATAATAACGCATGAAGAATGGCAGGGAAATTACGTAAATATTCCTCGCAAGTAGACTTTGGTCCTAACAAACGCCTGCAGGAGAAAAATTGGTGCGAGGCTGTGTAGGATTGAAGAGCCGAAAGAACGGAGATGGAAGATGGGCTCAGTTCGTCCTCCTCAGTGTAGTACGCCTGGGAGGTTAGCAAGAAATGCTCATGCGTCCAAGCCATTGGGATCTTTGGAATCCCATCTTCAGTTAACCAAAAAACTGGTTCATTCGGATCGACGCTGATCTTTGTATAATAAGATTTGAATGAACGCCCATCAACTTTGGCGTAGTCAGTGTACGCCTCGAAGTTGATGATCTTGGAGATAGTCCGGAGGGATATCAAGCTCACTCCTCCTTTCTCCTTATTCGCACGATGGACCACTTGAGTGAAGTAGAAAAGCATGGCCACCGTCGGTTGAAAGTTGAAGTGCTCCCCAAGCACTTCAAGAGAGCGGACCAATCCCCATCCATTAGGGTGAAGTTGCGAGGGAGCGCAATCCAGGAATCTCAGGACTCCCATCTGAAACTTCGTAAAGGGGAAACGCACGCCCAAGTTCAGAAATAAAAAATCATACATGAACAAGGACCTCTCGTCCGGTGTATGACATATCCGTTCTGATAGAAGAGGAGCGAATACCTTAAAACACCATCGGTATTTATTCTTCTTCCAGACTGTGAAGCGCGGTTCCAACTCTGCTCCGTCCTCACGAGCACGCACGGATGCAGTTTCACGAAATTCCTCAACGACCCAGCTGAATGGGCGCTTCTGTTGGAATTTCACCCAGTCTATCCGGTGTGCAACCACATTGCATAGGCCGGATTGGGTCTTCAAAATATACTTCTCAGAGGGAGATTCCCTTTCAGACGATTTCCTCCCAGTAACTTTCTTTGTCACCATAGTGAAAGCTTTGATGCTGCGATAAAATTTCACATCATCAGAGAGATACAAATCCCCACTCTCGACACTCCCACAGGAGGAGGAAGACTCTGAAGAGGGTATAATCACCCTTCGCCTTTGATATTGCGACTCCTCCCTCTCTGTATACTGTGGCTTCGACTGGAAGATCACTGGGATCCTCCCACCACGAACGCTAGGGTTTTGAGTCAAAGCCCTTCCTCCTCTTCCTCTAGGGCTAACGCCACTGAAGCTAACACCCTTCCTAGGCATTCTCAAATATTGAAAAGAGATACAGAAAACGAAGGGAAAATGGTTACCTAAGGATAGTGAATTGAAATTCACAGAGGCGGACACGAAGAACTTCTTGGAACTTTTGCAGACGTTCGTCAAGGAAGCAAGACGAAATGGTAACTGAGATTGCCAAATATGCCTTTATCGGAGCACAAAAATTTTTCAAATACCCACTAAACACAACCTGTCGTTTACCCCCAAACGACTCCCCGTTTAGTGGACCAAATTTGTCGTTTTGTACCTCAAGGCGCGAAAATGCCATCATTTTGTCACGAAGCCTTCGAAATGGGCCTATTAAAGCCAAATACTAGGCCCAACAAGACTATGCGTGACAGTTACTAAGACATGCGCACTTAACGCAATAATGGCTCGCCCACGAGAATTAAGGCATAAAATATCCAATCATTAGAAACGTGGCCACCATTACTCGAATACCAAGGGTTGCGAAATTCGATAAACTCCTGATATTCTCATTGTCGAATCCGCCCTTAGGAGATTCATCACTACGGAACCTTGTTCCCAGAGCAGACATATACACCGATGTAGTCCCGAAATCCAGACGTACTACGATTAGTATAGCTTATATGAGCAAGTCTACTCATTCCTCACATTAGCTAGGGGGCTAGTAGAGGTATTACTCGGATTTCGGATTCGAAAACTTGTTCAATCCGTACTCCATGATTAAAAAACTTCACCAGGACGGATGATCTCAATCACCTATTTTGTGACTCGATGATGTAACTCCTGGTACGAAGAGCTCCAATAATCATTCCAGGACGGATTATCTAAATCACCTAATCTGTGATCTGACGATGTAACTCTTGGTGTTGTGTACTTTTCCAGAACGGACAATCTCAATCACCCATTATGTGATCTGACGATGTAACTCCTTGACATGGTGTACCTGCTCAGGACGGATGATCTCAATCACCTATTCTGTGATATGACGATGTAACTCCTGGCGCCATACACACCTCAAGGACGGATGATCTCAATCACCTATTATGTGATCCGACGATATAACTTCTGGTGCTGTACACATCCCCAAGACGGATGATCTCAATCACTTATGAAGTGATTTGATGACAAAACACCTGGCATGATCAATTCATATAATCATTCTTATGATGGAAAATTCTGAAAGTCAGTCCGCACTTTCGCTTTCAAGTGGTATTCTCCCAGGACGGATACTCTTTATCACCTATTCTGTGATACAACGACGTAACTCCTGGCGTAGAAAAAACTCCCATCATCATCCTTATGATGAAGGACTCAAACACCACTTCCTTACAGTTCCCTAAACTTGGAACAATATTGTCATCTCCTGTGAGAGTATTACGGATTAAAAGCAGTCATCCATCCTGTTACATTACTCTACTGAACAGCGGATCGACCCATCTTTCCCCAAGAGAATTAAGGAAATCAACGATCATGCCCCAAAGACAGGCACCTTTTTCTTAACACATACTTGGGGACATGTATATATTTCGCCGTTCTAAATTTATCTATTGTTTAATCTTCTGAGGCAGTTATTTCAATCCGGCCTTAAGATTAGTTATACAGAACGGATTAGCATTGAATTATATATACATGAAACGATGAAGACAAATGCCTTAAATGGAATTCATTCATTAAAAACAAGGCTGTATACAATAGTTCAAAATCCGGAGTTGATCCCGGTACACAACTATACGTATAAAGGAAAACGAAACTACGGAGGAGGAATCTGTTCTTCAGTTTTCTGTGCCTCCTCAGCACCAGGCTCTTGTGCCCCTTCCTTGGGAACCTCCACAGGAATCTCCCCTCCAGGAGCTTCAGCCCTTTCTTCAGAAGAGGGAACCTCAGACACAGGAAAGACGTAATCAGGTCCCATGGTTTGACCCTCAGGAAGAGGAGCCAAACCATACAAGGACGTCGGTGGATCTTCGTGACGACCATCCACCACTGCGACTAACTTTCCCCCATGGAATTCATAGTACGGATCCATTCCATAAAGGTTAAGTTTCGCAGTGGGGTTGCGGTAGAAGACTTGGCGTATGGCTAGGCCGAAGGACTCTTCAACAGCCCGGCTGCATATGTCAACAGCTTCTTCTCTCTCAGCTTTCGCTGTAGCCAATTCTCCCCGCAACTTGGACAGCTCCTCACTGGATACTTCGGACTCCGCTTTCCTAGCCTTCAGTCCCTCTATCTCAAGAAGGAGCTTCTTCTCCCTTTGAGACCACTCCTCAGCATCAGCTTTATTTTTATCCTGGCTGCTACGGAGTTCTTCCTCCTTCTCTGCCACTTTGCCTTCCAAGTTTTTAAGATCGCCTTTGAGCTTGAGATTCTCTTTAGTCATGATATCTCCAAACTCCTTAGACTTGCTAAGACGATCTTCCATTAACTTCACGGTGGCTTTGTCTTTTTCCGAGGAAAGCTTGAGTTCTTTCAATTCGTCACTCAATTCTTCAACCTTATCGACGTTGTTAGCCAACTCGCTGACTGAAGAAAGCATTCCAGCAAGTTCGGCTAACTGCCACCTTCCGGCCTCACACGCTTCCTTAATTTCTTTAGGACTGAGTGTAGGCCGGAGTTTGTACATCGGTGGAGGAAGAGTGGCTGGAGTAGAACCCTCATAGGAGAGGAAGGGGGTGAGAAACGAGGTAGTTGGGAAGGAGGTCGGCTCTGATCCAGAAACCCCAGCAGCAGTGCCTTTATTGAGATCGGAGGAAGCACCAATCGCTTCCGAGGCTTCAACAGCTTTATCCCCTGAAGTCCTTTGCTTCTTGGACTGACGCCTTGCAGGATCATTCTGGATCTTTCTTCTCCTCTCAGTAACTGGAGACTGACCCGAGGCTGCGCCAACATCGGATAAACCGCCCTCAACCAGTGGGATGTCCCCTTCAGCATCCGAGGTCAGGATGATTAACTCAGGACGATCCTTAGTTGAGGGCCTGGGCTTCACTTCATTTTCATGGGCAACGGACTTACCCACCGCCTTGAATTTCTTTAACTTGTCCATCTCTGGAGTTTCTTGTTCTATTTCACCTACATGAACAAACACAAGATGTTAGCAACTACAAATATTCTATATATATTTGGTAAAGGAGAAAAGGTGAAACAAAACGAGAAGTACGCAAATATTCCTCCCGGACTCCGCTTGAGCTACTTAGCAAACGCCTACATGAAAAGACGTGACGACGTGTAGTGTGTGATTCAAGTACGAACAACACTCTCGACGTCTCACGAGACAGATCGGATTGGTCAGTGTAGTACGCGTGTGAGCTCAAGAGAAAATGTTTGTGTGTCCAACTCAGGGGAAATTTATCGACGCCCTCTTCATCCTTCCAAAATATTGGTTTGCCCTTCTTGATGGATATGCGAGTGAAATAAGTCTTGAAGGACTTCCCGTCAACCTTGGCAGAATCCGTATAAGACTCAAAGTTCACAAAGGAACAGAGAGTCCGGAGAGTCACCAGACCAACTCCACCCTGCTTGTTTGCCCTTCGAACTACCTGAGTGTAGTAGAACAGCATCGCTACAGTTGGCGTGAAATTAAAATGTTCACCCAAGACCTCCAAAGCTCGGACGAGGCCCCAACCGTTAGGATGAAGTTGGGAGGGTGCACAGTTCAGAAACTTCAAGACGCCCATCTGGAGTTCGGTTAGAGGGAAACGAACTCCCAGATAATGAAGAATAAAGTCGTACATATATACAGAGCGGTCATTAGGGACGACATGGCATATCCGCTCTGTCGGAAGTGGTGCGTAAACCCTATACCACTTTTTCGTCTCTTCATCCGTACTCAGCGTGAACCTCGGTTGAATCCGAGATCCCTCCTCATCCGCATGACGAGAGGCCAGGTCCTTAAACTCGCTGGACACCCAACAGAAAGGCCATTTAGCCTGAACCTCCTCCCAATTCAGCCTCGAAGCAACTACGCTATAGAGACCTTCAGTTGTCCTCGAAATAGCGCTATTTCCAGAGGTTCCCTCTCCAGTGGCCATTTGGATTTTCTAAATCGAACTCCTTAATCTACGATAAGAAATAAAATGTCGTCAGAAAGTTGCAATCATTACTCACTGCATTTTAAAAGCAATTACAATCAGAGGGCGACTCTGAGAAGGGAAAGGTCACTTCCCACAGTGAGTAAGATCCCCTTTCTGAGCGACGCGATTCAGTCTTAGGAAGAATTACAAGGATTCTTCCCCACGACTATTAGGGTTGCGGGAAATTGATTCCCCCCCTAGATGAAGCCTACTTTCTAAAACTAAGAGTAGCAAACCAAAGCGAAACTAGAGCGACAAGGAAGAGATAGTTACCTCAGATGACAGTGATGAATTTGAGGAACGAAAAAACCCTCGCAAAGTAGGCAGCAAACTTCCTTGCAAAATTTCTGCAGAGTTTCGTTGAGAAATCAAAAGCAAGTGGAACCCAGAATCCACTAAGTATTCCTTTTATAGGAAACGAAGAGGTTCGGTTACCCCCTCTTGAGGTTGTGTTGTTCTCGATAAAACGCATTAGTTCACAAGCGAAACGACACAACCGTTCCAAATTCTTAGGCGCCAAAACGATAGCGACTCAGCGAAGGGCTATCCTCTAGGCCCAAAAGTTTTGAAAACTTCTGGCCCATTAAGCCCAAAACGACGGTTAATGGGATTTTCATCTCAGACGCAATAATTGCTTGCCCACGTGATTAAAAGCATTAATGTCTAATCATGCAACGCAATTCACGCTTTACAGCCGTTACACGAACTTCAAGAGCTTTCAATTCCAATAAACTCTTGAAATTCTCGTACAACGAATCTTTGTCTGAATCCGTTATGGCCGCATCGACAGGTCGGATCTATTAATTTTAGAACGGTTCTTTACGAATAACGACAGATGCCACACGTAAGCTTACCGATATTAAGACCTCTCGCAGGTTGAGTAGCTTATGTGAACAACCATTCGGTCCCTCACACAAGCTAGGGGACATATGATCCGGTCTCAATACCGGTATCCGATCTGCTATACATATTTCAACGTCTTTGATGAGACATCTACATGTAACCGGTGTCATCGGTATACATCCGGACTGTAATTCCGTATCAGGCGTTCTCCCTATACCGGTTGTTCAGGATAACACCATGACATCGGATAATACACACGTCACTGTGCAAAAGACAAGGATTGTTGCTACAGGGATCGATCAATAATTCCCAGCACTACGAGCCAAATTCTGCTCACGGGAATGGTCAACTTGTTCCCTAATCCTAGTCTACATTCTCTATGCTCAATATAAAATAGCCACTTGACCCAATCATGCAAGTAAGTACGCAATATAATAATGCTAATGGGAGTTGGTGGTTCCCCACCAACGAATCCTCGTTAATCGAGCCAATCAGGTATATGAACTCACTTCATGATTGAAGTGGGGGATCTTCAGCTCTTTTACGACTGATTCCTCTCTGAATACATTCCTTACTTGGAATATTACTGACTTGAGCGTCGGAGAATCTTTGCAGGTGACACCACCATTCGCCCACTTCAACGCGTTAGGTCGGTGTAAAGGATCTCCAGAACGCCCAATCCGCTCTCCTCACTCAAGGACAACGGATACCTATACCGGATACACATACCGGTATGTCTTCTATACAGTATTCACACACTATTTGTGACTGGTCTGAGTCCGGATCTCTAGACCCCGGTTCAGGACAGATCAATATATATAAGGAGATTCTCTTCCTTCCCTCTTCATTATTTATAAGTTACTTTTGCTGCTGGTCTGTCCCTTCTCTCTCGTTTTCTCCTCTCTTAACGCTGAGTTGCATGCGCTGGAGAGGGACTCCATTTGTGTACAAACTTCAATTGTATCCCATTCCTGTGATCGAGGCTTCAAGGTGAGTCTACTGATCTGTTCCAATTGTGATTCCCTCATCCCTTTTATTCTTTGGCGGTTAAGGGCCATGCATGGCTATATTCGTGGCTGTTCTCCACTCCTCTGGTGAGTGTGAGCCCAAATGCAGTCCATGAACTAAGGGGCGTTGAAGTGACGAGCTGTACTTTATGATCCGTAGGTAGTAGGTTAAGTAACGAAAGACTGAGTGACGGAGCTGAGACTGCGAAACCAGTGCTCAGAGGAAGGAATCGACACAGAGAGCAGATTATCGAAGCATGGAACCAAGTAAGGGGGTGTTCGGGTTATAATTAATTAGAATAGGACTCGCTTCTTATTCAGGTCATTGAGGTAATGTAAACAGCTTAAGGAAAATGTTGCTAAACGTAGTTGTGTGTTTATGCTTGTGCATGTGTGACTGGGTTCATTAATTAGTGGAGGATCGGGTGTGGTTGAGTTTATCATGTTATGATCTTGTGATATCTAATGTTGAAATGATCAGTGTTATGTGACGTCGGGTTAGCAAGCAGGCTACCCGAGTGATGAGGAATTGATATTATTATGTGAAAGGTAAACTGTTGAATGACTATGTGGTGTGGGATGGCCGACGGTATATGATAGCCCCTCATTTCCGGCTCCCGTGGTTTTCGTGCCCAGTTGAGCTACCCAGTGGTCAAGTAGGACCCAGTGGTCGAGGTGGAGAGTCAAGCAGGACTCGGTGAACCAAGCAGGGTTCACGGGGTGTCAAGTAGGACCCCCAGCTGAAGGCCAATCCTTTAGTATCCGGATACTAGGAGTCAGATTGTATGAGAGTCAGTGGTGATTGTGATGAATGTGATGGAATTGCTTGGTTGGGTTAATATAGTTTTCTTATGTAATACACTGTGTTTCTATGTGTAATTTGATAGATTTCCGAGTGAAAAATTGATATCTTGTTAAATATGGGCTAACCCCTTTGATGGTTGCAAATGACGTACTTGTTGTGTAAACTGTGCTTACTTTCGAATGATGCTTGATGTATATGTATAAATATGCATGTATATTTGTTAAGTTCCATTCTATATTAATTACAATGCCAAACACTCACCCTTGCCCTTTTTTTTTAGTAACCAGTGACAGGGAGGGGGAAGGAGCCATGGAGTCACGCCAAGGGGGAGATCGGTGCCAGGGTCTGAGTGACTTTGAGTGACTCTCTATAGAGTTATATGTGTGTATAAGAACTTCCGAGCATTATTTTTAGTTGTGTTTAACCAAGACCGGACTGGATACAAATCTATATTTTAAAATATATCACTGACATTTACATATGCTCTCATGGTAGCTATGACAACCCTTTGGTTAACGGAATCATTTTTAGGGTGAGATTTTTCGGGAGTCCGTTTACATGTTTTGCCCAATCTGATGTGTGAAAGGTATTCGCTCAAGCGAATAGAAACCTCGTTCAAGCGAGAGTCCGGAATCTCGCTCAGACGAGTAGGGGCCTCGCTCAAGCGGGAAGCCCTGATTCCCTTTCTCCCATCCGTTGTGCTTAGATTAACTTGCTCTTCTCTCTAGACCTCATTTATTTAATCTAACTGTGACTGCTGTCACTTGAATAAGTCAGTAAAAATAAATGCTATTTCACTAAACCTCGATTAATTTTCAAGAAAAGGAAAAATTTATCGTAAGATGTAATCGTTTGAATAAAACTAAATGCAAAAATAACCTAGGACGTTATACTTGGTATCAGAGCGGTTCTTTCTAGAGCCGGTGTATGGGTTGGTCTAGTGATTGTGTTAGTCTTATGAAGGTTGATTGTATTTCGTTGTACCATGATTGTGTGTGTGGTCTGGCATCGTTCCCTTGGCACTCCACTGGCGTAGTATTCTATGTATATAAGGTAAATTTCTGATTCCCTGGCTGACCTTGGTTATTAATGGTGATGTGTTTGCTCATTGTAGAATTACTAAATGGCCGAAAAAAAAACTAGTTTTGGTGGGAGGAGATGACCTCTCCTTGAAATTTTTGTAAATGATGAATAGGACTGAATCTAGTCCACCCTACAAATATTAGGCGAGATAGGACAGAGATGAAACACACGAATGACAAATTGAATTGGAAATGATATTTAAAGTAAGCATATATATATATATATGTGTGCGTATTGAAGTGGACATCTACAAATGGGTATAACTCATAAAGGTTAACTCTTGTAGTGAAATGAGAATGGTAAGTGTGTTGGTAACTATAAGTCTGTTTGAATACTGAAGTTTGATAATGCATAGAATGAAATAAGTTGACGAATGCCCTAATATGATTATTCTTGGGAAGGGTGAATTCCCTATATCCTTCTACCTTGTATGAACGATGATAGATGTTAGTTGCTCATTTTTTTTTGGTGTTGAATCTACTTGATGGACAATACGAAAACCCTCAGGATAAAGGAATGAATTGTAGTAATAAACTGTCTTGTATTGAGTTCAAAGTTAGAGAACCATTGGTGGTATGAGTAAATAGAAGGGGTTTATGAATAAATCAAGAGATGATGGTTGGACGTAGTTTAAGAGATTAGGTGCAATGGTACTTGTGATTAAAGAATGTTGATTTTATAAAGTTGGAGGATAGAGGATTGAATGGATGAATGATGATGTAATGTGAATTAACAACATTGTCGTAAGGTTAACTTTAGGGGGGGTGAACCTCCTATATTGTTTTTATGAAGCAGATTTAATTAAGTGCTATAGGTATGTCATATTCCTATTGTTAGACGATTGATTAATGGATATTAAGAGAAATTATGAGTAATTGATGAATGACGGTGTAAGAATACCTGTACAAGTTAAAGGTAATAAACGCAGAGTAGCTAGTAATAATTTTCAGTGATATAATTGGCGAGGCGATATTTTACTCAGGAAAGGACTAGGAGGATGTATCATATGAATGATGGTCAAGTGAAGTATATGTACATTGGATCGCTACGTACATGATAAGAGAAGTAATGAATGGATGACATTAAAAGGAAGTTATTAAGAAGTAATTGAATAGATAGATAATGAGAACGAAGAGAAGTTTTACCTAGTCGTTTGGACTTTGCATTGATATTAGTGTTACATGGGAATCATAGCGACTGGCCACCGTGGGTTCCTTTTAACACTAATTCAATATAGAGTTGCCAATAGACATAGGGAAATGAATTGTGGTGTAAACAGTTTGCATATCGATCGATGATGTAAATAATTGGATTGTATACCCGACTTTCACATGACTTAACTACAGAGTGTTGAACTCCTGAGACTGATCACCTCAGGTAGTTGCACTGGTAGTCGAGATCATGTGGAGTCGAGGAGATAGACATATTGTGGCCAATCTTGGGTGATCAGATTTAGAAAAGAGAAATGTATGGTTCGTATTTCTGAAATTGGTAAATGATTAGAAATGAGGAATAAATAGAGATGAGGTTTGGTAACTGACGAATAATGAGTATAGACAAGTAAATATTGTGGCATGGTAGTTATTATGAATTATTGCTAGATTTCTTTGAAAGGAAATTGGATAGCTCGAGTCCCTCCTAAGGTACACTTAGTGAGGAATTGATGAAGTATCGATAGGAATTAAGGAAATAAGATAAACCAAAGGAGAGTCTGGTCGTGTGGCCGAGAAAATGCGAATTAGGTTTCCAAACTGTGAAGCAATGCTTGACTTCTGCACTAGTACTTACACTACTTAATATGATGAAGGAGTTTGTAGTATAGTGTGAAGCATCTAAGTTTGGTTTAGGATGTGTACTGATGCTGGATGACAGATAGATTGCCTATGCTTTAAGACAATTGAGACCACATGAACAGAATCACCCTACTCATGAATTGGAGCTTGCAGCAGTGGTATTTACATTAAAAATCTGGCGTCATTATTTACAGGGTTCTTGTTTTGTGGTATTTAGTAACCCTAAGAGTTGAAATACTTATTCAATCAGAAAGAATTAAACATGAGACAGAGGAGATGAGTGGAATATCTGAAAGAGTATGATTTTGATTTGAAGTACCATCTTGGGAAAGAAAATATTGTGACTGATGCCTTAAGTAGAAATGTATTACATGCAGCCTTCTTGATGGGTAAAGAACAAGAAATATTGGGAAAATTTTGTGATATGAATATTGGGGGTTGTTATAAATGCCCCAGATCAAATGATAGTTGGAATGCTGAAGATCTCCAATGAGCCTTTGGAATGTTTAGCTGAAGCACATAGAAGTTCTTTTAGCATTCATCCTGGTGTTACAAAAAAAAAATGTATCATGATTTGAAGAAAAAGAATTCTGGTGGCCAAGCATGAAGAAGGCAATAATCGAGTATGTGAAATCCTGTGTGATATGCCAGAAGTGCAAAGTTGAGCACCAACGACCTCCAGGTTTGCTTCGACCTCCAGAAATTCCGATCTGGAAGTGGGAAGGTATCACCATGGACTTCGTATCCGGACTGCCTCGCACTCGAACCGGATACAACGCGATTTGGGTGATTGTTGATCGACTAACCAAAAGTGCGCATTTCCTGGCAATAAATATGAAGTGGTCACTAGATCGATTAGCTAAGTTGTACGTTGCGGAAGTTGTACGACTGCATGGTGTGCCCTCAAGCATTATCTCCGATCGGGATCCCCGATTCACTTCGAGGTTTTGGGGGAGTTTGCAACAACAACTGGGTACTGAGCTCAAACTGAGCTCAGCCTACTATTCCCAGACCGATGGCCAATCAGAACGGACTATACAGACTCTTGAAGATATGTTAAGGGCATGTGTACTGGAACAGGGCGGATCATGGGAGAAATACTTGCCCTTGGTAGAGTTTGCATATAATAACAGTTACCATAACAGCATTCGGATGGCTCCATACGAAGCTCTTTATGGTCGGAAATGTCGTACTCCATTATGTTGGAATGAGAACGGCGATGCCCTTCATCTGGGGCCTGAGATGATTCAAGAGATGAATGAGCAAATCGCTTTAATCCGAGAGAAGATAAAAATTGCTCAAGACCGGCAAAAGAGCTATTATGATAATCGGCATAGACCCCTTGAATTCCAAGTGGGTGATTGGGTGTTCCTAAGGATGTCACCGACTAAGGGTGTAGGTCGAATTTTGAAGAGCCAAAAGCTTAATCCGAAGTATATTGGACCATACCAAATACTAGAACGGATTGGTGAAGTCGCTTATCGACTGGATTTTCCCCAATCGTTGACTAACATTCACAACGTGTTCCACGTATCGTAACTTCGAGCCTACATTCCGTGTGATACCATGATTGTACCGAGTGACTCCATTGAAGTGAAGGAGAACCTGACGGTGGAGGCAGTACCAATCAGCATTGAAGAGCATCAAACCAAACGGTTAGGGAACAAGGAGGTACCGCTGGTGAAGGTGAAGTGGCAGAATTTACATTGGATGAACTACACTTGGGAGTTAGAATCCGATATGAGACGAATGTACCCTCATCTTTTCCAACCGGAACACTGATTTCGGGGACGAAATCTCCTTTTAGGGGGGGTGGATGTAACATCCCTGATGTTTTAATGAGAATTATAAGAAATGGGAAATGATTAGTAAAAGTTTTAGAAGTTTTATTTAATATTTGTTTTGTCTGAGCCAGAGACAAGAAAGCCGGTGTCGAGATCGGTCTCAGAAGCGCGAGCAGGCGGAGTTGAAGATCGGGAGTGTAGGAGAAGAGCGGGCAGGGCTAGGTGGTCTGGTCCAACCGATGTGAGGAGAGCGCCTCACACGGGGTCATAGCCCAGATTAACCTCATAATGACTGAAACAACGGGTGTAGGTAACCAAGAGGTGAGCACGGATGAGATATCCGACCTCTCAGGTTGTAGCTCGGATTTCCGAGGTATGAACACTAAGCTAGGACGCCGAGGGGCCGGTATTCATATTGGGCCTATACTCTTGCGAAGTATTAGAGAATTGTGAATAATTAAACGTTGAGGGAATAAATAAGTGTAATTGATTTGATAACTATGCAATAGTTTAATATAGTGAAATTGATTAAATTTAGTGAGAATACAAATAAAATAAAGGAAAAGACGATCTTGCCCATGAGCTATATATATATAAGGAGATTCTCTTCCTTCCCTCTTCATTATTTACAAGTTACCTTTGCTGCTGGTCTGTCCCTTCTCTCTCGTTTTCTCCTCTCTTAACGCTGAGTTGCATGCGCTGGAGAGGGACTCCATTTGTGTCCAAACTTCAATTGTATCCCATTCCTGTGATCGAGGCTTCAAGGTGAGTCTACTGATCCGTTCCAATTGTGATTCCCTCATCCCTTTTATTCTTTGGCGGTTAAGGGCCATGCATGGCTATATTCGTGGCTGTTCTCCACTCCTCTGGTGAGTGTGAGCCCAAATGCAGTCCATGAACTAAGGGGCGTTGAAGTGACGAGCTGTACTTTATGATCCGTAGGTAGTAGGTTAAGCAACGGAAGACTGAGTGACGGAGCTGAGACTGCGAAACCAGTGCTCAGAGGAAGGAATCGACACAGAGAGCAGATTATCGAAGCATGGAACCAAGTAAGAGGGTGTTCGGGTTATAATTAATTAGAATAGGACTCGCTTCTTATTCAGGTCATTGAGGTAATGTAAACAGCTTAAGGAAAATGTTGCTAAACGTAGTTGTGTGTTTATGCTTGTGCATGTGTGACTGGGTTCATTAATTAGTGGAGGATCGGGTGTGGTTGAGTTTATCATGTTATGATCTTGTGATATCTAATGTTGAAATGATCAGTGTTATGTGACGTCGGGTTAGCAAGCAGGCTACCCGAGTGATGAGGAATTGATATTATTATGTGAAAGGTAAACTGTTGAATGACTATGTGGTGTGGGATGGCCGACGGTATATGATAGCCCCTCATTTCCGGCTCCCGTGGTTTTCGTGCCCAGTTGAGCTACCCAGTGGTCAAGTAGGACCCAGTGGTCGAGGTGGAGAGTCAAGCAGGACTCGGTGAACCAAGCAGGGTTCACGGGGTGTCAAGTAGGACCCCCAGCTGAAGGCCAATCCTTTAGTATCCGGATACTAGGAGTCAGATTGTATGAGAGTCAGTGGTGATTGTGATGGAATTGCTTGGTTGGGTTAATATAGTTTTTGTATGTAATACACTGTGTTTCTATGTGTAATTTGATAGATTTCCGAGTGAAAAATTGATATCTTGTTAAATATGGGCTAACCCCTTTGATGGTTGCAAATGACGTACTTGTTGTGTAAACTGTGCTTACTTTCGAATGATGCTTGATGTATATGTATAAATATGCATGTATATTTGTTAAGTTCCATTCTATATTAATTACAATGGCAAACACTCACCCTTGCCCGTTTTTTTTAGTAACCAGTGACAGGGAGGGGGAAGGAGCCATGGAGTCGCGCCAAGGGGGAGATCGGTGCCAGGGTCCGAGTGACTTTAAGTGACTCTCTATAGAGTTATATGTGTGTATAAGAACTTCCGAGCATTATTTTTAGTTGTGTTTAACCAAGACCGGACCGGATACAAATCTATATTTTAAAATATATCACTGACATTTACATATGCTCTCATGGTAGCTATGACAACCCTTTGGTTAACGGAATCATTTTTAGGGTGAGATTTTTCGGGAGTCCGTTTGCATGTTTTGCCCAATCCGATGTGTGAAAGGTATTCGCTCAAGCGAATAGAAACCTCGTTCAAGCGAGAGTCCGGAATCTCGCTCAGACGAGTAGGGGCCTCGCTCAAGCGGGAAGCCCTGATTCCCTTTCTCCCATCCGTTGTGCTTAGATTAACTTGCTCTTCTCTCTAGACCTCATTTATTTAATCTAACTGTGACTGTTGTCACTTGAATAAGTCAGTAAAAATAAATGCTATTTCACTAAACCTCGATTAATTTTCAAGAAAAGGAAAAATTTATCGTAAGATGTAATCGTTTGAATAAAACTAAATGCAAAAATAACCTAGGACGTTACAATTGCTTAACTGATAAACTGTAGAATACTTATAGTTATGTTATAATACAATATATTTTCCCTTAGAATTAGTATAAACCAAACTACGAATGTAGGATGGCAAGAAACAACAACAACGATATGGCAGCTGCATTCTACCGCTTGGCTAAAGCCATAGAAAGACAAAATCAACCGAGAAGTGCTGGAGGACTTCACGGGTTAGATCACTTCCTAAAAAGGAAGCCATCACAATTCAAAGGAGGTTATAATCCGGAGGTAGCATACCTATGGGTTAAGGAAATAGAGCACATCTTCCGAGCCTTGCCCTGCACAGAATTCGAAAAGGTGGAGTATGCCACTTATATGATGGTTGAGGAAGCAGAAAACTGGTGGATACATGCCAGAACTCGTATGATTGAAACCGACAGACCTTTGGACTGGATCAACTTCAAAGACTGTTTCCTGGAGAAATATTTTCCAGCGAGTGTGAAAAGCTGAAAAGAGCTGGAATTTATGGAGCTGAAACAAGGCTCAATGTCTGTTGGTGAGTATGCTGTAAAATTTGAAGAATTATCTCTCTTTTACCCTCCTTTTCAACAGGCTGGTGCTGAAGCCTCAAAATGTGTCAAATTCGAGAACGGGCTGAATCTTGAAATCAAAGAGGCTATCGGATATCAAGAAATTCGGAGTTTCCCCATCTTGATTAATAAATGCCGAATTTTTGAAGAAAATCACCAAGCCAGGTTGGCACAAGAAAAGGCCAATAGACAACTGAGACCTCAAATGTTGCTTTCAAAAGGAGAGGATCGTTCTATCCAAGTCGTTTCAAGGGAGGATCATCATCATCATCTTCTGAAAGACGTAACAATATGAGATGTCTAAAGTGCGGAGGTAACCATCATATACGTGATTGTAATAGACGTCTTGAAGATGTCATTTGCTATCGTTGTAATCAGAAAGGTCACATCAGTCCAAATTGCCCCCAGAACCGCCAAAACAACAACAACAACACTATGAATCATCAAAGAGGTTCCGATTATCAGGGAGGTCGTGGAGGAAACACGCGTGCTGATCAACCTCTAAGACAGAATAGGGGATCAACAGACCAAAGATTGCAACCGGCAACAGGAAGAGTCTTTGCCATCAGTGGTTCAAAGGCAGACCAAGCAGACGATCTTGTGCAAAGTAAGTGTGAGATCAATGGTACCATTTTATCTGTGTTATTTGATTCTGGTGTTACATATTCTTTTATTTCTGATGAGTGTGTTAGACGTCTTCAATTACCTGTGAAGCCTATGATGTATGATCTGATTGTTTCCACTCCCACCGGTACACAACTTAGGACTACTAAGGTGTGTAACGATTGTTTTATGCTCATAGAAGGTAGAAATTTTCTTGTCGATCTTGTTTGTTTACCTTTGAAGGATCTGGAAGTAATTCTAGGGATGAACTGGTTATCAGTGAATCGAGTCTTGGTGGATTGTCATAACAAGACCGTGATATTTCCATCAGAAGAATATCTTATTTCTGACAATCTCAAGATTTTTGCCTTACAAGGTGAAATTCAATTATTTGCCTTGTTTATTCTTTCCAAAGGAGATGGTGAATCTAAAGCAATCGAGATGCCAGTTGTTTCTGAATTCCCTGAAGTATTTCCCGAGGATGTCTCAAGTTTACCTCCAGAACGAGAGATAGAATTCTCAATTGATTTAATTCTAGGAGCAGAACCAGTATCTAAGGCCCCATATCGTATGTCACCTATTGAACTGGCAGAACTGAAGAAGCAAATTGAGGAGTTGTTGTGACGTCCTTAGTAATTTCTCGAATAAATTTTTCACGTTTTAAAAATCATTTTTGAAATTTGTAATAAGTCATGTAAAAGTTGATAAACGTGGATTCTTATAATACATACTAGTCATGAATAATTAAAGTCATGAAATATTTATATAGCGGAAACGATTTAGAAAAATACAGTACATGAAACATTATATAATTATTACAACCTATCAAATTAAAATAAAGTCGAATTCCAAGCAATAATTCACGTAAACTCCATTCACGGCATCACTCTTCATTCTGTGTAGCATTCACTGTAAAAATTAATGTAAG
Source organism: Clitoria ternatea (assembly GCA_037962975.1). Taxonomy (NCBI): domain Eukaryota; kingdom Viridiplantae; phylum Streptophyta; class Magnoliopsida; order Fabales; family Fabaceae; genus Clitoria; species Clitoria ternatea. Next base: position 72,564,037 of record CM075676.1, read on the forward strand.
AGTGAGACAGAATATAGAATAAATATAAAATAAATAAAATTGCACAAACACAACCAACAAGGCATAATGATATGATGAATATGCCAAACAAGTTCATTTATAAATCTTTAATTAGTCACATGATGTCATGCTGGATCCATTTGGTTTGGTGGGAATACTGCAGTAAAAAGTCTCATAAAGACTCCAGTAGGAATTAGCATAACCATGAATCCCTACACCTTCATGGCTCCTACGAAAATAAGTGTACAAGTAGGAATTAGCATAACCATGAATCCCTACACTTTCATGGCTCCTGCAGTACCGAAGTACACAAGTAGGACTTAGCATAACCATGAATCCCTACACTCCATGGCTCCTGCAAAAATAGGGCTTAAACTCATCATAGAGTAACCCCCCACCAGGGTAGGCAATCATGGAACCCCTAAATTCAATGATGCGTCCAAATGTTTATGATGCATGAATGCCTTTAATTCTCTTTATTATTTAACATACCATGATATCAACATTTCCAAAACCACTTTGAAAACCACAAGTCCTCAAAGGACACATCACATATAATAATTTTCAAAATCATGGATTTACTGTTTCAACCACATGTATCAATATCCGCAAGGCATTCATGTATATATATATATATATATATATATATATCAATTTAGTCATTCGTAATTATTCACCACCAAAGTATACAAACTGTATGATACTCATTAGACACTCAACATCATCCATAACAATTCATAGTCACTCAAGAATTCAATAATAAATTATTACCCATAGGGAAAATATCATTTTCATCCATAATAACTATTATAAGTAAATTTTAGCATTTCCAACAGCGACATACGTTAGTAAAACAACCATAACATGAGCAAATCAAAACCTTTTCAAGTGATTCCACTTTCTGTAGTTCAATAATAAAATTATCTACAACTTTCATGAAGACCATAAATCCAAATTCCAAACAGAGACACCACTTATCCACAACCTTCAATATTTCTTAGTAAGGAAGAGGCTCTGTTCCGAGTGACTAAGATAATTCCGAGTGAAATATTGAAATTTCGAGTGAAGATTGTGTTTTTCGAGTGGAACATGGCCGAGAGGATCTCTTTCGAGTGGAATCCCTGTCTCAGGGACATTTCTGAGTAAAGACGGTTTGCTAGAACCTCTTCTAGGTGAAAGGATCCGAGTGATTCACCTTGGGGTGACTCACTGCCGAGTCAAATTGCTTAGAAAGACTCGTTTCCGAGTCAAATGCCTTCAAATGACTCATTTCCGAGTCAATCATGGTCAGACGTTGCAATTCTGAATGAAAGATTCATTGAGTGCCTTCATTTTCGAGTGAAGTACAGAGGAAAATGTATTTCCGAGTGGCAGGGTTCCGACTGGGGACACACGGTGTATGATTGCCCAAATGTGTCAATCCTGGAATGAGATTCCGAGTGAGTGGACAACTATGAGGGAGAATCGGTTTCTGAAAAGTCTTACCGAGTGGAACCGTGTGTGTGTGGAGACTCGAATTTAGAATGGATTTACCGAGCGGAAGTCTGAGTGAGAGAGGACTCGGACTGGATTATTATACTAGGTGGACCACTGATTGAGTGGTGTATTAATTGCTGAGTGAATGACTACAAGAAAGAAGAGTCAGTTTTGAGGTAATTCACCGAGTGAGAACTAATTAAGAGTTGAGTCGGTTTAAGAAGTTTCTGCCGAGTGGGAACTTGAGAGCTTTGAGTCGATCTGGAATGAGTTAACCGAGTGAAAAACTGATTGAGATGACTCGGACTTGAGTGATGATGCCAAATGGACAGATTGAGAGTTGACTTAGTTTTGATATATATTGCTGAGTGAAAAACTGAGTGAAGAATGACTCGGTTGGGAATAAATTGTGCCGAGTGAAAACCGAGTAAGAGGAGTCGGTTTGGGGAATGACTACCTCTGGTCGGATTTCGCTTAAGCGAATGAATTCCTCGCTTAAGCGAGTGAGAGTGGAATAAGCGAGGCTTGTGAGTCTCGCTCAAGCGAGTCAGTATTCGCTTGAGCGAAACTTCCCCTGACAGTGCAATGTATGGCACTCGCTTAAGCGAGAGAGGGTTTCGCTTGAGCGAGAGGGACTCGGATTTTCCTTCTCTTCACGTTACTAACAATTTCCAGTCGGCATATATGCTGACTGGGTAGAATTCCAGTCGGTTCAGAGGTTGACCGAGTGGAATTCTAGTCGGTATTCAGTGTCAGATTAACATTTGACTCTAATCTTGTCCTTTTATGCATATTTTAATATACTTTTCTTCAATCATACCCACTCCATTAGGCAGGCGGCAGAAGTGGACAACTAATATAGCCTACTTTCTTATCTAAATCTCCATTATCTCCACTAACAGCCTACTAGCAATCCACTCACAAGAAAGCTGTCCCCCACTTGTCCTTGCATTATTAACATTGCCTCTGCTAAGACCAGAACTTCTTAGAACAAGCCAGTAAATCTTCTTCCTCTCTTTTACTCTTCTCCCTCAAGGCCCTTCGATCTGAAGCTAAGACAGCAAGAAGACCATTTTCAATCAGCCAACTATCTTCAATCCAAGTAAAAGGGGACAGGGTTGTGAATGATTATGAAATGGGTAGAATTGTATGCTGTCCTAGGATTCCAGTTTTATTTTCGTATTTTGTTGCTCAATTTTGAAGCTGAAAACATATGAATTCAATTTTGACTTCTCATCAAAGTTGTAGATCTTTTTGTTATGTGAATTCTGAGACTTGAATCAATTGATTTGGATATGTCTAGCAAAAGTTATAGCCAAAATACTACAGCATGTCCGAGTGGAATATTTATCCCAAGTTTTGTGTATATATTAATATTTTGGGAATTATACATGCATAATAAGCCTTTGATGTCTTCACGGAAGTTGTAGATATTTATGTTAGGAATCCATAGAAAGTGGTTTCAAGTTACAAAGATGCTTGTAGCTCTAGATATGCCCAAAATACAGAAGTATATTCATGCTGAAAATCTGTTAACAATAAAATACGAATCTTATTTTTAAAACTGGGAATTTTGTGGTGAGAATTAATGATTGGTGTCTTCATGAAAGTTGTAGATATTTGTGTTAAGGTTAATTTAGAACTAGTCCCATGCCAAAATTATTTTTGTAGCTCCAAAAACATTGAAATTACTAACATATGTACGTTTTGAAAACTCTATTTGAGGCAGTTCTGTATTCTATGAATAAGAGGTGTTTTGGTTTGGAATTTGAAATTATGGTCTTCATGAAAGTTGTAGATATTTGTGTTAGGAGTAATTTAGAACTGGTCCCATGCCAAAATTATTTTTGTAGCTCCAGAAACGTTGAAAATACTAACATATGTACGTTTTTGAAAACTCTGTTTGAGGTAGTTCTGTATTCTGTGAATAAGAGGTGTTTCTGTTTGGAATATGAAATTATGGTCTTCATGAAAGTTGTAGATATTTGTGTTAGGAGTAATTTAGAACTAGTCCCATACCAAAATTATTTTTGTAACTCCAGAAACGTTGAAAATACTAACATATGTACGTTTTGAAAACTCTCTTTGAGGCAGTTTTGTATTCTGTGGATAAGTGGTGTTTTTGTTTGGAATTTGAAATTATGGTCTTCATGAAAGTTGTAGATAATTCTATTATGGAACTACATAAAGTGGAATCACTGAAAAAGGATTTGATTTGCTCATGTTATGGCTGTTTTACTAACGTATGTTGCTGTTGGAAATGCTGAAACTTACTTATAATGGTTATTATGGATGAAAATGATATTTTCCCTATGGGTAACAATTTATTATTGAATTCTTGAGTGACAATGAATTGTTATGGATGATGTTGAGTGTCTAATGAGTATCATACAGTTTGTATACTTTGGTGGTGAATAATTACGAATGACTAAATTGATATATATATATATATATATATATATATATATATATACATGAATGCCTTGCGGATATTGATACATGTGGTTGAAACAGTAAATCCATGATTCTGAAAATTATTATATGTGATGTGTCGTTTGAGGACTTGTGGTTTTCAAAGTGGTTTTGGAAATGTTGATATCATGGTATGTTAAATGATAAAGAGAATTAAAGGCATTCATGCATCATAAGCATTTGGACGCACCATGGAATTTAGGGGTTCCATGATTGCCTACCCTGGTGGGGGGTTACTCTATGATGAGTTTAAGCCCTATTTTTGCAGGAGCCATGGAGTGTAGGGATTCATGGTTATGCTAAGTCCTACTTGTGTACTTCGGTACTGCAGGAGCCATGAAAGTGTAGGGATTCATGGTTATGCTAATTCCTACTTGTGCACTTATTTTCACAGGAGCCATGAAGGTGTAGGGATTCATGGTTATGCTAATTCCTACTGGAGTCTTTATGAGACTTTTTACTGCAGTATTCCCACCAAACCAAATGGATCCAACATGACATCATTTGACTAATTAAAGATTTATTAATATTAAATGAACTTGTTTGGCATATTCATCATATCATTATGCCTTGTTGGTTGTGTTTGTGCAATTTTATTTATTTTATATTTATTCTATATTCTGTCTCACTCTTACATTAATTTTTACAATGAATGCTACACAGAATGAAGAGTGATGCCATGAATGAAGTTTATGTGAATTATTGCTTGGAATTTGACTTTATTTTAATTTGATGGGTTATAATAATGTAATGTTTCATGTACTGTATTTATCTAAATCGTTTCCGCTATATAAATATTTCATGACTTTAATTATTCACGACTAGTATGTATGATAATATTCCGCGTTTATCCACTTTTACATGACTTATTACAAATTTTAAAAATGAATTTTTAAAACGCGAAAAATTTATTTGGGAAATTACTAAGGACGTCACAAGCATCACCACACTAAATGCTAAACCCTAAATCACCACCCCGCCATCATCACACCATTGTTGCCATCACTACCATCACCATCAATATCGTTGTCCCCATCACCCTAACCACAACCATAATCACCACCATCGATATTTTAACCACCACGGTGTCATCATCACCATTGCATTGCTTTTTTATTAGTTTTGAAACTTTAGTTGCATTGCATTTTTATTAATTTTTGAAATTTTAGTTTGTTAAGACAAATAATTAATAACTAAATATTGGATAGTTTTTTTTGTCAAAATATCATTACAAGGTTTAAAATTATGTTACTTGCATGTATGAAAATGACTTTATTGAAAGAAATAGAACTCAATTCAGTGATCTTAGTATCATCAAATGAGTTGGTCTTTGTTGTTAGCCAGAGAATAATATCCTTAGATTCAATAAAAAAGTATTTAGTTGATCTAGAAAACATGATCTTATATTTCTTTTGAAAATATGACTTATGAGTTCATTTCCTTTTCCGCTCTAAACCACATTCTTAATTTATTTGTTTTGAATTAGAATAAAAAACATGAAGAAAATGTTTATTATAATTTTTTTCTTTTAATAGTTATTTTATAATGCACATGTATATTCATAGATAATTTTTATGAAAAGAAGAATCGAAGATAAACTTTTATTTTAATAGTTATGTTTCCTATAACATGAATAGAGTAAGCTCACTAAAATATAATTTTTATTTTAATTGGACTAGAATTAAAATTAGTGTGCCTAACTCATTTGAAATGAGTAAAGAGTCCATTCCCTAAAGAGTGCTCATTAGGTTAGACATAAACTTATAAATAGAGGATGGGATGTTCATAAGTCACACTCTTGTGATATACAAAATTTTATAAGTTGTTGCAAAAACCATATTTTGAAAAACTAGCATTCGTACGTGTGGGAGTGCTCACGTGAATTTCTATAGAGATGTATCTACTTTGACTCATTATTAAAGGTTTTGTGTTGTAAAAAATATGTTTTAAACGGTTCTTAAACTATATTTGATTTAGTTATTTTGAATCACATTTTTTGCAAGGGCCTTTGTGAATCCTTATACTTCCGCTGCCTAACTATTGAGGATTTCCTTACAGATATAAATATAAATATAGATTAGAAACAAAATCAAAAAATAAAATTACTTTCTCACTCCCTTTCTAACAGAAGTCTACAAACTCCCTCGCTTCCTCTCTTCTCTTTGAATCTTCTCATAGCATATTGGAGTTGCATTTTCAACTATACTCTTTGAACTATCTCTCTCCAGATATAGATATAGATTCAGGTCCTTGTGTTTGGATTTAGGGATTTAGATTGAGGTTTAAGAATTAGAGCACTTTCAATTCTTCTTCCATTTTCTTTTTCTTTCCCTTTAACTCCACACCTTTTTTAAGACCTTTTTTTGGTTCAACAATGAAGGACCTTCCACTTCTCATGTTTCCTTAATTTCACCTTAAGATCTTTATTTTCATCACACTCAAATGCATCCTCTTCCTCGTTTGCTTCACTATATGCTCTTCTAGATGCAACACAAGTCTAAAAGCGACTAGGGTAGAAACACGACTCCCTCCTATTGATTCATTTTTTTGCAATCTTTTTCTTTTTTGGACTCTAATGTGATGGTTTTGCTGTGCCTAATCAAAGAAGGGTTTGTATCATCTCTTTCATAGAAATTGTCTCTTTTTGTTGTGTTAGGCCAATAATGATTTTCATGTTGTTTGTATACAAGAATGAATCTTTATACATGTCGCTTCTTATGTAGGGATTTAGGTTGGGGTTTACTTTATAGTGCATATTATCTTCGATGTCACATTTATGACTCACTACTTCTATGTTTTAGTTCTTTTGTTCTTCATGATAGTGGACTCTCATCAAATACCCTTAAAACATTCGTTATTATTAGCAGACGAGTCATAGTCTTAAAAATAAAGAAGTTACATGTGTCAACTAACGATTCTTAAGGTCTACACATGGACCATGCCACGTGCCACGTGACATGACATGGATAACTTTATTAATAGTGTTAAACAAACTTAAGGGAACGGACCAAACTAGTCCATTATGTAAAGTTAGTGATCCAAAAAATAAATTTTAGTTCAAACTGAAACCTACCCAAAAGTTATTTAACCAAAATTACAATTAAGCCTAAAAAATAAAACCATCACTATTGTTCCAATGACAATGTTACAACCAAAAACAAAAAAACAAAAAGATGATTTGAGGCATCTTAATCGTATGTCCCGAATTATCATCTCATTGGATAATAGCTCAATACCCAACATAAAAAAACGTTTGTCACCTCATAGTCTTGAAAATAAAGAGGAAGATATTGAGAAAAGGGACATCGACATTCTGAACTAAGCAGCATGAAAATTCACTCAAATTCAATACAAGCTGGAAATAAACACACCCACAAGATAGATTATGGAGCAAATTTGAGGCAAATGAAATGATGAAGGAACTTACTAGTCCAAAAATTGCTCCCGAAGCACCTACTGCGGGCATTCTACAGAACCAATAACTCATTGCCAAACCTGATTTTCTAGAAACTAAGGTAGTAGAATGCTTGTAGGTCTGCAATATCATCTACTATTGGTATAGAGAATATAAGCGGTTACGTGCAATTATAGAGACAAAGTAAATTTCAAGAAATCTTAATACACCATTCAAGTTAATGTGGAAATACTCTCTCTTTTTCCTGCACATACATTTAAGATGTGTCAAATCATTTTGTTGTTGTTGTGACATTGGTAGCAATAGTTTTGGTTTTATTTTTCAAAACGAAATTAATTTTGTGAGGGTTTTTAACCCTCAGGATGCTTTGTTAGTGAGTTTACTCTATACTTTTTTTATACTAATATATTGTTTCTTTCTCAATCAAACGGAGCGTGAGAGGAAAAAAAAAGGCGATCCCAAGTAGGATAATCCTCGTGTGTGAAAACTGAAAGGGAAAAAGGAGGGAAAGAAGAGAAATGAAATCGAAAGAGAGAGAGGAAATGGAGAAGTGGATCGAAGGTGACGAGAGTGGGAGGGAGATGCTAATGAGGGTTAGAAGCGTGCGTCCTTTCTTGCTTCCTTCGCCACTTGACAGGGTACCTCTGCGCGTGGGCAACGTTCTCGAGCTTGTGGGTCCCTCCCCTTCCGCCAAAACCCACATTCTCATCCACGCTGCCATCACTTCCATTCTCCCCAAACACCTCGGAGGCTTCGACCGTTTCGTCCTCTTTCTCGACCTCGATTGTCGCTTCGATATCACGCGCTTTTCCCAGTTGCTCATTCACCGCCTCACCCATCACGATCCTACGCTCTACAATCTCTGCATGGCCCGCTTTCTCTACGCCCGGTGCTCGGACACTTTTGAATTTCTGCGCACCCTCAAGGTTAATTCAATTCTTATTCTCATTTTTGTTTGCTACTTGTACTTTCTTCTATTGTTAGGTGGTTTTGGTGATGCTCTCCGATCAGAATTAAGTTGAAGTTGTTTGGAGATAAGCTTTTGATTCGTTGGATAGTGTTTCAAATGCCGTGCGAGATCAATACTAACTATTGGATTATCAAATGAAAGCCCGTCAGTTTGGTAGCTCACAGTTATGCGAAACGGAGTTTGGTTATTGATATCGCATGTCATTTGAGATACTTGCGAATACTCTCTAACTTCGTTTAGCCAACTTATCACAATCTTACTTTTGACAACCCAACCAACTAGGAACCCAACAAGCACTTACGCTACCACAACCAATTTTGTCCCCTATTTGCGTTGTGCTAAACACTGAATTATACTCGAAGATTAGGTTTTCTCTCTCAAGTAAAGGAGTCCAGTAGTCATTACTAAAGTGGCATGGAATATTAACCGCGTATGCTAGTGCATATTGTAACAATCTTTTATTATAATTCATCAAGGTAATTTCTCATTGGCACATTGCTTTGGGAAAAAATGATTATAAAGTTGATATCAATTGATATTAACCTTCTTTGTCTTGTTAATTTCCTTCCGGCACTAACATGTATAGTGTATTATTGAACCTTGGTTCCTTTGTTTTTTGTGATTTGAGACTTTGTTGTTGTAGTGCTTCCATGACAAAGTACTGCATGTGAAGGGGCATGGATCAGTATCAATTTTTGCCCCTCTTTATGTACCTTGTTCCTTTTGTTCTGTAACAGACATTACATTGTCGCTTAGAGAAGGAGAAAGAAGTTCAAGGGGTTAGTGCTCACCTGCTCATGATTGACAGGTTGGTTTCGTCTTTCCTTTGCTTGGTTTACAGATATATTTACAGCTTGCTAAGGTGGAAGAGTGGTTGGGTAAAGTTAGACGTGTTGGGTAGTTGAGAATGATCAAGTATGTAATTTGATATGATTTTTTTTTTCTACATGGGATTTAAAATGTTGTAGAATAGCTTGTACAAAGCCGCAATCTTACCTTTGTGCCAACTGGAAAGTTTTCTCTAATAAGATAATTAGCAGATTTTAGATATTAAAAAATAAAATTGTAATTCTCCAAATACATGTATTAACTAAAATTACAAGTTCACAACAACTCTTTACGCCAAGGTTAGTCAGATTTGCGAGTCTACCTAAACTAGCGGAGGTTAGGTAGACTCGTCCCGCTAACTCGATTCGTAAACTTGTAAGAGTTTACCTCATGCTAAAAATAATATAAAAACTAATGTCAAGCATGCATCCAAACAAGATATAACATCCTAAAATAGTTTAAAATTGAAAATCCAACCATCCAAATACATAATTAAAGCAAACCATTGTTAATCTTAAATTTGGGTATTGGGCCTAACTCAATCCTAAAAGCTAGCTCATAGGATGAGGTTTACCCTCCACCTTATATACTTTTGATTGGCCATATCTCTAGTCAATGTGGGACTTTTAACACACCCCCTCACGCTCAGGAATGGAGCGTGGATGAATACGGGTGGCCCATGGGACTTGTTAACACACCCCTTCACACTCAGGAATGGAACGCGAATGACTATGGGTGGCTAGTAAGACTTATTAACACACCCCTCCGCGTTCAGGAATGGAGTGTGGATGAATATGGGTGGCCCGTGGGTCTTATAGAACACCCCCACACTCAGGAATAGAGCGTGGACAACATGGGTGACCCAACAACGGATCTAGGATAGGCTTTGATACCATGTTAAAGGTTCCATCCCAAAACCAATTGGCAATGGTTGGAGTGGCCTAACAGGTATTTAAACCATGCGAAATATTATGAGGCAGGCGATGTGGGACTTCCAACACGCCCCCTCCAACGAAGCCTGCCGGACCAGGCAAGGGGTAACTTTTGACCCACAACGAAAGGGCAACTCTTGGCCCATAAGAACCGGAAAGAATGCTCTAGCTCTGATACCATCTTAAATTTGGGTATTGGGCCTAACTCAATCCTAAAAGCTAGCTCATAGGATGAGGTTTACCCTCCACCTTATATACTTTTGATTGGCCATATCTCTAGTCAATGTGGGACTTTTAACAGTTAACAAGTCATAACAAACACACATAAAACTAATTAAAGTTCAAATCAAATGTCCCCCAGCTAAAATTAGAAAGAAACATCAAAGAAAATGAAGCAAGAAGAGTGACCCCAATTGGATTTTGAAATGAAGCAAGAAGAACAAAAAAGATAAAAACGAAGCTGCTACTATTTGGTTTCTGTCGCGGCGGCCTGAGATGGACCTCATTGGAGTGTTGTTGGAGATTGGAGTGAATAGAGGCACCTTTGGCGTTGGTGTTGGAAGTTGGGTTCGTTGGGTTTGAAATTTGCAGGTCATAGGGCAAGGACAACTAGGGTTCGAAACGGAGGTTGTGATGTTGAGAAACTAAAATAGAAGAGGGGGGAAATTTCCCAAAACACTGCATTTTGGTAATTTAGGAGTTTGGGTTTTGGTTTGATTAAACTCGGTGACTAGGATGAAACTCATCATTTTGAGTGAGTTTGCTCGATTCTATCTGAGTTAAAGAGGGTCCAAGTTGCAACCGAATCAACACAAAATCTGCACCTAGAAATGTGGAATTGTACGTTTCTACGAGTTAAAACTCGAGTTTGACAACCATGCTTTAGGCAATACAAATATTCACAAGTTATTTGTGTGCTATTAATGTCATTCTCAAGTCTATAAAACTTGAGTTTGGTTAATTTGCATAATTAAACCAAACTTTATACTTGAACTTATTGTTTAGCTAAACAAATGAACAAACTGAATCAAGCATTTAACAAGCTGAACTTGAATAATTATATGAATGGCTTAGCTAATTTGCGCCCATGTTCAAGCCTTCATTCTGTCTTTATCTAAATGGTACTCTGGATGTTGTTTGCATTGTTGATTTCCTTTGATTCAGAAGTAATAATGTGAAGACTTGATCTGATGAAATAAGTGACCCTTGGCTGATCAAACTGTATTTGACAGCATTGGAGCTTTTCATTGGATGGATCGTGCATCAATGTTCTTGTCTCAAAGAGACAACAACAGGTTAGTAATACATAGGTCAATATCTTTTAGTGAATGGCACATATCCTTTTGGTCCTGTGTTTTAGAATTCTCAAAGGAACAATTTATATCTAGAATTCTCAAATGATTAATGTCTCTTTTTCACTTTTTAAGAAAGAGTGAAAACCTGAAGACACAAAGCAAGGGGAGGAGAGAATAGTGATTGGAGGTTCTCTTAATAATAGCACCTACCGGTATCGTTCACTCAGATATATGTTGATTTTAATTCGCCAATACTATATTTGATGCAGGAAAAAACTTTTCCTTCAGAGTGTGTCAGAAGCTGTAGTACAGAATATTAAGAAACTTCTTCAGGTGCACCCTATGCTTATTATAGCTACAAAGTCAGTGATTTTCGGGAATAGGTATTCCACAGCTTCAAATGAGGTCAAAGGGTGAGTTCTGTAATGGTAATGGAAATTTAAACTTGTTTCTTTCAACTTCTGAACAATAGAGAAGCTTGAAGAGCTCTAAAACATGTCACATGAAATTTTACATTGAGAGAATTGTTGGAAGTCCCACATCGTGTGCCTCATAATATTTCGCATGACTTAAATACCTGTTGGGCCATTCCAACCATTGCCAATTGGTTTTGGGATGAAACTTTTAACATGGTATTAGGGCTGGAGCATTCTTTTCAGTTGTTATAGGCCAAGAGTTGCCCTCTCGTTATGGGTCTAAAAGTTACCCTTTAAGGGCTGGGGGGTGATTGGAGTGGATGTCTCCCTTTCTCCATAAATAATTTCCCCCTTAAAAGAGTAACACCTCTCTCCTCTGTGCCGTTATTCACTCTCTCTGACATCTGTCAACACTAACACATTATAATGCTAAGACAATTAAGTGAAACCCAATTATTTTTTTATTGTGATTTGTCTTGTCCTTTGCATTCTCTCTCTTTTTTGCCAACCAAGTAATCTTGAATTAGCTGTAACAAAATATAATGCAGTATTTTCTCATCTAAAATTGTACTTGATTTATGTATGATGATACCATATAGCAGGAATGTGGAAGAAAGATGTACAAGAAACACTCAAAATTTTCAGTATCGGGAATACATGCCTTCTGTCTGGCAGGTAAAGGATTTGTTACTAATACTAACGCATATGGGTTGTTAGTGTGTGCCAAGACCAATAATCAAATTTTATAGGTGAACCCTAAAATGGTATGGTATCTGAAGTATTAAAGTGGAAGAGTACAAGACAATAACGGGAATAGTGGAGAGAGGTAGGATAAGTGCTGAAAGTGAGAGTAATTATCTGAAATATATTTTTAACAATTATATAAATACCTAATGCCTTTTATCTGGCAAACATGCATTGTAAAATGAAGATATGTATGAACATATTTTGGGCCAAAATTTATGATAGAGAACTATCCGCAGTTATCTTTATTTATAATTTATATGACATAAGGTTTTTGTCTCTTAGATGTATTTTTCTAATAGGACTTAGATGCTCAACAATGTACTTGTGTATGGTTTTTATTGTAGTTTAATCATGTATGACAATATGGAGAAATACTGAATGTGGGAGTTCAGTTATTAAAATTCAGGCTTCAGAACTTTCATGTACTTTATGCTTAATTATCTGGGGATGTAAAGCAGTTGTTTACAGAAAGAATCTTTTTTAAGTATTGAGCATGACTCAAGAAGTGGATGTGTTCTAAAATTGAAATTATGAACTTGCTACAGTTATGGCTTCCAATGCTTTTTGTTTTCCCATGGTCGAAAAAAGGGGCCAAATGGTCATTTCTCGTGTTTTTGTTTTTGTAATTTCTTATATACATGCCTATTCACATACACACAGTATTAACTATTAATATCTCTAATTTATGTTGTCCCTTCAACTGTCACAGTCCTTTGTTACACACAGAATTCTTGTACGTTCTTCAGGTTTGTACTCCATTGCTACTGAATCACAATTAGAAATTACTTTAGCTGTTTGCCATAATTCAGCATGTTCTTGTTTTTTCAGATGATCATCCTGTCACATGCAATTACCAGCACTCCTCATTCTATTTGTTGGAATGGTTATTGCCAAGATTAAGTATTGTGGATAAGATTGTAGTGAATGAGGTAAGAACATGACGTGCTGATCATGGCAGTAGATAATATAAAGGTTATTATTTGACTTGGACTTTCTGTTGGACTTAGTTTTGGTTATTTTTTGTTGAACTTGTAGGCTGGCATCTCTGTTGATTCATGAAGTATGTTTGCCAAGGAATGTCTATGTGATCCATTACTGTTCAAATGTGAGTGGCAAAAATTGTCTCTTCTGTCTTAATTTTCTAAATGTATGCTCGTCATTGTTGCTTCATATTTTGTAGTTGACTTGATGTAAAACAGAAGAGATGCAGTATACAAAAAGAGCATTGATTTGACCTTTTGATTGAACTCAATACTATGATGTCAATAAGTTATTGTTGAGATCCATTATTATCATCCGAGGTAAAGTTATTCTTCTCAAGAGAAAAGGAGTATTTTTTTACGTTGTTCAAGAAAGATTTAGTGATTGACAATATTTTTAATCCTATACAGGATAACAATGCTAGCTGTAGATATTCTACTGGGCATTTTCTTGGCTGAGGAGCATCCGTAGTGTAATTATTGAGCAGAGTCCAATCACGCTTAAGAGACCTGCTGAAAGTTCTATGAACTTCCACAAGTGGTGACTGGTGAGAAGCTTTGTATTCCTAGAGCACGAGAACCCATTTCAGATGTGGCACTTTTCAAAAGAAGTATCCAATACTGCCAATCTTATTTAAGCAAACTTTTTAGCACTCATGGTTGATAGTTGAATTCTTTCCACCCTTCACCTCCTTTGTTCTTGATTTTGCTTACATCATACCTTGATCTTTTCAATGTTCTCTACTAGGAGGTTCTGGTGCATGGTGCATACCAGGAGTAGTTTGCATACAAATTGTTGAAACTCCTACATCAATTATTGATTAGAGATATGATCTATTAATAGTATATATGGTAAGGAGTAATCTTTATTAAAATTAGTTAAATGGTTGAGTTAGACTCAATATCCAAAATTAATATGGCATCAAACCTATCTTAAATTTGTTATTAGGGAGTCACTCATATTTGTCAATGTTTTAGGTGTTTATTTTTGGGCTTAATGACTAGAAATGGCAAATTAATGGTACATCTTCATCTTATGAGATAATTTTGAAGATTAAATTAGACCTAATATTCAAGTTTAAAACTTTTGTGAAGGAAAATATTTCCTTTAGCCTGTGGACTACTAAAATAAAGGTATCTTTAAAGTGATCATTACATTGTTTATAATATCAGTGTTTATGTTCCAGCATTGTTGCTATTCTGATAGACATTCTTTTAAGCTTGTTTTATCTTTTTAGGATGGAAAGGAAAGGAGGGTTTGGAAGGATGAAATTCTTCGGATGTTTGGTAGCGAAGCAAAAGAAAGGAAAGAATTAGGGTGACGGAATTTTCATGGGCTCCACCATTGCCTGACCCCTTTGGAAGTAGGGGAAGTAAATTTGTGGGCTCTTTTATATATTTTACATGCATTTTCATTCGTTTTCTTTATAAAGCCGAACAAAGGAAGAAAGTGTTCGTTTTGTTTATATAACTTACTACACGGTTATTTTACAAACGGTGTAGTAAGGTGTGTTTTTTTTACTGGCCGGACATGAGGGAGTGTGAACTGCTCTGAATCCTTTGATCTGTATCTTAACTTGAGTGGCACATCACCAAATGTCCATTTGATAAATATAGTTCATGACAATTTTAAAATCTTTTATATTTTTAAAAGCTGTTAGTGTTTTAGTTAACACAAAATATGAGATGTTAAAAGTTATAAGTTTCTTTTTAGTTTTTGAAAAGTTATTTGATGTAGATTTTTTAAAAATTATAATTTTTTTAATTGTTTAGTTATTATTTTTATTTTTATATTTTTTTATGAAAAAGATAATTTTAATCTCTTACATAGTTATAATATTTTATGTCCTTTACATAATTTAAACTTATTTTGTTAAATAGTTTATTTTAATAAACTATCTAAAAAGTCATAAATTATAAATTATAAGTCATAAACTAATAAGTTATAAACTTGTTTTATGCAAATCCTAAAATGTAAGGCACGTGTAATATTTATTTTTTTTATCTTTCAGAATAACAATAAAGAAAAAGAAGAAGGAAGAAGCACATAGTTAAGGCTTGAATGTTGCTCTCAATACTTTACTTTACGAAACCTAAGTGTATTATTTTGGGGGTGTTTATTTAAATGTTGAGGTTGGTCAATATTTACCTTTAGATTTTTTTATTTTTATAATTTGTTTCTTCAACTGTATACCAAACGTACACTTTAAATGTTTTTAGAGCTCCCTTTTTAATTAAAATGAACAATTAATCTTAAATATTGATTTTAGTCATGGTGATGAATTTGTTTGCTTGAGATGAATTTTATTTTTAATAAGAGAAAATCACAAAGTACTTGCACACAAGTTTTCCGCTATTACTTTTTGCTACTGCCAATTGGATATTAAAACAAAAAAAGAACATCATAGTTCCGAGCCATTAAAATTGAATTGGCCCCAGCACTTGCTAACAAAATTATTTCTCTGGTTAGCAAAATATCATTCAACAGTATTTGTGTGTGCAAGTCCAAGTGTTGCCATAATGAGGAAATTTTTGCTACTGTAAGAGCCTTTATTCCGCCGTTGGTTTGACCAACCCTAAAATTTTTTTTACGATCAAACAGAGTTACAAGGTTTTAAAAATCGGACCTGTGATTGAACTGGTGGTTTAAGGTTTATTGGTTCAACCTTGAACTGTGGTCGAACCGATCATAATAAAATATATATTTTTAATATAATATAATATATTTCTTGATATATTAATAATAAATTATATAAAAATTAAGTTAATTAAGGATCATATCACATGTTTTATAGGATTAAAATATTATAATAAATAAAAATAATATATAAATATTATATAAGTTTGTTATTTATTTAAAAATATTTTTTTAATATATTTTTTAAAAAATATAACAAAAAAACAAAAAAAAATAATTTTAAAACCCTGACCAGTTCAACCGGTTTTGGCCAGTTTTGAAATGTCCGTTTTTTCCCTTGTCCGGACCGCTACCCTGACCGGTTCCCGGTTGAACCGGCAGGTTCGGTCTGGTTTTCAAAACCATGGTGAAGGATGAATATTAACTTATTTTTTCATTTTTATAACTCCGTTTCCCTAACTGCATACCAAACAGACATTTTATTCAATGAATTTATCACCTTGAAATTCTAAAGCACTTACAAAATAAAAATAAAATTACAGCTTTTTACAATTCCAGAAGTACCATGGAACCCAAGAGGAAGATATTCAACAAAATCTTGGTGAGGATCTAGCTCGAACTGGATTAAGCAAAACATTAGTAAACAACTTTGACACCTCACCATTCATTTCCTTTGGCAATTCCTCCAACTCTATTACTTTCCATTGCATTCCCTCTAGGCTTAGTCTCACATCTTTCTTCTCTTGGGAAAAGCTTTCTCTGTTGGCTTCATTGTACAAAACTATTTGGGAAGATTTACTTCTTGGACCCTCAGGTACAAATTCACTTGTTGGAATTTTGGATTGTTGAGAAATAAGAGCTTGCATTGCAACCCTTGGAGGTATTCTCGGGTTCTTGGCTAGATCTTTACTTGCTTCAAAGCTGAGTTTACTGTAATTAAGACATCTACAAAGTCTCGATCTTTCCTCAAAAATGATACTTGGATGAGACTGCAAATCAATATCAAGTCCCCAGATCAGAAAATTATATATATATATATATATATATATATATATATATATATATATATATATATATATACTGTATTATAGTACTAGTAAAATATGATGGTATGAAACTTATGAATGACAAACTTTTATTCATAATAATTTTCCCTGTCTAAGGTTTGAACTTCATTAGAAATGCCTTGAATTTAATAAATGTCTTGTTGTGTGTTAATTAAAGCAAAATGTAAACTGAAAACACAAGACAAGGGTAAGGTTGAAGACCACAAAAGAAAGGTAAAGCGCCAAAATAAGGATTTAAAAAAGATGAAAATTTGGCGCTAGTATCATCATCATCATCATATATATAATGCAAGAGAGATACCCTCTGAAAGACGGGGGAAAACAATTAGGTTGTGTTAATGGTACAGAAAAAAGCTTGTATATTTTAATGTATCACTTTTGGATGTATCTGGATACACATGTTCCTTGTACTTTCTTTCTACATTTTTGGTTGATTGCATAAGGCTCATAATATGGTTATATGTATATAAAAAACATGATCACCTGTAGTCCATAGAGAACCACAGGATCGTGTTGTTCTAATCTCAGCCAGATATAACTTTTTAAGATTATATTAAATGTTTCTCTTATCATCATTTAATGCATAATGTCTTTTTAGATGGTGCAGTTGAAATTCCAACTATAGAGAACTGGATTCCTTAAGAAGAAAAGAAACAAAGCAAAACCAAATTTGAGAATGAAACCAAAAAAGTAGTTTCTACCTATACTTATGCAAAGCTTTAAAGATAGAAAATAAAGCGGAAATAATTTGATATTTTTGTAATTATTTATGAAAGCTAAAAGTAAAAAAAAAAAGGGTTTCTGGCCTAACTAGTCTTTGTCATGATTCTTTAGGAAGATGATGCATATGAAAAGCAAATGCAAAGATGGTATGTACTATTCACCTCAAGATAGATGTCAATGGCTTTGTAGACCCCATCATAGCAATCCCTTGCAGAGTCTGGTAAGCATTCTGCAACTCCAAGAAATTTAGAGATCTTGAGGTTCTGGTCAGGGGATATCTCTCTTAAATACTTGTCAATTAATCTACCAACCCTTTTCAATTTCTGTAAACACACTCCAATTCCATCATCACTGCAGTTGATATCAACAAATAGTCTAACCAATCTTATCACCAGATTAACATCATAATACACTCCCATATCATGTCCAGAGACCAGAAGATCATCCAAAGTAGCTTGCTCAAGCATCCCACCAATCAGTTTCTCCAGTTCAGTTCTGCAACCTCTACTCAACCCAAAACCAGAAACAATCCTTAATACCCAAAAAAGACCTCTGCAAGAAAAAATCTTCTTACCAACAAATATGACCCCATAAACAGCTGTTTCTGCAAGAGCGGCATACTCATTGCTGTTGCTGCTATTAACCACTTTGGTTTGTGTAGCTATCTTCAGATAATGCAACAGAAATCTTGTAAGGATCAAGTTTTTGTTATCAGCTTTGTATGCTCCAATAGTCTGGAAAAGTTTCTCAATAATCTTTGGTGGTAAAGTTGCAACATCATCAAACCACCATGCTTTGTTTGGCAAAGTTGACCTGATTTTCTTTGGCGTAGTAGTGCTAGTAGTTGTTTTGGTTGAAGATGATAACCTCTTAGCAGAAAAGCTTTCTGGTGAAGAAGATGATGATGATGCTGAAGAAGAGGAAGTGAGGAGGTTGTTGGTATCTGAATTTTGGGTTATCTTTCCCAAAAGAGCACAAATGATCCTCTCCAAGAGACCATAGCGATCTGCATATGTGTAAAACAGCTTGCAACTCATGAGACTTACAAGTATGTCATTCCATTTCCAGTAATAGATTCCTTTGAGAAAAGTTTCTGTTTGATGCAAGAGATTGTTGTTGAAGACCTCATTTGTCATGCCAAGATGAATAGCACAGCAATGAAGAAGACACGCATTAGCTACAGTGATTTGGATTTTGCCACTGTTGTAGCAGAACCTTGAAACTAGCTCAAACCCATCTGGGCCACCAGGGAAATCATTGATTCTGATCCCAAAGTCCTTCACATGACACCTTCTCTTTTGATGATTCAAGCTTTTCTTCACCCTTCCACAGTATTTTGATATAACCTTCTGCAAAATAAATGAACTAGAATCACCTTACACAACCAATGTTCATAATTTTTCCCTCTGGAATATCAAACTATATATCATTCTAGAAAGAATCAAAGAAGAACACTAATGAATTAATACCTCTTTCAAAAAGAATATCTGCTGACCATCAATGTTGATTTGCAAATCACAAGTCTTTGGCATAGCTACTTTTTTTGCATATGAAATCTTAATAACAAAAAATGGAAATGCTTTCTTTTTACTAAAATATATATGATATATCCTATTAATCAACCCTGATCTTAATGTGGTTTTTGGCTATGTGATGTGTTAGTATTCCAATCCAAATAGGTGCTTCAGGGGTGCACCGTTCCCAACCCAACTAGACCCTAATTAATTTGAATGGTTTCTCTTCTCTCTAATTATGTATTCTTTATATAATGATTTGTTTATTATTCAATACATTTTTTCTGCCGTGAGTCTACAGTGTTAATTATTATGATTTAGTTTTGGCTATTTTATGACAGATCCCATGTATATGTCCCATCCGTGACCATGTTTTTGGTATTATTGTTAACGTGGAGGCACAGGAGCTAATACCCTTATACTCTATGTGTATTTCACTAAATCATTCTATAATTTAATTAACATGATTGACGTGGTTAAGCATCTTATTCTTTAAATGTATAGTTAGAGTTCAATTTTCGACTCATGTTAATAAAGTAAACTATTTTAGTAGTTTTTTATTGTTTAGTACATTAACCATTAGGAGTAAGTGTTAATTTTCAAATTTATAATTCAGAGAATACTAATGGAAAAAGCTTTAAAAAAAAAGTTGTCCCATTGTTCATGTACCCAACAAGTTGTTCTACCAAATAATATAATATAGAGATTGAGGAAAATCACAACTAAAAAATAAATGTATGTTGGTGGAACGAATAGCAAAACTTTATGTGAAGATTTTGTCTGGTGCAGGAAATAGTGTCTGCTAGCAAAGAAGTGGAAACCCAAAGTATATTTGTTAATATTTCAGTATTTCACGTTTCTGTCAGGTAATGCAAGTAGGTGCTGGATTTACATGAGAGATTCACTTTCGGAACACGTGAAGATGGACCCTAGAAGGATCCCGGAAAACGTTTCTTGAGGGTATATGTTACTCCCATGATTAAGATAGTTTAAATTAATTTACATTATTAAGAATATGTTTTGACATACAGTTGAAAAAACAAAGTTATAGACATTTCTTTTTAACGTTAGGATTTTTTTAGGATCAGTCAAATGGGGACCTAATTTCAACATTTAACCATGTCATAATATAATTTCTTTTTAATCTAATCATCCAATTATGAAATTTCATGTAACAAAAACAATTAACATAAAATATAATAAGAATGTTTAGTTAGTGAAAGTTTTATACAAGATTAAGTATATTTGGGATTAGAAAATAATTTGACTCTCGTCTCTCTTAAGCTCTTCATTCGTTAACATCAAATATTAAATTGATATTTCTTCTAAAAAATATTAATTTGTTTTCATATTATAAAATATAAATTTATAAAGATAAATTTTGGTAATAAGTCATATATCTTACGCTTCCTATAAGAAGTTTGATGTTTGATGAATGAGAATGAAATAGACATAGTTGATAATATTTATTTTTTCACTATGAGACTTTAGACGGTATGTTATTTTTCTATTTTAAGTTGATATCTCATATTTAACTTCCACTCAATCATGAGTTATCAATACCCACTCCTCCTAAGTAGACGGTGTGGTATTAAATGTATAAGTTGTCCATCCCCATTTTTTTTGGTACATTCAGTTTTTTTTATGCATTGTTGAACCCAAAAGAAAATTATAAAGATAAATTGAAATTGATTAAGCATAAAGAATATTACAAAAAAGTAGAAAGTGGAGAATTAAATTTAATGAAATATTGATATTGAAGGTAATAAACAATATAATACATCTTTTGTGTTAACTTGGTTTTTTTCCGTTAAAATTGGTGAGGTGGATAAAGAAATTTCAACCCACCTCTCACCATTGTTCATCCCGTCAGTTTGCTTAGGTTAGAGGTGGACAAAAAATTTCAATTTATCTCCCACAATTGTCTAACTCATCATATATAATACATGTTTCTTTTTCAAAACTATTTTTTAAGATTTTAATATAGGCTGGACTCATTAGTCTTTAGTGGAGGTATAAACCATATTTTTCAACCCATATTTTTTTTTTGAGGGGTGAGGTAACCCACTCATTTTTTGAGAATTTTGACATGATGAGTTGACCTGTATTGTTGTCCCAGAAAACATATTAAAAATAAAAATTTAAAGTTAAGATATAAAAATGGAGACATATCTGAAACTATTATTTTATTTGTGAAATTTATCTTCCCTTTGTCTCAATAAGAGGCGTCGGTGGCTATTGTGAAATAAGTCTGGAGACAAAGAAAGGGAATATGAATATGATGTCTGGTTCTAATATTGGTTAGGGAAGCATGGCATTGCCACAACTACAAAATGAGCAAAGAAAGAAGCATAAGTCACGGGTCTCTCTACCGATCAATGCAATGCATCTTTTTCAATATTCAAATGATCAACATGCCCAACTTACCTATTTTTTATAATTAATAACTAATCGGTCGTATACAGTGTTACCCAGATCAGGATGATATGGTTATCTCCACGTTACTTAAATTAAAGATTTTCTTTTCTTTTCTTTTTACTTATCGTATAAAGGCCCCTAAGACCTCCCTTTTATATTCAAGTGACACATTTTCATAATAATATAAGCCTATTTTTCTAAAGAAATTCTTTTAACGTTTTTCATGCTTTACCCTCTCTAAACGCATTGCATTCTTTTATTAATGAGAATTACAACTTGAAAACAATGTTATATCCCTGTATAAATTCACAGTACTACTTAAAAAAAGAATGCATAATATAAAAAAAAATACATTGTCTTGAAAATATTAAAAATATTTACTTATTTCTTAAATAGTAAATAAAAAGATTTATAAAAAAAAATGATGAAGGAAGATATAACATTTTTCTTAAGGTTTTAATTAGCTATCTACTTGCACTTATATCATCTAGTGAGTTTTCAAAAGAATAACAATACATCATCTACGAACTTCTAGCCAGCACCCCTTTAGTTTTGCCAACACACATCATAAATCTCTATTTTCACAGCAGACTTTTCCCTATTGAATTGAAAGCATCACAATAGATTGATTTGTTTACCACAAAACTGACTTCACAACCTTCTTGTTGTAGTGTTCAAGGCAGTGGAAAAGTGACAGTCAAGAGAGAAATCATCATAAAAAACAAATAATATTCTTTCTGATACTTTTTTTGTAAGGAAATAAGAAGTTGATAACTAATATTTACATTAATCATAACAAACATTTAATTTTTCTCTAAAAATATCCTTAATATTAAATATTATAATAAACCATGATTCACTGATATATAGTTAAATAGTATATATGTAATTCTCTTTTAGTTAAGTTCTCAAGTTTAAACCTTATAAATAAAAAATTTAGCTATGTAAATGTTAAAAACTTAAATATGATTATGTTTGTTTACCAATAGTTAAATAATAGAAAAAATAAAATAGGCCAAACAATCTTTCAAGATTGTCTGGTTTGTATGTTTTGATGAAAAAAATTTCATTGGAAGAAAAATGATCATGAGAACGTTGTCATCTCATGTGTCGGAGAAGTTATCAAATAACATTTTTACTGAACTCTCTGATCAATCAAACACGTTTAATTTTTTATACTTTTTCTCATGCTTCTATATATTTTTTAATATTTTCCACGATAACCAAACACCAAGATACTTTAAATTCTCCCTTAATAAAATAGGATATGACAATTTAATAATTAGTACATTTAAAATATGTAATTTTTTATCATTGAAAAAACAGGATACTAATTTCTTATATTAAAAAAGTAACAAGAAATTAAAAAAAAAAAAGTAAGAGAGAAAGATCTTGGCGGTTCAGAAATCAACACTGTGTTTCTGGCGGGTTCTTTCATTGCACAAATGCTCTGCAATGCCCAGTTGAGAAACAGAGTTGTGTCCATACTGAAGAAACACCCTACTTTGGATCAATGCAAGCAGATTCAATCCGTCATCGTCACTTGCGGGCTCTATTCAACACAAGACACCCTCTTCCTCTCCAAACTCCTCCAATGCGCCCCTTTCTCTCTGAACCAAAACACCTCTCTTTGCCTTCTCTTCAACACAATCCACACTCCCAACACCCCCCTCTTCAACAACCTCATTGCAGCCTTCTCCACCACTCCCCATTCCCTTCTCTGCTACGCAACAATGCGGCAAAAGGCCCTGCAACCAGACCAACATACATTCCCTTCCCTCCTCAAAACCCTCCCCAACTCCTCCACCTTTCAAGACCCGTTTATGCTTTATGCTCAAATTTTCAAACTTGGATTCCATCATGACCTCTTCGTCCGGAACGCCCTCGTTACCGCTTTTGCGAGCTCTGGGTCCCTGCAAAGTGCACGCCAAGTGTTCGATGAATGCCCCCTTAAGGATACTGTTACTTGGACTGCATTGATGAATGGGTATGTTAAGAATGGTTGTCCTCGTGAGGCTCTCGAGTGTTTTGTTGAGATGAGATTGATCGGTGTGAGGGTTGACGGGGTCACTGTTTGTAGCGTTTTACGTGCTGCTGCGTTGGCTGGTGATGCTTGTTTCGGAATGTGGGTCCATGGGTTTTATGTGGAAGCTGGGAGAGTGAAATTGGATGGTTATGTTTGTTGTGCTCTTGTGGATATGTACTTCAAGTGTGGTTATTGTGATGATGCCTGCAAAGTGTTTGAAGAAATGCCTTACAGAGATGTAGTTTCTTGGACCGTGCTTGTAGCTGGGTATATGCAAAATAACAAGTTCCAGGATGCACTTCGAGTATTCTGGGACATGCTGTGGGACAATGTTGTGCCCAATGAATTTACGCTCTCGGCTGTTCTTAGCGCTTGTGCTCACATGGGGGCTTTGGATCAAGGAAGGTTGGTTCATCAATACATAGAGTGTAATAAGGTAAATCTGAGTGCAGTGCTTGGGACAACATTGGTAGATATGTATGCAAAATGCGGGTGTATTGATGAAGCTTTAAGGGTATTTAAAAACTTGCCGGTCAAGAATGTGTACACCTGGACAGCAATAATTAATGGGTTGGCTGTGCATGGGAACGCATTAGAGGCTTTGAGTGTGTTAGCTTGCATGTTAAAGAATGGCATTCAACCTAATGAAGTTACCTTCTTAGGTGTTCTTGCTGCATGTTCTCATGGAGGTTTTGTAGATGAAGGGAAAAGGTTATTTGAATTGATGTGCCATACTTATCATTTGAAGCCAGACATGAGCCATTATGGTTGCATGGTTGATATGCTTGGTCGAGCAGGGTATTTGGAAGATGCCAAACTAATTATTGATAATATGCCAATGAAGCCTGGCCTTGGAATATTGAAAGCTTTATCTGGTGCCTGCACTGTTCACAAATCTCTTGTAATGGGTGAACATATAGGGAATTTATTGTTAAATCTTCAGCCAAACCAGAGTGGTAGTTATGCACTTCTGGCAAACTTGTACTCAACGTGTCAAAATTGGGAAGCAGCTGCTCAGGTAAGGAGGCTCATGAAAGGATTACGGGTGGAAAAGACTCCAGGATGTAGTTGGATAGAAGTTGATGTTTTGAATTCATGATTTCAACTATGTGGTTAGATTGGAGGAAAAAGAAGGAAGGTGAAGGTATTTTTACATGATTTCCCTTGTTAGAGAGATATCATATATGTTAGAAAAGGGGAAGGGTTTGGGGAATTTTAATTAAACCCCAAAATCCTCCTTTTAATCACTTTGTTTGTGTCCCCCAAATTTTGGAGTTTTGGAGGAAAAATAAACTGACATACAGATTTCCCTATTTTCTTGTAGCAAAATTATAACTTTGTGATTTAGTGCAAAGATTCAATCATTTTAGGAATCTACTTTTCTCTCACCACTCTCTGCAATACTCCCTCTCTCTGACTCTCACCAAGGGCTTTTGAATCTGCAAAATTCCTCATCACCACATGTTTGTCGAGATTTGCAAAAATCTGGTTCAGGTTTGTCTCATTTGTCTTTTTGAAATTGTGTTGAATCCGAGAGAAATTGGAATTGAGGGTGAAACTAGACAGAAGCAAGGAAAGGAGCTCCTGCAGTCTTGAAGCTGATTTACAGAAAGGTAGGAATAGGCTAATTTTATGATGAGTGTCTAATCAAGACAAGGTATTACCTTATATTCAATTATTGTATCAAATTGGTATTGTGCCAAATTTTTGCTAAAGAAATTCAGGAGTTGTAACTCCTATTTCCTGCTATTATTTGCCCGTTATTATTCATTCCCTATTACCTTCCTTTTATAAGAAGATGAACCATAGTTCTGTGATTATATGTAGCATAATCAGCAATACTTTTATAAGTCTTCAAATCAAATGTAAAGGTAAGAGAAAAAGGTTAAAACTAATGTAGAAAAAGAAATTTGAATGAGATTCAATTTCAAAATTAAATAATATTTAAAAATTTAAGAAATGGACAGAAGTTCATACAGAAATCTCACCTAACTTTCCATAAAGATGAATGAGTAGCTGAGATATTTTAAGTTTTCCGTAGAAGAATGTAAATAAACACATAAGCTGCAGGAAGCCCCAAGAATGAGTAGTGAAACTAACATGTTGCAAAAGCAAATATAGTATTGCATGATTTTTCCAGTGATCATTTGTGCCCGTGCCTTAGCATGTTCAGTTTTGTAACCTGTGCGTATTCTATCACTGATCAAGAGGTGGGAGGGGGAGTTGGAACTGGTCTCAAGCTGCAGCTTTTAAGATGTTTGTCAAGTTGTAATTCTTGAATTTATGTTTCACAGTTGCGGTGGCGACTACAAGAGTCCCCTTGAGACTAGTGAGCGACGTTTCCCCAGCCCATTCCTGTTGGCGTAAGTTTTTGCATTTTAACTTGGATCTTTATCTGTTGATTTACTTGTATAAGGGAGGAAACGTACATGCCCCTTGCGTATTATATAATATTCTACATGGCAGAAAATGGTTGATGTTCTTCTTGTTGTTGGTATTTGGGGGCCTATATGACTCAGCAGGCAAAACTGCTTTCTTCCTGGTTTTCTATTATGGAGATTCATAGACAAATCAGCTGCAGCAAAGCGAATTTGTATTTCATGCTTCAACTGATGCAGGCTTTTGCCCTAAACGCTGATCTTTAAGAACTGAGACAAAATGTTGGGATTTTATCAGCAAAGGGGCACATGTTTATGTTCTTGGACTGATATTTGTTATCTCCAAATTTAAGATTTGATCCATCTTCTACTGCAATTCAAGACTGTTCTGTTGAGCAAATACGTATATCGATTAATTGAACTTTTTGACTTTCTTTTGATCAAAGTGTTATATTGACAGCTCATGGTTGTCCGTTGAACTGACTAGTGGCCATCAGACCATAGTTTTGGTGCTCGAGGGCATACGGGGTTGGCCAGATCACCGTTGTGCTTTATTATTCGCACAATCAATCATCATCAATCAATATATGGACAGAATCTTGGCTGTTGATCAACCTTTCTATTTTTTACATTGTGTTCTATGTCATGATAAATTGTATCTTTTGAATATGGCTCACTTACTAGATCTGGTGCCTGAAACACAAATACAGAGTGCATTAACTTTGAGAACTATTCAATACCTTGACATATATATATATATATATATATATATATATATAGAGAGAGAGAGAGAGAGAGAGAGGGATGTATCTTATGAGAAAAACTCTTGTGTGAGAGTAACATGAGTGAATATGAACCGTACAACCATACAATGGATAATTGAGATTAATTATGTGAGTTTTTAAAAAAGTCATGTGACCTTTTAAGTGATCATGTGACTTTAAAAAACTTTTAATCATAATCATCTATTGTATGATTATACGGCTCAGATTCGTTCATCTTACATAAGACAACCTTTCTCATAAGATCTTTATTGATTATAACCTATTTGCATTTTAATTAAGTTCAATATTTTAGGTTGAGGTAGAGGACAATTGCTTCAGGTTGGATAGGACAATTACAGGACTGAAGGGCCCATTTGAAACAAATAAAAGTTATGAGATCGAGTTGAAACAAAATACAAAGATAACATATTTAACATTTATTAATTCATTTAATTTATCCTATGATGTGATAATTTCAATCCTACAACTACACAAAAATATTATGGCATGTAACCCAGTAATGCCCTACCTTAGGGTGTAAAAGCTGTTTTTTTAAAGTAAGGGAAAATTAGGTAGGGCATTACAACTTCCATCTTGAGGCACGTATGAATCTAGTTTTTCACAGTTCCTAATTGAAAATAGTTTCGGGAAACCACTTAGTGGAGACAGAGTTGCCTATTGACTTGCAAGGGGATCCATTCCTCTACAACCCGGATCTTAGCTACTCGCAATATAACTAGATAGGAGTGGAGGAACCCATAGAGCAAGTGCTGATGCAATGGAAGAATAGACTAGTAGAAGACAAACTTACAATTTAGGAGCAGTTTCGTACCTTAAACCATAAGGATAAAGTCTAAGTTCCTTGATAGGAATGTAGCCATACCAAAAAACAATTTGGAAAATATATACTTGGAGAAATGAAGGGTTGACTGTGATAAGTGTTAGCTAGTTGGACATTTCAAAGGGCAGATAAATAGGGAGGTAAATTAGTGAATATGGGTACATCAATTTTAATCACTTACTACAGAGATTATAAGGGAGAGTCCCTCGTAAGGGTGTCTTACACTTTGTAATTTGAGCCTCCCCAAATCTTGATACTTAACAGAATCAGATGTCATGTGTAAGCTTTCCCTTGTTGAATTAAATGACAGTTGCTAAACACATGGTTCCATTGGTATATTTGGTAAAGTTGACAAATTAAGATTAGTTTAACTTTATGATGCCATTATGCAAAAGGATTAGAGTTTAGGGAGATTGAATGCACTTATGAAAAAAGCTATTTTATTGAGTTTATGTGAAGAATTTGTATTGCATAAATTTACATCAGAGTATGTTTTGATTATAACATGTTTATTGGTTTGTGACTGACTTCTTTATGTATTTAGTATTATTACTTTTTCACTTCGTTTACGCAATGACCATGGTATTCTTTTTTTCCCCTTCCAACGAATATGTGTTCTTTTTCTAGACCCATTACAGTAACTAATCGTGGGGGTTTTGGTAGTTTGAATAAAGTTGTAGATTCAAACCTAAATATTTATTTTACACACAAAAAAGAATTATGTAAATAATATAACTGATGTTATTTAATAGATATATAATTATATATCTATGGATGAAAAGTTTATCTTTTAAATAAAATTATACATATAAATATAAACTGTTTTGGTGGTGCTTTCCATAATTTCATTCAAGGCCAAATTTACAACACTTAAAACAAATTTTATAGAGGCCGTCCTATTCAATATTTAGAGATTAGGGAAAACCTCTAATTCTTCGAACAAGACATTTTGCAAGTTTTATCTTTCTAGACAAAATTTTTGTATACTCTTGTCTCACCCAATTCTTCCCTTTTAGCTTCCATCAACTTGCAAGTTAGTAGCATAATCAAATCTTTAAACAGATCCAATATTATTAATGAAAAAAATCAAGACGAACTATTAATGTTTACATTTCGAAACCAAGATAACCATTTCTACAAATGTGTCTCATTTATTTATTTTTGAAAAGACAAGCTCTTGCCTTTAAGATCATTGTCGTTAACAAACATTGTTCATCATTGTCATCTTATTCTAGCAAACACAGGTCGAGATCAAGTATGGCTCCGTTGATCCTCTCATATGGAGACATGTCTCTGTTCACTGTAACATCCCTGATGTTTGACAATTTGGAAATGAACTGGTCTGGACCGGGGTCTACGATCCGGTGTGGGGACCAGCCACAAAAGTATATGATTTGAGTGTTTATACACCGGTACAGTGGGTATCCGGTATTATAATCCGACCTCTCAGTGGGAGAAACCGGTCTTGTTGTCCTGGAGATCCTTCACACCAGAGTTTCACGTTGTTAGGGGGCAAAAGGTGGTGTCACCTGCGAAGATTCTTCAACGCTCAAGTTAGAAGAGTGTATGGGAACTTAGTGAACACTTAAGCAATGTAATAGTAAAAATGAGAGTAAGAACAACGTAACCTTGCATGTGTTGGTGAATATGCTATTTATAGTTGAACGCGGAAAATGAATCGTTGGGCGCAAGTGGACCCATAAGTTCTGATGCCGTGTGCAAAGCATCAATCAGAGTGGTTCAGTATTCTGAGCGTGACAGTGGGTAGGTCAATGATCAGTGTACGATTCTGACACAGGGATGAGGATAATCCACCTTTTCTGTATATCACGCCTGTAATGGTACTTACTCCTTTCAGTGAATGATATAGACACATTCCGCTGTGTAGGGTATCTACTTTGATAAGTAGTGACTCTACTTATCTTATCATGACACTGAGGTAAATGGTTATATGCGACGGAGGAATGAAAGCGGATGAAGGATTCGATGTCTCAGATGAGACTTCGGATGACCGGTGTAGGAAGGGATCCTATATCATGTCTTTGCAGTGCGGACGTTGACCTGTGATACCGGTTGACTCTCTGTGACGACCAAGATGACGTCTTATCCTAAGGGCCAGTATCTAGACCGGATCATTTGTCCCCTAGCTTGTATGAGGGACTGTTAAGTTGCTCATATAAGCTACACTGTCTTCAAGAAGTCTGGATGCCGGTAGGACACACTGGATATACCCATTTAAACACATGTCAGCTTCGTGCTGGTACTCTGCCCGTGCAGCCGTTCTACGGGTGAAGAATCTGCTTTCATGATGCCCTTATAGCGGATTTGAACAAATATTTGTAACGAGGGAAATCCCAAGAGTTTTTAAAAATCGTAACTCTTGGTATTCAAATAGTTGTTGGAATTCATTTAATGCGTCTGAAATGATTAGACAATAAATGCCTTTTAACACGTGAGTCATCATTGCTCCAAAAATATAACCGTCGTTAGGGCTGTATTGGGCCTGGACTTTGGATATTAGGGGCCCGTTTCACTTGAAACCTTTTGCGAAGCGTCGCCACTTCGCGCCTTTGACTGTGAAACGACAAGGTCATTTAAATTCGAAAAGTTACGTTTTGGGGCAATGCGACACAATCCTTGGTTGATTGTTGCATTCCTTCGTTACCTATAAAAAGGTGACTTAGTGAGTTTCAAAATTCACTCTTGCCTTCAAACTTAGTGAAACTCTACAAAAAATTTTGGAGACCCTGTTGCTGTCGTTCTTGTGAGGTTCTCATTGCCTTTAACTCCCTTCCTAGGTAACCTTTTTCATCCCTAAACTCACATTTCTTTAAATTTCTTTACACCATTATCATGCGACCAAAGCGAAATAGCGCTGGTGCCTCAAACAGGGGGAAATATAGCTCTCGTGCCCCCTTAGGCCACCGTGGTGGGAGGATTCCTGTGAATCTTCCTGTGGCCAGGTATCACCGTTCAGAGAGGGTTGGAACTCCTTCTTCACGGTTGCCAATGATTCAGCACTGCCCTGAGGATTCCTTCGGCTCGAGGGCTATCAGTCTCTCTGACAGTGAATCGAGTGCAGAAGGGTACCTCTCTGACGATGTTGCCTTTTACCACAGCGCTAAAATATTTCAGCTTGCATCAGATAAAATGGAGGTTCCAGGATCCGGGAAGACGCTGATCCTCCGTACTGCTGAAGGGTGTGTCAACGTGGTTGCACACCGACTGAACTGGGAGAGGCTGAACAGGGAACGCCCATATTACTGAGTTGAAGAAGAATTTAAAGAAATACATTCCCGACATGCCAAGGAGGATGGGAGCCTAATAGAGACGCGCTTCCAGGTCTATTTCGAAGAAAAATATAAGGGGCGTTTCCTCATTCTTGCACCCCGACCAATGAAGAGAGTATGCCATCTGGTCCCAGACGAGAGGTCGGTATACATGTACGATTTCGTCTTTCAAAATCTGGGAGTGCGTTTCCCCTTAACAGTATTCCAAATGGCCGTCCTCCGCTTCCTGGATTGTGCCCCACGCAACTACATCTGAATGGCTGGGGTCTAGTGTGTGCCCTAGAAGTTCTTAGGAAACACTTCAACTTCAAAGCCACTATGGCAAAACTCTTCTATTACTGCCAAGTGGTCCGCCGTGCGAACAAGAAGGGCGGCCTCGGGTTCATCACGCTTCGGGCTGACTCGAGGGTGATAAACTTCAAATCTTTCACCGAATCTGCGAAGATTGACAGTCATTCATTCAAGCAGTACTATACGCGAATTAGGGTGAAGAATAATAAGCTGGTCTTCTGGCTTAATAAGGAGGGGATCCCAAAGTTCCCCACCAGTTGGACACACGAGCACTTTCTGTTAATAAGTCGTGCTTATTATACTGAAGAGGACGAACTCTCTCCTCACTCCATAGAGGTGTTGAGTGCCATGAGGTCCTGCTCCGTGGTCCTGAAGGGGTTTTCATGCAAACTCCTCCTTGGGAGTGCCGACGTTAAGGATGAATACCTTAGTAAATATTTGTTCTCTTACTTTTGTATCTATTTTTTATTACATTTTTTATTCTAGCTGTAGTACTAATATCTATCCTTCTCCTTTTTGTAGCTCAAATCGAAAAAGCTTCCGCTGAAATGCTCTCTTTAAAGTCTATGCTAGTGGATGGTGATTCTTCCTCTGATGAGAACCAAATTCAAGCCAAAAGGAATTCCTTCAAGGATGAGGCTCCACTGATCCCATTAACTTCCGATGTGGGGGATGACGTGCCCCTCCTTAAGGAGAAGAACAGTCAGTAGCAAGCTCAAGAGTAGGAGCAGGAGCAGCCTGCCCCCGAGAAGAAGAAAATGGGGAGGGTGCTTGTCAAGGCTGCGGAGAAGAAAAAGCCTTTCGCTGGGGGATCTCCCGTGAAACGACAGAAGACCCTGGAAGAGACTGGTATGAAGAAAGATAAAGGGAAAAAATCGGTCAAATCCCCTTCTGCTCCTCTCTCTCACACCGGCTTGGAGGCGGAGTCGGAGAGTGAGCTTCCTATGATCAGCTTCCCTCCGAAAGGGTCTTTCCTCTTTCCTTTCCTCTGGTTCCAAGGCTCCATGCCTTCTAGACTCCCTAAACCAAGATATTACCTCCGACCTTCTCTTGAAGCTGTTGAAGTAAGGAGTGCTTGCAAGGCCGGCCGCTGGATGAACTTTCTGGCCTATTGGACTCCTTGAGCGAGAAAGCGGATTACATGGAACAAGTTGAAAAATTTGAGGCCGATATCGCTGTAAAAGAGGCCTGGGCGGCCAAGCAGGCAGAAACCGCGAGGGGAGTTGAGTCAGATCTGAAGAAGGCTAAAGAACTGCTAGAGAAGAAGACTGAAGAAATAAGCCATCTTCATTTAGCAAACAAATCTTTGGAGCGGCAAGTTTCTGAGCTTCAATAGCAAAATAAGTTCGTTCCCCTCCTGGAGGAATAGCTCCAGCTTGAAAAGAAGAAATCTGCTAAGCTGAACAAAGATCTTGCAGCAGCGGAGGTCATCCATAACAAGAGCTTGGGAGAATGGGAGGCCCTCAATAAGGAGTTGCAGGCCCAGATCGAGGAGTTGAAGAAGAGGAGTACGTTTGCTGGCCCATCGGAAGAAGAAAATGCCAAGCTTTAGAAAAAGTTGGATGCTTCCAAGGCTAAGGCTACCAAGGCCCTGGAAATATGTAAAAATGTAGCCTTTGAGTCCTTTGGCCTAGCTCTTCGTCAGGTCTTCTATCTCAACCCCGATGTGAGACTCAATTTGTACGGGCTTCATCCGTTCTACGAGTTTCACGGAGGGAAATTAGTTGTGGTGAAGAGTGATGGCTCGCACGAGGATCCTCCCCATTCCCTTTATGAATTGCCTCCTCTTCCGGAGGGCCAGAGCATGGGGCCATCACCAATCATTCCGGGCTCTGAAAATGCTGCTCAGGGAAATGTTCCAAAAGACCAGGAGCCTGGAGGTGAAGGAGCTCAAGATCCCAAAAACAAGGAGGGAGGAAAGGAGGTGCCCACAGTGGAAGATCAGATGCTTGCTTCTTAATTTTACACCTTTTTCTTTATTGTTGTGTACTGGGATCAGCTCCAGCTTTATTATTACCCACGCAATCTTCTTATGAATGAATGAAATTTCCCTCAATCCTCTAACTCTGATATTTACAAGTCATATACCGCTATAACATACTTTGAGTATATACGTTATGCTTAACCGTTCTGCTCACTTAGTTTGAAGTTGAGTTGTGATAAACAGATGATAAAACAGAGAACTAATCAAGTAAATACTGTCCCTAAGTATGAGTGTGTTAGGAGATGAATATCCGTTATAAGATATTGCCCTTAATTCTTTGGGAATGAAGGATTTAATCCGCTCTGATAATAAGTGAATAATCGTTTCACATAATAGTATCCCGCTGTAAGAAATTGCCTCGATCACAAAGATGATGATCGGGCCCTCAATCACAAGAGTGGTGATTGGAATTGTCCATGCCAGGAGTTACATCATTAATTCATAGAATAAGTGATTGATATCATCCGTCCTGAGGAAATTATTTCAATTACAAAGATATCGATCTCAACTTCACCAACGTTCGGCCAAACCTACTAGTTGTACTTGGAGTTCGGTTTATTCCTACAATCCAAGCCTTCGAGTGGGGTTCGATACAACCTTGCAAAAGGTTTGATCCTACAACCCATTTCTTGAGGTTCAGTTCGATCCTACAACTCAAGCCTTCAACGGTGTTTGGTTTAATCCTACTAACCGTACTCGAAGTTCGGTTTAGTCCTACAATCCGAGTCTTCAGATGGGGTTCTGTGCAACCTTGGAAAAGGTTGATCCTACAACCCATTTCTTGACTCGAGGAGTTACATCGCCAATCATAGAATAGGTGATTGAGATCATCCGTCCTGAGCTTTACCTCGTAGACCGGTCAATGCTATAAATTGCAAAACAGGAGAGAAAAAGATGAAATCAAAATGTTCATAAATTAGATCTTTATTGAATTGAATTTGAATTACATAGAGAGCGTAGTTGGGGTCATGCCTCATTAAAACCTTCTTGAGAAAACCCAATGGGAAAAAACTCAAGTCAAAAAAAAGAGTACATGTCATCTTACCAACTAGCTATAATAAATGCGTAAATTCTGAGTGTTCCATTTATTGCGGATCGGTGTTCCATCGAGCTTTTCTAGCTGGTATGATGCTTTTCCAGTTACCTCGGATACTCTGTAAAGGGCCTTCCCACGTTGACGTCAATTTTCCTTGATGGGCGAACTTATTTCCCACACTTGCCTTTCTCAAAACTAGATCCCCAGTGTTGAAAGCTCTGTATTGCACACATTTGTTGTACCAGAGGGATCGCCTGGTCCCTGACAAAAGCCTCTTCTTTTAACTCATAAAGAACATCTAGTTCTGATGCCAAATTAGCACTATTATTCTCCACAGAGAAATATTCCACTTTCGCCGATCTTGTCTAGAGTTCTACGGGAATCATCGCTTCAACCCCGTAAGTGAGATGGTATGGAGACTCATTAGTAGAAGAGTGGGGTATAGTACGATATGCCCACAAAACATGACATAGCTGATCAGTACATCCCCCTTTTGCTTCACCAAGGCGCTTCTTTAATCCTTTCAGCACCTCTCTATTAGCTACCTCAGCTTGGCCATTCATCTGAGGGTGTTCAACAGATGAAAAGATTTGGATTATCCCTAGTCCTTTAAGCAACTTTGTGAACTTCCTATCTGTGAACTGGGTACCGTTGTCAGTTACTATCCGTCCTGGAACACTGAATCGGGCTATGATATTCTCGTACATAAAATGTCGTGTCCGTGCTGATGTGATATGCATTACTAGCTCCACTTCAATCCATTTGGTGAAATAATCAACTCCCACAATGAGATACTTAATGTCGCCAGGTACGGTTGGGAATGGACCCAAGATATCGAGGCCCCATTGGTAGAAAGGCCATGGCACCGCAGATGAAGAGAGTTCTTGGGCCGGTGTGTGATGAAGATTAGAAAATTTCTAGCAAGCATCGCACCTCTTAACAAAATTAATGGAGTCCTGCTTCATCGTGGGCCACCAATATCCATCCCTGAGGATTTTTTACATTAAGCTTCTTTCTCCGGCGTGGTGCCCACATTGCCCCTCGTGTACCTCTTCTATTACTCCTTGTACCTCGTTCTCTTTTAAAGAAAGGAGATATGGCACTGAGAATCCTCTTTTATAGAAAACACCGTCAACCATGTTGAAATATGACAATTCCCTTTTTACTCTTCTCCTCTCCTTCTCGTGGGTGGGCAGCTGTCCGTCAGCCAAGTAACGGATATATGGGGTAACCCATGAATTCTTGTAGGACGTATTAACCATTATGGCGTTCAGAGAAGAAAACAAAGGAATGTTGGGCGATGTCAATGTACTCTGGACCACTGTTGTTGTACTATCTGGCTGTTTCGTACTTGCGAGCCTTGATAGAATATCCGCTCTGGTATTTTCTTCTCTTGGGACATGCTTAAACTCCAACACATCGAATCTTCCTTTCAACTCATTCACACAATTCAAATATAGCTGGAGTTGAGGCTCACGAACCTGGTATTCACCTTGAATCTGCGATATCACTAACTGTGAATCGCTGCACAACGTCACCTCTGCTGCGCTAATATCAATTGCCGCTCAGAGTCTGGCCAGACATGCTTCATATTCAGCTTGGTTGTTGGAGGTTTTAAAATTAAATCGAAGAGAGATCTCCAGATGCACACCGTCATCACTCTCCACAACAACACCAGCTCCACAACCTTTACTGTTCGATGACCCATCCACATAAATGGTCCAGTGGGCTCGAGGCATGGCTGGATTTGCCCCTGTCATTTCTACAACAAAACCCACCAGGACTTGGGCTTTAATGGCTCCTCATGGTTCATAAGAAATTTCAAACTCAGAAAGCTCGATCGACCATTTAATCATCCTCCTAGCGAGGTCCGGCTTGCTAAGCACGGAACGGAGTGGCAAATCCGTTCTTACCAGAATTGGATGTGCATGGAAGTACGGCCTCAGTCGTCGTGAAGCCCAGATAACTGCGAGAGTAACCTTCTCTATCTTCTGGTATCTGCTCTCTACTCCCTGCAATGTTTTGTTAGTGAAATACACTGGCCTCTGCCCCTCTGGGGTTTCCTTGACCAATGCTACGCCCAAGGCTTCATCTGAAATCGCCAATTACAAAATGAGGGATTCACTAGGGTCTGGTTTTACCAAGATCGGAGGACTTGACAACACTTCCTTGAGCTCCTAGAACGCTTGCTCTTGTTCCTGTCCCCACTCAAACTTCTTAGACTTTTTGAGCACTTTATACAGAGAAAGGGATCTATGCGTTATCTTAGGCATGAATCGAGCCAAAGCTGTAACTTTCCCGTTTAAGGAATGCACCTCCCTCAAGTTCTTCGGACTCTGCATGTCCAATATCGCTCGACATTTCCCTGGATTAGCTTCAATGCCTCGTTGCATCAACATGAAACTCAGAAATTTCCCAGCAGGGACAGCAAAAGTACATTTCAATGGGTTCAGCCTCATGTTATATTGTCTTAAGCATGCGAATACCTGACGCAGGTCCTCAACATGATCACCTCCAGCCGGAGTCTTGGCAATGATATCGTCAATGTACACCTCCACCAGTTTGGTGTGCATGCCTTCGAACACCTTGTTAATCATACGGTGGTAAGTGGCCCTAGCGTTCTTCAAACCGAAGGGCATGACTATGTAACAGAAGACATCGCGGTTCTCTTGGTCCCCCTCCCACATCGGAATCTGATTGTACCCTGAATAGGCATCCATGAAATTGAGGTACTGGTAACCAGATGAATCGTCCACCACACGATCAATATTTGGGAGCGGATATGGGTCTTTTGGGCAACAACGGTTGAGGTCCACATAATCTGTGCACACTCGCCACTTGCCATTGGCCTTCTATACCATCACCACATTGGAAAGCCAAGATGAATATCGGACCTCCCTAATAAATCTGGCCTTCAACAACTCATCCGTTTGTTCACAAGCTGCCTTCTATTTTTCTGGTCCCAGTCTTCTCTTCTTCTGGGCAACTAGCCTTGTCTCTGGATAGACAGATAATTTGTGGCAACAAAAATCAGGGTCCATCTCAGGCATGTCTGCAGCAGTCCATGCAAAAAGGTCTTTGAATTCCTGGAGGAGTGCTAACAGGCGCTGCTCCATAACAGACTCCAGCTTATCATTAATGTGTGTGACCTTCTCTGGGGAATCCCCTAAGACGACGTCCATGGAACCTCCGTCCAACATGGGCTTTGAGGGATTGAGAGGGTCAATCTTCAACTCCGCTCCGGGGTCAAGATCAATCAAACTGACAGACCCAGCCGCTGTTCCTCCGTCATTCAACTTCCTCTTCTTGTTAAATGCCTTCATCTTTGTAACACCCTCGGTTAGATAAGACAAATCCTTCTGTAGGTTCATCCCATTTAACTGAGAGTGTTAACAGTTTTTAGAAAAAGTGAATATTTTTTTTTTTAAAATAAATACGTGGCAAATCAGCGGAAGTAATATTGTATATATCACATAGTCATTCACAAACTGTAAATAATTGTACTCTTAACAGAATGGGGCACGCAGGCACCCTTAAATATTATACAGTCATCCGGTGTCTGATTATAAATATTCTATCCTTAATGATTATTCTCAATGGGTTCAGCGTATTGCTGATCTTCACACTCGGGTTCTTGAGTTTCTAATTCCTCTGAAAAATGTTCAACAGTAAGGGTGAGTATAACCCAAGACCCTGATTGGTTCATCCGATGCGGATATAATCCAGTTAACATACAATGTCACATAGATCATACATTTAGCATATTTATTACAATCAAGCATGTTGTCATCATATAATCGTATATTTTAACATGTTCACAATTATAACAATCAAGCATATTACCATGAAATAAATCATACATATAACATATTCACAATTATAACAATCAAATATGATGTAATGAATGCATGAGTTCGGATCCATTATGATTTATCTTTGATTAAGTCTCATGATGCATGTGGGCCCAAT
Organism: Clitoria ternatea; assembly: GCA_037962975.1. Taxonomy (NCBI): domain Eukaryota; kingdom Viridiplantae; phylum Streptophyta; class Magnoliopsida; order Fabales; family Fabaceae; genus Clitoria; species Clitoria ternatea. The sequence goes on from CM075676.1 coordinate 72,602,507, forward strand.
AAATCGTTTCATCTTCTTCTCATTCTGTGGAATATCACCATTCCAATCATCTAGAGCAATCAGGGTCCGCCCAAGTTCCATGTGGTACAAATGAACTCATTGGTTCTCATCATTGATTTAAATATTTTTGGAACTTGGATCCCTACGATCATAGTTACACTCCGTCATTTAGTCAAAGTACACTAGAATTGCATCGTCTCACCCGGCTATCAGGCGCGACTCTGATGCCATTGGGTTGCCGTTCCAGTTGTACTCCCAAGATTCTTCATGGAGATCGAACGTGAGTGTCCTTCACTGTACCAAGTGTATGCTCTAGAGGTTTTTCTTCTTCAAAAATATTTTCATGATGCGAAATGCATTTATCTTATCAATTGATTCCTTGGGTATCTTATGTATTTCCAGTCTCATCATATCATTCTCAAGTTCTTTGAATTTCCTCAATCATTTAAACCTTGTAAAATATTCGTTTATTATTTAAAGAAATATATCTATTATATATATTCTTTTATAAAGAGTAAAATAATATATATATTTTTTTATGCAAATACGCATAATTTGGATATTAACAATGTATAATAATAATAAAACTAATAATAATGATAACAATATTAAGTTGACAGTAAATAATGATAATAATAGAATAAGAATAATAATTATAACTTACCAATAACTTAAAAAGTAGTGAAGATTAGTTTCCAATTAAAAATTCAAGTGAAAAACACTAAAAATAGAGTTTTCCGAGTGGAACAGAGGTAAATCCGAGTGAAATGAGTATGATTCCGAGTGGAATCATACAGAGAAGGGTTCTCCAAGCGTTCTGGCTAAAAATCTGAGTGAAATGACACTGGAAAAGCTGTTTTCCGACTGAAATAAGTTTGGATCCGAGTGAAATGAAGTGTAATGCTGTTTTCCGACTGGAACAGCTTGAATCCGAGTGAAAAACAAGTTTCCCGCATGAGATAACTATGAATCCGAGTGAAATAAACTGAGCAGAGTTTTCTAACTGAAATTAATAAGTAAACCGAGTGAAACAGAAGCTGTAAAATAATTTTCTTAACTAAATATCTTTGAATTCTGAGTGAAACAAATTTTCTGAGTGAATTAAAATGTAAATCCGTGTGAGGTCAGTAGGGAAAATGGTTTCCTGAGTAGCATTGCTTGTAAATCCGAGTGAAAATCATTCTGCTGACTGGAATACCTTCGAGTAAAGTAAATCCGAGTGAAATAATTCCTGATTCCGAGTGGAATCAGGTTGATACAAGTTTTCTGAGTGAAATTGACTACTTATTCTGAGTGAAATTAAATTAAAAGGAATTCTCCAAGTGAAAATAACTGTTTGCTGAGTAAAATGAATTATTTTCCGAGTAAAATCACTGAACGGGTTTTCTGAGTGAGAATAAAATGATTTCTGAGTGAAATAAGGTGTTTTCCGAGTAAAATCAACTGGAAAAGGTTTTCTTGAGTTAAGCTACTGAGTGAACTTAAATTCTGAGTGAAAATGAGTTCCTGAGTGAACTCAAGTATGATTCCGAGTGGAATCAGTAGGAAAAGAGTTTCTGAGTAAAAATAAAGTAAGTTCCGAGTGAAACATGAGTTTACCGAGTGAAATTAGTTGAAAAGAGTTCTGTCTGAATGAAATAAAACAAATCCGAGTTGAATAACTGCTTGCTGAGTAAAATAAAGTGTTTGCCGAGTGAAATAGGACTGGGAAGCTACTGACCGAGAGCAATAGAGTGTTTTCTGAGTGAATTTATTGAAAAGGGTTCTGAGTAAAAGATAACTATATTTTTCTGAGTGAATTTAAGTCAAATTCCGAGTGAAATAATTTAAGAAATAGATTTCTGAGTAAAATAAGACTTGGGAGATGCTGTCCGAGAGAAAAAGAGTGTCTTTCTCAGTGAATCTTCACTCGGAAATCCGAGTCTTCCTTCACTTAATTCATTTGGTTTAGGCCATTTCCTCTCGGACCAAGACACACATACTTCTCTCACTCGGTTTTGGTCCAGTGGAGTGTATCTCACTCGGAATTAGCTCCCTCCACCATTTACACTCGGTTTCCTAAGTAAATTCATAGAAAACCGTTCGGAATCCTTCCCAATTGATTCTACAACGCACTTCAATCGGTAGAAAGCATCAAACAACATAAACACGAGTGTTTATACATTCTTTCACTCGGAATACTTCAATTGGAGTAGTCTCCTTCAGAAAAGGAAGCATTCAACTCGGAGCCGAGCCTTTCTAGGGTGTTTTGACTCGGATTTTCACCCAGAATTGATTCTTTTGACCACTCTTCACTCAGAATTGCTTCTCAAGTCAGGACTCCACTCGGTGGTAGCCTTCTCAGTCATGTTTTACTCGGAAAACATGATACTGACTCGGAATTCTCTCCTTCACTCGGAATTTCTAATCTTTCACTCGGAATTCTTCTCTGTCACTCGGAAAAGAGCCTTTTTCACTCGATTTTTGCATAACTTCACTAATATTCCATATAAACTCTATTATTACGTGTAAAAATGACATTTTTGAGGTACTACAGTCCATCAACAAGGTATATATTGACTTATTCTTGCTTACAAACCCTCCATAATTAAAATTTACAAGGAGAAAATTGTTTCTAAAAAAAAACAGGGATGTTACAATCTTCACCATGTTCAGGCTCAGGTTGTAACAATACCTGGCCATCTCTTGATCGCCTCGGAGGGATGACACACTGTTGTCTTTGTTAATAAATTTGATAAGGAGGTGCGGGGTAGACACAATTGCTTCCATTGCATTTAGAGTAGGACGGCTTATGATCCCGTTGTAAAGGGATTCCACATCGATCACCAGGATCCTGGACTTCATTGTTCTTGCTCCAGGTTCACCCTCAAAAGAAATAAGGGTATCAAGATACCACTTGGTGGGCTGCTTCGCTCCATTGAACGTTGTGAGCTCTTGTGTATATGGTTACAAATCTGTATCATTAAAGCCCATTCTCTTGAAACAATTATAAAAAATAACATCACAAGAACTTTCCTGATCGACGAGGATCCTCTTGACATCTTTGTTGGCTATGACAGCGATGATAACCACTGCGTCATCACCTCTAGAATTATTGGGCCAAAATCATCATTTGTGAATGACACCGTCGGTGCTGCCATGCCATCCCTGAAAGGGCGGTTGTCCCTGGGCTTCCCCTGCACTGATAGGATCATTCGGTGGTGGTTCTTACGAGCTGTGATTGACGCTCCCTCTCCAGCAAATCCTCCAGCAATCATATCAATCACCTCTCACTGACCTTGCCTTTGCTATTGAGGCATACCGTCCTGCTGAGCTCCTTCATTAATCATTACTCCCTTCTGTTTCTCAGCAGCTGTGAACCTCCTCACCGGATTACGACTATTGTCGCCCTCGTCATCATGATTTCTCCCTCTCTTCTCCATCCTGTCTAGCTCGTCTAAGGATTTCTCCTTGAATAGATACTGTTTTAGCTTTCCCTCTCTGATGAGGGTCTCCACTGCATTCTTCAACGCCTTACATTCATCGGTAGTATGGCCAACCTGCTCGTGGAAAGCATAATATTTTTGAGAATTACCAGGTCTTTTCATTGGTGGAGGCTTCCTTATCCCATAAACACTGAGTGTGGGCTAACCAACTTCCCTCAAGATTTGAGAATGCCTGGAGTTCAATGGGGTGTAGTTACTGAAAGAAGCCACGCGCCTATCCCGCTGTTGAGGTCGAGTGCTCATGAAATCTTCTCTTTAGGCATGCTTCTCTAGCCTTACCCTTTCCTTGTCTCTCTGCGGTTGCTGTGAGGGTGTTGATGGCTTCAATCTACCTGCAGTAGCTTCCAAGTATATCTCTATGCCCACATATTTTGATGCTTTCCTCCGAAACTCCTCAAACGTCGTCGGAGGACTCTTTGCCAAAGACAAGGCAAAGACCGATCTAGGTTGTAAAGCTTAAACCATAATATGAAGTTGAATAGCCTCCGAGAGATTAGGCACCAAAGCAGCCTCGTTATAAAATCTCCTCAAAAACTCCTTAAGAGTTTCGTTTTCTCCCTGTCTGATCTGGGCCAAGGTATGAGAAGTCCTGGGAACATCTCTAGAAATAACGAAATGGCTCTCGAACGCAGCTGCCATTTCCTCCCAAGAATCTATAGAACCTGAGGGCAAACTCTTGAACCAACAAAGAGCTTCCTCCGTTAAGGTTCTTGGGAACATTCTTCACATCACATCCTTATCAGCTCCCAAGTACATGGCCTCATACACATAAGTATCAAGATGCTTAGTGGGATCAGTCTCCCCATTATACTTTCTGATCGAAAGTAGCTGGGTTGTTTGCAGGTGCTTGGGGATAAGTATATTCATAAGCCTCCTAGAGAAAGGAACATTGAGTCTGTATGCCCCAGAGGTCATCACCGCCTGCTCTTTCCTCCTTGCACTGACCTTGTCTCTAGAATCTTGAGTTTGTTCTCTCTCCTCATAGGTGGGAATCTTTGAATACTGGAGAGTAGTGGATTTCTCTCTTGTAGATGCATGGTGAGTATCCTCAGCCTGAGACATCGTTCTGTCCCTAGTTCCCTTTTTCTCCCTTCTCAACTCCATCAACTCCTCTCTGAGTTGCTTTATAACTTCATCTCGAGGGTCAGGGTTTGCAACAGGTACCATTCTCCTCGTGTGGGTTACAGGAGACTCGAAACAAGTCTCCTACCAGCTTGCTGATGGGTCACGTCCTCCACGTGACCATCCACAAAATCACGTCCATCTCCTTCCATGGTGAGCTACTGAACTTCTGCAAAAAGTGGGAATAACTCTATCGAGTCCCACCGGGCGTGCCAATGAATTGGTCTGGACCGGGGTCTACGATCCGGTGTGGGGACCAGCTATAAAAGTATATGATTTGAGTGTTTATACACCGGTACAGTGGATATCCGGTATTATAATCTGACCTCTCAATGGGAGAAGCCGGTCTTGTTGTCCTAGAGATCCTTCACACCAGAGTTTCACGTTGTTAGGGGGCGAAAGGTGGTGTCACCTACGAAGATTCTCCGACGCTCAAGTTAGAAGAGTGTATGGGAACTCAGTGAATACTTAAGCAATAAAATAGTAAAAATAAGAGTAAGAACAACGTAACTTTGCATGTGTTGGTGAATATGCTATTTATAGTTGAACGTGGAAAATAAATCGTTGGGTGCAAGTGGGCCCATAAGTTTTGATGTCGTGTGCAAAGCATCAATCAAAGTGGTTCAGTATTCTGAGCGTGACAGTGGGTAGGTCAATGATTAGTGTACGATTCTGACACAGGGATGAGGATAATCCACTTTTTCCGTATATCACGCCTGTAATGGTACTTACTCCTTTCAGTGAATAATATAGACATATTCCGCTGTGTAGTGTATCTACTTTGATAAGTAGTGACTCTACTTATCTTATCATGACACTGAGGCAAACGGTTATATGCGACGGAGGAATGTGAGCGGATGAAGGATTCGATGTCTCAGATGAGACTTCGGATGACGGTGTAGGAAAGGATCGTATATCATGTCTTTGCAGTGCGGACATTGACCTGTGATACCGGTTGACTCTCTGTGACGGCCAAGAAGACGTCTTATCCTAAGGGCAGGTATCTAGACCAGATCAATAAATAAAATAAAAATGTGAATGGGGCTTAAAATAATAATAAATAAGGGTTTTGGAAGGAAAGTAAGATTTAAAATAAATTTTTAAAGGAAGTGGCATCAGGGGCACTGGCGCGTAGCGTGGCTGTGGCGTGTAGCGTCAGGTGTGAATTAATGAGTTGACGTGTAACGTCAGTGGTACGCATAGCATCAGCATTGCAAATCAGAATTAAAAGCTGAAACTGAGACAGACCCGAGGCATGCAAAATATATTTCCTTATTCCTTCCCTTTTTTCTCTCAATCTATGGAGGCCTAATTAAAGAGGATTGATGGTGGATTCTTGAAGGAAATCACGTTTATGGCATCGGGGAAGTGAGGTAAGCTCTTGGAGACCCTCAATTTCATAGTTTCTTTTTCCTCATTCTCATTTTCTTTCTCTACCCGAAGTTAGCATGCATAATGGGAGCTCAATTCTTGAATTGAACAGATGTTTGAGGCTTAAATAAGGTCCTTGAGGAGATGGGTATTTGATGTGTATTTTGAAGCAAGGATCGGAGCCTGTTTGACATCATGGGTCTTGGAAACAGGGATCAGAAATGGAAATGGTAAGCTTCGATAACTTAAGATTGAGGTTCAGAGTTATTTAAGGATTATGGGTTATAGTTTTGGTAGTTATAATATTTATTGAAGCTTCGTTAAAATTTATTTTAGAGTTGTAAGGATTTCGGAAAGTACTCGACAATCGATTAGAAGATTTGGAAAGCTCGAAATCGAGGTAAAGGGGTGTGATGGGTTAAGATTAATAGAGAAATGAAATTTACGCAGTTGGTGTATAGGAAAATGGGTATATTGTAGCCGTTTGTAATTATTCTAAATTAATTAAGATGATTTAATTAATTAGGAGTTTAATGATGAAAGATTAGAGAACGGGAAAGTAAAGGTGAGCTACAAACCTTGGAAATGATAAGTATGGAATAAACGAATGAATGAATATGAAATTGAATATATTGATATGTGATGATCGATAAATTTTAGAATAGCCTATATGAAATAAGTGAAGTTATGAAGTATATATATTAGTTGATGAAATAAAAGGTGAGTTTAAGTGGGTTATGCACATTTATAAACACACATACATACACACACACACACACACACACACACATATATATATATATATATATATATATGTGCGAGGTGGGTGAGTGAGAACCAAATAACGAGAAATATGATAATTCGTATTTGATAATGCATAAATGATATTAGTGAGATCATAAGACTATGTGAGTAGAGGAGAAGTTACAAACTATAGTGAAAAATCCTAATAAGGAAATAATGTAGATAAAGTAGAATGAAATGATGATTGAGTTTCAAATTAATGGGCAAAAATAAAGTAAATGGAATGTTACTAATAATGATGGTGATGTGTATATTCATATGTATTTAGATATCATGAATATTGTCTTGATTGCGGATGACTTATGTTGATGGTTAATGACAGAGGCGATGATACAATGCTATTGATGAGGTCGATATGCACATGTGTGATATAATGGTATGATTTTATATTTCAAGTGTGTGATACTGTATAATGATTGTATGGATGTAACCTAATAAGATGAAATGAGATAATCGATTAAGTAAATGAATGGGGTAATGAAGAGATTGTATTGTGCGTATACTAGAGTTTGATTGGTTAGTATTATATTATTGATGTATAATAAAGAATGATAGCTAAATTATATAAGGTATGGATAAGGTACTATGTGTATGCATGATATTACTTTTGGAACTGTATGAATAAGTAATGATGATGGAAATGTTAGAACATGGCTTGTGAGGGCTGGATCTTGTGACCACCCTGTGAAGTGAGTATATATCAGTTTCTAATATTATACCTGAGATCGATGATGTTTAACCGTATTGAGATAATTGAATATTGAACTGTATGTTAATGGTGAGACACCCTGAACACTGTTGAGGGCGGGGAGTGGTCGTCGATGTCTTGGCACAGTCAAAGAGCGGCTCCTGACAGGTTTCCAGTGGATGTATTGTATACCTATGCTTATGTTATATGACTAATTATGTGATTATATGATGGAGGACGACTGGCAGTATGAGTTACTCTCATTTTTGGCTTTCGTGGTCAAGTCAGACTCGGTTAAGCGACCCAGTTGAGCTACCCAGAGGTTTATAACCCAGTGGTTGAGGGGGAGCCAAGTCGGGCTCGGTGAACCAAGTCGGGTTCACGGGGTGTCAAGTCAGACCCCCAGCTAAAGGTCGATTCTTTTAGTATCTGGATACTAAGAGTCTGATATACATGAGAGTCAATTATGCATATGTAATACGATTTTGAGGTGATGATGCCTATAATAAATCTAATGTTTGAGGATGTCATATTCTTTGCTTGAGAGTCAGTTATGTTTTATATTCCTCGATTGATGTGTATGTTATTGACGATGCTTATATGATGTGATGTATATTGTTGAGTTGACATGATAATGATGGAAATAAGATGAGGAATTAGAGGATAAGTGGCTAGGCACGTATGCTTGGATTTAATTGATCATGATATGATAATGATGGTATTAGTTTAAGATAATCAACATAATTGTGCAAGTATATCAATGGGAATGGTAAGAAAAGAAAGGACATGAAAAGTAATTACTAGTACTGGATAATTATGCCTAGGAGCGTAACTTTGTTATACCTTTCCTAGATTTGATATTTATTTATGTATTAATTCTTAATTCTAGTCACTCACCCCCTGTATTGTGGTTTTAGTGCCTGTTGGCAAGTATGGATGCACACCTCAGAGGCGAGAGCTAAATGAGGCCAGTGCGACATGGAAGCCGGAAGAAAAGATAGATATATGTAACTGTGTGTTTGTTGTTGAATTATAAAGATGTGGAATTATGTTACTTTGTTGGCGTGAATGTGTATTGATGTAGTAGTGTAGCATTTCATTATGTTTGTGTGTTGTGTGGCACAGAGCCACTGCATAATTGCATGATATGGGCAGGTCTTACAATATCTACGTGTTTGAGTGATATGTAAAGTGTGATTGCATGTTGAATTGTTGATATTAGGATGAAATAATTAAACATTGATAACTATTTTAATGTGTTGGATGGATAAATCCTGGCACAGAGCCAGTGTGGTATGATTGAGTGTGATGGGCAGGTACTGTGTAGATGCATGATTGGTGTAACATCCCAAAATTTGTAATTTTTCGAAAATTCATTCATTAAGGATTAATGAAGAAATTCTGAATGAAATTCTGAGTGAATACCGTTTGAAATATGATATTCTGAGTGAAAATGGTGCGATACCGGGTGAAGTAAGACCGAGGAAGCCATTTCCAAAAGAAGTTAAGGTGTTTCCGAGTGAAACATCATTAAGCGAATTATTTCTAAGTTAAGTAAGCGGTGTCCGAATGAGACACTTTTGAATAAGGAAAATCTGAGTGAAATGTTTCCGAATGAAACGTTTCCGAGAGAAGCACTCCCGAGGGGGGAAAATGTTGAAATTGAATAAGTATTTCTTAGGACGGATTTTGAGAAATGACCGAGTGGAGTATCTTCGAATTGAGATTTTCCCAAGTGAAATATCTCCGAGCACGACATTTCTGAGTGGAATGATACCGATTGAGACTATTCCAAATGGAAAGATGTTAAGTGAGAGATTATTAATTACCGAATGACGTGGCACCAAATAGGATATACCGAATAAGTGTGTTTCTAAATGAATAGTTCCGAGTGAACAATTCCCGAGGAAAGTAAATATCCGAGTGGTGAGTTACCGAGTGGTGAACTTCGTTAAATTTATGCTCGGGTCGATATTTAATAATGACCAAAAGCTTGTGCTCGGGTTTGTCTTCGGAATTGTCCTTGACCCCGAGTGATTCGTTGGAGTGGAAAGACTTCCGAGAGAGAGAGTTGACTTCAAATTCTGAGTGATTTTTAGATGGAAGATTTCCGAGTGATGTAAGCAAAAGATTGACTCGGACATAAATATACCCAAGTATGTTTGAATGAGATATTACTGTGAGGATATTTCCGAGGAAGGAAGCTGAGTGTTTCATGGGATAAAACTCTTCTGAGTGAATTCCTTCCGAATAAAAGAAGTCTGAGCGGACAGAGGCTTTCTCGGAAAGATGTACCCAAGACGAAACCGAGTTGGAATTATTGATTATTTTAATTATCAGATCTTTCCACGTCACCCTGTTCTGCTAGCTTCCAGCAGATTCTTTTTTTTCTGATATTTTTCTAAGAATGGGACCCTCTTAGATGTGTTGTCCCTTTTCATTAAATGCTTATTCCTTATTCATCATCTGAAGAAACGTACAACAGATATTTCTTATCATTCACGTCTCTTTGCATGAATGATATAAATACCAATCTCTACTATTGAAGGAGTTTAGAAACTTTTGAAAGTAAAAACATCATTTATCATCCTTCTCTTCCAAACCTTGCTGGAAAACCATTAACGAAAAAGAAGTCAAACTTCATTTCTTCTCTTTACGAAGAAAATCCTTGGACTGGTACAAAGCTGAAACTCCAGAATCTATAAAGTGTGATTCGAATATAGCTTTAAGAGCTGCAGGAACTCTTAATTCCAGGTAGGGGGAGCGTTATATTTCAAATAGATAGTTTATAAATGGATGAGGGGTATTATTTATTGTGTATATATGTTGTGTGCATAATTGTTATTGAGACCCCGTTTATATGACATGATCCGTCCTTTACGGGGGGTGTAAAGTTATGATCCTGAAACAGCTCAATCTGATACAAAGCAATGCACGTAAATGTTCAGATGTGGAGTGTTTTCGTGTGTTGAGGCGGAGTCTGGACCACACTGGGGCGGAGTGTAACTCACACTGCGGCGGTGTCGTAGTCCGCCTAGAATTGTCTTCTATGCCCTGACACAGTTGGAATGGGCGGTGTCACAGTCCGCCTGACGGTCTCTCCTTTGCCTTGACCCGATTGGGGGTGGTACCTGCAATCATTCTCCGATGCTCAAGTCAGTATTTCAGAATACTTTAAGACTTAGAAAGACGATCAGAGAGAATTATGCAAGTAAGAGAGTGTAAGGTTCAGAAATGGGGGGAGAGCCCCTGTATACCTTTTTGCTGAGATTTATATACCTGTTACTGGTGCTCCATTATTGGTAGGGCCCGTTCCTTGTTTTCTAGCATAAAGCAAGAAAGACAGTGGGTCCCTGTGTTGTTCACGAGCACCATTATTGTAGTAGGTATTTCCACTTACTTGGGAAGCGTGAATGCTTTATTATTTTATTGTTATTCTCCTTTATGTGTGACAGCGTGATTCCCATTATTAACCTCTTAAGACAGAGTCAACCTCGTGCCGGGGTTGTGAGTATGGGCTCGCTACGCAGTATGGGAAGTCCAATATTCCGCCAGTATTGAGCCTATGGCTTGGCGGAGTAACATGCATTCTGGCGGCGTTACATGCCTAGGCGGAGTAACATGCCTTGGCGGAGTTATGCGCCTTGGCGGCGTTATGAGCCTTGGCGGAGTAGCATGCCTTGGCGGAATGATGACCCTTGGCAGGGTAACATGCCTAGGCGGAGTGTCATACCTAGGCGGAGTGACATGCCTAGGCGGAGTTATGTCCCTTGGCAGGGTAACATGCCTAGGCGGAGTGTCATGCCTTCGTCGTATATACTCCGTATTTGAAGTGTATTTACCTCGTTCGAAATGCTGACCTGGCAAAGCATTAAAGCCATGCTCTCGGGGGCCGGTGTTGGGACCGGATCATGACACTTTATGTTTTTTAAAATTCCATTCATATTATTGACGTTGATATTGATATGAGTATAAGAATGTTATTCATGAATTTTTCATGATGAATATAAATGCATGGGATGCATATCGATCAGTATGTGATACTTGTGTGATGATTGAATATGAGATATGATGTGGTTTCCACAAAAGACCTTGGGTGAGACTTAAGGCAAAAGACAAAAGACCTTGGGTGGGACTCAAGGCAACCTCTTGAGCGGGGCTCGGGGTTCTAACTCGTAGCACTGAGTAGAGTTACCGCTATCACTCTGGGAGTGGTACTCGGTGTTACATTATGGGCGTAGAGCGGTTTGGTACCAGTAAAACGGCCGGATCAGCTGAGGGCTGAATTATGGCTCGGGGAGCCAGTGTTGCAACACAATTAAAAGACTTAATAATGGATTTCTCTGATTGAGTACCTGTGTGCATTGATGTATATGTGGTTTGTAAAGCCCCGAAACGTTGATTAAAATTTTCGAGTAAATTTTTCGCTTTTTCGAAAGATCATTTTAAAATTTATAAATTTAATTAAGAGTTTATGTAACAATTAATAACAGCGGAAAAATTATCATACATACTAGTCGTGAATAATTAAATTCAAGAAAATATTTAAGTAGCGGAAACGATTGAGAAGATAATAGTACATGACATATTATATTTATTACAACCCATAAAATCAAAGTTCAGGTAATAAATCAAATAGACATCCATCATGGCATCACTCTGCATTCTGCGTGTCATTCACTGTAAAAATTAATGTAAGAGTGAGACAGAATATAGAATAAATATAAAATAGATAAAATTGCACAAACACAATTAACAATTCATAATGATATGATGAATATGCCAAACAAGTCCATTAATAGATCTTTAATTAGTCAAATGATGTCATGCTGGATCCATTTGGTCTTGGTGGGAATACTGCAGTAAAAGTCTCATAGAGACACAAATAGGGCTTTAGCATATACCATGAATCCCTATACTTCATGGCGCTTAAGTACCGAAGTACACAATATTATAAGTAGGACTTTTGCATAAACCATGAATCCCTACACTCCATGGCACACAACAAAATAGGGCTTAACTCATCATAGAGTAACCCCCCACCAGGGTAGGCAATCATGGAACCCCTAAATTCCATGGTGCGTCTGAATGCTTATGATGCATGAATGCCTTTAATTCTTTTAACATACCATGATATCCATATTTCCAAAACCTCTTGGATAATACAAGTCCTCAAGGGACACAATACACATAGTAATTCACAAAATCATGGATTTACTGTTTCAACCACATATGTCAGTAACCACAAGGCATTCATGTACATATATATTAATTATGTCATTCATAACTATTCACCATCACAATATACAGACTGTGTAATATTCATCAACATTTATAATAATTCATAATCACTCAATAATTTAATAAATAATTTCTATTCATAGAGAAAATATCATTTTCTTTCCAAATAGCCATTTTAAGTGACTTTTAGCATCCCCAACAGCAACATACATTAGCAAAACAGTCATAACATGGGCAAATCAACTCCTTTTTAGATGATTCCACTTTCTATAGCTCAATAATACAATTATCTACAACTTTCATGAAGAACACAGTTTCAAATTCCGAACAGAAATATTACTTATTCATGAAATACCACACTGCCTCAAGGTGAGTTTTTCAAAACGTACATATGTTAGTAATTTCAGTGTTTCTGGAGTTACAAAAATGATTTTTGCATGAAACCAGTTCTAAATTAATCTTAACACAAATATATACAATTTTCATGAAGATCATAAATTCAAATTCTAAGCAGAAATACCATTCATCCACAAAATACAACACTGCCTCCAGGTGAGTTTTCAAAACGTACATATATTAGTATTTTCAACGTTTTTTAAAGCTACACAAATGATTTTAACATGAAACCAGTTCTAAAATACTCTTAACATAATTATATACAACTTTCATGAAGACACAAACAACTAATTCATTCCACAAAATTCCCAGTATTGAAAACAAGATTCGGATTTTCAAAATTCCAGAATTTCAGAGTTTCAGCTTGCACATACTTCAGTAATTTGAGAATAACTTGAGCTAAAAAAATTATTTTGATGTGAAACCACTTTCTAAAAATCCACAACTTAATTATCTACAACTTTCATGAAGACATCCAAGGCTGATTATGCATGTATAATTCCCAGCATATCAAAATATGCACTAAACATGAAGCAAATCTTTCACTCGGACATACAGTAGTATTTTGGCTATAACTTTTGCTACACATACTCAAATCAATCGGTTCAGGTCTCAAAATTCACATAATAAAAAGATTTACAACTTTCATGAAGACACTGATCACTAATTCTTACCACACAATGCCCAGTTTTAACAATAAGATACGGATTTCAAGTTCACAGATTTACAGCTTGTACATACTTCAGTATTATGAGCATAACTTGAGATACAAAAATTATTTTAATGTGAAACCACTTTCTAAAGATCCACAACTTAATTATCTACAACTTTGATGAAGACATCCAAGGCTAATTATGCACTTACAATTCCCAGTAAATCAATATATATGCAAAACAAAGGATAAATCTTCCACACGAACATGCTATAGTATTTTGGCTATAACTTTTGCTATACTTATTCAAATTACTTGATTCAGGTCTTAAAATTCAGATTTCAAAAAGATCTACAACTTTCATGAAGAAGTCAGAGTCAAATTCACACGTTTTCAATTTCAAAAATGAGCAACAAGTTACAAATAAATTCTGGAATCCTAGAATCAGCATACAATTCTACCCATTTCACAAATATTCACAACCCTGCCCCCTCTTACTTGATTTGATGATCTTTGGCTGACTGGAAAAGAGTCCCCTGGCTGTCCTGATTCTATACGAAGGTGTGTTGATGGAGGAGAGTGATTGGGAGTTTCAGAATCAATGTGTGTGTTTAATAATGCAAGGTGGGAGACAACTTTCCGTAAGTGGGTTTCTAGTGGGCTTTTAGTGGGAATTAAGAGTGGTTTAGGTTGAAAGCAAGCTCCACTTCTGTAGCCCACCCACTGGAGTGCGCATAATGGAGGATGATTTATAAAAAAAAATGCATGAAGGGACAAAACATAAGTCAACGTCAATCTGGCAGTGAATTCCGAGTGAAATTTCACTCGGTCAGCCTATTGGCCGACTGGAATTCCACTCGGTCCATGTATATACCGAGTGGTAGTGGTCGGTATTGTGAAGAGAGGGAAATCCGAGTCCCTCTCGCTCAAGCGGATACCGACTCGCTTGAGCGAGTTCCATACAATGCGCTGGCAGAGGGGTTTCGCTCAAGCGAAAACCGACTTTCATTCACTTGGTTTTCACTTAAACAGCTTAATCCACTCGGTAGAACATCCTGAAACCGAGTCCTCACTTATCACTCACTCGAAATTGATTCCTCATTAAACAGTCGGTCTGATTTCTCTTTCTTGGAGGTGACTCAGTCAGTATATTCTCCTAAAACCGAGTCATCTCAATTAGTCTTTCACTCGGGTATATCTTTCCAATTCCGAGTCATCTCTTGCTAGCCTTTCACTCGACAATTACACTAAAACTGACCCATCACCCTATTGATTTTCCACTCGGAGTTTCATCCCAAAGACTGACACATCTGAGTAATAATAAACCGTGTGTCTCCAGTCGGAATTTTGCCACTCAGAAATGCATTTTTCTATGTAATTCACTCAGAATAAAGGCACTCAGTGATTCTTCATTCGGAATTGCAATGTCTGATCAAGATCGACTCGGAAACGAGCCTCTGGAAGACACTTGACTCGGAAATGAGTCTTTCTGTGGTGTTTGACTCAGAAACGAGTCCTTCAGGAGTGATTGACTCGGAAATGAGTCAGTCGATGGCATTTGACTCGGAAGCGAGTCTTTCTAAGTAATTTAACTCGGCAGTGTGTCACCCCAAGGTGAGTCACTCGGATTTTCTCACCAGAAGTGGTTCTATCAGTTCCTCTTCACACATAAGTGTCTCGGTTGTAGGAGTTTCACTCGGAATAAGTTCACTCGGCCATATTCTACTCGGTAAACACATTTTCACTCGGCATTTATAAGTCTTTATTCATAGATAGAAATGCCTAGCAATGTATGACTCAGAATTGAGTCATTGGACAATATTTGACTCGGAATTGAGTCTTTCTGACATGCTTGACTCAGCAGTGAGTCTGTGAGACAATATCTCACTCGGAATAAGTCCTCCTGACCATGTTCCACTCGGAAAACACCATTTGCACTCGGTATTTCCATTTTCCACTCGGAATTCCTTTTGGTCACTCGGAATTTTCATTCTTCACTCGGACAGAGCCCCTTTTTCACTCGGAAATTCGTTTCTAAGGCATATTTTACCCGGAAAATGGATCTTATCAATACAGGTCTATGTAGTTTCTATAATTATACCCAAAAATGGAATTTTTGGAGTATTATAAACCATCCATAAAGTGTTTTATTCATTGATTAACACTTACAGACCTTCCATGCTTCATAAATTACATAATTGAACTATTATTAAAGCAGGATGTTACATTTCTCCCACCCTAATAAAAATTTCGTCCTCGAAATTTAACCATTACGCACTCCTCAGTGAAACAATTCTGGATACTGTGTCCTCATAGCATCTTCACGCTCCCAAGTCAGAGTTACATCAGTTCCTTGTTTCCATGCAACTTTTACCAGTGGTACATTCTTGTTCCTCAAGCGTTTATTCGATCTTTCTAGGATCTGTGTAGGTTCTGTGGAGATGGTCAGATTTTCTCTAACTTCAATATCATCGGCAGCAATCATGTGGTTGGGATCTTGCACGTACTTCCTCAGCTGTGATACATGAAATACATTGTGCAGATTTGCCAGATGAGGAGGAAGTGCAATCTGATATGCCACTGTACCAACCCTCTTTAGGATCTCATATGGTCCAATGAACCTCGGACTCAATTTCTTACTCTTCAAGGCTCGGCCAATCCCTTTGTGAGGTGAAACCTTCAAAAATACATGCTCACCGACTTGGAATTCAAGTGGTTTCCTCCTCTTATCATAATACTGCTTCTGTCTGTCTTAAGATGCCTTCATCTTTTCTCTGATCATTTCTATCTGTTCGGTAGTCTGCTGCACAATTTCAGGTCCTAACGCCAAACTTTCACCAGTTTCTAACCAACAAAGTGGCGTTTGACACTTCCTACCATACAATGCTTCGAATGGAGCCATACCAATACTGCTGTGGTAGCTATTATTATACGTGAATTCAATCAATGGAAGAAACTGCTCCCAACTACCACCATGTTCAATCACACAAGATCGCAGTAAGTCTTCCAAACTTTGTATGGTACGCTCTGACTGTCCATCTGTTTGGGGATGATAAGCTGAACTCAATCGAAGCTTCGAACCCAATTCCTGATGCAAGCTTCCCAGAATCGGGAAGTGAATCTTGGATCTCTATCTGACACAATACTTGATGGTACACCATGTAGTCTTACGATCTCCTTCACATATAACTGTGCCAATTTTTGTAAAGAGTTCTTCATATTCATTGGGAGGAAGTGAGCAGACTTTGTCAATCTGTCTACAATAACCCAGATTGCATCATTCCCTGAACGTGTTCTTGGTAACCCTGACACAAAGTCCATTGAGATATCATCCCATTTCCAGACAGGAATCTCTAATGGTTGCAGTTCACCAGATGGCTTCTGGTGTTCTACCTTGGCTTTTTGACATACCAGCCATGAAGATACATATTCAACTATCTCTTTCTTCATCCTTGGCCACCAAAAGCTTTTTCTCAGATCTTGATACATCTTAGTTGATCCAGGATGAATGCTCAACATACTTTTATGCGCTTCTTCTAGAATCGTCCTTCTCAGATCAACATCAATCTGATACACAAATTCTATTCCTGATCCTCCAAATTCCATCTGATCCTTCTTGTAGTCCCATATCTTTTCCATTCGCCTGTAATTCTCTCAACTCCTGTAATGGTAAATCTTCTTTCTGTCTTTCACCTAACAGTTTCAGGAAATCATTGGTTATTTTCAAAGTCCCCAAAGTCATACTCCTTGAAGATTTCATCTCTACACCCAAGTTCATGTCTCTGAACTGTTCTATCATCTCCATTTCTTTTATCATCAAAGATGCCATATGAATGGACTTTAGGCTTAGTACATCTGCCACCACATTTGCTTTTCCTGGATGGTACTTCAAATCAAAATCATAATCTTTAAGAAACTCCATCCACCTTCGCTGCCTCATGTTCAATTATTTTTGATCGAATAAATACTTCAAGCTCTTGTGGTCACTGAACACTTCAAACCTGACACCATACAAATGGTGTCTCCAGATTTTCAGAGTAAATACCACTGCTGCCAATTCTAGATCATGCGTTGGATAGTTCATCTCATGTGGTCTCAACTGTCTAGAAGCATAGGCAACCACCTTTCGTTGCTGCATTAAAACACATCCTAAGCCCATTTTAGAAGCATCACAATAAACCACGAAATCTTCTTGTGGATCAGGTAAGGTTAAGACTGGAGCAGATGTAAGCTTCAACTTCAGTTCTTGGAAACTTTTCTCACATTCTGGCGTCCAAGAAAAAGGTTGATTCTTCCGGGTTAGTCGAGTCATTGGTAGGGCAATTTGAGAAAACCCTTCAATGAATCTCCGATAATAACCAGCCAATCCCAGGAAGCTTCGTATCTCAGTGACTGAAGTAGGTCTCTCCCATTTTACCACAGCTTCTATTTTAGAAGGATCCACAGATACTCCTTCGTTTGAGATTACATGGCCTAGGAATTTTACCTCTTTCAACCAGAATTCATATTTTGATAACTTTGCATACAACTGCTTCTCCTTCAAAATCTGCAATACCACTCAAAGATGCTTTTCATGTTCCTCTGCAGTTTTTGAATAGATCAGAATATCATCAATGAAAATGATGACAAATTGATCCAAGTAGGGATGAAATACTCGATTCATGTAATCCATGAATACGGCTGGGGCATTGGTCACTCCGAAGGGCATCACAAGGTACTCGTAATGACCATATCGTGTTCTAAAGGCTGTCTTTGGAATATCCTCAGACTTGACACGAATCTGATGATACCCCGATCGTAGATCAATCTTGGAAAACACTGCAGCGCCTCTCAATTGATCTATCAGATCATCAATTCTGGGCAGAGGATATCTATTCTTCACCGTCAATTTGTTCAGCTGACGATAATCTACACATAACCTCATGCTTCCATCTTTCTTCTTGACGAGCAATACTGGTGCTCCCCATGGTGACACACTAGGTCTGATGAAATGCTTCTCCAGCAACTCTTCAATTTGTTTCTTCAGTTCTGCCAGTTCAATTGGTGCCATACGGTATGGAGCTTTAGACACTGGTCCTGCTCCTGGACTTAAATCAATGGAGAATTCTACCTCACGTTCTGGAGGTAAACTTGAGACATCCTCAGGAAATACTTCAGGAAATTCAGAAACAACCGGCATCTCGATTGCTTTAGGTTCACCATCTTCTTTGTAAAGAGTGAATAAAGCAAACAATTGACTTTCACCTTGTAATACATAGGTCTTGAGGTTGTCAGAATTTAGATTTTCTGATGGAAATATCACGGTCTTATTGTGACAGTCCACCAAGACTCGATTTGCCAATAATCAGTCCATCCCCAGTATCACCTCCAGATCTTTCAAAGGTAAACAAACAAGATCAACTAGAAAGTGTCTACCTTCTATGAGTATAGAACATTCGTTACACACCTTAGCAGTCCTAAGTTGTGTACCGGTGGGAGTGGAAACAATCAGATCATATGTCATAAGCTTCACAGGTAATTGAAGGCGTCTAACACACTCATCAGAAATGAAAGAATGCGTAGCACCAGAATCAAATAACACAGATAGGATTGTACCATTAATGTCACACTTACTTTGTACGAGGTCATCAGCTTGGTCTGCCTCTGAACCGCTGATGGCAAAAACTCTCCCAGCTGTTTGTTGCAACCTCTGATCTGTGGACTCCCTGTTCTGTCTTGGAGGTTGGGCAGTACGTGTGTCTTCTCGTCGGCCTCTCTGATAATTAGAGCCTCTTGGTTCACTTATAGTGTTCCTGTTGTTGTTTTGATTGTTCTGCGGACAATTTGGACTGATGTGTCCTTTTTGATTACATCGAAAGCAAGTGACCTCTTCAAGACGTCTGTTACAATCACGTACATGATGATTACCTCCACACTTAAGACATCTTATATTGTTGCGTCTATCAAAAGATGACGATGATGATGATCCTCCTCTGGAGCGATTTGGATAGAATGATCCCCTTCTTTTGAAATCAACTGACTGAGGTTTCAGTTGTCTATTAGCCCTTTCATGTGCCAGTCTGGCTTGGTGATTCTCTTCAAAAATTCTGCATTTGTTGATCAAAATGGGAAAACTCCGAATTTCTTGGTACCCTATCGCTTCTTTGATTTCCAGATTTAGTCCGTTCTCAAATTTAACACATTTCGATTCTTCGGCACCAGCCTGTTGAAAAGGAGGGTAAAAGAGAGATAGTTCTTCAAACTTTGCAGCATATTCTCCAACGGACATCGAGCCTTGTTTCAACTTCATAAATTCCAGCTCCTTGCGACTTTTCACACTTGCTGGGAAATATTTCTCCAGGAAACAGTCTTTGAAGTTGGTCCAGATCAAGGGTCTGTCAGTCTCGATCATACGGATTCTAGCATGAATCCACCAGTTCTCTGCCTCTTCCACCAACATATAGGTGGCATACTCCACCTTTTCGTATTCTGTGCAGGGCAATGCTCAAAAGATGCGCTCCATTTCCTTGGCCCAAAGATATGCTCCTTCTGGATTATAACCTCCTTTGAATTATGAAGGCTTTCTCTTCAGGAAGTGGTCTAACCCATGGAGTCCTCCAGTGCTCCTTGGTTGGTTTTGTCGTTCTATGACTTCAGCTAAACGGTTGAAAGCTGCTGCCATATCGTTGTTGTTGTTGTTGTTGTTTCTTGCCATCCTATATTCGTAGTTTGGTTTATACCAATTCTAAGGGATAATATATCATATATAAATACTACATATTTATCATTATTCTATAGTTTATCAGTTAAGCAATAAATCATATAACACATTTATCATATTATCAAGCGGTAATCAAAACAAATCTTTTCGCAATTAATCAGTCAGGCACAAGTCATATAGTATACATTTAGCATGTTATCAAGCAAGAAATTAAACATTTCACATATTATGTCGAGAAACAGTACATATCATAACAATTGGTCCTGAATTTTTGAAAATGCTCTGATACCAACATGTAACGCCCTGAAACATTGATTAAAATTTTCGAGTAAATTTTTCGCTTTTTCGAAAGATCATTTTAAAATTTATAAATTTAATTAAGAGTTTATGTAACAATTAATAACAGCGGAAAAATTATCATACATACTAGTCGTGAATAATTAAATTCAAGAAAATATTTAAGTAGCGGAAACGATTGAGAAGATAATAGTACATGACATATTATATTTATTACAACCCATAAAATCAAAGTTCAGGTAATAAATCAAATAGACATCCATCATGGTATCACTCTGCATTCTGCGTGTCATTCACTGTAAAAATTAATGTAAGAGTGAGACAGAATATAAAATAAATATAAAATAGATAAAATTGCACAAACACAATTAACAATTCATAATGATATGATGAATATGCCAAACAAGTCCATTAATAGATCTTTAATTAGTCAAATGATGTCATGCTGGATCCATTTGGTCTTGGTGGGAATACTGCAGTAAAAGTCTCATAGAGACACAAATAGGGCTTTAGCATATACCATGAATCCCTATACTTCATGGCGCTTAAGTACCGAAGTACACAATATCATAAGTAGGACTTTTGCATAAACCATGAATCCCTACACTCCATGGCACACAACAAAATAGGGCTTAACTCATCATAGAGTAACCCCCCACCAGGGTAGGCAATCATGGAACCCCTAAATTCCATGGTGCGTCTGAATGCTTATGATGCATGAATGCCTTTAATTCTTTTAACATACGATGATATCCACATTTCCAAAACTTCTTGGATAATACAAGTCCTCAAGGGACACAATACACATAGTAATTCACAAAATCATGGATTTACTGTTTCAACCACATATGTCAGTAACCACAAGGCATTCATGTACATATATATTAATTATGTCATTCATAACTATTCACCATCACAATATACAGACTGTGTAATATTCATCAACATTTATAATAATTCATAATCACTCAATAATTTAATAAATAATTTCTATCCATAGAGAAAATATCATTTTCTTTCAAAATAGCCATTTTAAGTGACTTTTAGCATCCCCAACAGCAACATACATTAGCAAAACAGTCATAACATGGGCAAATCAACTCCTTTTTTAGATGATTCCACTTTCTATAGCTCAATAATACAATTATCTACAACTTTCATGAAGAACACAGAGTCAAATTCACACGTTTTCAATTTCAAAAATGAGCAACAAGTTACGAATAAATTCTGGAATCCTAGAATCAGCATACAATTCTACCCATTTCACAAATATTCACAACCCTGTCCCCTCTTACTTGATTTGATGATCTTTGGCTGACTGGAAAAGAGTCCCCTGGCTGTCCTGATTCTATACAAAGGTGTGTTGATGGAGGAGAGTGATTGGGAGTTTCAGAATCAATGTGTGTGTTTAATAATGCAAGGTGGGAGACAACTTTCCGTAAGTGGGTTTCTAGTGGGCTTTTAGTGGGAATTAAGAGTGGTTTAGGTTGAAAGCAAGCTCCACTTCTGTAGCCCACCCACTAGAGTGCGCATAATGGAGGATGATTTATAAAAAAAAAATGCATGAAGGGACAAAACAGAAGTCAACGTCAATCTGGCAGTGAATTCCGAGTGAAATTTCACTCGGTCAGCCTATTGGCCGACTGGAATTCCACTCGGTCCATGTATATACCGAGTGGTAGTGGTCGGTATTGTGAAGAGAGGGAAATCCGAGTCCCTCTCGCTCAAGCGGATACCGACTCGCTTGAGCGAGTTCCATACAATGCGCTGGCAGAGGGGTTTCGCTCAAGCAAAAACCGACTTTCATTCACTCAGTTTTCACTTAAACAGCTTAATCCACTCGGTAGAACATCCTGAAACCGAGTCCTCACTTATCACTCACTCGGAATTGATTCCTCATTAAACAGTCGGTCTGATTTCTCTTTCTTGGAGGTGACTCAGTCGGTATATTCTCCTAAAACCGAGTCATCTCAATTAGTCTTTCACTCGGGGATATCTTTCCAATTCCGAGTCATCTCTTGCTAGCCTTTCACTCGGCAATTACACTAAAACCGACCCATCACCCTATTGATTTTCCACTCGGAGTTTCATCCCAAAGACTGACACATCTGAGTAATAATAAACTGTGTGTCTCCAGTCGGAATTTTGCCACTCAGAAATGCATTTTTCTATGTAATTCACTCAGAATAAAGGCACTCAGTGATTCTTCATTCGGAATTGCAATGTCTGATCAAGATCGACTCGGAAACGAGCCTCTGGAAGACACTTGACTCAGAAATGAGTCTTTCTGTGGTGTTTGACTCGGAAACGAGTCCTTCAGGAGTGATTGACTCAGAAATGAGTTATTCGATGGCATTTGACTCGGAAGCGAGTCTTTCTAAGTAATTTAACTCGGCAGTGTGTCACCCCAAGGTGAGTCACTCGGATTTTCTCACCCAGAAGTGGTTCTATCAGTTCCTCTTCACACATAAGTGTCTCAGTTGTAGGAGTTTCACTCGGAATAAGCTCACTCGGCCATATTCTACTCGGCAAACACATTTTCACTCGGCATTTATAAGTCTTTATTCATAGATAGAAATGCCTAGCAATGTATGACTCAGAATTGAGTCATTGGACAATATTTGACTCGGAATTGAGTCTTTCTGACATGCTTGACTCAGCAGTGAGTCTGTGAGACAATATCTCACTCGGAATAAGTCCTCCTGACCATGTTCCACTCGGAAAACACCATTTGCACTCGGTATTTCCATTTTCCACTCGGAATTCCTCTTGGTCACTCGGAATTTTCATTCTTCACTCGGACAGAGCCCCTTTTTCACTCGGAAATTCGTTTCTAAGGCATATTTTACCCGGAAAATGGATCTTATCAATACAGGTCTATGTAGTTTCTATAATTATACCCAAAAATGGAATTTGTGGAGTATTATAAACCATCCATAAAGTGTTTTATTCATTGATTAACACTTACAGACCTTCCATGCTTCATAAATTACATAATTGAACTATTATTAAAGCAGGATGTTACATGGTTGAGAATAACATACTGTTCATGTTGTTTTATATAGCTCGGTATGTGTTATTTGCATAGTTATGGATTGGACTTTTAATCCAATTCAATAACTATTATTTGATATGTTTATGCTCACCCCCTACTTACTATTTTTACAGTGGATAGGAGACACAGTGATGGCACTTGAAGTCACTCTACCGACTGGAGCATTATGTATTAGCATGTGAAATGCATAGTGCATATAGTTACTTTGGTAGAAGCCTTGGCCGGCTCCTGTGATTACCGATTGTACATTTTTGATATTAAATGGCCGGTCGGCTTTTGTAAAGTGACAATGATATTATTAATTCAGATTTTGTTTAGCTCTTGGAATTATTTGTGAAAAGTTTATTTGTATTTATTTGTATTCTAAAATGAGTCAGTCGGACTGAGGTATAACCGGCACTGGATGGTGGAATCCGACTCCTGTTTTAGAAATTTTAAATTAATTGTGAAAAATTTATTTGATGTATTGAAAATTATTTTAAAAAAATAAGGATGTTATAATTGGTATATAATATGTGTGATGTGATTGAGTAATGTATGGATGATTTGGTAGATTTTAGGAATCATGTATATAGTGGGTATTTGTGATTTTAAGGAATTGCATAGGTGGTTTTGTGATTCGGTGGGTTTCGAAACCCCCGAAAGGGACCAATAGGTTCTCTAGGTCATTTAGAAACTGTGTGTATTGGTCTTGAGCCATTTGGAGTCCATTTGGGTAGTTTGGTGCAAGGCTTTTGCACCTAAGTGAGTTAAACTGCATTTTGTGCATAACTTACGCATATGATGGAATCTTGGTAAACGGATAGCGTCAACAGTATTAGAATGGGAAAAACATGTGGCCCGCGAAATTTAGTGGCAATCGGACCAAAAATGGGTCATTTGGGTAGGTCAAAAGTTGACCGATTGACCTAAAAGGTGCAGCAGCAGGTGCTGCTACTGATGTCCTGACGTGTAGCACCAAGACTACGAACTGAAGCTCATGTGTAGCGTCAGGCCCTTGTTCCAGTTTTCATATTTCTTTGGCTTTTAATGTTTTTTGGGCTTTTAACTTATTACAAATTTCATATTTTAACACTTTTTATTTACATTAACTATTTTTCCAAGTATAGGATAATTAAATTAATTTAACTACGAAAAATTTATTGTAAAATTCAGTTAAACGTGTAAAAATAAATATAAATTGACGCAAGACGTCACATTCATTCTTCGTTGAGTGTTTTCATCAGTCCTTTTATTTATAAGCATGTCTCTATGTAGACTTAACTAAACATCCCCGTTGTTGTCTTTCCTTACCTCCATTGCCACCCCTTTCTTAAACCTTGACTTCTTTTCTCCTCTAATGATACATTTTGAAAAGAGATTTAACCTTTTATGGATCCTAACAAAATATATTTCTTCCCTCCTCGGACCTAATTTGAATCTCTCCCTTACTTTTCAGTCCACCTCAACAAACCATGCACTAGTTGAAACGTAGGAAAAAAATCACGTATCCCCTCTGTAATGACCAAATACATTAATAATATACTTCAAGGTGACATGTACTCTTTGTTGTTATCTTTAATCGCAAGCTTTAAATATCATTATTGTCTTCTGGCCATTGTTATTAAATCATTTGCCACCACTCGCAAAGCCAACTTATCAAATATATCACGATAAATAGAATAGGAAAAGCGTTAATTCATTATTACGTCAACTATTTCTACCCATTTCGAAATGTACTATTTCAAATGTGCAAGGACTAAGGACAGATAAAACAGATTAGACAAAAGTCTTCGACAGTATAAAAGGCAATGGGAATACAGAGCCAACTAGAGGAAGAATCAGTTCTTAATTATTTTTACATAAAGTATATGTTTCAGTTTGGTATACGGTCAGAGAAATATAATTATAAAAATAAAAAAATTTAAAAATTAATATTGATATTTCATATTATTTGAGACATTTAAAATTCCGTTTGACATTTTTTTAGGGTCAATCAAATTCAACTCTTAACCAAACACTCATATCATATACACAAGTTTTTTCTTTCTTTCAAATTTCAATACCATATATTTTTTAAGCTAATAAAACACATACTCATATTGAACTGTCTGAACCGGGGTCTACGATCCGGTGTGAGAACCAGCCACAAAAATGTATGTTTTATAATGTTTATACACCGGTACAGTGGGTATCCGATATTATAGTTCGATCTCTCAGTGGGAGAAGCCGGTCTTGTTGTCCTAGAGATCCTTCACACCAGAGTTTCGCGTTGATAGGGGCGAAAGGTAGTGTCACCTGCGAAGATTCTCCGACGCTCAAGTTAGAAGAGTATACTGGAACTCAATGAATACTTAAGCAGTGCAATAGTAAAAGTGAGAGTAAGAACAACGTAACCGTGCATGTGTTGGGGAATATGTTATTTATAGTTGAACGTGGAAAATGAATCGTTGGACGCAAGTGGGCCCATGAGTTCTGATGCCGTGTGCAAGGTATCAATCAAAATGGCTCAGTATTCAGAGCGTGACAGTGGGTAGGTCAATGATCAATGGACGATCCTGACACAAGGATGAGGATAACTCGTCTTTTCCGTATATCACGCCTGTAATCGTACTTACTCCTTTCAGTGAATGATATAGACACATTCCGCTGTGTAGGGTATCTATACTGATAAGTTATAACTCCTCTTATCTTATCGTGACACCGATGCAAACGGTTATACGTAACGGAGAAACGAGAGCGGGTGAAGTATCCGGTGTCCTGGACGCAACTTCGGATCGTCGGTGTAGGAAGGATTTTTATGCCATACCTTTATAGTACGGATGTTACCCTGTGATACCGTTAACCCTCTAGAACGCTCAAGATGACGTCACAACTTAAGGGCCGGTATCCAGACCGGATCACTCATATATAATTAAATTTTAACTAATTAAATCCTATTTAATAAAGAGAGATGAAAACCTTTTAAAATAAAAATTATTATTTTAATTATTAATACTGAGAATAATTTAAGAATGATAACTCATTTTTTAATAATATTAAATAAAACCAATTATTATTTTTAGTTAACATGAATTAGTAATTTATTAGTTAATGTTTATTTTAAAGAAGGAGATGGAAAAGACGGGTGAGGTGTTAACGGCGGGGGCAAAATCGTCACGTTACCTGCGAAGCGGCATCGGCAATTCTCCTCCATCTCCATCTGAAGAAGAAGATCGACACGCGATCTATCTGAATTGTAAGTGAACTGAGCTTGACCCAACCACACACACAGCGAAGCAACAATGGCATCGGCATTCGTCAAGCTCGATGATTCCCCTATGTTCCAGAAGCAGGTTCGTCTCACTCTTTTCTCAATTCATTCACTTTCTCTTCACTCCGCATTCTTTCTTACCGATTCCAAATTATTTTGTTTCCTTTCATTATGGATATTGGATAGTTTATAGTTACTTTAGTTTATGGTAGAATTGATTGGAGGACGAAGGAATAAGGCTTTGGGAGAATCCTCGTTTTCACTTTTGTAGGACAGAGTTGTCTTCTTGCTTGCCTCAGCTAATGATCTTTTTTATTCTTTATTGTTCTTTCTTTTGGTGTGTGTGTGTGTGTGTGAAATGTGTTCTTTCTGTTTTGTTAGATCGTGGTTTTCTTTTGTCTACTGAAATGAGATTCCTTATTTACAACTTCTGTACTTGTCTATCTACTCTCTTCAATTCCTATGAATTTTAATGTTGCTCAGGACTCTTGGATTCGTAGTGGTTCTTTTGGGAAATTATTAGTTCTTCATCAGATTTAGAAAGATAATTCTTTGCTGTGATCTATTTATTTTCTGTGGGACAGTTGTTTTCTCTTGAAGAAACAGTTGATGAGTTGAAGGATCGATGCCAGAAACTATTTAAAGGGTGTAAGAAGTTCATGTAAGTGCTTGATGGTTTTCCTAAATGGAGTAGCAGGTCTATTTTTTGCATTTATTATGTCAATTTTAGATTTTGAAGCTATACCTGAATAATTTTTCTTGAATACAGCAAAAAGAAATATAGAGTTGCTTTTTCTTTTCTGCTCATGGATTTTGTCAGGGGATTTCTATTATTGATAATATATTATTAGAAATCAGACGGCTCTGTTGCATTTATGAGTCTTGTGCTTTTTAGGAGGTCTCCTTATCCCACTCCCAGTTCTATTCTCTAGTTTGTTTCTAAAATTTCACCAATCAAAGTAGCAGAACAAACTATCTGTTAGAACTTAGAACCAGACAAGGGAGAAGTTATTAATTCTTTATTCTCTAACTTCTCAGGACAGCTTTGGGAGAAGCATATAATGGAGAACTTGCTTTTGCTGATAGCTTAGAACTATTTGGTGGTGGCCTGGATGACCCTGTCAGTGTATCAATTGGAGGTTGTTGAGATTTATTTTCATATATTGTTTACTATCTCTTCTGTACAAGTAAATCAACAACCCAAATTTTCGTGCAGCGTTAAATGTGTTAGTTGCTTACATTTTTTTATTTTTTTTTCTTTAACTTGTTAGAGATTTTAACTTAACAGATGACACACCTTTATCCTGATTTCTAAATTTTTAATAGATAGATTTTTATCTATTGACCATTCTTTTCCTTTCACCTGTTCCCCAAACGGATGGTAGCTTTTTACCATATAACTTTCTTGGGACAGCTTGTTACCGCTCAAGCTGTGCATAAACAGCTTTGATACCTGCCAATAATATAATAAATGGGATGCTGTACATCATGAAGACAGCACTGTCTGTTACTAGAAGTAACTGTATTTTGCTTTCTGACTGTTTTTTTTTTTCAGGGCCAGTGATATCTAAGTTTATTACCGCACTGCGTGAGCTAGCTACTTTTAAAGAGCTTCTTCGTTCACAGGTGAGTCCTTGAACCTTAATGCTGCACTTTTTTCATCGGAGTTTTAAGAGTGACTATAAGACGTGTCTTACTTTATGTGCTTTATCTTGAAGGTAATGGTTTTTTGGGTATGCTTATTTGACTAGCTCGATTTGCCAAAGCAAACATAAAAAACAGTCTCTTTTGGTTTCTGTCATACTAAATTGAATCCTAGTGGTTTGACTGGATATAAGTCAGTTTAATATATCGAGTGCCCATTTTTTGATGACCGATGATGTTGCAAGATCTTGTAAAAGATTGTTTACGTCATACACTTATTCTTGTGGTATTAAAATTGTTGAAAGCCCCACATTGACTAAGATATGTCCAATCAAAAGTATATAAGGTGAAGGGTAATCCTCATTCTATGAGCTAGCTTTTAGGATTGAGTTAAGCCCAACACTCAAATTTAAGATGGTATCAGAGCCTATCCTAGATCCGTTGTTGGGTCACCTATGTTGTCCACGCTCCATTCCTGAGTGTGGGGTGTGTTAATGTTAGATTCGTCCACGTTCCATTTCTGAGCGTGAGGGGGTGTGTTGAAAGTCCCATATTGACTAGAGATATGTCCAATTAAAATTATATAAGGTGGAGGCTAATTCTCATTCTATGAGCTAACTTTTAGGATTGAGTTAGACCCGATACCCAAATTTAAGAAAAATAATAATTATGACTATTTCTCTTTTTATCCATTTACTTTAGAGAAAAACTTGGATCATGTTCCATCCTTGCCATGAAATTCTCCTATCAAATGAAGACACATGGATGTTTATTTATGTTAACATGTTGAGATAAGTCTCATCAATTAGGAATATGACCAGGATCCATTTTACAAGGCTTGAGGCAAACCTTGAATCATGAACTAGCTTTTGGGATAAGTTAGGCCCTTTGTTTTCTAATATAGTATCAAAGCCTGACTTGCTTTGAATGCTGGGCCACTCGTAGATGCCCAATCCTGTTAACTTGCATCAGATCTTCAGTCCTGACCGTGAGGGGTGTGTGTTAAAATGTTGAGATAAGTCTCACATCGGCTAGGAATATGACCAGTATCCACTTTATAAGGCCTGAGACAAACTTTGACTCTTGAGCTAGCTTTTGAAATGAGTTCGGCCCGCCGTTTTCTA
This sequence comes from Clitoria ternatea, assembly GCA_037962975.1. Classification (NCBI taxonomy): domain Eukaryota; kingdom Viridiplantae; phylum Streptophyta; class Magnoliopsida; order Fabales; family Fabaceae; genus Clitoria; species Clitoria ternatea. The sequence continues at coordinate 72,632,318 of CM075676.1, forward strand.
ATAATATGAAATTCTACAAGATATATATATATATATATATGTATATATATATATATATATATATATATATATATATATATATATATATATTGAAAGTTATTTTTTTATTGGAAAGGATATCCATGTGCCCTCATTTGAGCTGAGAACTTGATGGTAAAGATATAAAGAACATGATCTAAGATTTGTCTTTCACTTTATTTTGTGAGTCCTGTCATGTCAAAACCAGGCTAGCCTAACTTGAAACGAGAAAATATAAGAAATTCAGTAGTCCATTCTCTAAAGTTTCAGAAAAATCAAGTGGAACTTCAACAATTGTTTCCTAATTTTGGAAAAGAAGCACCATGTAATTGATGACTAAAACTATGAAATTCCTTCCTTGTTTAAGCTTTTCTTTGTATGAAATTATGAATATATTTTCTGGCTGCATCAGATCTGTGAGGTTGTATGCTAAAGGGATATATAGAAAGAAAAATTAAAGAGAAACACTTGCCTACTTATATATGGTCCACAATCTCTAAACCCATTGTACTCATGTTTTGTTGACAGATTTTTTATTTGAGTAATTACTTGACAGATATTTTGTGTAGGTAGAGCATGTGCTGATTGACCGTTTGACCGAGTTTATGAATGTTGATTTGCAAGATGCAAAGGTATTTACTTGCGTCTAGGATTAAGTTTCTTTTGTAAATGGTCTGTTACAATATTTTTAGATACATACTTCATATGTTACTTCTACTTCATACTTTTTGTATCAGGATTCTCGCCGTCGTTTTGACAAAGCTGTGCAGTCTTATGATCAGGTATTAGGAAAATAAAAAATTTATTTCCTAACTTATTGATTATCTTTTTTAAATCTTATTGTATATGAGAATATAATCAATAATTTTGGTATATCTGATAGGTGTTAATAATTAATGCTTTAATTTTCCTTGCAATGTTAGATATTCTTATTACAGTTCATTGCTTCTGTTGTTCATGGTCTAAAATAATGATATTTCTTTTCTATTTTTTATGCCTATATATTCCGTATGCGATGTCTGTTTTGGGTATTCTTCCTATATATTGCTCCTCTTTTCCCCCCTTGAAGTCATTTGGTTATTTATCAATTTCAAGGATTCCACATTAAGATAGTTGCATAGATTGTTTTCATCCTTTGATGGTTAAACTTGTCATGTCTGTATTGGCTCACAAGAATTTTGGCTTTTAAGGTAATTGACCATGATTAATGTGGGCTTCTTGTTTTTGAAATTATTTCTTATGCCCTTTGTTCAATTTGTTTAGTGACCTGAACAGTTGTTTATGGTAAATTATACTTTGATGAAAGCTCTAGTTAATTCCAGCAGGGGTAATCCTTAATGTTTGTGGAAATAAAAACATTTTAGAATGTTCATTAAATTGTTATCTTACAATCTGATTGCTCACAAAAGCTTCAAGGTAAGGCTTGCTTAATTTGACAGTGGCTTACATGCTTAAATAAATCATTGAGAAATCTTACCTATAAAGGCTTGCTCATTTACTCAAATGTCTCTTTTAAAAGAAGTAATTTTCTTAATTCTTAAATATCCTTGATTTTCAGCATCATCTTAGAATTTCAACTTATCTTACGTTTTATGAATATTTGGACTACATTTGAACCAAAATACTAATTTCTCCAGAATTGCTTTTAACTTTGATTCCTAACAGTACTCATGTATCTTAATTATCCAGTCAAGAGAGAAGTTTGTCTCTTTGAAGAAGAATACACCAGAAGATGTTGTTGCTGAGTTAGAAGAGGTTTGCCATATCAATTTGTATATGATTAGTGGCTTCTCAAAAGTTTGTCTTCTCTGAGATTTCCCTTATCTTTCTTGTACTGTGTCATGATTTCAGATTATGTGAAAAAAGTATCTTGTCCCTTCTGAATTGACAACTTTAAAATAATATTACTGAGATATATATCATATGAAACTTTACAATAGGCGATAGGTCTTAGGTGCTTCCCTGTCATCCAGAGAAATTCATAACTTATGGACTCTAAATGGGTCATTTTTGATTCTATATCAGTTAACTGCCACATTCTGAGATTTGCATCCTCTCTGAATTTGAAAGGACCTCCAAATGGCTCTTTGGGTTTTAGAGTGGATAGTGCATGCATTTGCAGTTGTCACCCATTACCATTGATTGTAAATCTGAAATTATGGCCAGCCTGTTGGCTGAAAGGATAAAATAATATTGAAACTGGATAAATATAGATTTGAAGGTTAGTATGATGGTCATTATATGTACCTTGTAGTTCCAGCAAGAGCTAACCATGGTTTAAAGCCTTTTATACATGGGAGGAGGACCTGCTGTCTTGGGGCAGGGCCTTTGATTCTACTTTGTTGTCTTGCCGATCTTGATTCATGGATGACTCTACATATTTGTTCACATGGTCTCTTATAATCCATTACCTTTTCTCTTATTTATTTATTTAATTTTTTTGTCAAATTTTCATGACTACATGCGTAATATTATTTAATTATTTATCTCATACTCTGAATGATGGCAGGGTCTACAAAATTCAAAATCATCATTTGACAAAAGTCGCTTCAATCTAGTATGTTTTCTGCAATTATGAATCTTTTTTGCTGGCATCTCCTCTGTTTCTGTTTTGTTTTTTTGTTTTATATTATGAGCTTGCCTATTGGGTTTTAAGGAGTGCAGGTAAACTCTCTCATGAATGTTGAAGTGAAAAAGAAATATGAGTTCTTGGAGTCCATTAGTGCAATAATGGATGCTCATTTGAGATACTTTAAGCTGGTCTGTAAATTGGTTGGCGATTTTTCATAAATGTATGTTCAACTGTTTTTTTTAAATGATTACTTTCTTCTTAAAAAGTTCTCTTTTGCTTTAGGGTCATGACTTACTGAGCCAAATGGAGCCCTATATTCACCAGGTAAGAAATGTAGTTTTCTTTTGCAAGTTCTTAAAAGGAAATATATTGAAGATAAATAACATTATGAACATATTTGACAAAACAGTTGAGAAAGGATGACAATTGGTGTGCTTCATATTTTTTGGCAGCCAAACGGATTTTATCAAGTTGAAACTAGAGTGTTTTATTTGCTATTTTCAAACAGAGATAGTTAGCAGCTGATAACTACAGGGATAGATGAATTTCACTTTATCTGTGGAACTATCAATCTCACTATCCCTCCACTACCAAATGTCAAAAATAATTATCCTGGACTAATACTGTCTCATTTGCAATTCTGTTGGCCATGGAAGAATTGGCTTATCTTAGGGATAACCCTGCTCTGTGATAAAATTTGAATAAGAACAGGAGTTATTCACTTGTGAACTTTTGGTTTCTTGTACTAAGAAATGTTTTTCCCATGCTAAATAGTTGCTCAGTCTATGTGTTTGAACACTGGGCCGGGGGGGGGGGGGGGACTTTCAGGTAAGATGACTTTTAGTATTAAAATGTGCTTAATCTTTTTTGTCTATACCTCTTTGATGATCACATTGTTTTTTTGATGCATTCATCAGTATCCTTTGGTGAATACTGAATATAGTGCATTCATACTCTGATGATCCATCAGTGCCAAATAATCTAGTCCACTATATTGTGCCTTTATTATGAATTTCCTGATTCATGATCAATGCCTATTGTCTAGGTGCCACTTGTACGAATATGGCATAAAGAGCTTTCAGCTCTTGATTCCACTAGGAATGTTCATATATGCAGGTTTACCATGTCTTCAGTTTTCCTGCTACATGATCCAAACAAAAGGAATTGTCTAACTAGCTGTCTCTGTTTTCTTATGTAATATTTGCTTTCAAATTTGGGGGTTTCTAGGAATGTTGGTTAACAATGTCAAAAGTTTTTTATTTGATAAAAAATTAAAATTAAAAATGTTGATGGGGGAGCCTTGGCACAGCAGTAAGGTTATTGTATTATGATCCAGAGATCACGGGTTCAGTTACTGGAAATAATCTCTTTACTTGTGTGGATAAGGCTGCATATATCTACCTTCCCCAGACCCCATCTGGTAGAAGCCATGTGCACTGGGTTGCCCTTAAAAAAATAAAAGTCTTAGCAAGGTACCAAATAGAGTTAAAATTATTCTGCATGCCTGGCATTGTCTGCATTTGAATTACTTGTACATAATTTGAATTCCTATCAGCTTGACAAGATACTCTTGCAGTTTCTCATAATCTTAATAGGACTGTATAATTGTCTTGCTGTGTTCCAAGCTGTTGATTTGGTTATTCTACCTGATTTGGGGCATGTTATTAACAATGGGCTGTGATTATACATGACACAGTAGAAACTGTTACCTTTGACAGTTTTATTTTATGATGATCAACTTTGAAGTAATTTCTTTAATATTTGATGCTTGTGGCTTGCAGTGATTCATACCTAGATTGCAGTGTGAAAATTTATACTTGATTTGATTTTTGGTTACTCTCCTAAACTTAGGTGCTAACATATGCACAACAATCTAAAGAACTGGCTAATATTGAGCAAGATAAGCTTGCAAAACGGATCCAGGAATATAGAACACAGGCAGAGCTGGAGAATGTACGAGCTTCTAGCAATTATACAGAAGCCCTGCCAGGTTCTGATGGCAACCGTGTTGTAGGTTTGAACTCTTACAAAAGCTTTGAAGCAGGGGTGCAGCCTACAACCAAAGGGGAGGCAAGTAATTGTCTTTTTGTGGTCAATGTGTGAAAGTTCTCCTGTTTATATTAACTACATCATTTCTTTTGTTCCCTTAATATTTATTTTTATGTCTTATTTTGTGTCTTGTAACTTTTTTTTACCCTTGGTTACAGGTTCAAACAGTTAAGCAGGGCTATCTATTAAAACGATCATCAGGCTTGCGAGGAGATTGGAAAAGGAGGTTCTTTGTGCTTGATAGCCAAGGGAATTTATATTATTACAGAATGAAGGGTGCCAAACCCATGGTAGTTATTTTTGTCTTGTATTTGTTTTGACCTATCAAGCAATTTGCTAATGTTTTCTTTCAATTCTGTCCTCAGGGCTCTCAGTCATATAATTATAATCGTTCTTCTGAACAAAATAGTGGCATGTTTGGTAGATTTCGTTCAAGACATAACAGGGCACCGTTGCTAAATGAGGATACTTTAGGTTGTTGTGCAGTTGATCTGTGCACATCCACTATAAAGATGGATGCAGAGGATACAGATCTACGACTTTGCTTCCGAATAATTTCTCCCTCAAAAACATACACATTACAGGTGTCTGATTGACTGATGTCATATATTTTAATGATTCAAAAAATAAATCCCTGCTTTTTGTGTTTACTTATCTTTGTGAGTGACAACTGAACATAATTTCTTATCTTGTACCGACCTCTCATTTGTGTGATGCAATTTTCCTATTTTTGAACATAAATATGAAAATACACATTTTGTTTGTTAAGAGTTTTCTCTCTTTTAGATTGAGCTTCTTTGCTAGCTTTTGTATCAAATTCTGCGTGCTGGTTTATTGCAGTTCTGGATTGATTTTTTTGTTAGATGATTCTCCATATTGATTTATCAGGCTGAAAATGAAGCTGATAGGATGGACTGGGTAAACAAAATTACTGGTGCTATCTCATCACTTTTTAATTCTCAGTTTCTCCAACAGGTTATCTGTTCAAACTTTTTGAAGCATAACTTCATGCCAAGATGTCCATATAATAAGTTATATCAACACTTACATTTCTAATTGCTGCAGCCTCAATATGGCAGAGTGCATTCAAATGACACAAACTCAGCAATTGGTGCTTCTTTGACTAGTCAATCAGAGGATAGTCATAAATCTTTGGATGACATATATTCCAAGGAAGTGGATAGTGTCTCTAAGATTTTAAGGGGAATTCCTGGGAATGATAAATGTGCTGAGTGCAGTGCTCCTGAGCCAGACTGGGCATCTCTAAACCTTGGCATATTACTGTGTATTGAATGCTCTGGAGTGCATCGAAATCTTGGAGTTCATGTCTCGAAGGTGCATTCTTTAAATATAAATGCAAACCCTTTATTTTACTTATGTGTCTATTGTTCATGGGTATTAGTCTACAAAGTTGCACTGAATTAATATTAACCAAAGAAATTGTCTCCACTAAGTCTATTAACTATTAAGAACTAATATATATGAGTTTTGTTAACCTCAACTCTTATTAGGATCAAGTTTAAGTCATTAAAATTGTCTCCACTTTTAGTGGCCTAAACTCAATCCTAAAACCCACTAAGGTTGACCTAGTGGTGGGGGTTTTAGGTTGTCACCTTAAGGTTTTAGGTTCAAACCTCAGGTTTTATAGCTTCCCTTGTAAACCAAAAAAAATTAACTCAATCCTAAAATCTCTGAAATATTCTGTTTTATCTCTCTGGATCTCCCCCTCTAAATTAACATGCATAATATGGGAATAAGTTGTTTTTTAACTTGATTGAAATTTATTTTTTTACACTGAAACGTCCGTAGTTTGAGATGGCATAGATTTTACTTCTTGACTTAGTTGCTCTAGGACAGTTATATTGAATTGAAGTGGGTACATATTTTTGCTACTCTTGTTTTCTTGCATAGCTCTTTCATTTTAAGAACTCATTAGTTTTGACTTTGAGCAATGATGTGAATTATATCTGTGAACTGCAGGTGAGATCTATAACATTAGATGTTAGGGTTTGGGAACCTACTGTTATGGAGTTATTTGATAACTTGGGTAATGCTTATTGTAATTCTATCTGGGAGGGCTTGCTTCTACTTGATAATGAAAGGTAAATTTTGACTTCCTTAACCAATGTACAATATATGCTAGATATCATGCATTGTGATTAGGTTGTTGAGCTTGTAAACCTTTCTTGTTGGGACAATCATCTGCAGTGTGGGTGAATCAAATGTGCCTGTGAAGCCTTGTTCCTCAGACGCCTTCCAACACAAGGAAAAGTACATCCAAGCAAAGGTAAGCAACACTTTCAGTTCAATCACACTTTCTCTATATGGAAGCTTTTGTGGTTTTCTACAATAGAGGCAGCTTGATGGGTTAGATTAGACATGTGACAAATTCTTTCCATGAGTAGGATAGCATAAATCTTTCATTTTTAGTTTGTCTGTTTAATAAAGATATTCTATTCAGTCTCGAGAAATTTTAGAAAAATTGTATTATTTGCCAGCATTTGTCAATATCTTAACCAATAACCACCAGCATCCAGGATTTTGTTGGAAATGTTCTTAAATTCTCCAAAGTCTTGAGGATTATCAAGGTCTTAGTTATGAAATAAAAATTAAGGAAATTATATAGTTTGGCTTTCAATTGGAATTGAAGAGTATTTTGTGGACTTTATTCACCTTTCTAGCCATGATAGTCATTTGTTTGCATTGCTAATAGAAATTAAAATAGGATAGTTGATGGTTGCTTATATGGAGAGATTATGTACACACTTGGTTGGCTGCCCTTCATGAATAATTTGAATTAGATTGGTAATCTTTATAATTTGATTTTCATCATTGGATTCTCTTATTTTTTGTTGCTCTCTCTCTACCCATTTCTGCTAGTCCTTTGTCACTTTTATATCTTGACGTTTAGTGTTATCCATTGCTGTCTTATCTGATTAGGAAGCTATGCTTTCTTCAGCTTTTACTGTGATCAAAATATTGTTGTAACTCTTTCCTTAATCAGTACATAGAGAAATCACTAATCATCCAAGAAGAGTATATACCCAAGTATCCTTCGGTTTCCACAAGAATCTGGCTAGCAGTTCAGGCTGTAAATGTACGGGAAGTGTATCGCCTTATTGTCACATCAACCTCAAATGTGATAAACACAAAATATGAGGATGATGTTCATCATGCTGATGGCAAAGGGCATCAGCATGATCCTGAGGCCTGCCTGAGAGTCATAGAGACTAATGAGTCAGAGAGGTGTTTCCGTGGTTGGTCATTATTACATCTTGCATGTCATTCTAACAGTGCACTGATGGTCGAGTTGTTACTACAATTTGGTGCTGATGTAAACATGCCTGATTTTCATGGAAGAACTCCCTTGCACCATTGCATTTCATGTGGCAAAACTCAATTGGCAAAATTTCTATTGAGAAGGTAATACTTTTAATTTAGGTCAGTTTTATTGTCTGGGCTTTTTGGTGTAGTAACTAGTAAGCAATCATAAAGTCTTCCTCTCTATCTCCCTGTTCTTTTCTTCTAGAAAGTTGTGTTGGAAAGAATCTAGAGGAAGATGCATGAACACAAGGGGTTGTTTGGTTTGAAAAAATGTTTTCTATTTTCATTTTTGAAAATAAATTTTATTCTCATGTTTTTGAAATTAGAAATTTGACTTGGTTTGATTTGCTTTGTTGTTTTCTGTACCTAAAAAATAAAAACACTGACATTGTGTTTAGTTTGTTCATTTTTAGTAACAGTTTATAAATTATTTTTTATGTCTATAACATAAAATTATTTTCAGTTCATGCATTTTGGGTATTGAAGACGTGACAACTTTACTCAATGGGTTTTCATAATGTGCAACAACTTCATTTATTCAGCTTAATGACAAATATTTTTAGGTTATCTTGTGGTTGTATACTTTTTTTAAAGTCACTTTTGTAATCTTTAGGATTTGGTACACTCTTTAGTGTTCTTTTCTGTTCACACAAAGAGTATCAAGCACAAAACCCTAGATAAATTACTCTAGGAATTAGGTTTATGATTCTCTATAATGTGTCACTTAACCTTAAAAATGTCTTCACAAATCATATTTATACATAGGTCAGAACTAGAGGAATGAAGCCCAGACCCATTAAGCCGTAATTAAAAGAGGATCAATCTCCTGCTGGAATAAAGGGAATTAGAAGGCCCTGTGGGTCCCCTTCCGATTCGGGGGGGGGGGGGGGGGGGGGGGGGGGGGCATTTTCTTTCTTTATTTCTCAAACAATTATAGGCAGATTCCATGCTCACCGACATTGAAGGCATATCAGATTGAGTCACAACATTGAACATATTTGATAGAGGTGAGAGGAAAGGAAAGAAAAGGGTGAGGAGACTCACCTGCACAAATGTTAACACTTAAAAAAGGAGGGAAGGGGAGAGGCACCGTAGGAGTAAGACAACTCTGTGCAAGAGAATAATTTTGTTATGTGCGAGAAAGAAAGGGGCCTTAATTAAAAATATTTGTGTTTTCATATTTTCCCTGTTCAGAGAAAAGGGAGAAAACACCTTTTTAAAAAAAAATTTGGGTTAATTTTGTTTTCAATTTCACGAAAGTATTTTAAAAAATTTAATCCAACATACTTTTTTATTTTTAGTGGAAATGAAAATAGAAAACATGGAAACTAAACAACCCCTAATTTTAAGAGATAGGTAGGAATTTGGGTTTCATCTAATGTTTCCTACCTATGCTTTGTTGAAATAATACCATTCTTAGTCCTCAATGTGAAGCCTTAATAATTTGACTGTCACTTTCCTTTTTTATGTTTGTTGTCAAGTAGGAATTTGGGTTTCATCTAAAGATTTTTTCAGTCTGTCCTTGTTCTATTTTGCATCTCTAATTAAAAGCATAAACTAACGTGTCAATTTATCAGGGGGGCAAGGCCTTCAGTTAAAGATGCTGGAGGACTCACTGTACTAGAAAGAGCAATGGAGATGGGAGCAATAACTGACGAAGAGCTATTTATCAAACTTGCTGAATGCCAGTAAAGATGGAACTGATGTGTGTATTTTGTGTTCTGAATGTTGAAGATAAGTTTGATTATTTTTATCTTAGCATGCCTAATTCACTAACAGGAAATGTATTAGCTTTTTAATTTATCTGGATCCATATTTCTTGCAGTTACTATAGAAATACTTCCCATGTACCTCATCAATGAAAATTTAAAAGAACATATTAACTTCTACAAAAGGTATTGTTGTTTATGAGTTTCATTGTTTTTTACTAATTATCTAGAAAAAGAATTGCACATATTGTTTTTAATTAATTACACATTTTTAATATAACTGTCACAAATTTGAAATTGAAAATAGTAACATGTACTGTCAAAACATTGTCAAAACTGCCGAAAGAAAAGATTGTATTAGGGGAAGGATGTGCATCCCGAATGTTTCAAAACTTATCGTATTTGATTGATTTCATGCGTGTTGTAATCTCCCATGGAACTATAACTAATGAAAGTTAGGTGAAAATAAGAATAACATAAACTCTTATTGTTTAATAATGTAATGCTATAAAAAATTATTTTGAACAAAATTAAATAAAGTATGGGTTAGTCATGGATGTTTATTGTTTAATTATTTATTTTTTTAGTCAGAAAACAAGTGAGTAAAGGAAAACCTCCGTGGGATGAGCTAACTTGTGAAGTAAGATTTGTTTGGGAGGGATTCTAATAGACTTTTTGGATTCCTCCTCTTCAGCGAGTCACAAAATTTTGATAATTAAATAATTATTTGAAGGTACAAGCAAGTCACAAACATTAGAGATTTTGCACACAAATTTATACCAGTTCAACGAGATTTTCAAAAGTATTCTTATACAAACATCTCCATCTGACTACCAAGTATAGAACACCATCAAATCTGATATACTTCCAAGTAATGATCTTATTAATATAATCTAAACACAATGGTAATCTTAATACTCAATGGGAAGGATGGGATAAACATGGGGAAATGATTGCTTTCAATTTTTGGCCAACAACTGATGGCTAAAAACATCAGATTTGTCTCAATGAAGATAGTTGGCATTGCTTTGTTGTGGAATTTTAAGGTACAGGTGGTAGAAGGTCATCAAAACTCCAAGTGTTACTGTTGTGCTTCATATGAAACATGGCTTGAAGCATAAGGTGACAAAAATGTGAACTTGATGGAGGAATCTGTGTTCCAAATGATTATTTTGTCTCCAAATTTGTCTTAGCATGTCTCTTAACAGATATCTGCTACATTTTAATAACTGATTGATTGTGTTAAAAAAATAAAACAAAAAAAAAAGATGGTGTTGTTTGATTTTCAATCCATCTTGTGAATTCTTACCCTGAATGTTTATACTATCTTCATTTTATGAGCTTTTCATGGTATTATAACTTTCTAAAATAGTTTTCTAGTTGTAATCAGATGAAAAGCATAAACCAAATAAATTCATTATTAAAGCAAATGACATATTAAATAGTAATGATAATAATTTTATCTGAATAAAATTTAAAATATACCACATACTAAAACATTTCTACCAGCAATTTCTGAACATTAAATTCCTTAGCAATGGAAAGACCCGTTAACAAGTCCTACAACTCCGCCTTGATGATGGTTTCAAATAAGTAAATAGAAATTCATACTTTTTTTTATGTCCCTTATATTTATAGTTACAAGCATAGTCACTCATGTGATATTCATACTTGTATTACATTTAATCTAATTTTTAAAAATGACATAGAGAAATAATATTTTACATTATCACATAATTATAAAAAATAAATATTTTACATTGTCATATAATTATAAGTTTGTAAGTAATAATTGTTGAGTTTTATAATGATTATTTTTTATTACTTTTATAATGATTATCTTAAAAACTATATTTAGAATGATTTTTAATTGGTTGTAATGTAATTTTTTTACATGAACCGTACATAAAAATTATAATTTTTAATTTATTTTATCAGCTAGTATTTTTTAATATTACCACCATATATGTTAAAATATAAATTAGTGAATTATTCAACAAATCGACAATTTACATAGATAAATCAAAATATTATATATGACAAAATAGTTATAATTCTTAATTTTCAACAAAATAATCATGACAAAGATGTGCAAAAAATTATGGAAAATTTGTAAAAGTAAAAACATTTTGAAAGGAATAATCTTTAAAATAACACTTACACTTCAAATAATAAATAATTGAAAAAAAATATTTACAGACAAGAACTACTTGTATAACTGATCCGGTCCCAACACCGGCCCCCAAGAGCATGGCTTTAATGCTTTGCCAGATCAGCATTTTGAACAAGAGAAGTACGCTTCAAATACGTTATAATTGTTTCTATACGGAGTACATACAGCCAGGGCAAGTAACTCCGCCAAGGCATGTTACGCCGCCAAGGTGTTTTACTCCGCCAAGGTGTTTTACTCCGCCAAGGCATGTTACTCCGCCAAGGTTTGTTATTCCGCCAAGGCTGATTACCTCGCCAAGGAGGAAAATATTGAATACCTTATGCATGAAATATCCCTAAAGCATATTACTCCGCCAAGCCATAGGCTCAACACAGGCGGAATATTGAACTTCCTATACTGCGTAGCGAGCCCATACTTGTAACCCCGGCACGAGATTGACTCTGTCTTGAGAGGTTGAAAATGGGAATCACGCTGTCACGCATTAAAGGGAAAAACAAATAAAATAATAAAGCATTCACGCTTCCCAAGTAAGTGGAAATACCTACTACAATGACAGTGCTTGCAAACAGCGCAGGGACCCACTACCTTTCCAGCATAATGCCTGAAATCAAGGAACGGGTCCCACCAATAATGGAGCACCAGTAACAGGTATATAAACCTCAGCAAAAAGGTATAGGGGGGATCCCCTCAATTCTGAACCTTACACTTTTACTTGCATAATTCTCTCAGATTTGCCTTCTAAGTCTTACAGTATATCAGAATACTGACTTGAGCGTCGGAGAATAATTGCAGGTACCACCACCAATTGTGTCAAGGCAAAGAAAACAACTTCAGGCGGACTACTACACCGCCACAGTGTGGATTATACTCCGCCCAATACACAAGGACACTCCGTATTTACATCTGTATAACATATCCTTGTATCAGATTGACATTACATATATATTTTGAGTTGTTTCAGAATCATATCTTTACACCCCTAGTAAAGGACAGTTCAATAACTTTATCACAAAAAAAAACATAATTACTTGTATAAAATTTGAATTGCATTATTATTCTCTTGCGTCTCTTCCTTTTTTGGAGTTTTGCATTTCTTCTTAATCCACAAGTAATCAGCGGAAAAATTCATCAAAAACCAATTACCGATTGTGTGATTTTTTTCGCTTTGCTTTGCTTCTGTTCTGTTTTGAAAATCCCTATCATTTATTACTGAATTTGGGTGATCGGAACCCTCAATCATTCAAGGTATGTAGACAAAGTTCTCTCTTTTCTTGTTTTCATGTGAATTGCATTTTCGACAGATCTACGTTTGGATCATTCTTTCGAAAATTTAATAGACAACACTTTTTTGTGAAATCCTAAGTTTTCCCCCCAATTGAAGTTCTTATACTATTTTACACAGACATCGTTAAATTTGCTTACCCTTTAATCCCAGCTATTAAAGAAAATAACTTTCCTTGTTGTCTGATACAAAAATTGTTATCTGTATAGATGATTCAACTTTTTAGCATTGTTTATGCTTTGAGTGTAATTAAAAGTTCATATATTATTCTTAGGAATGCAAACTTGTGTTGAGGGAAGTAAACGTCAGTTACCACCATGGATGGTGCAGAAGGTTGGTGCTACCCATGGGAATGCCTCTGAGAAGAATGTTGTTGAAACTAATTGCTCTGTGGAAAAAGGAGATACCATTACAGAAGATGGAACCAATAAAGAGCACAAAAGGGAACCCTCAATGAGGAATTCAAAGTTAAAATCCAAGTGTGAAGTTAAGGGAAGAAAAAAATTAGGCCAACAAGATGTAAATGGTGATGATGTTACTCAAAAGAAGAAGAAGAAAAATGGTGATAGGTCTAGGGAAAGAGTTCAGAGATCTTCTATAAAGAAAAACCAAAATTTAGAGGATCTCAGCCATGATAGTTGTGATGTTTATCCAGTTCAAGCATCTAGCGAAGATGGGGTGGAGCTGACAGTTGAAGATTTGATCACAATTGCAGAACAGGTAATTTCCTCATTAGACCGAAGGAGAAAAGTGGCTTTTGGTTTAGCTGAGTAATGTCTACCATTTTTATCTATCAACATATTATCATGTAATTGGGTGATTTTAGAATGTAGCCTCCAGAGACGAAGTTGTTGTTGGGGATGTTATATTTACTGTACCCCTGCTTGAACATTTGAACTTTTTGCCATGTGAATGCAGTATGTCAAAGAGCATGAGAACAAAGAGCGACAAGAAACATCACGACAGTGTGAACCAAAATGGCAATTTCAAGTTACAAATGAAACAGGGACTACTCCTGATTCCCCTTGTGAGAACGAAAATTCATCTATTTCTGGAAGGGAAACTTTATCAAATTCTACTGTAACAACAAGTGAATTAGTTGCTACAAGCACCTCTCAATCTCAAACATATAATCCTGCTCAAGACATGCTGGATCTGTTCTTGGGTCCCTTGCTGAGGAAAACCATTGAGAAGGAAGAGAAGAGCAAATCTATTGTGGAAAATGTAGAGATTACCCATGAGATCACTAGGAAAAGTCAAGATGAACCCACTGGAGGAGAAATAGTCCCCTTGATGAAGAAAAGAAACACTTTGAAAGACAAGGTGGCAATGTTTCTTGACCAAGATATGTAGATTGTGATGGCCAAAAAATGAGTTAGAGTTCTTGCATGACTTATAATAATAGCCTCGCACCTGGAAATAATTTGATATGCAGTCTCATCCTAGTTAGTAGTTAGGCAAAATCCTGTGTGATAATGTTAGTTATAAATTTGTAATGTATATAATTCCTTTTAGATAAAATTCAGATGCAATGAAATTGAATTTCAATTACCCTTTACCTAGGAGAGGATTAAAAAGGGTCATCTTTACCCTGCAATGCTGGATATTTATTATTAGTGGAAACTATTGTCAATACTACAGGGTGCATTATATGATCATATCATCTGTTGAAGACAAGCAAACAACCGAAGCATCTGAACATGCATGCTATTTTGTTTTACGTTTAGACCTAATGGTTATCTTTTTTAAATTTTAGGCATGCCATTAAAGTTTGCAGCATTTTCTTTTAAGTTCAGGGGCTTGGTTTAGGCAAGGTGGAAATTTGTCATGTAGTTGCTGTCTGTATTGTTCTTAGATGCCTTTTGGACTGGACTGATTTCATAGCCTTTTTATATCATGCCTTAGGCGCACTTGTGTCATTGAAAGATTCCATTACATGCATGCAGAGGGACTGGTTAGCTATTTTGATGCATTTGTTACATTTTTTAAGCATGTTCTTTATAGGTCTACTTATATCTTTTTAGTTCTTCCAATAGCTTCACCATTCTGAATAACCTGTGTTTTGAGGAACCTTGACAAGTTCTCATGTTAGACAACATTATTTTTTAAGCAGACAACTATGTTAGCATCGCTAATTGGTAGAGCGTATATTCATTTTTGTTTAAGACATTTATTCTTTTAACCGTTGAAGCTAAAACAATAAGAATAGGGAAAAGGAAAGGAGAAACTTCAACGAGGAAATTAACATCCTTCATTCATTTTACTCTTACAAATTGTATCTGAAGAAAAATACTTTATTTAGGAAAAGAAAATGAATATTGGAACTGTCTCTTCTCTTTATTACCAAGACAATGTAGTTTTACTCCCTCCAAGTGAATAATGTTAAATTCTTTATCCAATATCAATTGCGTGTATATCTTAAAGTAGAAATCTTGATAGTCCAATTTTGTGTCCTATATTCTTGACATCCTCTTGAATTTGATGTCTGTATTCTCCAAACGTGAACTTCCTATACACAGAAGGTCCTTTGCAGCCGTTTATGATCGTACTGTAAGAAGGGCATAGGAAGTACGCTATGGAGTATCTTTCCATTTTATCATTTGCCACGACCTTGTGCTCCACGCTTTTGTACTCATCATTACTCCAGGCCTGTATTTGAAAACCTTGTTAGTGAATGAACCATTGATATTAACCGACCATTTAAATAATTCTTTCTTTGACCAATGGTTTTTCAGTGGCAAATTGATGTGATCAAATACATGCATCTTTTTGGTTGTACGGTTGTGTCAATAATGGATGCTGCAATAGTTATGCTGCAATATTGATTATATTATAGTACTCATTGATACTAGGGTTCCTACTTAAAGAAGAAAAAATACAGCTCTTTTGTTTTCTTTCAATTTTCATTTGTAGCCTTCGAAAGAGCCACAGTTCTAGTTGAAGGATGTTACAGGTAACCATGTTATTCTCTTCTGAAGACATGGAATCTTAATTCGTTGACTCATTTGCTTATAATTAATAGAATATATTACTCTGAAAAAGGTTGGCATGTGTGATTATGATTATTAGTTTAAAAACCCTTTAATTTGTAATTCTTTTTGGTACTACTAATTATTTTCTTCACCGTAATTACACCAAACTAAGGTTGTTTTGAAACAAGTATATGATCTATTAATCAAATAAAATTGAAGGATATTTCAAGTTATTAAATACCATCATTGACTAAATTCTATTTCTGTAACTGAACTATTAATCAGGTAGTCAGATATTTTAGTTGTTGCAAATGTCACATTCATAGTCAAATGACACCTAATTTGCTTCAATAATACCCAACTCATTTTAATTTGTAGCAGGCAAAAAAAAGTAACTTTTTACCTGGAAAAGGTCACCAATGTTAACAATAAGAGCATCTGGATTTGGTTTAACAGCGACCCATTTGGAATCTTTCATGAGTTGGAGTCCACCGACTTGATCTTGATAAAGGATTGTAAGGAAATCACTGTCAGTGTGAGGCACTAATCCAAAAATTTCATCTTTAGATTTTGGGCAGCATGGATAATGATTTAATCGCAGAAAGCATGTGCCAGCATCGCAGAGTTTTTGAACTGCATCATTTGGGTAGCCCAAGTTTTGTACTAGAATGCTGGCCAATAAACTAGATACTTCTAGCATCGCTGGTGCAAACTCATTTATTGCTTCTCTGCAGCAAAAGTTAGAAACAAATTATAACGTGCAGTTGTGGAGGAGAAATGAAATCATGCATGTACATTGCTCAACGTTCATGCTTGGTTGATTCCAGACAAATATTGCTCAGAAGGACCAGTCCTTGTCTCAGCATAAATTTCAGAAGCCAACCTGTCAAGATATGGAATAACCCGACCACTAACTACCCAGATTGGTTCTTATTGTTATCCTTAAATTTTGCAAACGTAATGGTATTACAAATCACCAATATCATTGACATCAAATATTATACTTTCTATTCAACACTTTTTTTTCCTGATAATTTCTTGTATATTTTAAGAGCACACATTCTTCAACACAATGATGGTATTAATTAGTTATTAAATCGCTCAAGCAACTAATATCAAGGAATCAAATTTGGGAATTCATTTTCTATTTAATAAGTCTTTCACATGATTTAAGTTTAAAAAAAATTAGTAATGAGAATATAAATTAATGTCAGAATACATTAATATAAATGTTAAAATTACTTTTTGTTAGAGTTAATAAAATAAGTCGACTTGATCTAGTTAACCTGAATCTGTCTGAGGGGAAATTAGTATAAATTAAATATAATTTTTTTCAGTTAAATATCAACTTCTTAAAATCAGTTCAATAAAGTCCAATGAAAATTAAATCTGAATTAAATTTAAACTTTTTAACTTGATGTGTCATAGTTCACTATCAGAGTTCGATGATGCAGGGACATAGACCATTTTCCTAACTCTATTTTTTTTTTACTACATCTAATTCTACTCTTTGCAATGAATAAAAAGAGGAACAGCATTGCTTAATTATATTTGGAAGGTTCAATTAACGAGTTTCTCAAGGATTGACATTAATTATAAGTAAAGTTTATTTTATTAAAAATCATAATACAAGTGTATTTATGACATTATATAGTAGTATACTCTCCTATTAAAAAAACATTTTTCATTCTTTATTCTTTATCCTGAATACATGAACGTACCCATCTTCTAATGTTTGATGAAGTGTAGTGTGACAGATTGTGTCTAGTGAAAATTTCAATAATAAATATTGTATAGTAGACAGTTGTAGAGTGTTCATCTGTTCAGAGAAGTCTCAGGAGAGCCGCTAAGTATGATTTTCTTTTATATTAAAGAATTAGAAGGTTTTATATCATTTTAGTCATGGTTAGAGTCATGCCTACTTAGGTGTGGGATTAAGCAATGTCTGGAACCACCCTCAGAAACACTTTTGTCATTGTCCTGCATTCACTTGTCCTTGTCTTTGTTCTGTTAACATGCATGCTATAGGATTGTTATCTTATCAAGGGTGCATTGTGCATAGAAAGAGAAAGAAAGATCTCAACCAAGTAAAAACAATGTCAAAACTCAAATGAATGAGACCAAGAATATACCTTAAAGAAGTGAATTCACCCCAGCAATCTTCTTCTGAAATAATGGTGAGAGGAATGTGGAAAGCTTCTGACCAAGAGAATTGGTTTGAACGAGTAGCTGTTGGTGTCCCCCACCTGTATGGGTTATTTAGAAGCCCACAAGTGACCTTCCTCTCAAATGGCACTTCAAATAGCTTCACTTGCTCTTCCCTCATATTTCTTAGTAGATCATGGCTTATCCCATGGTTTATTACTTGGAAAAATCCCCATTCTGATGCTGCCCTGCATATTGCTGCAGTGCATGCCAATCTTTCTCTTTCATTTGGACTTTTTAGACCACTTAGGTCTATCAATGGAAGGTCACATGCATCCACCACAGGATGGTGATTTTGATGATCCCTAAAACTTTTAGCCTTTTGGGCTTCACTTGAATTTTTAACAAGTGCTCCATAATGTTGCATGAGTGGTGGGTTTGATGCTATCATTGTTGCACTTAGCACCTAGTTGTGTTTAGAAAAAAGTTATGTATCACCTTTTATTTTGATGTATTTTTGGTGACTAAAGAGAGAGATACAAAGAAAAGAAAGTAACAGAAGGAGACAGGTAAAAGGTAAAAAGTTGTATATGAAAGATGTAGATACTATTTGGTGTGTAAATATGAATTGATCAATGTGTGTACGAAAAGAGGGAGGGAGGGTTGTAACTTGAAAGGTGTTGGAGATTGAGTTGGTTATAGCATTTATATGGTTGGAATAGAGAATGGTGACAGAGTGGTCTAGAAAGTCCTGATTATGGACAAAGACAATCACTGAGGACAAACATGGCTGTCCAGAACATGACAAATGTCAGATGGACAGTGATTTGGAACTCTCTCACAGGCCATGGCTTGAACCAATGCTGTTAAAATATTGTGCAAAAAGGTCATGGCAAGGGAAGTTGGCATATAATAACGAAAAAGAGTTCAAACCTACCATCATCTTTTGACTTTGTACATGACACATTCAAAAAAATTGGTTCTCCTTTTTTCATCATTCTGCATTTGCCTCAATTTAGAATGTCACAAACTTTTGGTTAGAGTACACTTTTGACTGTTAGGAAGGAGTCAGAAAACAACAATACCAAAGAGGATATTCCAGAAAAGTGCATAAAGATATATTAGCAACACCCCTTAGTGGTTAGAGTGTTACAATTTAATTATAAACACTCTTCAATGTTCTGCTACATATGTTGTTGACTTCTTAATTAATGCTATTATTATCTTTTCTAACTTGTCTTCATTCTTGAAGTTGTGCATCTGCCGAAATGGCTCATACATGACAATATTTTGGTTACTTGCTCCCCCGGCCTTCCTCTGCTAAATAATCTTCATTAGGTGTTAATTGGATGCATGTTTTTCAACTTTGTCTAACTAGAGTTGTCACAGGCAATACCTCTGGAGAAAAACAACACTTTTTGTATTACTTTTTCTACAATTAAGAAAAAGATACGACAAGTAAAAAAGAGAGAGAGATAAAATTAAATGTTCGAAAGGAAAGAGGAAGAAAAATATATGTTAGTGTTAAATATAAAATTAACAGTAAAATGTTTAAAATTATCATCAAACACTAATGAAATTTGTTATAGGATTTAACCGAAATATTTTTTTTTGGTTAGGTGTGTCGTTAACTTTTCTTCAATGAAGTGTTGAGGTTGTTAAGAATTAGCAACTAAGGGTATTCGCGGTGCGGATCGATTCGGTTTTGAGACAAAATATCATCTGATCCAATCACTTTATTAAATTACGGTTCGGTTAAAATGAATGATATTATCCGATCTGATCTGATCCGATCAAATACGGTTGGATTTGATCGGTTTGTTCAGGTTTTTTTTCAAGTTATAATTTTTATAAAATCAAATAAAAATTACAATTATAGCAATTCAAAGAATATCTTAAGTTCTAAACAATGATAGAATCATTAATAAGTAAAATATGTCAAGTTTTTAATAATTCAAACTCAAATATAAAATAAATAAAGTAATACTTAAATAAGATTCAATGTAAAATACAACATAAATATTAAAACTAAGTATTTCCACCAAGATTTTAGTCTTTTAGTTCTTCCTCTAACCTGGATAGATTTTAAAAAAAAGCGTTACTATATAGTTTAGACAAAATTAGAAAATGATACGTAAAACATGTAAAAGGTGCGGTTCGATTTGGTTCGGTTCGGTTTGGTTTTCACGTGTGGAACCGAAAATCGAACAGATCATGAAAAACGGTTTGTTTGCCGTTTCAATTTTTTCGATTTTTGGTTTGATCGGTTTCGATTATTTTTAGATCAGTTGAGCGATTTTTAGCGGTACGGATCAGTTGATGAACACCCCTATTAGCAACATCAATACTGACACGTAATTTTTTGGCTTAAATATAAAATTAGCCCCTATAAAGTTTAAAATTAGGATCAACCTCCTAAGTTTTTTTTTATAAAAAAAATTAGCCTTTAATATATTTTTTGTTAGGATTAATCTTTGTCATTAACTTTCCACATGAAAAACAATTTTAGACGCAAGGGTCTCATCAAGATGACAGATCTCATTATTTTCTCTTTATACCCTCAAAACTAGAATTGTATTTGATGTGGGGCGGTGGAATTGGATGCTTACAGACCATGAGAGTGTGTCTTCCATCAAGCCTTCATGCCTTAGATCAAGCTTATGCTCTAAGCCCAACACAGTCAGAACCAACTATCACCTCTTCCATCATGTTGCTCTTTCTTGATATCGCAATGAACCTATGCTTGCATTATTTACGCCGCGTTGATGGCGCCACTAAATGAACCGTGAAGCAAAGGGAAAAGGGGGGTGATGAGTGAGGAAGAAGAAAAAGAAAGATAGGGCAGTATGAAAAGGGGTTTAAGTGACAATTAAAAAATATTAAATAAATACACATGTCAATCTTAAACTAATAACTAATGAAACGTTAAAAATTGAGCTTAATTCTAATAAAAATAATATTTCAAAGAATAAATCCTAAAAGATATTTTTTAGAGAGTTAATTCTAATTTTAAATTTTTTATGATTAATTTTATTTATAAGAAGGGAGTTATAAATTTAGATACAAAACTAATTGGAATAAATTTAGATACAAAACTAATTGGAATAAGTTAAAAATAATGTAAAAGAGTTATATATTATTTTTATAAACTCTTTATAAGATTCTCTAACCCCACCATTAATATTCTATCCACCATTTTATAGTGAATTATTATATTAGTCTCCATCATTTACCATTTACTTTAACTCAACCCTAACGTAAAAGAAATTTAAAATAAGAGGGAAACAATTTGATGATTCAAGAAGGGCTCAAGAAAGTCATTAAAACCCTTATTATCAAATTAAGTTTTTTATTATTTTAATGTGCATTAATGTGGGATAAGACCTGCTAATGCATTAAGGTTTTGACTCTATAACATGTGTGATGAGAAGATTTACCAATTTTATTTTACTTAAGCCTAATTTGAATTTTAAAAAACTTGAGTTTGGGGTGGTAAAATGGGTTAATTTGTCCCGTAGAAACCAAATAAGAGGGATAGAACGGGTTAACTTACCTACTAACAATAGTTCCATGTTCTTTAACTCATCTATTTTTTAGCAGATTGGCCTACTTGTCTTGAAAATCTATGTTAACAAAATTGGTTGTAAATGACGGGTTGGTCAATTGCCCCATTAAACCTGATAAAAAAATAAAACATACATTAAAATGAGTGAAAATTAGTAAAAATAAAAAATAAAGCTTAAACTAAAATAAATAATTAATAAAAAAAGTGGGAATGTATATTTTTAAACTTAAAAACCTAAAAGGATAAATATTAAAAATAATATATATATATATATATATATATATATATATATATATATATATATATATAAAGGATGTATCATATAAAAAAGTTATGTGAGAGTGAGAGGGGCGAATATGGGTCGTACAACCATACGATGGATGGTTGAGATTAATCATGTGAGTTTTTAGAAAAGTCATGTGACCTTTTAAGTGATCATATGACTTTAAAAAAAATTTAATCTCAACCATCCATTGTATGGTTATACGGCGTAGATTCGTTCCTCTCACTCTCACATAAGAAACCTTTTCTGATAAGATACATATATATATATATATATATATATATATATATATAAGTTGATAGGTCAATCTGCTAACCCGCGGGCTTGTCCTATCTGATTGGTAGGTTAAGGCAGGGAAGTTGTGCAGGTGGCGGGTTGAGTCAAACAAGGTTGTCTTATCACCCCTATATGTAAGTACTTTACAAGGAAGTGTGTGTATATATATATATATATATAAAAGTATATAGTTGTCTTTTATTACTTATAAGTTAAATTTAACTTGTACACTTCAACTTTTTTTCAAAGTTATCTTAAGTGGTGTTAGGTTTGAGAAAAAGTTTTGTTTTCATTCTTTGAAAATTATTTTCTTTTTCATGTTCCTAAAAATAGAAAATGTGTTTTTTTTTTGTGTTATCTTCTATTTTTAAAATCATATTCTTAATGAAAGTAACTTGATTGTTGATGACTCATCAAGCCAATCACCATCACCACCATTAACAGGGTGGCAGTGACAGTGACAGCAATAGTGGTGGTGTCCTAAGGCGACTGTGGTGGTGATGACAGTAGTAGCGGTAATAATTGTGGGGTGAGGGCAATGTTAAGAGTGGTGTTGATGAGCGATAGAGGTGACTATTGTGGTTGTCACAGTGGAGGCATTAGGGGGTGATAGGTAGTTACGATAATGATGGTAACAGTAATGTCGGCTGGGGAACAAAGGCAAGTTTGGGGGCTTGTGGAGGGGTTGAATGGCATAACAAGGGCGGGGTGGCAGGGGCGATGATAGTGGTGGAGGTGGGGCGGTGAAGGTGGTGGTAGCAAAGGTGGGGGTGATGGTGGCAACTACGATAATGGCACTAGCAAAACGACTGTGATGTAGGTGGCAAGTACACCAATAACGGTAGTGACAACAACAGTGATAGGAATGATTGTTTGGTAATGACAACTGAAAACATAAAATATCTATCTTTTGTTTTCATTCTCAGGCCTTAGTTTTGTTTTCATTTTAGAAGAAAATGTTTGTAATTAGATGAAACATATTTTCAAACTCATTTTATCTTTTCTATGAAAATAAAAACAAGAAATAGACAAAGTAAACAAGCTCTTGGTCTCTCCAAAAATAGTGATGGACACTATGATTATATATTCAAATTAATTTTGATTAAAAACATACTTAAGTTATATAGACACTCACACTAAAATGTTGGAAGAAATATACTTCAGGAGGCATGAGATTTGGACTAGAGACTACACACAATTACCAGTGTAAATAACTATATTCAGTCATTACCAACTACCAAGAGTATTCTCAACTTAATATGCAAAGCCTTTTTCTTTCTTTGAAGTGTGAAGAGAATAGATAACTTGTTTCCCTTTGATATAGAGTTGGTTTAATTTTGTTTGTTATTTTAAAGAAGATCAATGGTTGTTATGAAATAAGTACACTACGTTGAATAAATGGATTATGAAACAAACACACCGTTCAAAACACGTTGAAGAGATTTATTAAATGTTTGTTTATTCATTTGTGGAACCCTATTGAAAGAAAGGATCTTATTTTGCCCAAGAAAAGCTATAAGTGACTCTTTGGTAACTCGGTTACGAAAACAAAGTTCCATCTAAGACATCGTCTAATGATCAATGATAATTTCACATGCGTACTATTCAATTATCAGTGTTGTTGATCTTATACGCATAAAAAAGTGTTATATTCTTACTACTTTCAAAAAGTAATAAATAAATAAAAAGATTTGTATAAAAATAAGTAGAAAGATTTGTATAAAAATAATGTAGGAGGACAATTCTCCATAACATATTCAATTCTATTTGATCAACAAATTAAAATTTTCTTTTTAACCAACTCCATTGAGACAACATCACTCTAAATCAAGCATGCATTAATATTCAAGGTAAAGGAAGAAATAACGAAATGGAACCTGCGGTTCGATTTTCTATTTGAAGTGTCATTATGTATAATAGTTAAGATAAGATGTCCAACTTGGCTAGAAATAAAACGAAAATACTCTTTAGTTATGCTATTCTTTTGAATTAGTTAAGTTTAATTCGTTTCTAATATACAAGTACTTAATTTAATAACATTTCTTGGGATCATTCTCAGTAAGATATTTGCTATTTGAGGTGCTGCCACGGTTTCATTTCAAAATGGTTATATGCTTTTCTATAATTTCATTTTTTTTTGTTTTTACCTCAAAAGGATTGTTATCCGACAAGTGCTTCAGGAAAGCCCATATAACAAGCATGGCCAACCGATAAATGTAAAATAATATCCTATCAACAGTATTTAATTGAAAAATTGACATGTCAATAAATGAAAAATAGCTAACGTCACCTGTAACAGGGAAAAATTGTTACCAACAGTGACATGTCATTTTTCATTAAAAAACAGAAAAAGGAAACAGGTAAAAATGTAGAAACAACCGCTGCTAATTGTAAGATGCGTAATTCAGTCTGTTCCTACCTACTTGTATTACAATACAATCCATAGTAACTTGGGACGGTAGCCTTATATATATATATATATATATATATATATATATATATATATATAATAAACACGTACAGTATATATAAGGGAAATACAAACCAGTATTTTAAAAACATTGGTTAAGTAAATAAAAATAAAAAATTTTCATTTAAAAACATCACACTAATTTTTAAGTAATCTTACACAATTTACAATAGAAAACTTTCATTTTTCCTTTCTTAAAACAATGTCTTTATCTTATATGTAATATATGTCTAATACTTCCAATTAATTTGTTATTTGATATATTATATTCACTTCAATCAAACATAGGAGTTATCGACCACCCAAATCGAGATTTGATCAACAACAAAAAAATCTGTTTGTTCAACAAAATTTTGACAATTTCAAAAGATGTAATGAATCAATATTAATCATTAAATTTTTTCATTTTTATAACTCTATTTCCTCAACTAGATACCAAACAACCTCATAATCATTATAGATAACAAAACTTTTCTTACTAAAATTTAAGAGAACTATATTCCTTAGAACTCAATAAAGGTAAAACTAAAATAGTCTTTTCTCAGTTAGTCTACCCATTTTACGATATTTCAATTATTTTTGGAAACATTAAATAATTTTCATGTTTATTTTACAAAACACATATTTTCAAGTTTAGTAAAAGGTGGTTTATTTATTGTATTTTCTTCGTTAGTATCCATACAAAAACATTATCAGTTAAAGAGGAATATTACCCTCCAACAAGCAGATTATATGTTAGCAGTAGATTGACTTGATCCGCACGTACAATCAAGAAATTATCTAAATAATGAATTATTTGGCTTCACACGTTACATAACAGCTACCAAATGTTAAAAATGACTATTACTTAAATTTGAAGTCTATGGCAAACTAGTAACATACATCTACAACAGTTCCTATGGCATGAGGAAAAAATACCCGTACTCTGAATTCAATAATGGTGCATTCAGCTCAAACCATTTTTATATTAATTTCTTTCCTATTTTCATTTTTTAAAAGGAAAATGTATTTATTTATACAACAGGAGTTCCAAGTTTTCCTTCAATTAAAATAAATAAACCAAGGAGCAGCAAGATAGATTAGAAACTCTGGAAAGTCCTGAGATTATGCAGATACCAGTACTCCCTGGCTCCTCAATCACAGTTGCAGCCAAGACATCCACGTAAAAATCTGAACCTCTACAGTGATGCACTTTGAATTTGTGCAAGAAATGTTGATGGAGTCAGCACTTTACCCGCATGAATTGCTAATGCACAAACCAATCAAATTTTATAACTGATATTCTATTGTATACTTTAATTTAAAAATATGACTATATGACCAGATAGAATCGTGCGTTTGAAGATTACCTTTTTTTAAGTCTGTACAAGATGTACGGCCAAATTTATAATGAGTATAAAAATTTGTTTAAAACTTGTGAAGTACACAAGGACAAGAGGCCGTTATCAAGAAAGATGCTTTCATAGTTTGACCATGCAGCAGTGACAACACCACTTAAACAAACTCTGATTATTAGGTCGTGCTAACATTCAGCCAAACAAAAATGCATTTGAATAATTCCACATTCAAAACTTTAATGATATTAACTTGTTTGGTAACATAGACAGGAGGTGACAATGACTTAGAAGTTTTCAAAGTTCACACCAACTAGATACATCAGTTAAATGAATGATATAGTGATAAATGGCTAGCTTTGATTTGTTAAATGGGAGACCTAAGAATGATTTTAATATAGCAATCTTTCATATGGTTGGCCTACTATACACTGAACCTATTGCTATTTGTCTATGGACAATGATTTCAATTAATCATGAAATTGCACACACACTATTCAACTTCATATAAGTTTAGTTGACGAGAACTTACCTAAGTACTATTCGGCAATATACTACTTGCAAGATCCTCGTTAATGGTGACGGGCAGTGGTGGCATTTGGCTCATAATGCCAGGCATCTCTCTCATGCTGCACAAACTTAATTAGTGAGCTTCACAGAGTTTAAACAAATCCAAATATAAGAGAATGAATTGGCATGACACTAAACAGCAAACTTAAGCAAAAGATTCACATACTCATTAAGAATGGTATTAATATTGTGCCTTGTGTGGCAAAAGAGGTTGATGTTATCCTGCAACTGTTAACAAAGAATGTGATCATTACCAAAGACAAAGCTTAGGGACCAAAAAATAATAAATGTGATTAGATATGAATGGATAATATGATGACAAAGTGAGAATGCACAAATTGATGCTCAAGTCAGTTTAAAAATGAATGTTAAGCTTTAATTCTTTTTCCCTTGGTAAGCTCTAACAGGCTGAAAGTTACCAGACTGCTGTAGTAAATTAGAATCATGCAGCCATGCATGCAAGTGGTTTGAACACACAGTCCAGGTCAGATTTACAACTCTCTTTCAAATATACAATGCAGAGTAAAACGAATTGAATGCGGAACAACGTAGTTAACTATGGATATGGGAAATCAACACTATACTTGAGCTCATTGTCATGGCCAATTACTTTTCATGCTACATGCAAAACGGATATTTCTTATTTCTAATAATTTTATATTTTCAGCTTTCCCTAAACAAGATATAAATCAATCACCCATTAAAGTAAAATGTTGAAAAAAGCTAATATTTCAGCAACTGTTCGTCAAACACGGTAAGATTTTCTACATTTATGGGGGGCCTTATTTTTTATAATTAAAAAGAAACCAAAATATGTGATGGTTGAGCTATTTACCTTGTAGGTAGACAAATTGGCACTGATTTGACTAAAAGCTTGAGCATTCTGCTCCATGAGTTGCTTCAAAGGACTACAAATTCCTGACCATACATAAATATTTAATAAAATAAGGCACTGATTGGGTGGGAGGATACTAAGCTAAAATTATAATCCAATGGGGTTTGATAAAACAAAAATTAAAAAGAATAGCAGTAAACAAAAGCATATCTTGTCATTCCATTTACCTGACACAGTGATACACAAACTAATTTAAATATAAGAGGACATTAACTGCACTGAAGTACACCCTAGCCTACCAAAAGGTATGCCACTGATAAAGAATGAGATATATTTAAATATCATTTTCACTGTACTTATAATTAAAAAGTTAATGTTTTTTTTTCTCAGTAATGAAATGTATTTCCTTATAGATTCTTAAACTGACAGTCAAGAGCTCTAAATTTCAGCTGTCACTGAGCATAAAATTCAAAAACTAGAAATAATTTAGATACTCACAAGAAAGATAAAATGATGAGAACTTTTAGTATAGTTTATTCTTTATAGTAGTTTCGGAAAAATTATATACTGACCATCATATGGTATCGGTTGACTTTGGTCCATATGGTGTGGTATGGTAGAATATGTAGCCATGCTTTGGGGCAGAGCTGAATGCGAAATTGTCTTGGATGTTGACTCCACTGACTTATCCTGAAGAAGCATGACTTTAGAATACTGGTTCTTCAATCAACATTAGATCCTAAAGACATTAATTGATTCAATATATCAAAACTCGAATCCCATTTATGGGATGCAACATAATCATATTTTGTTATTATTTGAGTTACCATTAACATACTTGACAAGATAGTTAAGCGGGTTGAGAGGACTCGGAGCAACTGATTTTAAGAGAC
The DNA here is from genome assembly GCA_037962975.1 of Clitoria ternatea. NCBI lineage: Eukaryota > Viridiplantae > Streptophyta > Magnoliopsida > Fabales > Fabaceae > Clitoria > Clitoria ternatea. The sequence goes on from CM075676.1 coordinate 72,660,788, forward strand.
AATATCTGTTTGGTCAACAACAACAATAATAGGGGATTTGCTAACGAGTGCCCCGAGTACATGATTAAATAAAATAGAAACTAATAAAGAAAAATATCGAGAATCCAAAATAAATAATACTTCATTCTTCAAGTGGATAGGATGACTTAATGAAGGCTATTAAATGCTTCAGCGCTGGATAGCAGACCCTGAATGTACCTAAGACAGGTAGAAAAAAATGGAAAAATTTAACCCATGGGATTGGTTTAGGGTGAACAAGTATATTATGTATACAAGTAGGCACAAGGTTGCAGGTTTAAATCCTAAGCATGACAATTACAAATGACCAGGATGCAAGGAATATCCTTGCGAATTCCCTAGACCCAATGTCAATGTGGATGGCTTGCCTCTGACCAGATTGGCGAGATGGTTTAGTTGAAATTTGTGCAAGCTAACCCATATACCACTTGACCGCATTACTCAAGAAAATACAAAAAATTATTTGAGAACCAGCGTATGGTATGATGGAATAATTGCTAGGGAAACCGACCCCAACCCTCACCTTTTGATTTATAAATTATAATACACCAACAAATGAATTCATATAATTAAGGAATCGGATAACTAAATACAAGTTTTCTTACATGGTATGATAAGTTAATAACAGAGCTAAACCACAGCTAATAAAATCTGAACAAATTTAAAGGAAGTGCATGCAATTGTCACTGGACTATGCAAATTGCAAATATGTGAGCATTAGGTATAATATGTAAGTATTGGGGATCTTAGGCATGGATGAAACTAAATATAATCCAAAGATTGGAAGAAAAGAGACAATCCACAATATACATACTCAAATGGTGTTATGTAAACAGATTGTCATTTATATAGGGACTTTGAATACACAATGAAAATTACTTCAACAAACAAACTAATAGAATTTTTGTCTTTTCAACTTTTGAGTGGGAAATGAACTTTTCATGGATCTTCAAGTTTAGAGGCCACATAAATTTGCATTGTTTATAAATTTTATATTTGGAATTCAAAACCTAATTAAGAGTTAAAACACCAAGCACAGAATCATTGAAAATTACTTAAGATTAATTTGATAACTCTTCAACAGTAACACATTAAACTACAAGAAACAGAATATATGCACCAGCTTCCCAGATTTATGTACCTTTCTGCTAGTGACCTTCTTTCCAAGGCTGTATTCATCTGGTTTCCTTCGCTTTCTCTGCAAAATAGTTTAAACAGTACCTTAAGCTTTTGTCACAGACATAAAGGGGTAAATACATAGGTACCCAAGTCCAATGCTTAATGCATTATGTTCATACAGAGTGCACAACTTTTTATCTTGTGGATAAAACTTTTTACGGGATCCTATACCTTTTCAACTTTTAAATGGAAAAAATAGGCAAGGAAAGTTAAATTTGTTTGTTTTACTAAGAGTCTATTTGATAATGAGATGAAACATTAACCTTTAAAAAGGGTTCTAAATTTTGATCTGCAGTGGCAATTGCTGCCACAACAACCATATTTTGGCCAAATTGAAAGTTCCATCAGCTTTATTTTCCCGCATTTTGCAATTGCTGAAACTGCTACCATGACAACAACCAAAATCTAAAACCTTGCCTTTAAACCACTGATATCACCATCGCTTATACAACACTTTAGCTACACAGCCATCCAAAACTTGAGCCATTGTTACAGTGCCAAAAATTAAGGTGTAGGAGGAAGTAGGAGATAATTAAATTTTGAATGCATCAGAAAGAGGAAGTTCCATTGTACATATTATACTTTCAAGTAATTAATTGCGACACATTCAAGTGATTTAAATGCATTTTCTTCTCTACTCTCGTACTGCATAGGTATCATAATTTGCAGCACTAAAAAATGGAGATTGTAGAAACTGTTGAAAGAACAAGAGCTTACAGTCAACCACCTACACCTCAAAGCAACATCACGAACAGTTTTATCAGGCAATAAGGCGGCAATTTTGATATACTTCATGATACTTGGCTCATCAGCATATCTAGTCATGAAACAGAAGAATCACAAGGACAAGGTTTATGAAATATAAATTATACCAAGGGGAAGAGATATCAGCAGTAGAACATACAAATATATGGCACAAAGACAAACTTAGCATGGCCACTACAACTCAAGTAATTCTAGAAGAAAAGAAAAGCATAAATGATCTGATTGATTCAAAGGAGGAATTTCAATTGAGAGGAGAGGGAAAGGGATCCCTAGTCTGCTTAAAGAGGGCCGATTCATAGATATAAAGGGCCAATTCACAATTACTTCATCTCACAAAAAAGGAAAGAATTTTATCATCTAAGATCTGAAATTATTTTCATGAGAAAGTAAATTGAAAAAGAGTTACCATAGACCAATGTAACAAGCACGGATACCAAAATGAAAAACAGGAGCTAAGAATAACCAGCCAGAACAAACATGAAACGACTTACTTGGCAAGGCCCTCCTCCAATCTGTACTGTTCATCAACAGACCACTCAACTGCCAACCCTGTGTCATGCTTCATCCCTGGGACTGAATCAAGAAGAAGAGAAGAACTAGATGGGTTACCAGGTTGACTTATGACAGAGTTGGTGTTAACAGTGTTTGAATTCCCAGAATATATCATCCCAGAAGAACTACTTAGCCCAAAATAACCACCCATTGGAACCATCTCTGACAAACTATTCATAGCACCAGGCTGAAACGATATTGCGTGCCTGTTCAAAACAGAATCCATATCTTCATTGTAAAATCCAGCGTTTGACTCTGCTGCCATCTTTATCCCTTCTTCCTAGTTCTACCTAAAAACTCCCCCGAATCACCATAAACCGCAACAACTACTACAAACAACCATCTTCAAATAACAACAGAAAAAGTCTGCACCAATTCACCGATTCAGTGTACCCATCCAAGACCAAAATCACTGAGATTCCATATAACAAGCCGAGATAATTGATTGAGGTGACACCCCAGATGAAGCAACCAGAAACCCACGATCAAAACCCCTTAAAAATCCAGACTTTGGGTGAAAAATGAAGAACCCAGAAGAGTATTAAGCAAGGGAACCTGAAGTTAAATCCGACAGAAACAAAAATCAGTGTGTAGAAAAGAGAAGAAGGTTCATGTTGAAGAGGGTCAATTATAGAGCTAGAAATGAAAGGAAAACGATAAAAGCCCTAATAACAGCAAAATCAGACGTGTCGTAACAGAAGAACAGCGAGTGGATAGAGAGAGAGAGAGAGTGAGAGAGAGAGAGAGAGAGAGAGACCTTTATTTTTTGGGGGTAGCAACTTTCCGACGAAGGGCCTAGTTGGTTTTGGTGATGGTGGTGCGTTTCTTTTGTGTCTCTCACACGCACAAACACTAAGCTATTGCTACAATGCTATTACTGCACTGACCATTTGGCATTTGCTACTTTCTGGGTTGCGGGGTACGTTGCTTTGCTTTGTGACACACAAACACACACTCGCACATTCTTTCTCTCTCTCTCTCCAGAGAGAGACATGAGATAGCTTACACCTCCTCCAATAGGGAAGCAGAGAAAAGGTGAAAAGGAAAATCTAGTTTTATTTATTAGAAACATAAATAAAAAGAGAGATAATAATGGATGGTTGTGGATCTTGGAATTCAGCAACAGTGCGAATCCCAATAAGCATTTGATGCTAATCATTGTGGACTCCACCTCTCCTTTTTACTTAATTTCCCCCCTAATTTTTCTTTTTGTTGCATTTTTAAAAGAGTCTCTTAACTTTTCATGTTTGGTAACCATAAAACTAATTTTTTAAAAATTAGTATATCAAATAATAAAAAATTAATCATTAAATTTTTTCTGTTTGTTAAAGGGGGATCAGACATTGATCAATTTTTTAAGACATGAAATATTAAATTATCACACTAATTTACTTAGAAGATATTTGGTTCCCCGTTAGGATTGGTTAAAAAAAATCCTACAATCAAATAGAGATTCGACTGTTTTGAACAGTGTGAAAATCAATATTAACCTTTAAAATTTTATGTTTTCATAACTTTATTTCCCCAACTGAATATTAAATGGACAACTACTCAACTTGGTTAATTTTTTTTCTTTTGTTTTCTTTCTTGTTTTTGTTGATAGTTTGTATTTTTATTTTTATAATAATATTTATTAAAAGTCTAGGCAACCAAACAACAAGTACATCCTATGCTAAGAGTAGGAGGCTTGTCAAACCAGTAATCATCGTTTTCAATATTATTAAGGTCCTCCCACTTCACATCTTGGCCTAAACACATGTGCACTTTGTCCAATCAGTTTGAAAATCCTACCAACAAATCGTTCCAAGTAAAAAGTATAGCAATTCTCAAATTAGTTCCAGATTATATGTATGGCAAAACATTTTAGTGGTCAAGATTTTATAACATGAAGTTTAATTTATATCTTCTTGTTTTATGTTGATATAATTAAACAAAGTTTGAACTAATAAAAAAATTATTAGTTTAACAAATGTTTTATTATTTCAAAAGATGAAAAAAATCAATATTAATTATTAAATATTTTAGCTTTTACAACTTTATTTATCAAACCAGCACTTGTTGATGTATACCTTTTTTCAGTAGGTGAGCATGCTTTATTGAGAAGTTTGGTAGTTTATTTTTAAAAAAATTGATTAGTAAGAGAAGAGTTATGTGATAATAGCATTGTTTAAGAGACCTTTGTCAGCCTCTAGTACTAGGACAAGTCAGTGGTATCCAGAGTTGTAAATTGTAATGAAAGCAGAAACATAGTGTGAAGTGTTAACATTTTATTTGAAAAAATAAAGGTGGGAAAAGAAAAAAGAAGGGTTTGTTTTAGAGGTAGCTAATAAATGAGAATGTTATTGGTGTGAGGATGGTTAATGCTTTCATTCGGAACAGCGATTGCCTCCAAAAGCAAGTTTGGGAAGCTCTTTATCGTAACGTGACAACGTCATCTGTGCACACATATCAACCAAACCACTACCCTTCTTCACACTTCACACTCGCGACAACCTTCATTTTGCCATCATTCAACCACCTTTCTGTTTGTCGCTCTGATTCAAGATAAAAGTTTGGTATATAGTTGAAAAGAAAAAATTAGAAAAATAAAAAAATTTAAAGATTAATATTAATTATTTGTATTGTTCGAGTTTGATTAACTGTAAAATCTTTTTTTAATTAATAAAATCAAGATTTAATAAAATATGAATAAAATTGTTATTAACACGATAATTTCTGATAATCTTACAAGTTATTTCGATGTATTTCAATATTAACTCAACATCTTATGAAATTGCTAAGACACCAATTATCATGTAATATATGTTGATATGAGTTTACTATACCAATGCCTATATCATACTCATATTATAACCTTAATATTTTTTAATCTCTTAAAGTTATACGAAAATTGATAAAAAAAATAAGAATATTGGGATTTGAATCATCCATATCCCAACACTTTATTTTAGACCATATTGCAATTATATTGGTCTTAATTAACTGTTTACCTGTTTGGTTGGTGTGAAAAATTATCATTTAAATTAGCAATATTGAAATTTAAGTTTAATAACTAACAATTGTTCATGTTTCGTTAACTAAAGCACATATTGTTTACTTTTTAATTTTATGCTAGTTGCCTTTAACTTTTTAATTAATTCGCTGGTTTGTGAATTTGGCTTTGGTTTAATTATAGAAAAATAATACATGCATAATGTATCATTTATTCCAGTTTCGTTAAGTAAACAATATGTGGTCAATAAAATATATACTGTTTTTCTTTGTTATTATTCTCGTTAAGTATATCGATACTTCTATAAAAAAAATATTAAATTTTACAAGCTTTAATTCAAGTGTTATCATTTTAGATATTTATTTTCTTTTCAAAATGTAACCTTTTTTCAACTAGAAAGATTCATTATTTAATTGATATCAACCAATATCTTTACATTTTATACAAGGCAACTTTATACTTGATTTTCATTCAAATTTAAATTAATTTAAATTTAAGTAGTTATTGTTGTCATCTCTTCTTTTTTTCTCTATTCTCCTTTTCATTTCCTTTGAAAAATAGGTATGTCTTTTGGATTTTTCTTCTCTATCAACTCTTCCTCCTTCTCATACAAGTATGTTTTTCAATTACATATGTATGCATTAGTTATTCATTTTTTTTTCTCTTTTATGGACTTGTCTTCATTTGTTGTATAAGTTTGTGGTTTCTATTGCATTCTTCACCATCAAAATTTCTTATTTTGATTTCCCCTCAAATTTTAAAACCCTAACTCATACCTCAATTTCCCCTTTTTTTCATTTGCGTTTATTTCTTTCCATGTATCTATCATTTCATGCTTGGTAGAGTAAAATCATAATGTGGTTGTTATTTTGGTGCTTCAATCCTCAAATTCAACCACCGTAATTGGTATGTGTCATTTTTCATTTCTTTCTGTATTTTTTTTTATTTTAGGGTGGGTCACTAAACCAAAAAGGTAAAACTTGTGCAAATAAATGGACTGTTTGGTATGCAGTTAGGGAAACAGAGTTATAAAAATTAAAAAATTTAAAGGATAATATTTGAGTTATGAAAATGGAAAAGATTAGGTTAATATTGATGTTTCATACTGTTTGAAACAATTAAAACTTCATTTAACTGTAGGATCCGAAGTTTGACTAACCTTAACTTTTAACCAAACATACCGAAAAAAAACCTCAATGCTTAACCCATACGCATCTTTGTTTAATCACATTGTGAAAATCCAAATATAAGAAGAAAATGACTAATTGTTTGAAAATCTTGAAGTAAGACTAACTCATTTATACCCAATTGTGAGTTGTTCCTTTATTCATTTTCTTCTAATATTTTTATTTTTTAAAAATATTTCTATTAGGTTTGTTTATGAATATAAACATAAGTGAACTCTGTTAATGCTCAAACAGTATAATAGCAAGAGAGAGCAAGGACAACGTAACCTGGAACATGTATTGCAACATGTTACTTATAGTTGAGCGTGGAAATGAATCGTTTGGTGTTAGTGGGCCCACTGGTTCTGATAACGTGTGTAAAGAGTCAATCCGAGTGGGCCAACATTCTGAATATGCCCAGAGAGTAGGTGAATTATCAGTGTACTTTTCTATCACATGGATGGAAAGGTAATCACCTTTTCCATAACTCCTGTCGGTGGATGAAAGGGACATACTCCACTGTGCAGAATGCCTTCTTCATTATGATATTGGAGCAGTCAATTATAAGTCACCCGGTGTAGGAGAGCGGATAGGCCACCCGGTATCTTGGATGTCACCTTGGATGACCGGTGTAAGTGAAATTTACCTAATGTGTTGCAGACCGGATCGATATCTTTGACACCGGTTGAGCTCTAGGACGGCTATAAAGACTTTACTTCAGGTGAGATCGAATCAGCATGTTCACCGACTGGATCATTATCCTGGGATACCGGTTGACTTCTAGGAAGGCTGAGTCGGTCTTTTGTCCTTAAAACCGGTATCCAGACCGGATCATTTAGTATTGACAATATTTAAAAATATAAAATTTAAATATCCGTACCTTATTGAGGTAAGGAACTATCTTATATATATCTAAAATAGATTTTATTTTTAAAGAGTTGAAAACATACAATCCTATTAAAGGTTTTATACATCTAATCTTTTTCAAAGCATTTTTTTAGATAAGGGGTTTTATTTCTCTATGATGAGTGAAAAAAAGATCTTGTTACTTTTTTTTGACAATGAAAAAGATCTTGTTACTTGTTTTAGAGCTCCAATGCAAGGTTAACTTCTTGAATGATTTAAGATACTCTTTCTACCCAGGTTAATTTCACTTGGCCTTTTAAAAAAAATCTGTGAATTGGAAATAGGGCAAAAATAATTGGCCAGGAATAATACTTTTCCTGTAATTTTCCAATGTGACTGGTATTTCAAAGAGATGAATCCCATTTTTATATAGGTTTAAACTCTTTAACTTCAAATTCAAGTTTTCCCCTCATTTACCAAAACTTTTTATACTGTCATGTGGACGTATTTGGGGTTAAATAGAAAGCATTTCTTAATTATTTATACATATATGCTTTGTCATTTTAAATATTGTTTTGATTTATGAATTTTATATAAATTCAAAATAATTAACGCAACACCATTTAATGGTTGGTTCAAATTATACAATTTTTTATTGTTTTTTACAAGGTTTCGAGTCTAAATCTTATTGTTCTATCAAAATATAAATAAATTTTATTATGGTGGGAGAGAGCCACAATTTTTTTTGTATTAGTTATTATTATATGATTAGACACCCTCATGGTCCTATTATTTTATGTTAAATAAAATGATATGCTAGTAATTTTACTAATTATTTATAGGATAGGCATTAGTGTTTGACCTTCTAAATCCATAGATGTATGGTTGTTATCTTAGTGCTTTTATCTATGTATGTACCTATTTTATCAAATAAGCAAATAATTAAACATAAAAGAAAATAACCTTTCCTCTAGTTGAACTTTATCGTTTCATATTTTGTTTCTCATAAATTTTGTATCAGACATTTTTATTCTTCCTTCTTTAACTTGCGCATTGAGGTAGGAAATTAAAAATAGATACTTTTAATTTTAATTCAATCATTGATAACTCTAAATCTTTAAAGAAATAAAGAACAACGCCTTAAACTAGAAACCTTTTATTTATATATCTCATTACTACTTTATTTTAAGATGTTATTTTCTTTTATCGGATATATCTAAAGGGACCTTTACGATATTATTTTAAAATATAGATATAATTATTTGATTACTAATATTTTTAATTAAATTATTTTATTTAATATCCAATGACTCCCCCTAAAAATTTAATCAAGATCCGCCATTACCTCTCAGGGAGAATCCCTGTAGTTAAAAGAAAAAATTGGTGCAATGCATGCATAGTTGCTGGTTTTATATTATTCCAAACACTTATTTCTTGACAAATGACAACCTCGACCATATCAACTCATGACTGACATATATGTTTGCACCAAGAACGCAGGGTTGCGTTGTAGCATTAGCCAATAGCAGGGGAAGGGAAATGAAAAGAAGGAACTGGTCATCCAATATGTAAAAGGATTATCCTCCAAATCTTATGCAAGCTGAACCTTTGTTGACTCTGTAAATGAATCCGTTAATTACCTCTTAAAATGCACATACTCACAAAGTAAGGGATTAAGAATGTAGGCTCTTTACAACATGAGTTTTGTATCACCTAGTTTTTTATGGAAGGAATCAAGAACCAATTTAAGAAAAATCAGAGTGCATAGTTCTAACTATTGACCAGTCCAAAAAGTCACCAATCATATGCTCTGGTGTTCTTCTCTTGGAAAGCTTTGCACAGTATCTGACCATCTACCAGGTGAATGATCACTACTGTTAGATGAGACCTGAGCTTCCCCTCTTGCATCTCTTATCATCTTTAAAACCTCTCTCGTTGTAGGCCTATTTTCTGGCACTAGTGCAACACATGCCATTGCAATGTTCAAAAGAGCTTGAAGCTTCTCTTCAGATGCTTCATTCCCGGAGGCAGGATCATCTCCGGACTCGGTTTCTTCTTCTCGCACCGACCGAACCCAACTAGGAATATCCGAACCATATGTCTGAACAAGGTCTTGGAAGGGTGTTTTGCCAGTCAAAAGCTCAAGAAGAAGGACCCCAAAGCTGTATACATCAGCTGGTTGAGTTTGTGACCTATGAAAGTTACGGCATTCAGGTGCTCTATAGAATAGAGAAGTGGCACTGGGTTCATCCATTGAGTCAGGATTAAGGAACACTGTGAGACCGTAATCAGTAAGACAGGACTCGAAGTCGGAACCCAACAACACATTAGAGGATTTAAGATTTCCATGTGTCATGCCGGGGTGCTGGTGGATATAGAGCAGGCCTGTTGCTAGATCTTCGGCAATTTTAAGGCAGGATGTCCAGTGAAGAGGCTTTCCCCCACCAGATGTTTTTGATCCTGCATCACATTCAGGTCTTCTGTCAATTATTAGTTTGAGAGCAATGTTAAGATGCAGAATTTTTCAATTCACTTGCCAGCATTTAGAAATTATTGGAAGTGTCGTTATTAATTTCACTCATTGCTTATTAGAGGCATATATGGTGCTTTTATAATATTATCTTGGTCTAAACTTCTGGTTTTTCCAAAAGGATCAGTTATATGACAAACACAAACAATTTCAATCACATCATGAAAATCAATTGCCAACACAATACAATAACAACAATGAAGTAGCAAGAGCTCAATGCAATGGATATATGTAAGTCTTAACTCGCATAATTCAAGTACCAGAGGCTAGTTCAAAGGCTTAAACATAGTCTCACTTTATAAAAGGTAAATCCCAAACATATATAATATCACTTGGTCTCACCTTTACCTTCCACTCATATTATCACCATGCATATTTGGCATTATTGGAAGACACTAGTCATACAACATGGTTACTTGCATGAATACTAAAAGTTCACAAGGATTTAATATAGAAAATAAAGCAGTAAAGTGCGTGTGAAGAGAAAAACATTAGTTACAAACCAGCCTAAATACACGTGAGAATCTTGGCTAGTTAATGATTGATTACTTTTTACTCTTGGAGGGTATGATTCCACCAAGATTTCTATGAGAAAAAGAAAGGGTGACTTATTAATTGATTTATTTAATGCTCAGCAAGAAAGTATATTATCGCATCCTTTTACAGAAATAAACAAGGGAGCTGTTCCCTGGGAATAATAATGCTTATACTTTTCTGATAATAAATACTCAACTTTTTGCATCATGCAGAGAAGATAACACTTCTTTTTGCATATATCTACAAATAATGTATGTGACAGAACAGCCTCTATTATATAAACACTTGAGAGAACATTATTTATCCAACATCTTTCTTTCATCTTTACTTTCGAAAGAATTCCCATAAAAGGAATACGGATTCCAGAAGGGGCCTAAATTTTAGAAGGGCCAATTCCAAAACCCAAAAAGTTGAATTTTTCATGCTCAAGATCAGCGGCTAAACTAAATCTCTATTACTATACAGATTTCAAGGTTTCAACTACTATGTTAAAAAGAGAAAAAAAATCAAATTCTAGTAGGATCGTTGTGTTTTGAAATAGAATAGTTTTGAATAAAAACAAGGTAACTTTAGAGCTCAATAATCCATCAATATCATACAACACACTTCTACCATCCATGAATTCCGTTGCTAGGTGGCTGTGCTACTAGGGAATGGAGGGTGAGAAGATTTCCAAATGAATTATAATTTGTTTTTTTAACATAATGATACTGAATTATGGATCAAGTTGACACCGATGAAAATTCTGATTAGATCACTGTACAAGTAAATGGTAGTACACTAAGACACATTCAACTCTTTTTAATATTTCAAATGGTTGAGTGGGACAACACTAGCACGAGGTCACGCTCTTAAATGAGTTGTCAATTTAAGAGCACAACACATTTATAAAGTCTGAAATTACACTAAACAGATCTACAGGGAAAGCAACAACTTTTGTCCTTACTAAACTAAATCTGTGTGAGAAAAGATTAGTGCAGATACATCATTGGAGGCCCCCATTACCAAAAGATAATCATCTTTTATGTCACTTTCAGCCTCCCATTTCAAGACCAAACCACATTCATGTAATAATACTAGCTATATAATTTAAATTCCCCTTCAGACGAAAGATCACTATTTAGACTTGCAATGGATATTAAGCTAATTAATCAGACATTTTACTGTTTTCTTGCGAATGAAGTGTGACAAACAATTACCTTATCCTTGGCATGCCATGGTGTATTAACATTGGATTAAGAGTAAAAATTTGGTGCATACCGTGAATAAGGGAGAAGAGGCTGCCATTGGGAAAGTAATCAAAAACAAGAAGACGTTCCTCTTTAGCCTGAAAATAAGCCCTGAGTGGGACCAAGTTAGGGTGGCGAAGCCTCCCAAGGACCTGAATGTGAGCCCTGAAGTCTTCCAAGCCAGGGTACCTTGCATCCTTCAACCTCTTAACAGTAACTATAAACCCAGATTCCATAACTGCCTTATACGTACTTCCCACAATACCCCTCCCCAATGTCTCCGCCGAAGCCTTCAACAAATCCTCCAAACTGTAACTCATCTCCCGATCCCCTCCTCCGCAGAACACCAATTTCCCTATACCCTCACCTTCCCACGCAAAAACCCCCTCTTTCCCTCCGTTGTTATTACTACCTTCACCCCCCACCGTTACTTCCCCTTCTGCCACGTCACCGCCGCTCTTGCTCCTCGCCGCCGAACCCACCACCCTCTTCCTCCGCCTCTTGCAAATTAACCAAATTAACATTATACATATTGCCGCCGATACCACACCGCCAACGCTCCCCCCGATTATCTTCAACAATTTCGCGCGTTTCGACGTGCTTTTCCCCTTCCTCGGCGGTATCATTGGATAACTTGGGCTTATTAACGGCGGCGACGAAACGCTGCTTCTGCATGCCTTGTGGATCTGCTCGCCGCATAGGTTAGGGTTGCCGGAAAATGACGACGCGTTGAACCGTATCAACGCGGCGGTCACTGGAATCTCGCCGGACAGTTGGTTGTTGGAGATGTTAAGGAACCGGAGTCCGGTTTGGTTGAAACTCGGGATGTGCCCGGTGAACCTGTTGTCTTGCAGGTAGAGGATGTAGAGTCGCCGGAGCTTGAGCAGTGAGGATGGAATTTCGCCGGAGATTTTGTTTCCGGATAGGACGATGACCTTGACGCGGTGGAGGACCGTGACGGAGGCGGGAAACACGCCGGAGAAGTTGTTGTCGTTGAGGAAAACCGATTTGAGGTTGATTAAGGGGGAGAGATCGGGGATTTGACCGGAGAGTGAGTTTCCTTTGAAGCTGAGAACTCTGAGCTGATCCAAACGGTTTAAGATCTTGGAGTCCAAAGCACCGGTTAGGTTGCAGCGTTCCAGAACTAGCTTCCTCACTCTTCCGTTGAAGCAGTCTCTGACTCCGAACCAGGTGCACACGTCGGTTTCTCGCTGCCATGGAAGCTTGTTGAGAACGTCAATGGAGGATTTGAGTTGCAGAAGTGCTTGAGCATCGTCTTCTCTTTGTGGAGCAACAGGTTTAGGGGACAGAAAGAGACAAAGCAGAGAGACAAGAAGAAAAACAGAGGATCTCTCCATGTTAGGAACAGAGCAGAACAGAACAAATTTGTTGCAATTGCGCGCGAGGTGTTTGAGTTTTTTTCACCTGTTTTGGTTCCCCATTATGAGAGACATTGTGCGTGTGTGTGTAGAGTGGTGCTACTGCTACTTTAATGAATGCAGCATATGAGAGTTAGCTGAAATACGGTTGAGACTGGTCTTCTAACTCTCACTTTAAACACTTTAGATCTACCACATGCATTTTCATTTTGCATTTGCATTTGCATTTGATACTGCTACAATCTCACCCATTGGAGTGGGTTTGATTTGAGATAGCTCTGGTTGGGGATCCATGGAATTGGCCTTTGTTTCTCGAAACTCCTCCACAAGGGTCGCAAACACTCACGTGAAATCATCCCAGTACCCGCAGACCACAAATAACCATTCTTTTCCGTTTCTCTATGATTTCTATATTCCTAAACTGCACCACCATTATTAAACAACTCTGCAAGCAAACAAAAACCACTACTGTTGTTTTTTTAATAAAAAGCTTATATTTTGATCCTGTTTTGGAATTAATAAACTAAAACCATGCAGGTAATTTTTTACTTACTTTCTTGGGTTGCTCGTGGTCATGGATTTTAGCAGTTTTTTTAAAATACTTGACTGAAGAGGGATCCAATACTCTTCCTTAGAATCATTGCATTTGCAATGATGCAATAACTACTGAATGGAATGATGAACACTCAAAAAGGGTTTTATTTCAAGGTTTTTTTTGGAATTTTGCTTGGTCAAATTGGGGGGTTAGTATAAAAGACAGTAATTAACAATAGTTGTGTCGTGGCAGTAACACATGGTGTGTGTGTGTGAATGTAGTTTCCAGCTGCTAAAACCTCTATAATCGAAGATCCACCTGTAATGGTCAGAATGGTTTTGATTTGAAGTAGTAGTAATAATTCGAGAGAGAGAAAGGGTTTCTCTGTCTGATCAAAGAGAGAGAAAGAGAGGACAGAAAAGAAACATGCCTCTTTCTTCCTCTGCCGAAGGCAAAGGACCCCTTTTTTTCCCTCAAGAAATTGGTGAACGACTTGAAGGCTAAAGAGAAGAGTAATAAATGGGATTTCACAGAAAAGTAGAGAGATGAGGAAATAAAATAAAATTATACCCACAAAAGAAAAGATAAAAACTCCACACCTGCCACGTGTTGCAATTAAATGTGCAGAGGAAGTAAAAGGAAAGTGAAGTGGGGTGTAGTGTAGATGTAGTTGAGCTCATGTATCAGTAGTACCCATTGACTCTTGCCAGCTGTTATAGGGTGTGTTCCTTTCTTATCCTTTGCTTATAGTATCACGATATAAATGAGATGCGTTTGGGTGGTCTGAAAATTTACGTGTTAGATTATAAAATTATAGGGAAAAGAAGATTTGAATTGCCAAAAGGTCTTGATTTTGTGGCTGTGTTTGGTTGACCAGAGACCAAGCCGAAAATATAGGGCCTATTAATAGACCGTGCGCTCACAATTTGATTATGTACTGGTCATCATAATAAACCATAATAAAATCCATGTATCTTAAGATCATAATGATGCAGGGAAGGGCCTGGCCCAACCACTCCACCTCTTCCATTTTAGGGTTTAAGATTTAATGGAATCCATATGTTAACCTGTTATTTTTTTTTAAAAAAAATAATTTATTAATAATCATCTACATCTACATATAGGGGTGTCCAATTTCGATGTTATCCGTACGAACCCGAACTACCCGATTTTAAAGATAAAAACGGGTCGGTTTGTAACGGATTTTTGGGTAAAAACAGATTATTTAAGTGGTTTATTGTGACTAAGAACGGACGGGTTCGGGTTAAAAAATTAAACCCGAAGATACCCATACCTGACCCACTGTTACTAGGAATATCATGTAGTTATTTCTCTTTACTGATTTATAGATATATTGACGATACTTTTTTTAAGATTAGTCTTTGTGTGGTCAACCTGAAGTCATACATGAGTTTATCATCAAATCATCATATTCTAAATGCATACTTAATAACTTTTAAGCTCTTTTCTAGTACTAGTACAATCTATGATTAGAAAAAAATAATCTAATAGAATTAATTCCTACTGCTTCAATGTTATGTCACTTTCATATTCTATAAGGCGTTGGTTCTAAAACATGAAATACATCATTTTTATATGCAAGTTTTTGCTAAAATTATTTTATACGTAAAAGGTGTTTGGCAAAAAATAAAAATTAAATTTTTTTAAGAAACTTAACCGAAAAACCTGACTGAAAAAATCGAGAACCGCAATTTACCGAACCCAACCAAACCGACTATAGTATTGGGTGAAAATGGGTTATTGTTTGTGTTTTACGGATAACAACAGGTGGACTTAAAAGTAACCGAATCCGACCGAACCCGGTGGATGGACACCCAGCATTAAAGAAAAAGAGAGAAAGGTAATTAAAGAAAAAGAGAGAAAGGTAAACAAGGTGTGCAGTTGGAACGCGAAGATACTACATCTACATCTCCCGAACCCAAAGCCAAACAAAGTCTGGGAAACACTAGTCACTTGCGACTTGAAGATGTTTCCTTGTGCACGAATCGTTTCCGACATTGGTCTCCGGCTTCGTCAAAACCTATGGGTAAGTTTTTGTGGTTGGGGTATTTTAGTCGATAGTGTTTTTGTAAAATGTAAGGGTTAAGGGTGGTGGTGTAGGTTGGTCGAGGTGTGCGTGTGCAGAACATCAACATTGGAGGCGGTGTTGGAGGCGAAATCCCTGATAACAAGCGTCTCGAATACGCTCTTCAGCATATCCATGGAATTGGCCGTTCCAAAGCTCATCACATAGTCTGCGAACTTGGCGTTGACAACAAGTTCGTCAAAGACCTTAGCAAAAGAGAACTCTATTCCATTCGTGAATTGCTTTCCAAGTACTTGATTGGAAATGATTTGGTACTACTCAATCTTTACTTTTGCTAACTCTAATTTCATTTTAATCGCTTAATTCAATTCGATGTTTTTATTCCAGAAAAAATGTGTCGAGAGAGATGTTGCAAGGTTGGCAGGTATTCAATGCTACAGAGGGATTAGGCACGTTGATAATTTACCCTGCCGTGGACAGCGTACTCATACCAATGCCCGCACCAGGAGAGCTAGGAAGACTTTTACTGGATCCAGATAGATAACTACTGCTTTGTGTTTTTCCTCACTTTTCATGTCACCTAATCAAATAAGTTTTTCTTACACCAACTTAATCAGTTGCTTTAAGCTGAATCTGCACCGTTTACATTTGGCATGTTTGTCTTTGCCTTACAAGAATACTGCTTTTGATGAGTTTTATCTAAAATAGTATAGAGACCAAAACAAAAACTTAGTTTTTTTTTAGAGATTTTTAAATTGAAGTTATTCAAAAACTATTTTCTAATTCCTTAGTTAAATTATAGTGGATTATAAGTGATTTATAAAATGTTATCGATTTTGAAAATATTAAAGCCTTTTAATTGTTACAAGTGAGAACGTGGTGCTCTAGGTGTTGTCTATGATTGTTAACAATTATTGTTAATATGAATAAACAAAGATAGGGTGCAATAATTGAACTAATACCAGCAAGCGTGAGGCTAAAGGCAAGAATAAGACAACAAACAAGCAATGATAGAAATTAAGAACACGCAATGGCCCTTCAGCTTTCATTATATTATAGACATATAGTTTAACAATGTACAGAAGCAGTTACTTCATAGAAAGCTGTATAAATTGTGTTGTTTTGTTGGACTCATCATCTGTTGGTGTTACTTGTATGTGATGAGTGAAAGTGTAATTGTTCTTGAGAGGGTGATTAATTTTCATTTCATAGTCACCATGAAAAAGGGTGGCTTCAAGCAACCCATTTTGGTCTGTGGTCCCTGATAGTTTTTCCACCTTCCACTCGGAAATTAGCTTGTCCACAACATCCCCTGCAGGCAAGTTCTTGAAATTGTTATCTGTTAAGCAAATCTTGTAGCAACCTTGAGGTGACCATGCTGTCCACATTACAATGCCTTTAACACTTGGATGGGCGTGTGCTTCTCTAAGAACAAGCTCAAAGTACTCTGTCTGCACAAAATCATAAATGTAAAAACTTTAATAAATAGTGTATGTAAAACACTTTAAGATCACATTTTTTTAAGCATAGATCAGCACAACATAGACAATTTGTCTACCGCACATGCTATTAATTCTGCCACCCACATCAAATAGTTGCATGAAAAGTAAGAAGTCTATCTGTTTTTTCATTTCTCGTTTTCTTTTCTAATTACAAAACTATTATATTATTTTCTGTTTTTAAAAATAACTTTTCTCTATTTTCATTATTTCAAAAAATAGGATAATAGTAAAATGAGAAATGAAAAGAGTTTCTTGGACCAAATGACTCACAAGAATCTTGACAGAAAAACATAACATGGGTTTGGTGTGTGGCTGAAACTTTACCTGCCTAGGTTGACTTGCAACATCTATTTCAGTAATCCAAATTGGGTAGCCGGAGGAGGCAAGATAATCAATGGAAGATCTCATGTAAGGAAGGTTAATACCAGAACTAGGGAAATGGGACTCAAGACCAATTCCAATTGGCAATCCATTATTCCCAGGATAACTTAGTATCTCTTTGAGCTTCTGAATGTACTTTGCAGGGCTTGCTGTACCATCTCTACTATCCTCAATGGTATTAAACTCATTAAGGAACAAAGTGGTTTGTCCATCAATAGAGTGAACCTGATTGAAGATCTTGGCTGAAAAAGTTTGTCCAAGTTCACTTTCAAAGAATGAGAAGTGCAGATTCTCATTGACAACATCCCAAGCAATAAGCTGGTCCTTGTATCTTGACACAACAGATCTCACCCTCCTTTCCACTGCTGAGCTAAGTTGGTTTGGTGAGAGAGAATTAACCCAACTTGGTTGGTAATGAGGATCATCCCAAAATATGTTGTGGCCTCTAACAGCAATGTTGTGCTGCTTTGCAAACTGCATCATGGCATCAGCAACTGCATAGTTTTCCCTGCCTTGAGCAGACTCAGTGCTGTACCACTTCATTTCGTTTGCAAATGTGGTGACTGTGAATCTAGAGGTGAACCAGTTCTGGTATAAATTATTGTTGAGGATGTAGTTGTTCATTGCACTCCCAAATGGAAAGCCTGGCCTCTGCTGATCAAAAGATATACTTGCATTTGGTAAAGGATTTCCTTGTTCATCAACTGCTTTGACTAGTACTTTTCTCTTCCGAGCCTGCCAAATCAGAATTAAACTTACTGCACATTGAATTCTTCTTTTTCTAATCATGTTATAAAGAATCATCAACAAAATATCTCTGGAAATCATGCTCGTGTTTCAATTTAGTAAATTTTGTGGAAATTTTGGGAATTTTCTTCAGTTGTGTTAAGAAATTTCATACCAGGTCCGTTTGGTTCATACTTGAGTTTTTAATTTGGACAAAACTTATATTTTAATCCATTGATTAAACAAAATTTGATTAATATCAAATGATATCTAAATTAATGTTAACTATTTACTACTTCCATTTCATAACTTCATTTTAACAATTGGTCACCGGATGAGTGTATTAGGGGTTGGTTTGGTTCCTCATAACATTTTTGTTTTCATTTCTTGTTTTTATATTTAATTATGAAGTTTTAGGAGTTGTTTTCATTTTTCCTAAAAAGTTTGTAAATGAAACACTAGAAAATTTCCCTTCTCACAATGTTATATACAATTTGTTTGACAATTTTATAATTAAGAATGGAAATGTAAAATATTTCTAAAACCATAAAACCTTTAGTCGGTCCTCACTAAGAATAAAAATGGGATGAGACGGGTTCGATTAATATACAACCTATACTTATTAAATTTGCACGCACTATTAATATTTAAAACAATTATAATAAAAAAGAAAATAACTAATAATATACTAAATATCATATTCTTCTATATAAAATAAATAGGTAGTATATAGGCACTCATTTAGCATATATACAAGTACCTATTGGGAATATATCTACAGACACGAGTTTTTTTTTTTTACAATTCTAATCCTAACCCTCTGTATCCCCCTCCAAGTCAACTGGGCCATTGACATGGTATCATGAACCTTTTTGGTTGGTGTAATTGGGCTGGCTCTATAGTTAATTGTAGAGATCATCAAATAGATCCACTATCCCTAATGGGCCGGCCCTAATGGCCCATACAACTGGTTCTTATATTATTATGAGTGAGAACATTCTTTGTATTTTGTCATCATTAAATAATTGACAATTGCCTTGCAATGCTTACAATCAATCGCCTCTGTCATCATTAAGGCATAAGGTTTACCTTCTCAATGCTTTGATACTGATGAGACCTCCATTGCTTTTCAGTGAATGGTTGTAAGGAAACACTGTCTACCCATATTTCCACCGAAGTATCATTGCTCTGCAGAATTCAACATTTTGAAGAGA
This sequence comes from Clitoria ternatea, assembly GCA_037962975.1. NCBI lineage: Eukaryota > Viridiplantae > Streptophyta > Magnoliopsida > Fabales > Fabaceae > Clitoria > Clitoria ternatea. Next base: position 72,680,386 of record CM075676.1, read on the forward strand.
TCAGAAACTTTGAGAAATTGCTAACAAATAACTTGCATTAAATAAAAACATCTCTTGCTTCCCATTTGATCAATGGCACAGAAATGAGAACAAATTGGTAAATATTATCATGATAAGATCATGTGAAATTCTTGTAGATAAATGCAATTACCAAAAAGTACCTCAAAAACTAGCTCAGCTGGTCCTGATGTATCTGCAGTGAAACCACCCTTAAGCATAGACCAGCATTTAGACTCGGCAAAAATTACACCAGCAAATTTGAATCCCTTGGTTGTTTTGACCACTGCTTTTATGGGAACATTTCCCTCATTCACTTGTATCCAAGCTGCATAATTCCAACCCATTACAAATATAATACAATGACCATATAGATTAGAATGAGATGAAGTGTGAATAATTTATAATTAATATACCAGATAAAGTATAATGATTATCCTTGTGCATGAAAATCTTCTGGGAAACACTATCTCTTGCTTGATCTCTGCTATGGGCTACCACATATTTGTTGCCTAATGATTCTCTATGTTCTATTGTTGCTCCCTCAAATGCAGTCCATCCTTGTAATCCATTATTCAGTTCTGGATTTTGGATGATTCCTCCATTGTACTGAGGCTTATAGGGGTGTGCCAAACACTAAGATTGTAAACATGTAATACCCACTATTAGAATGAATAGTGTTATAATTGAAGGATTAGAAGTGTAACAAAGCTCATTTTCATTAATATATGAAATACTCCTGAAAATATTAATGTATGAGAGAGAGAGAGAGAGAGAGAGAGCTTACTTCAATGGTAGCAGTGTAATCATAGGATAAAGCTTCAACTTCAAAACCTGTGGTGGGAAATGAGTTATTGAAGTTCTAATTAGTTTCACGTACCTTTGTTCATTAATAACGTCAGCAACTTCAAAAATTAATACTATTATATACTAAAACTAGAGGAAACAACCAACATTATACCATTATTCTTAACCTATAACTGAAATGAATGTTTTGGCTCTCATATTGTTAGAAGTTCCATCTTATGATATCATTATAGGAACAGGCAAAGGTAACTTTTTACCCATAACAAAAGGATAATTCTTGATCCATAAGAACCGGAAAGAATGCTCTGACTGATACCATGTTAAAGGTTCCATTCCAAAACCAATTAGCAATAATTAAAATGACTCAACAAGTATTTAAACCATGCGAAATATTATGAGGCAAATGATGTGGGACTTTCAACACATATCATGATTAAAAATGGTTTGAATGACCTAACAAATATTTAAAACATACGAAATATTATGAGGTAGACTATACTTTCAATACCAACTTCATAATAACTGAGTTAAAATCTCATTTTAAAATTTAATTCACCTAAATTTTTATTTAAAAGAAAAGACTGGGTTTAATTTTAATGCATTTTACATGTAATTTTTTTAAAACCATCTTCCAAATAAAAGTTGTCAAAAATTAACTTTTAATTTAAATATTATAAAAGTTAATCAACTTTAAGGATACATCGACTTATAATTAGCTGGATGGTATAAAAAATTTACCCTATTAACAGATTTCAATTAAATTCATAAATTATAATCTTTTTCTTTTGCCCACAACTCACAATTAGCTGAAGTGTGTTTGTTCTTACCTAATTAATACGCGCGCACACGTGTAACCAAATGGAACATTTTTTCATCTAAAAAATATAGCATTTTTTATATCATAAATGAAAATTAATCTTTCAACAGCAATTCATTGCAATTAACTGAGATTGAATTGAGGAAATAAATGACAATGTTCACTTTTTTTTGCTGAAACAAGAATGTTCACATTAAAGTTCAGGTTTTCTTTGTTTTCTTCTCTCGTTTTTTCTCTGCATCCTTTTTTCTCTATTATCTGGAAAAAAAAATCCTCACTTAAAATCCACCGTAACTCTTATGCTACTTATAGTAGATGTCCCCCAATTATAAGGAAAAAAATAGATTTTAACCAAAAAAAATGCTTTTTGGTATATTGAAAAGAACCAATAAAAAAATGTTTTCTTTTATTTATGCACGCATCTTTTAAAAAAATCATTAGATGCGTTATTAATAGATGTTGTATTTTTCTAAAATACCATCATTAATAAATAAGAATATTATTGAAAAGTAGCAATCATCTTTCTCAAACTCTTCAAAGAAACTATTATTTTGAAACAAAGGTTAAATATACTCATTTTGTTCTTTTATATTTAGCGTAATTTTGAAAGTAATCTATTCTTTTTTATTTCTCATTTTAGAAGTTTAAGAAAATATTTATTAATTATTTTTCTATTATATATTTTTTCTTTACATAAATTACTATAATAAAGATATGGAATAAATGAGAAGAGAAAAGTACAGGTCTAAACTAAGAAATTAAATGGTAAAATTATATATTTTTTAAAACTATTTAATAATTTTTTAATATGTGTTTTTTAAATTTTAAATTGCATAAAATATAAAGTAACAAATGAAGCAGATGGAGTAATTAGGTGATTAATTGCAGTTTGTGTCTCCACCTATATTTTTAAAATTTGGGCAGGTACCTACCAATTCAAGTGAATTGGGGTGCAAATTAAAGAGATGGTAACAAATAGTAAAACCAAATCAATTATCTGGTCAATCAAGATTCAATTGATTTCATCGAGTCGATCTATTTTGGTTATAATAAAAATAGAAAAACACTTAAAGGGTGTGAAGTAAAAAATAAGAAATATATTTAACAAAAGCAACCATTCGATTATTTACTTTCATAAAATATATTATTAAACTTTCCATTGTAGCCTTTATATATTTTTTAAAATGAATTTTATGCTAAAATTATAAATGGTTAATATTTTAAATAAATAAAATTAACTAAAAACATATTATTATTGTTGTTGTTGTTATTATTATTATCCGTAAAAAAATTTAGCTTGCAATTTGTATGACAAACTACTTTTACAATAAATCGGTAAAATGAGTTAAGGCAGTCAGGTCAACCGACGTTGGGCCAGACTAGCTTTCTATCCTGTAATCCCACTTGGAATCAACCCATTTAAGCCAACCAAGAAATGAATCACTGGCTCGTTGGCCTGTCATATTAAAAATAAAATAGAAACATTAATTTAGTAATTATTTTAATACTTTTGTACATTTTTTAAAAAAATCATTGTTTTTAATGGGCTATAAATAAAATGGATCACTAAAAAAATCATCCAAAAATTATTTTTATCAAAAAACTAATTTTTAATAAAATATTTTTAAAACAAATGAAAAAATAGAGATGGTCACCTAAACAGGTTGGACCCTAATTCGGCGGTATTTAGGTGGGGATGAGTCATATCCAGTCTACTAACTCACTTTGTCATCATTTGTATAGATCATGATTCAACGACTACCAAAATGTTAGAGGAGAGAGAATATAACGCAATCGTAGTAGTTATTGTTTAGAAAGAAAATGAAATTGTAATATAATATAAAAATATTATTACAATTTTTTGTTTGATAGAAAATTTAGTTTAGATAGATTGAATTTCAAATTCACTAAAATTATAACATATCTTAAGACTTAATGAACGTTTATGTACATCCTTACAAATTACACAATCAATAAAATTTAAATTAATATAACCTTATCGACATAAATTCAATCCTAAATCAACTAAAATGATATTTGTTGCTTTTAATCATTAATTGTAGTTTATTGCACTAAAGTACAATCTTCCAATTTGATAGGAGTCCATTCCAAGTTGTTGGTTCTACTTTTAAAGAAGATGTTGGGCGTAACTCATTAAAAATGGGAAAACTAAGAATGAACAAATACATGCAAATTAAATAGATATACTTTGTTGGTGTAAATTATACAGAGAAGTTAATTATAGTTCTGGTGAGTAGTGATTCATGGTTGTGACAGATCCATGGCAAAAGTGTGAATTACAGGGAAAGAAAACAAACCTGGGAAAAGGAAGAGACACAGCAGAAGGGCTAGACTCATATTTTTGTTTCCAACCTGCAAATTATAAGCTACATTAACACTGTTTCAACTGATACAATGTTGAAGAATTTGATAAATTTTCAGATGTTACCAACAACACTGGAAGAAGACTCTGGAGAGAGGAGTGGTGATCTCATCAACTGAACCAAAGCATTGTTTTTATAAGCACAAAGCAACAATATGTATACGCAATGCATTAATTGACAATGTTACCTATTCAATTCAACCGTAAATCCTTTTGAACACTAAGAATAAAAACGCACCTTAATTTTCGTTTGAATTTTCACAACTTGTTTTTCTCTCGATTCTCATTTAATTACTAGATTAACTTTATATTTACACTATAAACTACTGTAATACATGCATGGATTTTTTGTTTATTTTTAAAATGAGTGATGATTTATTTAAAGAAAAAGTTAAGTGTAGAATGTTAGCATTAAAACGTGTCCTCTTTATTTAACACATTCCATTAAAATTTAAAACCATATAAAATTATTATAAAAAAAAATCAACCAAACTTTCATAGAATTGGATTTTATACGATTTGAACTTTTTTTTATATCATTATACGATTTGAACTTAATACCACGTACAAGTTAATTAAATTATTTTTTAAAAGTATTCAGCAAAAAAAAAAACTTTTTTAGTTAATCTATTTTTTATTTTTTTTTGAAGTTTATAACCTATATGTTAATAGAATAATGGCAGTCAAATTTAATAAATAGTCTTGACTCTTGAGTTCGATTATTTTAAAGATATAACTGTAACCTTGGTTATATATATATATAACCTTGTTATAGATAAAGTTTTTTTGCCACAATATTTTTCATGTAAAAATTACATAAAAGTCGTATCAGTTGGAATAAATATTAAAGACATGTTTTCTATAATATTGTTATTTTCTAAAACATTTTAAATTAAATAAATGCATACTAAAATAATTTTACACATTTTTTTACATCAACCACGTATAAACATGAAAGTATACATAATTTAACACGGTGAATAATAGAATATCAATAAATTAATTAATTATATTTTAAGTTAATTTTAAATTAGTTAAAATAAATTTATAATAAACTTAAAAAGTAGCATTGAAAGTTATAGACTTATTACAGTGATGAATGTTCCTACAGATAATTAGTCTTGTCATTAATGTACGTCATAAATATGGAATTTTGTCTATGTACATTATCAAATATGGATATGAGTTATAATTTAAAAATCAGGTTATAATCTGTTATAATCAAATCAAACGTATAAATAAGAAAATGAGATCCATTGATTCTCAGAGCTTTGGTAATATTTCAAAAACCAGCTAATAATTTGGTTTTTAGATTATAATTTAATTATGATTATTATTTTTGACAACTTTACCCAAATTAGAGTATAATTTTAAAATCAAAATATAATTAAAATCTGAAATTTTTATAAGTTAATAGACTATTCTTATTCTATCTCTATTAATTAATTAATTTAAATATATATCATATCTTTTTATAATTTTACGTACAAAATAGTTGATTTATTCAAACAATCTATTAAATTATCTTATAATCATTCTCACTTAATTAACACATCCAAATTTATCCAAATTTATATGCAATAATTAAATATATCTATAAATACTTATTAAAGTAATTTATAATTATAATCAATTTCAAACATATTCTTTAAGTTGAAATGAATTATGTATAAAGTATTTTATATTCATAAAAAGGTATTTAAAATCATTTGAAATGGGTATTTTACACCTTTGAACACATAGATCAACTAAAAATAAATTATTCTAAAGTAATTTAAGTTCTCGAGTTTAAATCTAGTTAGGCAAGTAATTATATTAAAACTGAGTTGGTAATTGAGATAAAAATGAAAGAGTTTTTATCATTAAAAATCCAGCAAGGAAAAGTTAATTTTGTAATTGTCTTTTTATTTTTCTTTTATGATTTTGTGTAATGTGGGTTTGGGTTTTATTTTTCCTACTTCTATCTTTAAAAAAGTTGGGGCGAATTTGGAGCAAATTAAAATAAGGTAGATTTAGAATTTTAAAACTTATTTCCGCCCTTTCGGGGAAACTTATGGGAATTTTCTAATACTCTATTTTTTCTTTCATTTTTATAACTTAAATATATAATTTCAAATAAATTATACATATCTAGGTCATTTAATTGACATCATTATATATAATAAAAGTAACCGCACAATACATTAAATATTATTACTATTTAATACAAATCTACAATATTCAATATTAATTATATAATAATTTAAAATCAGATTCTAAATATTATTAGATATCAATACATTGAGAATACACTATACACTTTTACTTCAAGTACCAATTTAAATTTTATAGCTATTTATTATTTCAAATTTCAATTGAAATTTTCAAAATTTTGAAATTTTAATATAATATATAGAAATTTTGGAATTAAAATTAAAATTTCTAAATTTTAGCATAATAAATACAAATTTAGAAATTCAAACTAAATTAAATTTATAACTATTAAAACTTTGAAATTTTAACATATTTTAATATAATATATAAAAATTAAAATTATATTTACAAATTTGAATTTCATGAAAAGCTACAATTAAATTTTGAATTTGTATATTGACTAGACTTAATATTCTTAATTATTCTAATTATAAATTGATTAATCACACGCAACTCGTTAAATGTTATAACTATCTAATTTAAATCTACAATATTCAATATTAATCATGTAATAATTTAAAATCAGATTCTCAATATTATCAAATATCAATATATCGAGAATATACTATATACTTTTATTTCAAAAATATACTGTACCCATTTAAATTCATAGCTATTTTTTATTTTGAATTTTAATTAAAATTTTCAAAATCTTGAAGTTTTAATATAATATATAGAAAAATTGGATTTAAAAATTAAAATTTCTTAATTTTAATATTATAAATAAAAATTTTGAAATTCAATCTAAATTAAATTTATAACTATTTAAACTTTAAAATTTTAATATATTTTACTATTATACATAAAAACTAAAATTATATTTACAAATTTGAAATTCCTAAAAAGCTGCAATTAAATTTTGAATTGATATATTGACTAGACTTAATATTCTTAGTTACTATAATTATAAATTTAAGAATCATCATTTATATAGTAAAATGAATCACACGATGCATTAAATGTTATAACTATTTAATTTAAATTTACAATATTCAATATTAATCATGTGATAATTTAAAATCAAATTCTAAATATTATCAAATATCAATATATTGAGAATATACTATATACTTTATTTCAAAAATAGATTGTACCCATTTAAATTCATAGCTATCTATTATTTGGAAATTTAATTAAAATTTTCAGAATTTTGAACCTTTAATATTATATATATAAATTGTAATTAAAAATAAAAATTTCTTACTTTTAATATAATAAATATAAATTGTGAAATTAAATTTATAGTTATTAAAACTTTGAAATTTCAATATACTCTAATATAATATATAAAAATTAAAATTATGTATACAACTTTAAATTTTATTAAAAGTTACAATTAAATTTTGAATTAATATATTGTCTATTCTTAGTTACTGTAATTATAAATTGAGAAATAAAAATAAAACTAACTACATTATCATTTTTAGTTATTGTAATTTTAATTTTGAAAATTTTAATATAATATATAATACATGAATATTTTTAAATTCATTGTAAATTAAATTTGAAAGTATTAAAATTTTGATATATTTTAATATGATATATAAAATAAACATGAAAATTCTTTACAAATACTAAATTTTATGATTATATATTATTTTAAGAAAATATTTAAAGTTATTGCTTTCATTTAATTATAACTATAAGTGAAATTGATGAAATTATAGGGACGGGTTTGGATGGGTAGTTACTTACTCACACCCACCCTCATCCCCGTTAAAATGAGGATGGTTTTTGTCTATCCCTAATCAAAACGAGTTTTATCCATCAAACTCAGAGACAAGACGCAATGTCTATATAAGTTTGGGTACAGTTGTCGTGTCTACTTTGAAGTTACCCAACTTTTTCTAAGTGGAATGTTGTCTCTTGTAACATAGGCAGAAGTAGATTAGATCATTCCTAAGTCTATCTAGGTTAGATTTATCATGTTAATTGGCTATACTTAGATTTTTTTAAGAGGTTTATTTAATTAAATAGGTAAGGTCATAAATGGACTTTCAAAAGAGAGTATGAAACTTATTGGGTTAAGTTGACCGATTATGTGTTTTTGGATTTCTCCTATATATCCCCATCAAACGCAATGACTAATCCCTTATTGAAGTTATACTCACATGAACAATTGTTAAATATCCACAAAATGACATTCCATTTCCACCAGTGGTCTGCTTTGTTAAACATACATATTTAATACACTTATAACATAATAATGTATATAATTATAATACTTTTTAAATATTACATTCATATAAAAGTTTAATTTATGATATAAAAATAAGGAAGCCCTAAGATTATATTTGACGTGTTATGTTTGGTTGGACAATTATTAATTTATATGCATTCATTGTTTAATTTTCATTTTACATATGCTTAAAACAGGCTTTTTGGTCTGTTTGGGTTAATAGGCCACTGACTTACTCAAGTTAAAAGCTAATTGACTTGTTTACAAGACTTCTTAGTAAATAAACCTTAAAAGGACTATCTAGTCTGGCCTGGCCTATTGTCAAATCTAGTCAAACCTATCTTAAAAAAGCCTTAAGAAAACCTTCAAAATTTTGATAGACCAAACTCAAGCCTGGTAAAATTTGACTCACCTTAACTTATTTCTATCCTTATTTGTCAAGTATTTTTTATGCCTTGAGTTTTCTTTATGCGTGGTACATCACTAGTTAAAGAAAGTATTTAGGGAAATATTAAAAGGGTTCTTTCTTTTTACTCATCGATCAACTCTTGTGATATTTATCTTTAGATGTAATCATTTTTTATCATTTCATATTTTTTTTCTTAATTACAAGCTCTTCAACTTCACTTTCTATCATTGAAATTTAGTTAGTGTAGTATGAGTTGAGGTGTTAAGTTCTCCAAATGTACGTTTCAAAAGCTTAAACTTGTGTGATCTATCCTCACTAGAATGGAGCTTGAGTGAAACTAAGTGGAGGTCTGAACTGATTAATGTCGAAGAATCAATAGATGAGTTATGATTAGAGGTGAAATGTTAATCAAACCAAGAGGTAGTTGGTTCTTTCAAAATGTTTTGAGCTGCAATAATTGATTTGACATTTAGGAGTAAAGCACTTGTCAGTGTAGCCACAGGAATGGTACAAAATTAAGTCAACTTTGAATACTACATATGACCTTAAAATTATAACTTCCAAGGTCATACAATGAAATGATTGGGGATAAGTTTCATCATCGGGAGGGAAGCATACGGGTCACCATGTAAGGTTGCTGGATGATTACTCATTGATAAAGGGGGTGGAGGTACAAAGAGAACTAGAAGGTTTGCCTAGAAGCGACCACCCTTGAAAGGGTTTTTGTTTGATGTTTTGACTAGTAAAAAAACTATGATTCTACGAATAATGCTAAATAAAACAGAAGAAAATAAAAACAAAAATCTTAAGTGAAAACTCATTTATTTTTAGTTTGTTTGTGTATGACTAGTGGTGATCTATTATTATTATTATACAAAATTAAATGTATAAATATTATGACTATATAAACTTATATCTATGAATAATGGAACTATAGGATTTTTCTTCCGTATTGATCTAGTTTGTTAAACGTTGGTTCAGTTAAGACTGAACTCATGTTTTAGCTCAACCAGTAGATAAGAATGGAACTAACTTTAAGTAAACAACCTATTTTTGTCAAGCATCACACCTTATAAGTCCATACTATTCATAAAGAGTATTCAGGTGGATGTGTGGATATTCTTGGTCTAACCTAGCAAACTAGTTCAAAATGATTAAGTTTTTTTAAAAAAATTGGTTTCATTTCTAAAGAAATGGTGTATGTTTGAAAGTTAACTTAAACTCTATCCACGGTACATCCGAGAGGGTTACCTTGGTGTGTTCACTAGTGTTCTTATGAGGATTTGACATCTCAGACTCTTCGTAAAAAATGGAAACTATGTCATCCTCTTATTAGTCTGTCATGTTTGCGACTATTTTTTTTCCTAGGTTCCCTTAGGGTTTTTTCAATTTGAGAGTCAAACAAGAATTGCTTAATTGGTAACTTGTATCGCATGCATTGGAACATTTAACATCAATCAATAGACTCACACGATAATTAATAAGTATTCAAGAATATACAAACAAAATATATATAACAATTATAAATTAAAGCAAAAATACTTTATAGAGATAGCTTTACAAAAATATTGTTTACTCTATACACAAGTCCCCGAGAATGACACCGAAAACTTGATGATCGTGTAAGGTTTATAAAATTCATTAATAAGCACGCCGAGTGTCATGGTAATTTTGAAAGAGAGTAAGAGTGTGAAATCCACATGGACTTGTAAGATAACTTGGACAATAAGTAAAAAATATTTACAAGGTAACAACTGAAAAAGCTATAAACATAATATACAAAAAGTGGTTAGTCGGTAAAAACAATGTTAAGAGTGAATAACAAAAAATAAGAGAAATAATAAATAAAAACGGTGTTGGCACAAAGTTTCCTTTTGCTCCTTAAAGAATTACGCACACCCTGTTAAGCATACTTGCACATTTGATAGTTAGTCATAAGAATATTCATTAAACTCAATTTCTCAATATATAGATTCTAATTCTCCTAAGTTTAAATTCTTAGACAACTTAATAGAGCATGTTATTCAAATGGTCTTTTTAGCAACTAAACCCCTTGAGCTATATTCTTAGAAAAAAATAAGAAGTTAGGAATCCTTCTCATTTTCTAGTTTTAAGAAATGCTTCCTGGCGACGATTATTCCTTTGTTATCATGCAAGTAACTTGATCGGGCTTGAAGTTGGATTTGGTTGAAAGGTGTGTGCGCTCCAATGTAAGAGATATGATATAGGAAGTTATAGGGCTTTGGTGTTACCTTTATGACATTTACAAGAATACAAGAAGGTCTTATGTTGATGTGGTATGTAATAGTTACGGGCTAATGCCTGAGGTACTTGCATAAGAGCCCAAGAAACCAAAAAGGGCGTGTCTCGTAAAGCTTCAAAGATGCCCAAGTCAGTGTATGTTGGGGATATATATATAAATATTAGAGCAACCAGTATCAAGAGTTTGAGAGATAAGAATGAGCGTACCTTGAGCTTGTGTGAGGGGGCTTATTTATATTTGAGGATGTGTACAGAGAAATGATCGCTTTGTCAATAACTTCTTTAGATTTGTAGGATCTTGATGAGTGACGTGTAAAGTAATCTGAGGTACACTAAGTTGGTCAGGGTATCGAATCCAGGGTGCATTAAGTTGGATGGGGTCACTGATTCGAGGTTAAGATCAAATCCAAAGTACATCGAGTTAGACAATGTCACTAATTTAAAGTTAATGTCAAATTCGGGGTACATAGAGTTGGAGGCAGGTAGGATGCCGAGGTTAAGCCCAAATACATGGTATGCTGAGTTAATTCAGGGTGTGGTCTAGCTCTACATGTATTAATATATAATGTCCGAATCATGACTATCTATATGCATTATCCTAACAAGTGTTTCCCAACGATGGTGTTAACATAGAATTCATGCAATTTCTTCTCTTGGAAGAAAACATTAAACATGAAGATAGAAACTACCATTAATGAAAATAACAAGCATACATAATATATCAATACATAGATTTTGATGGGAGATTCATTACACTTAATCTCAATAAAAAATGCATAGATACACATTATCATATGGACTATTCCCAAAAATAAGAGATGCTACACAAAAACGTTACAAAGCTTCATAACTTGCACATATTTGACCTTTACAATGGAATGGGCTGCTTTTGTTACATCACACCAAGTGCCAAAACTCTTTGGGGCCTTAAAGAATAAAGGATAAGGAAACAGAGATGATAACTTAGGTGGTGTTTGGTATGAGGGATCTTTGAACTTTCCTGAGAATTCAACTTAAAATATTTCCTTACCTATGTTTGGTATGAGATAAACGAAATATTCCGAGGAATATAAAATTTCCAAGAAACTTAATTATGAAGAAATTAAAAACTTCACTTTCCCATTTCAATAGGTGGGTATCCTATATATTGATGGGAATAAAAAATTTTAAGACAAAAATGCCCCTATTTTCTTCCCAAATCCTCATAAGACAAAAAGATTCCCAGGTAAGATTTTTAATACTAAACACGGGAATGAGAGAAACTAAAAATATTTTCGGGTAAGTTTTTTTAATACCAAACATGGAAAATAAGTTATCCAGGAAAGACATTCCCAGTAAACACATTCCTGGGAATCTCACTTAAAAAGATCCCTCATACCAAACACCACCTTAGGGTTTACTCCGATTTTTCCTTTTAAGCTACACAAAGACTGATCCGGTCCCAACACCGGCCCCCAAGAGTATAGTTTTAATGCTTTGCCAGATCAGCATTTCGAATAGAAGAAGTACGTTTCAAATTCCCTATAACTACTCTTATACGGGGTACATACCTTAAAGACGTACTCACCACTCCGCCAAGAAAGCGATTTAGTTAGGCGGAATATGTCACATCTTATTGTGTAAGTATCTTTTAAACGAAGTTCATGCCCAAAAGGACATTCATGTTACTCCGCCAAGGCATGTGACTCCGCCAAGGCATGTGACTCCGCCAAGGCATGTGACTCCACCAAGGCTTATTACTCCGTCGAGGCCTATTACTCCGCCAAGGCGGAAAGTATTAAAAACTTGTACACATGTACATAAAGCACTTCCAATGCACACTACTCCGCCAAGCCATAGGCTTAACACAGGTGAAATACTAAAATCCTCATATTGCGAGCGAGCCCATACTTATAACCCCGGCACGAGATTGACTCTGTCTTGAGAGGTTGAAAATGGGAAACACATTGTCACGCATAAGAGGGAACAACAAATAAAATAATGAAGCATTAACGCTTTCCAAGTAAGTGGAAATACCCACTACAGTGATGGTGCTTGTAAACGGCGCATGGGCCCACTACCTTTCTTGCATTATGCCTGAAAACAAGGAATGGGTCCTACCAATAATAGAGCACCAGTAACAGGTATATAAACTTCAGCAAAAAGGTATACGGGGGGGAACCCTTAATTCTGAACCTTATACTCATACTTGCATAGTTCTCTTGGATTTGCTTTCTAAGTCTGAATGGTATTTCTGAATACTGACTTGAGCGTCGGAGAATAATTGCAGGTACAACCAACAACTGTGTCAAGGCAAAGGAGGCTGTTCCAGGCAGACTACTATACCGCCACAGAGTGCATTGTACTACGCCCCTGTATGCAAGAGTACTCCGTATTTGTATCTGTATAAAGACCTCTTCATATCAGATTTCATATAACTTATATATTCTGAATTGTTTGGCAATCACACCTTTACACCCCCCTTAAAGAACAGTTCATTGGCACGCCTAGTGGGACCTGTAAATTTGGTAATCCCACAATCCTTGATCAATTCCCATTACGTTCGTTATCAATGGAAAGACCAGGACCAGAAGTGCAGACTGAGGATTCCCCTCCACGCAATCCTAGACGTCTAAGCTTCAACAGCGATATTCACGAAAAGGCAACGCATGTTGGCTCTCCAGATCCAAGAGATGACATGATCAGAATGTTGAGGGAAGAAATTGCAGAGCTTCGACGTGAAAAGGCGAATCCCATGCATGAGAAAGCCGACCCTGCAAAACAGCCGCAACACGAATCACATGTACAGGAGGAATCGAGTACCCCAAGTTATTCTCGCATCCCTACTTACATGGAAGAGCAACGAAGCCTTCCACTTGCAAATGCCCATCATCTTGAGGGAAAGAGAATCGTTTCAAATACATCCCCCTCGGGGTACAAGATGAGTGTCCCATTTTCTAAAAGACTCATGAATGCGCATGTCCCCAGACATTTACAAACTATGCAACCCATTTCCATAGGAAAATACACCGGGGAGACAGATCCTTCTAAGCATTTTGGATGCTTACATCTATGAGGCTATGTTCTTAGGTGCTGAGGAAGACGTCATGTGCAGAATGTTCCCCAGGACCCTCACAGGTGAAGCTCTTAGCTGGTTCAAGAGTTTACCTTTAGGCTCCATTGATTCATGGGAAGACTTGGCCACAGCTTTTGGCAGCCACTTTGTAATCTCTAGGGATACGCCTAGAACCTCCCATACCTTGGCTCAGATTAAGCAAGGTGATAAAGAACCTTTAAAGGATTTCCTGAAGAGATTTTATAAAGAGGCAGCCATGGTCCCTGACTTAACAGAAGCAATCCAGCTGCATATCCTCATCGAGGCCATGCAGCCGAAATCTCCCTTTGCTTTGTCTTTGGCAAAAGGACCTCCATCCACCATGGAAGAGTTTCGCAGAAAAGCATCCAAGTACGTAGGTATTGAGATGCACTTGGAAGCAACTGCAGCTCGCAATAAACCACCTATTTCAGCTCCACACCATGACAAAGATAAGGATAAATCATCCAGGAATAATAAGTTTCCTCAGAAAGATAAGGCAGGGGGCCAACCCTTCAAACAGCAAGATAGACGTGTTTTCAATTTCGCTCATTATGCGCCCCTTAACACGACATATGAACAAATCTTGCGCGAAGTAGGATGGACTACACTCAATGTTTACGGGATCCAACGCCCACCTCCACTCAGGCGCGGTGGGAATCCAAAGAAATATTGTGAGTTCCACGAGTTAGTTGGCCATACCACGAAGGAGTGCAAGCAACTCAAGAACACTATTGAGGTGCTTATCCGTGAAGGCAAACTAAAATACTATTTGTTTAGGAGTAAATCTCATGATGAGCCAGAGAGGTCCGAGAAACGACCTCGTGATCGTTCTCCAGATCCCGATAACACTCGAGAGCCAAAACATACAGCAGCAACAGAAAAACAAAAGAGTATTATTCTGGAGACCGCCCAAAGAGAACCAAGCCCTGAACCTAAATCGCGGGGCAAAAGGCAGGTGGTAGATATGATTGCTGGAGGCTTTGCAGGGGCGGACTCTCAATCACAGCGAGGAAAAACCACCACCGTATGATCTTAACGGTATGAGGCAAGAGCAAAGAATATCGCCTATTCAGGAACGGGATACAGACTCCACCTATAACCTTCACATACGACGATTTTGGCCCTACTATTCCTGAAGGAGATGACGCAGTAGTGATTATTGCAGCAATCGCTAATATGGATGTAAAACGCATCCTAGTTGATCAGGGAAGTTCCTGCGACGTTATCTTCTATGACTGTTTTAAACGCATGGGATTAACTGATACAGATTTGCAGCCATATACGCAGGACCTTACAACCTTCAATGGCGCCAAACAGCCACCAAAGGCTACTTGGACACAAGAATTACTTTTGATGGCGAACCTGGAGCAAGGACTGTGAAATCCAGGATTCTCGTCATTGATGTGAAATCTCCATACAACGGCATCATTGGTCGGCCTACCCTGTATGCCATGGAAGCCATCGTTTCAACCCCTCACTTGTTAATCAAGTTCATTGATAAAGATAATCAAGTCTCATCTGTAAGGGGCGACCAGGAAATGGCTCGCTATTGCTATAATTTGAGTCTTAACATGGTGAAGCTTGAAACCATGTCTAAGAAAAGAAAGTTGAATGAAGGAAGTAGCGCGGCGGCGTCCGTCAATTTAGTGGATCTTGACCCCAGGGCGGAGTCTTCTGTAGATCCACTGAACCCTTTGAAACCAACTCCAGATGATGGCTCCAGGTCTATTGTTTTGGGTAACACCCCGGAACAGATTACAAACATCAATGACAAGCTTGAAGCTAGCATGGAGGCAAAACTAATTGCACTTCTCCATGAGTATAAAGAAATTTTCGCTTAGACCGTCGCAGATATGCCTGGCATAGATCCCAACTTTTGTTGTCACCGGTGTATCCTGAAACCAAGCCTGTAGCACAAAAGAAACGGCGTATGGGTCCGGCAAAATAAAAGGCTGCTTGTGAGCAAACAGAGGAACTTCTCAAGGTAGGGTTCATCAGGGAACTCCGTTATTCCTCCTGGTTGTCTAACGTGGTCATGATACAGAAAGCCAATGGCAAATGGCGTATGTGTATAGACTATGTTAATTTGAATAAATGTTATCCTAAGGATCCATACCCTCTCCCCAACATTGATAGACTGGTTGACGATTCTTCAGGATATAAGTATCTATCTTTCATGGATGCTTACTCCGGTTACAGCCAAATTCCAATGTGTGAAGAGGATCAAGAGAAGACAACGTTTATTAATGATAAAGGAGTCTTTTGCTACAACGTCATGCCATTTGGGTTAAAAAATGCCGAGGCAACCTACCAGCGCATGATCAACAAAGTTTTTGAGGGTATGCACACAAAGCTGGTAGAAGTCTATATTGATGATATTATTGCCAAGACCCCGGAAGGCGGAGACCATGTTGAAGATCTACGTCTCATTTTTCGACGCCTGCAATAATACGACATGAGGCTCAACCCATTGAAGTGCACATTCGCTGTCCCTGGGGGTAGATTTTTGGGCTTCATGTTAACACAAAGAGGTATAGAGGCTAATCTTGATAAATGTTGTGTTATCCAAGAGTTGCAGAGCCCCAAAACACTGAAAGAGGTACAATCCCTCAACGGCAAAATCGCTGCTCTAACACGTTTCATGCCAAAAATGGCTCATCGCTCTCTTCCCTTGTACAAAATGCTAAAAAAAGACAAGAAATTCAATTGGGGCCCAGAGCAAGAGGCGGCGTTCCAAAGCTTAAAAAATGTCTTGGCCAGCCCTCCGATCCTGGTAAAACCAAGCCCAGGTGAGCAACTCATCGTTTATTTGTCTGTTTCAGATGAGGCTTTAGGAGTGGCTCTGGTCAAAGAGACAGTTGAAGGCCAACGACCGGTATACTTCACCGGTAAAACATTGCACGGTGCAGAATGCCGTTATCAGAAGATTGAAAAGGCAGCGCTTGCAGTTGTTTGGGCTTCACGACGCCTAAGACCATACTTTCATGCCCATCCCATCTTGATTCGCACAGATTTACCACTTCGTACTATACTGTTCAAACCAGACCTAGCTGGAAGAATGATCAAATGGGCCGTAGAACTCTCTGAATTCGACATATCTTACGAGCCAAGAACTGCTATCAAGGCACAAGTTCTAGCAGATTTCGTAGTTGAGTTAACAGGTTCTAGCCCAGATGCAGATCATTCACACTGGACGGTATACGTTGATGGGTCTTCAAATAGCAAAGGATGCGGGGCAGGAATTGTTGTGGAAAGTGATGACGGGGTACACCTCGAAATTTTATTGCACTTCACCTTCACTACGTCTAACAATCAGGCGGAGTATGAAGCCTGCTTAGCCGGACTCAGAGCAGTACAGGATATTGGAGCCAAAACTGTCACCTTATGCAGTGATTCTCAATTAGTCATCTCGCAAATTCTGGGCGAGTATCAGGCTAAAGAACCTTTGCTGCAACAATATCTAAACTGCGTCAATGAGTTAAAGCAACACTTTGATAAAGTCTCTTTCAAACATGTACCCCGGGAAGAAAATACACGTGCTGATATCCTCTCCAGGTTGGCTAGCACAAAGAAGGCTGGAAGCACAACTACGGTCGTACAAAGTACCTTGGCGGAGCCAAGTGTTTCCTTTCCTTCTTCAATGTGTATGATTAGAAGCCGCTCCTTTGATGACGATTCCTGGGTAGCATCGATAGTCGTTACCTTGTTAATGGACAATTACCCACGGATGATCTTGAACGGCGGAAATTAAAGAAGGAAACACCTTATTATACACTCGTTGACGGACAGTTATACCGCCGAGGAATTTCTGTTCCTTACTTAATATGCATAAACGAAAATGAGGTGCAAGCTGTTTTAGAAGAAGTCTATGAAGGGCAGTGTGGACACCATCCGGGGGCGCGTAGTCTAATGCGAAAAATACTCAGGGCTGGGTATTGGTGGCCCACCCTGAAGCGTGACTCCGCCTCGTATGTTCAGAAGTGCGATCAATGTCAATGATTCGCAAACCTTCATCATACTCCGGTGGAAGAAATGTCATCATCAATAACGCCTTGGCCTTTCTATCAATAGGGCATGGATATCTTAGGTCCATTCCCAACTACGCCTGGCGGTATCAAATACTTGATAGTTGGTGTTGATTACTTCACCAAATGGATTGAAGCAGAGGCAGTGGTGCACATTACATCAGCCAAGGCTCGTAGATTCGTATACGAAAATATCATTACACGTTTCGGAGTCCCTGGACGCATAGTCACTGATAATGGCACCCAATTCACAGATCGTAAGTTCACTGAACTCCTAGAAAATCTCAGCATTACGTAAATTTTTTCTTCTGTGGAACATCCTCAAACCAATGGCCAAGCTGAAGTTGCCAACAGAGAAATCTTGAAAGGCCTGAAGAAACGCCTTGGTGAAGCAAAGGGAGATTGGACAAATCAATTATGCCACGTTTTATGGGCATATCAGACAACCCCTCACTCCACCACAAATGAATCCCCATATCGGCTGACATATGGAGTCGAGGCTGTTATTCCCATTGAATTGGCAGCCCCTTCAGCTCGAGTCCTCCACTTCAATGAAGAAGCCAATCAACAGAACCTCGCCCATGAGCTCGAGGTCTTGGCGGAATTGAGAGAGGAAGCCTTTGTGAGGGATCAAGCTGTTAAAGCAAAGGCCGCCAAACGGTATAACATACGTGTTTTTGAACGTCGTTTCAAAGAAGGAGATTTGGTTCTGAGAAAGGCCAATATCGGCAACAAATTTGCACACCAAGGCAAATTGGCGCCAACCTGGGAAGGTCCATACCGAGTCACCGAAGCTTTGGGCAAAGGCACATACCACCTAGAAAACCTAGATGGCACTCCGGTCAGAAATAAATGGAACATTTTAAATTTACGCATATATTACAGCTAGTTGGATAATACGGTATGTGCTCTTTCTCCTTACTTAAGGTTCTTCCCAAATGAGCTTTCCTTGAGAAGGTTTCGACGAGACATACCCCAACTCAGCTCTGTATGTAGTTCTATCATTAATAAAATTCCTTCCTACATTCAATCTTCATTCTAACTTTCAGTCAATTATCAGTGGCAGAACTTGTTCTCATGCAGATAAGACACTGGCTCTAACAATTGAAGCATAGAAGCATAGCTCTTTATTCCATAGAGACCATCCAATATCCAACAAAGCTTCACAAACGGAGCCAAAAAACTCCTTGGGGGGAAAGGATTGGTGTCACAGCCTATGCTGCACCATACCGACCCCGAGGTCCAAAAAACTCCTTGGGGGGAAAGGATTGGTGTCACAGCCTATGTTGCACCATACCGACCCCAAGGTCCAAAAAACTCCTTGGGGGGAAAGGATTGGTGTCACAGCTTATGCTGCACCCTACCGACCCCAGGGTCCAACAAACTTCTTGCGGAAAGGATCGGTGTCACAGCTTATGCTACACCATACTGACCCCAAGGTCCAACAAACTTCTTACGGAAAGGATTGGTGTCACAGCTTATGCTGCACCATACCGACCCTGGATTCAATAATTCTCACTTGACCAGGAGACACACTCCAATTTCAATTCAAAGGGATGAACGCTCCATCCAAAACCTTACTCCGCCTAACTGCTAATGTTTTACGGAGTACATAATCAACAAACTCAAGCACTATCAACAAGTCCAAGTAAGTATAATACTTGTAAAATTTGTGCTTCATTAAAATTCTTAAAAAGCTACTCCGCCTCATTACAGAATTTTACTTCATTAAAATTCTGAAAAGGCTACTCCGCCTCATTTCAGAATTTTACTTTATTAAAATTCTTAAAAGGCTACTCTGCCTCATTACAGAATTTTACTTCATTAAAATTCTTAAAAGGCTACTCCGCCTCATTTCAGAATTTTACTTTATTAAAATTCTTAAAAGGCTACTCCGCCTCATTATAGAATTTTACTTCATTAAAATTCTTAAAAGGCTACTCTGCCTCATTACAGAATTTTACTTCATTAAAATTCTTAAAAGGCTACTCCGCCTCATTTCAGAATTTTACTTTATTAAAATTCTTAAAAGGCTACTCCGCCTCATTACAGAATTTTACTTTATTAAAATTCTTAAAAGGCTACTCCGCCTCATTACAGAATTTTACTTCATTAAAATTCTTAAAAGGCTACTCCGCCTCATTTCAGAATTTTACTTTATTAAAATTCTTAAAAGGCTACTCCGCCTCATTACAGAATTTTACTTCATAAAATTCTTAAAAGGCTACTCCGTCTCATTACAGAATTTTACTTCATAAAATTCTTAAAAGGCTATTCCGCCTCCTTATACTAAGTCGTATTTCATTAGTCCTCAAAGGATTACTCCGCCTTATTAATAGCGTTTTACAAGGCATATATCCAATGGACTCAAACATTATTTATAGGAACAAGTATAAATTTATAGAAATTATACTTCATTAAAAATTGCCAAAAATTCTTCAGGGGTCCAGAGCCTATCCTGAAACAAGGCAATATCTATAAAGTGCATAAGAAGAGATAAATAAAACCCTACAAAGACCAAAATTTGCAAAGAGACGCAAAAAAAAAAAATAGTAACTCCCCGAGCTAATCACAAAAGTTCGGGTGGAACGCCTTCTTGATAGGAAGAGCTAGGCTGAGGCTCATTGGACTTGGACAAACTCTGTGAAGGGGGCAAGTCCGCTAAGACGTACTCTTCATTAGGAGCAGGGACATGACCCCCCTGAACAGGTACCATTAGTTTACCATTGATAAACTCATAGTAAGGGTGAATACCTGCTATATTAAGAGCAACGCCTGGGTTGCGATGACGGATCTGGCGAATAGCCATGCTGAAAGCATCGTCGATCGCTGCCTCAGCCGCATCCAAAGCTGTCTGCAACTCCTGATCAAGGCGCTTATTGTTGTCATCTGAAATGCCTTTCTCAGCTTGCAGTTCTTCGACCTGTTTTTCAAGGTCACTATATGCACTGGCAGCTTGATCCAATTCTGCAGCCCAGGCGTCTTGAGCAAAAGCCTTGCTGGTTTCAAAAGAAACCAGCCTCTGCTGAACCTCGCTCACGTCCTCACCCAGCTTTGAATTCTGCTGTTTCAAATCTGAAACTTGTTTTTCTAGCAGAACATTTTCAGCCTTGACCCGGGTCAGCTCGCCCACATCCTCGCCCAGCTTTGAATTCTGCTGTTTCAAATCTGAAACTTGTTTTTCCAGCAGAGCTTTATCAGCTTTGACCCGGGCTAGCTACTCTTCAAGCTTCTTCTTGTCAGAGTCGGCGGTATCGAGATGTTTATCTTTAGCCTTGATAACCTCCGACAGCTGTTCATTATCATGCTCCAGGCCTCGGATTTTTTCAACAGAATCATGGAATGACTCTTGAAACATAGCAGCTTCCGCAGCCACCTCAGCAATATGGGGTACAGAAGCTAGATACCCATTAATTTCAGCGAGATGCCACCTTGCAGCAGCAGTAGCATCCGCAATCTCTTCAAAGTCGATTTCCGGACGGAGTATGAATTCAGGATCGCGCCTCTCTGACTGGCGGGATCCCACATTTACAAAATACAAGTATGGGTTAAGACGGGACCCCGCCGAAGGAAGAGAAACAGACCGCCTAGATGGTTCCCCTGGAACATTGACAAGAAAAACTACCGTTCTTTGAGCAGTCAAGTCCAGGGCAGGAGTCTCAAACTGACGAGGTGGAAAACCCTGAACCCCCTCCATTTCCTCTTCCTCAATATCTTCCACAGGGATGTCTTCCTGGCCGCCCAATTCAGCAGTGACAGGCGTAGTAGATGGCTCTAGAGTTTTCTCAACTCCTATCGCAGCATCAGATGACGTCCCTTCACCCACCTTCTCTTTTCCTTTGCTCTTCCTCTTCTACAAAAGCTGGGGGTCCTCTTCCTCGGCTTCGATAGTTTCCGGCTCTTGGCGCTTTTTAGATCGTCTTTCTCCATCAACTATCGAAGGTCCAGCACCACCCTCCTACATCACTACCTTGGTAGATACAGGCAGAGGGAGAGTCCTTGTTAGAGCTGCAGCAAGGTTCCTCCGAGGCTGCACATTGTTCTCAGTATTAATTTCCTGGCGATTCATACGAAGTTGTTTGATGCGTTCCATCCCAGGGAATTCTGCAATCTCTCCTGCAAACACAATATACGCGAATAATATTAGCAGTTGCAGGAAAAACGGAAGTAATATTCAAGCAACAAATCTTAAAGCATTACTTAAATATTCTTGAGCATCACGCCCAAGCAGCCTTCGACGCAGAAACTGTAACATCCTCTGTTACACCTTAATAAATTCTAGAAAAACTCGTAATTTTTTTTTAAAGATATGATTGTTAAAAAGAAACTATCGGAATAAATTATATACATTATTTCTGAAATACCTCACAAATATTATTAAAACTTTATAAAGTATTTGTACATTCATCTGAAGAAAATAAACATTAAACATTATAAGAAAGAGAGGAAACTCCATGGCCCAGAAGCAGTTACTTGTTAACATTATTTATTCATTGGACCACGGTATTCATACCGAGCTCCCTTTCTAGAACGTGCTATATTTACTGCCGATATTCTTCGATCCTTCCCTCTGAACCATCAATTTAAAACATGTGAAACAAAAACACGGAGAAAGAAGTGAGAAACAGAATATAATATTCTCGATTAAGACATAAGCAACAAAGGGTTTTTACAAACCAATACATAATAATATCAATCACAATCACATACACAATCAATTATGAATGCATGAATGTTATGCAATATCTTCATCATAACTTACCTATATATGTGGGCCCTTAAATTTTAATTTACACTGGGCCAACCAGGAGTTTACACTATTCCATAAGTCCGGATAATAATATGAACAGCTCAACTGGCATGGAAACACTTAGAGACTAGTCAGATTGAGAAAGTTTTTATTGTGAAAGTACCCGACACTAGGGAGCTACCCCAGGTCCCCTGAAGCACCCTTTCACACCCTCTCATCCCAAGGCTCGTAATTAAGCCTCCTCTAATGTATCCTCGGTTTCTATAATCCGTCCCCAGATAATATTATTTCATTTCACTTTAATGATTCATGATGCATGAACTACTCGCGTATTGAGTTGGTTAAGGCTTTTAGAAACTCAATTATTAAATACCTTAAAGGTTTACAATATCATTTCAATAAACTGTACATTTTCTCAATTCCCTGATGAACTGGTCTGGACCGGGGTCTAAGATCCGGTGTGGGACCAGCCACAAGGATGCAGGTGTTTTTAGGGTTTGCACACTGGAACTGTGTATATCCGATGTATTAATCCGGTCTCTCAGTGGGAGAGGCCGATCTTGTTGTCCTGGAGATCCTTTACACCAACGATTCGCGTTGTAGGGGGGCGAAAGGTGGTGCCACCTGCGAAGATTCTCCGACGCTCAAGTTAGAAGAGTGTATGAACTGAATGAATACTCAAACGTAGTAACAGTAAAGTGTGAGATAGAATAACGATACCCTGCATGTGTGTTGAAATATGCTACTTATAGTTGTACGTGAGAAAATGAGTCGTTGAATACAGGTGGGTCCCTCAGCTCTGATAGCGTGTATATTGTGTCAATCAAAGTGGCTCGACTTTCCGAATGTGTCAGGAGGGTAGGTCAATTATCAGAGTTCAATCCTCTAGGGAAAGGAGAGGATAATCACCTTTTCCGCATAATCTGCTGACACACCCACTTACTTTCTGAAGCCATTGATGTGACGTATTTTGCTACAAACAGTATCTTCGTTGATAAGTTATCAAGGGCTCTTCTCTTGCTATGAGGGAAAAGCTAACAATTATATAAACACCCTGTAAAGATGAACTTAGAACCGCTATGGAGAAAATGAATGATGTTGTCGTGGAGCGAGGACGGGCGGCCAGACAACGGATATCCGGTGTGGCAACATTGAACCAGGACACCGGTTATCCTTATATGAGGTCAGTCTGACGTCACAAAGATGGGGGCCGGTATCTAGACCGGATCATCTGTCCCCTAGCTTGTATGAGAGACTGTTAAGTTGCTCATATGAGCTACACAACTCTTAAGAGAAGTCTAGATGCCGGTAGTACATTCTTGTAAGTCTCTGGAAACTCGGTGGCGTCCTCTCTAGCAAACGAGTGACCGCCCTTCTCGCGTTGCATACAACGGATTTAGACAACATAAAATAAGTAATGGAAATCCCAAGAGTCTTTGAAAATCGAAACCCTTGGTATTCGAAAAGTGGTTGGGAGGCATTAAATGCGCACAGCATGATTAGACAATAAATGCGTTTTTTATGCAAGAGCCATCATTGCCCAAGAGTGTTACCGTCGATTGAGCTTATTGGGCCTGGATTCAAACTGAGTGGGGGCCCATTAAGCGAAAATGTTTGCTGAAACGTTACTGTTTTCGCGCCCGTTTGTGGTGAAACGACGGAGTCGTTTCAATTTGAAAGGGTTGCATTTTGAGGCAAGCCTTGTGACCTTCGATGAAACACTGTGTTTCTTCGTTACCTATAAAAGGAACTCTTAGCAGATTTAGGAATCCATCCTTGCTCTCAAACTTAGTGAAACTCTGCTCAAATTTCCTTGGAATTTCCTTGTCGTCTTCAACTTCTCAAAGATCCTCTTCCTTTAGGTAACCTTCCTTCCCTTCAACTCCTTGCAATTTTAATCATTCTATTTCCATCATGCGCCCTAGAGCTGGACACGCTGGTCCTTCAAATAGAGGGAGGTTTGGCTCTCGTGCCCCCCTTAGCCACCGTGGTGGGAGGATTCCAGCGAATCCTCCTGTGGCTGGGCGCCATCGCTCAGAGAGAGCTGAAGCTTCTTCCTCACGAGCGTCTTCTTCATCTCGTCGCTCTGAGGTTCCCCTTGGTTCGAGGGCTACCAGCCGCTCTGATGAGGGGTCAAGTGCTGAGGGTTATCTCTCTGACGATGTTGCTTTTTATCACAGCACCTACGCATTCCACCGCGCCTGCACAACCATGGATCTTCCAGGACGTGGAAAAACGCCGTTTCTCTGCTCTGCTGAAGGGTGTGTCAATGTTGTGGCACACCGGCTTGATTGGGAGAAACTCAACAGGGAAAAACCTTATTGCTGGGTGGAAGAGGAGTTCTTAGAGATCCCTTCGCACCATGCAAGTGAGGAGGAGCGCACGGTTTCTTTCCGCTGTAAGATATACTCGGATAAGAAGTACAAAGCACGATACGCTGTGATGGCTCCGCATCCTTCTGAAAGAATATGCCACAACATCCCTGACGCGAGGTCGGTCTACATGTACGACTTCGTTTTCTTAAAGCTGGGGGTGCGCTTTCCACTGACGGATTTCCAAATGGCCGTCCTACGTTTCTTAGACTGTGCCCCCTCACAACTACATCCCAACGGTTGGAGTCTTGTCCGGGCTCTGGAAGTTTTGGGGGAGCATTTTGGCTTCTCCGCCACTGTGGCCAAGCTATTTTACTATTGCCAAGTGGTCCGCCGAGCTAATAAGAAGGGCGGCCTTGGGTTCATTACACTCCGTAGTGACTCAAGGGTTGTAAATTTCAAGTCTTATACGGAATCCGCAAAGGTAGATGGGCGCTCCTTCAAGCACTACTACACGCGGGTCCGGATTCAACCAAATAAGCCGGTCTTCTGGCGAAATAAAGAGGGGTTTACCAAGTTTCCCCTTAGCTGGACGCACGAGCATTTTCTCCTTATGAGCCGTGCTTATTATACAGATGAGAGTGAACTTTCCCCTCATTCTGTTGAGGTCTTGAGCGCCCTGCAGACGGCCTCAAAGACCCTCAAAGGGTTTTCCAGCCGTCTTCTCTTGGCCGAGGAAGACATCAAAAACACCTACCTCCGTAATATTCGCTCTTATTCTCCTTGTGTTGTATGGTTATACCGTTCTAGTTATTTTCCTTCTTGTATGCTTATTCAACTCTTTTTGTTTTGCAGAACAAATTGAAAAGGCCTGCCCAGAAATGTTGTCGCTAAGGTCCATGATGGCTGACGATGACTCCTCTTCTGAAGAAAATGAAATCCAGGCGAAGAGGAACGCCACCAAAACTCCCCTCATTCCTCTGACTTCTGCAGTAGGAGATGAGGTTCCTCTCTTCGAGGAGGAGGAGACCGAAGAAGCATCTGAGGCCGCTGGAGCGGGTGGTGAAGAGGCCGTCCCAGAGAAAAAGAGGAAGAAGAGGCATCTTGTAAAGAAGGCCAATCAAGAGAAGCCCTCCTCTGATGACCCTGCGAAGAAGCGTCAGAGGACGGCCGAAGACGCTGAATTGAAGAAGGACAAGGGAAAGAAACCCGTTCCTGAGTCTTCTGCCCCTTCTTCTCATAATGCTTCGGAACCGGACTCTGGGAATGGTCCTCCTCAAGCATTCGATCCTCCACGTGACTCCTTCCTTTCTCCTTACTTGTGGTTTCAAGGATCTATGCCTCCTACTCTCCCAAAAGCACGGTATTGCCTCCGCCCTTCCCTCGACGCTGCTGGAGTCCGAGGTGCTTGTAAGGCTGGCCGTTGGCAACTTGATGAACTGTCCGGCCTGCTTGAGTCCCTGAGCGAGAAAGCTGACTATATGGATCAGGTTGAAAAACTTGAGACCGAACTCGCAGTGAAGGAGAAATGGGCGGCCAAGCAAGCTGAAGTTCGCAGGGGAGTGGAATCGGAATTGGAAAAAACTAAAGAAACACTCCAGAGGAAAACTGAAGAGGCAAGCAAAGTTCATTTTGCGAATAAGGCCCTAGAACGGGAAGTTGCCGACCTCCAAAATAAGAACAAATCCATACCCCTCCTTGAAGAAGAATTACAACTGGAGAAGAAGAGATCGGCTAAGCTTGCTGACGATCTCAAAGTTATGGAGGATGGTCGCAACAAGGACCTTGGGGAGTGGGAGTCTATTCGGAAGGAGATGCAAGCCCAAATTGATGAACTCAAAAAGGGTGGTGCGAGTGCTGGGCCTTCAGAAGAGGATTACGCCAAGGTTCAAAGAAGGCTAGCTGCTGCAAAGGCCAAGGCTGCCACAGCCTTGGATATATGCAAAAATGTGGCGTATGAATCTTTCGGCCTGGCCCTTCGTCAAGTCTACTATCGTAACCCTGGAATAAAGCTGAATTTGTACGGATTAGATCCGTTCTTTGAGTTCCATGGGGGAAGACTTGTAGAAGTTCACAAGGACGGATCGCACCATGAACCCAATGCATCTCTATACGAACTGCCTCCCCTCCCAGAAGGTCAAAGTATGGAGCCTACATCGTCCACTGCTGCCTCTGGAGCTAAAGCACAAGAAGGTGCCCAAACTGGGGCGGAGGACCATACGGAGAAGGCGGGAGTATCCACTATGGAGGATCAAGCACCGGCCTCTTAATTTTATGCTTTCACTCATAGCCGTGTTCTGGGATCGGCTCCAGCTTTAAAACATTTTGTAACCTGTATATTTCCTTATTTTTGAAAATAAGATTCATTATTACTTTTCCTCAACTGTTTGCATCGAATGTGTGAGTACTGAATAACTTGGTGTTATACAAAACACTTTATTATTTCCAATGCTTTGCGAATCCGTTCTGCGTGGTTACTTAGTTACTTAAAGCGTGCTCATCACACTGGATTAAGATAACAAATTGTAATGAATAAATAACAATTAAGTTAAAGCACGCCCTGTCCCCAAGTGTAAGTTCATTGGGAAGGGAGAGTTTATCTCAAAGATTACCTTTTAAATTCTCAAAAGATAGAAATGCTTATCTGTCCTCGAAGATGTAGAGCGGGTACATTAGCTTTCAACCGCTCTGGGATGGATATTCCACAATTGAGGACGGATATTGCCTTTGAATTTTGTATAGCTTTGGCAAGGGTAAGCTTTATGCCTTTCTCTTGAGGTTCGGTTTGGTCCTACACCTCAAGTCTTCACACGGTGTTCGGTTCGATCCTACTAACCGTACTTGGAGTTCGGCGCAATCCTACAATCCAAGCCTTCAACACGGGGTTCGGATCAGGGCTAATCCTGAACCTACTGCGCCCGTTACTCGGGGTTCAGCGCGGTTTTCTCTGTGAACCGGCCTACTGCGCCCAAGCCTTCGCATGGGGTTCGGTTTGTGGCCTTGAAAAAGGACCAGCCCTACAACCCATGTTGTCTTCGAATGGGGTTCGGTTTGTGGCCTTGAGAAAGGACCAGCCCTACAACCCATGTAGTCTTCGAATGGGGTTCGGTTTGTGGCCTTGAGAAAGGACCAGCCCTACAACCCATGTAGTCTTCGAATGGGGTTCGGTTTGTGGCCTTGAGAAAGGACCAGCCCTACAACCCATGTAGTCTTCGAATGGGGTTCGGTTTGTGGCCTTGAGAAAGGACCAGCCCTACAACCCATGTAGTCTTCGAATGGGGTTCGGTTTGTGGCCTTGAGAAAGGACCAGCCCTACAACCCATGTAGTCTTCGAATGGGGTTCGGTTTGTGGCCTTGAGAAAGGACCAGCCCTACAACCCATGTAGTCTTCGAATGGGGTTCGGTTTGTGGCCTTGAGAAAGGACCAGCCCTACAACCTATGTAGTCTTCGAATGGGGTTCGGTTTGTGGCCTTGAGAAAGGACCAGCCCTACAACCCATTCCACCTCAAGGAGTTACATCGTCAAAACACACGATGTGTGATTGAGATCATCCATCCTGAGGGGTCTTCATCAGTTCCTCGAGGAGTTATATCATCAACTACAGAATTGGTAGTTGAGTTCATCCGTCCTGAGGTGTATGCGTATTAAACTACGGCTATAAATCACAACACATAAGAAACGTGAGAATGATAGGGTGGTTAAAATGTATTCTCATTAAAATTGAAAGTACATTACATGAAAAGCGTAGTTGGGGTCATGCCTTGTTAAAACCTTCTTGAGAAAACCCAATGGGAAAAAACTCAAGTAAGGAAAAAGAGTACACGCCGTCTTACCAACTAGCTGTAATACACTCGTAAATTCTGAGTGTTCCATTTGTTGCGGATTGGGGTTCCATCAAGTTCTTCCAATCGGTATGATCCCTTTCCAGTCACCTCCAAAACTCTATAAGGTCCTTCCCACATTGGTGCTAGCTTTCCTTGGTGAGCGAACTTATTCCCCACACTGGCCTTTCTCAGAACAAGGTCTCCGGTGTTAAAAGCTCTGTACTGGACACGTTTATTGTACCGGAGTGCAGCCTTTGCTTTTATTGCCTGATCTCTGACGAAAGCCTTTTCCCTCAACTCTTGGAGGACATCCAGCTCTGATGCTAAGTTGGCGTTGTTATCTTCTGCTGAAAAATACTCAACACGAGCCGATCTTGTTTGTAACTCAACTGGGATCATCGCCTCAACCCCGTACACCAACCGGTATGGGGATTCGTTAGTTGAAGAATGAGGCGTAGTGCGGTATGCCCATAGAACATGACATAACTGGTCAGTCCATCCTCCCTTCGCTTCTCCCAGACGCTTCTTTAACCCCTTTAGCACCTCTCGATTAGCTACCTCTGCTTGCCCATTGGTCTGGGGGTGTTCAACAGATGAAAATATCTGGACTATCCCCAGTCCTTCAAGTAAATCCGTGAACTTTTTGTCTGTAAACTGTGTGCCGTTGTCAGTCACAATCCGCCCTGGCACCCCGAACCGAGCAATGATATTTTCGTACATGAAACGTCTTGTACGTGCAGAAGTGATATGCACTACTGGTTCTGCCTCGATCCATTTGGTGAAGTAGTCTACCCCCACAATCAAGTATTTGATACCTCCTGGCGCAGTGGGAAACGGACCCAGAATATCAAGGCCCCATTGGTAGAATGGCCAAGGCACAGCAGATGAAGATAACTCTTGGGCCGGTGTATGGTGGAGATTGGAGAATTTTTGGCAAGCGTCGCACTTCCTCACGAAGTCTGCGGAATCCTGCTTCACAGTGGGCCACCAGTATCCAGCCCTGAGGACTTTTCTCATTAGGCTTCGGCCTCCAGCGTGGTGCCCACATTGCCCCTCGTGTACCTCAGTTAAGACCGCTTGAACTTCGTCCTCTCTTAAACATGAAAGATACGGGACAGAGAATCCCCTTCTGTAGAGAACACCATCGACCATAGTAAAATATGGCAACTCCTTCTTTACTCGTCTCCTTTCCTTCTCGTCAGTGGGAAGTTGACCATCAGCCAGATAACGAATATAGGGGATGACCCAAGAATCCTCATATGGATAGCTCACCATGACAGCATTCAGAGAAGGATATAGAGGTATACTGGGTGATGTCAAAGTGCTTTGAACCACCGTTGTTGTGCTACCAGGCTGCTTTGTACTTGCCAATCTTGACAAGATGTCCGCTCTGGTATTTTCTTCCCTGGGCACATGCTTGAACTCTAAAACTTCAAATCTGCCCTTCAACTCATTAACACAATTCAAGTACAATTGAAGTTGTGGTTCCTTCGCCTGGTACTCTCCCTGGATTTGCGAAATCACCAGCTGAGAATCACTGCAGAGGGTAACTGCTGATGCTCCGATATCAATTGCCGCACGGAGACCGGCCAAGCATGCTTCGTATTCAGCTTGATTGTTGGAGGTCTTGAAATTGAATCGGAGGGAAATTTCTAAGTGTACGCCGTCATCACTTTCTACCACCACACCTGCTCCACATCCTTTGCTGTTTGACGAACCGTCAACGTAGATGGTCCAATGCGTTCGAGGGGTAGCCGGGTCTGCCCCAGTCATTTCCACTACAAAATCGGCCAACACTTGTGCCTTGATGGCTCCTCGAGGCTCATATGAAATCTCAAATTCAGATAGCTCAATAGACCATTTTATCATCCTTCCAGCGAGGTCTGGCTTGCTGAGTACTGAACGGAGCGGCAAATCCGTTCTTACCAATACTGGGTGCGTATGGAAATAAGGCCTCAACCGTCGTGACGCCCAAACAACTGCCAAGGCGGCTTTCTCAATTTTCTGATACCTTCCTTCCGCCCCCTGAAACATTTTACTAGTAAAGTACACCGGTCTCTGCCCTTCAGGGGTTTCTTTCACCAAGGCCACGCCTAGAGCTTCATCGGATATTGCCAAGTATAAGATTAACGTTTTGCCTGGATCAGGCTTAACAAGAATTGGTGGGCTCGAGAGAACGGCTTTGAGCTGCTGGAAGGCTTGCTCTTGTTCCTCTCCCCATTCAAAACTCTTGTGTTTCTTCAACGCCTTATACAAGGGGAGGGACCTGTGCGCCATCTTAGGCATGAAACGAGCTAAAGCGGCCACTTTCCCATTCAATGACTGGACCTCCCTCAAACATTTAGGACTCTGCATGTCCAGGATTGCTTGACATTTCCCGGGGTTAACTTCAATGCCTCGTTGAGTCAACATGAATCCCAAGAATTTTCCTGCTGGAACGGCGAAAGTGCACTTTAAAGGATTTAACCTCATGTTGTACTGCCGAAGCCTAGTGAAAACTTGGCGTAGATCTTCAATGTGGTCTCCTCCAGCGGGCGTTTTGGCTATGATATCATCGATATAAACTTCGACCAGCTTTGTATGCATCCCTTCAAAGACTTTGTTAATCATGCGCTGATAGGTAGCGCCGGCGTTCTTCAGTCTAAAAGGCATGACGGTGTAGCAGAAAACACCACGGTCGTTGATAAAGGCAGTCTTCTCCTGGTCTCCCTCCCACATCGGAATCTGGTTGTACCCCGAATAAGCATCCATGAAACTGAGATATTGGTAACCAGATGAATCATCCACCATGCGATCGATGTTGGGCAGGGGATATGGATCTTTAGGGCAGCAACGGTTAAGATCCACATAATCAGTACACATCCTCCATTTGCCGTTAGCCTTCTGCACCATGACCACATTAGAAAGCCAAGATGAATAACGTATCTCCCTTATAAAACCTGCTTTCAACAACTCCTCTGTTTGCTCACAAGCCGCCCTCTGCTTCTCCGGTCCCAACCTCCTCTTCTTCTGAGCCACCGGTCTGGTTTCAGGATACACTACAAGTTTGTGACAACAGAACTCAGGATCCATCCCCGGCATATCTGCTGCTGTCCATGCGAAAAGGTCTTTGAATTCCTGCAAAAGGGCTAACAAGCGTTGCTCCATAGCAGACTCCAGCTTATCGTTGATGTGCGTGACCTTCTCTGGGGAATCTCCCAATACGACATCCCTGGAGCCACCATCTGGTGTGGGCTTAGATGGATTGAGTGGATCAATCTTTAATTCCGCTCTGGGGTCTAGGTCAATAAGACTGACAGACCCTGCCGCTGTTCCTCCGTCGTTCAACTTCCTCTTCTTGTTGAATACATCCAACTTAACCATGTTGAGGCTCAGATTATAACAATATCGAGCCATCTCCTGATCTCCGCGGAGTGAGGACACAGCGTTGTCCTTGTCGATAAATTTGATCAAGAGATGAGAGGTGGATACAATTGCTTCCATAGCGTTCAATGTTGGACGGCCTATGATACCGTTGTACGGGGATTCCACATCAATCACCAGAATTCTTGACTTGACTGTTCTTGCACCGGGCTCCCCTTCAAAAGAAATCAAAGTGTCGAGGTATCCCTTAGTGGGTTGCTTGGCTCCGTTAAACGCTGTGAGTTCTTGTGTGTATGGTTGTAAATCTGCATCACTGAAACCCATTCGTTTGAAACAATTATAAAAGATAACATCACAAGAACTTCCCTGATCGACGAGGATCCTCTTGACGTCCTTATTGGCTATGACGGCCACAATCACTACTGCATCATCACCTCCTGGAATTGTTGGGCCGAAGTCATCATCTGTAAACGACACCGTCGGGGCTGTCACTCCGTCCCTGAAAGGGCGGTTATCCCTCGGTTTACCCTGGACTGACAGAATCATCCTATGGTGGTTCTTTCGTGCTGTGATTGATGTTCCTCCTCCCGCAAATCCTCCAGCTATCATCTCAATCACTTCTCGTCTGCCCTGTCTCTGCTGCTGGGGCATATTACTTTGTTGGGCACCTTCAGCAATCACTACCCCTTTCTGCTTCTCAGCCGCAGTGAACTTCCTTACTGGGTTGCGTGTATTATCATCTTCATCATCAGGATCTCTATTCCTTTTCTCCATCCTGTGAGGCTCATCCATAGATTTCTCCTTAAACAAATACTGCTTCAGCTTTCCTTCCCGAATGAGAGTTTCCACCGTATTCTTTAACGCCTTACACTCATCAGTGTTGTGCCCTGTCTGCTCATGGAAAGTGCAGTATTTACGCGGGTTACCACCCCTCTTGGCTGGGGCTGGCTTCCTTATACCAAAGACGTTCAGAGTTGGCCAACCAACCTCCCTCATGATTTGTGAGTGCCTGGTGTTCAACGGAGCATAGTGATCGAACGATGATACGCGCCTATCTCGTGGATGCTGACGAGCATTCACAAAGTCTTCTCTAAAGGCATGCTTCTCGGGCCTCGCTCTCTCCTTTTCTCTCCGTGGCTGCTGAGCGGGTGCAGAAGGCTTTACTCTTGCTGCAGTTGCCTCTAGATGCATCTCTATGCCCACATATTTGGAAGCTTTCCTTCGAAACTCCTCGAAGGTTGTAGGTGGGCTCTTTGCCAAAGATAGGGCAAAGGCTGAACCTGGCTGAAGAGCTTCCACTACAATATGGAGTTGTATGGCCTCCGTGAGGTTAGGGACCAACGCAGCCTCCTTGTAAAACCTTTTCAGGAACTCCTTAAGAGTCTCAGTTTCTCCCTGTCTTATCTGGGCCAGGGTGTGAGAAGTTCTTGGGATATCCCTGGAGATGACGAAATGGCTTTCGAATGCAGCAGCCATTTCCTCCCAAGAGTCTATAGATCCTGAAGGCAAACTTTTAAACCAGCTGAGAGCTTCCTCCGTCAACGTCCTTGGGAATATTCTGCACATGACATCTTCGTCTGCTCCCAGATACATAGCTTCATAAACATAAGCATCCAAATGCTTAGTGGGGTCGGTCTCTCCATTATACTTCCTAATCGACAATGGCTGAGTTGTTTGCAAATGTTTTGGAATGACAATACTCATCAACCTTCTTGAGAAAGGGACACTAAGCTTGTATGTCCCTGAAGTTACCACCGCCTGCTCCCTTCTCCTGATACTAACTCTATCACCAGAGTCCTGCGTCTGCTCCCTCTCTTCATATGTGGGGATCTTCGAATACTGGAGGGTGGTAGATCTATTCCTCGCTGATGCATGGTGAGCCTCCTCTGCATGAGACACTACTCTGTCCCCAGCTCCTCCTCTCTCTCGCCTCAGCTCCATCAGCTCCTCCTTCAGTTGCCTGATAACCTCATCGCGAGGGTCAGGCGTCTGCACTTGCACCATCCTCCGGGTTTGAGTTGCAGGGGATTCGAAGACGAGTCTCCTCCCAGCCTGTTGATGGGTCATATCCTCCATGTGACCTTCCACGAAATCTCTCCCATCACCTTCCATTGTAACCACTTAACTTCTGCGAAAATGGGAATAACTCTATCTAGTCCCACTGGGCGTGCCAATGAACTGGTCTGGACCGGGGTCTAGGATCCGGTGTGGGACCAGCCACAAGGATGCAGGTGTTTTTAGGGTTTGCACACCGGAACTGTGTATATCCGATGTATTAATCCGGTCTCTCAGTGGGAGAGGCCGATCTTGTTGTCCTGGAGATCCTTTACACCAACGATTCGCGTTGTAGGGGGGCGAAAGGTGGTGCCACCTGCGAAGATTCTCCGACGCTCAAGTTAGAAGAGTGTATGAACTGAATGAATACTCAAACGTAGTAACAGTAAAGTGTGAGATAGAATAACGATACCCTGCATGTGTGTTGAAATATGCTACTTATAGTTGTACGTGAGAAAATGAGTCGTTGAATACAGGTGGGTCCCTCAGCTCTGATAGCGTGTATATTGTGTCAATCAAAGTGGCTCGACTTTCTGAATGTGTCAGGAGGGTAGGTCAATTATCAGAGTTCAATCCTCTAGGGAAAGGAGAGGATAATCACCTTTTCCGCATAATCTGCTGACACACCCACTTACTTTCTGAAGCCATTGATGTGACGTATTTTGCTACAAACAGTATCTTCGTTGATAAGTTATCAAGGGCTCTTCTCTTGCTATGAGGGAAAAGCTAACAATTATATAAACACCCTGTAAAGATGAACTTAGAACCGCTATGGAGAAAATGAATGATGTTGTCGTGGAGCGAGGACGGGCGGCCAGACAACGGATATCCGGTGTGGCAACATTGAACCAGGACACCGGTTATCCTTATATGAGGTCAGTCTGACGTCACAAAGATGGGGGCCGGTATCTAGACCGGATCACCTGAATTTCTGTCCCACAAAAATAAATTTTGTACAGTTTTCGAATCTCACTGAAAATTGAGTTTCTAAGCCTTAAATATCTAAAAACTTTCTCATATAAAACTTTACATAATCTTTCTCAAATTAAATCTTAACAAAATCAAATTTAGAAATCTCAATTATTTCTAAATATCTTTAGTTATTAAGTTGGAAAAATAATTTTCTTTTGAAAATTTTGTTTTATTAAAAGAGAATAATTATTAACCAAAAATACTTAAAATTACAAAATTTTTCTTTAACTCAAGATTTAATTAAATAAATTCTCATAAAATATTTTCTTTCTAAAATAAATACTAATTTTTTTATTCTAAATATTGAAAATAAAGTTAATAAAAATAATTTCTAAGAAGGAATAAAAGATAATAAAATTTAAAGAGTAAGGTAAGAAATTCTTACTGAATTTTAGCTTTCCGTCATACTCGCTATATGCTCAAACTCCACATTACAATATCGTCAATCAAAATCAAGCAATATCAATCATAACTAAATATCATCAATCAATCAATCATAATCAAATCATAATCAAATCAATTAAATATCATTAATACATATCATAATACAAAATTTAATGATTATTAATATAGTCAATTTGAGTCATTTTGGTCAATTCCTCGCATAGGTATATGTAAGTCCATATAATCCAGTCCTTACATAGGTATAGTTTAGTCCATATGGGTCATAATGGTCTAAGTCCTTGCATAGGTATAGTCCAGTCCATATAGGTCATAATGGTCCAAGTCCTTGCATAGGTATGTTAGAGTTAGTTAAACCGGATATTTAATTTAAAATTTATTAAAATTGTTAAGTTAAAAAGTTAATATTTTAAAATAATAATATTATTAAATTTAAAAGGAGTAGGGGACTTCTCCCATTATTCTTATGTCTTTTCATATTATACTCTTATCTCACTCCCCCTTACCTTGAATCGTTACTCAAAATGGATTTGCTTTGCGCCTCCGATTTTTAGAAATATTAATACCAATCTTATTTCAGTATAAGCATAAGACGAAGATTAAGATTACTACTTAAAACAGAAATGGTAAATTTTGAATAGTGAATAGTGAACAGTAACAGTAAATAGTAAAACATGAATAGTAATAGTAAATAGTAAAACCTGAATAGTGACAGTAAATAGTAAAACGTGAATAGTAATAGTAAATAGTAAATCATAAATAGTAATGGTAAATAGTAACAGTAAATAGTAATTTACTATTAAAATAGTAATTTACTATTAAAATAGTAATTTACTATTGAAATAGTGTTTACTATGCAGAATAGTAACTTAAAATAATATTATTTCTAGTATAATAACAGATTTCTAAAAACGATATAAAAATAACCTAAAAAAATATAAAAGAGAAGTATTCTTACCTTAGGATTTTGGCAGAACCTTCTCTCTAAAAACTTTTCTTCTCTCTCTCACTTCTACCACTATCGCACTAGCACTACTATATTAAGAAAACTTAATCTGAAATTGTGAATTCTAAAGAAGAAATCCTTCGGTATTTATAGGAAAAAAATTTACTATGCATTCCATTATTTTAATATAAAAGTACTATGCATTTTTGAATTTTTTATTCTAGGTTACTGTGTATCTTTTGAAAATTTCATACATGTACAGTGATTTGCATAGTAATTGTCGGCAAAATTATTAAGTCAAATAGTAACCCTTCACTCGGTATATTTTAAATATTCAAAATGAGTCCTTTTTGAAATTTAGCGATATTATATCAGTCCTCACTAATTTTATAATAAGTAATATAAAGCTGAAATTTTAAAAATCTAAAATTTTTTGTTAATAAAAATTTATTGATACGTTTCCAATTTTTTAACGATTGGAAAAAATCAAGATTTTTCTCAAACCGATAATTTTTAGATAAGTCTACTTGAAACGGATTTTAGAAAATTTTCTTATAATTTAAATTCATTTTCTTATAAATATTTTTAATTTAAGTCACTTATATGAATTTAAAATTATATAAAAAAATATTATTTTATTAAAAAATTCCAAAATTCTAAAAAATTCCAAAAAATCATAAATAATACGTAGGTTAAAAAGTTCTAAAGAACCATAATTTAATTCCTTCAAAATTTTAATATAAAAATAAAAATAGGGGTGTTACAACTCTACTCCCCTTAGAAAATTTCGTCCTTGAAATTTACATTAATCAGTAAAACAAATGAGGATGAGACTCTTTCATCTCAGTTTCTAGTTCCCATGTAGCATCTTCTCCTCTCGTTTCACTCCAAATAACCTTTACAAGCAGAATTATCTTGTCTCTTAATTGTTTTATTCTTTTGTCACCTATTCTAACAGGTGGTGCATCATATGTAAGATTATCTTTAACTTGTATGACATCAGGTTCAATAACATGTGTAGGATCATATATATACTTTCGCAAGTTTGACACATGAAAAACATTATGGATATTAGAAAGAAAAGGTGGTAATGCTATTTGGTAGGCAAGGGGACTAACTTTATGAATTATTGGGTATGGACCGATAAATCTAGGAGTTAGTTTTCGAGATTTCATTGCCCGACCGACCCCAGTCATAGGTGTGACTTTCAAGAATACATGATCGCCTTCTTGAAATTCGAGCGGCTTTCTTCTTTTGTCATAGTAACTTTTCTGCCTGCTCTGTGTTGCCTTCATCTTTTCCTGAACTATTTTGATTTTATCCGTGGTTTGTTGTACCAACTCTGGTCCTAGCATCAAGTTTTCACCAGTCTCAAACCAACATAGCGGGGTCCTACATTTTCTTCCATATAATGCTTCAAAAGGTGTCATGCTAATGCTAGCATGGAAACTGTTGTTGTAGGTAAACTCCACATATGGTAAGAATTGATTCCAACTTCCTTTATGCTCTAACACACAAGCTCGTAACAAGTCCTCTAGAGATTGGATTGTTCTTTCTGATTGTCCATCCGTCTGAGGATGATATACTGAACTTAGACGCAGTCTTGTTCCCAAAGCCTTGTGTAAGCTCTTCCAGAATTGTGATGTAAAACGAGGGTCCCGATCAGAAATGATACTTGAAGGAATTCCATGCAATCTCACAATCTCCTCGATGTATAATTTTGCCAGTTTCTCCATAGAGTAACGAATGTTGATGGGAATAAAGTGGGCAGACTTTGTTAGTCTATCAACTATTACCCATATTGAATCATGTCCTAATGAAGTTTTGGGTAAAGAAGTCACAAAATCCATGGTAATGCTATCCCATTTCCATTCTGGTATTTCCATTGATTGTAGCATTCCAGGGGTTTTTTGATGTTCCACTTTAACCTTCTGGCAAATTAGACATACAGCCACATACTCTGCCACTGCTTTCTTCATTCCAGGCCACCAAAATAACTTCTTCAAATCTTGATACATTTTAGTAGCTCCGGGATGAATGCTCATATAACTTTTATGGCCTTCTTCCAGAATTGCTTTCCTCAACTCCTCTTGATTAGGGATACACACTCGATCCTTATACCTCAGCAATTAGTCACTTCTTACATTGAACTCGACTTCTTTTCCTTGTTTCAAGAGTTCTTTCTTCTCTTGTAGGAATTCATCCTCTCTTTGAGCCTCTAAAACTTGTCTCAGGAATTCACTTGTCACTTACAACGCTCCTAATTTGTAGCTGTTAGCATTAACCTTTACTGCTAGGTTAAGATCTCTAAAGTTCTCTATTAATTCCAACTCTTTAATCATCATTGTGGACGCATGTAGAGACTTTCGACTTAAAGCATCAGCTACTACATTCGCTTTTCCAGGATGGTACTGTAACTCAAAGTCGTAATCCTTTAAGAACTCTATCCATCTCCGTTGCCTCATGCTCAACTCCTTTTGGTCGAATAAATACTTAAGACTCTTATGATCACTAAACACATCGAATGTTGCACCGTATAGATAATGCCTCCAAATCTTTAAGGCAAAAACTACAGCGGCTAACTCTAAGTCATGGGTAGGGTAGTTAATCTCATGTTGCCTTAATTGGCGCGACGCATAGGCTACAACCTTCTTGTCTTGCATGAGTACACTTCCTAGTCCTTGTTTAGACGCATCACAGTAAACTTCAAAACTTCGATGTGGATCGGGGAGTACTAACACCGGCGCAGAAGTAAGTCGATCTTTCAGCTCTTGAAAACTATTCTCGCATTGTGTCGTCCATACAAAAGGTTCTCCTTTCCGTGTTAGCTTGGTCAGTGGGTATCCTAACTTTGAAAATCCTTCAATGAATCTCCTATAGTATCCAGCCAAACCCAAGAAACTTCTAATCTCAGTGATTGTGGTTGGTCTCTCCCATTTTAAAACTGTTTCCACCTTGGAAGGGTCTACAGTTATTCCTCCTTGACTAATTACATGTCCTAAAAAGTTCACTTCTTCCAACCAAAATTCACACTTCGATAGCTTTGCATACAGTTGTTTCTTTTTCAGGATTTCCAACACGACCTTCAAATGTTCAACATGTTCTTCTCTGCTTTTAGAGTACACTAATATATCATCAATGAACACCACTACAAATTTATCTAGATATGGATGAAAAATCCTATTCATGTAATCCATGAATACGGCTGGTGCATTAGTTACACCAAAAGGCATTACTAGATATTCGTAATGGCCATAGCGTGTTCTAAAAGTAGTTTTTGATACATCTTCTTTCTTCACCCTTATTTGATGGTATCCAGACCTCAAATCAATTTTGGAGAACACCGTGGCACCACGCAGCTGATCCATCAAGTCGTCAATCCTTGGTAGAGGATATCTGTTCTTGATTGTCACCTTGTTCAGTTGTCGATAATCTACACACAATCTCATGTTACCATCCTTCTTCTTAACCAACAACATTGGTGCACCCCAGGGGGATACACTGGGTCGTATAAACTGCTTCTCTATCATCTCTTCAAGTTGTTTCTTCAACTCTGCTAATTCTAGAGGAGACATTCGGTATGGTGCAATTGAAATGGGTCCAACTCCAGGTACTAGATCAATGGAAAATTCCACATCTCTTTCTGGGGGTAAACCAGGGATATCTTCAGGAAAAACGTCAGGAAATTCACACACAACCGGCAGATTTTTGATTTTTGATTCTTGCTCTCCTTTCGTTGAAAGCAATAGCATGAATCCTTGAGCCCCTCCTTTTAAAGAGGCACTCACTTGGTTGGCGGTTAGAAATCTCGAATCCTCAGGATTCAAATTCACTGGTTCTTTAAACATTATGGTTTTATTATCACAATCTATTAGAACATGATTGTCAGACAACCAATCTAGCCCAATAATAACTTCTAAGCCAGAAAGGGGCAAACAGAAAAGATTAGCTTTAAAGTCCCTACCATTTATGACAATAGGGCATTTCCAACAGGCTTTAGAAGTGACAATGGGATTGTTTCCAGGAGTATGTACAGATAAGTCAAATGGCAGTTCTATCACAGGTAATTTTAGTTTTTCTACACAGTCATTGGCAATAAAGGAATGTGATGCACCTGAGTCATACATAATAGTTAAGGAAATCTTATTAATGATACCCTTACCTTCTACCATGGAATCAGCATGAGATGCTTCTTCTCCAGTGATTGCAAAAACCTTTCCTTTTACCTTCGGCCTTCCGACTGCACTGTGCGCGCCTCCTTGAGTATTTATGCTTGTACTTGCGCCTTCAGGGTTTTCTCTCTTCATCTCTGGGCAATCCTTGATGTGATGACCTGGTTTGTTACACTTAAAACAAACATAAGTGTTTTTAGGACAATCCCTTTTCAAATGGGGTCCTCCACAGATAAAACATTTAAAATTTGGTGCAGATGTTGGGTAATAGCTTCCAGTTGAAGCTTGGGGTCTGTTAGGAACAGATGCTACTCCAAACCGACGAAATGGCGCTTGGTAAGGCTTATTCCTTCTGAAGTCTCTTCTTTGGTGATGGTGAGGTCCTCCACTTCTCATTTCTCCTGCCTTGTGAATGGGCTCACGAC
Source organism: Clitoria ternatea (assembly GCA_037962975.1). Taxonomy (NCBI): domain Eukaryota; kingdom Viridiplantae; phylum Streptophyta; class Magnoliopsida; order Fabales; family Fabaceae; genus Clitoria; species Clitoria ternatea. The sequence continues at coordinate 72,721,756 of CM075676.1, forward strand.
TTTTGGTCATTCTATCCTTATGATCTTCTTCAAAGATCCTGCAGCGATTTACCAATACAGAAAATTCACGGATTTCCTGCATTCGTATAGCTTCCTTAATTTCTGGCCGCAATCCATTTACAAACTTTGCACACCGATCTCTTTCATTAGTAGCATCATTATAATGAGAATGAAAACGCGATAGTTCTTCAAACCTGGATACGTACTCTACAACGGTCATATTTCCTTGGGTCAGCGACAGGAATTCGAATTGTCTTTTCTCTTTAACATCAGCTGGAAAGTATTTCTCCAGAAACATATCCTTGAAATAATCACAAGTGATCTCCACGTTGTTGACTTCGAATTGTCTACGCATGCTATCCCACCAATGTTCAGCATCCTCAGATAAGGCATAAGTAGCGAAGACTACCTTATCAGCTTCATTACATTGCAATGCTCGAAAGATCTTCTCTATCTCTCAAATCCAAATTTGTGCTCCATCAGGGTTATATCCTCCCTTGAAACGAGGTGGATTGCGCTTTTCGAATAGGTCCAGCCTTCTCAAGGCATCGTTACCTTGTCCTTCACGTGCTCCCATTGCATTGATTAAGCGTTCTACAACTCCAGCAAGATCGTTTCCAACCATTAGTTTCCTGTTTCACAGTAACTGAGATTTGTCACATCAATCACAGTTACTACAAAGTCAGATATTCTATTCTCTATCACCTATACAGAGTTTACAGACAAAGCAAGGTAGACCTTTTTCCCAGGCCTATTGGATTAACTGCTCTGATACCACTTTGTAACATCCTCTGTTACACCTTAATAAATTCTAGAAAAACTCAAAATTTTTTTTTTAAAGATATGATTGTTAAAAAGAAACTATCGGAATAAATTATATACATTATTTCTGAAATACCTCACAAATATTATTAAAACTTTATAAAGTATTTGTATATTCATCTGAAGAAAATAAACATTAAACATTATAAGAAAGAGAGGAAACTCCATGGCCCAGAAGCAGTTACTTGTTAACATTATTTATTCATTGGACCATGGTATTCATACCGAGCTCCCTTTCTAGAACGTGCTATATTTACTGCCGATATTCTTCGATCCTTCCCTCTGAACCATCAATTTAAAACACGTGAAACAAAAACACGGAGAAAGGAGTGAGAAACAGAATATAATATTCTCGATTAAGACATAAGCAACAAAGGGTTTTTACAAACCAATACATAATAATATCAATCACAATCACATACACAATCAATTATGAATGCATGAATGTTATGCAATATCTTCATCATAACTTACCTATATATGTGGGCCCTTAAATTTTAATTTGCACTGGGCCAACCAGGAGTTTACACTGTTCCATAAGTCCGGATAATAATATGAACAGCTCAACTGGCATGGAAACACTTAGAGACTAGTCAGATTGAGAAAGTTTTTATTGTGAAAGTACCCGACACTAGGGAGCTACCCCAGGTCCCCTGAAGCACCCTTTCACACCCTCTCATCCCAAGGCTCGTAATTAAGCCTCCTCTAATGTATCCTCGGTTTCTATAATCCGTCCCCAGACAATATTATTTCATTTCACTTTAATGATTCATGATGCATGAACTACTCGCGTATTGAGTTGGTTAATGCTTTTAGAAACTCAATTATTAAATACCTTAAAGGTTTACAATATCATTTCAATAAACTGTACATTTTCTCAATTCCCTGAATTTCTGTCCCACAAAAATAAATTTTGTACAGTTTTCGAATCTCACTGAAAATTGAGTTTCTAAGCCTTAAATATCTAAAAACTTTCTCATATAAAACTTTACATAATCTTTCTCAAATTAAATCTTAACAAAATCAAATTTAGAAATCTCAATTATTTCTAAATATCTTTAGTTATTAAGTTGGAAAAATAATTTTCTTTTGAAAATTTTGTTTTATTAAAAGAGAATAATTATTAACCAAAAATACTTAAAATTACAAAATTTTTCTTTAACTCAAGATTTAATTAAATAAATTCTCATAAAATATTTTCTTTCTAAAATAAATACTAATTTTTTTATTCTAAATATTGAAAATAAAGTTAATAAAAATAATTTCTAAGAAGGAATAAAAGATAATAAAATTTAAAGAGTAAGGTAAGAAATTCTTACTGAATTTTAGCTTTCCGTCATACTCGCTATATGCTCAAACTCCACATTACAATATCGTCAATCAAAATCAAGCAATATCAATCATAACTAAATATCATCAATCAATCAATCATAATCAAATCATAATCAAATCAATTAAATATCATTAATACATATCATAATACAAAATTTAATGATTATTAATATAGTCAATTTGAGTCATTTTGGTCAATTCCTCGCATAGGTATATGTAAGTCCATATAATCCAGTCCTTGCATAGGTATAGTTTAGTCCATATGGGTCATAATGGTCTAAGTCCTTGCATAGGTATAGTCCAGTCCATATAGGTCATAATGGTCCAAGTCCTTGCATAGGTATGTTAGAGTTAGTTAAACCGGATATTTAATTTAAAATTTATTAAAATTGTTAAGTTAAAAAGTTAATATTTTAAAATAATAATATTATTAAATTTAAAAGGAGTAGGGGACTTCTCCCATTATTCTTATGTCTTTTCATATTATACTATTATCTCACTCCCCCTTACCTTGAATCGTTACTCAAAATGGATTTGCTTTGCGCCTCCGATTTCTAGAAATATTAATACCAATCTTATTTCAGTATAAGCATAAGACGAAGATTAAGATTACTACTTAAAACAGAAATGGTAAATTTTGAATAGTGAATAGTTAACAGTAACAGTAAATAGTAAAACGTGAATAGTAACAGTAAATAATAAAACGTGAATAGTGACAGTAAATAGTAAAATGTGAATAGTAATAGTAAATAGTAAATCATGAATAGTAATGGTAAATAGTAATAGTAAATAGTAATTTACTATTGAAATAGTAATTTACTATTAAAATAGTGTTTACTATGCAGAATAGTAACTTAAAATAATATTATTTCTAGTATAATAACAGATTTCTAAAAACGATATAAAAATAACCCAAAAAAATATAAAAGAGAAGTATTCTTACCTTAGGATTTTGGCAGAACCTTCTCTCTAAAAACTTTTCTTCTCTCTCTCACTTCCACCACTATCTCACTAGCACTACTATATTAAGAAAACTTAATCTGAAATTGTGAATTCTAAAGAAGAAATCCTTCGGTATTTATAGGAAAAAAATTTACTATGCATTCCATTATTTTAATATAAAAGTACTATGCATTTTTGAATTTTTTATTCTAGGTTACTGTGCATCTTTTGAAAATTTCATACATGCACAGTGATTTGTATAGTAATTGTCGGCAAAATTATTAAGTCAAATAGTAACCTTTCACTCGGTATATTTTAAATATTCAAAATGAGTCATTTTTGAAATTTAGCGATATTATATCAGTCCTCACTAATTTTATAATAAGTAATATAAAGCTGAAATTTTAAAAATCTAAAATTTTCTGTTAATAAAAATTTATTGATACGTTTCCAATATTTTAACGATTGGAAAAAATCAAGATTTTCTCAAACCGATAATTTTTAGATAAGTCTACTTGAAACGGATTTTAGAAAATTTTCTTATAATTTAAATTCATTTTCTTATAAATATTTTTAATTTAAGTCACTTATATGAATTTAAAATTATATAAAAATATTATTTTATTAAAAAAATTCCAAAATTCCAAAAAATCATAAATAATACGTAGGTTAAAAAGTTCTAAAGAACCATAATTTAATTCCTTCAAAATTTTAATATAAAAATAAAAATAGGGGTGTTATAGAAACTGCTTATGGGCGGAATTGTACTCCTTCAGTGTTCGGAGTACTTCAACAAAGGTAGGCGACAGAACACTCTCCTCAACCTCATATGCTTGTTTAGTCAGGAGGAAATGCTCATGAGTCCATGCCACCGGGAATTTATCAATCCCCTCCGCACTCCGCCAAAAAACGGACTTATTCTTCTGAACAGAAACTTTCACAAAACTCATTCTGAAATGGAGTCCAGCCTCTTTGGCGGAGTCAGCAAATGCCCTAAAGTTTACAATCTTCGACTCCGCCCGAAGAGTGACAAAACTCATTCCGCCGGTCCTCGAGTTCACCCGCCTCATTATACGGCAAAAAGCAAAAAACAACACCACAGTAGGCGTAAACTCCAAATGCTCCGCAAGCACTTCAAAGCTTCGAACTATTCCCCATCCATTGGGGTGCAGCTGAGAGGGGGCGCAATCCAGAAACCTAAGAACACCCATCTGGAATTTATTCAAAGGAAATCGCACCCCCAATTAAGTAAAAAGGATATCGTACATATACAAGGTACGATCATCCTGAGGGCAATGGCAGATGCGCTCAAACGTCTTCGGTGAACGAATAATAAACCTCTTTTTAAATTTATCATCCGCCCAGACAGGTACCGACAACACCATCACCCCGCCGCTCGTCGTTGCATGACGCGAAGAAGCTTCCCTGACGTCTGCCTCAACCTAACAATAAGGATCAGTCTGAAGCATCTTTTCCCAGTCTAACCCGTGGAGCACAACGTTTTGGCATTCTGCCATCGTTCTCACTTGTACCTGAGGTGTACCTCCTGCTACAAATGAATGTACAGCATTACTAAAACACTCCACGCTGCTGTAAAACGTTGAATCCCTCCCAGTATAGAAGCCCCCATCTTCACTCTCAATATCAGAAAACATAGGTTGAACAGATACCCTAGGGCACGACTCCGATTGTTTTCCTCTCATCCTCGTTTCAACAAACACACATATAAAGAAAACAAAACCAACCCAATAACAACGAGAACAGAGAACAAAGGAAGAGGAAAGTTACCTTAAATCTCTGAAGAAATGATGAAGAACTGGCAACAAAGAACGACTCGTGAGGAAGCACCACGATTTCTGAGCAGCGTTCAAAAGGCAGTTTAAACACCAAAACGCATAGTGAAAATGAAGCAAAACATTTCCTCTCCTAAGAGTTTACCTATTTATAGGCATAGCTTGGGGGGAAACAAGCGAAGCCTCGAAAATTTTAGAAATGCACCTATGGCCATTGGATGAATCATAATGACGTTCCATTAATTCTGAGACCGTTAGATGAATCTCAAGGCAGACATTTTTTGGGCCGTTTTTTCAAAATCCAAGGCCCATGGTAATAACCTTGAAAACGTATTCCAACTGCCATCCCACGTATTTATGTCCCATCATTGGAACGGCAATCGTTACAAGGGCATACGTGGCGATGAGAGATTGAAACGGTAAAACGCGGTTTCGAGGCGCTTTGATGACAGGCGTGGCAAATAACGACAAAAAACAATAAATGCGTGAAAACACTTGCCCGTAAATCCGGAACTAGCAAACGTCGCCTAAACCCATGCCTATAAAAGCTAAACATAACAAAGTGTTATAGCTTATTAAAGTGACTCCGCTAGTCACTATAACAAGCTAGGGGGTAGATGATCTGGTCCCAACACCGGCCCCCAAGAGCATAGTTTTAATGCTTTGCCAGATCAGCATTTCGAAGAGAAGAAGTACGTTTCAAATTCCCTATAACTACTCTTATACGGGGTACATACCTTAAAGACGTACTCACCCTCCGCCAAGAAAGCGATTTAGTTAGGCGGAATATGTCACATCTTATTGTGTAAGTATCTTTTAAACGAAGTTCATGCCCAAAAGGACATTCATGTTACTCCGCCAAGGCATGTGACTCCGCCAAGGCATGTGACTCCGCCAAGGCATGTGACTCCACCAAGGCTTATTACTCCGCCGAGGCCTATTACTCCGCCAAGGCGGAAAGTATTAAAAACTTGTACACATGTACATAAAGCACTTCCAGTGCACACTACTCCGCCAAGCCATAGGCTTAACACAGGTGAAATACTGAAATCCTCATATTGCGAGCGAGCCCATACTTATAACCCCGACACGAGATTGACTCTGTCTTGAGAGGTTGAAAATGGGAAACACGCTGTCACGCATAAGAGGGAACAACAAATAAAATAATGAAGCATTAACGCTTTCCAAGTAAGTGGAAATACCCACTACAATGATGGTGCTTGTAAACGGCGCATGGGCCCACTACCTTTCTTGCATTATGCCTGAAAACAAGGAATGGGTCCTACCAATAATAGAGCACCAGTAACAGGTATATAAACTTCAGCAAAAAGGTATACGGGGGGGAATCCTTAATTCTGAACCTTACACTCACACTTGCATAGTTCTCTTGGATTTGCTTTCTAAGTCTGAACGGTATTTCTGAATACTGACTTGAGCGTCGGAGAATAATTGCAGGTACAACCAACAACTGTGTCAAGGCAAAGGAGGCTATTCCAGGCGGACTACTATACCGCCACAAAGTGCATTATACTACGCCCCTGTATGCAAGAGTACTCCGTATTTGTATCTGTATAAAGACCTCTTTATATCAGATTTTATATAACTTATATATTCTGAATTGTTTGGCAATCACACCTTTACACCCCCCTTAAAGAACAGTTCAAAGACTAACTTTCCTTTCAAGCTACAACCTTCATGAGCTTGATTTGCGGCCCTAACTTTGCTTCAACGCGTAATTAGATTTTCTAAAGTTGTCACTTTCTAACTCAAGTGAAATCTCCTGTGCTTAAGCAAGACACGGGCACAAAGCCTCTTTTTTAATATTTCCTGAGACATTCTTGAGTGCTGCCAACCAACCAACCAATTAACCATTTTGCCTTTTGGCAATTTCACTAAAACGAGGCCCTTCAAAATGGACTTTATGAATTTTGTACACCCTTTCAAATCATAAACATTGAGAAAAATAAAAGTTACTTTTACTTTTTTACCATATACTCAGTATTTAAAGACTAGACAATCTTTTATATCAATCTTGCAAGCAAGTAAAGTGAATTTAGGGTGGTTTTTGATTTAAAAATATGATAATGATGATAAGTAATTAACACTTGTTTTAAGTTATAGCACCAAATATTAGTCCTACTATTCAACTTTTTTGAAGGATTGGTTGGGAAGAGTTAGGACATTTTTAGAGGCCCTGTTCCAATCATAAATTTAGGTCTATCTACCCCTAATATTTAAAAACAAAGACAATTTTAATATTACAAAATAAAGAAAATGCGCGTGATTAGAACATTACTATCAACCATGTTTTACAAAAAAAGGTAATCAGCGTGCTGATATGCCAACTTAGGAGCTAATGCTCATCACAAGTTCAACTTTTTTGTTGTGCTTGGGTCAAATTTTTAGATTTTACTACGAGGGCTTATTTTCTCATACAATTATTGTCTTTTTTTTTTTGTTTGATTTTTATTTCATGCACTAAAGAAACAATTACAAGAAAGGGTTTGAAAATTTAACCCTTAAAGAAAAAAGCCCATGTGTTATTGTTAAATTAAGGTGTTAAATAAAGATGTTGTATAATTGTTATACTATTTCAGTTTAAATCTATTAAATAGTTCTTAAAAAACTTACCCACCATCTATTTTTTTGGCTGTCAATTTGTTTGATGAATTGGACAATGGATACAATGAAACAAAAAGTCTAAATCCAACAAAAATGGAAATATATTATAAGAATCATATTCAATCCAAATTCAATAAAATAAAGGTGTATATTTTTTCTTTATCTTTATCTTCCAATCTTTAAAGCTAAACTCAATTGTCCAAGATAGATACTTTCTAATCCCTTTTACAAGACTAAATAACCTATCTAATATAAAATATTTAATTTAATTATTTCAGTTAATTTTATAAATATGTCAATTATTTTCGTTATTCTTTTAAACTTACTTTTAATAATATTAACGAAAATTAAAAAACAAATTTCTTATGATCCCATTAATATCAAGAGAAAAAAGTTTAACTAATAATGATATTAATTGTAAAAATATAATTAATGTATATTTGTATACAAATATAAAAAATATCTTATAAAAAAGATTTTTTTGATAAACGAATGTGTGAGATATTTTAAATAGATAAGAATTCCAAAAGGATAATAACAGGATTACAAGTACCACAATTTTCATCTTGCAAATTGTCCATTGGCATCCAAAGATACCTTCTTTCGTGTGTATTTATGTAGTTAAAAAATAGAGTTATAAAAATAAAAAAATTTAAAATAGTCAAAATCCGTTTAATTGTAAATTTTTTTATATATAAAATTTCTATTTATAAAACTGAAGATTTAAACAGATAGATTATTATGAAAAAGGCTAAGCCACGTCAGCACTAGGAAACTTCGAAAACAACCAATACTTATAAGCCACGTGGCACCCCAGGTATCGTAGCAGAATATCCATTTGCGCTCAGCAGCAGGCGCATCTGAGGGCGTGTTTCTTGCGAAGCAGAGGATTATCCCCGCAGGTTAACGGCGGAAACTTCTGAGTAAAAATCAGAATTAATTAAAGGGGTTTTTCAACGCGTCTCCAGCGACAGTACACAGTTCAGCATTAAGCAATCACTGCAGAAAGAACCAACAAAAACACCTCCTTGCACGATTCTCCATTTTTCTCGTTTTGGGAATTTCGATTTAGCTTCTTCTTTTGGCGGGAAAACGAAGCTTCGGTATCGCAACAATGGAGGGTGTTACGGAGAACATGGGGGTTTCCGATAATTGCAAAGGCTTGATTCTAGCCATGTGTTCTAGTGCTTTCATTGGTTCCAGCTTCATCTTGAAGAAGAAGGGTCTTAAGCTTGCTGCTGCACGCGGCACTCGTGCAGGTTCAATTACCAAAATCCCCCTTTTCTGTTTAATAATAGTTTCTTTTTCTGATCCACCAATTGCTTTGTGTTGTTTGCATTTCAATTTTGAAGTTGTCGTGGGATTTTGGATCTGATTGCATTTAAAAATTCTAAATTCTTTGAGTTTGAGATACCAGCGTCTCTGTTTGGTAATCCGGTCACTGAAACAGAGTTACGAAGGATGCATCATCCAAGCATTGATTAGGCAACTAGTTTAAGATATCATCTAGTTCAGTCTTGATTAGGCAACTAGTTTAAGATACCATGTAGTTCACTTTGACTAATAGATCAAAAACGTATTTCCAGTCAACCCCAATTGGGATAACCAACTGGGAACCAAACTTACTATTAGGATTTTGGATCAGATCCATGCAATCATGGCTGTTTGTTTTGTCGTTGTTGCTTATAACTCATGAACTTGTGATTGGGTTTCATAAAGTTTGAATTTTTGAAAATTTCAGGAGTTGGGGGTTATACTTATCTACTAGAGCCACTTTGGTGGGCTGGCATGGTTACGAGTAAGTTTAGCTTGTTGGTTTCTTTGTCAGGTTTGGATTTTGAGGTGAAAGTAAACTCACTTGGATCTTGAACTTTTTTTCTTACAGTGATTGTTGGGGAGGTTGCAAACTTTGTGGCTTATATATATGCTCCAGCTGTTTTGGTTACTCCCCTTGGTGCACTTAGTATTATTGTTAGGTAGGTACTTATGTTTTAGTAGAATTTTTTGAAGTTCCTTGTGAATTTGTGCTAGAACTGACATATTTAGTATATGTTTCATTGTTGCTAGTGCTGTTTTGTCTCACTTCTTGTTGAAGGAGCGCCTTCCGAAGATGGGAGTATTGGGATGTGTATCGTGCATTGTGGGATCTGTTATTATTGTCATCCATGCACCACAAGAACATACCCCTAATTCTGTTCAAGAAATATGGGATCTGGCCACTCAACCTGGTCGAATTTTATGCCTTATCTTGCTTTGTTTTACAGTTAAAGTAAATTCCTATATTCCAGTCCATTAATTGATGTTCTAGATTCTCTCTTTTCTCTCTCAACAGCATTTCTGTCATATACGGTGGCAACAGTTTCAGTGGTTTTGGCCTTGATCTTACACTTTGAACCTCGCTATGGACAGACTAATATGCTGATCTACTTGGGAATTTGTTCATTAATTGGCTCACTTACGGTAATTTATTTTTGTACATGTTGAAGTTTATATCTTGATATTGCAATTCATGAACTAGCTAACTGTATATTTTTTCATTATTGATATTCTATATTATTCAGGTTGTGAGCATAAAGGCCATTGGAATTGCAATAAAGCTTACGCTTGATGGAATAAGTCAAGTAGCTTATCCTCAAACTTGGTTTTTTATTACTGTGGCCACAATATGTGTCATTACACAGTTGAATTACCTTAATAAGGTGAGTGCTGAGTTATGGCATTCAGTTGGTACAATTTATAACAGAAATTGTAAACCAGTTTGACATTTTCTATTAATATATTGGAGGGAATCTTTGCCAATTTGGCCTTCATTTGAAACATTATTTATTGTTTCTTATTCTAGCATCTTTCCCTTGGATTTTGTTGCTATAGTTGTTTTTAAAGAGGAAAGGCAATTAAAAGACTGATCTTCTAATTTTGATAACTGGAGCATAAGAGCTGAGCTTGCAAGCGTGAAGCTCTTCCTCTCTAATCATTTATGCATAACTATAAAAGGCTACTCATGGCTTCCAGCCATGAGCTAGTCATTGATAGTGTATAATAGAAGAGGCCATACTTGATTTGTTGATCACATTTCAGCCATGGTGTGAAGTAATTGAGACTGAAAAATGATGTAATGTATTAAAATGTAGGAAAGCATGAATATAGTTGACAGTTGACACTGGGTCAAGCTACTTTGAATTCTCATAACTTTGTGCTGGAAAAAACTCAAGTTATATGACCCATTGAAATTTACATATAGAAGTATAAAATGCAATCTTGTTAACAGCTCTGCGTTCTTTGCATGTAATTATAGCATTATACTAGTCTTGGGAATTTTCTTAATACAAAAGTTATTTTGATACCGAGTTGCAAACTAATGAATGAAATTCCAGTAATGTTTTCTCAATAATGGTGCATCTTTGAGTTTCCACTGATATGAAATTTATAGTATATCAATAACTCCCTTATACTTTTAACAAATCTTGAGCTTATTTTCACTTTTCAACTGTGTTTCAGGCTCTGGATACATTCAATACGGCTATTGTTTCTCCTGTATATTATGTAATGTTCACAACTCTTACTATTATTGCCAGTGCCATAATGTTTAAGGTATGGTAATGGATTTTTGTTTGTGTGATTTCTTAGGTGATATCTCAAAAATTTCTTTTTATTGAACAATAGGATATGATAAACTTGAATATTTATTTTCAGGATTGGTCTGGTCAGGATGTCAGCAGCATAGCCTCTGAGATATGTGGATTCATAACAGTTGTTTCAGGAACAATCATATTGCATATGACTAGAGAACGGGAGGAATCTAACACCCAGGGTACAGAAAAACATATTACCTCCAATCAGATTCATGCAAATTCCATTTCTAATGCATTTATATACATACATCTACAATGGTTTCTCATTAGCACTTAAACCTAATAAAGTGATGGCATCTCCTCTATTTGATGCAGGGTCATTGACATGGTTTATCGGTGAGGATATGATGAAGGGCGTTGAGGATGAACACCTGATCCTTATACATGATTCGGATCATCTCAATCGTTGACTTTGCCTTTGAGATTAGGTTGATGTGGGAGAATATCTTCTATCAGCAATGATACAATGACCTGAGCCTGCCTATTATCAATGGGGATTGCATGTCCTGGAGCTTAATAAATTCAAGCATCCATGGTGCTATAGTTTTCTGACCGTTTCTGCAAGCTGTTTGCGTGCAGCTGCTTACTGGAGCCTTCTCAGAACATGTGTGATATGCTAATGGTGATTCAAGTGCTGAACCATTCTCAAACTGAAATGAGATTGCTGTCTCATTGCAGAAAATGGAATTTTTGGAGCCATCTCATGCCGTATTCGATTGTCTAATAAGGTAGTCTGTGTAAATTTTCTTTTATAGGAAGTGAGAAATTGTTGTTATCGTTCACTTGGTATTTTCTCATTTAATTATTTGATTTGTAGTTTCTTTTCTTGTTTCTGGTAAATGGTAGATCCGTTGGGTTCCGTAAAATATGTTGAAGATGTTCATTCTTCTAATGTTATGCAGCAAATGTGAATTATGTTATTGGAAATTCTTTTGGAATCTATTTGTTATCCGGATTTTTTTCTTCTTAAGATGTAAGAGCATTTGCGAACGAGGATGACCAATTGAAAGTGTTACGTGAGAATGGTATGTGCACAGTTATTCGCACCAAAGCATCTGTTAGTGGTGGCAAGTTTAGCTTACTTTTGCTTGGCATCTATCTTTTACGTATCCTCACTTGTGGTTTGCATGTTTCTTTATTGTTGCTTCGATTCGAAGCCAACTCAGTGTTGATCAGTTTATGGTGGGAATTTCTGAGTTTTAGCATGTTTGGATCTCCATTATGATTTTAGAATAGAGGTTTAGAAAAGATAGATTTTAGATTCTATGAGCAGAGTTTTGATTATCTTGAATGAAGTCAAAACTCCGTTAAGGATCAATATTAACCTTTAAATTTTTTTATTTTCATAACTCAGTTTTTCTAACTATATACTAAACGGATACTTTATTAATCATATGTATCCATTTCTTTTCTTTTCGAGAACATAAACACTAAGAGTGATTATTGAACTTACAAACCTAAATTTTAGAACTGAAATAATAAAACAAGACGACTTATCCTATTATTCTTGAGCATATCAACAAATCAAACATACGTCTTTTCATTAATTTATAATGTTTAATGGGATTAGGATGACTATTATTCAAAATTTTATATACAAATTAAATAACTTATTTTGTATGCATATAAGTTTTTTTTAAGAAAAAAAGAATCAAAATATTCATCAATAATTATAAAAGTCTGTCTAATAGACAATATATAAAATGATAGTTAAATAAGATAAGTCAAAAGTAAGATATGGGTAAATGATAATAATAAGAAGAAGAAAATATTAATGACAATGATAATAGTCATAATACAATAATAAAGTAACGTAAAAATGAATAATATTAAAAGTAAAATAATAATAATAAAAAATAAAGGTGTATAAAAATATAATTAAGGGAATAACAAAATATGTTGTTAGTTGCACAATGCGAGCGCTAAAGAAGGGATGGATGCGTTGGAAACTGGTTTTCATTTTTTGAAAAGTAAAAGTAAAATAGGAAATAATCTTTCATTTTTTTTTGTTGGTAACATAGATGCCTCTATACGAACAACGACAAAAATGAGTTTCTTTTTTAAATTTTATTCTATAATAACTAGCTATTTATAATTATGTCCTCCAAATTCTTCTGAAATTGTTTATTAACATCTTCTATTATCTCTGTTGTTATTGTTCGACACTATTTACATTATCATTATTTAACATTCTTTATCATTGTTCTGCTGTCTAACATCCGCCATATATACTGTTATTAAACACTAATTATTTTGAACAATTTAAACTTAAGTTAGCTTATAAAAAGTAAAAAAAATAATTTAAAATTTAAAATTTAAAAAGAATCTAATAAAGATGATGATTTTAGTTTAAATATAATAGATATGATATGATGCCATGTTAATTATGATAAAATAAGAAGATATTGTCCAATCAAATATATTTAAGATAACAACTTTTGATCACATAAGAATTGAATTTTAGATGATAAATTAATTTTGAAATAAAATAAGTAGGTTGGTAAAATAAAAGACAAAAGAAGAAGAAAGTTAGTGATTCGCACCGTTGGTGAAGAGAGACACGATATAAGTGTCCACCGCTGCTAAAACTGTGTTGTGCATCGCTGAGAAAAAACGCAAACTTGTGTGGAAAGAAAGAGAGAAAGAAAGAGAGAAAGAAAATGGCGGCTACCGTATCTGCGTGGTCGAAGCCCGGCGCGTGGGCTCTAGATTCCGAACAACACGAGGCCGAACTCCTTCAAGAAACAGCCAAACCCCTCGCCGACTTCCCTTCCCTCGCCGACGCCGCCACCAAACCCAAAAAGAAGAAACCCCAAACCTACTCCCTCGCCGAGTTCACCGCCAAACCCGACAATTTCTCCGACCAAGATCTCATCAACCTCCCCACCGCCCCCCGCCAGCGCTCAGCCGAGGAACTCGACCGCGACCGCAACCGCCTCGGCGGAGGCTTTCGCTCCTACGGCGACCGTCCCCACAGGACTTCTTCCGGCGGCGGCGATGACTCTTCCAATTCGAGGTGGGGTTCTAGGGTTTCGGACGAGCCCAGACGTAACGGTGCGTTCGGTGCTAGGGATTCCAATCGCGAGTTGCCGCCGTCGCGCGCCGATGAAATCGATAATTGGGCTGCTGCTAAGAAATCTCCCGGCGTCGGGGCCGGGTTCGAGAGGAGGGAGAGGGAAAGAGGAGGGGGTTTCTTCGATTCGCAGTCTCGTGCTGATGAATCTGAAAGCTGGGTTTCGAATAAGAGCTTTGTGCCTTCTGAGGGTCGAAGATTTGGGTCAAACAGTGGTGGGTTTGAAAGGGAAAGGAAGGTAGGGTTTGGTTCAAGCGGTGGAGCGGATTCTGATAATTGGAACAAGAAGAAGGGTGAAATCAACGTTGGCAGTGAGAAAAGTGAGAGAAGCGAGAGTGTTGGTGGTGGAAGGCCGAGGCTTGTGTTGCAACCTCGGTCATTGTCGGTGAGTAATGAGAGCCAGGAAGGTGGTGGTTCTGTGAATGTGGCGAAGCCTAAGGGTCCAAATCCGTTTGGGGAAGCAAGGCCTAGGGAACAGGTTTTGGCAGAGAAAGGGCAAGATTGGAAGAAGATTGATGAGCAGCTTGAGAGCATGAAGATTAAGGATGACGGGTTTGGGAAGAGAGGTTTTGGGTCTCCCAATGGAGGACGTGCTTCTGCTGCTGCTGCTGCTGCTACTACTTTGTCCGAGGATCGCACTGAGAGGAGGACTTGGAGGAAGCCCCAATCTGAGGATGATCGTCCTAAAAGGTTTGTTACCGATAACCATGTTAATGAAAAACCAACATGGTAGTAGTTGTTACATTTGTGTGTTTTTTTTCTGTTGAATTGTTTTGTTACATCTTTTTCGCTGATTAGGAGTTTCAAGTTTGGGTGTTTTTTGAATGCTATTTGGTTGTTTAGGATTCTTTCGATACTGATTGATGATCGATTCACTGATTGAACAATGTTCAGTGTCCTCTTTGCTGATACTAGATTGGGGAAATGAATGAATTAGTAAGGACCTAGGGATTTTAATTTTGCAGTTTTCTACCCTGTTGCTTCATTCTTGGCATGTGTTTATTTTCGTATTTGCTGCATTATATAATAAAAGTGAGATGCTTATTATAACCTTCTTTGTCCGACGCTATGTTCTTTTGGTCAGTAGTGTCTTGTCTTCAACTAATTTGGGATGCTGATTTTTTAAAAATGTTGTCTTACAGTTTCTTATTGACTCTTGCTGTATAATTGTTTTGTGCCCAATCTGATCTGCCCCAGTACTGCTAGGCTTGAACGTTAATTGAACATTAGACTAAAGAGTCCCTGGTTTTCAGAATTTATCACTCTAGTTCATGAAATTAGTTGTTATTGATCAATCGGTTTCAGAAATCATTGCTTTAGTCCTTGTTTTTGAAACTCATTTCTTTAGTCCTTGTTGATCAATCAATTTCAAAAATCATTACTTTGGTTCCTGAGATTGCTTATTGTCAAAAAGCAATCGCAAGGATTATTTTCAAAATTTTGTAGGCTATACTGACGGTTTTTGATGGTTATGGTTAGGACTGGATTCTCTGCAGTTGAAGTTTCCCGCAGTCAGTGTAGTCGTTAAATTGTTTATTTTAAAAACCGATGTAAGAAAACATTTTCTAGACTGACTTAATACATGGACTTTACAATGAATGATTTTACATTGGTCTATAAATACAGTCGATTCTTTTCTTACATTTACTAAATTGGTTATTTTATAAACCGATGTAAAAAACATATCTTCTACATCAGATTTTTTATTGAACGATTTAATACATGGATTTTTGTGTTGAATGACTTTTACACCGGTCCATAATAAGACCGATACATTTTTGTATCGATTTTTAAAATGACTGATTTAGTAGATGATTGAAGAAAACAATTGCACCAACTGAAGGAAACTTCAAGTGCAGGCAATTCAAATAAAGTGTGTGATGCTACAAAGTTCATGGACTGAAGTGAGGATTTACTCATCGAGTATTTCTTGGTTACTGACCATTTGGATGAAATAAAGCATAATTTTTGATGTCTGAGTGTGCCTTAAGTGGATTAATTCCCCATATGCAGAAGCAAATGGTGGAGTTTTTGTTTTTATGTTTCGTGTTTTGCCTGTTTAGGCATATTTATAACGCTGCTTACTCTTCAATACAGTGCTGAGAAAGTGGAGGATGAAAACGTTGAAGAAAATTGAAGAGCCATCAAGGTCTGTCCCCGCAGATTGATCGATAAGAGAGTTGGAGAGGAACATTGAGTATAAAAGCTTAACTTTTGTTCCCCAATTGAAGTTTTGTCTTGTCGTCTAAGATGTTTTATTGTGAGAAACTATACTGGAACTGTTAAACAGACATTTTTGGTAGGTGTGGTTGGTAGCTTAGGCAGTCTCAGTTATTAATATTATGACTATGTTTGTTGCTAAATGTTACCGTAAATTTGCTTTTATTATTTAATCATTTATAATCTGTATAAGCGTGGGCGTGAACTGTCGAATTTTCAATTCATGTTTTTTCCTCGTTCCTCCTTTCTTCCAAAGATATTTATGTTCTACACATCCTTAAGGTATGATCAGTTGAACTGATTCAGCACATTCTTAATAAAATTTGACTAACAGGTCTGATAAGTTGAATTAGCCTCAGTTTTACACGTTAAAAATTAATATTAATCTTTAGATTTTTTTTATAATTCTGTCATTAGTTGTTGTGGAATCTCCTTCCTCTCTTCCTCTCATTACTCTCTCTAATGCTCGCTCTATTGTCTAAAGCACCAACACCAATTGAAATAGTAGATTTCTTGTTTACTGAAATTATGTTTTCCTAAGTTATTACCAAGTTTGCTAGTTACTGCAAATGGTAGATGAAGGTAACATGGGTTCACACTAGAACATGTGTTAAAAAGTGTGATTAAAAATTCTTTTTACAGAGACAACTATTTAGACATATGTCTAAGTTTTCACAAACTTTGAAATGAAGGATAAGAAAATAACAATATTAATAAAATAGTAAATAAGATAGCACACAAATAGATATTATATTGGTCCACTTCTCAACCAAGGCTACATCAAATCCCTATTTAAGCCAACATGAATTTGTAATTATGAAACAAAATCCAACTCACACTTTCTTACAAGGATCCTAACTATTTTTTCACGACAATAACCCAAGCATTCTTCTTAACTTAGCCTCTTTAGGTTAATTACACAAGTATTCTTTCTTCATCAAACCTCTTTAGGATCTTATAAAAGGTAAAGGATTCTTAAGTCTTCAGCAAAGACCATGAGGATGTCTAAGCTTACAAAATTAAACTAATTGTTTAGGATATGAATAATAGTAAAGCACTTAAACTATTTTACAAAAAAAGAATTAGGATGTTTTGCACGACTTGTAGAATGTGTAAAGAGAGAATGAAAGTAAATTGTTGGAACATTTTGCATTCTTGAATGGTCATCCTTATATAAGCTTCCTTAAGATAGACGTGGTGAGACAAAGGGCTTTATATCCAATGATGACATGACATTTGCATAATTGTTAGAATGATTTGAAAATTATACTTAGTATCTCTCACCATGTGAACATCTTGGTTGTCTAATTTTTCATTTTGGTACAAGGATGGACGCTCATTTACTTAGGTAATCCTTTCAAACAATTTGATTATATTATAGTCTACTTCAAGTCAAAACGTAAACCTTCAAACAACTATCTAAGACTTATTATTCTTTGGTTTGTGGTTTGTATTTATTTATAAATATGCCATAGATGGCCTTAAAACATTAGTACATTAAATATTTTAATATTTTTATCATAATCAAAACTTTTAAGGAGTCCTAACAACCTTATTTTTGAACTGGGTAGGTAAACCCATTTTTAAAAAATACCTCAAAATAAAAAATGTGGGGTAGGAATGTATTAGGGTGAAGAATAAGTCTTAAAAGTGATATTGCATGAAGTTTTTGGTGATGATGGGTGTTAGCCAGAAATCGCTTGGTGCGGTAATGGAGGGTGACATATAATGATGATTGAGAAGAAGAAGAAGAAGAAGAAGCAATGTTGGAACTTAGTTTTCTTTAATAAATCATTTAGGATAAGTTTAAACATGTTTAAATTAATTTTTTTATATTATAAAAACTAAACAACCATGTATATTACTTAATTTAATATAAAAAAGTAATAGATATATTATCTAAATATGACAAGAACAAGTTAAGTTGTTACAATAGGTTATTATATATAAGTCTACTATAGCCACAAATGGATGAAGTTCCCCATAACATTCACCAATTAAACAAGATTTTAATTCCAGGACAAGATTTTAATTCCAGGGTGACTCAGCAATTTACATAGCCATTGTTAGCTGTCCACCAAGGAAAAAAATATTTTGTTAAAGAGAGATGGTAATCCACTAGAATGGTAATTTGCTTTATCAGGATCAATGCATTCTAGTAGAACCATTCATAATAAAAAGTAAACAAAATCCAAAAAGGTTGTCGCCTAAACCTTGTGAGGTTGTGTTTCTATTGTGTCTAAATAACTGGGAACAACCTGATTGTACTAGTATGAATAAGAGTAGTATTTCTTTTTGGGTTTGGAGCATTAGTATTCTTTACTGATGATTGCCAAGACAAACTCATTACACAAAGAATCTTCAGCTTGATCCACTTAACATATTTTCCAGGTAAAAAAACTTCAAAAAGTAATTAATCTCTTATTCTTCTACATCAAGCAAGCAGATACATCAGTCGGTTTCTAGTCTTTAGGATTCAAAGTTCAAGAAATACACACTTTCATTCAATTTTAAATTTTGATTGAATTTTTTTACCATTATGATAATACCAAAAACCTTAATATTGAAGCTAATTGTGATTATAATTATGGTTGAATACAATCGTGAAGAGTTAAAAAAAACCTTTATATTATGGTGACTTTGTGAACCGTAATTTAAAATAGTTGAGTTTAACATTGAAGAAAAAGTAGTATTTTTAAAATGCAAATGGATATATAGTGAAAATAGTGTTGTGTTAAAACCTTTAACATGCTATCTAATTTATTAAAAGAAAATTAAAATACTATTGTTAGGGAAGTTTAAATAGAGGAATGAACAAGTATAAGATATCATTTTACAATCAAAAACCAATTAACATTAGATGTATAAGTCTATTTACTTATAACTCATTTCACTTATACATCTCTATTTAATATGAGACTTCTTCATCCACACTATTCATACTTAATTTTCAAAAGAGAGTTAAAATCATACTTGATTTCCAAGAGAGTTCTAACGAGGGATAGGTAGAAACACTCTAGTCAAAGTCAAGTCACGGAAGACAAGGGATAAGAACCGGAAAGTTATGTTAAGATAGCCGTCTATTTTGATTCCTCTGAACAAATCGAAAAAAATGGCAAGGGAAAAGGTTTGTGTTTGTGTGATTTTAGTAGCAGTGATTTTCAGAGGTTTCGTTAACGGCATCGACATCGACGAAGCCACCATAGAGGATATCCAACGCGCCTTCACGCGCAACCAACTCACCTCCACACAACTCGTCGACTACTACCTCCACCGTATCGCAACCCTCAATCCCATGCTACGCGCTGTATTGGAAGTCAATCCTGACGCGCGCGATCAAGCGGGGCAGGCTGATCGGGAAAGACTACGAGAAGATCGGGACCGTTCGTTGCTGCATGGTGTCCCTGTTCTGCTGAAGGACAGCATCAACACCGACGACAAACTCAACACTACCGGTGGCTCCTATGCATTGCTTGGGTCAAGGGTGGCACGTGACGCGCACGTTGTGTCCAAGCTTAGACGCGCCGGCGCTATCATTCTTGGCAAAGCAAGTCTCGCTGAGTGGTATGGTATTCGTTCAACCACATTGCCTGAGGGTTGGTGCGCAAGAGGTGGACAAGCCAAGGTTAGTAAAGTTACTCCACTTCACTATTTACTTCCTTTTTATTTTAGGTTATAATGCACACAAACCTTGACGTTTTCGAAAGACATAATATGTCGATAGAGTTCTAACCTAAAGACATAATATATGCCATCCTGGGAAAACGAAATTATAAAAATTAGAGAGAATTAAAACTGTGTTCGATGATAGGATAATCCGTATTTGTCAAAACCCGCTATGTTCAAAATATTTTAAACTATATGCAATGAAAGTATAATGACACGCTAAGTGTGGCAAGCTCAGAGGATCCGGAACTATTCCATGCTGGCATATGAGAGAATTTTATATATGCATATTGGGATTTTTAAAATAAGTATAATTGCATAGTTAATGATGTGATTTTTTTAAGCAAGTTTACATGTGCATACTCTCGTATCATGTCTTATATAATGATTTATTAATCCATTTTAACTATCCTGATTTACGGTCCAATGATAGTAAATTCAATAAATTGTTGAATTGTTCAGCCGTGCTGTGGTCCAACCAAACATTGCGCAATGCTTCACGTGAAAAACCCGCTACTCTCGGACTCTGTTTAGGCAGTTTATGGAACTAACTCCAATAAGAATTTTACTGTGATACGCTGTAATTTTTATATCGGTTCAACCAGTTTACTGGAAACCGGTTGAAAGGCATAACCAAGCCTTTAACCTATTTGGGCCAAGTGTTTAATTTTCAATCTAATGAGTTGAACCGATGAATGATGAGTCAGAGACGGATTGTATACCTCTGGTATAAATTAATAAATCATGTTAATTTTAATATATATTTTATTTTATTATTATATAACGAGATAACTAATTTTAACATTGACTTACTGATTCAACAACTAACTTATTAACCCAATGTCATCACTAAGTCAATCATCGATCGTGTTTTAATAGACTGATACAAGGAAAATGTCTTGTAGACATCCCTTGGTATGTACTGTTTAGTATAAGAATAAAGGACAAATGAGGCATTAATATATAAGTGATATTATTATTAATTAGAGAAATAAATGAGTAGTGTTTAGAGTGTGTACTCATACAATTAGATGGATTAAAGTGTGTATGAGTGACTGTTGTTATTATTTTAAGTTAGTCCCTTCAAATTTCTCATATAGTTCTTAGTGAAGCATATATTGTTCATCCACTATACGATCATAAGGAGAAGCCATTGGCAACTTCAACTGGTTTGGCCCCTATTTATAGGATCATAAGGAGAAGCCATAATGACTGGTGCAAAGATCTCACGTTTAGGAATATCTTTTATTAGGCTTTTGTTTCGTTATATATACAGAAGTAAAAAGTCAAGCTTTTTACTTTCACATACACACATGTACACACTGCTAACTTCACATCTACAAGTAATGATAGAAAGTTTGTTAATTTAACAAAATATATGTAATAACAAGCAGAACCCTTATGTGGAGGGGGGAAGTCCATGCGGGTCAAGCTCTGGATCTGCCATTTCAGTGGCAACAAACATGGTTGCAGTTTCTTTGGGGACTGAAACCGATGGTTCCATTATCTGCCCAGCTGATCACAACTCTGTAGTGGGAATTAAACCCACCGTTGGACTCACTAGCAGGGCAGGTGTCATACCAATTTCACCTCGACAAGATACAATTGGGTAACAATTGTTGCTTTTCCTTACACGATGCAACACCTTCTACCTTTGCTTGAATACTTTTTAACTTAATTCTACTTTTACTTTTCCAACTATGAAATATGTATAATTTTAGTCCATCAACTTTTAAGAGTCTGCAATTTAATGTCCCTCTGTCGATTTTCTACTAAATTGTTAAGGGAAATCTAACACTGATGATGATGATGTGTCATTCAGACATGATAACATGTTATCGAAGTTTTGTTAACAATTTGATGGGAATTTATAGAAGAACAAAATTTGGCACACTCTTAAAATTTGGTAACTAAGTTTATGCAATTAAGCCAATGATTTATATACAATTAATTGTTCTACTTTTGCACAGGCCAATAAGCAGGACAGTTTCAGATGCAGTTCATGTCCTTGATGTCATTGTTGGGTTTGACCCAAGAGACTATGAAGCAACAGAGTCAGCAGCTAAGTTTATACCTCCAGGTGGTTATAAACAGTTCCTCAAAAAAGGAGGACTCAAAGGAAAGAAATTGGGTGTTGTGAGGAATCCCTTTTTGAGTCCCCATAATGGATCCAATGTCATTTCCAACTTTGAGCATCATCTCAATGTGTTAAGGTAAACATAGAATTAACAATATATAGTACACTCACCAATTGCTTTAGCATATTGCTGATTTTTCTGGTCCTTGCTAACAGTGACAGACCTAGAAATTTTTAGTAGTAGGGGTAAGATAATGTTTTCTGTTTTATATAAGAAAATATTCTTAACAGTAGGGTAAAACTAAAGCTAAATATCTTTAAATTATCGTTTTATAACATAATATATTAAACAAAATTAAATTTAAGTGGGGTATAACCCTCCATTCCGTTATACATGGGTTCATCCCTGCTTGCTAATTAATCTCCTGTATCACAGTCTATATTTAGAGTAACAATTTATTTTTATAAAATGTTTTTAGTAACATGGACAAAAAAATCTTATAGTAACACTGAGATTTTGTTGTTTTTGCAAATTAAAGGCAAAGAGGTGCAACAGTGTTAGATAATTTGGAAATTGAAAATCTGAGCATCATTCTCAACCCTATGCAAAGTGGTGAAATAAAAACCATGCTGGCAGAGTTCAAGTTATCCATCAATGATTATCTACAGGAACTCGTTTACTCTCCCGTGAGATCATTAGCTGAGATTATCGAATTCAACATCAATCACCCTGATTTAGTAAGTACTATATACTATCTTTTTAAGATGGAAAAGCCACCTTTACTTTATCCGATCATAGCTTCTTGCCTCACTTTTTAGGCTTATATCACTCATTGAACATGGCTTCACCATCAACACGTAGGTTTCCACCAACAACATTTAATAACAACAAACAGGAAAGATAATAAATAATTCATAGTAATAATAGGTTATTTTCTTACATAGATAGATACCAATATTAATTATATTAATGGTTTTTACACATCACATGTTGTGGTAGGAAAAGACACGTGAGTATGGGCAGGATTATCTGATTGTGTCAGAAATGACTAATGGAATTGGAAAGGAGGAAATAGAGGCAGTGAAGATGATGAAGCAGTTATCACAAAATGGGTTTGAGAAGGTGATGAAGGAGAATGAATTGGATGCTCTAGTGACTTTAGGCGTTGATGCTTCCAGGGTGTTAGCAATTGGAGGCTATCCTGCAATCACTGTCCCAGCTGGCTATGATAGTCATGGAATGCCATTTGGAATATTTTTTGGAGGGTTAAAGGGAACTGAACCAGTACTAATTCAGATTGCTTATGATTTTGAGCAAGCTACCAAGTCAAGGAAGCCCCCTCCTCGTTTTTCATTTTAAACACCAATGCTTGTACTAAAAATCATGGATCATGAAGTTAAACCACATTGTCCATTTTGATAAAATGCTGTGAAATAAATTTCAGTATTTGCCTGACTGAATAATAGTTGTAGCATATTTATATTTCAGTTGGTAATAGTCATAATTTCAGTAAAAGCTACAATGGACAAGTTTTTTTTATCTAAAATATAATTTTATTCGTTCCACCAAGTTTGACACAGCTGATAGATAGTCAAGTTCTTTAAACATAGTGTGTTTAGAAAATGCTTTGTTATTAGAAGTTTTGACAATTTCTGAGAGATTAATATTTAGTTATTTGCTAAAGCTGAAGGATATTCTTAATTCAACTTATAAAAAAATAATTTTGTACTTTCCCAATTTAACATATCCCTTTGTGTGCTTTCAAGATTTCCACGAGTTTTAGAGTCGAAACTTAAGCGTTTGTTTCACGAGAGACATAAATTGCATCATCTTTTTTAAAAAAATGTTGGTCTTGTGACAAACATTACTTAATGTTCGTTTTTAAATCTAGATAACTCTAAATAACTATGCATATTCTCAGACATATTTTCTTTTATTTAAGATTTGTGTCTATGATATATCAAGGGAAAAAAAATGTAAATCTATATCTTATGTATATATATTTGAAGTTTTCATCTGTGCTGATATCAAAGTTCAAAAGATAGAAATAAAATAACAAAAAAATAATAAAGAAAAGCTGATATTAGGCCAATAGACCTCCTATTTTGACATGTATTCCTTCCGTGGTTGCAATCTGCAGAAAACGACAAAAGAGAAAATCACACAGTTGTAGTGAGCATCTACCATTCTTGCTATATGAAGTATCTTTTCTTTTGTGCCATAATTGTTTAAAGCAGACACTATATGATTGTCGTTAACTGTCTCATCTCAACAGGTAATTTCCAACTACAGATGAAGGTTCCAATGCCAGTAACCAAAAAACAGAAAATGGTAATCAGTCTATTGGTACTGGCCGGCGCAGCGATGAATTAGTCATTTTATTATTTATTTTGAAACCAAAAACAATTTCTGGTCACATAAAGTATTTCTACCAATCAATCTATTCCTGAATATTCTTGCAATGGACTGATCATTAAGCAAATCTAGCTCTTTTTTTTTACACTAGCAACAGGTTTCTTGTGCTCATGTTTATGCAATTATAAAGATTCTCAGCTTAACAAACCAGGTTCATGAAAGTGACCATCCAAACTTATTTAACATTCTTGTACTCCCAACTTCCAAGCTATATAAACACTACATAGTTTTGGCCATTCCTAACAAGTACACATTAATTCCAAATAAATTTCATGTCATTAAGCAATATGTCTGGTCTCTCATGCATGTTTCTTGTTGTTTTAACTATATCATCAACAGGGTGTTACACTATCTTAGCACAACAAATCTCAATCAAGGAAGCAAGCATAAGTGAGATTCAACTTGCTTTTAAGCAAAACAAACTCACCTCAAGGGAACTAGTTGAGTTTTATCTAGGTGAAATAAGAAGACTTAACCCTCTTCTTAGAGGGGTCATTGAGGTGAACCCGGATGCACTGTCCCAAGCTGATACAGCTGACTATGAGAGAAAAAGTAGGGAACCTGCATCCTTGTTTGGATTGCATGGCATTCCCATTCTGCTCAAAGACAACATTGGAACAAAAGATAAGCTGAACACCACAGCTGGCTCATTTGCTTTGCTTGGTTCTGTGGTGCCTCGTGATGCTGGTGTGGTGTCTAAATTGAGGAAAGCTGGGGCAATCATACTGGGCAAAGCCAGCTTGAGTGAGTGGGCTGCTTTCAGGTCTTCAAAGGCCCCTAATGGTTTCAGTGCCAGAGGTGGCCAAGGAAAGGTAAAAAAAAAGAAAAACACTTTGTGTGATATATACACATATAAACTGATGTGACTAGGAACTAGGGTAAGATGTCTTGAGGAGTTTCATGATACCGGGTAAGTATATGTCTTTTGTGGTTGATATCAACTCTAGCCGAAGTATCTATAAAAATGTTTAGAAGGGATTAAAGAGGAGTTTTCCTAAGATACCTTCAATATTTAAGTTAGTAGATATTGGAGCTAAATGAGGGATATGAGAGTAAAGAGCACTTCAGGGGTGTATCCTTCCCAAATGGTATCTTGACATAGTTCTGGATCTAAACCGACATAGGTTCCATCAACATGTCTAGATGAATAAGTCTCATATATATTATAAGATGTGAGTGTATAAGTTTAGGTTGGTATATATATGACATATATATATATATATATATATATATATATATATATATATATAAGGTTTTAGTCTCTTGAATTTCCTTCTTGTTGTTGATTTTGATGTTATAAATAGTGTTAGTGTTAGTGTTAGTTGCTTAGCTCGTTTCTGACTTTGTTTCTGCCATTAATTGCTTAATTGGTTGCTTGTAGAAGCAACTTTTTAACCGCGAATCACTTCTCTTCTTATTATCTCTATTATAAATATATGTACTGAAAGTAGTTTATTAATATTATCAAATATTCATAATTTTTTAAAATAATCCTAATATTAATTGTTACAGAAAGTATTAATAGTCTTGAGAGTATATACAAAGAAGACAGATTTAGATCTCTCCAACATAATATAGACAGTTGATTTGATAAGATCAAATAATAAAGTGTATTGATTATTTTTATATCAATTTATTAATTAGTTATGTGGGTCATATACCACTTTAACATGACACATCTAGATGCATGTCACTTTCCCATTAAGTGATAATATGGACCATTTTCAAAGAATTTAAAACCAACTAAGACATTTGGATAACTAAAACCAAAATTAACTGTATTTAAACAAAAACATATTTAAGCTAACTGAAAATTGATAATATGTTAGAAGCAATGAAGCATCATGAAATATTGAGGCATCAATGTTTTGGCTTTTTGTGCAGAATCCATATGTTCTATCATCTGACCCATGTGGATCTAGTAGTGGATCAGCAATATCAACTGCTGCTAATCTGGTGACAGTGTCACTTGGCACTGAGACAGATGGATCAATTTTATGTCCTGCAAGTTCTAACTCAGTTGTAGGCATCAAGCCAACAACTGGTCTCACTAGCCGGGATCAGGTCATCCCTATCTCTCCTAGACAAGATACTGTGGGGTAACACTTACATTAACTCAACTCCTACTCTTGTAAATAAATTTGAATTTCAGCAGCATTCATTGTCTTTTCACCAATTTTCATAAACAAGTTAACATAATGTTACCTATTGTTTACATATAGATTTGAATTGAAGCAGGCAATGAAAGCATAAATCACTACCATTGACTTTTCCTTGTTGAATTCTAATTTCCTTCACTCTCCTTGCCAGGGCCCTTAGCAGAACTGTTTCGGATGCTGTCTATGTTCTTGATGTGATTGCTGGGATTGACTACAATGATCCAGCAACAACAGCTTGGTCTAAATACATTCCATTAGGTGGATTTAGGCAATATCTTAATCCAAACGGGCTTAAAGGGAAGAGACTAGGAATAGTAAGAAACCCCTTCTTTGGTCTTCTAGACTCTGATGTGACTAAGGCATTTGAGAAGCATTTTCAGACCTTAAGGTAAAATAAACATAACTTTTGTTTTAAAAAGACTTAATTACTTGCTCCTTTAACTTTATTATTTATTCAATTTTGGTTCATTGCGTTTAACTTGCATGACTTTAGTTTTTGAATTATTTGAGTTACTCGATTTTTAATTTATGATTTTGATCCTTAAATTATTCAATATGTTGATACACTTGATCCTCTACTTATTTTTTGTCTAATTAATAAAAAAATTATATTATTGTTCTTTTACAAATATTCACACTTCTCATATCATATCATGATAGAAAATGCTGATTTATAGAAATAATAATATAAATATTGTATTAAAATATATGTGAAAATGGATAAAATAATCAAATATGTTAACAAATCGAATAGTTGAAGGACTAAAATTATACAATTAAAAGTTAAGAGATCAAATGCCAACAAATTAATTGGTTCAAGAACTAAAATCATACAATTAAAAGTTGAGAAACCAAAATTAAACATTTGATAAAGTTAAAAAATCAAAAGTGCAATTAAACCTTTTAAAAAATATGTTCCAATTTGATTTACAGCAATGTTTTCCTTTTTTGAATCTAATTCACAAATACCATGAAATATTGACATGTAATTCTCTTGAAACTGAAGGCAACAAGGAGCAGTTGTGGTAGATAATCTTGAAATAGCTAACATCAATACTATCTTGAATTCAAACAAAAGTGGAGAAGCAGTAGCATTAGTAGCTGAGTTCAAACTATCCTTAAATGCATATCTCAAAAACTTGGTGGTTTCACCAGTAAGATCCTTGGCAGATGTTATAGCCTTTAACCAAAAGAATGCCAACCTGGTATGTATCACCAAAGTTTTCCTTTTCTATTACAGGTTAAAATGTTTTTCGAAATAGAAAATTTATGAAAATTAACTTATAACTTTTATAAGTTGTTATTTTAATAAGTTTTTTAGTATAATTTATTAAAAAGTAAGTTATCTTTAACTTATTTTAAACAATTTTTATGATTATTATTGATTAACTAGTGTATTTAAACAAATGCTAATTAGGAAAAGATGAAGGAGTTTGGTGAAGACATATTCTTGGTAGCAGAAGCAACAAATGGAATTGGTGACACTGAGAAGGCGGCATTGGCCAATTTGGCAAGCCTATCAAGAAATGGCTTCGAAAAATTGGTGACGGACTATAAACTTGATGCATTGGTGACTCCAGGTTCAAGTGTTGCAACTGTACTTGCTATTGGAGGATTCCCAGGAATCAATGTACCTGCAGGATATGACAGTAAAGGGGTTCCATTTGGCATAAATTTTGGAGGGTTGAAGGGCTCAGAATCACAGTTGATTGAAATTGCATATGGGTTTGAACAAGCAACTAAAATCAGAAAACCCCCTCCATTTTAACTAGTAAACTTTAGAAATGTGACTCAAATTCAAATCCTATATATTCTGCTTACAAATACCTCATTGCATGTTTGTTACATGTCATGTCTGAGCATATTTTATGTATGATGTAGCTTAATGTATCTTAGATTCTTATCCTCTTGGCCAAAAGGATAACTGCATGTTTCATTGTTTCCCGATTCGCTTTAGTAATTAAGTGGTTATGTATACGGTACGCAGTTATCAGCTCTTCCCTTCAATATTACACTCGGCGTGAGATTAGTTTTGTTCGTTAAATATAATCAAGCCCTCTTCTTAATGTATAAATAAACCATTATTGTTTAAATCAAAGTTGTTAAAACATAAATTTTAAGTTGATATGATAAAGATTTACGAAACAAAAAAGTCTATCAAAAATACTAGTTTATATATAAATATAAGAAATATCAAACTAAACTTGTAAACTTCATAATATTAAATCAAACTCAAAGTCATAATTTATAACTCAAATGTAAAATTCAAATGCTGTCATAAAACAATCTGACACAAACATATCAAAGACATTAATTAGAAACTCAAAGCCTAAGCATTCATCATATCATTCAAGTTAGAATCATTATCTTCATCCTCATCAACGTCAATAATGTTTAAGTCATTGTCACCTTCTTCATCATCAAAACTAGGAATCTCTCGGTGGATCCAAACAAACAACAAGCCCACTAACTTCTTCAACATCTTCCTTGTCCACAATCCACTCATTATCTAAAGAAAGATCATCAATGACATATTTCTTTGGTTTCCTTGCATTTTTCTTCTTAACCAATTTAGAGATAGTCATGACAAAGATGACATTCATCGTCTTTTGTTTCAATCAATACCTAAAGTTTATTAAGTAATAAATAATTTTAAAAAATATAATATAAAAAGTATTTATCAATCATGTTCACCTCTTTTATATCCTCCGTCATTAGATGTAGGCAATCTATAACATCCTTAATTTTTAAAATAAATTTCAATAAATCAAAAATATTTTTCAAATAATTCAAATTTCCAAAACAAAATTTGAATTAAATAATTTACAATATTCATTTTACAAAGCCGACCGGCTCTTTAAAACAAAAATAAGTACAATTAATTATATAAAAGCACTCGGTATTCATGAGCCGGCCAAGGCTTCCACTAAGACAAACTCCGAGCTGCATGAATATCTTCACATATCATGGTTGAGCCCTTCATTCACTGAAAAATAAATGTAGAGGGTGAGCATAACATATCAAATAACAGTTATTGAATTGGAATAAAAATCCAATTAATAACTATAAAACCAATACTGATTACACTCGGCAATTCTAACTCACTCGGTAAATATAACATCACTCGGCAAGCATAGCAAACTGCACTCGGCGAGTAAAACATTTCACTCGGCAGATACAGCACATTATACTCGGCAACATAACAATCCACTCGGCAAATAACAAATTATTCATTCTCAAAACTGAGACATATCCATATACTCATCATAACAGCATGTTCTCACAATAACACATAAATCAGTGTATGCACATGCTCAATCAAATGGATCCATATCTTTCATTCTCACTTGACCAACCAAAATGGGGTCATTATCAATTTTGTGTTGCAACACTGGCTCCCCGAGCCATAATTCAGCTCCTCGCTGATTCGGCCATTTTACAGGTACCAAACCGCTCTGCGCCCATAATGTAACACTGAGTACCACTCCCAGAGTGATAGCGGTCCTCTACTCAGTGCTACGGGTCGGCCTTGAGTCACACTCAAAGGCGTCCGTGGTATATAGGAACCACTCCATCACAGTTCATATTCAAACATCACACATGCATCTCATGCATATAAATATCATGAATCATCATTCTCATATCAATATCAATAATATGAATGGAAAATATGAAACATAAAACGTCATATAATTGGGGTCTCATAACAATTCATACATATATCTCATATAGCATATCAACAATACCCAAAATCCATTCATAAACCATGTATTTGAGATGTACGCTCCCCCTACCCGGAAATAAAGTGTTCCAGCAGCTTTTAAACTATAACCAAGTCACTGCTCCAGAATTCCGACTAGAACTGCAGTGTTGTTCTACTCCAAGCTTTCCTTCGTAAAGAGAAGAGAATGGAGATTTGGTGTTCTTCGTTTACTAATTCCAGTAAGGATTGGAAATATAAGGATGATTTCACTCTCAATAATTCCTCTATTAATCCAATAGCAGAAGTATTTATATACCTTTCACGTGAAAGAGACGTGAATAACTTGAAGTACTCTGCCACACGTTTCTTTAATAATTAATGAAGGGTTAAGATATTTAATGAAAAGGGTACAACACATCAAAATGGGTCCCAAACTTAGAAAATATCTAAGAAAGGAATCTGCTGGAAGGTAGAAGAACATAATGACGTGGAAAGCATCCATCAGACCTGATCTTCGCTTGAGCGGACCTCTCTCGCTTGAGTGAGAATTACCCCGTAACCAATTTCCATGCTTTCGCTCGAGCGAGACTCCCTCCTACTAGCCACTCGTTCGGGCGAGAAATGTCCAGTAACGAATTCCACTGGCATTCGCTTGAGCGAGGCATTTACTCGCTTAGGCGAAATCCGACCAGAGGCTGTCCTTCGATTCTGCACTCGCCCGCTCGGCAAGGCTTCCCAGCACTCGGGTTTTCACTCGGCAGTTCAATCAATACCGACTCATCTCGCTCGGTTATACCTCTTTCAGAGTCTTATTTCTTTCATTATTCAGAAATTTCTCCACTGTAAGGTTACTCGGAAATCTCCTCGGGATTACTTACTCAGAAAACTTAATCAATCAGAGTTGAAGTCTTTGTCCAGAAGCACTCTTTCTGGAAAGACTTACTCGGAATGTATCACTCGGAAGTGTCTCTGTGACACTTCACTCGTAAAGTCACTTTACTCGGATATACTCCACTCGGGAGTTTACCAATCAGAAATATCGGTCCGAGAAGTACTTCCACTTCTCTCGGAAACAACCTATTCAGAAACGTTCCACTCGGAGTTGTTCCGTTTCACTCGGATTTTATCTTACTCGAATGTGTCTCAGTCGGACACAGCGTCATTTCATTCGGAAATGATTCTATTAATGATGTTTCACTCGGAAACATCTTAACTTCACTTAGAATTATTCTTTTGTCTTATTTCACTCGGAGTCAGATTCATTTCACTCGGAATCTGATTCATTTCACTCGGAAAATCTTATCTCTTCCATTTTTCACTCGGAATTTCATCCAGAAATTCTTCTTTAATTCTTTTTAAGTTATTTTTATAAAAAATCATAAAAATCGGGATGTTACACAATCATACTGTAGTTAAGATTTATTCACTTTTAATAATATTAAAAAAATTAGCTAATATTCTTAATTACTTATTGTTTACATTTAACACCCGAGAATTACGCTACTATTGGTATTGGTATTGGTAGATTAATTAACTAGTGGGGTTTTTGGTTCTTAACTAGGTGTACTATATGGTCAACCGTGAAGGAAAAAAAAAGACACATGTAACATGTTAGTTAAATTATTTATTTGTGATCTCCACGGCACCGACATTATTGCTAGAGATGGGTGGGTAGGTGCTTCCATTTTGAGCGATTCACATTACTTTTGTGAGTCCTTTTTTTTCAGTCTTGTGTCATAGGAGTAGGTTCTAAAAGTTTGCATAAAATATACTTTATACCAAAAAAAAAAGTTATTGATTATTAATGGACATTTTATTTTTTATTATTATAATTTTTACTCGAATTTAATCTCTTAATTTGTAAATTATTATAATCAACTCTTTTCATCGCGTTTCCCTTATATGAAGCTCTTAAATCTTTATATTTTCCACTCAATTAATTAAAATTTTTGGATAAATTTAAGATAAAATGATTTAAAAGGTTCAGAAATCTTAAAAATTTTACGAAATTTGAGAAACTTATAAAGATTATAAGGAGGGAAATTTCGGGATTTTTTGATTTGACTTTCAAGCATTAGATTTTGAATAAAACATGTTTTAAAATAATTTTAAAACAATAATCCAATGATGTTTAGCTTTTGGAAATTTTGAGATAAAAAAAATCAATCTTTTCATTTGGTAAAATTGATTTAAAGACTCTTTTTTATAGCAACCAAATAATTGTTATATTTTATAAGCAAAAAAATCATAAAAAATAATTGGAGTTTATTATAACAATTAAATAATGGAAAGACTGTTACCAAAAAAAATAACAGAAAGACTAAATTCAAACAAATGACAATATATTCTAAGGAATAAAAATCATATATCATAGCATATAGTGATTAAAAGAATAATTAAGTTTTAGAAATATAGTTTAGCATAAATGAAAAAAGGAAGTGTTAATTATTTTAAAAAATTCCTAGCACATGGGGAAGTGTTGACTTCTTTTGGGGTTACCGGCCAAAACCACCATTTTATTAACTTGTCTAATCTTTTCGCGGATCGCTAAACAACCACTAATCAAATATAATTAGCTAACATGCACAGCACGTGGACCCCGCTGGAAAAACAAAACCAAAAATTATTGTTCGTAAAATGTTGTTAAACGACCTTTTGAAACTTTGTTGTGGATCCACAATCCACAATGCGTACCAAACATCTAGAACATGTACATGCCTATATATATAAACACCAATGTGTTGGAAAGTGAAAGATCAAAGATCAAAGATGATGATAAATCAACAAGTGGTGGTGATTGTGATGATGATGATGCTTATGCCACTCACTCAAAGCTTAAAACTAAATGCAGGGAACTGGGGTAGAAGCTTTGAAGGAGAGAACAAGGAAACCGTCACAAACTTGCAATTCTATTTCCACGACACACTCAGTGGGCAAAACCCAAGTGCGGTTCGCGTGGCCCAGCCCGTCGACAAAAACAAATCATTCATCACTTTGTTTGGGGCCCTCATGATGGCGGATGACCCATTAACCGAGACATCGGACCCCAAGTCC
This sequence comes from Clitoria ternatea, assembly GCA_037962975.1. Classification (NCBI taxonomy): domain Eukaryota; kingdom Viridiplantae; phylum Streptophyta; class Magnoliopsida; order Fabales; family Fabaceae; genus Clitoria; species Clitoria ternatea. Next base: position 72,755,267 of record CM075676.1, read on the forward strand.
AAGATGGTGGGCCGGGCCCAAGGGCTTTATGGGTCCGCCTGTCAGGAGGAAATTGGGCTCATAATGGCCATGAGCTTCTCCTTCACCGACGGCCCATATAATGGCAGCACCTTCGCCCTCCTTGGGAAGAACTCCGCCATGAACCCCGTCCGTGAGATGCCCGTTGTGGGTGGCACTGGCCTCTTCCGTATGGCACGTGGCTACGCCATTGCCAAGACTCATTGGTTGGATCCTACCACCGGTGATGCTATCGTCGGCTACAATGTCACCCTCGTTCATTAAACTAGCATTGCTCATTTTCCTTTTCATATATAATTATAAATTTATGCAGCTTGAATTTGTTCACTATTTCTAGTTCATGGACATATTAATTAGTTATTATGACATTCATGCTGTACTCTCGTGTTAGGATACTAGTACCATTCGGTTTGATACATCAATAAAACTTTACTGAAAAAACACGTACATGTCTACACATTGTCATTTAACACCGAAAAATTAGCAGGCTAGCAGTGACGTTGTGATAAACTTTGTGGGGATGATGACTTGTCTTAGGGCATTGAAATTTCACGCCAACATGTTTCAAAGATCACATGGCATGCTTCCGGGAAAAGTTGGGAGTTGTTGGTGTGTATAACTAAAAGGGGACACTTCACTTTTCTCTGAAGTAATATCACTGGATGTGCATGTTACATGAATATGAAATGGTGACCAAATGAGCTTACATTCTCATTTAGAATAAGATATAATACATTAACCAACGACAATTTGCTTGCATATACTCCAAAACAGGGGAACAGGGAATTGACGAGAAATCTAGCACTTTGCCCTTGTCATTTAGGGATTTTTCGTTCATCTTGTCACGTAGTTTCTGTATCATGCTTGCCGACTATTGTGCCCGAATCAAAATGCCGATAATAGATTAAAAGGGCCATTAAACGATCAATAATTTACGCAAAATTAAGAAAACAGATATGCTTCTACATCGCACAAAAAATCTATCATGCACCACAAAAGAAAAAGCGTGTCATCTTTTGGAACTTTGTTGGCAGTGTTTTCCCAATGACATTTTCTAATAATTTGAAGTAGCAGCTGTGTTGATTTGGATGGGACTATGGGCACGCATCAAAGACACAATAGGGCAAACCCAAGCAAGCAAAAATTGAGAGAATAGTACTGAGAATGAACAGCAATTAGTATATGGAGACAAGAAGTTCAAGTGAAAACATTCTAAACCAGGCGGCAGCAGAATTTACAAGGCAGCAAGTATATATTCAGAAAACGATAATTAAAAAGGATGCAATTCTTGGAGTCCAGTAGCAAAATGTAGCAAAAACATCAGAAGAGAATAGCTAATCAAGAAAACTTCTACTATGATCAATAAGACCATATTTTCTGGTATAAAAAAACATAAAAACACAACTCAGTATTACTCACTTCATGGGATATGCCATCTTGAAGTAATTGCCTATTACCGTGCAAGTGCTGCAGCTTACGTAATCTAACACTATCATCATCATTGCCCAAACTGCAATTGTTCAGAATAACCAACTAGTTTCTTTATCAGGGGGATGAGACCAATTAAAGCAATTTGAAGTTGTTCTGAACTATTCAATCGAATGCTGATTTGTCCCGCTCCTCGGTTGTTCAAATTGGCCCTGGCAACAAGGTTTGTATGTCGTCCAACTGGGATCTGAGATTGCAAATTACACCCAACAGCAAGATCTCCATGCCAATCCATAACAGAAAGCCCAAGCGTTGTTAGGAAACGTCCTAGAGGGTAATCTTTATCTCTCAATTGGGCCTCCAGACTGCCACCATAAGCAATGTCACCACGCCCTGCCATTGCACCACCACTAATAACCAGCTTGAATCGCTTACTAGCAACAAATTTGTCTTCAATCTTCATTCCAGCTGATAAGGCATCACCAAGCAGAGTAAATGAGAGACCAGCAGTTGCCTTATTTCTTCTAAAATTAGTAAATCCTGTCTCACTACGTAATGTATAAGCTAAGTCCTTCCCAACAGTTTGCAAATCAAAACCTAATGAAGTTGCTTTCCCTTCCCCATGCTTAACTGAACTGGTTATTTCCATCTGAACATTAGCATCCTTTTTATCCTTGGTAACCTGACCAGTGAAAGATACAGGTATCTTATCCTTGAGAACGAACAACCTTTCTACATTCAACCCTTCATAACCCACATCATGATCCCATCCGTGAGTTTCTAAAACAGGCCTTACAAGCCACTGGTTTGATGAATCAAGGTAGCGATAGCGATGAGTGGGGTTATCAGAATCAAAAGAAGCTGGCAAGGCCAAATCAGGCATGGGAACAGGAACAGATGATGCACCACCACTTTCTTCTTCTACATTTTCACCATAGTCACTTGGCAGATCTTTTGCTGATTCAGCCATTTTCTTCATCATTTTCCGTCGCTTCTTCTCTTCCTTCAATTGTTTTTTCATCAAAAGCTTTTCTCTGTACTCCAACTCGTCGAAATATGCTCTCTTCTGAAGTTTAGATAGCTTTTTCACCTGGGCCTTTGTTAGAGGTTTGAATGGTGGCAAGTCATCAAGTTCAGTTTCATCATCAGACTCTGATTCATCAAGGTCATCATCAAGACTGTCCTCATCACCAAACTGCTCCTCTGGCAACTTCAATTGAGGTCTTGATTGGAGAAGAGTAGACAAAAGAAAGGGTAACGGAGGTGCTCTTGCTCTAGCAGTATATGGCTTCCCTGGTGGACTATCTTGTAATTTGAGAAGAGCATTTGCCTCAGCCAGAATTTTAGAGGCAAAAGATAGAAGTAACAAATGAGGTTTCCAAACCTGGCCATTTGGCAACACTCTCTGCCCAGCCCTATTTGTTCTGCAAGCAGAATGGTTCTCCACCAATGATACAGGATTCATGAGACGCATGTCACCAGCTGCTTGACGAATGGCTTGCTGCACAACATGAGAACGCTGAGTAACAAACATATCATAACTGGAAGCAGTACCATTAGGGCCCTCAGGTGGAGCAGATGCAGCATGAGTCAGAACCACAATAGCATTGAACCAAATGGATGGCCCAAAAATCTCTGTGATTGTGCGTAAGAGTGGCATATCACTGAAATCCCTGCTTTGCATATCTAACCTATCAAGATATAACACAATATCAGGCGGTGTTTTCTTAATGAAGTTCTTAACAGAATGTAGGATCTTCTCATTACTTCGCTGGTCTGACCAGGATGGTAGAAGTCCTGGGGTATCAATGACCCGTACCTTAATGCCTTGCACTGTTCCCACAACATCCTGGACCTTCTTGGTTCCCATATGAAAAGCACTAGTATTAAACTTAACCTCGTCAAAAATAGAATTGATGGTAGCACTTTTACCAACTCCTGTCTTTCCAAGAACCATTATTGTACAAGAGAAATCAAGTGGCTCCTGACCTGCAGCTTCAAGCTGCTCAGCCATTGCACTTGCACGATCAAAGCTAAATGCACCAACACGCCCCCCATTCCTTCCTCTAAGTTGCTCAGCCAATCCTAGTCTATACAAAACTTGAGCTACAACAACATTATGAGGTGTTTGCCCAAGCCTATGAGCCAGCCGTAAAAATTTCACCCTGATCATCTGAAGTTTCTCCCGTGTCTCATCATACTCCTCAGCCTCTCCACTTAAGGAATCCTCCATTTGCTGGGCCTGAGCGTTAGATACTGTACCATTCGCACGAGGCTGCTGTGCTACCCGAGATGCAGGTTCCAATAATGGAGCTGCACGACCAAGGCCAGCTGGACGAACAGGAGGGGGCCCAGCACCAGCAGAATTTTCAGATGAAGAAAGAATAGGACGGGACCCAGCACCAGCAGAATTTCCAGATGAAGAAAGAACAGGAGAGGACCCAGCACCAACAGGATTTTCAGATGAAGAACCAACAGAGGGGGACCCAGCACCAGCAGGTTTTTCAGATGAAGAAATCTGAACTGCAGGCTGAACATGCTGGTCTCTAGTCACTTGAGTGGTTTCCTTATCTTGTATATTCCTCTCCTGTATCTCTTCAGGCTCCTCAACCACAGAAGGATTGTCACAATCTCTATGTTCTTTATCAGAATTCTGACATTGATAATCCTTATTACTCTCTTCCTTTGGGTCAGTTGCAAGAGCCTGAAGAGACGTTATATTGTCAGCATAGGAATTTTCCAAAATGGATGAGCTTCCAGGTTCAGCATCCTCATTTTCATCTCTTAACTCAGTACTCTGGCGGCCAACGATATTCATTTCTTCACCATTTCTATCACCGTGACTAGTACCATTACCAAAGGTATCGTCCTTATTAACTTCTTCACAGGTATCATCTTCAATCTCAATAGACGGATCATCTGAAGCATTTAAGTTTACTTCTATCTCATGATCACCATGTCCAGGATCAGAACCATTGTCCTTCAATTCTCCGGCATCTGCCCCAGCATCAGTACCTTGATTTGTGATCACCTCATTGGATTCAGATTCTGTCTTAGACTCAACGGTAACAGGGTCCACCTTATCTGTGCTTCCAGTTTCCAAGATTACACCACCATTTTCTCTAGGAGTCATGAAATCAGAATCATCAATTTCAGCCTTCTCATTCATCAAGTCAGAGTTCCCATCCACCAAGGCTCCATTCTCCTTAACTAATATCTCTCTATCAGAATTCAACCCAGATTCCTCCTTCCCACCACTCCAATCACTACTCTTCAAATCATCATCCCTTGTACCAACAGACTCATGGCAAAATTCTCCATTGTCGGTCCCTCCAGAATCAACACCATCCTGATTAACACCATCAACCCCCTGCCCATCCCTCTCCACATCATCCTTAGCAACTAAGTCAGCCTCCCCCGGTTCCCCGGACATAGTACCAACTCCAACAGCCTCATTAAAGCTCTCTGGTTTCTGTGGAGTATCCGGACTTTCATCCATCAAAGTTGAATCCAATAATGCACTACCAGTGTCAGTAACATCATGCTGATCAACAACAGCATCCTCCCCTGAACAGTGTTCGGATCCTTGATCATGCAAATGCTGCTGCGGCTCCATTGCCTCCTCAAAAACCTCCTCTACTTCTAAATCCTTCAATTGATCAGTCCCTGCAATACTCTGCTCAGAAACCTCTTCACCCACTCTCTTGCTCTCTCCCTCGCCGCTGCCATCAAAAGCATCAGCCCCGTGATCCATAGCAAATCCTCAATGTCACTAAGAAGCCCTTGATTCATAAAAAGGGAGAAAATTTCAGAAATCTTATATACTATTGCAGAATTGAAGAGAGAGAGGAAGGGGGACGTTGAGATGATTATCTACGATTGTAGGAATCAATAATAACAATCAATCAAAATCGACGCCTGATATAAAATAAGGGTTACAAAATAAAAGAGACAATAAACTAATGTAAACGGTGCAGAGGAATAAGATAACAGAAAAGGAACTAACAAGAAAGAGATATTGTTTTGAGGGTTGGATTTAGGGTTTTAGCATAAACATAAAGTGAAACGAGAGAAACATTGAATTGAATAGAAATAGTATAACATGTAATAGGAGAAATGCAAACCTGTGGATGGGAAGATGAGAGAGAGAGAGAGAGAGAGAGAGAGAGAGAGAGAGGCGTGTTTTGGGTATAAAGGTGGAAGAAGAGAGGGTGTGTGTGTGATAGTGTATTGTGTTTTCATAACATGAATGACAGAGTTTCTTTGTTTTTCTTTATCTTTTGGGGTTAGCAATAGGCAATAGCAGTAAGTGGAGTGAAATGTGGAGATAAGGAGTGATGGACGGTTGGAGATGCGGGATGTGGGATATGGATCGAACGGTTGGGATTGTAGCATAGGAATTGTCGTCAAATACGCCAGTCATGATGACGTGGCGTGCGTTTCACACGGGTAAACTTGACTGCGGATCTCTACCGTCCCTAGATGTTGACACTTCCAAGTTTGATTGCACACAAACAACCCTCCAACGGCCAAGATTATTCAATCACGGAACTAATCAATGCTTCTCCTTAAACTAAATAATAAGGGTTTATTTAACATGGTTCACAAAATAAGATAAGAAATAAAAAAAAATTACTCTCCTCAAACGATTAAACTAATCTTTCTTGACATAAAAAATTACTTCATTTTACTTAAACTAATCAATGCTTCTATATTAACTAAATAATTGTTTAAAAAATATTTTTTTCAATCAATTAACCTAGTCTTCTTTTGTATAAAAAATGAAATTTGGGTAAACTACTTGTAGGTTATAATTAGGAATGGTAATAGAGCTTATGGAGAGAGCATGTTTAGATACAACCTCACAAAAATCATTTATGAACAAGTTTAAGATAATGTAGTTGAAATTATGAAACATAATAACATCTTTGTGGATGCCGGTCAAGCTAAGAAGACTGCGGAATTACATATTACTATATTTTATTTTTTAAAATTTAATAACATAAATATATAATAAACTAGCATTCGAGTCTCTCACTCAAACAAATCCTTTCAAATATGTCCGCAAGTCAAATCAATAGGTAAATACACTCTTAACCCAAAAAATTGTCATTTGTTTTAGTTCAAATTATTAACTCCTTTCTGACACTGGTAATAACTACACATGTGTCACATTAAGTAACAGGAATAATGCACATAACATAAAATAGTTTAGGACGATTTTTAATAACTTGTAAAATTGATACACATTCTACAACAAACCATTAGTTGCAAGCAATCCATACCTCTTCACCATCAATGCATATTAATTCCATGAACCCTAGACACTACAATTTATTAGGCAAGTTTGGGCTATCGTAGTTAGGATGGTCCATTTTGTCAGCTTAATTAACATGTTTTTCCTAAACCTAAAATCAAATAATTTTGTTAAAAAACCTCATTTAATTTGCTAATTACTAATTTGTTAGTATTTATTATTTACTACAAAAAATGAGGACACTATTTGCTTTGTTTATATGAGATTATCTTTCTCCTACACGAGCGAAGATATTTAGATATTTATAGAAAAGGAAACTTGTCGTCACCTTTCCTTCCTCATCAAAACTCTATTTGAAAGTAGTATTTTTTTTTCTAAAATACATGCAAAAATTAGGTTGAATATGTTAAAAAATCATATAATTATACGAGATTAAGATCACATCCTTAAATAGTTTTTCTTTAGTAAAACCCTATAAAATTTTAAATATTTGGAAAAGGTCGATGTTATTAAACTTGGTCGGTTAAATAATGTAGCGAGTGACACTTGTAATTTTTTTTAGAAAGATACTTTTTAATGGCATATCACTGCCCATTTTCCTCTTTCTTCATCTTCTTCCTCTTTTTCTTTCACTCCTCACTGCCCTTGTTTCTCTTCATTTACCTTATTCAAATATCGAGAAACCAAAATAGGAAAAGCTTGGAAAAACTTCTTCCCAAAGCAACAAGAAAAAGGCCTAGCAAAAACATTTGTTGTAAGAATCTGTTCATGTGCTTCTAAATTTAGAAGAAAAAAAAATGCAAATGTTACTGCCTTGTCAGATGATGGTTGTCTATGCCATTTTCTTCCGTCAAAATTGCAACACCCTGTAAAAGATAACGACAATAATGTAACCCTTTTATTAATTTTATTAACCCTTATTTTTCCTTGTTAGTTAGGTGCCTCTTTTTTCATAAAGATTTCATTTTTTACTTCAGCATGCAAACATAAGGCTTAAAGATGTTGATATGTATAAAAGGAGTTGGAACTTGTTTTAAGTCAAAGTCCATTTTTTTAAATAAACTTGTATCTAATCAAATACTAGCAACAAGATTTGTATTGCATTTAATGAAAAAAGTTTCGTGCTATATAGCTATGTTGCTGAAACAAACTTTTCAAAACTTGTTTTGCCTTGTCAATAATTTTCTATGAGCAAAGGATCCAGTCACTTGAGGCCAAATATACTTCCTTGAGAAGAGTTCTGTTCTTCTACATCTTTATATATATGATTTTAAATAATTCTAGCTTGTAACTTTAATCTTGTAGAGAAACACTTATTTGAAGGCGTTGCTATTATACATGTCTTTGTTTTTGTTTACGGTTAAGTAAAGGAATTGCTGACAATGAGTTTTATGTAATGTAGATTTTTTTTGGTTAAATTAAAAAAATGGTATTTAAAAGAAATAGTTACCTCAACACTTACCTGGCGAGATTTAATGATAGAGGCTTTTTTTTAATATTTAAAATACTTTAAAATTTTTTTACTAAAAAATATATTTTAGAGAATGATCATAGTCTCATATGATTAGAAGGACTTTTTACATAGTTATGCCTAAAATTTATATGGTGAAAAAATAAATTATTTAAATAGAGTGTAGTTGAGAGGAAAGAAATGATTTTTTATTTTTCAATTGTTTGGAATAGATGAAATAAAAGAATTAGGAGAAATATCAAAATACCCATAGATAAAGAAAACCTCCACATTAAACAATGAACTTTCAATAAAAAAATGTTTTTTTAAGAATTCATTACACTCGAATTGTCCGGTGTACATTAATATTTAAGTAAGTGTTATAATATATTTTTAATATTTAATTTATCAATAAATAAATATTCCATTACGGTTTAACAAATTAAAATAATTACCTTATTAAATTATATAAACTCTCATAAATCAAGATTAGCATGTTTGAATGTTTTTTAAGACATAAATTTTGTCAGTAAATTGAAGAGTATAATGTGTTCTAAAAAAAAAACAAACAAAAACACAAAGGGGGTAGAATTATTATCAAGGAGGTAGGAATGTTGAAGTAAAATTTTTTGTGCTTTAGTTACGAAGACACGAAGGCTGAATTTATCCAAATTTTAAGTTGTGTCAATTTTCCTTGCAATTTCACAACTGTAAATAAAGGAGATTAATGAGATGAGACCAACCAAAAAAAAATTATTTTTTCCAGACCCAATTGCACCCTCATCTAAACCAAGTGAAAAAAAAACTATCCCTCCAATTTCCATGGTTGATTTTCTATTAGAAATTAATATGATTATTTTAAATTGATAGGCTCACTTAATGGATGATTTTCAATCTATAACTCTACAGGAGTGTTTGTTTTGTGAGTATAAAAATGTATTCATATGAATATTATATTTGAAATATACATATCTATATTTGTTATATGGTTATCAAATTTTATTTTTAGATATATCTTAATCCCGGATGAATCATAATCACATGTTTTCATTAATTTTTTATCCCTAAGAGTGAGGGTGAGAATATGAGATTTTAAAAACAACAAAGGAAGTTACATTTTTTTTAACTTCAATTCCTATATATTTTTCCTCTCATTTTTCTCTCTTATTATTTGAATTTTAAAACCATTTCAGGGCATATTAAATTTACCAAATATATTTTTAAAGTTGCTGAGAATGATATCTTAAAATAAATGCCCCTTAAATACCTATTTGGATAGCTCATCCAATGGAGCATTACCAACAAAAACTCATCTCAAGGATAAGATGTGATTGGAACAGTGTTAAAAGGATGCAAGAAGTATCTATGGGCCAACTAAGTTAAGTTCATGTAATAGTTAAACAAACAGGCCGTAAGTTCATTGGACTATACGTTGACATTAGACTAAGCTTGAGGAATCATTCTTAAGAAATTATATTAACACCATAAGCTTTATATTCACAAATTCTAATAGCTTTTTTTTATAATTTAATATATAAAACATCCTTGTGGGCGAGTGTTTAGTTTTTCATTTTACTATAGTGCATTATTTAAAACTCATCATCTAAATTAAGATCGATCAAACATATTTGTAAGTTTAAGATAAATTTTATTATTTGACCTTTAGTATCTGTTTGGTTAATTTTGATCTCACATGTCATTTGAGATATCATCTAACTTCATTTAAACAATGAATGAAAAAACTTTCTTCTAATTAACCCCATTGAGTAACGTTAACTAGGAATTAAATAGGAATTTTAATATATATATATATATCAATTTTACCTTTCAATTTTAAGTATAAATAAGATAATTATCACATGTGTACGTGTTGTTAAAGGAAAGTAATGTGAATATTTTATTCACTAGTCATTGATAACCATTCAGTGAAGAGATGAAAATTATGTATATAAAAACATAGCTTAATTTTAGATGAATACATCTTTTATTTGATATATCATATTTGAAGTTTGGGCTAAAAAGAATTATTATAAGCAATACTTTTTTACACTAAATACAATACAATTACAATTTTAGAAAAACTTAGACTTGAAATCAAAACTTTGTTAAGATAAAATAGTCACACATTAAGTTATAGGTGTTTAGTGGTTAAAAATACATTTAATTACTCTAGATAATTTTAAATTATTTGCTTTTCATAAAATCTTTTTAAAATGAATGAAAAGCCAAGGTCCTGGAGCAAAGACTTTGCTTGCTTGACACCTTAAAACATACTTGGTTGAATCAAAGTTAAGTTGCAGAGTGCTGTCTGAATGTCGAATTTAAAGTTTGGAATAGAAAAGTAGAAACTTTTTTTAAAAAAATAAAAAAATTCTCTATATTTTTCTATTTGTTAATTAATTTTTTAGAAAATCATCCCAGGAATATGTTTTGTGTATCATAAATTATCCATTAGCCATTTATTTTTCATAAATAGAGCATCCATTTATTCATCCTTTATGATGAATTAACAAATATGTTGATTCTTCATATTTACCCTTACTTTGTATCATTTGTCTAGAGTCTCAAGAATTGGTGAAAATGTTGATTCGTCATAGCTATCCTTACTTTAAAAATTATCCTTGGTATTAATCAAGATAGAAAAATGAATTATGCATATTTTAGTAATACGATCAGATAAAACTTAATTATAAGAGTATATTTATAAAATACAAAATATTTTATTTGGCCCACTGCCTTATTTTTTGTTTTCGCCTAAGTCTTTTAAAAGTTTCAAATAAGCCAATGAACTTTCTATCATCTAACATAAAAACTATTTTTTGTTACTTTACATTGTTAATAATAATGACATTAATAGCTCGTGCACATGTATATGTCTTCTTATTCCCTTTATTTTCCCGTCTTTTTCTCCTTTACCCTTTTATTTCTCCAACCTAAACAAAAAAATTGTACCATTTCCAAATCTTAATCCAACCACCATTGTCTACCAAATGAACAAAGAAAAGCAAGAATATACATTATTTCCAAATTCAAACACACCACTTTCCATTGTGTAGCAAATATAAACCAATCTAACAACCGCCTAAAACCTCACCTCAACTTTCATAATGTTTCCATGGCTACCATCATTTGACTATAGGTATTTTTTATTTAATCTCATCTCGATGAGTTTAATTATATAATTATACATTTAACAAATATTGACATGATGATTAGTGATGAAGATAAAGTTGTTTAATTAATTATGTCCTTTTCACCTACCTACAAGAACTTCAAGGAAATAATGTTATATGGTAAGAATGATACTTTATCCTTTGAAGATGTTAAGTTAAACTTACCCCCTAAAGAACAATTTGATACGATGTTCATTATGAAGAAAAAGTGAAGGATTAAGTGTCAGAGTTAAAAGTTTTGAAAGAGGCAGTACTAATTATAAGAAGTCTAGATTCAAATCTAGAGGACGTATACTTAACAACACTTGTACTATTGCAAGAAACTTGAATATAATATTTTTATTTTTTATCTTAAATAAAAAGAAGAAATAAAGAAACCTTACCAACATGCAAAGACTATTAATATTGAAACCAATTCTAATGATGATTTGTTATTTGATGTTAGTTTTGAGAAAATAGGTAAAATTGAACAAATTCTTGATTTTGAATGTACTTTTCATATTTGTCCTTATAAAACTTTTAAGAAGTGAAGAACTCTTATTAAGGTCCAAATAGGGGAGAAGGTTAAGAAACTCAAAACAGATAATGAGTTTTATGAAAGTAACTTTAATGTTATGCATAAAACAATTTAGGTAAACCCCAACAAAATGATGTTGTTGAATGCATGAACAAAACTCTACTTGAAAAACTTACTGTATGATCTCAAATGTTGGGTTATGGCATCAACAAGAATTTTGGGTTGAGGCACTACATATTGCATGTTACTTAGTTAACCTTCTCAATAAGCATTACTTAATTTCAAAGTTGTGACGTCCTAAATTATTTTTACGTTTATTTTTATTCCACGATTACATTTTACAATAAAATTTTCCTTTTCCTTGAAAATTTATCGATATTTAGAGAAAACAATTTAACTTGAATACAATGGATGAGAGAAAGGCGAATCAGGGCGTCTCGCTGGAGCGAGGCCCCTACTCGTCTAAGCGAGATTCCGGACTCTCACTTAGACGAGGTGCTGTTCGTGAACGAACACCTTTCGCACATCGGATTATGCCTAACATGCAACCGGACTCCCAAATCTTCGCTCTAGCAAAAGGTCTAGTGAACCCACGAAGTTACCATAAAAACATATGCACATAACAGTAATATATTTTTGAAATATATTTTTCATTCAATCCGGTCTTAACTAAACACAACTGATAATTATACAACAGAGTTTTTATACACACATAAGACTCTATAAAGAGTCACTCAAATTCATTTGGACCCTGGCACCGTTCTCCCCCTTGGCTCGGCTCCACGGCTCCTTCCCCCTCCCTGTCTCTGGTTACTAAAAAAAAATATGCAAGGGTGAGTGTTTGGCATAATAATTAATATAGAACGGATCTTAACAAATACACATGCATATTAACACATACACCTTAAGCGTCATCTGTAAGTAAGCATACCAAAACATAATGAATTTCATGCAATAACTGTATTAGACCAGCTACACAATCTCCATCACATTCATCATATTCATCACATTCATCACATACATCACATTCATCACATACATCACAACTGACTCTCATACAATTTGACTCCCAGTATCCGGATACTAAAGGATTGGCCTTCAGCTGGGGGTCCTACTTGACACCCCGTGAACCCTGCTTGGTTCACCGAGTCCTGCTTGACTCTCCACCTCGACCACTGGGTCCTACTTGACCACTGGGTAGCTCAACTGGGCACGAAAACCTCGGGAGCCGGAAATGAGGGGCTATCATATACCGTCGGCCATCCCATACCACATAATCATTCAACAATTTACCTTTCATAATAATATCTATTTTCTCATCCCTCGGGTAGCCTACTTGCTAACCCAGAGTCGCATAACACTGATCATTTCACATGAGATATCAATTTTCTCATCCCTCAGGTAGCCTGCTTGCTAACCCAGGGTCGCATAACACAGATTACGTCAATATTAAATATTTCCAGATCATGCATGATAACTCAACCACACACCCAATTCTCAACTCATCAATGTACACTATCACACATGCACAAGTATAAACACACAATTATGTTTAACAACATTTTCCCTTAGTCCGTTTACGTTACCTCAAAGATCTAAATAAGAAGTAAGTCCTATTCTAATTAATTATAACCCGAACACCCCCCTTACTCTGGTTCCACGCTTCGATGATCTGCGCTCTGTGCCGATTTCTTTCTCTGAGCACCCGTTCTGAAATCTCAACTCCCTCACTCAGTCTTCCGTTGCTTAGTCTACTACCTACGGATCATGAAGTACAGCTTCATCACTTCAACGTCCTTAGTTCATGGACAACATCTGGACTCACACTCACCAGAGGAGTGGAGAACAGCCATAAATATAGCCATGCATGGCTCTTAACGCCAAAGAATGAAAGAAATAAGGGGATTACAATTGGATTGGATCAGTAGACTCACCTGGAAGTCTCGATCACAGGAATGAGGTTAAATTGTAGTTCAAACACAAATGGAGTCTCACTCCAGTGCATGCAGATCAACGTTAAGAGAGAAGAGACAAACAGAAGAGAAGGAACAAGCTGATAGTAAAGGCAACTTGTGTAAAATGAAGAAGAAAGGAAGGGAATCTTCTTATATATATATGGCTCATGGGCAAGATCGTCTTTTCCTTGATTTTATTTGTATTCTTACTATTTTAAACTATTGCTTAGTCATCAAATCAATTACACGTGTTTATCCCTTCGACGCCCACGTAGTCATAGTCCTCTAATAATTCGCTAGAGTATAGGTCTGATATAAATATCGACTCCGCTGTCCTAACTTAATGTTCATACCTCGAAAATCCGAGCTACAACCTGAGAGATCGGATATATCATCCGCTCTCAACTATTTGTCACACAAGTCCGTTGTTTTAATTAGTGTGAAGTTGATCCGGGATGTGACCCCCCGTGTGAGGCGCTCTCCCCACAACGGTAGGACCAGACCGCCTAATTCAGCCCGCTCTTCCTTACTCATCCGATCTTCAGCTCCGCATGCCCGCACTTCTGAGACCGATCTCGACACCGGCTCAGACAGAATAAATACTAAATAGAATTTCTAAACATTCACTAATATTTCCCATTTCATAATTTTCATTAAAACATCAGGGATGTTACACTCACCCCCCCTAAAAGGAGATTTCGTCCCCGAAATCAGTGTTCCGATTGAAAAAGATGAGGGTACATCCGCCTCATATCGGATTCTAACTCCCAAGTGTAGTTCATCCAATGAAAATTCTGCCACTTCACTTTCACCAGCGGTACCTCCTTGTTCCTTAAACGTTTGGTTTGGTGTTCTTCAATGCTAACCGGTACAGCCTCTACTATCAGGTTTTCCTTCACTTCAATGGAATCACTCGGTACAATCATTGTATCACACGGAATGTAGGCTCGAAGTTGTGATACGTGGAACACGTTGTGGATGTTAGTCAATGATTGAGGAAGATCCAGCCGATATGCGACTTCACCAATCCGCTCTAGTATTTGGTATGGTCCAATATACTTCAGATTAAGCTTTTGCCTTTTCAAGATTCGACCTACACCTTTAGTTAGTGAAATTCTTAGAAACACCCAATCACCCACTTGGAATTCAAGAGGTCTATGCCTATTGTCATAATAGCTCTTTTGCCGATCTTGAGCAATTTTTATCTTCTCTCGGATTAAAGCAATTTGCTCATTCATCTCTTGAATCATCTCAGGACCCAAATGGAGGGCATCGCCGCTCTCATTCCAACATAATGGAGTACGACATTTTCGACCATAAAGAGCTTCGTATGGAGCCATCCCAATGCTGCTATGGTAACTGTTATTATATGCAAATTCCACCAAGGGCAAGTATTTCTCCCATGATCCGCCCTGTTCCAGTACACATGCTCTTAACATATCTTCAAGAGTCTGTATAGTCCGTTCTGATTGACCATCGGTTTGGGGATGGTAAGTCGAACTCAATTTAAGCTCAGTACCCAATTGTTGTTGCAAACTCCCCCAAAACCTTGAAGTAAATCGGGGATCCCGATCGGAAATAATACTTGAGGGTACACCATGCAGTCGTACGACTTCAGCAACGTACAACCTAGCTAATCGATCTAACGACCACTTCATATTTATTGCCAGGAAATGCGCACTTTTGGTTAGTCGATCAACAATCACCCAGATAGCGTTGTATCCGGTTTGAGTACGGGGTAGTCCGGACACGAAGTCCATGGTGATACCTTCCCACTTCCAGATCGGAATTTCTAGAGGTTGAAGCAAACCTGGAGGTCGTTGGTGCTCAACCTTACACTTCTGACATATAACACAGGATTTCACGTACTCGATTATTGCCTTCTTCATGTTTGGCCACCAAAATTCCTTTCTTAAGTCATGATACATTTTTGTCACTCCTGGATGTATACTTAGAGAGCTCTTGTGTGCTTCTGTTAACACCGCCTGCCTGAAGCCTCCATGTGCAGGCACCACTACTCGATTCCTGAATCTCCATACACCATCCTCACCTCGAGTTATCTCCTCATTTTTACCTTGGGCCTGACTGTCGATCAACTTCAGTAACTCTTCATCGTCTTTCTGCGCGGCCATCATAGACTCCAGAAATTCATTGGAGATTTTTAACATTCCAATCGTCATTCGATTTGGCGCACTCATGACCACTCCAATATTCAAATCCCTAAAGCTTTCTAGCAATTCTTGTTCTCTGCCCATTAAGTAAGCCACGTGTAATACCTTCCTGCTTAGTGCATCTGCCACAACATTTGCTTTGCCCGGGTGATACTTTAAATCGAAGTCATAATCTTTCAAATACTCCATCCACCTCCTTTGTCTCATATTTAGCTCTTTTTGATCAAATAAATACTTTAAACTCTTGTGGTCACTAAATACTACAAAGCGAGCTCCATACAGGTAATGGCGCCAAATCTTCAGCGCGTACACTACTGCTGCCAGTTCCAGATCGTGAGTCGGGTAATTCTCCTCATGTGGCCTCAATTGCCTTGAAGCATAGGCAATTGCTCGATCCGCTTGCATCAACACACACCCCACTCCAAATTTGGACGTATCACAATATACTTCAAATTCTTTGGTCACGTCGGGCAGTGCAAGCACGGGCGCAGTAGTTAAACACTGCTTCAAAGTTTGGAAACTTAATTCACGTTTTTCTGACCACACGAAAGGGTTTCCTTTCCTTGTCAATCGAGTCAGAGGGAGTGCTATCCGAGAGAACCCCTCAATGAAACGTCGATAGTATCCAGCTAATCCAAGGAAACTCCAGATTTCAGTTACTGACTTCGGTGTCTGCCAAGTCATAACCGCCTCAATTTTTGTCGGATCAACCGAGACTCCCTCTTGGGAAATTACATGCCCCAAGAATTGTACACTACTCTTCCAGAACTCACACTTAGATAATTTAGCGTACAACTTCTTCTCGCGGAGTGCTTGTAAAACAAGTCAAAGATGTTGAGCATGCTCCTCGTCCGACCTCGAATATACCAAAATATCATCAATGAAGACCACCACAAACTGGTCCAAGTACGGTTGAAAGGTCCGATTCATATAATCCATAAAAATGGCAGGAGCGTTGGTTACTCCAAAGGGCATTACTACGTACTCGAAGTGCCCATAACGAGTCCGAAATGTTGTCTTTGGGACATCCTCCGACCTCACTCGGATTTGGTGGTACCCCGACCTCAAGTCAATCTTAGAGAACACAGCGGCGCCTCGCAACTGGTCCAGTGAATCATCAATCCGGGGTAGTGGATATTTATTTTTGATCGTCAGTTTGTTCAGCTGTCGATAATCAATACACATGCGCATACTACCGTCCTTCTTCTTTACCAGTAACACCGGAGCGCCCCAAGGTGAGGCACTAGGTCGGATAAAGCCCTTTTCTAATAATTCGTTCACTTGTTTCTTCACTTCGGTTAATTCCACCGAAGACATTCTATATGGCGCTCGGGACACCGGTTCTGCCCCGGGAATCAAGTCAATAGAGAAATCAATCTCTCGACTGGGAGGTAGCTCCGGAATTTCTTCCGGAAAAACGTCAGGAAATTCGCAAACAATCGGAATATCATTTAGTAGGAGGTTATGTCGACCCTCCGAAGCGAATAAAACAACATACGTGGTTAGGACATCGCTCACCCCGTTCTTCACGTCAATTTCTTGGGAGAAAACAATATTCTTTCGATAACAGTCGACCAACACATGATTAGCAGCAAGCCAATCAAGACCTAGAATAATGTCTAAGTCCTTCAATGGCATACAGATAAGATTCACTCGAAAAGTACGGGCTTCGATTTGCATCGGTAGTTCCCTACACACTGTAGTTGAACGGAAAGTAGAACCAGTTGGAGTGGAAACAATAAGAGCGTTCTCCATCAAACTGATTGGCAGACCAAGCCGTCGCACACAGCTTTCCGAAATAAAGGAATGGGTGGCACCAGAATCATAAATCACATCAACCAGATAACCATAGATGAGGCACTTACCCTACACCAGATTGTCATTCCTCGTAGCTTCTGAAGCATCAAACGCAAATACATATCCAGTCATGGCGTTCTGGGCATCGCTAGATTGGGCGTCATATCTTCCCGCTTGTGGGTTCCTTCTACCAGCTCCATTCTGACCTCCTCTCGTGAAGTTGGAACCCCGGTTTCCAGAAGAGTTAGTTCGGTTATCCGTCCTTCCCTGTTGCTGCCTCTGAGGGCAATCGGGCCTGAGATGCCCTGGTTGTCCGCACTGGAAACACACAATCTGATTAGCTTGGCAATATTTGGCAATGTGTCCCTCCTGGCCACAATTGTAGCATGTACGATTCCCAGGGGGATTACCCGATCGACCAGTGGAACCTCGACCAGAGGAGGATGAGGAGGTAGCAGAGGATTTGCTACCTCGGAAGAATTGACCCATCCTCTTGAAGCTGAAACCTTTTGCCTTCAATGGCTTTTTATCTCTTGGCTGCGACATCCTTTGCAACTGCACTTCTTCTGTCAGCCTTGCTTTGTTCACCAAGGTCAGATAGTCCCTAATCTCCATCGGTACGATTACACTACGGAGCTCAATCCGTAGCCCAGCTTCGTATTTAGCGCACTTGCTACCTTCAGTCCCTTCTAACGAGAAAGGGTGATAAAAATCACACAACTCATCAAACTTGCTGGTGTACTCAGCTACAGACATCCGGTCTTGCTCTAACTTAAGGAATTCCATTTCTTTCCGGATTTTGTAGTTGTCTGGGAAGTATTTAACAAGGAACCTCCTTCAAAAATTCGCCCATACTAACGGCTCATTGGCTGCGTTCATTTGCACCTTCACGCGAGACCACCATACTCTAGCCTCATCCTTCAATTGATATGAAGCAAATAAAACCTTTTGCTCCTCAGAACACTCAAAATATTCAAAAACTTGCTCGATATCCCTAATCCAGATATATGCCCCATCGTAATCGTGTCCCCCCTTGTAAGTCGGAGGATTCCTTTTCAGGAATTTATCCAGAGTGGGACCGAACTCGGTCCTACTCATCAGCTGAGTAAATTTAGAGAAGAAATCATCTCTCCCCCAGAACTAGTCTCTCCGTCCATTTAGCAACTCTACAATGAGCAAACACATCACCATTAATAACCAAGATCAGTCAGGGGATCTTAAATTTACCTTATATTCATAGAATACTACGCCAGTGGAGTGCCAAGGGAACGGTGCCAGACTACACGTAATCTCAACACAACAAAATACAATCAACTTTTAGAAAACTATCACGATCACTAGATCGGCCCACACACCGGCTCTAGAAAGAACCGCTCTGATACCAAGTGTGACGTCCTAAATTATTTTTACGTTTATTTTTATTCCACGATTACATTTTACAATAAATTTTTCCTTTTCCTTGAAAATTTATCGATATTTAGAGAAAACAATTTAACTTGAATACAATGGATGAGAGAAAGGCGAATCAGGGCGTCTCGCTGGAGCGAGGCCCCTACTCGTCTAAGCGAGATTCCGGACTCTCACTTAGACGAGGTGCTGTTCGTGAACAAACACCTTTCGCACATCGGATTATGCCTAACATGCAACCGGACTCCCAAATCTTCGCTCTAGCAAAAGGTCTAGTGAACCCACGAAGTTACCATAAAAACATATGCACATAACAGTAATATATTTTTGAAATATATTTTTCATTCAATCCGGTCTTAACTAAACACAACTGATAATTATACAACAGAGTTTTTATACACACATAAGACTCTATAAAGAGTCACTCAAATTCATTTGGACCCTGGCACCGTTCTCCCCCTTGGCTCGGCTCCACGGCTCCTTCCCCCTCCCTGTCTCTGGTTACTAAAAAAAAATATGCAAGGGTGAGTGTTTGGCATAATAATTAATATAGAACGGATCTTAACAAATACACATGCATATTAACACATACACCTCAAGCGTCATCTGTAAGTAAGCATACCAAAACATAATGAATTTCATGCAATAACTGTATTAGACCAGCTACACAATCTCCATCACATTCATCATATTCATCATATTCATCACATACATCACATTCATCACATACATCACAACTGACTCTCATACAATTTGACTCCCAGTATCCGGATACTAAAGGATTGGCCTTCAGCTGGGGGTCCTACTTGACACCCCGTGAACCCTGCTTGGTTCACCGAGTCCTGCTTGACTCTCCACCTCGACCACTGGGTCCTACTTGACCACTGGGTAGCTCAACTGGGCACGAAAACCTCGGGAGCCGGAAATGAGGGGCTATCATATACCGTCGGCCATCCCATACCACATAATCATTCAACAATTTACCTTTCATAATAATATCTATTTTCTCATCCCTCGGGTAGCCTACTTGCTAACCCAGAGTCGCATAACACTGATCATTTCACATGAGATATCAATTTTCTCATCCCTCAGGTAGCCTGCTTGCTAACCCAGGGTCGTATAACACAGATTACGTCAATATTAAATATTTCCAGATCATGCATGATAACTCAACCACACACCCAATTCTCAACTCATCAATGTACACTATCACGCATGCACAAGTATAAACACACAATTATGTTTAACAACATTTTCCCTTAGTCCGTTTACGTTACCTCAAAGATCTGAATAAGAAGTAAGTCCTATTCTAATTAATTATAACCCGAACACCCCCCTTACTCTGGTTCCACGCTTCGATGATCTGCGCTCTGTGCCGATTTCTTTCTCTGAGCACCCGTTCTGAAATCTCAACTCACTCACTCAGTCTTCCGTTGCTTAGTCTACTACCTACGGATCATGAAGTACAGCTTCATCACTTCAACGTCCTTAGTTCATGGACAACATCTGGACTCACACTCACCAGAGGAGTGGAGAAAAGCCACGAATATAGCCATGCATGGCTCTTAACACCAAAGAATGAAAGAAATAAGGGGATTACAATTGGATTGGATCAGTAGACTCACCTGGAAGTCTCGATCACAGGAATGAGGTTAAATTGTAGTTCAAACACAAATGGAGTCTCACTCCAGTGCATGCAGATCAACGTTAAGAGATAAGAGACAAACAGAAGAGAATGAACAAGCTGATAGTAAAGGCAACTTATGTAAAATGAAGAAGAAAGGAAGGGAATCTTCTTATATATATATGGCTCATGGGCAAGATCGTCTTTTCCTTGATTTTATTTGTATTCTTACTATTTTAAACTATTGCTTAGTCATCAAATCAATTACACGTGTTTATCCCTTCGATGCCCACGTAGTCATAGTCCTCTAATAATTCGCTAGAGTATAGGTCTGATATAAATATCGACTCCGCTGTCCTAACTTAATGTTCATACCTCGAAAATCCGAGCTACAACCTGAGAGATCGGATATATCATCTGCTCTCGACTATTTGTCATACACGTCTGTTGTTTCAATTAGTGTGAAGTTGATCCGGGATGTGACCCCCCGTGTGAGGCGCTCTCCCCACAACGGTAGGACCAGACCACCTAATTCAGCCCGCTCTTCCTTACTCATCTGATCTTCAGCTCCGCATGCCCGTACTTCTGAGACCGATCTCGACACCGGCTCAGACAGAATAAATACTAAATAGAATTTCTAAACATTCACTAATATTTCCCATTTCATAATTTTCATTAAAACATCAGGGATGTTACAAAAGTTCCTGAAATAAATTGATTATGTAATCCTATTGACTATTCTACTTTAACAATTTTTGGATGCTCTACTTATGCATATTTCAATAATGGTAAATTAGTTTTGGTAATTGTTAAGTGCATATTTATTGGTTATACGTATGAGTCTAAAAGATATTAGTTATGGTGTTCCGGTCCTAATATGAAAATTAATCCTTAGTAGGGATGCAAACTTTTTAATGAGAATGCATTATTCTCTTCCAAAAAACAATCTTTTATGACTTCTTCTACAAGTGCAATATGCAACATACTAATGAGGAGGTGGAGTTGGAATTGAAGTCTAGAGTTCCCAATACCAATGTTTCATTTTCTACAAACGAGTCCTGCATTGATGTTCATGGTGACAATCATGATGAAATTACCCAATCTCTTATTAAGACATAAAAAAGGGACTATAACATTACACAAGATAGAATGAGAAGATAGATTTAAAGATCAACAAAATATACTAATGATAATTTATCTACTTACGCATTGTCTATTGAACATGAGGTAAATGATCATGTCAAACCTATAAAGTAGATAGTGGTTATGAATGAAAAAATTGTATGTCTCCATGCGAATGGTACTTAGGTTTTGGCAGAGCTTCCTAAAGGCAAGCGACCATTGCGGTTGAAGTTCCTAAAAGTAAAGCACATTAGTTGTTAAAGGTTTTAGCCAAAAGAAAGGTATTGACTTTAATGAGATTTTCTCACATGTTGTTTGTCATACCTCAATTCGTGTTTTGCTTGCCTTTGTTGCTTTATTCGACTTGAAATTAGACCAATTTGATGTTAAGATAACTTTTCTACCTTAAGAGCTAAAAGGAAAAATGTATATGGAGCAGCCTGAGGGATTTGTTGTTCCTGGTAAAGAGCGGTTTGTTTGTTGATTGAAGAAATCCTTATATGGCTTTAAGCAAATTCCTCGACAATGGTATAAAAAATTGATTCTTTTATGACTAGACAAAGTTATTCTAAAAGTCAGTTTAATGATTTTGTCTATTTTAAAATTTTTCCAAATAAGTCTTTTATCAACTTTCTACTTTATGTTTGTAAAATCCCTCACCAATTTATCTTTAATTTAATCATTAAATAAAAATCTTAATAAATTTTTCATAAAATAAGTAATTAATTGAATCATTCACCCTCAAAACAATTATCAATATTTTCAAAATCTAGAAAATCATCCCCATATAGCACCTCTAAGGCCAAGATTTTAATTACAATAGTAAAATCCATTTTTGCAAAATAGGAGCCTGACGCGGGAGAGCAACTTCACGCCCTTGGCACTGAGCGCCAGCCCCACGCTACGTGTGGTCATGATAGTAGCAACAATGCTGCTGTCATGTGTTTTAGGCCATTTCACCAACTTTCGACCTATATAACTGGCCCATTTCAGGTCCGATTACCATGAAACTCTATGGGTCACATAATTTTCCTATACTAGAGCTGCTGGTGCAGTACGTTTCCCAAAATTATAGTCCAGTAATGAGTTATGCATAAAAAGGCATTTAGGCCATCTTAAGGCCATTCTACCATGTCTATTTACCTCAAAGTTATTTAAACACCAAACAAACACACAAACAAATTCTAAATATCCAAATGGACTTATTGGGCATTTTCAGGGATACGAAATCCCACCGGATCCCCATTTCACCTGGTCATTTCCTCAATATCACTTTAATTCCATTAATCCTAACCTCCAAACTTCTTAATTCATTCTCATTAGGATTTCAACACTGTCATACAACATTCAAACAATATAATTCCTACCAACAATGCATGACTTTAAATATCACATGGCTCTGTGCCATATCCATATCTACATAAACAATCCCTAGCCATTATGCATGGATAACTAACTAATGGTCCAATGTCATTCCTCAAGCAAACCACATATATAAATGCTAATGACTCGGTACCATTAGCTAACAAACTACAATCCACACACACAATTATACCAATAACAACATAAACAAACACTGCATCAAAACTCATAATACAACCACACTCATACATAAATATATACATATAACACCATAACATATATATACATTGCATCATCATAAATATCCTGGCATTGCTCCGCTGCTCACTCATACCCGTCTCCGCGGCATCCGCAATATCCCTTCCTCATTCTCTGTAAAAAAATAATTGTAAAGGTGAGTATCTAGCATTGTAATATAATGCAATTGAATGAGACAAACAATATCACCTGGAGGAGCTCACACATCTCCCTCGCTTATCAACCCATTAATTCTTTTTAAACTAATTTCCAATAAGCTTGCAACTCATTAAAATAATTATCTATTATCTCAACATCTCCTCAACATTTCATTTAATATCATCATCATATATCAATCACACTCTTATAAATCAATTAACATCATCATAGGCAATCGTGATATCATAAATTAATCATCATCATAATTCAATTATGATATCATAAATCAGACATCATTGTTATAAATCGAATATCAAATTTACAAATCCAGTCTCAATATCAATTTCCACCATCACAATCAAATCTCAATATTCATGATCATCATTCCCACAAGTCAAGTTTCATTAACATAAATTAATCATAACTGACTCTCATGGTCCAGTTACCTAAAACGACACCTAATATCCAGATACTAAAGGAGTAGCCACCAGTTGAGAGTCACACCGACATCCCGTGCACTCTACCTAGTCCACCGAGCCATACACCGGCTCCTCACGCCAACCACTGGGTCTCTGCCTGGACCACTGGGTAGCTCAACTGGATCTCTACATGGATCACTAAAGCCAAAAGCGAGGGGTAATACATACCGGATGGCTATCCACACCACATAACATGCATATACAACATATAACATCAATATAATCATCTCAAACTCATACAACTTCATCCCAGCATAAAAGCCATCTCCTAGGACACAATCAACCAAAATCAGGCATATACATATCCATTGATCATTTCCTTACAACATTATAACATGTTCTTCATTTCTCATAGTCACATATTCAATAACAATATTTTCATATCACTATTTATCATCATAATCATATATCACATACTCGCAACTCATCACTTTGTCAATGAAATCATTATTATTGCCTTAATCATATTTATCAAACTCATTATACAATTGTTAATATATAATAACAATATAATCATCAATCTTATTAATAACATATAATCTCTGGCATAAAGGCCATCCATTTTTAATTATCACAATCAATCCATCATTAAGCACAATTTCATGTCATCAATGTCACATATATTTCAATATTTCATTATCCTTTATTGTACACCATTCTAGGCATAATTTATACTCCAATTCTCATCCTATTCATCATCCTTATCATATAAACCTACTTATAATCATCACTTTCTTATCACACTTATTATCATTCCACCAATCATAATTGCCAAATACATCATATAGCCATAAACATATTCTAAACCACATACTCTCATATATATATATATATATATATATATATACCATTCATATAATTACATAAATTCATTTCATAATATTTAACTCATATAATCTTAATCAAATATACACTATAATATTTCCCTTACTTCACTTACAATGCTCCTTAATTCAATCACAAGCACCGACGCACCAAAACACTAAAATCGCAAGAATCACATAGGGGTTTAGAGATTTAACCATTGAATCTTTAATTTAATTCAAGAAAGCACTTAAAAATCAATTCTTAAAGCTTTATAAGCTTACCACAATCAAAACCAGCAATTACTTTAAGAAACCCATTTCTCTTCTAAGCTTTCGACACTCTGTTCATAACCTATGCAAAGCGGAACTCAAATCCTTCAATTAATCTTTCACTTGGAAGCCATAAGGAACTCTTTAACCTATTCAGAATCTTAAATTTTAAACCCGCTTTGCTTCCCCAAGAAAATAGGCAAAAGATGGGAAACTTTCATAAAAATTAAAATTGAAAGGTTTCACACGTTTACCTTGAGTTCCCCACTTCTAATCCGTGATTGTTTTTGAATTCCAACCAAAAATTAACTCCAATTAGCTTTTTAAACATGAGAGAAGAAATAAGGAAGAGAAAAGGTCCAAATTCTACTTTTAGCCTCTATTTTGTGTTGCTGTCATTGTGGGGTATTAATTTTGATCGCGAAGTTGATGCTACATGTTAGGTTTAAAATTTTACCCTGACGCTACGCGTCAACGGGGCGCTACGCGTCAGGTAAAATCCTAAATTTCCCCCTAAATTCATTCTTAAATCATAAAATAGCCTTACACCCTCAAATCATTATAATTTAAATATAAAAACATACGGGATGTTACAATGTTGATGATATGTTGATTGCATCATGTAACAAGTCCTTACTCATTAAGTTGGAAACTTAACTAATTAATGAGTTTGCTATGAAGAAATTAGGCCTAGCTATGAAAATTCTTAGTATAGATATTCAAATGGATCACCAAGTAGAAAATCACAAAAGAAATATATTGAAATAGTACTTAAAAGGTTTAATGTGATCAACTACAAACTTGTTTCAACTCCACTTGCTACACATTTCAAGTTATTAGTAAATCTTTGCCTATAGTCAATTAAGGAGAATGAGCATATATTGTTGGTATCAGAGCTTGACTCTTGGTAGATCAAGCTTAACAACTTCAAGAGATTAAATGGCCTCAAGTTCTCAAAATGTTTTTCCCGAGGGTGGTGCGATAAATAGACCTCCCGCTTTCAATGGGGAAGGGTATGCGTTTTGGAAAGAAAGAATGAAAATCTTCATTCAATCAATTGACTTGAGAATATGGAATACCATTGAAAATGGCCCCTATATACCGATGCATACTATAGATAGCAAAAATGTTGAAAAACCTATAGATGAATGGACAAGCGAGGAAGAAAAGGAAGTCCAATATGGCTACAAGGCCAAAAATCTCATCACCATGTCTTTAGGACAAGATGAATTTTTCAGAATAATGACATGCCAAACTGCTAAAGAAATGTGGGATACTCTTCAAGTAACCCATGAAGGCACTAATGATGTAAAGGACTCAAAGATTAGTACTCTTACTAGTCAATATGAATGCTTTAGATTAAACTCTCATGAATCGATTGTTGATATGCAAAAAAGATTTACTCTCATCATTAATCAACTCATTACACTTGGAAAGACTTACACTAACAAAGAACTCATTCATAAAGTGTTGAAAAGTCTTAACAGAGAATGGCAACCACTAGTTACCGCCATCAAACAATCTCCTAGCATAAACGAAATGTCTCTCGCCACTCTATTTGGTAAGTTGCAGGAACAAGAACAAGAGCTGAAAGAATTAAAGATGGCGGAAGAGGAAGAAAAATCTTCCAAGAAAAAGGGTCTTGCTCTCAAGGCTACTTCCACAAATGAAGAAGAAGAATCCGGAAGTGAACTTGATGAAGAAGAAGAATTTGGACTATTTGTGAAACGCTTCGGGAAATTCATGAAAGGCAAACGCTTCCAAAGAAGCTTCAAAAGCTCAGGTAAGAAACCTATCACTAAAGAAAACTCTCCCTCACCCAACTGTTTTGAATGTGGCAAGGAAGGGCACTTCAAAGCCGATTGTCCAAACCTCAAAAAGAAGGGCAAGGACAAACAAAGAAGAAGAAGAGCCTATATTGCTTGGGATGAGAATGATGTGAGCAGCTCCGACGACTCGGAAGATGAGCAAGCCAATCTTTGCTTAATGGCAAATCATCAAGAAGAAGACAATGAGGTAATCTTCTTGACTTAGATAAAAATGAGCTGTTAGATGCATTTGAGGAATTATATGATAAATTTACAAAAATCTCTAGTAAACTCAAAGCATCTAGGAAAACTAGTGATACTCTTGAATTGCATCTCATGGAAGTTTGTAAAGAAAATGAGAGCTTAAAAGAAGAACTAGAGAAAGGTCAAACATGCTCTAGGGATAAACCTTGTGATTTTGCAAAGAAGTGCATAGTGTTAGAAACCAAGGTTGAAGACCTAAATAGGACACTAGAGAAATTCACTAATGGAAGAGATAATTTGAATATCCTACTTGGGCAACAAAAATGCATGTTTAGTAAAACCGGTCTAGGATATGACCAAGAACATAGTAATTATAAAATGGAGAAGCACTACAAAAACTTCTTTGCACCACCAAGCAAATCCTCCTCACCTTTTATGAAATGCAATCATTGTGGTACCAAAGGACATAGTGCATATAAGTGTAGTGTTAGGAAACTAGGACCAAAGGTCTTAAGAAAGGTGTGGGTTCCCAAAGGAACGTTCCCACAAGCTAACCTTAAAGGACCCAACATAAAATGGGTACCTAGTTCTCTAAAATGATTTTGTTTTGCAGGTATGCTTCAAGGCAAGCAACACCCATTGGTACTTGGATAGCGGGTGTTCGAAGCATATGACGGGAGATATAACCAAATTTACATCATTCACTCCCAAACGAAAAGGAAGCGTCACCTATGGAGACAACACTAAGGGAAGAATCCTAGGCATTGGAAATATTGGTAAGAACTCTTCCACCTCCATAAGTGATGTATTGTATGTTGAAGGCCTCAAACATAATTTACTTAGTATAAGTCAATTATGTGACAAAGGATATAGAGTTTTATTTGAATCAAATTGTTGCATAATTGAGCATAAGACCAATAAGGAAATTAAGTTTGTAGGCCAAAGAATTGATAATATTTACATGATTGATATGGATAGTTTGTCTACAAATGATGAACAATGCTTCATTTCAAAAGAGGATGAAACATGGCTATGGCATAGAAGAATAGCTCATATACATGTAGACCACTTGAACAAACTTGTTTCTAAAGATTTAGTAATTGGTCTACCAAAGCTTAAATTTGAAAATAGATTTTGTGATGCATGCCAAAAGGGAAAACAAGTAAAGGCATCTTTTCAATCCAAAAATATTGTTTCTACTCAAAGGCCTTTACAACTTTTGCACATGGATTTATTTGGACCATCCAAAATCAAAAGCTTTGGAGGTAATTACTATGGTCTAGTAATAGTAGATGACTATTCAAGATATACATGGACACTGTTTCTTGCTCATAAAAATGAAGCTTATCATGCATTCAAGAAACTTGCAAAGATTATCCAAAATGAGCAAAACTCAAAAATTGCATCCATTAGAACCGATCATGGGAGAGAATTTGAAAATCAATCTTTTGAAAAGTTTTGCGAAAAACATGGTATTAATCACAACTTTTCAGCTCCTAGAACTCCACAACAAAATGGAGTAGTTGAAAGAAAGAATAGATCTTTAGTGGAGCTTGCTAGAACCATGCTAAATGAAAACAATATTGCAAAACATTTTTGGGCCGATGCGGTAAACACCGCGTGCTATGTTATGAATAGATGTTTGATAAGGCCTATTTTAAAGAAAACCCCCTATGAGCTTTACAAGGGTAGAAAACCCAACATTGCATACTTTCATATTTTTGGATGTAAATGTTTTGTGCTCAACAATGGAAAGGATAATCTAGGAAAGTTTGATGCAAAATCTGATGAGGCAATATTCCTAGGATATTCTCAATCAAGTAAATCTTATAGAATTTTCAACAAACAAACAAATACCATTGAGGAATCTATTCATGTCAAATTTGATGAAAATAGCCATAACCCTCCGAGAAAGGAAGATGTTGATGATCTTGTAGGTACTTTTCAAGAAATGAACTTGCAAGACAAAGAAGAAGAAGTCAACAATGATGGAGGTGCAACACAACTTGAGAGACAACAAGAATGGGTAACCTTGAAGGATCATCCCTTAGATAAAGTCATAGGTGAAATGACTCAAGGTGTAAGTACTAGAAATGCCATTAGAAATGCATGCAATCACTTGGCTTTTGTATCCCAAATAGAACCCAAAAATATTGATGAAGCCATTATTGATGAACATTGGATGTTGGCCATGCAAGAAGAGTTAAACCAATTTGAAAGAAATGAAGTTTGGGAACTTGTGCCAAGACCCAATGATCATCTAATAATAGGCACCAAATGGGTTTTTAGGAATAAGCTAGATGAAAATGGTATAATAACTAGAAACAAAGCTAGACCAGTTGCAAAGGGATACAACCAAGAAGAAGGAATAGACTATGAAGAAACATATGCTCCCGTAGCTAGGTTAGAAGCCATTAGATTATTGCTAGCTTTTGCATGTTGTATGGACTTCAAACTGTATCAAATGGATGTCAAAAGTGCGTTCTTAAACGGCTACATTCAAGAAGAAGTTTATGTAGATCAACCTCCCGGTTTTAAAATTATAAATTTCCAAATCATGTCTTCAAATTGAGAAAAGCTTTATATGGTTTGAAACAAGCTCCAAGAGCTTGGTATGAAAGACTAAGCAAATTCCTTTTAGAACACAACTTTGAAAGAGGAAAGGTTGATACTACATTGTTTATAAAACGCAAACACAATGACATCCTCTTGGTACAAATTTATGTAGATGACATAATATTTGGTGCTACTAATGAAAATCTTTGTCAAGAATTTGCCAAGATTATGCAGAATGAGTTTGAAATGTCCTTGATGGGAGAACTCACCTTTTTCCTTGGACTACAAATAAAACAAGCCATTGATGGAACGTTCATTAGCCAAACTAAATACTGTAAGGAACTACTTAAAAGGTTTGGAATGGACAAGGCAAACGAGATAGCAACACCCATGAGCACATCCTGCTATCTAGACAAAGACGAAAAGGGTAAGGACATTGAAATCACCAAATATCGAGGTATGATTGGATCCTTACTGTATTTAACTGCGAGTAGACCTGATATTATGTTTGCGGTATGCATGTGTGCTAGATATCAAGCATGTCCTAAAGAATCACATTTAACTGCCGTAAAAAGAATTTTGAAATATCTTGTGGGTACTCAAAATGTTGGTTTATGGTATCCCAAAGGTGTTGAATGTAATCTTTTAGGATATTCTGATTCCGACTTTGCGGGGTGTAAGCTTGATAGAAAAAGTACTAGTGGTACATGCCATTTGCTTGGTAGTTCTCTTGTTTCTTGGCATAGCAAGAAACAAGCAAGTGTTGCATTGTCAACAGCTGAGGCAGAATATGTAGCAGCTGGTAGTTGTTGTGCTCAAATTCTTTGGATGAGACAACAACTTCTTGATTTTGGTATTACCATGAATAAAGTCCCCATTAAATGTGATAACACTAGTGCCATTAATATCTCGAAAAATCCAGTAATGCACTCTAGGACCAAACACATTGAGATTAGGCATCACTTTATTAGAGATCATGTGTTAAAAGGGGATTGTGTGCTTGAACATGTTGAAACCTCTAGGCAACTAGCAGATATTTTCACAAAACCCTTGGCTAGAGAGCAATTTATTTACATTAGAAGAGAATTGGGTATTCTTGATATGACAAATTGTGTTTAAGTGATCACTTCTTCTTGTGTATTGGTTGCATGACACCTTTACTAGTGATTAATGCAAAAGAACCCCATGGAAATGGAGATTTAATGATCCTATATGGAATTCCTCATGCCTTGAATATATTGGAATGGAAAGAAATGAATTTTGAGTGAAACAGCCCTTCGAATCGATTCAGCACCCCCTCGAATCGATTCACAGACCTGTTGGTTCAAAAAATCCTCAAAACAGCATCGTTCGAATCGATTCACACTCCCCTTGAATCGATTCAAACACCTGATGGTCCATATTCCCTCAAACAGAGAGGTTCGAATCGATTCACAGCATACTCGAATCGATTCACGTGTCTGATCCTTTCATTTCTCTCAAATCAGTAACGTTCGAATCGATTCACAGCATTCCTCGAATCGATTCACGCGTCAGTTACTGCATATTCACGCTGATAAATTCACACACTCCCTCATTTAACTCTTCCACTATCTCCCACTCTCTCTTCTCAAACTTCTCAACTTCTAATCTCTTCAACTTCTTCTCCAAACCTTCCACTCAAATCCTTCATCTTCCATGGCTTCCTCCTCTCAACCTCGCAAGAAACAACGTGCAAACACCGCTGCAGCCTCCATGCCTCAACACTCTGATTTATCTAGATTATTCACTACCCAAAAGGATCTTGAAAGGTACCAATCTTCATTCTCTGAGAAACATCTCATTTCTCCCCATTGGCTTGATCTCCCATTCTTTGAAGCATCTGGACTTCCTCTACTCACCACCTTACATCAACAAGAGCTAGTTGGCTTCATGGCTCTTGAGGAAGTAGCAATCTACCCCGAACTCATTCGTGTATTCTACTCCACTTTACGCCTTCAAGATGCTCGCTATATTGCCCGAGTGAAAGGTAAGACTATCATTCTTGATAATGAGGTAATGAATCAAGTTGGCTTACTCCCTCTTAGCAACGCTTCCTTCCATGGCAAAGAACCTCCTCTTGCATGGAATTATAATCCGTTGGAGGCAAGAGCTTTCTTTAATCTTGCAGGTCCCTCGAGCACGGTTGGCACCTTAAGTCTCCATCACCGCCTCTTGCACTTTGTCCTTGTCAAAATTCTCCTCCCCTCCGGTGGAAATTATGCAAGGCTAAATGAGGCCCAAATCTTGCTGCTCTAGGCAATTGTCAATGAGAAAGACATAAATTGGATTGACTTGGTTAGGCATCACATGGTTGAAGCCCAAAACCTCGCTCATCTTCCATATGCCATACTCATTACCAAATTGCTCCACCATTTTAAAGTGGACTTGAAAAATGAGATCAAGGAAGTGGTCGGTCCCAAAGCACCTATTGGCAAATCTCATCTCACTAAGATGAATATTATGGAATACCAAGGCAGGTGGCAATTTCTTAGGCGTCCCCGACATGAAGTTGAAGATGACGCTCCTCCTCCTCCTCCTCCTCCACCCGCTGCTACTGATGATCTTTTCACAAGACTCACTGCTCACCTGGACCAGCGCCTCAACTCCATGGAAGCAAACATCCACATTCGACTGGACAGGATTGAAGCAAACATGGAAGAGCGATACACGGAGCTTGCCACCCAGATATCCAGCATTCACTTCCCACATCCATGACTGATCTTTACTTTTCTTTATTCCTTTTATTTTTCACATTCAGACTTGGTTGTTTACTTTGGTTTCTGTTTTGGTCAATTATTTGCACAACTATCTCGTCTTAGTTTCTTACTTTGCTATGTCGGTTGAACAATTATCTCGTTTGGTTAATTATTTTGGTTTATCTCAATTGTATTTGCCTGTGATTACTACTCGATTTACTGCGTACTTCCAACTTTTGTTTTTGATAATGACAAAGGGGGAGAGATGGAGAGATAGAGAGCTACACGTGCGATACATGTGCGATATGATATATTTATGTGCGATATATGCGAATATGATACATATATATGAATGTGATACAGGTGTGACATTATTTCAACGCTTGAGATCATTTGATGGTTTTATTGAAAAACAAAGGGGGAGACCTATTTTCTTAAAAGAAATAATTGCTTAAAACAGAGACATTAGTTTTCATAACTTGTTATTGGCTAATAAACACCCCAAGAGATGGCCATTGGTTGTCATCATCAAAAAGGGGGAGAATGTATTTGCATGTGATAACAGGTTTTGATAATGACAATGGAAACAAGCAATGGGAAGTCTTCAAATCAAAAACAATTAGAGATTTCATATAAAAGAGGAAAATGATCTCACAAAGGTTCAAGAGATGAAGAAACCAATGAATCAAACAAAAGAAAAGCAACCATGCATCATTAGATTCAAATGGATGACCAACAGGCATGAGAAAATGTCAAAATGAAGAGCCTGAATCGATTCAAGCACGAGTGAATCGATTCACAGCCCTGGAGGTCATAAAAATGAGAAACAGAATGGGTTGAATCGATTCACCATGACCCTGAATCGATTCACAGCCCTGGAAGTCACTAAGATTGCAAACAGTATGTCCTGAATCGATTCACAAGGACCCTGAATCGATTCACACGATGCTGACAGACCAAGAACCCAAAACAGAATGCTCTGAATCGATTCAAACAAAGCTCGAATCGATTCATTCGACTCTGGAACTTCAAAATGCATAGAAC
The DNA here is from genome assembly GCA_037962975.1 of Clitoria ternatea. NCBI lineage: Eukaryota > Viridiplantae > Streptophyta > Magnoliopsida > Fabales > Fabaceae > Clitoria > Clitoria ternatea. Next base: position 72,788,828 of record CM075676.1, read on the forward strand.
AAAATACTCTGAATCGATTCAAGGATCTACGAATCGATTCACATAGTGGGAAACACCACTAAATAGACAGACTTAAGTGGAAAACAAGCACTCAAATCCCACTATACGCAGAGCCATCATCTTGCAACGGCTAGGGGACTCCTCAACAGCTATCTTGGCTCTATAAATGCAAGAAGAACACAAGCACACAACACCTCCAACAAGAATCAAGAAGCAACAAATCCTTAGCTCTATTTTTGTGCTTTGTAAGCCTATTTCTTGCATATTGTACTTTCACTTGTATATCCTCTCATCTTGAGAGATTAGAATTTGGAGAGCTTTTCACTTGTTTATCTGCTCTATTAAGAGAGTATCTTGATTGTAAACACAAACTCCAAACACACAAGTTATTCACTCTAGGTTGAGTGGTTGTTCACTCTAGGATTGAGTGGTTACAAAGGTTGTGGACTCAACCTTTGGGATATTGTGAGATTGAGAGATTGGGTGGGTTGCCCTTATACTTGTGAGGATTGGGTTCTTGAGTGTGGGACACTAGGAAGCCGCAATTGCTCAAAGTTGTATCTCTAGTCTACAATAGTGGAAAATCCTCTAAGTGGGTTGCTTAGAGGCGAGACATACACCGGATTGGGTGGAACTCGTTACATCGGTTTGCAAGCTTCTCTTCCTTACTCTTTTACTTCCATACATTGCATATTTGTTGATTGGTATTGTTTGGTTGAGAAGAACATACTTGAACTTGCTTAATTTGCTATACTTTAGATATTGCACACCAAGTGTTTGCTAAATTGCCTCAACAATACTTACCTCTTGTAGTGCATTGCATATCATTGTTACTTGCTTTCACTTGCATAATCTCATAAACTTGGTTATAGAAATCAATTTCAAAGGTATTCCAAGCAAAAGTTTTATAACTCAATTCACCCCCCCTCTTGAGTATTGAGGCCACTTGAACAACAATTGTAATACCCCCTTATATACACGAGATAAAAAAAAACTTTTAGAAAGATATACATATTTATCACTCTTTATCTCGTGTATACAAGGACGTATATACATCTGATTTCCTTTTAATATTGAAAGTAAAAAAAAATTGTCTTTCAATATTTATCCATAATGACAAAATAATTTATAGAAATCATAAGTGATAAATCATTACAATATTATATCCGAATGAAAGAGTTTATCAAAGTTTAACCTTTACCTTGTTACAATTATCTACTTGATATTGTAATAAGGCAAAATAAAACTAAACTATACCTCTACTACAAATGTGAACAAACATTTCCTAGTCCTTGAACCATCGAGTTTTTGAATCCTACTCTTGTCATATCTCTTTATCTAATCGATTGAGGATGAGACCACTCTATCCTCTTGTAATTACATATCCTTCCATCTTGGACTGCTAGCTATATATCATATAACATATATTTTGGACACAAAATTTCAAACAAGAAGGAGTGAGAAACAAAATATAATATTTTACAGATAAGACATAAGCATAAGGGTTTTCACAAACTAATATAGTAATATCAGTCATAATCTCATATACAATCAATTATGAATATAGGGTTTCCACATACATAATACTTATATTTTCATTCATAACCATCCATATAGAATGTCACAATCACATGAATGTTATGTAATGCTTATGATACTATCTCATTCAGTTTATGCATGTGGGCCCTTAAAGTTTTAGTTTGCAATGGGCCAACCAGGAGTTTACACTATTTCATAAATTCTGGATAATAATAACATAAATGCCTTCATGGCATATGAACAGCTCAACTGGCGTGGAAACACTTAGAGACTAGTCAGACTGAGAAAGTTTTTATTGTGAAAGTACCCGACACTAGGGAGCGACCCCAGGTCACCTGAAGCACCCTTTCACACTCTCTCATCCCAAGGCTCGCAATTAAGCCTCCTCTAATGTATCCTCGGTTTCTATAATCCGTCCCCAGGCAATATCACATCTCATTTCTCTTTAATGATTCATGATGCATGAACTACTCGCATATTTAGTTGGTTAAGGCTTTTAGAAACTCAATTATTAAATACCATAAAGGTTCACAAAATCATCACAATATACTGTACATTTCCATAAGTTCTTCTTTGAACTTCTGTTATACTGAAATAATTTAGTACAGTCTTCAAATTCAGATCTTACCAAAATTGAGTTTCCAAGCCTTAAATATCTCAAAGCTTTCTCTTAAAAATCTTTACATATTTACATAATCTTTCTCAATTTGAATCTTAACTAGATTGAGTTTTTGAAATCTCCACAAAATATTCTTTAGTTATTTCGTTGGGGAAAACCAAAATAATTTACTTTAAACTTCTAATTTCTAAGAAAATAATTTAAAATCATTAACTAAGAATACTTAAAACTATAAAAATTTTCTTTAATTCAAGAATTAATTATCTCAACCTCTGATTTTCATAAAATAGCTTCTTTCTAATACTAGATTTTATTATAGAGATTAAAAATAAAGTTAATAAAAATTATTTCTAAGAAGAAATAAAAGACTAAAATAATTATAAAATACTTTTGATCCGTCCTTTACGGGGGGTGTAAAGTTATGATCCTGAAACAGCTCAATCTGATACAAAGCGATGCGCGTAAATGTTCAGATGTGGAGTGTTTTCGTGTGTTGAGGCGGAGTCTGGACCACACTGGGGCGGAGTGTAACTCACACTGCAGCGGTGTCGTAGTCCGCCTAGAATTGTCTTCTATGCCCTGACACAGTTGGAGTGGGCGGTGTCACAGTCCGCCTGACGGTCTCTCCTTTGCCTTGACCCGATTGGGGGTGGTACCTGCAATCGTTCTCCGATGCTCAAGTCAGTATTTTAGAATACTTTAAGACTTAGAAAGACGATCAGAGAGAATTATGCAAGTAAGAGAGAGAAAGGTTCAGAAATGGGGGGAGAGCCCTGTATACCTTTTTGCTGAGGTTTATATACCTGTTACTGGTGCTCCATTATTGGTAGGACCCGTTCCTTGTTTTCTAGCATAAAGCAAGAAAGACAGTGGGTCCCTGTGTCGTTCACGAGCACCGTTAGTGTAGTAGGTATTTCCACTTACTTGGGAAGCGTGAATGCTTTATTATTTTATTGTTATTCCCCTTTATGCGTGACAGCGTGATTCCCATTATTAACCTCTCAAGACAGAGTCAACCTCATGCCGGGGTTGTGAGTATGGGTTCGCTATGCAGTATGGGAAGTTCAATATTCCGCCAGTATTGAGCCTATGGCTTGGCGGAGTAATATGCATTCTGGCGGCGTTACATGCCTAGGCGGAGTAACATCCCTTGGCGGAGTGTCATACCTTGGCGGAGTAACATGCCTTGGCGGAGTGACATGCCTAGGCGGAGTTATGACCCTTGGCAGGGTAACATGCCTAGGCGGAGTGTCATGCCTTGGCGGAGTGACATGCCTAGGCGGAGTTACTTGCCTTCGTCGTATATACCTCGTTCGAAATGCTGACCTGGCAAAGCATTAAAGCCTTGCTCTTGGGGGCCGGTATTAGGACCGGATCAACTTTCTCTTGGAATAAAAATTTAAAGAGTAAGGTAAGAAAATTCTTACTGAGTTTTAACTTTCCGTCATGCTTGCTATATGCTCAAACTTCATATCACAAGGTCATCAATCATTCATCAACCACAATCAAGTATAGTAATCTCATCAATCACAATCAAATATCATCAATCATAATTGCATATTATTAATTACAGTCTAATATTATAAATCACAATATCATTAATCGAAATCAAATATAATTAATTATAATCAAGTCAAATCAACTAAATATCACTTATAAATATAATTCAAATTTTTAATGGTTATTTAAATTAGTAGATTTGATTTTGAGTCCTTATAGTCTATTCCTCGCACAGGTCTATATAAGTCCATATATCCAGTCTTCGCATAGGTATAGTTCAGTCTAGACAGGTCATAATAATCCAAGTCCTTGCATAGGTTTAGTTCGATCCATATAGGATATAAAAATCCAAGTCCTTGTATAGGTTTAGTCCAGTCCGTATAAGTTATAATAATTCAAATCCATGTATAGATATTTCAGAATAAGTTACACAATATATTAAATTTATTATAAATTTTAAGTTGAGAAGTTATTACTTTAAAAATAATAATATTATTAAATTTAAAAGGAGTAGGAGACTCCTCCCTTTATTCTTATGTCTTTCATATTATATTCTTATCTCACTCCCCCTTACCTCTTGCATACCGATTCGTTATTGAAAATCCATGCGCGCCTCGTCTCCGAGTTCTAAAACATACCAATTTCATTTTAATATAATTACAAGATGAAAATTAAGATTACAACTTAAAATAAAAAATGGTAAATTTTGAATAGTGAATAGTGAATAGTGAATAGTGAATAGTAACAGTAAATAGTAATAGTAAATAGTAAAACGTGAATAGTAACAGTAAATACTAACGGTAAATAGTAAATCATGAATAGTAATGGTAAATAGTAAAATGTGAATAGTAAAGGTAAATAGTAACAGTAAATAGTAATAGTAAATAGTAATTTACTATTTGAATAGTAATTTACTATTGAAATAGTAATTTACTATTGAAATAGTGTTACTATGTAGAATAGTAACTTAAAATATTATTTCCAGAACAGATTTCTAAAAACGATATGAAAATAACCCAAAAAATATAAAAGTGAGTTATTCGTACCTTAGAATTTTAGCAGAACCTTCTTCCAAAAAAATTATTTCTCTCTCTCACTTCCACCACTATCTCACTAGCACTACTATATTAAGAAAACTTAATCTGAAATTGTGAATTCTAAAGAAGAAATCCTTCGGTATTTATAGAAAAAATTTACTATGCATTCTATTATTTTAATATAAAAGTACTATGCATTTTTGAATTTTTTATTCCTGGTTACTGTGCATCTTTTGAATATTTCATACATGCACAGTGTTTTGCATAGTAACTGTCGGTAAAATTATTAAGTCAAATAGTAACCCTTCACTCGGTATATTTTAAATATTCAAAATGAGTCCTTTTTGAAATTTAGCGATATTATATCAGTCCTCACTAATTTTATAATAAGTAATATAAAGCTGAAATTTTAAAAATCTAAAATTTTCTGTTAATAAAAATTTATTGATACGTTTCTAATTTTTTAACGATTAAAAAAATCAAGATTTTTCTCAAACCGATAATTTTTAGATAAGTCTACTTGAAATGGATTTTAGAAAATTTTCTTATAATTTAACTTTACATTCTTGTAAATATTTTTAATTTTAAGCAACTTTATATGAATTTAAAATTATTTAAAATATATTATTTTATTAAAATAATTCAAAATTTTTAAAAAATTCCAGAAAATCATAAATATTATGTAGATCAAAAAGTTCAAAAGAACCATAGTCTAATTCCTTCAAAATTTTATTTTAAAATTCTAATAAGAGTTAAATCTTAAATATGTAAAAAAAACAAAAATATAACAACATAAAATAAAAATGGTGAATAATAAAGATATTAAAAATTCTTAATATAATTTTCTTAATTAGTGAATACTAATTAAGTCATTTTAAAATTCTCATTCAGAAATATTTTCATTTTTTTATTATTATTATTTTAAAAAAAACAAATAATAAAAATATAAATACCAAAATTTAAAAAAATGATAATAATAAACTAACTTATAGTAAGTATTTCTCAAGAAATATATATTAATATCTATTTCCTATTTGTGATGAAAATAGGATGTTACAACTCTACTCCCCTAAAAGAAATTTCGTCCTCGAAATTTAATATTGTTAATAAATCTTACCATAGATAAACTAACTGAACTGTTCTAAAATATATTTCTAGTGTCCTTGACAATTGTGTACATTTTCCTTAACATTGCCATTTATCTCTTTTTTTTTTTAAATCTTATCAGTATTTTTTTTCCTTAACTCAAAAATATTACTCGTCTTAATTTTGTCAACCATGCTCATCATAAATTGATGGTTAACTCTAAACACTTCAATAATTACGTTTCTCAATCTATTAAAATCTTACTTAACATAATCCATAACATCTATTAATTAAAATTCCTACTCGTAACATAGTAAAATGGACTGCTAAGAATTAATTACTGGACAACTAGCCGTTAGCAACTAGCCGTTGGACTAGCCGTTTATGACCGTTGCAACTCTCCCTCCCTTGCTTGCTTATAAATTCTCATTCCATTCTCACTTCCTATCACAACTTCAAGGTTTCTTAGTTTCTCTCTTCTATCTAATTTCCTCAATCTTTTTCTCAAGTACTATCATACTAAGTTTGGATAATTTTTGTATTGCCAAGACTCTTAGACCTTTATCTATGATATACTAGATGTTGTATTTTATTTTCCTTAATATAATTGTGTATAATAAATTATCCTAGTGAGAAAGGATAAATATGTCTTAGTCCATGTTGTACTTGTTTATCTAGTTAAATCCTTGTGGTCTTTGCTTCATGATAATTCAGGGTATGTAATCATTTCTTATTGTCTTCTATAATGAATTAAATATTCCTTAACTAAGTGATTGCACATATAATTGACTACAACCATTACATATATTTGATAAATTCTCCAATCTTAAATGATCATAAATCAATACGTTGACTTAGAAATACTCACTTGAATTTTTTTTTTATGGGTAACTAAGACTTATGTAATTCTCTTTATAGGAAAATCAATAAGTAAAGGTTCATATATACTTCCTTATGGTTTACTAACACATTTCTTTATTTTAAATCTACAAGAGAGACTTACAGCACTAGGACGAGGGTTTTCACTCATGTTTTAAGAGATCTTCTTACTCACTCTCAGCTAATAATATTATACCATATTCACCCGCTTCAAGAAAAAGAGATACAATAATTTGATACCGATTAGGCTCTGATACCACTGCTGGCCGAGAGCCTCCTCAACATAAGTATAAACACCAAAACATACAGACAATGCATTTTCGGCAACCTCAAGCCTACTCTTGCAACTATGGTCACCAATTTTGGCATTTACATCTATGCTAAGAAAGATCGTAGCATGGACCTTTTCTGACATATTTCTGATACACAGGATCCTTAAATAAGGCAAGTGTAGAGCATACTTTATGTCTTATGATTATTGTATCTCTTGATCGGAGCAGTGCCTATAGCATAATACTACTGCCTTGAGCTTTCAGAAGAAAGAAGAGAAATTAGAAACTCATAATTTGATAAGCACACAAACACAAAGTTTATTTATGAAAGGCTTTGTTCTCTCGAACTTCTGCCTTCTATCTTACAAGAGGATCCCTTTTATAGGCAGGGATTTGAAAACTATTCAAGATAAGAAGATAAGATTACACGGATTACACGCTATATTACAATGACACGTGGAAGATGGCATATGATAGGATAAGGTGGCCGACAAGGAAATAAAGTAAAGTGGCCGACAAAGAGATAAGGTCTTTGGTCTTGATAAGATTCGGATTCTTTTCATGCACGTGTCTCTTTAGTCCTTGTAGATACACTCATGACTGGGCCCACAGTTTTCGACCGGATCTTCATCACTTGAGTCTTCTGGTTCCTTGTAATGAAAAACTCTATCATCATAGGATTGCTCATCTTTGGCCATTATTATCTGATAAGCTTCATATGGTCTATGAACTTTTGGGACTTTCTTGATTTCTTCTTCTGGAACTGCTTCAGGTCGATCATAGAATTTTATCCAATCACTTTCAGGAGGGCATATGACATCTACATGACTTAAAATTGCACATGTTGAATTTCTCTCTTTAAGACTTGAATCTGCCATGTTAACTTCATGAAGATAAATCATTAATTCTTCTTGTGGAAGATCTGGTGTTTTATAATCATTCATGAACTCTTCAAATTTGGAATAGGTCCTCCAAATTTTTACTTGATTATGAGTATATAACCTCTTGGTCTGGGGATTTTGAAAATAAGGCCGGTGAAGCAAAGTTACTATGTAGAAACTGTAACTTAATTGATCCATCCTATTCTTCATAAAATCAATTTCTCTTTGTAAGTCTTTTATCCATTTTTCCAGAGGTTGATACCAGCTCATAAAAATCTTGATGAGAAAAGAACTGTAATCAAGATCCTTGGTTGTTCCCAGGGTATTCATCATAATCCATGTAGGAAATATGATGGGATAATTGTACATTACTGTCGCACACCACAGATACCACATATCTTCTTCTTGAAAGAGTTTTCCCAGAAAGAGTCCAAAGATGTTTAGGAAAGGTTTATCAGGATTAAACCAAGTTGTTTTTGGAAGGATTCTGTGTTTCTGGAGGGAAATTGCCAAATAGTGAAAGATATGAGTTCTGGCAAAGTGTTTTATCTCTGCAGGTCTTACTCCTTTCATATATTTGAACTCAGGAGGAAATTGAGGAAATTTGGATAGAGAAGATGATGATGAAGATGGTATTTGAGTGTTCATCATGATGAGAGGATAAGAATGAGAGGATGAAATTATTGGGATTAGTTTTTCAAAAGATTGTTTTCTGGATAAATAATCTGGGATCAGATTATTTTTCCCTTGGATATGTTTCACAGAAAAATCATATCTCGAAAACCATTCTTTCAGTCTGAGGATTTGAGGATTTGGTGGAGTTTTGTTTTTGAACTCTAACATTTTTGGAAATGAAGAGTTATCAAGTTGTACCTCAAATTGGTGACCTCGAAGATGGAAATCAAACTTTTTGATTCCATATTTGACAGCAAGAGTTTCTTTGTAGGTGGTATGATAGTGAAGTTCACCATTGGTGAACTGCCCACTTGTATGTCCACAATAGAGTTTTTGTCCTCCAATTTCTTCTATCAGAACTGCTCCCCAGTGATGATCACTTGCATCTGTCTGTAATATCCTCTTTCCTTCTCTAGGAATTTTCAATGGCGGAGGATTCTTAGCTGCTTCTTTCAGAAATCTAACAGCTTCAGTTTGCTCCTTTCCCCATGGTGGTGCATTCTTTTTGAGCATCTTGGAAAGCTTTGAAGTATGATGAGAAATATGAGGGATGAAGTCCCTAACATAATTCAGAATTCCTAGGAATTGTTGAATTTGTTTGGTAGACATATTCTTATCAGGGAAGTTTGGAAGATCTTCTGCAAGATGAGGCTGAGGATGATATTTTCCTTGTGCAAATCGCATTCCCAGAAAGTCAACCTCTTTTGTTCCAATCTCATATTTTCTTGCAGAGAGCATAACTCCATAACTGTTGCAGATAGAATGGAATTGTTGGAGAAGCTGGTTATGGCTAGCTTCATCAGGAGAAAAGAGTAGAATATCGTCAATGTAGACGAAAGCACTGTGCAGGATGGGTTCAAATACTCGAACCATGGCTTTTTGAAATAGTGATGGAGCAACTTTGAGCCCAAAAGGTAAGACAGTCCACTGATAGTGTCCATTTGGAATACAAAATGCTGTTTTTGGGCGATCTTCTGGATTTAAGCCCAATTGCCAAAAACCCGATTTTAAATCGAATTTTGAGAAGATGAAGGCATTTTTGATGTAGGTGTACAGTGAACTAATCTTTGGTATGGGGAATTTATCGTCCTTAAGGAAAAGGTTTAATGGCCTGTAGTCAATAACAAGTCTTTTCTTTCCTCTGACTTGTTCTGATCTTTTGTTGACATAGAAGGTCGTGCAAGCCCACTCAGATTTTGTGGGTTCAATTAATCCTTGTTTCATCAGTTCTTGGCATTCTGCTTGTTCCATTTTGAGTTCTGAGGGAGACATTCCCGGATGTGTGGCTTTAGTGGGATTAACGTCTTCATTCATCTTGAAGGGTAAATTCACATAGAACTCTTCTCTTTTCCATAATGGTTTAGGATGTTGGAAAAAATCATGGCCTTCAGCACATAACTTTGTCAACTGATCTCGGACCTCTGCAAATTCAGGAGGAACTTCTGCCAAAGAGAAAAGTCTTGGAATTTGACAAAAAGGCTTGAAATTCCTTTTGTGCTTTACTCCATTTGCTAGAATCTACAGTTTTTGATTTTTAATCAGGATATCTCTTCTGATCAGTATGTCTTTCTCCGGCAAGTCTGACCCAATAATTTTTGTCCAAATTGTGCAGTCTGGAAATATCTTGATTCCAATTTTGGACTTGGTTATCAGATTGGTTTCAAATGATTCTCCATTGGCAGCTTTGAAGCTTTGTTTGTGACCCTTCCAGGCATGGGAAAGTAAAATAGTCGGATTCATGAATGTTCTTTGAGCTCCTGTGTCAATAAAGGCGATCACCTTTATAGGAACATCATATTTTGATGGAAGGATGTATACCTCAAGATTTGGTAAAGGAGGGAGTTCAGCTGAAGCAATTGTTGGATCTTTCTGTACTTCTTGGATCCTTAGAACTGGAAAATGTTCTGGTTCTGCTGAACTTTCAGAGTCTGCTGAACTTGATGTTTCTTCTTCAGATTCTTCAAGGGCAAAAGCAGTTTTGTTATTTGGAGAACTTTGTTCTTCATAAAGAGATTCAACATCGTCGTCTTCTTCTATTGCTAATGTCTGCAATAGCTTCACTGCTTTCTCTTTGTTCTGTGGACAATCTTTGGAGAAGTGTCCCTTCTTTTTACAGATGAAGCATCTCTGGCCCTTGCTCTTTCCTCTGTAGGGTTTTCTTTTGAAGAATCGGAATTTCTTTTTTCTTTTTCTTTGTAGAATGAAGCTTTGAATTTTTACAGACACAGTTTTCTTTGTCACACTTAATCTTCAAATACTTCTTCTTGCAAATGCCCTTGTACTTCTTTCGATTGTTCAGCATCTTGTCTATCAAGCTCTGCTGGCTGCAAATCTTGTCTAGAGCAACCATTCCTACTTGGTGAATTTCTCCAAGTGTCATTTCTGTAACATTTTTGTTGGCTACTTGCAGGATTCTCCATATTTCTTCTTGAAGTTCTTTTGGGAGAGAACTTATATAAGTATTTTTGAGACTTGGATCATTAAACCCATTCAACTGATAAAATCTCTGAGACATTCTTTGATAATGTCTTTCGAGATCTGCTTTCTTTAGCGAACAACATCTCATCTCAAAATACTCTTTTCTGGCTTCTTTTTCAATCACAGAAATGTCTCCCTGAAAGTGAAATTGGAGAAAATAAATTACATCTGAAATAGGTTGGCTGTGGAGTTGTTCTTGATTTACCGGACCAATGGATTGATACCATTCTTTAAGAACTCCGGTCATTCTAGCACAAAACTCTTCAACCACCTTATATGATTCTTCATGTTGGACGATTTTTGCATCCATCCAGGCTTTGAACTCAAGGAATTTTTTATTCCACTGAGAAGGAGGAATTCCATCTATAGAGAAAAATGAAGACCCAGTGTACACAGGGGTGTTTATTTCTCTGGGATCTAATCCAGGCGGAGTAGATGTTTCATCTTGTCTCACCATCAGGATTCTTGAGATGTCAGCATATTCATCATATACTGTTTCTGCTTCAGTGGAATTCAACTCAGTGTTTTGCCAATCTCCTTCAGAGAAGGTTTCTCCTTGAGTGGATTCATACTCCTCTTCTTTGTTTTGGGAATACATTAAAGGCATTACATAGGATAATGGTTTATGTGAAACCATTAAGGAAAGTTTGGGTGTCTGTATAGGAGATTCTTCTGACACAGAATCTTCTTCATCATTCTTTGTAGGAGGAGGAACAGATTGTTCCTTTCTCTTCCCAATAGGATCAAACTTTCTTGAGGTAAGGTTTGGAGGAATAAATGGGCTAGGATTTTGTATAGGTTGAGGAGTGTATGATGCAAAGATTTTTGAGGGTGGTACGAAGTAAGGATCTGGTTCAAAAGAGTTTTCTTTAAGGGAAGGTTTTTGGCTCTTAGAGGCAATATATCCTCTCAATTCTTCATACTGAGCTTTGACCTTTCTCAGTTCTCTTTCTTTTTCAACAAAGGTGGAGCTGATCCTTTCTCCCTTTAGTGTTTGTACTTCTGCCTCAAGCTGTGCCATCTTTTTCTTTATTTCGCCATAATGATCTTGCAGCCTTTGGGACATGTTTTTAATCTCCTTGTCTAAAGAGTCAGCAATCTTATCAATCTTCTTGTCCATGTTCTGCAAGAATTCATTCTGAGCTACAGCATTCTCAGTTTGCCAATTCATCACTTCTCCTGCTTGGGTAATTGGCCTTGTTGATCCATCAGTGTTTACTTCAGAAGGAACCACAAAGGGTCTCGTTTGTATCTTCTTAACAGGATCAACTTTTCTTTCCAAGGAAGGAAAGTTTGCATTGTAAGAGGCTGAAGTAGAGGAAAACATCATACATGCTTGTGGTATGGTTGTCTGTTTGGGAAATGGTTCAACAGGTTTACACTTTTGTACAGGTAAAGGTTTTGGAGATGGTTTAGTTGGTGGAGGCCATGTGACTAAGGATGGGTCATTTGGTGGTGAAGGGTATTTATGTTTTTTGAGGATCTTTAGAGCTTCTTCATAGAAGGGAAGAGGCTCGTACTTCTTTTTGATTCCAACCCAGGGTCCATTATCAGGATCAGATCTCCTTTCAGGTTTCTTAGGAGATTTGCAAGGAGACTTCTTCTTTCTCCTTCTAGGTTCATCATCATTATCACTGCTATCATCTTCACTGCTATCATAGTCCATGTAACAATCACAGTCTGGATCACACATCTCTGGTGCCACATCCCACATAAAGTGACCATTTATCTTGTCACTATAAATGGGTGTTCCATCAGCTTTGAATGAATAAACAGGAATTTTCTTCTCCTGTTCTCCTAGAGTGATCATCATGGTTGAGAAGACTGGATTTGTTGAAGAGGAAGAAGATTCTCCTTCGGACTTGAAGATAGTTTTTACTCTACCATCAGTGAGTCTATTAAATGATGACTCAGTGGACACTATGGGTTTTGATTGTTTTTTCTGCGCCTCATAGTCACTAATCCATTCCATAGGAATGAGTTTTAGTAACTCTTCTCGAGGGATTTGCCTGGGAACCTGGATGATTGATGGAGTTTTCTCCTCAGAATTTGCTATCACCATCAAAGCATTTTCTGAGATTTTTGAATCTACTGGAAGATCAAAGAGATGATCTTGTACTCTGAATATGATCTGATGATTTAGAGTAGATTTGAATGCATCCGAGTCCTGAGGGGCTCCAATAAGTTGGACTTGAACTTGGAACCGATGTGGAAGAGTCGGATCTTTCAGATGGACATTAAAATTTGGAAATATGGTTAAAACCACACTTCCAGCATTAAGCGTCGTAAGGACTGTGCCAATCACTGCATCTTCATAGTGATGGAAGGTAGAGTCTATAAGAGAGACTCTTGCTGTAACAGGCATGCCTTTTCTTCCATGAAGGGTTAGGATAAACCGAACTGCACCTAGATGTAGTGCAACATACCCTTCTTTCTGCCATAATTTGATTAGATCTGGATTTATTTCCAGGTCCACATATTGCTCTGCAGGAGTAGCATGAAGAGGACAAGAATCAAGCTTCGAAGTCTGGATGACTTCTTTTACTCCAGGTCTAGCGGTAGAAATAAGCTTTTTTATGGACCAGGTAAAGTTGGATTTATGTCTTCTGAAAACATTGTAAGGATTCAAAAGAGGGGGTACAGAACTTTCTATTTGAGCATCCTCTGGGACGAAGGTATACTCAATTAGGTTTTCAAGTTTGTTTGAAAGGGTCTTTTTACAGGATTCAGGAACAGAAAGAAAAATTTCTGAAGAGAGACTTACAGCACTAGGACGAGGGTTTTCACTCATGTTTTAAGAGATCTTCTTACTCACTCTCAGCTAATAATATTATACCATATTCACCCGCTTCAAGAAAAAGAGATACAATAATTTGATACCGATTAGGCTCTGATACCACTGCTGGCCGAGAGCCTCCTTAACATAAGTATAAACACCAAAACATACAGACAATGCATTTTCGGCAACCTCAAGCCTACTCTTGCAACTATGGTCACCAATTTTGGCATTTACATCTATGCTAAGAAGGATCGTAGCATGGACCTTTTCTGACATATTTCTGATACACAGGATCCTTAAATAAGGCAAGTGTAGAGCATACTTTATGTCTTATGATTATTGTATCTCTTGATCGGAGCAGTGCCTATAGCATAATACTACTGCCTTGAGCTTTCAGAAGAAAGAAGAGAAATTAGAAACTCATAATTTGATAAGCACACAAACACAAAGTTTATTTATGAAAGGCTTTGTTCTCTCGAACTTCTGCCTTCTATCTTACAAGAGGATCCCTTTTATAGGCAGGGATTTGAAAACTATTCAAGATAAGAAGATAAGATTACACGGATTACACGCTATATTACAATGACACGTGGAAGATGGCATATGATAGGATAAGGTGGCCGACAAGGAAATAAAGTAAAGTGGCCGACAAAGAGATAAGGTCTTTGGTCTTGATAAGATTCGGATTCTTTTCAGGCACGTGTGTCTTTAGTCCTTGTAGATACACTCATGACTGGGCCCACAGTTTTCGACCGGATCTTCATCACTTGAGTCTTCTGGTTCCTTGTAATGAAAAACTCTATCATCATAGGATTGCTCATCTTTGGCCATTATTATCTGATAAGCTTCATATGGTCTAGGAACTTTTGGGACTTTCTTGATTTCTTCTTCTGGAACTGCTTCAGGTCGATCATAGAATTTTATCCAATCACTTTCAGGAGGGCATATGACATCTACATGACTTAAAATTGCACATGTTGAATTTCTCTCTTTAAGACTTGAATCTGCCATGTTAACTTCATGAAGATAAATCATTAATTCTTCTTGTGGAAGATCTGGTGCTTTATAATCATTCATGAACTCTTCAAATTCCTCCAAATTTTTACTTGATTATGAGTATATAACCTCTTGGTCTGGGGATTCTGAAAATAAGGCCGGTGAAGCAAAGCTACTGTGTAGAAACTGTAACTTAATTGATCCGTCCTATTCTTCATAAAATCAATTTCTCTTTGTAAGTCTTTTATCCATTTTTCCAGAGGTTGATACCAGCTCATAAAAATCTTGATGAGAAAAGAACTGTAATCAGGATCCTTGGTTGTTCCCAGGGTATTCATCATAATCCATGTAGGAAATATGATAGGATAATTGTACATTACTGTCGCACACCACAGATACCACATATCTTCTTCTTGAAAGAGTTTTCCCAGAAAGAGTCTAAAGATGTTTAGGAAAGGTTTATCAGGATTAAACCAAGTTGTTTTTGGAAGGATTCTGTGTTTCTGGAGGGAAATTACCAAATAGTGAAAGATATGAGTTCTGGCAAAGTGTTTTATCTCTGCAGGTCTTACTCCTTTCATATATTTGAACTCAGGAGGAAATTGAGGAAATTTGGATGGAGAAGATGATGATGAAGATGATATTTGAGTGTTCATCATGATGAGAGGATAAGAATGAGAGGATGAAATTATTGGGATTGGTTTTTCAAAAGATTGTTTTCTGGATAAATAATCTGGGATCAGATTATTTTTCCCTTGGATATGTTTCACAGAAAAATCATATCTCGAAAACCATTCTTTCAGTCTGAGGATTTGAGGATTTGGTGGAGTTTTGTTTTTGAACTCTAACATTTTTGGAAATGAAGAGTTATCAAGTTGTACCTCAAATTGGTGACCTCGAAGATGGAAATCAAACTTTTTGATTCCATATTTGACAGCAAGAGTTTCTTTGTAGGTGGTATGATAGTGAAGTTCACCATTGGTGAACTGCCCACTTGCATGTCCATAATAGAGTTTTTGTCCTCCAATTTCTTCAATCAGAACTGCTCCCCAGTGATGATCACTTGCATCTGTCTGTAATATCCTCTTTCCTTCTCTAGGAATTTTCAATGGCGGAGGATTCTTAGCTGCTTCTTTCAGAAATCTAACAGCTTCAGTTTGCTCCTTTCCCCATGGTGGTGCATTCTTTTTGAGCATCTTGGAAAGCTTTGAAGTATGATGAGAAATATGAGGGATGAAGTCCCTAACATAATTTAGAATTCCTAGGAATTGTTGAATTTGTTTGGTAGACATATTCTCATCAGGGAAGTTTGGAAGATCTTCTGCAAGATGAGGCTGAGGATGATATTTTCCTTGTGCAAATCGCATTCCCAGAAAGTCAACCTCTTTTGTTCCAATCTCATATTTTCTTACAGAGAGCATAACTCCATAACTGTTGCAGATAGAATGGAATTGTTGGAGAAGCTGGTTATGGCTAGCTTCATCAGGAGAAAAGAGTAGAATATCGTCAATGTAGACGAAAGCACTGTGCAGGATGGGTTCAAATACTCGAACCATGGCTTTTTGAAATAGTGATGGAGCAACTTTGAGCCCAAAAGGTAAGACAGTCCACTGATAGTGTCCATTTGGAATACAAAATGCTGTTTTTGGGCGATCTTCTGGATTTAAGCCCAATTGCCAAAAACCCGATTTTAAATCGAATTTTGAGAAGATGAAGGCATTTTTGATGTAGGTGTACAGTGAACTAATCTTTGGTATGGGGAATTTATCGTCCTTAAGGAAAAGGTTTAATGGCCTGTAGTCAATAACAAGTCTTTTCTTTCCTCTGACTTGTTCTGATCTTTTGTTGACATAGAAGGTCGTGCAAGCCCACTCAGATTTCGTGGGTTCAATTAATCCTTGTTTCATCAGTTCTTGGCATTCTGCTTGTTCCATTTTGAGTTCTGAGGGAGACATTCCCGGATGTGTGGCTTTAGTGGGATTAACGTCTTCATTCATCTTGAAGGGTAAATTCACATAGAACTCTTCTCTTTTCCATAATGGTTTAGGATGTTGGAAAAAATCATGGCCTTCAGCACATAACTTTGTCAACTGATCTCGGACCTCTGCAAATTCAGGAGGAACTTCTGCCAAAGAGAAAAGTCTTGGAATTTGACAAAAAGGCTTGAAATTCCTTTTGTGCTTTACTCTATTTGCTAGAATCTGCAGTTTTTTATTTTTAATCAGGATATCTCTTCCGATCAGTATGTCTTTCTCCGGCAAGTCTGACCCAATAATTTTTGTCCAAATTGTGTAGTCTGGAAATATCTTGATTCCAATTTTGGACTTGGTTATCAGATTAGTTTCAAATGATTCTCCATTGGTAGCTTTGAAGCTTTGTTTGTGACCCTTCTAGGCATGGGAAGGTAAAATAGCCGGATTCATGAATGTTCTTTGAGCTCCTGTGTCAATAAAGGCGATCACCTTTATAGGAACATCATATTTTGATGGAAGGATGTATACCTCAAGATTTGGTAAAGAAGGGAGTTCAGCTGAAGCAATTGTTGGATCTTTCTGTACTTCTTGGATCCTTAGAACTGGAAAATGTTCTGGTTCTGCTGAACTTTCAGAGTCTGCTGAACTTGATGTTTCTTCTTCAGATTCTTCAAGGGCAAAAGCAGTTTTGTTATTTGGAGAACTTTGTTCTTCATAAAGAGATTCAACATCGTTGTCTTCTTCTATTGCTAATGTCTGCAATAGCTTCACTGCTTTCTCTTTGTTCTATGGACAATCTTTGGAGAAGTGTCCCTTCTTTTTACAGATGAAGCATCTCTGGCCCTTGCTCTTTCCTCTGTAGGGTTTTCTTTTGAAGAATCGGAATTTCTTTTTTCTTTTGTACGAGGACTTGTTTTTCTTTTTCTTTATAGAATGAAGCTTTGAATTTTTATAGACACGGTTTTCTTTGTCACACTTAATCTTCAAATACTTCTTCTTGTAAATGCCCTTGTACTTCTTCCGATTGTTCAGCATCTTATCTATCAAGCTCTGCTGGCTGCAAATCTTGTCTAGAGCAACCATTCCTACTTGGTGAATTTCTCCAAGTGTCATTTCTGTAACATTTTTATTGGCTGCTTGCAGGATTCTCCATATTTCTTCTTGAAGTTCTTTTGGGAGAGAACTTATATAAGTATTTTTGAGACTTGGATCATTAAACCCATTCAACTGATAAAATCTCTGAGACATTCTTTGATAATGTCTTTCGAGATCTGCTTTCTTTAGCGAACAACATCTCATCTCAAAATACTCTTTTCTGGCTTCTTTTTCAATCACAGAAATGTCTCCCAGAAAGTGAAATTGGAGAAAATGAATTACATTTGAAATAGGTTAGCTGTGGAGTTGTTCTTGATTTACCGGACCAATGGATTGATACCATTCTTTAAGAACTCCGGTCATTCTAGAACAAAACTCTTCAACCACCTTATATGATTCTTCATGTTGGACGATTTTTGCATCCATCCAGGCTTTGAACTCAAGGAATTTTTTATTCCACTGAGAAGGAGGAATTCCATCTATAGAGAAAAATGAAGACCCAGTGTACACAGGGGTGTTTATTTCTCTGGGATCTAATCCAGGCGGAGTAGATATTTCATCTTGTCTCACCATCAGGATTCTTGAGATGTCAGCATATTCATCATATATTGTTTCTGCTTCAGTGGAATTCAACTCAGTGTTTTACCAATCTCCTTCAGAGAAGGTTTCTCCTTGAGTGGATTCATACTCCTCTTCTTTGTTTTGGGAATACATTAAAGGCATTACATAGGATAATGGTTTATGGGAAACCATTAAGGAAAGTTTGGGTGTCTGTATAGGAGATTCTTCTGACACAGAATCTTCTTCATCATTCTTTGTAGAAGGAGGAACAGATTGTTCCTTTCTCTTCCCAATAGGATCAAACTTTCTTGAGGTAAAGTTTGGAGGAATAAATGGGCTAGGATTTTGTATAGGTTGAGGAGTGTATGATGCAAAGATTTTTTAGGGTGGTACGAAGTAAGGATCTGGTTCAAAAGGGTTTTCTTTAAGGGAAGGTTTTTGGCTCTTAGAGGCAACATATCCTCTCAATTCTTCATACTGAGCTTTGACCTTTCTCAGTTCTCTTTCTTTTTCAACAAAGGTGGAACTGATCCTTTCTCCCTTTAGTGTTTGTACTTCTGCCTCAAGCTGTGCCATCTTTTTCTTTATTTTGCCATAATGATCTTGCAGCCTTTGGGACATGTTTTTAATCTCCTTGTCTAAGGAGTCAGCAATCTTATCAATCTTTTTGTCCATGTTCTGCAAGAATTCATTCTGAGCTATAGCATTCTCAGTTTGCCAATTCATCACTTCTTCTGCTTGGGTAATTGGCCTTGTTGATCCATCAGTGTTTACTTCAGAAGGATCCACAAAGGGTCTCGTCTGTATCTTCTTAACAGGATCAACTTTTCTTTCCAAGGAAGGAAAGTTTGCATTGTAAGAGGCTGAAGTAGAGGAAAACATCATACATGCTTGTGGTATGGTTGTCTGTTTGGGAAATGGTTCAACAGGTTTACACTTTTGTACAGGTAAAGGTTTTGGAGATGGTTTAGTTGGTGGAGGCCATGTGACTAAGGATGGGTCATTTGGTGGTGAAGGGTATTTATGTTTTTTGAGGATCTTCAGGGCTTCTTCATAGAAGGGAAGAGGCTCGTACTTCTTTTTGATTCCAACCCAGGGTCCATTATCAGGATCAGATCTCCTTTCAGGTTTCTTAGGAGATTTGCAAGGAGACTTCTTCTTTCTCCTTCTAGGTTCATCATCATTATCACTGCTATCATCTTCACTGCTATCATAGTCCATGTAACAATCACAGTCTGGATCACACATCTCTGGTGCCACATCCCACATAAAGTGACCATTTATCTTGTCACTATAAATGGGTGTTCCATCAGCTTTGAACGAATAAACAGGAATTTTCTTCTCCTGTTCTCCTAGAGTGATCATCATGGTTGAGAAGACTGGATTTGTTGAAGAGGAAGAAGATTCTCCTTCGGACTTGAAGATAGTTTTTACTCTACCATCAGTGAGTCTCTTAAATGATGACTCAGTGGACACTATGGGTTTTGATTGTTTTTTCTGTGCCTTATAGTCACTAGTCCATTCTATAGGAATGAGTTTTAGTAACTCTTCTCGAGGGATTTGCCTGGGAACCTGGATGATTGATGGAGTTTTCTCCTCAGAATTTGCTATCACCATCAAAGCATTTTCTGAGATTTTTGAATCTACTGGAAGATCAAAGAGATGATCTTGTACTCTGAATATGATCTGATGATTCAGAGTAGCTTTGAATGCATCCGAGTCCTGAGGGGCTCCAATAAGTTGGACTTGAACTTGGAACCGATGTGGAAGAGTCGGATCTTTCAGATGGACATTAAAATTTGGAAATATGGTTAAAACCACACTTCCAGCATTAAGCGTCGTAAGGACTGTGCCAATCACTGCATCTTCATAGTGATGGAAGGTAGAGTCTATAAGAGAGACTCTTGCTGTAACAGGCATGCCTTTTCTTCCATGAAGGGTTAGGATTAACCGAACTGCACCTAGATGTAGTGCAACATACCCTTCTTTCTGCCATAATTTGATTAGATCTGGATTTATTTCCAGGTCCACATATTGCTCTGCAGGAGTAGCATGAAGAGGACAAGAATCAAGCTTCGAAGTCTGGATGACTTCTTTTACTCCAGGTCTAGGGGTAGAAATAAGCTTTTTTATGGACCAGGTAAAGTTGGATTTATGTCTTCTGAAAACATTGTAAGGATTCAAAAGAGGGGGTACAGCACTTTCTATTTGAGCATCCTCTGGGACGAAGGTATACTCAATTAGGTTTTCAAGTTTGTTTGAAAGGGTCTTTTTACAGGATTCAGGAACAGAAAGAGAAATTTTTGAAGAGAGACTTACAGCACTAGGACGAGGGTTTTCACTCATGTTTTAAGAGATCTTCTTACTCACTCTCAGCTAATAATATTATACCATATTCACCCGCTTCAAGAAAAAGAGATACAATAATTTGATACCGATTAGGCTCTGATACCACTGCTGGCCGAGAGCTTCCTTAACATAAGTATAAACACCAAAACATCTCAGGTATGTATATTCGTCGAACAAAATCGATGACTAAAAGAAAATAACTTGATAAACATGTATCATATTGTTAGGAATCACAAAAATATTTTATGTCACAATTTCTAAATATTAAACCAATATCGATGTCTTCCAAAGATCTATAATGCTTATTTTAGGTCATTCATTGATATATTTATCACAATCAATTAAAAAAATTCAAAAATATATGGTTAATTACATTCGATGTCACAATCATAAAAGTTTCATTAATTCATATATTTACACACATAACCATCATATATATTATTCAATCGTAGACATCATAAATGAAAACTTCATCAAATCAAACAATAATTAACATATTTTATATGTCATACAAAAGAAGAATCAATACAAATAGCCAGAGATATAATTCCTAATATGATTATTTGTTATATCAAACAAGTTATAAATTATCATATTTCTTTCATGAAGCATACATCCACACATTTTTCTTTTCAAAATATATCACCAAAGGACAAAACTATGATTTTATCTTGAACAATTTGTTATACTAGTTTGGAATTACAACAGTTATCTACCCATTGGAATTCTAATTCACACAAGTATCTCTACAACTTCAAGGACATGGTAAGGAATATCCTAATAGAATTTATTGAGTTTATCTTCATTTCTCCATATACCACATTAACCCAAGGTTAAATTCGTTGATCTTAACATCCTTCTTTTGACATGTCTTTCACTACTTAGTGCAAATCATTCAGGGTGATCAGTCCCGATAGTTTATAACTAAGTAGTCAAAGTCACGACAGCTCCAGTCTAGAATTCATACCAAAATATTTCTAAGAATTTTCTATTGTCTTATCTCCTTTATTGTCTCATACCATATTGTAAAACAGGAAAATGTTAGAATATTTCACTATCACATATTAATCAGAGAATCAAACACCATACAATACATTTGGAATAAAAGGAAATAACTGCATTAGTTAATTTACCTTATCATTCCACCATACATTAAGGCCCGTACTTAAACAATGTCAAGAAAGACTTCAGAATGACTAGTTTCTGATAATCCCTGCAATAACATTTTTCAAGTAACAGGCTATAAAGTTCAAACTTATACTTCTTATGAACTTAAAATCAGTTCCTTCTTTCTATACTCCTAATTTTTCTTCACTTACTTCTTACCATTTACTCCAATAAAATTTCCTCTTTTCTCAACCATAAAATCTCTTGTCAAACTTAACCATCAGAGTACACTAACACGCTAGTAAGACCATACCACAAGCCGGTTTAGATTGAACTGCTCTGATACCACTTTGTAACACCCCCTTATATACACGAGATAAAAAAAACTTTTAGAAAGATATACATATTTATCACTCTTTATCTCGTGTATACAAGGACGTATATACATCTGATTTCCTTTTAATATTGAAAGTAAAAAAAATTGTCTTTCAATATTTATCCATAATGACAAAATAATTTTTGAATTTTTTATTCCTGGTTACTGTGCATCTTTTGAAAATTTCATACATGCACAGTGTTTTGCATAGTAACTGTCGGCAAAATTATTAAGTCAAATAGTAACCCTTCACTCGGTATATTTTAAATATTCAAAATGAGTCCTTTTTGAAATTTAGCGATATTATATCAGTCCTCACTAATTTTATAATAAGTAATATAAAGCTGAAATTTTAAAAATCTAAAATTTTATGTTAATAAAAATTTATTGATACGTTTCTAATTTTTTAACGATTAGAAAAAATCAAGATTTTTCTCAAACCGATAATTTTTAGATAAGTCTACTTGAAATGGATTTTAGAAAATTTTCTTATAATTTAACTTTACATTCTTGTAAATATTTTTAATTTTAAGCAACTTTATATGAATTTAAAATTATTTAAAATATATTATTTTATTAAAATAATTCAAAAATTTCAAAAAATTCCAGAAAATCATAAATATTATGTAGATCAAAAAGTTCAAAAGAACCATAGTCTAATTCCTTCAAAATTTTATTTTAAAATTCTAATAAGAGTTAAATCTTAAATATGTAAAAAAAACAAAAATATAACAACATAAAATAAAAATGGTGAATAATAAAGATATTAAAAATTCTTAATATAATTTTCTTAATTTGTGAATACTAATTAAGTCACTTTAAAATTCTCATTCAGAAATATTTCAATTTTTTTATTATTATTATTTTTAAAAAAACAAATAATAAAAATATAAATACCAAAATTTTAAAAAAATGATAATAATAAACTAACTTATAGTAAGTATTTCTCAAGAAATATATATTAATATCTATTTCCTATTTGTGATGAAAATAGGATGTTACATATATCACACATTCCTTAGGCTATAAAGGTAACAAAGACCCACACTAGAAGGAGGTTGGATAGTGTTATTAAAAACTTTGGTAAGGTGTTCAAACAACTTGACAATGATGTATGACTTTCAATAAAACACTTAAACCGAAAACAATAAAATAGTTAAAACAAGCAAAGAAACAACACACATATATTTTATGCTGGTTCACTTGTTACCCAATACTACATCCAGTCTTTGTCTGAGCTGAAGAATATTTTGTTTCACTTATTAATTAGTTAAGTGCAACTCATACTTACTCACAAAGATCTTAAGTATTGTTTTACTCATTTAGCCCCTCCATGTAACATCCCTGATGTTTTAATGAAAATTATGAAATGGGAAATGTTAGTAAATATTTTAGAAGTTTTATTTAATAATTGTTCTGTGCGAGCCAAAGGTTGGAAAAGCCGGTGTCGAGGTCGGTATCTGAAACGCGAGCAGGCGGAGTTAAAGAGCGGAAGTGTGAGAGAAGAGCGGACAGGGCTAGGCGGTCTGGTCCTACCGTTGTGGGGAGAGCGCCTCACACGGGGTCACAGCCCGGATCAACCTCACACTAACTGAAACAACGGACGTGTGTGATAATAGACGAGAGCGGATGATATATCCGATCTCTCAGGTTGTAGCTCGGATTTCTGAGGTATGAACATTAAGTTAGGACGGCGGGGTCGATATTTATATTGGACCTATACTCTGGCAAATTATTAGAGGATTATGACTACGTGGACGTTGAAGGGATAAACACGTGTAATTGATTTGATGACTATGCGATAGATTAAAATAGAGAAATTGATTAACTTTAGTAAGAATACAAATAAAATAAAGGAAAAGACGATCTTGCCCATGAGCCATATATATATAAGAAGATTCCCTTCCTTTCCTCTTCATTTTACACAAGTTACCTTTACTATCAGTTTGTTCCTTCTCTTCCGTTTGCCTCTCCTCTCTTAACGTTGATCTGCATGCACTGGAGTGAGACTCCGTTTGTGTTTGAACTACAATTTAACCTCATTCCTGTGATCGAGACTTCAAGGTGAGTCTACTGATCCAATCCAATTGTAATTCCCTTATTTCTTTCATTCTTTGGCTGTTAAGGGCCATGCATGGCTATATTCGTGGCTGTTCTCTACTCCTCTGGTGAGTGTGAGTCCAGATGTTATCCATGAACTAAGGACGTTAAAGTGATGAAGCTGTACTTCATGATCCGTAGGTAGTAGGCTAAGCAACGGAAGACAGAGTGAAGGAGTTGAGATTGCAGAACCGGTGCTCAGAGAAAGAAATCGGCACAGAGAGCAGATCATTGAAGCGTGGAACCAAAGTAAGGGGGTGTTCGGGTTGTAATTAATTAGAATAGGAATTACTTCTTATTCAGATCTTTGAGGTAACGTAAACAGACTAAGGGAAAATGTTGTTAAACGTAATTGTGTGTTTATACTTGTGCATGTGTGATAGTATACATTGATGAGTTGAGTATTGGGTGTGTGGTTGAGTTATCATGCATGATCTTGAAATATTTAATATTGACGTAATCAGTGTTATACGACTCCGGGTTAGCAAGCAGGCTACCCGAGGGATGAGAAAATTGATATCTAATGTGAAATGATCAGTGTTATGTGACTCCGGGTTAGCAAGCAGGCTACCCGAGGGATGAGAAAATTGATATCATTATGAAAGGTAAATTGTTGAATGATTACGTGGTATGGGATGGCCGACGGTATATGATAGCCCCTCATTTCTGGCTCCCGTGGTTTTCGTGCCCAGTTGAGCTACCCAGTGGTCAAGTAGGACCCAGTGGTCGAGGTGGAAAGTCAAGCAGGACTCAGTGAACCAAGCAGGGTTCACGGGGTGTCAAGTAGGACCCCCAGCTGAGGGCCAATCCTTTAGTATCCGGATACTAGGAGTCAGATTGTATGAGAGTCAGTTGTGATCATGATGCATGTAATGAATGTGATGGATGTAATGAATGTGATGAATATGAGGAAATGGATGGAATTGTGTAGTTGGTTTAATACAGTTACTGCATGAAATACTCTATGTTTCAGTATGTTTATTTAGAAGTAATGATTGATGTGTATGTATAAATATGCATGTGTATTTGTTAAGATCCGTTCTAAATTAATTATGATGCCAAACACTCACCCTTGCATTATTTTTTTAGTAACCAGAGTCAGGGAGGGGGAAGGAGCCGTGGAGCTGCGCCAAGGGGGAGAACGGTGCCAGGGTCCGGATGAAGTTGATTGACTCTTTATAGAGTCTTATTTGTGTATAAAAATACTTCTTATTATACTTACTGTTGTGTTTAATTAAGATCGGATCATATGTAAAACTATATTTTCAAAATATATCACTGTTATTTGCATTTGTTTTCATGGTAACTCTTTGGGTTCACAGAACCATTTTTAGAGCGAAGTTTTGGGAGTCCGGTTGTATGTTAGGTATAATCCGGTGTGCGAAAGGTGTTCGTTCACGAACAGCACCTTGTCTAAGGGAGAGTCCGGAATCTCGCTTAGACGAGTAGGGGCCTCGCGCAAGTGAGACGCCCTGATTCGCCTTTCTCTCATCCGTTGTGTTCATATTAAATTGTTTTTCTCTAAATATCGATAAATTTTCAAGGAAAAGGAAAAATTTATTGTAAAATGTAATCGTTTGAATAAAGATTAATGTAAAACTAATTTAGGACGTTACACTTGGTATCAGAGCGGTTCTTTCTAGAGCCGGTGTGTGGGCCGATCTAATGATTGTGCTAATTTTATGAAAGTTAATTGTATTTTGTTGTGTTGAGATTGTGTGGTCTGGCACCGTTCCCTTGGCACTCCACTGTCGTAGTATTCTATGAACCTAAGGTAAATCTATGATCCCCTGACTGATCTTGGTTATTAATGGTGATGTGTTTGCCCATTGTAGAGTTGCTAAATGGACGGAGAGACTAGTTCTGGGGGAGGAGATGATTTCTTCTCTAGATTTACTCAGCTGATGAGTAGGACCGAGTCCGGTCCCACTCTGGATAAATTCTTGAAAAGGAATCCTCCGACTTACAAGGGGGGACACGATTACGATGGGGCATATATCTGGATTAGGGATATCGAGCAAGTTTTTGAATATTTTGAGTGTTCTGAGGAGCAAAAGGTTTTATTTGCTACATATCAATTGAAAGATGAGGCTAGAGTATGGTGGTCTCGCGTGAAGGTGCAAATGAACGCAGCCAATGAGCCGTTAGTATGGGCGAATTTTCGAAGGAGGTTCCTTGTTAAATACTTCCCAGACAACTACAAAATCCAGAAAGAAATGGAATTCCTTAAGTTAGAGCAAGACCGGATGTCTGTAGCTGAGTACACCAGCAAGTTTGATGAGTTGTGTGATTTTTACCACCCTTTCTCATTAGAAGGGACTGAAGGTAGCAAGTGCGCCAAATACGAAGTTGGACTACGGATTGAGCTCCGTAGTGTAATCGTACCAATGGAGATTAGGGACTATCCGACCTTGGTGAACAAGGCAAGGCTGACGGAAGAAGTGCAGTTGCAAAGGATGTCTCAGCCAAGAGATAAAAAGCCATTGAAGGCAAAAGGTTTCAGCTTCAAGAGGATGAGTCAATTCTTCCGAGGTGGCAAATCCTCTGCTACCTCCTCATCTTCCTCTGGTCGAGGTTCCACTGGTCGATCGGGTAATCCCCCTGGGAATCGTACATGCTACAATTGTGGCCAGGAGGGACACATTGCCAAATATTGCCAAGCTAATCAGATTGTGTGCTTCCAGTGCGGACAACCAGGGCATCTCAGGCCCGATTGCCCTCAGAGGCAGCAGCAGGGTAGGACGGATAACCGAGCTAACTCTTCTGGGATCCGGGGTTCCAACTTCATGAGAGGAGGTCGGAATGGAGCTGGTAGAAGGAACCCACAAGCGGGAAGATATGACGCCCAATCTAACGATGCCCAGAACGCCATGGCCGGGCGTGTGTTTGCATTTGATGCTTCAGAGGCTACGAGGAATGACAATCTGGTACAGGGTAAGTGCCTCATCTGTGGTTATCTAGTTGATGTGATTTACGATTCAGGTGCCACCCATTCCTTTATTTCGGAAAGTTGTGTGCGACGGCTTGGTCTGCCAATCAGTTTAATGGAGAACGCTCTTATTGTTTCCACTCCAACTGGTTCTACTTTCCGTGCAACTACAGTATGTAGGGAACTACCTATGCAAATCGAAGCCCGTACCTTTCGAGTAAATCTTATCTGTATGCCCTTAAAGGACTTAGACATTATTCTAGGTCTTGATTGGCTTGCTGCTAATCATGTGTTGGTCGACTGCTATCGGAAGAAAATTGTTTTCTTACAGGAACTTGACGTGAAGGACGGGGTGAGCGATGTCATAGCCACGTATGTTGTTTTATTCACTTCGGAGGGTCGACAGGACCTTCTGCTAAATGATATTCCAATTGTTTGTGAATTTCCTGACGTTTTTCCGGAAGAAATTCTGGAGCTACCTCCTAGTCGAGAGATTGATTTCTCTATTGACTTGATTTCCGGGACAGAACCAGTGTCCCGAGCACCATATAGAATGTCTTCGGTGGAATTAACCGAAGTGAAGAAACAAGTAAACGAATTACTAGAAAAGGGCTTTATCCGACCTAGTGCCTCACCCTGGGGCGCTCCGGTGTTACTGGTAAAGAAGAAGGACGGTAGCATGCGCATATGTATTGATTATCGACAGCTGAACAAACTGACGATCAAAAATAAGTATCCACTACCCCGAATTGATGATTTACTGGACCAGTTGCGAGGCGCCGTTGTGTTCTCTAAGATTGACTTGAGGTCGGGATACCACCAAATCCGAGTGAGGTCGGAGGATATCCCAAAGACAGCATTCCGGACTCGTTATGGGCACTTCGAGTACGTAGTAATACCCTTTGGAGTAACAAACGCTCCTGCCATTTTTATGGATTATATGAATCGGACCTTTCAACCGTACTTGGACCAGTTTGTGGTGGTCTTCATTGATGATATTTTGGTATATTCGAGGTCGGACGAGGAGCATGCTCAACATCTTCGACTTGTTTTACAAGCACTCCGCGAGAAGAAGTTGTACGCTAAATTATCTAAGTGTGAGTTCTGGAAGAGTAGTGTACAATTCTTGGGGCATGTAATTTCCCAAGAGGGAGTCTCAGTTGATCCGACAAAAATTGAGGCGGTTATGACTTGGGAGACACCGAAGTCAGTAACTGAAATCCGGAGTTTCCTTGGATTAGCTGGATACTATCGACGTTTCATTGAGGGGTTCTCTCGGATAGCACTCCCTCTGACTCGATTGACAAGGAAAGGAAACCCTTTCGTGTGGTCAGAAAGATGTGAATTAAGTTTCCAAACTTTGAAGCAGTGTTTAACTACTGCGCCCGTGCTGGCACTGCCCGACGTGACCAAAGAATTTGAAGTATATTGTGATGCGTCCAAATTTGGAGTGGGGTGTGTGTTGATGCAAGCGGATCGAGCAATTGCCTATCCTTTAAGGCAATTGAGGCCACATGAGGAGAATTACCCGACTCACGATCTGGAACTGGCAGCAGTAGTGTACGCGCTGAAGATTTGGCGCCATTACCTGTATGGAGCTCGCTTTGTAGTATTTAGTGACCACAAGAGTTTAAAGTATTTATTTGATCAAAAGGAGCTAAATATGAGACAAAGGAGGTGGATGGAGTATTTGAAAGATTATGACTTCGATTTAAAGTATCACCCAGGCAAAGCAAATGTTGTGGCAGATGCACTAAGCAGGAAGGTATTACACGTGGCTTACTTAATGGGCAGAGAACAAGAATTGCTAGAAAGCTTTAGGGATTTGAATATTGGAGTGGTCATGAGTGCGCCAAAACGAATGACGATTGGAATGTTAAAAATCTCTAATGAATTTCTGGAGTCTATGATGGCCGCGCAGAAAGACGACGAAGAGTTACTGAAGTTGATCGACAGTCAGGCCCAAGGTAAAAATGAGGAGATAACTCGAGGTGAGGATGGCGTATGGAGATTCAGGAATCGAGTTGTGGTGCCTGCATATGGAGGTTTCAGGCAGGCGGTGTTAACAGAAGCACACAAGAGCTCTCTAAGTATACATCCAGGAGTGACAAAAATGTATCATGACTTAAGAAAGGAATTTTGGTGGCCAAACATGAAGAAGACAATAATCGAGTATGTGAAATCCTGTATAATATGCCAGAAGTGCAAGGTTGAGCACCAACGACCTCCAGGTTTGCTTCAACCTCCAGAAATTCCGATCTGGAAGTGGGAAGGTATCACCATGGACTTCGTGTCCGGACTACCCCGTACTCAAACCGGATACAACGCTATCTGGGTGATTGTTGATCGACTAACTAAAAGTGCGCATTTCCTGGCAATAAATATGAAGTGGTCGTTAGATCGATTAGCTAGGTTGTACGTTGCTGAAGTCGTACGACTGCATGGTGTAGCCTCAAGTATTATCTCCGATCGGGATCCCCGATTTACTTCAAGGTTTTGGGGGAGTTTGCAACAACAATTGGGTACTGAGCTTAAATTGAGTTTGGCTTACCATCCCCAAACCGATGGTCAATCAGAACGGACTATACAGACTCTTGAAGATATGTTAAGAGCATGTGTACTGGAACAGGGCGGATCATGGGAGAAATACTTGCCCTTGGTGGAATTTGCATATAATAACAGTCACCATAGCAGCATTGGGATGGCTCCATACGAAGCTCTTTATGGTCGAAAATGTCGTACTCCATTATGTTGGAATGAGAACGGCGATGCCCTTTATTTGGGTCCTGAGATGATTCAAGAGATGAATGAGCAAATCGCTTTAATCCGAGAGAAGATAAAAATTGTTCAAGATCGGCAAAAGAGCTATTATGACAATAGGCATAGACCTCTTGAATTCCAAGTGGGTGATTGGGTGTTTCTAAGAATTTCACCAACTAAAGGTGTAGGTCGAATTTTGAAAAGCCAAAAGCTTAATCCGAAGTATATTGGACCATACCAAATACTAGAGCGGATTGGTAAAGTCGCATATCGGCTGGATCTTCCTCAATCATTGACTAACATCCACAACGTGTTCTACGTATCACAACTTCGAGCCTACATTCCGTGTGATACAATGATTGTACCGAGTGATTCCATTGAAGTAAAGAAAAACCTGACAGTGGAGGCTGTACTGGTTAGCATTGAAGAACACCAAACCAAACGTTTAAGGAACAAGGAGGTACCGCTGGTGAAAGTGAAGTGGCAGAATTTACATTGGATGAATTACACTTGGGAGTTAGAATCCAATATGAGGCGGATGTACCCTCATCTTTTTCAATTGGAACACTGATTTCGGGGACGAAATCTCCTTTTAGGGGGGGTGAGTGTAACATCCCTGATGTTTTAATGAAAATTATAAAATGGGAAATGTTAGTAAATATTTTAGAAGTTTTATTTAATAATTGTTCTGTGCGAGCCAAAGGTTGGAAAAGCCGGTGTCGAGGTCGGTATCTGAAACACGAGCAGGCGGAGTTAAAGAGCGGAAGTGTGAGAGAAGAGCGGACAGGGCTAGGCGGTCTGGTCCTACCGTTGTGGGGAGAGCGCCTCACACGGGGTCATAGCCCGGATCAACCTCACACTAACTGAAACAATGGACGTGTGTGATAATAGACGAGAGCGGATGATATATCCGATCTCTCAGGTTGTAGCTCGGATTTCCGAGGTATGAACATTAAGTTAGGACGGCGGGGTCGATATTTATATCGGACCTATACTCTGGCAAATTATTAGAGGATTATGACTACGTGGACGTTGAAGGGATAAACACGTGTAATTGATTTGATGACTATGCGATAGATTAAAATAGAGAAATTGATTAACTTTAGTAAGAATACAAATAAAATAAAGGAAAAGACGATCTTGCCCATGAGCCATATATATATAAAAAGATTCCCTTCCTTTCCTCTTCATTTTACACAAGTTACCTTTACTATCAGTTTGTTCCTTCTCTTCCGTTTGCCTCTCCTCTCTTAACGTTGATCTGCATGCACTGGAGTGAGACTCCGTTTGTGTTTGAACTACAATTTAACCTCATTCCTGTGATCGAGACTTCAAGGTGAGTCTACTGATCCAATCCAATTGTAATTCCCTTATTTCTTTCATTCTTTGGCCGTTAAGGGCCATGCATGGCTATATTCGTGGCTGTTCTCTACTCCTCTGGTGAGTGTGAGTCCAGATGTTGTCCATGAACTAAGGACGTTGAAGTGATGAAGCTGTACTTCATGATCCGTAGGTAGTAGGCTAAGCAACGGAAGACAGAGTGAAGGAGTTGAGATTGCAGAACCGGTGCTCAGAGAAAGAAATCGGCACAGAGAGCAGATCATTGAAGCGTGGAACCAAAGTAAGGGGGGTGTTCGGGTTGTAATTAATTAGAATAGGAATTACTTCTTATTCAGATCTTTGAGGTAACGTAAACAGACTAAGGGAAAATGTTGTTAAACGTAATTGTGTGTTTATACTTGTGCATGTGTGATAGTATACATTGATGAGTTGAGTATTGGGTGTGTGGTTGAGTTATCATGCATGATCTTGAAATATTTAATATTGACGTAATCAGTGTTATGCGACTCCGGGTTAGCAAGCAGGCTACCCGAGGGATGAGAAAATTGATATCTAATGTGAAATGATCAGTGTTATGTGACTCCGGGTTATCAAGCAGGCTACCCGAGGGATGAGAAAATTGATATCATTATGAAAGGTAAATTGTTGAATGATTACGTGGTATGGGATGGCCGACGGTATATGATAGCCCTCATTTCCGGCTCCCGTGGTTTTCGTGCCCAGTTGAGCTACCCAGTGGTCAAGTAGGACCCAGTGGTCGAGGTGGAGAGTCAAGCAGGACTCAGTGAACCAAGCAGGGTTCACGGGGTGTCAAGTAGGACCCCCAGCTGAAGGCCAATCCTTTAGTATCCGGATACTAGGAGTCAGATTGTATGAGAGTCAGTTGTGATCATGATGTATGTAATGAATGTGATGGATGTAATGAATGTGATGAATATGAGGAAATGGATGGAATTGTGTAGTTGGTTTAATACAGTTACTGCATGAAATACTCTATGTTTCAGTATGTTTATTTAGAAGTAATGATTGATGTGTATGTATAAATATGCATGTGTATTTGTTAAGATCCGTTCTAAATTAATTATGATGCCAAACACTCACCCTTGCATTATTTTTTTAGTAACCAGAGTCAGGGAGGGGGAAGGAGCCGTGGAGCCGCGCCAAGGGGGAGAACGGTGCCAGGGTCCGGATGAAGTTGATTGACTCTTTATAGAGTCTTATTTGTGTATAAAAATACTTCTTATTATACTTACTGTTGTGTTTAATTAAGATCGGATCATATGTAAAACTATATTTTCAAAATATATCACTGTTATTTGCATTTGTTTTCATGGTAACTCTTTGGGTTCACAGAACCATTTTTAGAGCGAAGTTTTGGGAGTCCGGTTGTATGTTAGGTATAATCCGGTGTGCGAAAGGTGTTCGTTCACGAACAGCACCTCGTCTAAGGGAGAGTCCGGAATCTCGCTTAGACGAGTAGGGGCCTCGCGCAAGTGAGACGCCCTGATTCGCCTTTCTCTCATCCGTTGTGTTCATATTAAATTGAAGAAAAGGAAAAATTTATTGTAAAATGTAATCGTTTGAATAAAGATTAATGTAAAACTAATTTAGGACGTTACACTCCAAGTTAATTACCCGAGTATCATTTTTAAACGAGTCTCCTTAGGCTCAATCAAAATTAACCACAAAGAAATGAACCTAAGTCTTCATGAGATCTTAGGTGTCTGAGCTTATAAAAAATAAAGAGAATGTTCAATATATAAAATAGTGAAGCCACTTAAAATATCACAAAAGAAATATTAGAAGATATTGTAACACGTTAATTCTTTGAATAAGAGAAATATTGTGTCTTTCTTCTTTGGAGATACTCCTTTACATAAGCTTCAAGAAAGTGGATGTTGTGAGACAATGGGAAAGGAAATGTTCCTTATGTATGTGACAACTATTTAAGTTATAGGCAATTGAGAAAGCATATTTGTCCCAATTAGTTATTTACATCAACTTTTATCTTCTAACTTTTTCTTTTAGGAAGGTAATTTGGATGTTCTTGTAGCATGGATAAGCCTTGGAGACTATAAGGATGTTTTTACTTATACATCGTCAGAATGGTTCCAAATCATCATTAAAGCACGAGCTTTATCCTGTGACTTGTATTTACTGTCTTTTGTAGAAAGGTATTTGCAATTTGATACTAAGGTGTTTGAATTCGGTAGACATCTGACAACTTCTTAAAACATTTTGCTTCTTAGTTTGTGACTTGTATTTATTTCAAAGCATAATTAGACAACTTCAAATAGCCAGTATAACAAATAACACAATGTTTTACTCATAATCAAACCTTTTTAGGGGTCTTATAACCTCATATGTTTTTTCAGGACTTAACATGCAAGTGCAATTGACAACCTTATGTATGCAATGCTATGCACCAGACCTGATTTATACATGCATGATCATAGAAAAGATCATTGGAACGCCATTAAATATATTTTTTAGTATCTAAAAGGTATTTTTGATATTGGCTCCATGTTTGATAAAAGCAAGACTATAACCAATGACGTTGTAGGTTTTGTTTATTCAGACGATAGGGGTGATCCAATTTGGAAAAGATCTCTTTCTAGTTATATCTTTACTCTTTGTGATGGTGTTATTAGTTGGAAAGTGACACTTCAACCTATTGCTACATTATCTACTACAACAACAGAATATATTATATAGCCAAAAAGTGTGAATAAAATTCTTTGGCTTCAAGGTTTGGTGAATGAACTTGGTTTAGCACAAGATTCTCTTGTTGTGATTTGTGATAACTAGTGTGCTATTCATTTGATAAAAAAATAGTCATTATCACAACAAGACTAAACACATTAGTGTGAAATATCACTTTATTTGAGATACTATTGTTGTTGGTAAAGTTATAGTAACAAAGATTCACTTGTTTGAAAATTCAGCAGACATGCTTACCAAGCCTTTTCCCAATGGCAAGTTTCAACAACACACAGTCAATAATAAGTAAGTGAATTTCAAGCAAAAGTGGAGATTGTTGAAAGAATGACCAATGATTCTCTTTGTCGTATCATTACAATTATTTAAAATGAATTGTGAAAATCATTTTTGTTTTTTAACCATCAAATATTATTGGTTGAAAATTGTTTAGCTTTTCTCTTAATTCTATTAGTCCTCGTATCATTTTGTATTTAAGAGTTTTTTCTTTGTTCTTTATTTTCATCATCAATTGAGAATTCATTGTACTATTTTATTCACAGTAAGATTACATAGCTTTCTCTAATTTACTTCTCTTAATTCTCTAATTGATTTTGATCTCGTGCTTCTTCATAACACATATACCTTAATATCCACGAATTACCTTTCCCGTCATCAACTTTTGAATCCAAAAGACCATGCCTTCAAACCACATAATCAAAGACCACCTTGTAGGATTGTCATCTTACAACCAGTGCTTTTCTGCCTCGCTTTTTAATCTCTGCCTTGTGTTGTAATTGGTGATATTGGCCACCGCCTATTCATCATCACATTCACACACAAGGTTGCCATGCACTCTAATGACACTTTTTGTGCCTTACTAGCAGCAGCCATAGTGTCATGAATCATTGCCACATCACACTTGGTAAAGAAGGAAGAAGAAATAAAGAAAGATAAATGGTGGAGAAAGAAAAGATAGTGGAGTAAAAAGAAGAAATGGAGAGTGGAAAGGAAGAAGACAATGACATGTGTCATTATAATTAATGACATCATTACAAAGTTATGGGAAGAATTTTCATATAGAATGTTAAAAAATTATGGAAATCATTTAAAATTCTTAAGAGACAATGTGCATTTAGTTAACATGTTTTCTAGAAAAAATAGAAAATATTTTAAAAATACACAGGAAAATGGAAAACATGTTTATGCACCTAATTTTTTAAAAAATGTTTGAAAAATGAAAAACACAATATTCTAAATTTTTTCCGTAAAACAACCACAACTTGGAAACTATCCAAAATAGTTTTCAAATTTTTCCTTTGTAAGAAAACATGAGTATTCTAAAAATTTTCAAAATGAGAATAATAGAAACACAACCTTTCAAAATTTTTAAAATGTGAAAAAAACAAAAAACAAAATGAAAAATTGGTTACATTTGAATAGGTTTCTCAGACTGAAAAATTGTTACAATATTCGAACACATTTTTATAATTTTTCATACTTTTTAAAAAATAAAAAATTTTAAAAACTTATTAAAAACTAAAAAAATGATATCCTAACTAAACGCCCCTTAAAAGACTTAAACGAAATAAATAAATAAAGAAAGTGACGTAGTATATAATTTTGCCTATGTAAAAGTTTAAAAAACATGTGCATTATAAAAGAGTCTTATAAATAAATAATTTTACTAAAGATTACAAATTTTAGTTCTACTACAAAAATAAAAAAAATACGTCAATGAATTGTTTTTTTATGTTGCGGTTAATATCACGATTCTGTTAAGACATGGCGCAGCCAGTGGTGTTGACTGGTACATAGGTTTGGCCAAGATCCACCGTCCATGGTGGCCGGAGCTAGCTTCACGAATCCACTGTTCCAGTTCCCCTCTTCCAATCCCAATTCCTCCATCCATCGTCACAGACATAGACGATGAAGTTGTTACAGTTATACACTTCACATTCACATGATCTTTCTCTGCAATGCCAATGCCATCTCCCTCGTTCAAAACCTTCAAATCCTCCAAACTCTGCATCGTCAAGCCCCTCATCTCTAACCCTTCCCTCTTCGAAGCCGTTTCTTCCCTCGACCTTCTTCGCCTCAAGGGCATTCGCTTACCCTCTCATGTTCTCGCCACCCTCTTGCGCCACTGCTCCAAAACCAGGTCTTACCGTGAGGGCAAGTTGCTCCACCTCCATTTGAAGCTCACCGGTTTCAAACGCCCCCCAACGCTTTTGGCCAACCATTTGATTTCCATGTACTTCAGTTGTGGCGATCATGTTCAGGCACGCAAGGTGTTCGACAAAATGGAGGTGAGAAATTTGTACACTTGGAACAGTATGCTTTCTGGGTATGTTAAATTGGGCATGATGAAACAAGCTAGGAGCTTTTTCTATCAAATGCCGGACAAGGATTGTGTGTCTTGGAATACCATGGTGACTGGGTATGCACATGGTGGTAGATTTGCTGAGGCTTTGAGATTTTATGGACAGTTTAGGAGGTTGTCTGTAAGGTATAATGAGTTTAGTTTTGCTGGTGTTTTGATTGTTTCTGTAAAGTTGAAAGACTTTCAACTTTGTAGGCAGATCCATGCACAGGTTTTAGTCATCGGGTTTTCATCCAACGTGGTTATATCCAACTCAATTCTCGATGCTCATGCCAAGTGTGGAAAGATGGAAGATGCCAGGAGGCTATTTGATGACATGCCTGTGAGGGATATTCTTACGTGGACAACACTAATTTCGGGTTATGCTGCGTCGGGGGACATGGAATCAGCTGCTGAATTGTATAGTCAGATGCCTAAGAAGAATTCCTGTTTGTGGACATGTTTGATTAGTGGTTATGCTAGAAATGGTCTGGGTCATGAAGCACTTGAGGTCTTTCGAAAGATGATCATGTGTCAAGTTAGCCCTGATCAATTTACATTCAGTATTTGCCTCTTTGCTTGTGCTGTTATAGCTTCGTTGAGGCATGGTAAACAAATACATGCGTTTTTGGTGCGAAATAACATCAAACCTAACACTATTGTTGTTAGTGCTATTGTTGACATGTATTCAAAATGTGGAAGCATGGAAACTGCCAGGCGAGTCTTTAATCTCATTGGAAATAAGCAAGATGTGGTGTTGTGGAACACAATGATATCATCACTAGCTCACTATGGCTATGGCATAGAAGCAATTATGATGCTAAGTGAGATGTTAAGATCAGGAGTGAAGCCAGATAGGGCCACTTTTGTTGCCATCCTAAATGCCTGTAGTCATTCAGGTCTTGCTCGGGAAGGGCTACAGTTTTTCAAATCCATGTCTAGTGAGCATGGTGTTGTCCCTGACCAGGAACACTATGCATGCATAATTGATCTTTTGGTTCGAGCTGGATGTTTTAATGAATCAATGAAGGATTGTAAGCCAGGTGACCATGTTCGGAGTTCTTCCATTCGTGTGTGTAGCATGCATGGGAATTTAGATTTTGGAAGAAACGTAGCTGTATTCCTTATTAAATTGCAGCTGCTATCCTCTGCTGTCTACGAATTACTTTCAAGTGTATATGCTGCACTTGGGAAATGGGAGCTGGTTGAGAAAATAAGACATATTTTGGATGAGAGAAGTCTGAGGAAAGATCAGGCCATTAGTTGGATAGAAATTGACAATAAAGTTCACACTTTCACTACATTAGATGGGTCACACCCTCTGAATGAGACAATATACTCAGCTCTGGGGCATTTGAGTAACCACATGGAAGACCATACCCCATTACCTAACTTGGAATGTGTTAGAGATTTTTTCCCCATTTTTCCAGTAGACCATTTTTTGTAGAAAGCAGGGATATATTTTTCATTTACCAAGTTATTATTATTATTCCTTTTTTGTTCTTTACTTTCTCTTTGCTGATCCCAGATTCTGCATAGTTGAACTTCCACGTTGCTATACTTATACGATGTTGCTTCAGAAGAACTAAGGAGGAATGAGAATAGGGGTGGGTGGGAAGAACCGGAGAAGACATTAGATTTTCATGAAAGATTTCTTGCTTCCTTTTCTACCCATTGCTTTGTTTGTATTTTTTCACCAACAGAATTAGATAAGAAAAGTTTTACCATATCAATCATCTCTCTTCTTATGTTCTGAAAGCACTTCTCTTTCCTAAATATGGCTTGGAATGTCTGTGTGATTTGGGCATAATACCAGTATTGGTATCCTCATGCTTACACTAGTATATAACCTGCAGTGCCGATAATAAGCACCCATGGTAATATGGTAAGCAAGACCCCATGTTGGCGGCTAAGGCTATGCTGACATGGTTGAGAGTGGCTGACATATACCTAGGGCTACCGGATAAGTCTTGCGAATATGTCAGGATTTATTGTATCGATGACAGGTTTTTCCATAAAGTACTGACGCCATCCTCATTACAGGACATACCCTTGACTTCTATAAATAATATTACGCATAAGGTATGCTCATTCTAATCCTCTATGCTTAAGCTCCGGAATACCATGTATTGACTTAAACATCAAAATATCCTTGCAGGTGACACAATAATTCGCCCTTATATCGGAGAAGGACACTAGATTGGACTTGCGTCAAGTCCCCTTGCTCCTCACTGAGCTAAACGAGAATTTATTGAATCCCCACTAGACCAGTATAATAAGACACACACCAAATATAAATTGAAGCCCGGTATCCCTCAT
This sequence comes from Clitoria ternatea, assembly GCA_037962975.1. Lineage (NCBI taxonomy): Eukaryota > Viridiplantae > Streptophyta > Magnoliopsida > Fabales > Fabaceae > Clitoria > Clitoria ternatea. The sequence goes on from CM075676.1 coordinate 72,827,538, forward strand.
ACCGGCTAGATCACAAAGGAACTTGACGATGGAATATGGGAATGCTAACTGTGGTATTAAAGAACCAAGTCTTGGATTGGTGGATCTTCTAGAAAGTTGGGATTCACACCAGAGATTCCTGTGTGGGCATTTCATGGCGGAAGCTAAACTGCTCATTCTGAGGTGCTTCATGTTGAATCAGGTAGGTTACGGTGAACCAATCATTACAGTGAACTGTTGGTGTTGTTTTGACAGGTTGATGTTGTATGCAATGCTTAGGGAATTGAATTATACTCCTTACGAGATGATTTTTTCTTCCTAAAGGAAAGGAACTTATTAGGCATTTATATATTTATAGGGAGAGAGATCAACTTACTCTAAGAATAACTCCGACTAGAGTTACTTTATTGAATAACTCCTTACAAACATTGAATTTCACTAACTAACCGTTGAAAATAAAGTTCTTATTGTGTGGGCAGGTTTTGCAAAGTTTTAGTAAATTTGGAAGTTTATTATACCTCATTAAATAATTATTATTTAATGTATAAAATACATTTGAAAAATATATAATTTTTTGCATTTGATTAGATTCCTTGAGATGTCTAAATTTTTTTAAGTTCAGCGTGCATGATGATTTCACTAACATCATATTATTCACCAGATATATTTGTTAATTCCACTTCCTACAGTAAATTGTTGAATGAAGTAACTTTGCAAGAGCTACTTTTGAAATAAGTTGATCTCTCCCCCATTTATATTTATATTATTATTATTATAAGGATGGATAATCTGCCTATCGTGTCAACGAAGGAAAACATTTCCTTCATTAAGCAATTTGATTTCATGTCAATAAAAAAACATTTTCTTCATTTAGTAACCTGATATTTTTTGGTGAGCTAACATATGCTCAATTGTCAAAGAAAAAACATCAAATTCTTTACATCTTCTATTATAGACTTAAACCTTGTTTGGTTGGTTGTTGGGTCAACAAAATCAAGGTCTGATCAATGAAAAAAAGTTCTGTTGGTGTCTCGAACGGTATGAAGAATTGATATTTACTATTATATATATTTTTTGTTTTCACAATTCCGTTTCCCCAACTGGTTACCAAAAAAACATTTAGTGGTTGTTTGCCAACCAAACCAAGGTTTGACCAACGAAAAAACAAATAGATTTATTGGTTCGATGTAGTTTTGATTGTCTCAAATAGTGTGAAGGATCAATATTAACTATTAAATTTTTCTATTTTCACAACTTTATTTCTCCAACTAGTTATTAAACAGGGTTTTAGACTTTGATTCATGATTGGTTTAGAGGTAAACAACTGTAGACTGCATGTTTAATTATACTATATCTTCATAAAATGTCAATTGTCAAAGCATGACATTGGACAAACATTAGCAGAAAACCAAAACTCATCGAGACAGTCCACCTTAGACTGATAGATTCATGACAAAGATGATTCATCATCTCATAACCAGAGGGGTAGAACTTTGAACATAGAGAGCTCTGGTTCTGATATGAAGTTTGAGGGTTTAGTTTACAAATTAGGCGCAAATTGAAAGAGGTTCTCTATAGCTTATACTAATACAATCCATGCGTCTAATTGGAAAGGTCTGATTCATTTGTTTCATTTTATCTTATTGCAATCACAGACGAATCTGGCTGTCAAGCAGAAATTTAATAGCTAATCATGAAATAAATTTAGTCATAATATTATGACATGTGGTCAATTAAATACAGAGATTATATTATATTTGCCAACAAGAAAGTTAAGTGAATAAACAAAAAACAAATACTAAGTCAGAGAAGCCTCAATAGCCATCCAATTGACCAACCAATATCGATTATAACTCCTTACCAATAATTAGAGCGAAGGTTCCCAAGACATTAAAGACAACAACAGGCTAATAAGGGATAGTCCTTCCTAATCCAAAAGCCAAAATCCTTCGAGATAACCAAAAACAAATCGTGTAAACAACAACATTAGAATCATTTCGTATTTCTCAACCTTTGTCCAATTAAGCAAGTCTATTCTAATTGATTAAAAAATATAATAAAAAAACATTCTGACGAAACCATGCTTTATTATATTAAATCCCACCAACAAATTCTTTGCCTGCAGCATCTAATTGCAGCAGCAACAACAACAGGAGACAGAATCAAAGAAGACGAAGAACTAGGACTTCCTCTTCTTGTTCGTGTCCATCCCTTCATCCTTCATACTGAAGAAGATGGGTTCTCAGGTCTCCAAACAGGTTGAGAGAAGAAAGGCAGTCCACACAGAGAAGAAAACACTTGCTGATCTTAAAAAGTTAGGTGAAGACTACCCTGGCTCTGACTACCATCCCTCAGACAGGAAAAACTGGATGTCTGAACTCAACCCAGATAAACTTGTTATCAACAAGGTTGTTTGGCCTGGAACACATGATTCTGCAACAAACAAGATTGGCATCCCATGCATCACTCGCCCTTTTGCTCAATGCCAATCCTTGTCCATCTACAATCAGCTTGAGATGGGGACAAGAGTGATCGACATTCGAGTTCAAGAGGATCGCAGGGTCTGCCATGGAATCCTCCTCACATACAGCATAGATGTTGTCATCAAAGACGTCAAAAAGTTCTTGTCAGAAACACAGTCTGAGATCATCATCTTTGAGGTTAGAACCGAGTTTGGCCATGAAGACCCTCCTGAATTCGACAAGTACCTCCAAGATCAACTGGGGGATTACCTGGTTCCCCAAGATGAAAGCATTTTTGAAAAGACCATAGCTGAGTTGTTACCAAAGAGAGTTATATGTGTTTGGAAACCACGAAAATCGCCACAACCTCAGAGAGGAAGTCCCTTATGGAGTGCAGGGTATCTGAGGGATAACTGGATCAACACTGATTTGCCTTCAACCAAGTTTGATAGCAACATGAAGCATTTGAGTGAACAACAACCTGTTACATCCAGAAAATACTTCTACAGGGTGGAGAACACTGTTACACCAGTGGCAGATAACCCAGTTCTGTGTGTGAAACCTGTTACTGAACGCATTCATGGCTATGCAAGGCTCTTCATCAATCAGTGCTTCTCTAAAGGGTTAGCTGATAGACTGCAGGTTTTTTCCTCGGATTTCATAGACAAGGATTTCGTTGATGCATGCGTTGGCCTCACACGTGCCAGGATTGAGGGTAAAGCATGAAAATGTATCTTTAATTTTCATAACTTATCTAGCTTTCTGTTTTCTCTTGTTAGTGATTCTGTCCGTTACTCCGTTTTCTGTATCTTGCTGTATCATGGTGGCAAGGTGTAAATTTGGTTGAAAACTGTGGTATGGAAATAAACAATGGTATGTGTTGTGGTGTCATATTTATGCAAATCCAATTGTTTCTAATTTGTACTTGCATTCATTTAGTTTTGGTAACAGAAAGTAAGATGACAGTACGGCAGAGGAAGTTACAGTTACAAGACAGAAAACTGTAATTACCTGACACAAAATTCTGGACGTGTACTCAAATCCTTTAGTGATCTCAGTGCCTTCCTTGGTTGGTTTTGGTTTGATTGACGAATACGATAATGCGCATGTGTTGTTCCAAAAGAAGAATTAAGTTGAGACAGTTCTATGTTATATTATAAATATCACATATGATCACCTCCCTAACTCAATTAAGAGATAGTATGTTCATTAGATGTCTACCTAATCTCTTGGACACTTGTTCTTAATAACAAAGTTTAAGTTCAATTTCCATTTAAAGTAATGTTTTTATAAAAAACGACACTCGATCTCATAGGACATCAAACCAATAACCTTTTGAGGTTTGTGGCAATTAATGTTGGGATAAATATATTGGTCTCCTCCTGTCTAACAATTTAATTGGTTAGTGAATTAGGTAAAAAAATAAATATTTTACATTAAATGGATGTTGAATTCATAACCCCAAAGCAAAGACAAGAAAGCTTTGGCCATTGGACCAAACAACTCTCTTATTTAATTTATATTAAGCTTTCTATTTACTTATAATAACATTTAGTATATTTATAAAATTATTAATTGTAATATATACTGTTAATGATATAATATAATGATTAAATATATTTTAAATAATATTTATTATTTAAATAATATATTTTGTAATATAATTATATATATTTAAAATATTAAATTTTACAAATACAATTAAACAGATTAAATAATATATTCTTAATGTGTAATAATAATAAATATTGTTAGATATATATTAATAAATATTTTATTTAACAAAATATCTAATAATCTATTTTATTTAAAAATATATCAATTACTATAATTTTTAATAATATATATTTAGCAATATATTTTAATACATATTTCTAATAATATTTATTATTATTATTACAAAAAGTTTAAATATATTATTTAATATGTTTAATAATATATAATATTTAACATTTTTAAATATATTTACTAGAAATACATTTTAAATATATTTTTAGTAATATTTTTATTTAAATAATACATTTTATAATATTATTATATAATTTAAAATATATTTCTTGCAAATATATTTAACTTAAATATATTAAATAATTAAATTTATGTAATAATAATTAATATTATTATAAATATATATTAATAAATATTATAATATATTTTTAATAGAATATAATATTGTATATTTTTAAATAAAATATCTATTAATATATTTGATATATTTTTAATAATTTATTATTATTACATCAATTTAAAATATATTATTTAATATATTTGGTAGTATTTATAAAATTTAATATTTTCAAATATATAATTATGTTGTAAAGAAATTGAAATTAAATAATTAAGGAGCGTAATTGAATTAATGGATAATTATTTATTTATTTGGGTTGAAATTTATTGTTAGGAAATGATTAAATAAAAGTAAATGTTAAATTAAATATTGGCAGCGGTAAATAATAAATTACTGAGGGTAGAAGTAAGGTTAATTGGTTAAAAGTAATCAATCAAAAGGTAAATAGAATAAAAAGAAAAGAAAAATGGAAAAGGATAGGCCATGAAGTTACCAAAATGCCCTTATGGCAATTTAATGCAAAACATTCAATTCTTTCTCCTCCAATGACGCATAATAAAGAAGGAAAATAGAGGTTTTGAGAGAAATCAAATGCCATTGCCGTGAGCTTCAAGCTTTAATTCGGAAGCCCTTCGTTGTCAGAAATTAAAATAAAACACATTTCTAAAACCTGGGAGCTGAGGTAAACGCATTGATACCTTCAATTTTATGTTTCGTAATCATTCTCCTCATTCTCAAATTCTTGGGCGAACGAGGTTGCATGATGGGGTTTCGTTATTTTTCTATTTTTGGTCTTTGGAAGCTTGGAAAGGGTGGTAGACGTAGTAGGTATTGGTAATGAACTGACGGAATTGGTTTTCGGTGATGTTAGGTATCGAACCAGGAATCGAAACACCGCTTAGTGAAGAAGGAGCTGGAAATTGACGTCGGATTATATTGGGTTAACTTCCTAAATTGTGTGGAATTTATTTCACATCGTTTAGGTACCTTAGGTTAAGGTTTCAGTGACCGACACCTAATTCTTACTATACAAACCCTTTAATTTTAGGACTGTGAGTAAGCAGAGAAGTTGGTGCTTGATTCAAGGTTCCAAGGAAACGCGGAGTTGAGGTAAGGGAAGTGTTCGTGGTGTATAATTTCATGTAAATAATTTTAATTTCTGTTTTGGCGCATAAATGAAAATGTATAACCTATATGAATATAGTTTAAAAGATTAAATTAGTAATGAATATTTTATAACTGTATAAGTAGATAAGATATGATTTCAGTTGCATTCGATGATTGACAGGGTATGATGGCTCTTATTGCTGTATAGTATGATTATGATTTGTGAATATGGAAAATTATGGAATTATGAGACATGAATGTTGATTGAGTATTTATTGAATTGTATGCTCGACTTGGCTTATTTTTAATATCCCAAGGTGATGATGGCTTTTATGCTAGGGGTGATTGGTGATGATTTTTGGTGCTTCTTTGCTATTTATGCATGTTGTGTGGTAGGGACAATCATTCGGTATGTTTTACCCCTCGCTTTTGGTTCTCATGATCGTCAGTAGCCTACTTGAGCTACCCAGTGGTTAAGGTGGGGAGCAAGGTGGGCTCGATGGACCAGGTGCGTTCACGGGATGTCAGGTGGACTCTCAGCTGATGGTTGATCCTTTTAGTATCTGGATACTAGGGCGTCTTATTCTATGAATGTTGAGAGTTAGTTATGAAATATATTGATGATGATTATTATTATAATTGATGAGCGTATTGATATTGATTATGAAGAACAATGATAAATGATGATGATGTTGATTGTTGATTTATGGTTGGTTTACCTTGTTGTATAATTCTTCTTATTAAAATTATTTGCATTGAATTATATGGCCAGTCACTCACTCTTACAGTTGTTTCAGTGATTGGAGACAGAGATTTCACGTACGCCTCAGATACCGATGCAAAGTGAATTGGAGGCTATGCCGGAATGATGTTTTGATATATATATATATATATATATATATATATATATATATATATATATGCGTGTGTGTGTGTGTGTTGATATGTTGAAGTTGTAAATATTTAGTATGCCTAGATGATGACTGGTGATAGTAAACTTGAATTGTTTTGATGATGGTGATGGTTTTAGGTGATGAATCTAAACATGAAAATAATACTGATGAATTCCTAAATTTTAGATTTGATATATATATATATATATATATATATATATATATATATAATGATGATTATGTGATGCTGAAAGTGATGACATAGAATGATATAGATGTTAATGAGAGTGATGAACTATAATGATATGTGATAGTGAAAATGATGAGATATAACTTGTGCATTGAGAATTATATATAGGAACTGCGATTATGATGAATGTGGGCATGAAGCCATCTATGAAATTGAATTATCAATATTATGGGCATGTTGAATTGTTTATGGTTGCATTGCTTGTGGTTAAGTCAATATGTGCTAGAGTGAGTTGAAAGGAAGTTGTATATGAATGTAGTGCCTTGGTGGAACTGAACAGGTCATTTTGAGGTCTAGTAGGAATTAAAATCCCCGGACAGTTTTAATAGGTTCTCATATGCATATTGAGTGTGGGTGTATAATTAAAATGAGATTTGAATGGCATTTCATGCATTTGGTACCATGTGTTGTCCCATAAATTGTTGGATTGCATTTTAGCACTATCTCCTTCATACGACAAAAATTTGGCAAATGAGCTGTGCCACCAGGTCCAAAATAGGGAAAACATAATACCCATGAAATTTGACGTTGTTCGAAGTTGAAACGGGCAATTTAGGGGGTACTTGAAGTTGGGAAAAGTCTAGTTCAAAGACCAAAATGCAAATATGAGTTTTGGGTTCTGGTATCGGCGTACCCACGCTGCACTAGTGTGGGCATACGGGTGCTGGTTCTGATTCTAATGCTCCCTGCGTGTGTCAGCTCCCTGGTGGCGTGTAAATGTTGTGCCTGGTCCTGGACTTCTTCTCACATGCGCGTGGGCACGCTCGCAAGCGCATGCCGATGCCGGGTTCTTTGTTATCATGAGTTTAAGATTTATAAATATATATTATAAATATATGAAATGTTAATAAAAGAGTTGTTTTCGTACTGTGATAAAGGTGTCTGCTATTTTTTCTTTGTTGTCACGAGTTTAACATTCGTTTATGGTAAAAATATTAAGTTCCAAGTTAATTAATCAGCCAATCAAATTTCAATTCTCTGGGTTTGTTTAGTGACACAAAAACATTATGCACCCTTATCTAACTCTCTGATATATCTTATATTGTGCCTTGATTAGCCTTGGTACACTTAGATTAATACCCCAACAATTAACTCTGTAATATCTTAGACTCTACATTAGCTAATGTAAATTCAAGTACCATTGAATATAGCTCTCGTATACACACAACTATATTCTTTTCATACTTAACATATTTAAGATTATTTATTTCGTCTTTATTAACTTAACTTCAAGAGATAACTTAAGGACATACCCTCTTTTAACCTTTTATTAACACTTATATAAATTAGAAGTATATGGCTTACACGTGGAACAATCCATACCAAAGATTTTTTTTTTTTTTGAAAACACATACCAAAGATTCAAACGTTGGATTATGACAAAATATTTAGAGTAAGTAAATTACCCATGCGTAAAGCAACCATTCATCCTAATGCTCACGAAAGCATGGGAAAACAAATATTCCAACGTTTGCCTAATTTTGTTTTTCATGGCAGGAAAAATACTAAATTATCTTTGTAACTTTTAGTTTTTTTTTATAACTTTTAATTTAATCATGTTTGGTAGACTCTACTTTTATTTAAGTTGTTTTTAGATATCCACATTTCTACATATTCTTTTTTTTGAAAAAACGGATTTGGTTTGCAGCAACTTGTTCTTATTTCAAAGATATTAATTATCATACTCATTTGTCTTTTTGTGCATAAATCATAAGCAATATTCCTTGCTATATATCTTACTCAATGGAATTCATTGAGTACATGTGACTCTATCTGTCTTCCCATTTTGGCATTTAATTTTAAAGCATTGTGGCTTGGAATCAACCTTCTTGGATTGGGAGGAAATGTGATTAGTTTCATTATGAGAATATTAGTGAATGATATTAAAAAAAATTCATACATATGTTATAAAAATATATAAATTTATGATGAAAATTAGTAGTAGACCCCAAGTTTAAAATATTAATTAAAAATATTCATTAACAAGTTATAAATTTTTTTTTCATATATATATGAAAAATCTTACAATGTTTGGTATAGTTTAGATTTGTACAATTTTATAAATTATAATTTGCCAACCAACTAATTAAAGTCTTATTTAATTTGTTTGGTTTAGATCAAATAAAATTTGACTGGGTAGATATCAATCTCATTGGATTCCAAGTAATTACATAATTCTGAGAATTGAAAAATGGGTCGATAAAATGTGAATTTATGTTTGCTTTCCTGCTTTCTCTATTTCCCCACACTAAAGTTTAAGAAAATTTATTTAAGCAAGGGTGAAAATAGGTTACATTAAATGATTTTTGGATTGTTGAAGACCTAATTTAACATACATTGATTATCAAAAAGATTAAGCTCAGGTTGATTGGTTTGTTGTTTCTCAAGAAAATACTCAAAATCTTGAGGTCAAGTATTGGGTCTATAATGAAGCAATTGGAAGAGATTGGAGGCACATTTAAAGGGTAACCAATTGTAAATTGTTCATCATGTCGCAAATTTAGCAAGTAATCAAGATTTTGGGGTACTTTACTTTGACTATTCTCTTATACATTACTCATCAATTGTTATATGATGTTATGGAACAATACTTTTTGGGAAATTATATAAAGAGGATACTAAGATGTTTCATAATACTTTTAATGAAATTAAGATGATTAAATGTATTTATTGGTTCTTATATCATAATCTTAAAATGACCATTTGCAAAGATAAATGAAATATATACATTTTTAATTATACATATCTTTCAATAAAATAATTTTATCTAAGTCAATAACATTTTCACCAAAGACCTTATTCAATGAAAATAAATGTGTTTTTTTTATAAGAACCTATTATATTTCACACATATTAAGAAATGCATTCATATTAGGTAAATGCATTAAATGTGCCAATTATTCTTGTCATATTTTTAAAATTATCCTTCATGTTAATAAAAAAAGAGAAATGAATTTTTTAAATACCATATAAAAGGAGAATATGTATTTAATAAGGGTATGTGTTGTAAAAAAAATAATGAGTGTACATTGAAATGTGCAAATAGGTCTTATAAAATTGTTAAATAAAAACTTTAAAATAAGGCATTATAAAAAAGACCGAATGAAGTATCACTTAAATTAATTACTCATTAATTAGTTTCTTATTCATAGGGCCTAAGGTTGAGGGAAATAATGTCTTTTCATCTAAGCAGTTATCACGAGGCGTAAATAGATGCAACCACTTCAATCTTTTAAACTTGCCATAAGATAGGGACACATGTGATCCATTATCAAGAACATTGATGATGGAATGTAAAGCATTTTTAACTGTTGGGAAGAATTTTAAAATTTTAAATTTTGACTTCAATAACTGACCAAATATTCATGAAGCTTGACGCAACAACAAAGTTAGTGCAACATCAAGTGCATTGAGCCCAGTTGGTACACCTTCGTAACTCAAATACCTATAATTGTTATGAACAAGTCGAGGGCCAATCATGCCCTGAAAACTACCTAATTTACAAATTTGTAGAGCTAGCCCCATGAACACTCTGTAGCATTTTGAGCATAACTCAAGCTACCGACCTCCAATCAATGCAAATTGGGTATCAAAACGACGATGACAAAATTCTCTACAACTTTTAGAGAAGAAAGAAAAGGCTAAATCAGTTCACGAGTGAAAATTTTCTCCCTTAAGCGAGATTTTTGCACAAGCGAGAATACGACAGTATCAGACCCTGATGAGCTCGCTTGAGTGAAAATTTGGTAGAAACTACTCCTCTGACACTCGCTTAAGGGAGAATATGCTCGTTTGAGCGGGATTTACCCATAATGCACTCCCAAACTCATATAAAGGCTCGCTCAAGCGAGCCAAATCTCGCTTGAGCAAAAATATCAGCTCTTAACTTATAAATCAACTTCTAACCTTTCTATTTTGCCTGTTTCAACTCTGATTGCTACGAAACTTCATGGTCACTATGTTTTCACCATTCCAGAGTTGTTGTCGTAGTTCTTTCGCCAAAATTTCAACATATGACTAAGATATGCATAAAATTGTAGTTTGCTTATTTTAAGACAAAAGTATGCAACTCAAGGGTCATTTCTCATTAGATTTGAGCCATTCCAATTCCTACAAGTTTTAAATCATGCATAGGCACTAATGAAACCATCCCATGGCATCCAAACCTCATTAAACTCAATATGACCACGTCACTTGCCTAATTATGCATAAAACTTATATGCAAACCTTACTTTTCACACATTCACCATCAAGTCAAGCTATAATCTATACTTTTCTCAATTCTAACATAGAAACAATTCTTGCTCATCACATTTATATAATGCATCAATCTCATAAATGCAATTCCTGGACATCATAATGCATCTCATGCAACAAAATGGGACCATCCGTGGTCACCGCATCTATACATCATCGCCATAATGTATAACATCATCCATATCATCACCATTGATCCGATCTCGATACCGGTACATGGGCAAGGATGTAATTTCATATGTTCTCACTATGCTATCGGCGTTGCAGGTAAAACCTCCAGACTGTATATCCGTATCAGATGCCATTCAACATCGGATTGTCCAAGTCAGCACCTCACAAACTGGAAAACTTCCACGTCACCCGATAAAAGGTACAAGGTACAGCTACAGGGGTCGTTCGCAAGAGACGTAGCTCCTCCCGTGTTGTGTGTCAGAATCGTACACTGTACAGTGTACTATTTGTCCCATGGCCCAACGTGACCCTTCATTCTTCATGCACGCTTATAAATAGCCATTTCTCATACACTGGTACGTTAGCTACATTCCCTAACTTAAGCTTTCAGAACTTGAATTCTCATTCTGGTTTTACTGACTTGAGCGTCGGAGAATCTTCGCAGGTGACACCACCTTTCGCCTTCCCCTTCAACACGAAAGCCTGGTGTAAAGTATAACATCCCAAAATTTGTAATTTTTTGAAAATTCATTCATTAAGGATTGATGAAGAAATTCTGAATGAAATTCCGAGTGAATACCGTTTGAAATATGATATTCTGAGTGAAAATGGTGCGGTACCGAGTGAAGTAAGACCGAGAAAGCTATTTCCAAATGGAATTAAGATGTTTCCGAGTGAAACATCATTACGCAAATTATTTCTAAGTTAAGAAAATAGTATCCGAATGAGACACTTTCGAATAAGGAAATCCGAGTGAAACGGTTCTGAGTGGAGTATCTCCGAATTGAGATTTTCCAAGTGAAATGTCTCCGAGCATGACATTTCCGAGTAGAACGATACCGAGTGAGACTATTCCAAATGGAAAGGTGTTAAGTGAGAAATTATTAATTTCTGAATGACGTGGCACCGAATAGGATATACCGAATGAGTGTGTTTCTAAATGAATAGTTCCGAGTGAACAATTCCCGAGGAAAGTAAATATCTGAGTGGTTAGTTACCGAGTGGTGAAATTCGTTAAATTTATGATCGGGTCGATATTTAATAATGACCAAAAACTTGTACTCGGGTTTGTCTTCGGAATTGTCCTTAACCCCGAGTGATTTGTTTGAATGGAAAGACTTCTGAGAGAGAGAGTTGACTTCAAATTCTGAGTGATTTAGATGGAAGATTTCCGAGTGATGTAAGCAGAAGATTGACTCGGACATAAATATACCCGAGTATGTTTGAATGCGATATTATCGTGTGGGATACTTCTGAAGAAAGAAAGCCGAGTGTTCCATGGGATGGAACCTTTCCTCCGAATGAAGGAATTTCGAGCGGACAGGGGCTGTGATAAACCTTCTCGGAAAGATATGCCCAGAAGGCTGAAACCGAGTCGGAATATACTGAAAACCGAGTCGGAATTAATGATTATTTTAGTTACTGAAGCTTTACACGTCAATCTGTTCTTCTACTTTCTAGTAGCTTCACTTTTCAAGATATTTTCTAAGTATGAGACCCTTTCTTATGTGCTGTCCCTTTTCATTAAATGCTTATTCCTTATTCATCATCTGGAGAAAACATACAGCAGAGATCTTTTTATTGTTCACGTCTCTTTTGCATGGACAATATAAATATCAACTACTGTTAGATCAATTAAAGACTTTTGGAAAGTGAAAAACATCATCCACAACCTTTCTCTTCAAAGTCTTGCTAAAAGCCATTAACGAAGAAGGAATCAAAACTCCATTTCTTCTCTTTATGAAGAAATCTCTGAACTAGCATGAAGCTGAAATTCCAGTCGGAATTTACAAGCTGTGAATTGGAATATAGCTTTAAGAGCTGCAAGAACTCTTTATTCCAGATAGGGGGAGTGTTACATTTCAAATAGATAGTTTATGAATGGATGCGGGGTGATATTATTATGTTGTATATGTGTTATGTGCATAATTGTTATTGAGAGCCGTTTGTATGATACTTTATGTTTTCATATATATTCCATTCATATTTCTGATATTGATATCGACAGTGATTTGAGATTGATGATGAGTATATGAATGTTATTCATGAATTTTTCATGATATTTATGTATATACATGAGATGCATGTATGATGTGGTTTCACAAAAGACCTTGGGTGGGACTCAAGGCAACCTCTTGAGCGGGGCTCGGGGTTCTGGCCCGTGGCACTCACCGTTGTCACTAAAAAGTGATGGTGTCACATAAGGGTGTAAACGGTTGGCCCGTGGCACTCACCGTTGTCACTGAGAGTGATGGTGTCACATTAGGTGTAAACGGTTTGGTACCAGTAAAACGGCTGGTTCAGTTGAGAGCTGAGTTATGGCTCGGGGAGCCAGTGTTGCAACACAATTAAAAGACTTAATAATGGATTTATCCGAGTGAGTACCTGTGTGCATTGATATATATGTTGTTGAGAATAGCATACTGTTTATGTTGTTCCATATGGCTCGGTATATGTTATTTGTATAGTTATGGATTGGACTTTTAATCCAATTCAGTAACTATTATTTGATATGTTTATGCTCACCCCCTACTTATTATTTTTATAGTGGATAGAGGACACAGTGATGGTGTTTGAAGTCACTCAACCGACTGGAGCATTATGTATTAGTATGCACAATACATAGTGTACATAGTTATTTGGGTAGAAGCCTTGGCCGGTTCTTGTGATTACCGAGTGATGTATTTTATTTGTATTATAAAGTGGCCGATCGGCTTTTGTAAAGTAACAATGATATTATTAATTCAGATTTTGTTTAGCTTTTGGAAATAATTGTGAAAAGTTAAATTGTATTTATTTGTATTCTAAAATAAGCCAGTCGGACTGAGGTGTAACCGGCACCGGTTGGTGGAATCCGACTCCTGTTTTAGAAATTTTAAAGTAATTGCGAAAAATTTATTTGATGTATTGAAAATTATTTTAAAAATTAAGGATGTTATATAAAGGATCTCCAAGAACGGTATCTCTCACTGAGATATCGGATAACAATACCGGATACCCACTGTACCGGTGTATAACCACTCTTTATAGTTGACTCTTGTGGCTGGTCCCACACCGGATCTTTGACCTCAGATCAGACTAGTTTAATCATAGACAACCAAAATATAATCTAGGCTTTCAGTTGAAGCCGTCAGCTACCTAGGATCCACTAAGCAGGTATATATATATACATAATCAAAATCGATATCTACAGGAGCTGGCCAAGGCTACAACACCAAAATGCTATACAATGCATATACAAATATATACAATCTCTCCTGTGTGCCATGGTGAGGTCTCACCAATCACCATCACGATCCAATATCATTGAAAATAGCCACATAAATAGGGGTGAGAGTAATACATGTTAAATGACAATTACTGAATCAGATCAATCTATCCAATTCTCAATATACAATACAACATCATATTTAATCAATAATATCTAACACAATCCATAATTCACCCAATATTCTCAGTATCACAATACATAGATCATACTATTATGTTATTCTTAATAACATTCACTAATGCACATGCATGCGGATCCGGCTTAACAATGATTTCAATTACAGATTCCTTCGTGGCCTCACTTCTTTAGCCCTTCCCACGTGATACTGGTCACCTCGTGACATCTCGAGACTTAACTCTAGCTCCATTGGTAATCACAGGCTCTCACAGAACCTAGCCCAAGAATCTGTAGCTTGAAATCATCAACACGGGGTTCCTGACCCTCCACGGGTTATCCTTTTCCATCTATGCAACATTATGCAACTCACACCAAGCATCTCATGTTATAGAATAATACAAAACCATTCATCCAATTACATCTCATGCAATATCTCAATTTCATTAATATTATTCTATCACATCTCATGCATAGAATTTGATTACCATCAATACATTGCATTCCATGTAATATATCACATCAATTCCGTTCACAATTTGCATCCCATGCAATTCAATGTAACATTATGGACGAAAATCATCACAACAATCAATATCTCTCAGATATCACATAAACGGGGTATTTCTCAATTATCACATAATTAAAACACATCAATCATCATATTTCAAAATTACATAACACATAACACATAACACAGCAATATACCCTGAACTCGTCCATAAACCATACATTTAAAATGTAATAGCTCACTCCTACCTGAAAATAAATAATCCAGAAGCTCACAAGCGATCCGAATGCTCACCAATCGCTCTTCGATCACACTTTTAACAATTAATCAACCTCTTAAAATTTATAATAATATAGTTTAATGCCGCAATCGCTACTAACATTGCATTTCGAGTTAGAATCATTAACTCATAATTATTTCGATAAGTTTTAACTTACCGAACTAAGCCGTCGACTTCGAATTTCAATACCGAGTGAACCCAAAGCTCCAAAATACTTCCAAAATAATTCCCAAATTACAATTAAGCCAATTAATACCCGTCTTATACAAAACAGAACCAAACCGACCAATGGATAACGCTTTTACTTACTTAAACTTGAAATTTCCAAAGTCCCCAACGATAGCCAAGCTGTCCCACCTTTGCAAATTGTTTCAAATCACCTTAATTCCACAAAATTGGGAGAATCAACATGGGAGAGAATAAAAAGCTTGCAAAACGAAAATGAGATTCAGCCATTACCTCACGTTTTCAAGGAATTGGAGCTCCCGCACATGCATCCATGGCTGCCAACATGAAAGGAAGAAGGTGAAGATTTGTGCTCCAATTTGGTGAAATCAACAAAGAGGATGGTGAATTGGAGTGATGGTGCCGCGGGAGGAGTAAGCAAATTGGCCAAGCAAATTCCTTCCCCTCGTGAGAGTAAGAATGAGAAGGAAATTTCATTATGCAAATATGCCACTCAAGGATAATTTAGTAATTTTGCCCATTTTCCAATTAATTAACCATTAAACTTAATTTTTCCATTAAATCCTATTTTGTTTTTATATATAGAAAGTGAAGTTGTCACCAGTGGCATGATAGGCGGAAAATAATTGTGTTTTGTTTGGCATCGCACAGTTATATAACACGAGGCTATTTAATACCTATGTTAAGAAATTAATAAATAAAAACATTTAAAAATATGATTAATACTCATTCATATAAAATTTTAAATAATTTTTACATAAATTTTAATAAAATAATTTTATTTTTATCCTATATAAAATTTCACATGTTAGAAAATTCCTTATAAGGTTGCAAACATTGTTTAATGGTTGATTTGTTTGATTGGCAACATTCAACAACAGCGTAAATGCGTTGGGGACTGCAGCAGAATTAAAGCTTTTGCTCTTTTTTTTGGTTGATTCTCTTTATGTCGTTTCATTTGGCTAATCATGGCTTGGGATGCAAGTGCTGGCACTATTATCTACCACTTTAATTAATTGTATCTACTTATCCTTTAAACCTCAATTAAAATATTATATCTTATTTCCAATTTTAAATATAAGTAATTTTTAATAAATAAAATTATACTTTTAATGTTATTAAATATTTATGTACCGTTTAGATTTTTACTTAAAAAGGTAATATATCCCATTTAGATTAAATTATGCAATTTTAACTCATTATCAAATCATTTAATAACATAATCATCATTTTTTTTTAATTTGGTGACATATTCTATAAATTTTTACATCGAATTAGATTAATAACCTTTATTAATTATTCGGTGAAAAATATTATTTTTATTTTCTTGAATTTCTTTAATTAATACTCAAAAATTTCAATCAATGCTACATTGCAAATCCTATTATAATGAACTTTATTGACATGAGGCATTGATGAGCATGAATCATCATGTATTATGTGATAAGATGGAAGAAAAAATAAAATAGGTGTGTATATACTTTAGCAGCATTTTGGACTAAACTTTGAAAGTGATGTCAAGGGTGTCTCCATTCGATTTGGGCCCAAAAACAACTCACCGAAATAATTGAAAATCATAAATCTCAAAACCGAAAATTTTTTACCAAAAATAGAACCGTAAAAAAATTATATTATTTGTGTGATTTGATTTGGTTTTCACTCTATAAATTAAATCAAATTTAACTAAATCGTAATCTTTAATATAATACTCTAATATTTATATTATCTTATAAATTACATATTTAATTTAAATTTAAAACAAATTAAAAAGACTCTAAGTATCCATTTGGTAAAATCAGCACATGGCGTATGACTTTTTAAGTAGTTTATAACTTATTGTTTTTTTAAAGAGCTTATTGAGATAGAGTTGTTTATTAAATTAGCTTCCTAAAAATCATAAGCTTTTAATTTTTTAAAAATCATAAGCTTCTCATTTTTTGTATTCAGCAAACAGCTTTAGTAGCTTTTAAAAAATCATAAAATTCTCAAAAAGAACTATACGCTCGTTGTGTCAAACGGAGACTAAAGAGTGATATGATATGTGATTTTGTTATTATATTAGAATGTATTTATGGCAATGATTATCTAATTATATTATATTTTGTTGTATTAGAATAATATAAAACTGAATAAATCAATCGAATAATTTAATGATATGTTGAATAAGCTAATATTTTATTTTAAAATCAAACTAATTCATACCATAAAGGGAGAAAACTTGCACTTGTATTAGTATTTTAACTTAAAATTCGAAATTGTTTCAATCTAATAACAATTAACCTTTTTTTACAAGTCTTAAGATTTTCATTTCAGCAATTCAGTTTGTGTATGGGTGGGAAATGAAATACTATCTTATTATTCTCTGCACTTAATTGTTTGGCAAAATTTGAAGTTGAAACGTGGCCTCACTTTAGTATCAAGACTCGTAGGTCTAAAGCTAAGTGTGACCCCAAAAACTCTGGGAAAAGATCGTTGAAAACAGAAGCTGAGAATGCAACTAGTTTTCATAAATGCATTTTTAAGAAGTGCTTCTGAGAATGAAGAAAGTAAGGACCACATGATATAAATGGTAACCCTATCCATTTCAACAGTGAGCTGAGTCAGCAACGGATAAACAAAACTTCTTTACACAACATTCACTTCTACAGCCTCATCCACAATACTTCACCATATTATAGATATATATATCTGGATACATCAACAACTTTAGAGTTATCAAACTAATTCTTCATCGTAATCGTTAACATATTAAATAATAAGCAATTCATCATTAAATTTTTCCATTTATAATTTATCACTTATTTAAGATAACAGACGTTAAACTTTTATAACAAACCTAACGTGATTTAAGATGTGTATATTACTAAAATAAGTTTTATTTCTTCCAACAAAATCTTCTCTTATACATATGATAATATTTGAATATTTGACAACATATTTAAAAGATCAACTACCCGTTAGCTATATTAGTTTTATTGGGCTCTTCATATTACTCATAATCCCAACTAATTACTATTAGGAATTTACATAAATAATTAAATAATACTATAAATCTTACCATGTATATATGATTTACATATTCATTATCCCATTTTGTTGAATATCCTAATATTTTTCCTGTTCTACCCCTCTCGTTTTTTTTCCCTTATATAAGGACACTCACCACATCTGTTCCTTCAAACCTTATCCTCCTATAATCTCCCTGGTTCATACCCACTCACTAATCTCAAGTTGCAATTTTTCTAGTAAAAGTGTTGCCAGCAGTGAAAACAGAGGACCCCTGTTCTTGTTAATGGCTTCCCTCTATGAAGTGCTTGGAATTTCAATGGGCGCAAGCTGCCTAGAAATAAAGACTGCATACAGAAAGCTTGCAAGGAGTTGCCACCCTGATGTTGTGGGGATCAATCAGAAGGAAACTTCTGCTAACCAGTTCATGATCATTCATTCTGCTTACTCAACATTGTCTGATCCTCACAAACGTGCTCAATATGACAGAGAGATTCTGTACAGACACACAGCATCACCATCTGTACCTTCCATGCCTTCCAGAAATCAGACATTTTCCTATGCTGGAAGGAAATGGGAAACAGATCAATGTTGGTAGATATATACACCTACCGTGTACCATATTAACTATTTTGTTTTTTTTTTTTTAAATTATAATGTAGGAAATTAATCTCAGGATCTTCTCTTCTTTTTTCTTTTAGTTATGTTAAATTTTAGCAATATTTTTTTTTTCTTGTTCATAATAATTATATCTAACTGGAGATGAATGAGGTAACATGAGAAAAAATATATACACATTAAACCTATTGAACAATAGAGGCGGTGGAAGTGTATCATACAAATTTTATCTATAAAGTAGGGCAAATTATTGTACGATGTTTGATTATAATGTGAGGTCAATAATTATACAACATATGTCAGATTTAGAAAGATATAGGTCTTTTTTATATCAATTAAAATTAAAAACGGTGTAAAAATTTATTTTTTATATGTTATTTATACCAATTATTAAAATAGTTGATGTAAAAATATTTTTTACACATAAAATATTAATTCTTTAAAATATTTCTTTTACTGATAATGGTTTTAATAACCGATATAAACAATATCTTTTTATATCTATTAATAATTGAGGTGAAAGATATTTTTTATGTACTTATTCAAACAACTAAGGTAAATATATATATATATATATATATATATAATACAACTCCATGTTAACAAAATCGAATACATATTAAGTAATTATTGAGTAAATCATAAGTTGATTACCTGGATCATATAATAATTTCAACAGGGATTCAAACTTAAAAGTCATTGCTATGGTGAAATTGTACTCGTTTCACCTCCCTTGATTTAATGATTAATTTCACAATTAAGTTAATAGAAGTACTTGATGAAATATGAGATGTGAATATAACACTGTTGTACACAAATAATATCGCTTGTTGTAGTTAAGTAACATTGAGCTATGCACTACACTAAGGTACATTGTCTGGATAATATTGAATTATCTATAAATTTATGGAACTAACTTATCAATTTTTAGGCAAAGATAAACCAAAGAAGCCTAACATCCTTACACTTATTTTTAGGTAGCGATGGTGATAATAATTATGTCTATAATAGTAGTGGAGTGTTAAATGAAATTATTAAAAAAACGAGAAGACAAAAGTTAAAAACTAATCTTATTAATTTTTAATTAAAAATTTGAATTATCGATAAATTTATGGGACCAACTTACTAATTCTTAGGCAGAGATGGACCAAACATCCAAGCCTAACATCCTTACACCCATTCTTAGGTAGTAATGGTGATGATAATTATGTTCATAATAGTATAGAGTGTTAAATGAAATTATCAAAAAAATGAAAAGACAAAAGTTAAAAACTAGTCTTATTAACTTTTAATTAAAAACTAGTTATTAAATTTTTCTTCATTAAAAGTTACTACTTTTTTAAGATATTCTCTACCTCGACTTCTCATCTTAAAAGGAGAAGTAAAACTCAAAACAAGTTAAACTAAACATATACTAGATTAACGTGTATTAAAAGTAAGTAAAGCTTTTAAATATATCAATCAATTCACTATCAATGTAATTAGTTATTTTTAATGTAAAATCTGAAATGTATATATATATATATATATATATCAAATAACTATGAATATAATTTTAAATATCACTTATCCATCAATCATCTTAAAAAAAGATGGCAATTAATTAGTTATCTTTAATGCAGAATCTGAACTATATATTATAGGCAAAAATAACCTGTGTCATTACCTTATGCAATATCATCCATCACATTAAATATATAAGTTTTCATTTCTAGAAATGATATGATAAAAAAAATTAAATTGACAACACAAAACACATTGTTTTCAAACGTAAAATTTGAGTCCGTAGCCAAATCATCAACCACTAAATTGGTACAACAAATTAAAATATTAATATATATATGCATGGTATAAAATTAAAATTAAAAGTTAAAATAATTAGTGATCCGGTCTGGATACCGGCCCCCAATCTTGTGACGTCAGAGTGACCTCATATAAGGAAAGCCGGTGTCCTGGTTCAACATTACCACACCAGATATCCGATGTCTGGCCTTCCGTTCTCATCTCACGACCGCCCCACTTATTTTTTCTATAACGGAGCATTGTTCATTTTCACAACACATTTACATAACTGTTGGCTTTTCGGTCACAGCAAGATAAGAGCCCCTAATAACTTATCAGCGAAGATACTGTATGTAGCAAAATGTGTCACGTCAATGGCCTCAGAAAGTAAGTGGATGTGTCAGCAGATTATGCGAAAAAGGTGATTATCCTCTCCTCTTCCTAGAGGATCGTACTCTGATAATTGACCTATCCTCCTGACACATTCTGAGTGCTGAGCCACCCTGATTGACATAATGTACACGCTATCAGAGCTAGGGGACCCACCTGTATCCAACGACTCATTTTCTCACGTACAACTATAAATAGCTCATTTCAATACACAAGCATGGTATCGTTGTTCTATCTCACATTTTACTATTACTTCGCTTGAGTATTCACTGAGTTCTTACACTTTTCTAACTTGAGCGTAGGAGAATCTTCGCAGGTGGCACCACCTTTCGCCCCCTGCAACGCGAAACGCTGGTGTGAAGGATCTCCAGGACAACAAGACCGGCCTCTCCCACTGAGAGACCGGATTAATACATCGGATACGCACTGTTCCGGTGTGCAAACCCTAAAAACACCTATAATCTTGTGGCTGGTCCCACACCGGATCCTAGACCCTGGTCCAGACCAGTTCATTGGCACGCCCAGTAGGACTCGTTAGAGTTATTCTCATTTTCGCAGAAGTTTAGTTGTCACGATGGAAGGTGATGGGAGAGATTTCGTTGATGGTCACGTGGAGGATGTGACCCATCAACAGACTGGAAGGAGACTTGTCTTCGAGTCTCCTGTAACTCAAACTCGGAGGATGGTGCAAGTGCAAACGCCTGACCCTCGCGATGAGGTTATCAGGCAACTCAGGGAGGAGCTGATGGAGTTGAAACGGGAGAGAGGAGGAGCTGGGGACAGGCAGCGTCCCATGCAGAGGATGCTCATCATGCATCAGCGAGGGATAGATCTACAACCCTCCAGTATTCGAAGATCCCCACGTATGAAGAGAGAGAGCAGACGCAAGACTCTGGTGATAGAGTCAGTACCAGGAGAAGGGAGCAGGCGGTGGTGACTTCAGGGACGTACAAGCTCAGTGTCCCTTTCTCAAGAAGGCTGATGAGCATTGTTATCCCGAAACATTTGCAAACAACTCAGCCACTGTCGATAGGGAAGTATAATGGAGAAACTGACCCCACTAAGCATTTGGATGCTTATGTGTATGAAGCTATGTATTTGGGAGCAGATGAAGATGTTATGTGCAGGATGTTCCCAAAAACGCTGACGGAAGAGGCTCTCAGCTGGTTTAAAAGCTTACCCTCAGGATCTATAGACTCTTGGGAGGAAATGGCTGCTGCATTTGAAAGCCATTTTGTCATCTCTAGGGATATCCCAAGAACCTCCCACACCCTGGCCCAGATAAGGCAGGGAGAAACTGAAACTCTTAAGGAGTTCTTGAAAAGGTTTTATAAGGAGGCAGCTTTGGTCCCCAACCTCACGGAGGCCATACAACTTCATATTGTAGTGGAAGCTCTTCAGCCTGGCTCAGCCTTTGCCCTATCTTTGGTAAAGAGCCCCCCAACAACCTTCAAGGAGTTTCGAAGGAAGGCTTCCAAGTACGTGGGCATAGAGATGCATCTAGAGGCAACTGCAACAAAAATGAAGCCTTCAGCACCCACTCAGCAGCCACAGAGAGAAAAGGAGAGGGTGAGGCCTGAGAAGCATGCCTTTAGAGAAGATTTTGTAAACGCTCGCCCGCATCCACGAGATAGGCGTGTATCATCGTTCGACAACTATGCTCCGTTGAACACCAGACATTCACAAATCATGAGGGAGGTTAGTTGGCCAACACTGAACGTCTTTGGTATAAGGAAGCCAGCCCCAGTCAAGAGGGGTAGTAACCCACGTAAGTACTGCACTTTCCATGAACAGACAGGACACAATACTGACGAGTGCAAGACATTAAAGAATACGGTGGAAACTCTCATTCGGGAAGGAAAGCTGAAGCAGTATCTGTTCAGGGAGAAATCTGTAGACGAGCCTCAGAGGATGGAAAAAAGGAGTAGAGATCCTGATGACGAAGATGACAATGCACGTAATCCAGCAAGGAAGTTCACTGCAGCCGGAAAGCAGAAGGGAGTAGTGATTGCTGGAGATGCCCAACAAAATAACATGCCCCAGCAGCAGAGGCAGGGCAGACGAGAAGTGATTGAGATGATAATTGGAGGATTTGCGGGACGAGGAGCATCAATCACAGCACGAAAGAATCACCACAGGATGATTCTGTCTGTCCAGGGCAAACCAAGGGATAACCGCCCTTTCAGGGACGGTATGGCAGCTCCGACGGTGTCATTTACTGATGATGACTTTGGCCCAACAATTCCAGGAGGTGATGATGCAGTAGTTATCGTGGCAGTCATAGCCAACAAGGATGTCAAGAGGATCCTCGTCGATCAGGGAAGTTCTTGTGATGTTATCTTTTATAATTGTTTCAAACGAATGGGTTTCAATGATGCAGATTTACAACCCTACACGCAAGAACTCACAGCGTTTAATGGAGCCAAGCAACCCACCAAGGGGTATCTTGACACCCTGATTTCTTTTGAAGGAGAGCCTGGTGTGAGAACAGTCAAGTCAAGAATCCTGGTGATTGATGTGGAATCCCCATACAACGGCATCATAGGCCGTCCAACATTGAATGCGATGGAAGCAATTGTATCCACTCTTCACCTCTTGATCAAATTCATTGACAAGGACAACGCTGTGTCCTCTCTCCGCGGTGATCAGGAGATGGCTCGATATTGTTATAACCTGAGCCTCAACATGGTTAAGTTGGAAGCATTCAACAAGAAGAGGAAGCTGAATGACGGAGGAACAACAGCAGGGTCTGTCAGTCTCATTGACCTAGACCCCAGAGCGGAATTGAAGATTGATCCACTCAATCCCTCCAAGCCCACACCGGATGGTGGTTCTAGGGATGTTGTCTTAGGGGATTCCCCAGAGAAGGTCACGCACATCAATGATAAGCTGGAGTTTGCCATGGAGCAACGCTTATTAGCCCTTTTGTAGGAGTTCAAGGATCTTTTCGCATAGACAGCAGCAGACATGCCCGGGATGGACCCTGATTTTTGTTGCCACAAGCTTGCTGTGTATCCTGAAACAAGACCGGTGGCCCAGAAGAAGAGGAGGTTGGGACCGGAGAAGCAGAGGGTGGCTTGTGAGCAGACAGAGGAGTTGTTGAAAGCAGGCTTTATAAGGGAGATACGCTACTCATCTTGGCTTTCTAATGTGGTCATGGTGCAGAAGGCTAATGGCAAATGGAGAATGTGCACAGATTATGTGGATCTCAACCGTTGCTGCCCCAAGGATCCGTATCCCTTGCCCAACATTGATCGCATGGTGGATGATTCATCTGGTTACCAGTACCTCAGCTTCATGGATGCTTATTCGGGGTATAACCAGATTCCGATGTGGGAGGGAGACCAGGAGAAAACTGCCTTCATCAATGACCGCGGTGTTTTCTGCTACACCGTCATGCCTTTTGGATTGAAGAACGCCGACGCTACCTATCAGTGCATGATTAACAAAGTCTTTGAAGGGATGCATACAAGGCTGGTCGAAGTTTATATTGATGATATTATAGCCAAAACGCCCGCGGGAGGAGACCACATTGAAGATCTGCGCCAAGTTTTCACTAGGCTTCGACAGTACAACATGAGGTTAAACCCTTTAAAATGCACCTTTGCCGTTCCAGCTGGGAAATTCTTGGGATTCATGTTGACCCAACGAGGCATTGAGGCTAACCCTGGGAAATGTCAAGCAATCCTGGACATGCAGAGCCCTAAGAGTTTGAGGGAGGTCCAATCGTTGAATGGGAAAGTGGCCGCTCTAGCTCATTTCATGCCCAAGATGGCGCACAGGTCCCTCCCCTTGTATAAGGCATTGAAGAAACACAAGAGTTTTGAATGGGGAGAGGAATAAGAACAAGCCTTCCAGCAGCTTAAAGCCGTTCTCTCGAGTCCACCAATACTGGTTAAGCCTGACCCTGGTGAGACTTTGATCCTGTATTTAGCAATCTTTGATGAAGCCCTAGGCGTGGCCTTGGTTAAAGAAACCCCTGAAGGGCAGAGACCGGTATACTTTACTAGTAAGACGTTTCAGGGGGCGGAAGGAAGGTACCAGAAGATTGAGAAAGCTGCTCTAGCAGTCGTGTGGGCATCACGACGGTTGAGGCCCTATTTCCACGTGCAACCAGTACTGGTGAGAACGGATTTGCCTCTCCGTTCAGTGCTTAGCAAGCCCGACCTCGCCGGGAGGATGATAAAATAGTCTATCGAGTTGTCTGAATTTGAAATTTCGTATGAACCTCGAGGAGCCATCAAGGCGCAAGTGTTGGCTGATTTTGTTGTGGAGATGACTGGGGCAGACCCTGCCACCCCTCGAGCGTATTGGACCATTTACGTTGATGGATCGTCGAACAGCAAAGGTTGTGGAGCAGGTGTGGTGGTAGAAAGTGATGATGGTGTGCACCTAGAAATTTCCCTCCGATTCAATTTCAAAACCTCCAACAACCAGGCTGAATACGAAGCATGCTTGGCCGGTCTCCGTGCGGCGATTGACATCGGAGCATCAGCAGTCACACTGTGCAGTGATTCCCAATTGGTGATTTCGCAGATCCAGGGGGAGTACCAAGCAAAGGAGCCGCAACTTCAATTGTACTTGAATTGTGTTAATGAGTTGAAGGGAAGATTTGAAGTTTTAGAGTTCAAGCATGTGCCCAGAGAGGAAAACACCAGAGCGGACATCTTGTCAAGACTTGCAAGTACAAAGCAGCCCGGCAGCATAACAATGGTGGTTTAAAGCACTTTGACATCACCTAACATACCTCTGTACCCTTCTCTGAATGCTATCATGGTGAGCTATCCATATGAGGATTCCTGGGTCATCCCCTATATTCGCTATCTGGCTGATGGTCAACTACCCACTGATGAGAAGGAGAGGAGACGAGTGAAGAGGGAGCTACCATATTTTACTATGGTTGATGGTGTTCTCTACAAAAGGGGATTCTCTGTCCCATATCTTTTGTGTTTGAGAGAGGATGAGGTTCAAGTGGTTTTGGAGGAAGTGCACGAGGGGCAATGCGGGCACCATGCTGGGGGCCGAAGCTTAATGAGAAAAGTCCTCAGGGCTGGATATTGGTGGCCCACTGTGAAGCAGGATTCTGCAGATTTTGTTAGGAAGTGTGATGCTTGTCAAAAATTCTCCAATCTCCACCATACACCGGCCCAAGAGCTGTCCTCATCTGTTGTACCTTGGCCGTTCTACCAGTGGGGCCTTGATATTTTGGGTCCATTCCCCACTGCGCCAGGAGGTATCAAATATTTGATCGTGGGGGTAGACTATTTCACCAAGTGGATCGAGGCAGAACCAGTAGTGCATATCACTTCTGCGCGAACAAGGCGTTTCGTGTATGAAAATATCATAGCTCGATTCGGGGTGCCAGGGCGGATCGTGACTGACAACGGCACCCAGTTTACAGACAAAAGGTTCACAGATTTGCTGGAAGGACTGGGGATAATCCAGATATTTTCGTCTGTTGAACACCCCCAAACCAATGGACAAGCGGAGGTAGCCAACCGAGAAGTGCTAAAGGGTTTGAAGAAGCGTCTGGGAGAAGCAAAGGGAGGATGGACCGACCAGCTATGTCATGTTTTATGGGCATACCGCACCACGCCTCATTCTTCAACTAACGAATCCCCATACCGGTTGACGTACGGGGTTGAGGCCATGATCCCGGTGGAGCTACAAACAAGATCGGCTCGTGTGGAATATTTTTCAGCTGGAGATAACAATGCCAATTTGGCATCAGAACTGGACGTCCTCCAGGAGTTAAGGGAAAAGGCTTTTGTCAGAGATCAGGCAATAAAAGCAAAGGCAGCACTCCGGTATAATAAACGTGTCCAGTATAGAGCTTTCAACACCGGAGATCTTGTTTTGAGAAAGGCAAGTGTGGGGAATAAATTCGCCCACCAAGGAAAGCTGGCACCGACGTGGGAAGGTCCTTATAGAGTTTCTGAAGTGATTGGAAAAGGGTCATACCGGTTGGAAGAACTTGATGGAACTCCAATCCGCAACAAATGGAACACTCAGAACTTACGTGCTTATTACAGCTAGTTGGTAAGACAGCGTGTACTCTTTTTCCTTACTTGAGTTTTTTCCCTTTGGGTTTTCTCAAGAAGGTTTTAACGAGGCATGACCCCAACTACGCTCCCCATGTAATGTACTTTCAATTTTAATGAGAATACATTTTAACCGCCCTATCATTCTCACTTTTCTTATTTGTTGTGATTTATAGTCGTAGTTTAATACGTATACACCTCAGAACGGATGAGCTCAACTACCAATTCTGTAGTTGATGATGTAACTCCTCGAGGGACTGATGAAGACCCCTCAGGACGGATGATCTCAATCACACATCGTGTGTTTTGACGATGTAACTCCTTGAGGTGGAAAGGGTTGTAGGGCTGGTCCTTTTTCAAGGCCACAAACCGAACCCCATTCGAAGACAACATGGGTTTTAGGGCTGGTCCTTTTTCAAGGCCACAAACCGAACCCCATTCGAAGACCACATAGGTTGTAGGGCTGGTCCTTTTTCAAGGCCACAAACCGAACCCCATTCGAAGACTACATGGGTTGTAGGGCTGGTCCTTTTTCAAGGCCACAAACCGAACCCCATTCGAAGACAACATGGGTTGTAGGGCTGGTCCTTTTTCAAGGCCACAAACCGAACCCCATTCGAAGACTACATGGGTTGTAGGGCTGGTCCTTTTTCAAGGCTACAAACCGAACCCCATTTGAAGACTACATGGGTTGTAGGGCTGGTCCTTTTTCAAGGCCACAAACCGAACCCCATTCAAAGACTAAATGGGTTGTAGGGCTGGTCCTTTTTTAAGGCCACAAACCGAACCCCATTCAAAGACAACACGAGTTGTAGGGCTGATCCTTTCTCAAGGCCACAAACCGAACCCTATGCGAAGGCTTGGGCGCAGTAGGCCGGTTCATACAGAAAACCACGCCGAACCCCAAGTATCGAGCGCAGTAGGTTCAGGATTAGCCCTGATCCGAACCCCGTGTTGAAGGCTTGGATTGTAGGATTGCACCGAACTCCAAGTACGGTTAGTAGGATCGAACCGAACACCGTGTGAAGACTTGAGGTGTAGGATCAAACCAAACCTCAAGAGAAAGGCGTAAAGCTTACCCTTGCCAAAGCTATATAAAAATACAAAGGCAATATCCGTCCTCAACTATGGAATATCCACCCCAGAGCGGTTGAGCGCTCACGTACCCGCTCTACATCTTCGAGGACAGATGAGCATTCCTATCTTTTTAAGAAGTTAAAAGGTAATTCTTGAGATAAAATTTCCCTTCCCAATGTACTTACACTTGGGGACAGGGCATGCTTTAACTTAATTGTCGCTTCTTTGTTACAATTTGTTATCTTAATCCGGTGTGATAAGTACGCTTTAAGCAGCTAGGTAACCACACAGAACGGATTCGCAAAACATTGAAAACAATAAAGTATTTTGTATGGCACTGAGTTATCCAACAATCATACATTCGACACAAGCAGTTGAAGAGAAGCAACAGTGAATTTTATTCTCAAAATAGGAAATTATTCAGGTTACAAAGTAGTTAAAGCTGGAGCTGATCCCAGTACACAGCTATGAATAAAGCTTAAATTAAGAGGCCGGCGCCTGATCCTCCGCAGTGGGCACTCCTGTCTTCTCTATCTTGTCCTCTGCTCCGGTTTGGGCACCTTCTTGCGTTTCAGCTTCAGAGGCAGCGGTGGACGTTGTTGGCTCCATACTTTGACCTTCTGGAAGGGGAGGCAGTTCGTACAGAGATGCACGGGGTTCATGATGCGAGCCGTCCTTATGCACTTAGACAAGTTTTCCCCCATGGAATTCGAAGAACGGATCTAATCCGTACAAATTCAGCTGCACTCCGGGGTTACGATAATAAACTTGACGAAGGGCCAGGCCGAAGGATTCATACGTCATATTTTTGCATATCTCCAAGGCTTTGGCAGCCTTGGCCTTCGCAGCAGCTAATCTTCTTTGAACCTTGGCAAAATCCTCTTTCGAAGGCCCAGAACTCGCACCACCCTTCTTGAGTTCCTCAATTTGGGCTTGCATCTCCTTCCGAAGGCTCTCCCACTCCCCAAGGTCTTTGTTGCGACCGTCCTCTATAATTTTGAGATCGTCAGCAAGCTTAGCCGATCTCTTCTTCTCCAGTTGTAATTCTTCTTCAAGGAGGGGTATGGATTTGTTCTTTTTCTGGAGGTCGGCAACTTCCCGCTCTAGAGCCTTGTTCGCAAAATGAACTTGGCTTGCCTCCTCAGTCTTCCTCAGGAGCGTCTCCTTGGTTTTCTTTAATTCTGACTCCACGCCCCTATGAACTTCAGCTTGCTTGGTTGCCCATGTCTCCTTCACCGCGAGTTCGGCTTCAAGTTTTTCAACCTGGTCCATGTAATCTGCCTTCTCGCTCAGGGAATCAAGGAGGCCGGATAGTTTATCCAGCTGCCAACGCCCGGCCTTACAAGTACCTCGGATCCCAGCGGCGTCGAGGGAGGGGAGGAGGCAATACCTTGCCTTTGGAAGAGTGGGAGGCATAGACCCCTGAAACCACAAGTAAGGAGAAAGGAAGGAGTCACGCGGAGGATCGAACGCCGGAGGAGGACCATTCCCAGAGTCCGGTTCTGAGGCATTCTGTGAAGAAGGGGCAGAGGATTCAGGAACGGGCTTCTTTCCCTTGTCCTTCTTTAATTCAGTTTCTTCGACCGTCTTCTGACGCTTCTTCACAGGGTCATCAGAGGAGGGCTTTTCTTGATCTGCCTTCTTTACAAGATGCCTCTTTTTCCTCTTCTTCTCTGGGACGGCCTCCTCGTCGCTCGCTCCAGTGGCCTTAGCTGGTTCTTCTGTTTCCTCCTCATCAAAGAGTGGAACCTCATCACCCACTGCAGAGGTTAGGGGAATGAGGGGAGTTTTGGTGGCGTTCCTCTTCGCCTGGATCTCATTCTCCTCAGAGGAGGAATCATCGTCAGCCATCATGGTCCTTAACGACAACATCTCTGGGCAGGCTCTTTCGATTTTTTTTGCAAAACAAGAAAGGTTGAGTTAGCACATAAGAAGAAAAAATAATCAGAGCGGAATAATTATACAATACAGACAGAGTAAGAGCGGATATTACAGAGGTAGGCGTTTCGGATGTCGTCCTCGGCCAAGAGGAGCCTGCTGGAAAATCCTTTGAGGGTCTTCAAGGCCGTTTGCATGGCGCTCAAGACCTCAATAGAGTGAGAGGAGAGTTCACTCTCATCTATGTAATAAGCACGGCTCATAAGGAGAAAATGCTCGTGCGTCCAGCTGAGAGGAAACTTGGTAAATCCCTCCTTGTTTCGCCAGAAGACCAGCTTATTTGGTTGAATACGGACCCGCGTGTAGTAGTGCTTGAAGGAGTGTCCATCCACCTTCGCGGATTCTGTATAAGACTTGAAATTTATCACCCTTGAGTCACTACAGAGAGTAATGAACCCAAGGCCGCCCTTCTTATTAGCACGACGAACCACTTGGCAATAGTGAAACAGTTTGGCCACAGTGGCGGAGAAGTTGAAATGCTCCCCCAGAACCTCCAGAGCCCGGACTAGACCCCAACCATTGGGATGAAGTTGTGTAGGGGCACAGTCTAGGAAGCGCAGGACGGCCATCTAGAATTCCGTCATGGGGAAGCGTACTCCCAACTTCAAGAAGACGAAGTCGTACATGTAGACCGACCTCTCATCAGGGACGCTGTGGCATACTCTCTCAGAGGGGCGTGGTGCCAGCACAGCGTATCGCGCCTTGTACTTTTTATCTGAATATATTTTGCAGCGGAAAGAAACCGTGCATTCCTCCTCACTCGCATGGTGCAAAGGGATCTCTAGGAATTCCTCCTCCACCCAGCAGTAGGGTTTCTCCCTGTTGAGTTTCTCC
This sequence comes from Clitoria ternatea, assembly GCA_037962975.1. Lineage (NCBI taxonomy): Eukaryota > Viridiplantae > Streptophyta > Magnoliopsida > Fabales > Fabaceae > Clitoria > Clitoria ternatea. The sequence continues at coordinate 72,858,773 of CM075676.1, forward strand.
CAGTCAAGCCGGTGTGCCACAACGTTGACACACCCTTCAGCAGAGCGGAGAACTGGTGTTTTTCCATGTCCTGGAAGGTCCATAGTTATGCAGGCACGGTGGAACGCGTACGTACTATGGTAAAAAGCAACATCGTCAGAGAGGTAACCTTCAGCACTTGACCCCTCATCAGAGCGGCTGGTAGCCCTCGAGTCAAAGGGAACCTCAGAGCGACGTTGGGAAGAAGACGCTCGTGAGGAAGAAGCTTCGGCTCTCTCTGAGCGACGGGGCCCAGCCACAGGAGGATTCACTGGAATCCTCCCACCACGGTGGCTAAGGGGGGCACGAGAGCCAAAACTCCCCCTGTTTGAAGGACCAGCGTGGCCTGCTCTAGGGCGCGTGGTGGAAATAGAATGAACAAAAATTGCAAGGAGTTGAAGGAAAGGGAGGTTACCTAAAGGAAGAAGATCTTTGAGAAGTTTGAAGACGACAGAGAAATTTCCAAGAAATTTGAGCAGAGGTTCACTAAGCTTGAAAACAAGAGTGGATTCCAAAATCTGCTAAGAGTCCTTTTTATAGGTAACGAAGAGGCATAATGTTCCGTCGAAGGTCACAAAGCTTGCCTCAAAACGCAACCTTTCAAATTGAAACGACTCCATCGTTTCGTCACGAATAAGCGCGAAAATGGTAACATTTCAGGAAACATTTTGGTAAAATGGGTCCCCCCATTCAGTTTGAATCCAGGCCCAATAGGCCCAATCGACGGTTACACTTTTGGGTAATGATGGCTCGTGCATAAAAAATGCATTTACTGTCCAATCATGCCATGCGCATTTAATGCCTTCAACCACTTTTCGAATACCAAGGGTTTTAATTCTCAAAGACTCTTGGGATTTCCATCATTTCTTTTACGCTGTCTGAATCCGTTGTACGCAACGCGAGAAGAGTGGTCACTCGTTTATTAGAGCAGACGCCACAGAGCTTTCAGAAACCTTCCAGAATGTACCACCGGCATCCAGACTTCTCTAGAGTTATGTAGCTCATATGAGCAACTTAACAGTCCCTCATACAAGCTAGGGGACAGATGATCCGGTTTGGATACCGGCCTCCAATCTTGTGACATCAGAGTGACCTCATATAAGGAAAGTCGGTGTCCTGGTTCAACATTACCACACGGGATATCCGATGTCTGGCCTTCCGTTCTCATCTCACGACCGCCCCACTTATTTTTTCTATAACGGAGCATTGTTCATTTTCACAAAACATTTACATAACTGTTGGCTTTTCGGTCACAGCAAGATAAGAGCCCCTAATAACTTATCAGCGAAGATACTGTATGTAGCAAAATGTGTCACGTCAATAGCCTCAGAAAGTAAGTGGATGTGTCAGCAGATTATGCGGAAAAGGTGATTATCCTCTCCTCTTCCTAGAGGATCGTACTCTGATAATTGACCCACCCTCCTGACACATTCTGAGTGCTGAGCCACCCTGATTGACATAATGTACACGCTATCAGAGCTAGGGGACCCACCTGTATCCAACGACTCATTTTCTCACGTACAACTATAAATAGCTCATTTCAATACACAAGCATGGTATCGTTGTTCTATCTCACATTTTACTATTACTTCGCTTGAGTATTCACTGAGTTCTTACACTTTTCTAACTTGAGCGTCGGAGAATCTTCGCAGGTGGCACCACCTTTCGCCCCCCTACAACGCGAAACGCTGGTGTGAAGGATCTCCAGGACAACAAGACCGGCCTCTCCCACTGAGAGACCGGATTAATACATCGGATACGCACTGTTTCGGTGTGCAAACCCTAAAAACACCTATAATCTTGTGGCTGGTCCCACACCGGATCCTAGACCCTGGTCCAGACCAGTTCAATTAGTATGTCCGAGAGATATAAATCTTATTCCCAAACCTAAGTTATAGTAATTTTAAAAATTAATTACTTACTATTTATGTGCAGGATATAAAATTAAAGTTAAAAGTTAAAATATTTAACATGAATTAATAATATTAATAAAAATAATATATTTAAATTTAAAAATCAATAATATACATTTTTATGTGTATAAGTATATAATTTGATCGTATCCTAATTTTTTAGTCAAATGATACTTTGTAATTTGTTAGTTTTAATATTTAAGTAAAAAAAGTATTAGGTATCACTAGTGCAAAAATTAGTTACGAAGACGGGCTATGAGGACGGTTCCAGCAAAACCGTGTTTAAAAAAACACGGTGGTAATTTTGTAAATACGAGGAACTTAAAACGCTAACATATAAGCACGGTTATTCAAGAACCGTCTTTATAGGGACTATACAAACACGGTTACACAAGAACCGTCCTTAAAATGTATAGAAACAAAGACGGTTGGTGGGAACCGTCCTAATAGGGTAGTTTTTAAAGACGGTTAAGTGGGAACCGTCCTAATAGGGTACTTTTTAAAGACGGTTAAATGGGAACCGTCCTAATAGGATGAAGAAACCAAGACGGGTATCTGGGAACCGTGTTTATAGGCTACCTATAAACACGGTTAAGTGGCAACCGTGCTTAAAAGCCGGGACTCTTTAGTTTCCTCCTCGTCTCTCGCGCTATATTGTTTCCTTGTTCCCTCCCTCCTTCTATTTTCACGAAGCCCCATTTTGTTCTTGTCCCCTTCCATTTCCCGAACGTCTTCCTTCTTATACATTTCCCGAACGTCTTCCTTCTTATACATTTCCCGAACGTAACCAAAAAACACTGTCTCTCTGTTTTCTTTTCCTTTATCTTTTCTTTCTCTGGGGTGGCAAAGTCAACTTGCAATTCCTCATTTTTCATCTGGGTTCTTCTTTGGATATCTTATTAATGGCATCTGTGAGGTAGGTGTTTGATAATACGTCATACATGCCCTGTTTTGTTTCTCTCTTGTTTCTTATTTTTTTCTTATTTTTTTTGGTTTTGTTAAATGTAATCTTTGTGGTTTACAATTTTTGCTGATTGTTTGCAGAAATACGGGCAATCAAAAGTCCAAGATTTTGTCTTTCTTTCGTTATTCTTTCTGGATATCTGGTTGGAACCTTGGCTTCAAATTTTCATTTTGTTTTTATATTTGAGTTTGAATTATCTGGTTGGAACCTTCAAGAGCTTCGAATCCTTCTTCACTGACGAGAGCTCTGAATCCTTCTTCACGGACATATATGAAGCATGGAACTAACCTGAGAGAGAACAAGACGAGATCTGAATTTGAAAGAAAGGTAATAACCTGAGAGAGAACAAGACGAGATCTGAATTTGAAAGAAAGGCAATGAATGAAAGAAAAGAGTCTGTTAGATACGAGCACGGTTCCTTAAAATGGTCAGCTACGAAGACGGTTAAAAATAACCGTGCTTAAAAGGCACATTCAAGCACGGTTCAAAACCATCCTTAAAAGTGCCTATCTACAAGCACGATGGGAACAAGCACGACCGTGCTTAAAGGTCCAACAGAACCGTGCTTAAAACCCCTTTCTCCACTAGTGTATGTGCATAATATAAAATTAAAAATTAAAATTAAGATAACTAATATTTTAATGAGACATCACTTCAACCCAAACCCTACTTATTGTAATTTTTAAGAAATTAATTAATTACTATTTATATCATGTGTATGATATAAAATTAAAGTTAAAATTTAAAATAGTTAACATAAAATATATAAATATCAATAATATATTTCAATTTAAAAAATCAATAATATAAAAATTTTATGTACACACCCTAATCTTTTAGTCAAATGATAATTTTATAATTTGTTAATTTTAATATTTTAGATATTTTTATATTTGTGTTGCTTTTAAATAACACAAAAATGTTTATTTGTAATAAATAAGAGTACCATATATTGTACAAACTAAAGTAGAGCAATAAAACCATACCTAAAAAGTTTAATAAAAAAAACTACGAATATAGATACATCTAAAAGTAATATATTTAAATTTTAAAATCAATAATATAAATTTTTATGTGCATACGTATATACTCTGGTTGTATCATGATCTTTTTGTCAAATAATGTTTTTATAATTTGTTAATTTTAATATTTTAGATTGGGTATAACAAAATACTAAAAATATTACTATATATGTGCATTATATGTGATCCGGTGTAGATACTACCCCAGATAATATTAAATCATAAGTATTTGCAAGAAAATAGGCAGAACCGGATTGCCAACCAGACATATTGAAATTAAGATCTTTTCAGTGTGGAAAGTATGACCATGACCTTGGCCAAAAGAGGTAAGTGGGCAACTTGCATCTGTAAAAGCTGTAGGTTATGATCTCTGACACAGGTCAAATCACCAACTTGTGTTTAAGGGAAATGCTATATAAAGAGCTCATTCATTAAAACATAACACATACTTAAGAAAATCTTACTCTCTCGCCTTAACCCTGTAGTACACATTTCTCTGTTACAACGCCACTTTTCATTTCCTTAACGCGAAGGGTTTGGAGTTCCCACTGAACCCAAGTTTACAATACCGTATTTCCACTAAGACAGTGTAAAAGAGAGTGAGAGAGATTCAACACCGGTTCAGAAGTCAATATCTTTGACCCTGTACACCGGTCAGATCAATATGAAATTAAAATTAAAGGTTAAAATAATTAATTTTTTGAAAAGACGTGACTCTCATAATTTTTAAATTAATTAATTACTACTGTGCATGCATGATATAAAAATTAAAATATTTAACATAAAATAAGAATATAAATTAAAACAATATATTTAAAAATTAAAATGAATAATATAATTTTATGTCGTAATATTTTTAATTAAATTGAATCGTTTTTTAAAGATAATAGGATTCTTCAGTTAACACACTAATAGGTAGGGAATTAGTGGTTTGTTTTGTTTACATGATGAGTCAATGATCAAACCCGAAATCATATGCTTAAGAAACGACTAACACCCAATCATCTTAATTGAATCAACAGTCTTTAAATTAACTCATTTAATTAGCATAATTAATTTAATTTTGATTTATAACTATAGGCATTTTACACCTTTCTATCATGTCTGCAGAACTGATTCAACTATAGTTATTATAGTTAGTTAGCTATTAACTGCAATTTATTTATAACATAAATAACACAAATACTTATGTGACCTATTCAATGGAAATGGTCATGGTCCTTGAAGTGTATATCATTTTTAATAGATTAGTTAATTATTTTTCATATTATTGTTTTAAAGTTGTTCCTTTTTTTTTATAAGCAAGAAAATAATATTAAAATAGGTACAAGGGGTACTTCAACCCATTTACAAAGAACAACCAATTACAACTCTGTAAGACATAATAAAGATTCCCTATACCACTCTATGAATCCTCCAGAAAAACCTTTCCAATGAGACTTGAACCAAACCCAACTACAAAATTATACTAGATGTTCCCTTCAATATGAATTCATATTCATGTGTTTCTTTTTATTGTTTATAGATGTTGTTGCTCTCATATTTAGGGTGTGGAAATTAATAAGGAAAGATCAGGTTCTTTAAGGTTGATGTGTACATAATTTATTTAAATTATTTAACTATTTTTAATGATAATTAAGTGGAGCTAAATTTTTCACAAACCCTAAACTCTAAATTCATAAAGTTGTTGCCTATATATTAATTCTTCCATAAGTTAACACAATTATGGAGCCTTGTATTTCATTCAATGGTAATTAAAGAGTCAAAATGATATTTATTTAATTAAATGACACTTTACAAAATTAACCTTATGTTTGAATAAGGAAATTTATGAGAGTAATTTATTTTAATAAAGAATATTAAGGGAATTTATTGGAGGAAATTTTTAAAATTTTTAAGGGAATTCTAATATAGTATAACTAAAAATGAGGGAATCTATAATTTTACCAAGAAAAGATAAAAATCCAAATCCTTCTCTGCACTATCGCCATCCCCATTGTCGCAAGTGTTACTACCACCACCGTTACTCTTCGTCGACACCACCACCACCCACTTATCTCCACCACCACTTTTGGTGAAGCCACTGCCATCTTCGTCATCGCCATAATGGTTGCCACCACAACCCTCATGTTATTGCCATTATCACTACCACCTTTACCACCAACATATCCTTTTCACCATCACCTTTATCACTATCGTAACCACTGCCACCATCCCCACTATCACCATGATTGCCACTTGCATCGCTGTCACCACGACCCCATCGTTATTGCCACCACCATCGTCACCTCTGCCACTAATACCCCTCATTGCCTCCACTGCCATCACCATTATCGCCGCCAAAATTTCCATGATCTTTGTCACCAAAACCACCACTATCACCATCATCGCCACCCACACCACCACTACTACCACTAGCACCTCCTCCTCTCCACCACTACCACCATCAAGGTCTCCATACACACCACCGTCACCCCACCACCACCTTATAGTCGTAGTCATTGCCATCACCATCGTCACTGCCCCTACTACTAGCACTTCCTTGTCGCCACCACTGCCATCACGACCATCGTCACCACTACTGTCCGGTGGCCACCACCATTGTCACCACTATTGCCATCATCCCCACCAGTATCGTTGCCACCACCCTTTCCTTGTCACCACTACCATCACTTTTACTATTGTCATTACCATCATCATCCACCCAATAACACCACTACCATTATCATCGTCCCTTTCTTAGTCGTCATTGCTATCAACACCATCACCATTACTATTGTCACCTTCGCCACTATCCTTTCACCATTGTCGTCGTCTACCATTGTCATTATCGTCATTGAGATCATCAACACTCCCTGCGCTACCATTACCCTGATGACCACCACGAGTACCACCATCTCCACCGCCTTTACCACTATTACCCTCTGCCACCATCACCTTTGCCAACACACTACAAGAAAAAGTATTTTTAGTATAGGTTTTTTTTGTGTTTTTTGGGGGTTTAAACCCCACCAAAAGTATTATCCATAGTTTTCTTTTCCTCTACAAAATCATGTATAGTTAACAGTTTACCTATGGTTTTAACCAACCATGGGTGGTTGTGCATGGTTCATAAACCTCTATAAAATATTTATAATTCTTAAACCTCTACTAATTATACTTGATTGTCAACCCCAACTATTTCAATTTTACCTTTTAAGTAAATTCTCAAATTTAATTTATGTATGAAATTTTTTTCTTCTAAGGACTTATCATAACATTAAAAAATGATTGCTTGTATGATTTTTTTTAAAAGAATATTCAAGTGAAAATTACCAAAAAAAACAAAAATGAATGTACAAGCATAAACAAAAATACCAAAGACCTTTTTTTAATGAATTTTATGACTTCAATTGTCTAATTTAGCTACTAGAAAATGGATGACTAATGAAAGAAATCCAAAATAATACTCTTAATGGATTTTATGATTTTCCTCACATTTCAATCAACAAGTATCATCTTCATTATGTCATATCATCCACCTAACATGTGGAAACATTATATAGTATTAATTATGTTCCTAAATTGAAATTTCACATTGCTAGTTTCTCTTGCAATATGCCTATATTAAATTGGCCTACTCTTCATGTCCAACATTTATTGAAGAATGATTAATCCCATTAGTTGTGTTTGCACTCCCTTGATTAGATGCCTAAAATCAATAGATCAATATAAACCATAGTTGGAAACATTGACATTGCACCAAAATATTTAGAAGAGAATATTGAACTTATAACTAGTACCTGGGAAGTTTAGAACATAGCTAGATCAGGGGGTAGTTGTTGTCCCCCTTGAATGTTTTGCATAAGAAAACTCATCAATGCATTGAATTTTACAATTGTACTTGACTATTAGGAAAAAAAACAATAGAGAAAAAAAAAATGCAGTCAATAGAGAAAAAAACCATGACTCATTAATCCTATAAATTTCACTTAAGTTTTATTTTGATCTATAAATTTTATGTAAGTTTTAATGTGGTACAAACAATATGATTAATAGTATAGGATGAGAGGAAAACAATTATGATATATAGAAAAAAATACTACTTAACTTACTGTACATTGGTAATTACAAAAAGGACAATTGTAAAACAAAACCGTATGGACCCAAATAGAAGCTTTTTAAGATTAAAAAATCAACATGAAACAAATATAATATTTTAGCTACTGTTGAGTCAGTGACATGGATTCAAGAGACAAACATATTTTATATTTTTATGTATGAATCATATACATAATAATAATATAATATCTTTATAATTAACAAAGGGAAGTAAGTATATTTATGAACAAATAAAGTGTGGTGATTGTAATTATCCTATGATAAACCAATTTCTAATCTATCCAGATTCATTTGAACAATCCGCATCAAAACAACCAATAAGACACTGGATATCCCTCCCATTGAAGACCAAGCAACAATTCCTCCAACACACACATACACACACAGTGCTTACAATTAGATGAGGAACATTTAACAGCAATTTAGGGAATATTCAACTATTGTACACCATACTATTTTTAATGTCAACACATTCACGGATAATTGCGAAAGAGAAACAAAGTGAAAGGAAAATTTAGGGCGGTAAAAGAAACACTTAATGCATTGAACATAACATAACATTTCCTAAAATTACAAAAAGAATTAAAGAGGAAACATGTAAAGGTAAAATTAAACCAGGAAATCTGAATAAGTAAATAGATGATGAACAAGGAAGTTTCAAAAATTAGAAAAAACCAAGATCTATGAACTTGAGTGATTAAACGAGACTAACTGAGTGAGAACAAGATTTAACGCAGTAAGAATGAGAGTGAACAGAAAGTGAGTGAAAGTGATCCAAGAGTGAGCGATTGAGGTTGAGCGCAGGAGAAAAGTCATAAAGAGCTATTGAGGTTGAGCGTGAATAAGAGTGAATGAGTGTGGATGAGAGTAGACGAGAATAAAGAAGTGAGAAAAATAGGGAAAGTTACAATAAGCCTTTACTTGGCAAGTGAAACATAAGTAATTGTTTCAAAATTTAAACAAATATAGATAAATGTATTGAGGTAAGTGAAACACAAGTAAATTTTATATACTTTTAATGGTTTTATCAACCTCTATCAAATAACCCCATGAATAAATGATTTTTTTGTAGCGACACCACTGCCAACAAAAATTTTAAATTATAAAAAAGTTATGGTACAGAGTTAGACTTAGAAGGGGGGTTGAATAAGTCTTAAACACTTTTTTGAAACTTGTACACTCTAGCAAAATATTCAATTTTAACAAACTGGAGAATGGAGTAGAAAATCACACAACGAAATTTATCTTGGTTCACTTCCAACTCAGAAGCTACGTCTAGTCCCTTTAGACCGAAGGATTTTTCACTATTGTAAAATGCCTTTACGATCTGCACCAGCCTAGTGCGACAGTATTCTTGACTCTAGCCACTTATGACTTAAACCCAAGTATTCTTGTCACTAGCTACTCCCGGCTAAAAACCCAAGTATTCTTTTGAAAGCCTCTTCAAGCCACAGTGTTTCCCAATACTAACAAATTCTGGCAACACACCAGAATGTACAAGGTGAAGTGATAAAGTGTTTAAAGTTACAATCAAATAACTCAGTGTACAAGGATATGAAATGATTACAGGGTACACTAAGCTACAGACTACTATAAGTCAAGGCCTGTACTAAGCAGAACTACAAAGAAGACTTAAGTAGTGAATACAAGAGCTTAGAAACTTAAAAGAAAAGTCTTTCAGACTTTGGTTTCTAGAGAGAAAACAAGAGACTATTTAAGTAAGAAATTGAGTAGTCTCACTATCTTGAATTTGGAAGCTTCTTGTATTTATAGTCCTTTTAAAAAATATTCATTGGTTCAGCTTGAAGGATATTTATCTCTTTGAGGAAGGTACTGTCAATGAGTGCAGACACATGCTTCAGAGAAATTGCCTTATCTGAATAACTTCGAAAGTCTTCAACAAAAAATCCCTTTTGCTTATGCACTTTTGGAAAACACGTACACTCTATAATAGTTGACCTTAGGCTATCCGTTCTGATCAAGTTCAGTTTTTGACACCTTAAGACATGTGAGACAGTTTTCTTGATAAACGTGAGAAAGTCTTCAACTATTCCATTGATTGCCTTTTTTATGATAGCTTCAAAGAAGTCATGAGAAAGTTCATGCAGCTTCATATTTAGAAATGAATTCAAATTGGCTTGATTCAGAGAAGCTTCAAGTGAGTACAAACTTCTTCATTTCAGAAGCGACTTGATTTCTACGGACTTCTTCTATCTTTTGCAAATGGAGTTCTTCAGACTCTTGTCACACTTCAACAGAATTGTTAGACAAACAAACAATACAGACTTCATTTTAGCTGAGAATTTTGATGTGTATTATTAACAAATCACAATAAGTTCAGACTAATCAATCATGAATTCAGACTAGTCTCTAACAAAAAGTAATTCAAATAAGTGATTTCAAAATGAAATAATTTCTATTACTTCATCTAAAAACATAATTCTAAAAATGATGGAAAATAAATTAATATAAATTAAATTTCTTAAAATTTTAAATTCCTTAAAATTTTTAAATACTTTTTCCAAACATAATGTGAAGATTTTTTTTAGTACGTTGTAGGTCGGTTTTGCAATTTATGATTGAGGTTATTCTTCTATAAAGGCAACATATGAAATTATGTATAAATCAACATATAATTTCTACGTATTCCACGTATTAGAGGCAATTTTAAATATGAATCAACAGTGATTATTATTATATTTAATTTGGTGTTGATATATAGAAGGAGAGAGCGATAAATAATCTATCTAATCTAAATCACTTTATCCATGGAGGGAATATAAATGAACCTAATCCCGTATTATCTAAACAAATTAATTGAGTTCATTCTCTATTTTCTACACTTGCTATTCTCTGCTTTCTAGTTTTTACCTCTGTTTTACTATGCATAATCACCATTTTATACTTTATATTTTTATTTTATTAATAAATATATTTTTCCATCAAAATAAAATAATAGATTTTTTAATATCAAATAACAATGATGATAATATTATGATATTTTAAATTTATTAGAGAGAAAATTGGTTAGTTAAATATGTGTCAATTAATTATCTATGGATGAAAAAGATATAAGTTCAAATATAGATAAGGAAAAATAGATAAAAGAATTTATCTATTCTAGATAAATCAGTTTAGCGGTAGAATCGTATTCCGATAAACTAGCCTAATTAAACACATCATCTGTAAACAATATAATAATCGAGTTTCTTCTTTGCTCTCTACACTTGTTATTATCTTCATCAATGGCCTATTTCGATACACTTTCTCTTTCCCTTACCGCTATGTGTGTTGCATTTTCAGCAGCCTTAGGGCCATTTTTCTTTGTAATGTTATTAATCTTTCTTGCTTTCACTACAATGGATCACACAACGCCAGGTTTTTTCATTGTTGTGGCTTGCATATTGGCTTTGTTTTTCTGGTATTACCTTAACATGATTATAACCAAGAGAAAGGAATCTGAAAGCATGAGAAGTGAGAGTGAGAATGAGAATGAAAATGAGAGTTCTAGGCCTCACATTGTGATGGGAACATTAATAGGTGAAAGGCCACGACAACATTCACCAGAAGTTTCCTTTGCCCCAAGAGCACATATTGCTAGGTTGGCCATGAGATTGCCACCTGTTAAAAGCTTTCGTGAGGATAAAACAACTTGTGATGAATCTCAACGTGATTGTCCTATTTGCATGGAAGAATTCAAGGATGGAGAATTGATTCAACCTTTTGGAGTGTGTGCCCATGAATTTCATTCCTCATGTGTTAACTCTTGGTTACTAGGTGGAAAAACTACTTGTCCTGTTTGTCGCAAGGAACTGTCAATGCTTTATCCACTGTGAATTCATATCATTTACTGTAACTTTTCATGTATTTAATTATCATGTTCATGCAGACTTTTTTTTTTTATATAAAGTCTGTGTATGTATTTAATTTGGAAAGATGAATTCATGTATATGTTTAGATGGATTTTCCCAAGTTTTAGAATGTGTTTTACGTTTCTCTATTTTTGTAAGTTCATATGTTTTATAATAGTATAACTTGAGAGTGTCTTTAATCAATGAAATTAATCTAAATGATAAACATTTTGATATTAAACGAGGTTTGAATTAAAGAACTATATATAAAAAACTCTTACTAGAAATCTCATATTTCATATCGAGACACAACCTATAAAATTATTCTAAAATGAGATACATATAGGTAAAATAAGAGCATGGTGCTTTAAATTATAATACCAAAAAAAAAGTTCAAGTCCAGTAAATAGATGTAAATGAGTAGTTAAATAACAATTCAAAGGATAAAGGTAAAGTAAAAAGGTAAACGGAAATTACGCCATAGTTTTAGTATACAGATTTCGTCAAACCTTATATATGTGTTTTTTTTATCCTTATGCATACCAAACAAAAAGGAAAAAACGTAGAATCTTTCCAGATGCTATCGAATCGTCTGCTAAGGGAGCACAAATACAAGTTGTACAGAGAGATCATGCTATCGCTCTAGCTATTTTAAGGTGTGGAAGTAGATTCTCCGACCTCCAAGCTTTTCATGAGTTTCAATGATAAGAGGAATTTCAGATGAGTAAGGGATTTCAAGAAAACCCTTGACTATCATTATGGAAATTTCTTAACCTTTATTTAGTATTTGGTAATTCGCTTATCAAAAGAAAGATAAACATTTCTTGGATTAAGTAAAAAGATAAACACTTCTTGATTTAAGTAAAAAGATAAAAAAAAATTTTATAAATCATTGAAAAATTGGAGTAAAAGATATAAAAAATTAATTTTTAGACTCATTAACAAAACAAGTGGTGTAAAAATATTAAAAAAACATAATTATACCCTCCATTTTAATAAAATCTCTCACATATTTCTTTTGTTTTTATTTAAAAGACAATCTAGACGAAAGTACATATATTAAGAAAATATGTTAATAAACTATTTTTTTATAAAAACATATTGTAACATTTTAATTTTATACTTATTTAAATTTAAATTTTATTTTAATTTTAATAATAACATTTTTAAAATAAAAATAAATATAAAAAATTATTAAATATTTATAGGTACATGGAATTTATTTTATAAAATAGGACAAGTCAAAGATAAACATGAGGGAGTACAAAATAAAATAATTTTACTCCTGGGTCCCTGTGGGATCAATTGGATAGCAATTAATACAAAGGCTACAATGAGAGAGAAACAATTCAATAGCGTTTTGGTAAGATATAAGAAAAGTATTGAATTTCAAATCTGAAAAGAATATGGAAGCTATACAAATACAAAGTTATTATGAATATTTAATACAATGGTGGATGTCCATTGTACTTGATTATTGCCTATAAAAGGACTCCATGGCAATACAAGAAGGACATACTTAGCAACTTCAATTCTTCAATCTTCTTCAATCTCTCTCTGATTCTTCTCCTCTCTTTTCTTATTCATTTTCTTTTATAATTTTAGTTTATTTTATAACACGTTATCAGCATGAGGTTCTGACCAACTAAGATCTAAGGTAACATAGAATTTTAATTTCTTTTCATAATTTTATTTCAATTTATATTATATGTATATATATATATATTATAATAAGTTCCCGAAGAACTTATATTCCACACATCCCAGCAGGATGTATAAAATATTAATAAGTTCCTAAAGAACTTATATTTCGAACATCCCTATAGGATTTAAAAGAATTTCCGAAGAACTACAATAAAAAAATAATAATACATATAATGCGCACTGTAGTATACTTTTGGACCTGATTGCACATTGCACTAATTGCACAAATGTTGAATTATTTTAATATTTTATTTACTACTTGCTTGTATAATTGAAACAATTGGACTTGATTGCACTAATTCACATTTCTGCTTCATGTGTTATGCTTTCATTTTACGTTGCTTTATCCAGGGTTTTATCCAATCCTTTCCATTACTTTCATGTTGCTTTCATTTTACCACTTTATATTATTATTTCTTATTTTATATTATTGTTAGTGCACCATTTTATATTATTATTTCTTATTTTATATTATTATGCTAGTGCTCATGCTGATCCATTACTCTAATGCACTTTACGCTTACCAATGATTTACAATTTACCATTATCAAATGATTAACTTCATAATAAATATATATAATATATTTTATATAAATAAATGAGTCAATAAATAATATAACATTAATAAGGATTCAAACCCAGAACTTATAACATGATAAGTTATTACTCTACCATTAGATCACTAATATTTGAATGATATTTTATGAAAATTTTAAATTTTCATTACCGGATAATTGATATGAAATTTTATTTAAGTTGATTTATAAATTACTTTATCTATCTTTAAAAAAACAATATTACTCTTATAAGAAAATAAGATATAATATAAATATTTATAATCATTATTGACTTGTTATGATTATTGTTATTACCATCATAATAATAATTATAGTTATTATATTTATTGAAGTATTATCTAAATATTATTTGTAATTTCTTGTATAGAAATAACTATGTCGAATATTACCAACCTTGAGTTTGCGGCTCTTAACATCAGTGGAAAAAATTATCTATCATGGACATTAGATGCTAAGATCCATTTAGATGCAAAAGGTCTTGGAGACATGATTAAAAATGAAAATAATGCATCTAGTCAACATAAAGCTAAAGCCATGATATTTTTACGCCACCATATCCATAAAAGGTTAAAAAATGAATACTTAACAGTTAAAGACTCTCTTGTTCTGTGGAATAATTTAAAAGAGAGATATGACCATCAAAAAGATATAATTCTTCCAAAAGCCCGTTATGAATGGATGCATTTGCGCTTTCAAGATTTTAAAACTGTAAATGAATATAATTCTGCTCTATTTAGAATTACTTCAAAGTTGGAGTTATGTGGAGAAAAGATCACTGAAAGTGATATGTTAGAGAAAATATTCTCCATTTTTCATGCATCCAGTATGCTCCTACAGCAGCAATATCGCCAAAAGGGCTTTACAAAATATTCTGAATTAATTACTTGTCTCCTTGTGGCTGAGCAAAATAATGAATTGCTTATGCAAAAATCATGAATCTCGTCCAACTGGAACTACTCCATTACCAGAAGTGAATGTAGCAACACACGATCATAATACTCATGGTCGTGGTCGTGGCTGTAGCCGCGGTCATGGACGAGGTAATGCTCGGGGACATGGTATTGGTCGTGGATATGGTTATGGCCGTGGTCATGGTCGAAATGATAAGAGATCATCATTCACATGGAAAAATAAAGAACATATGAAAAAAGAGACAGGTGCTCAAAATAGCGAACAAACTAAAAATATCTGCTATTGTTGTGGTAGCAAAGGACACTGGTCTCGAGTTTGTCGCACACCAAAGCATCTCGTAGATCTATACCAAAAATCCCTTAAAAATAAAGGGAAAATAATAGAGACAAATTTTACTGGTATAGATGATGATTTCTCTGATTTTAGTGTTGATGATTTTCTTACTCTTCCTGAAGAAGAAATTGACCACTCGGTTGGGGAAGGGAGTGCCCCTAAATAAATTGTTTTATGTTTCATGTAATGTATTTTGTTATAAATTTAGTCATTATCAATAAAATTTTATGTTAAATATTTATTGTTGTTAATTATATTTTCACTTATTTTTATTTATTATTTGAAGAATGAATGCTCATGTGAATGATGAAGATATATGTCTCGCAGACAGTGCAACAACTCATACTATTCTCAAGAATGAGAAATATTTTTACCATATAGTAAAAAAGAAAGCAAATGTTAATACTATATCTGGTAGTATAAATATAATTGAAGGCTCCGGCAGAGCTAGTATTTTGTTACCTGGAGGAACAAAATTGCACATTGAAAGTGTATTATATTCTACAAAGTCTCAAAGAAATTTATTGAGTTTTAAGGATATCCGCAGAAATGGATACCATATTGAGACCACAAATGAAGAAAATGATGAATATCTTTACATAACAAAGTTAATCTCTGATAAGAAATGTATATTGGAAAAATTGCCTTCATTTTCCTCCGGTTTGTACTATACATATATTAGTACAATTGAAACAAATGCCATAGTAAACCAGAAGTTTACAAATAAGAATAACTTTGTTATCTGGCATGAACGATTAGGCCATCCTGGAACAATAATGATGCGAAAAATAGTTGAGAATTCAAATGGTCATTGCTTGTCCAGCAGACAAATTCTCCAAACTAATAATTTCTCATGTGCTGCTTGCTCTCAAGGGAAATTAATTACTCGACCATCACCAATGAAAATTGGAAGTGAATCACTCACATTTTTAGAGCGTATACAAGGTGATATTTGTGGGCCAATACACCTTTCATGTGGACCATTTAGATATTTTATGGTTTTAATTGATGCATCAACTAGATGGTCACATGTTTGCTTATTGTCAACTCGTAACCAGGCGTTTGCGAGATTACTAGCTCAATTAATTCATTTAAGAGCTCATTTTCCTGATTATCCAATTAAGAAAATACGCCTTGATAACGCTGGTGAATTCACATCTCAATCATTTAATGATTATTGTACGTCAATTGGAATTGATGTTGAACATCATGTAGCACATGTTCATACACAAAATGGACTTGCTGAATCATTGATTAAACGTTTGAAATTGATTGCGAGACCATTATTAATGAGATCAAAACTCCCAATTTCAACTTGGGGACATGCAATCTTGCATGCAGCAGCACTAATTCGCATCAGGCCTATAAGTTATCATGAATATTCCCCTTTACAATTGGTTCATGGTAAAGAACCAAATATTTCCCATCTAAGAATCTTTAGAAGTGCGGTATATGTTCCTATCTCTCCTCCGCAATGCACTAAGATGGGACCTCAAAGAAGGTTGGGAATATATGTTGGATATGAAAGTCTATCCATAATAAAATATCTTGAACCTTTAACAGGTGATTTATTTACAGCTTGTTTTGCTAATTGTTATTTTGATGAATTTGTTTTCCCACCATTAGGGGGAGAAAATAAACAGTTGGATAAAAGGATTAGCTGGTGTGACGTCCTACGTCATTTTACATTTATCCTTATTATTTTAATGAATTTTCACAAGAAAATTTTTTTTTCGCATTTAATAATAATTAATTAGATCCTAGTTTAAAATAACATTTATTTTCGCTAACATGTTCAAAGAACATAATCTCTTTTACTCAAATAGCGTAATCGGATATCCCTTTGCTTAATCAAGGCTTGAAAGGACTGAAAATAGTTAATTACAATGTCCTAATCGATTACCAAGCAAAGAGTAATCGATTACCAGCTTCTTGGAATGGTTCATTGGATCAGGGGCAGTACTTAATCGATTATATCAGTGACCTAATCGATTACCATGGTTCTGTTGGGTTCACAATCGATTACAGAACCTTGGCTAATCGATTACAAGGTTTCTGTTGGACACGTAATCGATTACTTTACTACCCATAATCGATTAGTAAGCTGCTGGAACTCATATAATGTATCAGGTGCGTCCTATAATCGATTACACCTCAGGGCATAATCGATTACAAGGGTCCTAGGTGACCCGTAATCGATTACCCACTGATGTCTAATCGATTATATTACAGACAGAGGCCTTGTAATCGATTACACCTTAAAGGATAATCGATTACACCCTGTCATTATGCAGAAATTATGCAGATTTTGCACCCAAAATAAACTTCTTGACTACCAAAGATCATGTAAATGATGTCGGAATGCCACCAAATTTTAACTCAAGCCAAAACACATTAATTGTGACGTGTGACAGCTGACCGCACTCAAAAATTCCTAAAAATGAGCGATTTATGCGCCTAAATGCGTTTATCCCATTTGAAGGCATTTTAGGGTAGTCAATGAGTCCATTTTTGGTAAAATGGATCCATTCCATTCTTCACAAACCAGAATTAACATATTTAAGCTATTGCATTCCTTTCATTACATCAAAACCACATAAATCATCATTTGACTATGCTAGTTCCTAGCTCATGCATAAAACAACTATCCAAAATCTCAAAACACACATCCTAAGGAGCTATAATTCACAACTCCTAACATCCATTCTTCACCAAATAAGCAAGACCTGCCCATAAACATATATGTCTAATTCATGAAGCTTATCATGAATTCCCTTTCTCATCACCAACATGCAATCTCCATCTATTACTTATTACAAACCTTCATAACCACATTGATCACATCTAAATTAGTCTAGCACACATGGAAAACATATATTAGCATAACGCATATAAAGCACAACACACACATCCTTCAATTCATAATTCTCTGCACTCCTTGGCATCAATTCTCCGTTTGGCGCACCTCCGGGGCTTCAACCTCTTCCCTGTCACTGGTTACTAAAATTAAAGAAACAACAGCAAGGGTGAGTGTTTGGTATCATGATTAATATAGAATGGCAATTCAATAACAAAATATATATTCACTATATTTTAGTTTGTACCATTTATCTTACCTCTTGTCCTCAATCTCCATTTACCAATCAAAATTTGATTCCAATCCCTTTATCCCCAATTTGCCAATCACAATCAACAATTATCATGAAACACATTCATATCATCATACAATGCTAACAATGCGTCAAATAACACAACTGACTCTCATATTAAATCGACGCCTAGTATCCAGATACTAAAAGGATCGGCCTTCAGCTGGGGGTCCTACTTGACACCCCGTGAACCCTGCTTGGTCCACTGAGTCCCACTTGACTCTCCACCTCAACCACTGGGTCCTACTTGACCATTGGGTAGCTCAACTAGGCATAAACACCACGGGAGCCAGAAACGAGGGGCTGCACATACCGTCGGCCGTCCCACACCATATAATCATACATATACATCACATTCTTCATATCACACATCAAGTGGCCATCAATAATAAAGCATACTCATCAAATGGGTGACCTACTTGTCAAGCCCGCCATCACAAGGCCACTATACTCATCAAGTCATCATAAGGCAAAGCACTTTCATCTCAAAATATCATAAACTAATTATGCTTCAAATTTACACATACATACATACATATACAAATACCATTCAATATCTATTCTCATTATCCTAATATTTAATCGAATAATTCAATTTCTTTTATATACCTATTCTAATTAATTACGACCTGAACACCCCCCTTACCTAACTTCCGAGCTCCGACGATTCGTTCTTGATGTAATTAGCGCCCTTTCTACGCTATATCCAGCGTCCTACTTCCGAAATCAATATTCGTTTCACCGTTTGATCCTTCGACGTCTGTTCCGCTACCTACGGAAGTTGAAACACAAAACCCATCAATGTTAAACCACCCTCATTGCTCTAAGGACCATTTTCGAGCTCCCATGCACTAGAGGAGTAGGAAATCGAAGCTCCCACCTCCATGCATGGCCATTGTCTAGAGAGAGAAAATGAAAAGGGGAAGATAACTCAATTTTAACGGGTCCATTGAACTCACCTCGAAGCCACGATCTCGAAAACGTGATTAATTTGAAGTTTCGACGCAAGATGGAGCTTCCCTTGAAGCATGCAAATCACAGCTATGGTGAGAAGAAGAATAGGAAGAAGGCTCGCGTGGAGAAGATGAAGGAGGAGAGTGAATTTTTATTATTTAAGACCTAGGGGCAAAATGGTCTTTTCCCCTTTTTCTTTTATATTTTCTTTAAAAGTTTTAATTAAACTTTTACCTTTTACCCCCATTGGTAACTTCTAAATTTACCTCTTCTTTATTTACTCCTCATCTAATCTTTGGTAATTAATCAATCAAGTAAATTTATTTATTTCTATAATATTTAATTATTTATAATTGCATTTGCAATAATAAAAATCCCTAAAATATCCAATAAATCTCTAGAATAATTATTAATATTTTCTGGTAATCAAAATTTTTCTAAAATGTTAGGGATGTTACATCCACCCCACCCTAAAAAGGGATTTCGTCCCCGAAATCAACGTACCTTATCTGAAAAGATCGGGGTACAATCGTCTCATGTCCGCCTCCAACTCCCATGTATAGGCTATCCTATTTAGATTTTGCCACTTCACTTTTACCAACGGTACTTCCTTATTTCTTAACCGCTTAGTCTGATATTGTTCAATACAGATAGGTGCCACTTCCACCGTCAAGTCCTCTTTTAACTCAATAGAATCTGCCGGCACAATCATTGAGTCACAAGGAATGTACGCTCGAAGTTGTGACACATGAAATACATTGTGGATGTTAGTCAACGATTGGGGAAGATCCAATCGGTAAGCGACATCACCAATCCTTTCCATAATCTGATATGGTCCAATATATCTCGGATTAAGCTTATAACTCTTCAGTATCCGACCTACACCTTTGGTAGGTGAAACCCTCAAAAATACCCAATCTCCCACCAGAAACTCAAGTGGCCTATGACGATTGTCATAGTAACTCTTCTGACGGTCTTGTGTGTAACACCCTCTGTTACACCTTAATAAATTCTAGAAAAACTCGTAATTTTTTTTAAGGATATGATTGTTAAAAAGAAACTATCGGAATAAATTATATACATTATTTCTGAAATACCTCACAAATATTATTAAAACTTTATAAAGTATATGTACATTCATCCGAAGAAAACAAACATTAAACATTATAAGAAAGAGAGAAAACTCCATGGCCCAGAAGCAGTTACTTATTAACATTATTTATTCATTGGACCACGGTATTCATACCGAGCTCCCTTTCTAGAACGTGCTATATTTGCTGCCGATATTCTTCGATCCTTCCCTCTGAATCATCAATATAAAACATGTGAAACAAAAACACGGAGAAAGGAGTAAGAAACAGAATATAATATTCTCGATTAAGACATAAACAACAAAGGGTTTTCACAAACCAATACATAATAATATCAATCACAATCACATACACAATCAATTATGAATGCATGAATGTTATGCAATATCTTCATCATAACTTACCTATATATGTGGGCCCTTAAATTTTAATTTGCACTGGGCCAACCAGGAGTTTACACTGTTCCATAAGTCCGGATAATAATAATATGAACAGCTCAACTGGCATGGAAACACTTAGAGACTAGTCAGATTGAGAAAGTTTTTATTGTGAAAGTACCCGACACTAGGGAGCTACCCTAGGTCCCCTGAAGCACCCTTTCACACCCTCTCATCCCAAGGCTCGTAATTAAGCCTCCTCTAATGTATCCTCGGTTTCTATAATCCGTCCCCAGACAATATTATTTCATTTCACTTTAATGATTCATGATGCATGAACTACTCGCATATTGAGTTGGTTAAGGCTTTTAGAAACTCAATCATTATATCCCTTAAAGGTTTACAATATCATTTCAATAAACTGTATATTTTCTCAATTCTCTGAATTTTTGTCCCACAGAAATAAATTTGGTACAGTTTTCAAATCTCACTGAAATTGAGTTTCTAAGCCTTAAATATCTAAAAACTTTATCATATAAAACTTTACATAATCTTTCTCAAATTAAATCTTAACAAAATCAAATTTAGGAATCTCAATTATTTCTAAATATCTTTAGTTATTAAGTTGGAAAAAATAAAATAATTTTCTTTTAAAAAATTTTATTTTATTAAAAGAGAATAATTATTAACCAAAAATACTTAACATTACAAAATTTTTCTTTAACTCAAGATTTAATTAAATAAATTCTCATAAAATGTTTTCTTTCTAAAATAAATACTAATTTTTTTTATTCTAAATATTGAAAATAAAGTTAATAAAAATAATTTCTAAGAAGGAATAAAAGATAATAAAATTTAAAGAGTAATGTAAGAAATTCTTACTGAATTTTAGCTTTCCGTCATGCTCGCTATATGCTCAAACTCCATATTACAATATCATCAATCAAAATCAAGCAATATCAATCATAACTAAATATCATCAATCAATCAATCATAATCAAATCATAATCAAATCAATTAAATATCATTAATACATATCATAATACAAAATTTAATGATTATTAATATAGTCAATTTGAGTCATTTTGGTCAATTCCTCGCATAGGTATATGTAAGTCCATATAATCCAGTCCTTGCATAGGTATAGTTCAGTCCGTATGGGTCATAATGGTCCAAGTCCTTGCATAGGTATAGTCCAGTCCATATAGGTCATAATGGTCCAAGTCCTTGCATAGGTATGTTAGAGTTATATATTTAATTTAAAATTTATTAAAATTGTTAAGTTAAAAAGTTAATATTTTAAAATAATAATATTATTAAATTTAAAAGGAGTAGGGGACTCCTCCCATTATTCTTATGTCTTTTCATATTATACTCTTATCTCACTCCCCCATACCTTGAATTGTTACCCAAAATGGATTTGCTTTGCGCCTCCGATTTCTAGAAATATTAATACCAATCTTATTTCAGTATAAGTATAAGACGAAGATTAAGATTACTACTTAAAACAGAAATGATAAATTTTGAATTGAGAAAACGTGAATAGTAACAGTAAATAGTAAATCGTGAATAGTAACAGTAAATAGTAAAACGTGAATAGTAATAGTAAATAGTAAAACGTGAATAGTAACAGTAAATAGTAAATCGTGAATAGTAACAGTAAATAGTAAATCGTGAATAGTAACAGTAAATAGTAATAGTAAATAGTAATTTACTATTTGAATAGTAATTTACTATTGAAATAATAATTTACTATTGAAATAGTGTTTACTATGCAGAATAGTAACTTAAAATAATATTATTTCCAGTATAATAACAGATTTCTAAAAACGATATAAAAATAACCCAAAAAATATAAAAGAGAAGTATTCTTACCTTAGGATTTTGGCAGAACCTTCTCTCCAAAAACTTTTCTTCTCTCTCTCACTTCCACCACTATCTCACTAGCACTACTATATTAAGAAAACTTAATCTGAAATTGTGAATTCTAAAGAAGAAATCCTTCGGTATTTATAGGAAAAAAATTTACTATGCATTCTATTATTTTAATATAAAAGTACTATGCATTTTTGAATTTTTTATTCTAGGTTACTGTGCATCTTTTGAAAATTTCATGCATACACAGTGATTTGCATAGTAATTGTTGACAAAATTATTAAGTCAAATAGTAACCCTTCACTCGGTATATTTTAAATATTCAAAATGAGTCCTTTTTGAAATTTAGCGATATTATATCAGTCCTCACTAATTTTATAATAAGTAATATAAAGCTAAAATTTTAAAAATCTAAAATTTTCTGTTAATAAAAATTTATTGATACGTTTCCAATTTTTTAACGATTGGAAAAAATCAAGATTTTTCTCAAACCGATAATTTTTAGATAAGTCTACTTGAAACGGATTTTAGAAAATTTTCTTATAATTTAAATTCACTTTCTTATAAATATTTTTAATTTAAGTCACTTATATGAATTTAAAATTATTTTTAAAAAATATTATTTTATTAAAAAAATTCCAAAATTCCAAAAAATCATAAATAATACGTAGGTTAAAAAGTTCTAAAGAACCATAATTTAATTCCTTCAAAATTTTAAAATAAAAATAGGGGTGTTACATTGTGCAATTTTCATCTTTTCACGAATCATTATCACCTGATCATTCATTTCCTGAATTAACTCAGGCCCCAAATGGATTGCATCTCTGTCTTCATTCCAGCATAAAGGCGTACGACACCGTCTTCCGTATAAAGCTTCATAAGGGGCTATTCCAATGCTACTGTGGTAATTGTTATTATAAGCAAATTCCACTAATGGTAGGTATCTCTCCCATGAACCACCTTGCTCCAATACACAAACTCTAAGCATGTCTTCCAAGGTCTGGATTGTACGCTCAGACTGGCCATCAGTCTGGGGATGATAAGCAAAACTCAACCTCAATTCAGTACCCAATTCCTGTTGTAGACTTCTCCAGAATCTGGAAGTAAACCGAGGATCACGATCTGAAATAATACTCACAGGTATACCATGTAATCTTACAATTTCTGCAACGTATAATCTAACCAACCAGTCCAATGACCATTTCATATTCATAGCTAAGAAGTGAGCACTCTTTGTCAGCCTATCCACAATTACCCATATTGCATTACAACTAGAGCGGGTACGGGGTAACCCGGATACGAAATCCATAGTAATGCTTTCCCATTTCCACATTGGAATCTCCGGAGGTTGAAGTAGTCCTGGGGGTCTCTGGTGTTCGACCTTACACTTCTGACATACCACGCAAGATCTTACATACTCTATGATCACTTGTTTCATACCTGGCCACCATAACTCTCTCTTCAAATCATGGTACATTTTTGTAACACCAGGATGAATGCTAAAAGAACTTTTATGGGCTTCAGCTAACACGGTGACGTGAATATTTTTACAGTCGTTATTCCGTCAAATTAGTACATTAAAATTAATTAATGTAGTACTAGGGTGTCAACCTAGGTCGTTCTCTCACGGATCAACACAAAAATTTTAAAATCAAGTCTTAAACTAATTTTTTACAATTAAAAATAAAAACTCAACAACTAAAATTTTTACAAACATAAGTTCAACAAACATAAAATTGGGGGGGGGGTTTGATTGGTTTTGTTGTGACAATTAAAACTAAAACAAAGTAATTATAGGATTTAAAACAATAAATAACAAGCGATTGATTTTCTTGGAATATTGTAAATAAATTTATCCTTGGTTCACTAAAGATAATTTGTATACTTTCATTACTGTTGATTTCTTAGCTCAATTTGAATTAATCAACTAAGCGTCTTTTTCAATTCATAATTCCTTTACTTTCATTTAAAAATGAATATTTTAATCAAGCATCCTAATTAAGCAAAAGGAGTCAAGATCGTAAAATTTAGGAATTATTGAGCATATATAAGAACATCGCCTATATACATAATCTATTCTCAAATTATGGAATTAAGCAAACCATAATTATTAAAAGTGATTATGAAAATATTCATTAAGCATGCATATTTCCTTAATCCATTTTAATTTAAAATCTTATTTTATTCCATTTGAATAATTAAACCGATTAAGCATACAAATTTAATTAAACAGAATGGAATTAAATAAGCAGAGTAAGATTATGAAGAAATAACAATAATACAAGCATACTATATTAAAAACAAGAACCTCAAAATTATATTACAATATTTTCCAAGAAAATCAATCTAGGGGTTTTAGCCCTCCATAATTAAAATAAACTAAAAATAAGAAAGACCTAACCCGGAATGGAAGAATTCCTCCAGAAGCCTTCCTCTAATGCTTAAAAGAAAGAAAAGGAACTAAGAGAGAAGTGTGAAGTGAAGTGTCTGAAGATGATTTCTGAAGCCTCTCGTTCTTCTCTATTTATAGGCAAATGAAAGGAGAAGCCAGCTAAGGAAAACGCGTTGCAAGTGGAAACTTTCGGTGCAGATGATTTCCAGCTGTTTCCAAGTTGTTTCCAAGTTGCATTTTGTTGTTTCCAATGATTCGGCGCATGATTTCACTGATGAATCGATTCCTCCAGTTCATTTTTACGTAAAATACAGCTCATGAATCGATTCCTAGCAAGGGGAATCGATTCCTAGGCTCATGAATCGATTCCTATAGGTTGGGAATCGATTCCCAGGTGAAAAACATCAAATGAATCGATTCATGTAGGCTGGGAATCGATTCCCAAGTGCATGAATCGATTCCCATGGGCTGATTTGGTGTAGGAATCGATTCCCATCCTATTAGTGCGGTTCATGTTACAACCGCACTAATAGATAACGCACTAATAGCCAATTTTCATGCTTTTGTAGCTTTCTTTTCACCGGGGCTTGTTCTTCTTGTTTCTTTATCATTTGATGGTCATTTTTCTCTTGTTATTGACCCTTGGATTATCTTTGTACTTGTTCCTTAATTTTATTAATTTCTGCAAAATAAAATACCCAAGTAAACAAGAGAAAACTAATATTTATTAAAAATTAATCCTTAATTCATTTTAAAATCAAATATTAAATAAAGCTCATATGATGAAAATGTGTTAAAATGCAATATATTAGACAATAAGTGATGGCAAATTATACACATTTAAAGTGAAGAACTAAAGATAAATCATGCATCATCAAATACTCCCACACTTATTCTTTTGCACTCCCGGGCAAAATTAGAATAAAAACAAGTATCACAGTTTATTGAAAACATCAAGTTAAAAAATAGTAAACACACAAAACTAGCATGTTCAATATGAAATCTTTAGGAATATACAGAGAAACAAGAGTTATTCATCATGCAAGATACAGAGCATCAAGATATGTATAAAAATCATTCAAACACTTAGGCATGTGAAAATTAAATTAAACTGGAAAGAAGATCATAAGTGACAGAATCTCACAAGACATACTTTCAACTCTCAAGTGTTTTGGGTTTGTGTATACACTCAAAATATTTCCTAAAAACAGACAGTCCCATAAATTTGGCAAATTTCTCAATTCCACAATCAACACAAATGCATGTATAGATCAACAGGGCTTTCCATGGTTGTAATGTGGCCAAGGTTAAAATGAGTGGTAAAATTTTGGAATTTGTGGCAAGTACCAAAAAGAATAAGGAGCAAATAATTTAACTGGCAAACAGTGAGGGTAAAACATTTATTGTTCCAATTTCTTTTGGTCGCAATCATCAAAATATTATTTATTTATTTTTTTTATTTTTTTTCATTCATCATCATTTTTTTTATACTATTGCTTAACAATTGAAACAAGAGTTGCGACTCCTTTTTGCACATCCCCATTCTTAATTGAATGCCTGTTTTTGACTTGATTCTAGAGCTCCAAAATATTCCTTAAGGTAGGTATATTTTTGGTTTTTTTTTTCATGGCTTATTTGAGCTGCAACAAAGAAATGGTTAAATAGGCTCAAAGGGGCTAACAAAGGATGATTTATTCATGTTAGGCTTATATGGCTTAGTGGCTCAATTGAACAAAATGCCTGTGTCATTTCAAATACATTCACATGAGTTTCAAGTATCAGTAAGATATAAGACAAACATTGAGATGTAAGCATTCAGGAATACATCACTCATGAAAGAATTAAGATGGTTTAATGTGTTCCATCAAATTTTAAGGCTCAAAAATCTCATAAGGCATAATTCAATCATATATGATCATCTCTCAATTATCATGTCATTCTCAACATACCAAAAATGTTTGAGTTCAAATTATAACATATCATTAAACTCATATCAGACATGAAAGAATTTACTTGTTACTCATGCATATCTTAAAATTCCAATAAAACATGCCTTTTTAAAACAAAAACACACAAAATCTTTTATTTTATTTTATTATTTATTTATTTTTTAATTTTTTTTAATCACACAAAATTTAATCACACAAAAAACACACACAATAACACATAAATGATCCCACCCCCACACTTAAATCATACATTGTCCTCAATGTAAGACAGAGCATACAAAATAGACAATATAATGAAAAAGTAAAGAGATGGGTAAGAAAAAACTCCCTCAAGGGGGATCAAGAAGTGGTTCCCCCAAAGCATGTTCCTCCATTGTAACATCCACAAGTGAAGGATTTTCATGAAATGGCTTCAAACGTTGTCCATTAACCTTGAAGCTTTTGTTGGAGTTTTCACTTTTTATTTCCACAGCTCCATGGGGAAATACATTAGTAACAATGAAAGGTCCTTCCCATTTGGAGCGTAATTTTCTGGCCATCAGTTTCAATCGGGAATTAAACAGTAGCACTTTCTGTCCTGCAGTAAAGTCCTTTCTAGCTATTAAGCTATCATGGAATTTCTTTGTTTTCTCCTTATAGAACCTCGAGTTCTCATAAGCTGCCAAACGGATCTCATCAAGCTCATTCAGTTGTAATTTTCTTTCGTCACCTGCTTGATCAAGTGCTAAGTTGCAAGCTTTTACAGCCCAATAAGCACGATGCTCAATCTCCACTGGAAGATGACATGTTTTACCAAAAACAATTCTATAGGGAGACATTCCTATAGGTGCCTTAAAAGCTGTTCTATGTGCCCAAAGAGCATCATCCAATTTCCTGCTCCAATCCTTTTTGTTAGGCTGTACTATCTTCTCCAGGATTCTTTTGATTTCTCTGTTAGAGACTTCTGCTTGTCCATTGGTTTGGGGGTGATATGGAGTAGAGACTCTATGAACAACTCCATACTTCCTGAGCATAGCTTGCATGGTCCTGTTGCAGAAATGTGTTCCTTGATCACTAATGATTACTCTCGGAATGCCAAACCTGCAAAGGATTTGAGATCTAACAAAATCCACAACAACTCGAGCATCATTAGTTCTGGTGGCTTTAGCTTCCACCCATTTAGAAACATAATCAACAGCCAATAAAATGTAAGTAAAACCAAAGGATGGAGGAAATGGACCCATAAAATCAATGCCCCAAACATCAAATACTTCACAAAACAACATTGGTTACTGAGGCATCTGTTGTCTCCATGTGGTAGCATTACTAGCTCTTTGGCATTTATCACAGGTGTTACAAATTCTCCATGCATCCTTAAAAATTGTGGGCCAATATAAACCAGAATCCAACACTTTTCTTGCTGTTCTTTATGGACCAAAATGTCCACCAACTGGTGAAGCATGGCAGAATCGAAGAACTGATTCTATTTCATGATCGGGAATGCATCTTCGAATCACCTGATCATTACACAATTTCCACAAATACAGGTCATCCCAAATATAATACTTTGCATCACTTTTTAATTTTGAAATTTGGTTTCTGGATGCACATGGTGGAAAAATAGAAGCAACAAGATAATTTACAATGTTAGCAAACCAAGGTGAATCAAAAGAGTTAGAAATACTCATGAGGTGTTCATCGGGAAAATGGTCCCGAATAGGTGCTAAATCAGGAGCATTCTCAATTCTGCTTAAATGGTCTGCCACAAGGTTTTGTGTTCCACTTCTGTCACGAATTTCCAAGTCAAACTCTTGGAGCAAAAGCATCCAACGAATTAATCTTGGCTTGGACTCACCTTTCTTCAACAAGTACTTCAGAGCTGCATGGTCAGTAAAGACAACTACTCGAGAACCGAGTAGGTAAGATCTAAACTTATCTAATGCAAAAACAATGGCCAAGAGCTCTTTTTCAGTGGTAGTGTAATTTTCCTGAGCAGCATCTAAAGTTTTAGATGCATAGTAGATGACCCTAGGCTGCTTGTCAATCTTTTGACCAAGGACGGCTCCCAATGCATAATTAGAGGCATCACACATCAACTCAAATGGAGCTGTCCAAACAGGTGCTTGGATTATTGGGGTTGTTGTCAATGCTTGCTTGAGGCAATTAAAAGCCTCCTTACACTTTTCATCAAATTCAAATGCCACATCCTTTTGAAGCAGACTGGATAGTGGCCTAGCCTTCTTGCTGAAATCTTTTATGAATCTTCTGTAGAATCCTGCATGGCCAAGAAAAGAACGAACCTCTCGAACACAAGAGGGGTAAGGCAAATGTGATATAACTTCTACCTTAGCAGGATCTACCTCAATTCCTTTTTCAGAGATTACATGCCCTAAAACTATTCCTTGTTTTACCATAAAATGACATTTCTCATAGTTCAAGACAAGGTTAGTTTCAATACATCTGTTTAAAACTTTATCAAGACTATCAAGGCATGCATTAAATGAAGATCCATAGACAGTAAAATCATCCATAAACACCTCTATGCAATTTTCAATGAAATCATGAAAAATACTTATCATGCATCTTTGAAAAGTTCCAGGAGCATTGCATAGGCCAAATGGCATTCTCCTATAAGCAAATGTGCCAAAGGGACAGGTGAATGTGGTCTTATCTTGATCCTCAGGTGCAATGTGAATCTGAAAATATCAAGAGAATCCATCAAGAAAACAGTAGTGAGACTTACCTGCGAGACGCTCAAGCATTTGGTCAATGAAGGGTAAAGGGAAATGGTCCTTCTTTGTTGCCTGGTTAAGTCTCCTGTAGTCAATACAGACTCTCCAACTATTCTGCACTCTAGTTGGGATCAATTCATCCTTTTCATTTTTCACAACTGTGATCCCTGTTTTCTTAGGAACCACTTGAATTGGACTCACCCATTGGCTATCAGAGATAGGATAAATAATTCCTGCTTGTAGAAGCTTGGTGATCTCCTTCTTAACCACATCAAGGATTACAGGGTTGAGTCTCCTCTGGGGCTGTCTTACTGCTTTAGTATTTTCCTCCAGAAATATTCTATGCATGCACATGGATGGACTAATTCCAGGAATGTCTGCCAATGTCCATCCTATAGCCTTCTTATGTCTTTTTAATACCTGCAACAATTTTTCTTCTTGATTTTCATCAAGAGAAGTGGAAATTATCACCGGGAGTTGTTCATTATCCCCTAAGTATACATACTTTAGGTTCTCAGGTAGGGGTTTCAATTCTAACTTGGGTGCCTGCAAAACAGATGGAACTAACAAAGTAGATTTTGATTCTGCTGTTTGTACCTCAAAAATTTTGTTAGAATTTTCTTGAAATCCTGAATACAGCTCCTTATGGTTAACAGGTATATCTAGAGACTCTGAATCAGAAATTATGTATTTATCAATTTCAGCACAAATATCACAACTTCCAGAATCATTGCATGCAAAACATTTGTTTGAATCATCCATGTATTCCAAATCAACAATAGAAAAATGTTTAAAACTAGTTCATCAATAATGTCAATTTGGAAAATAGAATGATTTTCAGATGGATATTTCATGGCATCAAGAATATTAAATTGAACTCTCGTGTCACCAAATTCCATAGAGAGAGTTCTAGAATGAACATCTATTTTGGTTCGAGCTGTTTTCAAAAATGGTCTTCCTAAAATGATAGGAACAGGAATTTGAGGCATACCTTCTTCCATGTCAAGTACAAAAAAGTCAGCAGGGAAAACAAGCTGTTCTACCTGAACCAAAACATCTTCTATAACTCCAGCAGGGTAAGCAGTGCTCCTATTGGCTAGCTGAATTACTACACCAGTAGGTTGTAAATTTCCAAGAGACAAAGATTTAAAAACAGACATAGGCATAACATTTATTGAAGCTCCTAAATCTAACATACAATTTTCAAATTTATTATTGCCTATGATACAAGGTATAGAAAACGTACCTGGATCCTTGCATTTCTCAGGGATATTTTCCTTACCAAGCAGTGCAGATACATTTCTTCCCATGCTTATCCTTTCATTGCCCTTGAGTCTCCTTTTGTGAGTACACAACTCCTTTAGAAATTTGGCATACTTGGGAATTTGCTTGATTGCATCAAGAAGAGGTATATTCACTTCCACTTTCCTGAAAGTATCCAAAATTTCTTTGTCCACTTCTTCCATCTTCTTGCTTGGAATTGCTTTTGGTGGGAAAGGAAGAGGGATATGAGGTGGAATTTGGGATGGTTGCATCTCAGATTTGCTTGTGCTTGAAGAGGGCACATCATTCTCAACTGTTGTGGGCACATTTGTTTGTTTTTCAGGTTCCTTAGGTATGGGTACTTCAAGGTTCTTACCTGATCTTAACTGAATTGCACTCACATTTCTTGGATTTGCGGCTGGTTGAGATGGTAATTTGTCAGAGTTTTGAGATTGTAACTGGCTTAATGATGAAGCCAATTGCCCAATTTGGTTGCTTAAACTCTGGATGGTAGCATCATTCCTCTGTTGATACTCCAAGTTCTGTGCAGCTATTTGTTTCACCAGATCCTCCAAAGAAGGGCCACTTGTGGATGGTTGAGGTGTCGGTCTTTGGAATGTTGGTGCATTGTTTTGAAATGGAGGTTGGGGATGGGGATTTTGTTATTGGTTTCCCCATCTCAAATTTGGATGGTTCCTCCAACCTGGATTGTATCTGTTGGTGGAAAGGTCATGGTTTTGTTGTTGTGGTGGTGGTCTATCATGGTAGATGTTAGCTGCTTAGGCTTAGGGACTATTATTATCCTTTTTCTTGTAGAGAAGGACAACAATCAGTGGGGTGCTCTTGTGAAGAGCAGATGCCACATACTTTAGCAGTCATGGATTTTTGATTTACTGCCAATTGTGTGACCAGAGTGGTGAGAGCATCAAGTTTGCTCTCCAATTTAATTCCAGATGAACTAGAATTGGAATCAAACATGGGTTTGAAAGAATCATTTCTCACACCAAATTGTTGAGAGTTAGATGCCATCTTCTCAATCAGATTTCTTGCTTCAGCAGCAGTCATATCTCCTAAAGCTCCTCCACTTGCCGCATCAATCATGTTGCGATCAACGTGGTGTAAACCTTCATAGAAGTACTGAAGAAGAAGTTGTTCAGAAATTTGGTGGTGAGGGCAACTTGCACAGAGTTTCTTAAATCTCTCCCAATACTCATAAAGACTTTCTCCAGAGAGTTGCCTAATGCCAGATATATCCTTACGGATTGCAGTTGTTCTAGAGGCAGGAAAGAATTTTTCCAAGAACATTTTCTTTAAGTCATTCCAACTTGTGATTGATCTTGGAGCAAGGTAGTACAACCAATCCTTAGCAACACCCTCTAAAGAATGAGGAAATGCTTTAAGATAGACATGGTCTTCTTGAACGTTTTGGGGTTTCATTGTGGAACACACAATGTGGAAATCTTTGAGGTGTTTGTGTGGATCTTCACCCGCAAGACCATGAAACTTAGGCAATAAGTGTATAAGTCCAGTCTTAAGAATAAAAGGGACATCCTCATCAGGATATTGAATACACAAACTTTCGTAAGTGAATTCAGGAGCAGCTAGTTCTCTAAGAGTTCTTTCACGAGGTTCAGCCATATCAGAAAAACTAGCAGTAGTACTTTCAACAGATTCAGAAAAAATACTATCACTATCAATATCAACAAAATTATTATTAAATCTAGCTTCTCTAATTAACCTATGAAAAGTTCTTTCAATTTCAGGATCAAATGAATATAAATGCTCAAAAGTTCTTCTAGTCATACATAGCATACAACAAGATATTTGATCATGATGAGCAATAAATCATAAGAATCCTAAATCATGCAAAAGAAATAAAATAAACAAACAAACAAACAAAAGAAATTTTTTTATTATTAAATTTTTTAATACTTTTTTTTTCAATTAAAAAAAATTAATTTAAAACAAGTGTTTTTCCTAAAGATCGTTGATCCCCGGCTGCGGCGCCAAAATTTGACGTGAATATTTTTACAGTCGTTATTCCGTCAAATTAGTACATTAAAATTAATTAATGTAGTACTAGGGTGTCAACCTAGGTCGTTCTCTCACGGATCAACACAAAAATTTAGGAAAAATCAAGTCTTAAACTAATTTTTTACAATTAAAAATAAAAACTCAACAACTAAAATTTTTACAAACATAAGTTCAACAAACATAAAATTGGGGGGGGGGGGTTTGATTGGTTTTGTTGTGACAATTAAAACTAAAACAAAGTAATTATAGGATTTAAAACAATAAATAACAAGCGATTGATTTTCTTGGAATATTGTAAATAAATTTATCCTTGGTTCACTAAAGATAATTTGTATACTTTCATTACTGTTGATTTCTTAGCTCAATTTGAATTAATCAACTAAGCGTCTTTTTCAATTCATAATTCCTTTACTTTTATTTAAAAATGAATATTTTAATCAAGCATCCTAATTAAGCAAAAGGAGTCAAGATCGTAAAATTTAGGAATTATTGAGCATATATAAGAACATCGCCTATATACATAATCTATTCTCAAATTATGGAATTAAGCAAACCATAATTATTAAAAGTGATTATGAAAATATTCATTAAGCATGCATATTTCCTTAATCCATTTTAATTTAAAATCTTATTTTATTCCATTTGAATAATTAAACCGATTAAGCATACAAATTTAATTAAACAGAATAGAATTAAATAAGCAGAGTAAGATTATGAAGAAATAACAATAATACAAGCATACTATATTAAAAACAAGAACCTCAAAATTATATTACAATATTTTTCAAGAAAATCAATCTAGGGGTTTTAGCCCTCCATAATTAAAATAAACTAAAAATAAGAAAGACCTAACCCGGAATGGAAGAATTCCTCCAGAAGCCTTCCTCTAATGCTTAAAAGAAAGAAAAGGAACTAAGAGAGAAGTGTGAAGTGAAGTGTCTGAAGATGATTTCTGAAGCCTCTCGTTCTTCTCTATTTATAGGCAAATGAAAGGAGAAGCCAGCTAAGGAAAACGCGTTGCAAGTGGAAACTTTCGGTGCAGATGATTTCCAGCTGTTTCCAAGTTGTTTCCAAGTTGCGTTTTGTTGTTTCCAATGATTCGGCGCATGATTTCACTGATGAATCGATTCCTCCAGTTCATTTTTGCGTAAAATACAGCTCATGAATCGATTCCTAGCAAGGGGAATCGATTCCTAGGCTCATGAATCGATTCCTATAGGTTGGGAATCGATTCCCAGGTGAAAAACATCAAATGAATCGATTCATGTAGGCTGGGAATCGATTCCCAAGTGCATGAATCGATTCCCATGGGCTGATTTGGTGTAGGAATCGATTCCCATCCTATTAGTGCGGTTCATGTTACAACCGCACTAATAAATAGCGCACTAATAGCCAATTTTCATGCTTTTGTAGCTTTCTTTTCACCGGGGCTTGTTCTTCTTGTTTCTTTATCATTTGATGGTCATTTTTCTCTTGTTATTGACCCTTGGATTATCTTTGTACTTGTTCCTTAATTTTATTAATTTCTGCAAAATAAAATACCCAAGTAAACAAGAGAAAACCAATATTTATTAAAAATTAATCCTTAATTCATTTTAAAATCAAATATTAAATAAAGCTCATATGATGAAAATGTATTAAAATGCAATATATTAGACAATAAGTGATGGCAAATTATACACATTTAAAGTGAAGAACTAAAGATAAATCATGCATCATCACACGGCCTGCCTAAAGTCACCTTTTATAGGCACTACAACCCGGTTTCTGAATCTCCAAATCCCATCAGTACCTTTGGTTAGCTCCATATCTTTTCCTCTTGCTTGGGTATCGAGCAGTTCTAGTAACTCTTCATCTTCCTCCTGGGCCACAGCTAAAGATTCTAAGAATTCATTA
The DNA here is from genome assembly GCA_037962975.1 of Clitoria ternatea. NCBI lineage: Eukaryota > Viridiplantae > Streptophyta > Magnoliopsida > Fabales > Fabaceae > Clitoria > Clitoria ternatea. Next base: position 72,893,860 of record CM075676.1, read on the forward strand.
GAGATCTTCAGCATCCCAATCATCATTTGATTCGGAGCTTGCACAACAACCCCAATGTTCATATCGCGAAAGTCTTCTAACAATTCTTGCTCTTTGCCCATCAAGAAGGCTGCATGTAATACTTTTCTACTTAAAGCATCCGCCACAACATTTGCTTTTCCAGGATGGTACTTCAAATCAAAATCATAGTCTTTTAGGTATTCCACCCACCTCCTTTGTCTCATGTTTAACTCTTTCTGATCGAACAAGTATTTCAAGCTTTTATGGTCACTGAATACCACAAAACGAGAACCATATGAATAATGACGCCAGATTTTTAATGCAAACACCACTGCTGCAAGCTCTAAATCGTGGGTAGGGTAATTCTGCTCGTGGGGTCTCAATTGCCTTGAAGCATAAGCAATCACCCTGTCGTCCTGCATCAGTACATATCCTAAACCAAACTTAGATACGTCATAATATACCACAAATTCTTTTGTTACATCTGGTAGTGCAAGCACAGGTGCAGTAGTTAAACATCGCTTCAGAGTTTGAAAACTCAATTCACACTTATCTGACCATACAAATGGGTTATCCTTTCTTGTCAATCGAGTTAAAGGAAGAGCAATACGAGAAAATCCTTCAATAAAGCGGTGATAGTAACCAGCCAATCCCAGGAAACTCCTAATCTTCGTCACTGATTTAGGTCTCTCCCAGCCCATAACTGCTTTAATTTTGGATGGATCAACAGATACTCCATCCCTGGAAATTACATGGCCCAAGAATTGCACACTTCCTTCCCAGAAATCACATTTAGACAGCTTGGCATACAACCCTTTCTCCCGCAATATCTGCAAAACAATTAGAAGATGCTGTGCATGTTCCTCAATGGACTTTGAATACACCAATATATCATCAATGAATACTACCACAAATTGATCCAAGTAAGGTTGGAAGATCCTATTCATGTAGTCCATGAAGATAGCAGGAGCATTCGTCACTCCAAAGGGCATTACAACATACTCAAAGTGTCCATATTGAGTCCGGAACGCCGTCTTAGGAATATCTTCCGATTTCACTCTTATTTGGTGATATCCGGACCTCAAGTCAATCTTGGAAAATACCTCAGCGCCTCTCAACTGATCCAACAGATCATCGATTCGTGGTAAAGGGTATTTGTTTTTAACTGTCAACTTATTCAGCTGCCGATAATCGATACACATTCGCATGCTGCCATCCTTCTTTTTCACCAACAACACCGGAGTGCCCCAAGGTGAAGCACTCGGTCAGAAACCCCTTTTCTAACAGCTCATTCACTTTCTTCTTTACTTCAGTCAATTCCACCGAAGACATTCTATATGGTACACGGGACACAAGCTCGGCCCCGGGAATCAAGTCAATGGCAAAGTCAATCTCTCGATTGGGAGGTAACCCCAGAATTTCTCCCGGAAATACATCAGGAAAATCACACACTACGGGAATATCATTGGGATTAAGATTATACCGTCCTTCTGAAGTAAATAGAATAGCATAAGTTGCAGAGACATTACTTACCACATTTTTAGTGTCCAATTCCTGAGAGAATACTATAGTCTTGCGGTAACAATCCACCATAACATGGTTTGCAGACAACCAGTCAAGACCCAGGATAACATCTAAATCTTTTAATGGCATACATATTAAATTTACCCAAAAGGAACGGTCTTCAATTTGCATTGGTAATCCTCCACACATGGTGGTGGCACAGAATGTAGAACCAGTAGGGGTGGAGACATTAAGGGCATTCTCCATTAACACCACTGGTAACCTAAACCGCCTCACACAACTTTCAGAAATAAAAGAATGTGTTGCACCCGAATCATAAATTACATTTACCAGACAGTCATGAATAATGCACTTACCCTGCACCAAATTATCAGTTCTCGTAACCTCTGAAGCATCAAAAGCGAACACTCGTCCAGTCATAACATTTTGAGCACCGCTAGATTGGGCCTCAGTCCTCCTCGGGCGTTGGCCTCCACGACCACTGCTATTCCTACCTCCTCTTTGAAAATTAGCACCACGGCCACAGAAGTATTAGCTCGACTGCTATGTTCATCTTGTTGCTGCCTCTGTGGGCAATCTGGCCTAAGATGCCCCGGTTGTCCACATTGGAAGCAAACAATTTGGCTGGCCGGATAATGTTTTACAATATGACCCTCCCGGCCACAATTATAACAGGCACGGCTACCAGAATGACCACCAGAACGGCCTGCAGAACTACGACCCGAAGAAGAAGATGTAGTAGGAGACTTGCCTCCACGGAAAAACGGACCCATCTTTTTAAAACTGAATCCTTTAGCCTTCAAGGGTCTTTTGTCCCTTGATTGGGAAGCTCTCTGTAACTGCACTTCCTCAGCAAGTCTGGCCTTATTTACCAGAGTAGGATAGTCACGGATCTCCATAGGAACAATGACACTTCGGAGTTTAATTCTTAGCCCAGATTCATACTTTGCACACTTACTGCCTTCAGTTCCTTCAAGAGAAAAAGGATGATAGAAATCACATAGTTCATCAAACTGTGATGTGTATTCTGCCACTGACATTTTGCCTTGCTCAAGTTTTAGGAATTCCATCTCCTTGCGGATTTTATAATTATCTGGAAAGTATTTAGCAAGAAATCTTCGCTTGAAATTCATCCACATTAATGGTTCACTCGCAACATTCATCTGAATCTTAGTCCTTGACCACCACACACGAGCCTCATCCTTCAATTGATAAGTAGCAAATTGGACTTTCTGTTCTTCAGAGCATTCCAAGTATTCAAATGTTTGCTCAATTTCTCGCATCCAGACATGAGCCCCACCATAATCATGGCCTCCTCTATAAACAGGTGGATTCCTCTTCAGGAATTTATCAAGAGTGGGACCAGATTCAGTCCTACTCAACAGTTGGGAAAATTTTGAGAAGAATTCATCTCCTCCTCCTGAACTAGTTCCTTCAGCCATAAAGTAGTTCTACAATAACCAAACATATCACCATTAATAACCAATGGTCTATCAGGGATAGGGCATTTACCTCATACATATATATAACATAATGCCACCAGAATGCCAAGGGAAATGATGCCAAGTGGACCTGTTACAACTTAATTATAACACAAACAATTTCCATACAATGCAAAGATAGTCCGACATGGGACTCAAACAATTCTCTAACACTGCCCATTCAACCGGCTCCAGAAAGAACCGCTCTGATACCACCTGTGACGTCCTACGTCATTTTACATTTATCTTTATTATTTTAATGAATTTTCACAAGAAAATTTTTTTTCGCATTTAATAATAATTAATTAGATCCTAGTTTAAAATAACATTTATTTTCGCTAACATGTTCAAAGAACATCATCTCTTTTACTCAAATAGCGTAATCGGATATCCCTTTGCTTAATCAAGGCTTGAAAGGACTAAAAATAGTTAATTACAATGTCCTAATCGATTACCAAGCAAAGAGTAATCGATTACCAGCTTCCTGGAATGGTTCATTGGATCAGGGGCAGTACTTAATCGATTATATCAGTGACCTAATCGATTACCATGGTTCTGTTGGGTTCACAATCGATTACAGAACCTTGGCTAATCGATTACAAGGTTTCTGTTGGACACGTAATCGATTACTTTACTACCCATAATCGATTAGTAAGCTGCTGGAACTCATATAATGTATCAGGTGCGTCCTATAATCGATTACACCTCAGGGCATAATCGGTTACAAGGGTCCTGGGTGACCCGTAATCGATTACCCACTGATGTCTAATCGATTATATTACAGACAGAGGCCTTGTAATCGATTACACCTTAAAGGATAATCGATTACACCCTGTCATTATGCAGAAATTATGCAGATTTTGCACCCAAAATAAACTTCTTGACTACCAAAGATCATGTAAACGATGTCGGAATGCCACCAAATTTTAACTCAAGCCAAAACACATTAATTGTGACGTGTGACAGCTGACCGCACTCAAAAATTCCTAAAAATGAGCGATTTATGCGCCTAAATGCGTTTATCCCATTTTAAGGCATTTTAGGGTAGTCAATGAGTCCATTTTTGGCAAAATGGATCCATTCCATTCTTCACAAACCAGAATTAACATATTTAAGCTATTGCATTCCTTCCATTACATCAAAACCACATAAATCATCATTTGACTATGCTAGTTCCTAGCTCATGCATAAAACAACTATCCAAAATCTCAAAACACACATCCTAAGGAGCTATAATTCACAACTCCCAACATCCATTCTTCACCAAATAAGCAAGACCTGCCCATAAACGTATATGTCTAATTCATGAAGCTTATCATGAATTCCCTTTCTCATCACCAACATGCAATCTCCATCTATTACTTATTACAAACCTTCATAACCACATTGATCACATCTAAATTAGTCTAGCACACATGGAAAACATATATTAGCATAACGCATATAAAGCACAACACACACATCCTTCAATCCATAATTCTCTGCACTCCTTGGCATCAATTCTCCGTTTGGCGCACCTTCAGGGCTTCAACCTCTTCCCTGTCACTGGTTACTAAAATTAAAGAAACAACAGCAAGGGTGAGTGTTTGGTATCATGATTAATATAGAATGGCAATTCAATAACAAAATATATATTCACTATATTTTAGTTTGTACCATTTATCTTACCTCTTGTCCTCAATCTCCATTTACCAATCAAAATTTGATTCCAATCCCTTTATCTCCAATTTGCCAATCACAATCAACAATTATCATGAAACACATTCATATCATCATACAATGCTAACAATGCATCAAATAACACAACTGACTCTCATATTAAATTGACGCCTAGTATCCGGATACTAAAAGGATCGACCTTCAGCTGGGGGTCCTACTTGACACCCCGTGAACCCTGCTTGGTCCACTGAGTCCTACTTGACTCTCCACCTCAACCACTGGGTCCTACTTGACCACTGGGTAGCTCAACTGGGCATAAACACCACGGGAGCCAGAAACGAGGGGCTGCACATACCGTCGGCCGTCCCACACCATATAATCATACATATACATCACATTCTTCATATCACACATCAAGTGGCCATCAATAATAAAGCATACTCATCAAATGGGTGACCTACTTGTCAAGCCCGCCATCACAAGGCCACTATACTCATCAAGTCATCATAAGGCAAAGCACTTTCATCTCAAAATCATCATAAACTAATTATGCTTCAAATTTACACATACATACATATACAAATACCATTCAATATCTATTCTCATTATCCTAATATTTAATCGAATAATTCAATTTCTTTTATATACCTATTCTAATTAATTACGACCTGAACACCCCCTTACCTAACTTTCGAGCTCTGACGATTCGTTCTTGATGTAATTAGCGCCCTTTCTACGCTATATCCAGCGTCCTACTTTCGAAATCAATATTCGTTTCACCGTTCGATCCTCTGACGTCCGTTCCGCTACCTACGGAAGTTGAAACGCAAAACCCATCAATGTTAAACCACCCTCATTGCTTTAAGGACCATTTTCAAGCTCCCATGCACTAGAGGAGTAGGAAATCGAAGCTCCCACCTCCATGCATGGCCATTGTCTAGAGAGAAAATGAAAAGGGGAAGATAACTCAATTTTAACGGGTCCATTGAACTCACCTCGAAGCCACGATCTCGAAAACGTGATTAATTTGAAGTTTTGACGCAAGATGGAGCTTCCCTTGAAGCATGCAAATCACAGCTATGGTGAGAAAAAGAATAGGAAGAAGGCTCGCGTGGAGAAGATGAAGGAGGAGAGTGAATTTTTATTATTTAAGACCCAGGGGCAAAATGGTCTTTTCCCCTTTTTCTTTTATATTTTCTTTAAAAGTTTTAATTAAACTTTTACCTTTTACCCCCATTGGTAACTTCTAAATTTACCTCTTCTCTATTTACTCCTCATTTAATCTTTGGTAATTAATCAATCAAGTAAATTTATTTATTTCTATAATATTTAATTATTTATAATTGCATTTGCAATAATAAAAATCCCTAAAATATCCAATAAATCTCTAGAATAATTATTAATATTTTCTGGTAATCAAAATTTTTCTAAAATATTAGGGATGTTACAGCTGGAATGAGATATCTCTATCACATCTTGATCCTCGAACAAAGCAATCTGAACTAAAAGTTCAGAAAATAATTAGTTTGCAAAATTTAGCAAACCAAATACCTAATGCATTTGCTGATCCAAAAAGAGTGACTAAGTCACACATACCAACTGTTAATACTCCAATAAAGATTGATATCCCTGAAGGACAATCTAAATTTGCAAATGAGTCTGAAGCCAAAATAAAACGTGGCAGACCTGTTGGTTCTAAAGATAAAAATCCTCAAAAAAGAAAAGTAAATAAAGAGAATGGTCGAATCGAGGATATAAAGACTCCAGTAGAGTTTCCTAACATAATCAAGGTTTCAAATTCAAAAGAAACCAAGGTAACTGAAATTGATAAGAATAAAGAGATTTCTATAAATTATGTCATGGATGGAATACAATGGAATCGATATGAAGTCGATGTTGATGAAATTTTTGCATTCAAAGTAGCTCTTGATATTATAAATGATGATAAGAATCATGAGCCAAAATCTGTTAAGGAATGTGCACAAAGAAATAATTGGCCAAAGTGGAAAGATGCAATGAAAGACGAGTTAAACTCGCTTGCAAAACGAAAAGTTTTTGGACCTGTAGTTCAAACACCTGCAGGTGTAAAACCAGTTGGATACAAATAGGTCTTTACAAGAAAAAGAAATGAAAATGGTGAAATTGTACGATATAAAGCAAGACTTGTTGCACAAGGATTCTCCCAAAGACCTGGTATTGATTTCGAAGAAAGATATTCACCAGTGATGGATGCAACTACCTTTCGATACTTAATAAGTTTGGCAATTCGTGAAAGACTTGATTTACGTCTCATGGATGTTGTTGTAGCATATTTATATGGCTCACTTGAAAATGACATCTATATGAAACTCCCTGAAGGATTTTATTTTCCTGAAGCATATAAAACAAATCCTCAAGAAAATTATTCAATCAAATTAAATAAATCTCTTTACGGACTGAAATTATCTAGAAGTATGTGGTATAATTGTCTCAGTGAATATTTGTTGAAATAAGGGTATAAAAATGACCCGATTTGTCCATGTGTTTTTATGAAAAGATTGGGAAAAGAGTTTGTTATAATTGTAATTTATGTAGATGATTTAAACATCATCGGAACTCCTGAAGAGCTCTCAACGGCTGTAAATTGCTTAAAAAAGGAATTTGATATGAAAGACTTGAGAAAAACAAAGTTTTGTCTCGGATTACAATTAAAATATTTAAAGGAAGGAATCTTAATGTACCAGAAGACTTATACTGAAAAGGTGCTAAAGCGATTCTATATGGACAAATCACAGCCATTGAGCAGTCCAATGGTTGTAAGGTCACTCGAAGTAAGCAAAGATCCTTTTCGACCTCAAGAGAAAAACGAAAAACTACTTGGTCCTGAAGTACCATATCTCAGTGCAATTGGTGCACTGATGTATCTTGTTAGCCATACACGACCTGATACATCATTTGCTGTCAATTTGTTAGCAAGACATAGTTCTTTACCCACAAAAAGGCATTGAAATGAGATTAAACACATATTCTGATACCTTAGAGGTACAGTGGACATGAGTTTATTTTTCCCATATGTATCTAAGGCAAACCTAATTGGTTATGCAGATGCGGGCTATTTGTCTGATCCTCATAATGGCCGATCACAAACAGGATATTTGTTCACATGTGGTGGTACAACAATTTCATGGAGATCCATAAAGCAAACAATTACAGCAACATCATCTAATCATGCTGAAATTTTAGCATTACATGAAGCAAGTCGAGAATATGTTTGATTGAGATCTATGATTCAACATGATCTGTCCTGAACCGGGGTCTAGAGATCCGGACTCAAGTCAATCACAAACAGTATGTAAATACCGTACAGAAGACCGGATGTATGAGTATCCGGTGTAAGTATCTGTTGTCCTTGAGTGAGGAGAGCGGATTGGGCGTCCTGGAGATCCTTCACACCGACCTAACGCGTTGAAGTGGGCGAATGGTGGTGTCACCTGCAAAGATTCTCCAATGCTCAAGTCAGTGATGATATTCCAAGTAAGGAATGTATTTCAGAGAATATTCAGTCATGGATTTTGTTAAAGATCCCTCACTTCATTAATGAAATGAGTTCATATACCTGATTGGCTCGTTTTACGAGGACTCGTTAGTGGGGAACCACTAACTCCTATTAGCATTATTTTATTGCGCACTTACCAGCATGATTGGGTCAAGTGGCTATTTTATATTGAGCATGGAGAATATAGACTAGGATTAGGGAACAAGTTGACCATCCCCGTGAGCAGAATTTGGCTCGTAGTGCAGGGAATTATTGATCGATCCCTGTAGCAATAATCCTTGTCTTTAGCGCAGTGACGTGTGTGTTGTCCGGTGTTATGGTGTTATCCTGAACAACCGGTATAGGGAGAACGCCTGATACGGAATTACAGTCCGGATGTATACCGATGACACCGGTTACACGTAGATGTCTTGACAAAGACGTTGAAATATGTCTTGCAGATCGGATACCGGTATTGAGACTGGATCATATGTCCCCTAGCTTGTGTGAAGGACTGAGTGGTTGTTCACATAAGCTACTCAACCTGCGAAAGGTCTGAATATCGGTAAGCTTACGCGTATAACAGTTCCTTGGCATTTATTATTATATTGCAAAGAACCGTTCTCAGATTAAAAGATCCGGTGTGTTGATGTTATCACAACGGATTCAGACAGAGATTCGTTGTATGAGAATTTCAAGAGTTTATTGGAATTGAAGGCTCTTGAAATTTGCGTAACGGCTGTAAAGCGCGAATTGCGTTGCATGATTAGACATTAAATGCTTTTAATCACGTGGGCAAGCAATTATTGCGTCTGAGATGGAAATCTCAATAACCGTCATTTAGGGCTTAATGGGCCTAAAGTTTTCGAAACTTTTGGGCCTAGTGAATAGGCCCTTCATCGAATTGCTATTGTTTTGGCGCCCATGAATTTGGAACGGTTGTGTCGTTTCACTTGTGAACCAATGCGTTTAGTCAAGAACGACACAACTTCAAGAGTGTGTAACCGAACCTTTTCGTTTCTTATAAAAGAAACACTTAGTGGATTCTGGGTTCCACTCGCTTCTGATTTCTAAACAACATTCTGCAAAAATTTCACAAGGAAGTTCGTCGCTTACTCTACGAGACTTTTTTCATTCTTCATCTTCGTCATCATTACCTGAGGTAATTATTTCTTCTTCCTCTGTAAATCTCGTCTTATTTTGGGTCTGTTATTCCTGCTTGAAGAGAATGTGGTTCATTTAGGGGGAGAATAATTTCTCGCAACCCTAATAGTCATGGGGAAGAATCCTTGTGATTCTTCCTAGGGCTGAGTCATGTCGCTCAGAAAGGGGATCTTACTCACTGTGGAAAGTGACTTTTTCCTTCTCAGAGTCGTCCTCTGATTGTAGTCGCTTTGTAAAAGATGAAGTGAGTAATGATTATCAACTTTCTGACGACATAATTTCTTATCGTAGATTAAAGAATTCGGTCTAGACGATTCAAATGGCCACTGGAGAAGGAACTTCCGGAGATAATGCCATTGTGAAGACAACAGAAGGTCTTTACAGCGTCGCTGTTTCAAGGTTGAATTGGGAAGAACTTCAGGCTAAATGGCCTTTCTGCTGGGTGTCTAGTGAATTTAAGGACTTAGCCTCTCGTCATGCAGATGAGGAAGGACCCTGGATTCAACCAAGGTTCACACTCCATGCGGAAGAAGAAACGAAAAGGTGGTATAGGGTATACGCACCACTCCCAACAGAACGGATATGCCACGTTGTCCCAAATGACCGTTCTGTATATATGTACGATTTTATCTTTCATTACCTGGGAGTCCGTTTCCCTTTAACCGAACTTCAGATGGGTGTGCTGAGGTTTTTAAATTGTGCACCCTCCCAACTTCATCCCAACGGTTGGGGCCTCGTCCGAGCTCTGGAGGTTTTGGGTGAACATTTCAACTTTACGCCTACTGTAGCAATGCTATTTTACTACACCCAAGTAGTTCGGAGGGCGAATAAGCAAGGCGGTGTTGGTTTGGTGACACTCCGGACTCTCTGTTCTTTTGTGAACTTTGAGTCTTACACTGATTCGGCCAAAGTTGATGGGAAGTCGTTTAAGACCTACTTCACTCGGATCTCCATTAAGAAGAGCAAACCGATATTTTGGAAGGATGAAGAGGATGTCAACAAATTTCCACTGAGCTGGACCCATGAACATTTTCTCTTGATCTCCCACGCATATTACGCTGATCAATACGAGCTGTCTCCCGAGTCGTCAAAAGTGTTGTTCGCACTTGAAGCACATACTACACGTCGTAACGTATTTTCGTATAGGCGTCTTTTAAGTAGTTTAAGCGGAGTCCGGGATGAATATCTACGTAATTCTCGTTTTATTTCACTTTTTCTCCTTTGTCAAATATATTGAATATTTTGTAGTTGCTAATATCTTGTGTTTGTTCATGCAGGTGAAATAGAACAAGAAACTCCGGATATGAATAAGTTGAAAGGATTTAAGGCGGCGGGTAAATCCGTTGCCCGCGAAAATGAAATTAAGCCCAAGCCCTCCACAAAGGATCGTCCTGAGTTGATCATCCTGACTTCGGATGCTGAAGGGGACATTTCGCTGGTTGAGGGCGGTTCCTCCGATGTTGGCGCAGCCACGGGTCAGCCCTCAGTCACTGAGAGAAGGAGAAAAATTAAAAATGACTCTGTGGGGGGTCCGTCCAAGAAGCGTAGAACTTCGGAGGATAAACCTGTTGAAACCTCAGAAGCAGCTGGTGCTTCCTCCGGACTTAATAAAGGAATTGTTGCCGGGGTTTCTGGGTCGAAGCCGACCTCCTACCCAACCACCTCGTTTCTCACCCCCTTCCTCTCATACCGGGGATCTACTCCAGCTACTCTTCCACAACCGATGTACGAATTCCGGCCTACGCTCAGCACTAAAGAAATTAAAGAAGCATGTGAGGCCGGAAGGTGGCAGTTAGCCGAACTTGCTGGAATGCTTTATTCATTCAGCGAGTTGGCTGACAACGTCAATAAGGTTAATGAACTGAGTGACAAATTGGAACAACTCAACCTTTCATCGGGGAAAGACAAAGCCACCATCAAGCTAATGGAAGATCGTCTTGCCAAGTCTAAGGAGTTCGGAGATATCATGAACAGACAGAACCTTAAGCTTAAGGGCGACTTCAAAGACTTGGAAGGCAAGCTGGCAGAGAAGGAAGAGGTTCTCAAAAAAGCAAAGGAAGAACTCCTCAGCAGCCAGGCCAAGCAGAGTGATCTCGAGGATAAAAACAAAGCTGCTGCTGAGGAGTGGTCCCAAAGGGAGAAGAAGCTCCTTCTTGAGATCGAAGGACTGAAGGCTGGGAAAGCGGAGTCCGAAGGATCGAGTGGGGAGCTGTCGAAGTTGCGGGAAGAATTGGCTATAGCGAAAGCTGAGAAAGAAGAAGCAATTGACATATGCAGCCAGGCTGTTGAAGAATCCTTCGGCCTAGCTATACGCCAAGTTTTCTACCGCAACCCCACTGTGAAATTTAATCTCTATGGAATGAGTCCGTACTATGAATTCCATGGAGGAAAGTTAGTCACAGTGGTTGATGGTCGTCACGAAGATCCTTCGACATCCCTGTATGGTTTGCCTCCTTTTCCTGAGGGTCAAACTATGGGACCGGATTTCGTCCTTCCTGTGTCTGAGGTTCCCTCATCTGAAGAAAGAACTGAGGCTCCTGGAGGGGAGATTCCTGTAGAAGTCCCGAAGGAAGGGACACAAGAGCCTGGTGCTGAGGAGGCACAGAAAACTGAAGAACAGATTCCTCCTCCGTAGTTTTGTTTTCATTTATATGTAAAGTTGTGTACCGGGATCAACTCCGGTTTTGAACAATTGTGTAATTTCGTCCTTTATGAATAAAATTCATTTAAGAAATTTATCTTCAACATTTCATGTATATTTAAGTCGTTGTTAATCTGTTCTGTATGATTAACCTTGAGGTCGAATTGAAATCATTGCCTCGGAAGATTAAACAACAAATGAATTTAGAACGGATAAATATATACATGTCCCCAAGTGCGTGTTAAGAAGAAGGTGCCTGTCTTTTAGGGCATGATCCTTAATTCTTTTGGGGAAAAGAGGAGTCGATCCGTTGTTTAGTAAAATAGTGTAACAGGACGGATGACTGTTCTTTATTCATGTTATTCTCACTGGAGAAAATAATGTCGTCCATTGTAAGAATATTGTTCCAAGTTCGGGGAACTGTGAAGGTGTAAGAAAGTGGTGTTTGAGCCTTCCATCATAAGGATGATGATGGGAGTTTGTCTATGCCAGGAGTTACGTCATTGTACCACAGAATAGGTGATAAAGAGTATCTGTCCTGGGAAAATACCACTTGAGAGCGAAAGTGCGGATTAACTTTCAAAATCTTCCATCATAAAAATGATGATGGGGATTGTTTGTATCAGGAGTTACATCATCGAATCACTTTATAGGTGATTGAGATCGTCCGTCTTGGGGATGTGTACGGCACCAGGAGTTATATCGTCAGATCACATAATAGGTGATTGAGATCATCCGTCCTTGGGATGTGTACGGCGCCAGGAGTTACATCGTCAGATCACAGAATAGGTGATTGAGATCATCCGTCCTGGACAAGTACACAATGTCAGGAGTTACATCGTCAGATCACATAATGAGTGATTGAGATTATCCGTTCTGGAAGAGTACACAACGCCAAGAGTTACATCGTCAGATCACAAATTAAGTGATTGAGATAATCCGTCCTGGAGACATTTTTCAATCGTAGGAGTACGGATTGTGTGAATGCTTCTTCAATTTTCAAAAGCTTTCATCATAAGAATAATAATGGGAATTGTTCGTACCAGGAGTTACATCATCGAATCACAGAATAGGTGATTGAGATCATCCGTCCTGGAGTGATGATTGGAATTGTTCGTACCAGGAGTTACATCATCGAATCACAAAATAGGTGATTGAGATCATCTGTCCTAGAGACATTTTTCCAATCGTAGGAGTACGGATTAAGGTGGATGCTTCTCAATCATATGGATTGAGTACTCAATTTTTGTATCCGAAATCAGATATCAGTAGTACTCTACTAGCCCCCTAGCTGATGTGAGGAATTAGTAGATTTGCTCATATGAGCTATATCGATCGTAGTACGTCTGGATTTCGGAATTGTACTGGTGTGTAAATATCCGCTCTGGGAACAAGGTTCCGTTGTGATGAAACGATTGAGGGCGGATTAGAGCAATGAGAATCTCAGAAGTTTATCGAATTTTGTAACCCTTGGTATTCGGGTAATGGTGGCCACGTTTCTCATGATTGGACATTTAATGCCTTTACTCACGTGGGCGAGCCATTATTGCGTTAAATGCGCATGTCTTAATAACCGTCACACAGGAACTTGGTGGGCCTAGGATTTGGATTTAATAGGCCCATTTAGAAGGCTTTGTGACGAAACGATGGCATTTTCGCGCCTTTGGGTTAAAAACGACGATTTTGATTCATTAAAACAGAGAGTCGTTTGAAAGTAAACGACAGGTTGCTTGAATCGGTATTTGAGAGTTTTCATGCCCTGAAAAAGGCATATTTGGCAATCTCAGTAACCATTTCTTCTTACTCCCCTGACGAACCTCTGCAAAAGTTTCGAGAAGATTATCGTGTCTGCCTCTGTGAATCTTAATTCACTATCCTGATCCATCCTTAGGTAACCACTTTCTTTCCATTTTTTGTGTCTTGTTTCAGTATCTGAAAATGTCTAGGAAAGGTTTTAGTTTCAGTGGTGTTAGCCCTAGGGGAAGAGGAGGAAGGGCTTTAATTCAAAACCCTACAGTTCATGGTGGGAGGATCCCAGTGATCTTCCAATCGAAGCCACAGTACTCAGAGAGGGAGGCGTCGCCGTATCAAAGGCGAAAGGTGATAATACCCTCCTCAGAATCCTCCTCTAGTGAAAGTGTCGAGAGTGGTGATTTGTATCTCTCTGACGATGTGGATTTTTATCGCAGCGTAAAAGCTTTCACAATGGCGGTGAAGAAAACAACTGGGGGAAGGTCATCTAGTGGGGAAGCACCCTCTCAGCAATATATAATGAAGACAGCTTCCGGACTGCGCAATGTAGTTGCACACCGGATCGACTGGGTGAAATTCCAACGGAAACGCCCATTCAGCTAGGTGGCTGAGGAATTTCACGAAACAACATCTGTCCACGCTCGAGAGGACGGAGCGGAGCTGGAACCATGTTTTACGGTCTTCAAGAAGGATGAGGACAGGTTTCAGTTTATGGTGCTCGCTCCGCTTCTGTCAGAACGGATATGTCATACGCCGGACGAGAGGTCCTTGTATATGTATGACTTTCTGTTTTTGAATCTTGGCGTGCGCTTTCCCCTCACCGATTTTCAGATGGGGGTTTTAAGATTTCTGGATTGTGCTCCTTCGCAGCTTCACCCCAACGGATGGGGGTTGATCCGTTCTCTTGAAGTGCTTGGGGAGCACTTCAACTTCCAACCGACGGTAGCTATGTTGTTCAATTTTTCCCAAGTAATCCGTCGTGCAAATAAGGAGAAGGGGGGAGTGAGTTTGATATCGCTCCGGACTCTCTCCAAGATTATCAACTTTGAGGCGTATACCGACTCAGCCAAAGTTGATGGTCATTCTTTCAAGTCTTACTCCACAAAGATCAGCGTCCATCCTGACGAACCAATTTTTTGGTTGACCGAAGATGGGATTCCGAAATTCCCAGTGGCTTGGACGCATGAGCATTTCTTATTGACCTCCCAGGCGTACTACACTGAGGAGGATGAACTGAGCCCATCTTCAGTTTCTGTTCTTTCAGCCCTTCAATCCTACACCGCCTCGCACTAATTTTTCTCTTGCAAGCGTTTATTAGGATCGTGGTCCACCCGCGAGGGGTATTTACGTAATTTTCCTGCCATTTTTCATGCTTTATTGTATCATGCCTTGAAATCTTTGATCTCTAACCGTGTTATTTGATTTTGCAGTTGAAATTGAAACTGTGTCACCAGAGATGGAAAAGCTGAAAGGACTCAAAGCTGGAGTGAATTCCATAGTAGCTGAGAATGACATCCAGCAAAACGGAATTCGAAGAAAGCTACAGCTGAGACTATAATTTTGACTTCATCTGCTGGTGACGATATCCCCTTGCTTGAGGGCGGATCCGAGAAACCGGCCTCTGAGGTTACGGTTGTGAAGGTCGGAGAGAAAAAGAAAAGGACAAAACGTGATTCCTCCAAGACCTCGGACCGTCAACCTTCTCCCAAGAAACCAAAAACTTCAAGAGGGGCTGCTGATCCGGAGCTTTCTAAGGGAAAGAAAGTGGAAGAGCCCACTCCAGATGCCCCAGGCGACGCGATCACTTATGGTGCAAAGCCAATAACGACTTATTTTGCACCCAAAGTTCCTCGCCCTCTTGAAAGTAGCTCCGGTCTTGCTCAATACCTGGTATACGAGGGTTCCGTTCCTGAGAGCATCCCTGAAACTCCATACAAGCTGAAGCCTTCATTGAAGAGTGAAGAAGTAACCAAAGCTTGCGATGCCGGACAGAGGCACCTGGCAGAATTATTCGGTCTTCTGAGATCGGTTCGCGAGCTTTCAGAAGAGAATGAGAGGCTCAGCTTATTGGTTGGCAAGGTTAACGATCTTAGCGTTGCTGCTGCTAAGGATAAGGCAAACATCCTCCGTTTAGAAGGTAGATTAGAAGCTTCCAGAGAGGAAGGACATAAGAAGGATGAAGAAATTGCCAGACTGAAGTATCTTGCCAAGGAGTTGGAGGTCCAAGTTCTTGACCAGAAGAAAATCAATTCCGACCTCTATGCCAGCCTTTGTACGGAGAAGGAACGTTCTTCGAAGCTAGGAGAGGACCTGAAAGAAGCTAAGATCGTCCATTCTCAAGGAGTAAAAGATTGGTCGCGTAAGGAGAAGGAGCTGCTCTTAAGGTTGGCGGATTCAACTGACGAAGTCAAAACCCTGAAAGCAGACTTGGCTGAAGCTGTAGATATGTGTGATCAAGCAGTCAAGGAGTCTTTCGGTTGGTAGTTCGTCAGGTTCAATACCGGAATCCCAGGGTGACATTTAATTTGAATGGTATTGATCCGTTCTATGAGTTTCACCAAGGGAAACTGGTGGCCATTGTTGAAAATCGTCATGAGAGTCCGCCTGACATGCCATACAAGTTTGCTCCTTTACCTGAAGGCCAATCAATGGGACCTTCTCTCCTGAAGCTCAGAAGTACAGGAACAAGCTCTAGCGTTAACAAAGGCAAGACCGGAGATAAAGGTAAAGGGAAGGAAGGAGATACAAGTCAGAAGAACTAATGCCTTCCCTGTATTTTCTTTTTTATTGATTCAAATTCGCTGTGTTCCGGGATCAGCTCCGGATTACTAAACGAATTTCTTCATGTAATTTCCATTTGATCAATAAAAGAGCTATTTGCCTTTATATACTTGTTTAGTAGAAAACAGCTTTAACAGAGGGATTGCATGTGTATTGAATCATTCCGGACTTAAATAATGAAGATCGGGTATGAACGTAGAACCTTCATTCCGGATTTTTACATGCAAGATGAAGAACGGATAGAGAAGTATAACTATCGTTTTCATGCATAGGCATTTTGGTAGCCAAAGACTTGGTTTGACAAAAAAGATAGAGTTCCTTTTGTCAAGTATGAATAATTTGATATAAAAGCCTGGTAGAAAGCGTATCTTGCTTCTTGAAGATCAGACCTTTTGGTCCTAAATATCATAATGAGAAAAGCCGTTGTGGGTAAACATGTCATTGTCATGAGAACGACTTGTAATGCTAATCTTGAGGGGGAATGATTGTGAGAACGTTTCACTAAAAGTTCATTCCTCAAGAAATTCGTTAAATTGTTGATACTGTCCCCTAGTATTATTGGGTGATCAGTACTTTGAGCAAACTCTGAGTGATGCTTTCACGTGAGAGTTTTTAAGAGTGAGGATTTCGAGTAGAAATTCCTCTATTCGATGATTGCGAATATAAATATTTCCGACTGAAAGGTTTCGGGTGTATATGCCTTATTATGGCGTACCCGAATGAAATTATTCTTGTGTCGGAGCTCATGAGTCAAGTTTCAATCTGAAGAGTTGATGACTCAAAATTTAAAGCTATAAAACTTCCAAATAAGGAACTTCAAAAGAGAGTATTAATTTGGAGTTCAGTATAACTTACTTGTTGTGTGTGGAGTTCGGTTTGATCCTACAATCCATGTCATATTTGGCGTTCGGTTTAATCCTACTAACCGTTCTTCAATCGGTCTTTGGTTTTACCCAATGACGATTCTTCACCGACGTTCGGTCAATCCTACTAGTCGTACTCAGAGTTCGGTTTAATCCTACAATCCGAGCCTTCAACTCGGGGTTCAGATCAGGGCTAATCCTGAACTTACTGCGCCTGTTACTTGGGGTTCAGCGTGGTCTTGAAGAAAAACCAGCTTACTGCGCCCAAGCCTTCAGTACGGTGTTGGGTTTTACCCTTTTACCGTTCTTGGAATGGGGTTCGGTTTAATCCTACAACCCATTTCCTGAGGTTCGCTTTAATCCTACAGCTCAGGTCTTCACCGGTGTTCAGCCAAACTTACTAACCGTACCCAGAGTTCGGTTTAATCCTACAATCCGGGCCTTCTATTACTTAGACACACTCGAGGAGTTACATCGTCAATTACAGAATGGGTAATTGAGATCATCCGTCCTGAGTATGCTCTTGTGCGTTGCACATATTCGAGGAGTTACATCGTCAACTACAGAATAAGTAGTTGAGATCATCCGTCCTGAATATGCTTCTGTACGCCGGATAAACTGAAAATCACAGCATAAGAAAAACTCGAAAGAGTTAAATTGTTGTGAGAGATTCTTATTAAATCAAAAATAAGAATTACAATGAGAGTGTAGCTGGGAAAATAATTTCTCCAGTATTCGATCCAAAATAAGGATAGGAGAATATGTATTGCTCCAACAGCTAGCTATAGTAGATGCGCAAGTTTTGGGTGTTCCACTTATTTCGGATTGGAGTGCCATCAAGGTTCTCAAGGCGGTAAGAGCCTTTGCCAGCAACCTCGGATACCCTGTATGGGCCTTCCCAGTTTGGGGCTAGTTTGCCTTGATGAGCAAATTTGTTCCCTATACTTGCCTTTCTCAAAACCAAATCTCCGACGTTGAAAGTCCTTGATTGAACTCGCTTGTTGTATCGGAGAGCAACTTTGGCTTTGATAGCTTGATCTCTGACGAATGCATCTTCTCTGAGTTCTTGTATGACATCCATTTCTGACGCCAAATTAGCATTATTAGTCTCTTCAGAGAAGTATTTGACCCTTGTGGAAGCAATCTGCAGTTCCACGGGTATCATTGCCTCTACCCCGTATGTTAGGCGATATGGGGATTCGTTAGTAGATGAATGAGGTGTTGTTTGGTATGCCCACAGGACGTGGCACAGCTGGTCTGTCCATCCGCCCTTGGCTTCACCAAGGCGTTTCTTTAGTCCTTTCAGCACTTCCCTGTTGGCCACTTCAGCTTGGCCGTTAGTTTGGGGATGTTCGACGGATGAGAATATCTGGGTTATTCCTAACCCTTCGAGTAAATCTGTGAATTTTCTATCCGTGAATTGGGTGCCATTATCTGTGACAATCCGTGCTGGGACCCCGAACCGTGTTATAATGTTTTCATACATGAAACGACGAGTTCGGGCTGAAGTAATATGTACCACCGGCTCTACTTCAATCCACTTAGTGAAATAATCGACCCCTACAATGAGATATTTGATGCCCCCAGGAGCAGTTGGAAAGGGGCCCAGAATATCCAATCCCCATTGGTAGAAGGGCCATGGAACAACGGATGTGAAGAGTTCTTCCGCCGGTGTGTGGTGAAGATTAGAGAAATTTTGGCAAGCGTCGCATTTTTTGACGAAGTCAATGGAGTCTTTCTTCATCGTGGGCCACCAGTATCCGGCCCTGAGGATTTTTCGCATTAAGCTTCTTCCTCCGGCGTGGTGTCCACATTGTCCTTCATGCACTTCTTCCATTACGTCTTGCACCTCATTCTCTTTGAGACAAATCAAATAGGGCACGGAGAGCGCCCTTCTGTAAAGATTACCATCGATCATAGTGAAGTATGGTAATTCCCTCCTTATCCTTGTCTTTTCCTTCTCATCCGTAGGTAGCTGTCCATCAGCCAAATAACGGATGTAGGGGGCCATCCATGTGTCTCCATAAAGGGAGTTTGTCATTATGGAATTTAGAGAAGGGAAAAGAGGAATGCTGGGCGACGTTAGTGTGCTTTGAACCAGCGTAGTGGTGCTACCTGGTCGTTTGGTGCTTGCTAATCTGGAGAGTATATCCGCTCTAGTATTCTCTTCGCGTGGAACATGCTTGAATTCCATCTTCGAGAATTTCTCTCTCAACTCCTTGACACAGTTTAAGTATAATTGGAGTTGAGGTTCGCGAGCCTGATAATCTCCTAAGATTTGTGAAATCACCAGTTGTGAATCGCTACAGAGCGTCGCCTCAGAAGCTCCGATGTCAATTGCAGCTCTCAGTCCGGCCAAACAAGCTTCGTACTCAGCTTGGTTGTTGGATGTTTTGAAATTAAAGCGAAGGGAGATTTCCAGGTGTACTCCGTCATCACTTTCTAGAACTACACCTACTCCAGAGCCTCTTTGGTTCGATGAACCATCAACGTAAATAGTCCAATGGACACGAGGGGAATCTGGATTAGTCCCTGTCATTTCCACAATAAAATCAGCCAGGACTTGAGCTTTAATAGCGCTTCGGGGTTCATAGGATATATCAAATTCAGATAGTTCAATAGACCATTTGATCATCCTCCCAGCGAGATCGGGCTTGAATAAAACAGAGCGGAGTGGTAAATCCGTTCTCACTATAATTGGATGGGCGTGAAAGTACGGTCGTAGTCGTCGAGAGGCCCAAACAACAGTGAGGGCAGCCTTTTCGATTTTTTGATACCGGATCTTAGCACCTTGTAAGGTTTTGCTAGTGAAATAGACCGGTCTCTGTCCATCGGGAGTTTCTTTTATCAAGGCAACGCCCAAAGCTTCATCTGAAATAGCCAAGTATAGGATGAGTGTATCCTCGGGGTCAGGCTTTGTGAGAATGGGAGGTTTGGACAACACCTCCTTAAGCTCTTGGAATGCTTTCTCTTGTTCCTGTCCCCACTCAAACTTCTTGGACTTTTTCAGTATTTTATATAGAGGGAGTGATCTGTGAGCCATTTTAGGCATGAACCGTGCCAAAGCTGCTACTTTGCCATTCAGGGATTGGACTTCTCTGAGATTCTTTGGACTCTGCATGTCTAGAATCGTTTAGCACTTCCCTGGATTGGCTTCAATACCACGTTGAGTTAACATGAAACCCAAGAACTTCCCAGCAGGGACAACGAAAGTGCATTTCATTGGGTTTAACCTCATGTTAAATTCTCTCAAGCGGGTAAATACTTGGCGTAGGTCTTCAATATGATCGCCTCCAACCGGTGTCTTGGCTATTATATCATCGATGTACACTTCAACAAGCTTGGTATGCATACCCTCAAAAACCTTGTTGATCATGCGTTGGTAAGTGGCCCCAGCATTTTTCAGGCCGAAGGGCATAACTGTATAGCAAAAGACACCGCGATCGTTTATGAAAGCTGTCTTTTCTTGGTCCTCTTCGCACATCGGAATCTGGTTGTAACCTGAATAAGCATCCATGAAACTCAGGTATTGATAACCAGAGGAATCATCTACCATCCGATCTATATTAGGAAGAGGATAAGGATCCTTTGGGCAGCAACGGTTGAGGTCCACATAGTCAATGCACATTCTCCATTTACCATTGGACTTACGGACCATCACCACATTCGAGAGCCAAGAGGAATAACGGATTTCTTTGATAAATCCGGCCTTCAGCAATTCCTCAGTTTGCTGGCAAGCTGCCTTCTGTTTCTCTGGGCCCAATCTCCTTTTCTTTTGGGCAACCGGTCTCGTCTCTGGATAGACGGATAATTTATGACAGCAAAAAGCAGGGTCTATGCCAGGCATATCGGCTGCAGTCCATGCAAAGAGGTCTTTAAATTCTTGCAGGAGCGTCAATAGTCGCTGTTCCATTTCTGTATCTAGCTTGTCATTAATATGGGTGATCTTTTTTGGAGAATCTCCCAAGACGATGTCCCTGGAACTTCCATCCGGTGTGGGCTTTAATGGGTTGGACGGATCAATGTTCAAATCCGCCCTAGGGTCCAGGTCGACAAGGCTTACAGATCCAACGGCTGCTCCAGCATCATTGAGTTTCCTCTTTTTATTGGAGGCGTCCAGCTTTGTCATGTTGAGGCTTAGGTTGTAGCAGTACCTAGCCATCTCTTGATCACCCCGAATAGATGAAACAACATTATCCTTGTCAATGAACTTGATAAGGAGATGTGGGGTTGATACAACTGCCTCCATTGCATTTAGTGTGGGGCGGCCTATGATGCCGTTAAATGGTGATTTGACATCAATCACCAGCACTCGGGATTTAACCGTCCTGGCCCCTGGTTCGCCTTCAAACGAAATAAGGGTATCAAGATACCCTTTAGTCGATTGCTTTGCTCCGTTGAAAGTTGTTAGTTCCTGTGTATAAGGCTGTAAGTCTGAGTCTTTAAAACCTATTTTTTAAAGCAATTATAGAAAATAACATCGCAGGAACTTCCCTGGTCAACAAGGATTCTTCGGACGTCCTTGTTGGCTATCACTGCAGTGATGACCACAGCATCGTCACCACCAGGAATGGTTGGGCCAAAATCCTCGTCGGAGAAAGAGATTGTTGGAGCTTCAATCCCACCTCTGTAAGGGCGATTGTCTTTGACTTTCCCTTGCACAGACAGAATCATTCTATGATGATTCTTACGAGCTGTAATTGAAGCTCCTCCTCCAGTGAATCCTCCAGCAATCATGTCAATGACTTTACGCCGGCCTTGACGCTGTTGCTGAGGCATGCTATCTTTGTGTGCTATTTCATCAGTCATCACACCCTTTTGTTTCTCTGAAGCAGAGAATTTTCTGACCGGATTACGGTTATTGTCATCCCCGTCGTCTGGATCCCTTTCTCTTTTCTCATTCCGCTCTACTCTATCAAAGGATTTCTCTTTGAACAGGTATTGCTTTAACTTGCCTTCTCTAATTAGCGTTTCAACCGCGTTCTTTAGAGCTTGGCATTCATCAGTGGAATGACCATTCTGTTCATGAAAATCACAATACTTACGGGGATTTCCTGGTCTTTTCATAGGGGCTGGTCTTCTGATGCCATATATGCTGAAAGCTGGCCATCCGACCTCTCTCAAAATCTGAGATGGCTTGGCAGATAGTTGTGCATAATGGCTGAAGGAATTAACATGCCTTTCTCGAGGTCGGAGAGAATGGTTATTAACTTTAGGATTGGTGAATGGCCTCTCCATGCGTTCTGACCTCGTTTTCTCCTTACCCTTCTGGGTTTGGGAAGGTGGTGTTGATGGCTTTTTCTTTGCAGCTATGGCTTCTAAGTGCATCTCTATACTCACGTACTTTGAGGCTTTTTTCCTGAACTCCTCAAAAGTTGCTGGAGGGCTCTTTGCTAATGAAAGAGCAAAAGCTGATCCTGGCTGCAACGCCTCAATAACGATATGCAGCTTAATAGACTCTGTGAGGTTAGGAACCAGGGTTGCTTCATTGTAGAACCTCTTCAAGAAATCTTTTAAGCCTTCATTTTCACCTTGCTTAATCTGAGCCAAGGTATGAGATGTCCTGGGCACATCTCTGGAGATGACAAAGTGGGTCTCAAAAGTAGCTGCCATTTCAGCCCAAGAATCTATGGATCCAGAAGGTAGGCCTTTAAACCATCCGAGGGCCTCCTCAGATAATGTTCGAGGGAACATTCGACACATTACATCTTCATCAGCCCCCAAGTACATGGCTTCAAACACATAAGCATCAAGGTGCTTAGTAGGATCAGTTTCACCATTGTATTTTCCGATGGAAAGTGGCTGAGTAGTTTGAAGGTGCTTGGGGATGTGGATGCTCATAAGTCTCCTTGAAAAAGGAACTTTTAGCTTGTAAGACACTGGGGATGCTGTCGTTGACTCTTTCTTCCTTCGGGAAGCTTCATCTTCAGAATCACGAGTCTGTTCTCTCCCCTCAAATGTAGGGATATTTGAGTATTGGAGAGTGGTGGATTTTTCACCATCAGTTGTATGGGGAGTGTGTCGTGTGCGAGATGATTCCTTATCCTCGCTTTGCCTTCTTTCATTTTGCAATTCAGCGAGTTCCCTTTGGAGTTGACTAATCAGCTCATCACGAGGATCAGGGTTAGACATTGTTACTATCTTTTTTGAGCTGCCCCCATGAGAATCAAAGTTGAGCTTTCTGAAGACGTTGGGGTTGGCTCTGCCTTCAGGCTGATTCTCCACGAAATCTTGTGCTTCCCCTTCCATTGTGGATTACTTGCTCTTTCAAAGGATATGGGAATAACTTTATTGGGTCCCACCGCGCGTGCCAATGATCTGTCCTGAACCGGGGTCTAGAGATCCGGACTCAAGTCAATCACAAACAGTATGTAAATACCGTACAGAAGACCAGATGTATGAGTATCCGGTGTAAGTATCCGTTGTCCTTGAGTGAGGAGAGCGGATTGGGCGTCCTGGAGATCCTTCACACCGACCTAACACGTTGAAGTGGGCGAATGGTGGTGTCACCTGCAAAGATTCTCCGACGCTCAAGTCAGTGATGATATTCCAAGTAAGGAATGTATTTCAGAGAATATTCAGTCATGGATTTTGTTGAAGATCCCTCACTTCATTAATGAAATGAGTTCATATACCTGATTAGCTCATTTTACGAGGACTCGTTAGTGGGGAACTACTAACTCTCATTAGCATTATTTTATTGCACACTTACCAGCATGATTGGGTCAAGTGGCTATTTTATATTGAGCATGGAGAATATAGACTAGGATTAGGGAACAAGTTGACCATCCCCGTGAGCAGAATTTGGCTCGTAGTGCAGGGAATTATTGATCGATCCCTGTAGCAATAATCCTTGTCTTTAGCGCAGTGACGTGTGTGTTGTCCAGTGTTATGGTGTTATCCTAAACAACCGGTATAGGGAGAACGCCTGATACGGAATTACAGTCCGGATGTATACCGATGACACCGGTTACACGTAGATGTCTTGACAAAGACGTTGAAATATGTCTTGCAGATCGGATACCGGTATTGAGACCGGATCACAACATATTCAAGAAACTTGTGGCTTGCATGCGGGAAAATTACCACCAACAATCTTATGTGAAGATAATGCAGCTTGTATCTCCCAGTTAAAGGAGGGTTATATTAAAGGAGATAGGACAAAACATATTTCACCAAAATTTTTCTTTACTCATGATCTTATAAAGAATGGTGAAATAAATGTCCAGCAAGTCCGATCATGTAAGAATCTAGCAGATATCTTTACAAAATCATTACCAACCAAAGTCTTCGAGCAACTGGTACAGAAGATTGGTCTTCGACGCTTACATAAGTGTTCTGATGAGAGGGGAATTAAATATTTGTAATTTAATTATTTTTCATGAATATACTTTGTAAAGAATGTTGTACTCTTTTTCCTTCAATAGGTTTTTATCCCACTGGGTTTTTCCTAGTAAAGTTTTAACGAGGCACATTCTAAAATATGGACATCCAAGTATTATGAATATTTAATACAATGGTGGATCTCCATTGTACTTGATTATTGCCTATAAAAGGACTCCATGGCAATGCAAGAAGGACACACTTAGCAACTTCAATTTTTCAATCTTCTTCAATCTTTCTTTGATTCTTCTCTTCTCTTTTCTTATTCATTTTCTTCTATAATTTTAGTTTATTTTATAACAAAAGTTTGTTTAAACTATCACTAACCCACCATCTATTAGTTTGTTAATTACGCGATTTAGTTGATTTATTTTTAGCGGTTTAGTTTCATTTAGTTTATTTTTTAAAGTTAGTTACGGGATTTAGTTTATTTTTAAAATTTTATACTTGATTGAACCTAATGGATATTTTATAGGTATAACTGATTATGGAAATAAATAAGTGGAGTTAGATTATAGAAATTTTTAAAAGTTTATTAACTTGGTCTAAAAGATTATATAAAAATTTGTTTAAAATAATATTTATTAATCAATTTATAAGCACATATCTAAATATATTAATACACATAATATATATATAAGGTATAAAAAATAATTACAACAATATTTTATTGTTTTATTTATTTAAATAGGTTAGCTTGTGAATCTTAAAAGACTTTTTAAATAGTATATAATCTAACATGTTTAATTAAATAGCATTTTAAGAAAACTCAAGTTCATTTGACAAATTGGTCTAGCTTGTTAGGCCTAAGCTCATGTCAAACAGTCTTGTATATTCCTATCCCTAGATGCACCCTAAGTATTGACCATCAATAACTAATTTCTTTGCAAACTTATAGACATCTCATATAACCTGGAATTTTAAAATTGTTTCATATCAAAGTGAGAATCACACCCTCAACGTTTGGTTAAAAGGGATGAGTCCCTTTCACTCAAGCTCATGTTACATCCTAATCGGTTTAATCCAAAATAATCTCAGTTGAAAATAATTAATACATATATAGGCGGTTTTATAATATTTTATTGGCAAAATTTTGAATCTAACAATAACATCATTGGCATATATCATGATCCAGCCTAGATACCAGCCCAAGGGTTAGAGGGTAATTTCACATGCTTTTTAGGATTCAACCGGTGTTGTGATTGATACCTCGGATTCAATAAACAGTATGGATCACTCTCTGTATACCGGATAGTCCAGGTCATCACATGACACACAGGAAAGTGATTTGCCAACTCGACAAAGAGTATAAGGTATGCTGTAGGAAAAGATGTACGGAGGCGCCCATGTCATGTGGCAGCCTTTTTACAGAGTTGCACTGACACGCTAGAGTGTTACCTAACCTAAGAGGACACATACGTTACTCGCATGCATGCATATAAATAAAGGGCAATTCATAATGAAGGTATTTTTTTACACACTATCCATAATATACGTTCAAGTTCTCAAACATTCTTAGCTAACTTGGGCGTCAGAATCCCTTTGTAGGTGACATCACCTTTCGCCCCTCAGTGTGAGAGCTTGGTGATTTGAATCTTTAATACTCCAAGACCCTATCTCCCTATTGGAGTAGGGATTATAATACTGATCCCCACTGGACCGATGTATTAAACTAGCTTATAGCACCATATTTGAGAATGTTTGCCACACCGGACTTGGTACCCCGGTTTGAACCAGTTGATATCATATTTTAAGTTTTATAATATAAATACATGTATAATAGAATAATACTAACTGAAATTTAAGTTGAATATAATATTTTTTATTAAAATTAAAAACAAAGAAATAATATAAGTTTTATAAAGTTTTAGATGGTGAAATTGAAAATCATACCAAAAGGGAAAAATGATTTTTGTGATTTTCGATTATTTCTTTTTCAGTAACTTTAGTTCTTGATTTTTTTGGACTATCATGCGTTTAGTCAAGTATAAAAAACCTTTATTTTCTTATGTTTTTTAATATAAGATGAGATTAATTGTTATTTTATGAGTTAATTTTTAAGATAATATCATAGTCTATTCTAAATATATATTATGGGGTCATTTATGAGAGAATGTATTGTAAATTCACACTAGCTAGTCATTTGTATTTGTCATCGTTCTGGATATTCATTTAGGGAATGAGTGAATATGTTCAAAATCTTACATTAATCAGTAATATAACTAATTAAAAATATATAAGATGGGAGTAACAATTATCCTACAAATTTACTTTTAAAAGTTAAGTGTCATATTTAAATTTAAGAAAAATCTAACATTAACTAAACACACGAACAATTAAACATATATAAAGTAAAAACAATTTTTATATTATCATGAGTTGGTTTATAAAATCAAGTGGAGCGTGTCCGATTCTTGTGGAAACGAAAGAAAAAATTGAACAGAGGATTACGTAGGTAGCTAGTAATTAAAGGATGGGGGAGGGGGAGCAAGAATGGCGTCCAATCTATAGAGAAGGTTCCGAGTTCCAAGAAGAATGAATGAATGGCTTGGTAACTCTTGTCTTATTTCATGAATGAAAAGCAGATAATAAAGTTCATTTGTTCTTTTACTTTACATAAAGTTCACATTCACCAATGAACAAAATGTTGTAAATTTTCTGATGCTAAACGAATTAGTATAAAACAAACAGCTAACTGAGCCAAGCATGATTCCAAAGTTGACAACATGTCATCCTCTCGTTCTGTTTACGAAGAAAAGAAGAGCCTCCACCATTGAACTGTATTAAACAAGAATGAATATGATAATTTAGTGCTTCGGGTTTTAAACACTTTTGCTACATTCACCTAATTTATTTTTGTAATGAAAAAACCATACCAAAATGATTAATGAAATTTCTTTTCAAGCTAACAATGGGTTTATTGTAAATGTTTTATATTAAAACATGACCTATAACTAGTTGTTGGTCGTATAACATTGATATTTTGAACTGTGATAAACCATTAAAGTGAATTAAACCAAATCAATTATGGTAAAATTGTTATTTCAGTAGTCTCTCGTACGTTGGTAAAAATAAACCAATCCAAATTATAATACATTAGTTTGATTTGATTTTGATAATTGTTTTAATCTAACCAAATTACAAATGTTTTTGATATAGGAATCAAATGGTACCACAAACACCTCTATTATTTCCTTTGCTTGTAGGTTCAGAGATTGTTCCTCTGTAAGAGGAGGACGTATTTGTAAACTTGTATTGATCTATGACATAAAGTGTTCGTTTGATATTCAGTTAGGGAGAAAGGTTATGAAAATGAAAAAATTTAAAGGTTAATGTTAAACATTTACACCATTTAAGACGGTAAATTGAGTAACTTTGATAGGAAACCAAAGACCCAAAAGACTGATTAGTGGATTGAGAGAATATAAGCTTTAACTGAAAAGGGTGGAGGGTACGAGCTTTGTTATTATGGGTGTAATTTGTTGTTTTCTTGTATGCGTTGTTTCGCGGGTTTTGCATGCCTGTTGCATATAAAAAAGCTGCGTATGAACTGAGAAGTCGCATGAAAGGTCTGTTTACTTTAGATAGATCATAGATTGCATTGTCACTGTTTATTCTACCAGGCTTTAGGGGTAAGGAGATATAGCTATATGTATAATTATTAGATTCCTCCACCAAAGTGTTACATTTACTTGTGTTGTGTCAATTACTAGCATCAGTTTTCAGCAGCCTTATGTAGTGTGGCTTTTGTTCTTTAATTGTTTTGGTTTAGGCCTCAACAAGGGGCTCTCTTTGAAAAAGAAGGTTGATAAAAGGAAAAGATGCTCTAGATTCTGTAACTATAGTTCAGTTCCCCCTATCAAAGCTGAAAACGTTATACCTCTTTTTCATCTCTAATCATTTTCAACCATTGTTTTAGAGTAAAAAGCCACATGACTTCATTTTGCGTTTTGCATTTCCGAGGACATGGAACATTGCACCTTCCTATGCTTTTGTCACTTCAATTTTGGAAACTTTTCAGTCTTGAGGGTTCCAGATCTTAACCAAAAACAAATGAATATGCATTTGAATCCTAAACATCCTTTCTTTCGTTTATGTTGGGTTTAGGGTATAATGGAATTGCTAGCACTTGGCAAAGCTACTGCCATTTTAAATTATTTGAGATAAGGTGTAATGGGATGAAATTAATTCAATCAATTATACCACAGTATTTCATTTCATTTTGTTCATTATTAAACTTAATATCCCAGAATAAGCTTTAATTAATTCCTTGACATTCTATATCATGATTATCATAAATATGTTGTTGTTGTGTTGTCATTTGAAACTGGCATTTCATCTCTTTGATCGCTATTGATTTTAGTTATCAAGATGAAAGCAACTAGCTAGGTTTTGAGGTCAGAAAGCAACTAGGTTAATATTTAGGTTTGCGCCTGCGAAATATATGCAGTGATACTTTTAGTAATAAGTTATAAGAATAATAATTAATGTTGATTATATATATTGTTTGAAGTTAGTCAAGTGTAGCGGAATAAAAAATAGTTTTTTTATCAATCTCAATTAAAATACATTAACTAAGAACTAAACACATTTGAAATAAAACAGTTTCCCCCACTTAAGGGGCCCTACAGATTTGATTCAGTAAGGTTGAATCAAGGACAGACCCATGTTATCCCATGTTATGTAATATGGGAGTTCATGCCCCCAATTTAATTTATTTACTTTTAATATTAATTTGAATAATCTCCTTCGCTCCTAGTCTAGATGTGAAAATAAGTTTTTTTACTGATCACACGTAAAGTCAAATTTTTATCTTCTAAAAATATTATATGGATTTAGAACAGGGGACAATACTTCCTGTTTGAGCGTCTTCAAGTGCAAAGGTATATTCTATCAGGTTTTCTACCTTGTTTGAAATGGTCTTTTTACATGAATTTGGGACACAGAAAAAGATTTTTTTGTTTTGCCTCCATAAATTAATGATTTTTTCAATTTGAAATAAGATATACTAGTTTTTCCTCGCTCAACCAAACACAAACCCAATAATCCCCTGAAATGGATTAATTGAATGACTATCAATCCAATTTGTTACCCAACCCACTCAACACTTGCCCTAGTCAAACCATTGGTCGGTCAATGTTGAGTCAAACCTTTGTTTGTTAATCCTCTCTAGTAGCTTAAATTATATAAGAAAATAACTTACTTACTTTTATTATACTTATCATTATCTATAAACAATGAAGTATGTTGTCTATTGTATCATACTTATCTATAAAACTCCTATATAAATGTTTTGAGGGTGAAGGTTTAAATCAATACACTCATATTACTTGGTAAACATTCACTAGAGATATTATTCTAGGGATACCTTTTAGGCTAATAACTAATATAAAACTACTTGTAAAATACTCAAGTTATGAATTTTTCTATCATCTAAATTTAAATATTATACCTATTATAAATGTCATGTATTATTTATATGTGTATATAAATCACTATAACAAATTCGCGATTTTGCGGAGATTTATTAGTGGAGGTTACTTAAAACCATCGTTAATAAACAAAATTTTCAAGTTCATGTGAAACATTTGTTGCGGTTCAGGAACCGCCATTAGTTTCCACCTTAAAGTTGGCCCATGCTTATCCCTTTTCCCGAGCCTTCTTTTACTTTTCACTTCCCTCCCATCCTAACTCCCTAACCCCTAATTTTTTTCCATTTCCCCCCTCTATCCCACCTTGTTCGTTTTGCACTCTCTTTCACTTCGGTCATCTCCTCTCCCAAATCCAACTCAACCATCGTTGCCTTGGACCCACCACGCGTCTCACTTTCTCACTGTCACCATTGTGTCTCCATATGACTATGCCACCGCGTCATCGTGGAAGAGTCCCGATCGTCAACCACCTTGTCTTCATACCACCATGTGTCTTAGCTGGTATACTCAGATTACTTGATAGACATTCACCCAAAAAGATTATTCTAGAGATACCTTTTAAGCTAATAACTAATCTAAAACTACTTGTAAAATGCTTAGCTTATGAATTTTTCTATCATCTAAATTTAAATATTATACCTATTATAGATGTAATGCATTTTTTACGTGTGTATTGACAGACCTGGTTTATGATTATGGGGGCACTTAACTTTTAGATTTGTTAATACTAGTTTAATATTAAATTATTCTTTTTAATTCTGTTTTCTTTCATTTTACTTCACAAAATAAAATTTCTTTTCATAAAAGATATTATTTTTCCTCAACTTCTCTAAACTTATGGGTCTATATATATAACAAGCTGGCAAATGGTTTGTGTCAATTGATTTGCAAAGTTAATTAGTTTCCTATTGGTAGCTCAATTGGTTTGTACTTAGTAACTCAATTAATTAGTCTCAGTTTCAAAAAAGTGTTGTCTTACATGAAAGAGCTAAAATGTCCATTTTGTGAAGAGGAGGATGAAGCATCATATCTCTTGTCTTGCTGTTGTTTCTCGTACAAAATTCGGTAAACATGTTATCGATGGCTCAAAAAACAACTTTAGAAGAAAAAATTTCATGCACCATATATGTAGGGTTGAAGGACTTTACTTTCTCACTCAGCATAAAAAACAACTTTTATGCCTAAAGTGCATAGTTTGCTTTAACATCTATATATAAGTTTAGATATCACTTGTAATATTATTTAATTAGATTTTGTTTTTTTTCATAAAAAACTATCCACCTTATAATTTTGTTGATTTTATATCTGATTCGAGTTATAACATATGAATGGTTTCTTATTAGTCTCTAAATAGAATTAAGATTAACCAAAAGAAAGAAAAGCACCTCTTGACTCGACTAAATTTTAAACATGTTAAACAATATATATAATCAATTTAACCATTAAATTTTTTATTTTTACAAACTTCATTTTTTCTTTTACTTATCCATAGAATACGTAATCCAATTTTGTTTGAGTATCTTTTGCTGAAAAGTAACGCTTGGTACTTCCCTTTGGTGTACTACAGCTAGCTAGATTCCTAGTCTACCTGGGTATATGATCTGTACCGTGTAATTATATATTCTTCATATTCAGTTTTCACTTCACTCATGTATGGTGTGCATGGTGGATTTTCGCACTTTGGTGTGTATGATCAGTAAAGTGTAACAAAACGTTTTAATTAGCCGAAAATCAAACGAACATTGTGCAGTTTAATAAACCTGTTTTTGTTTTATTTTTCCTTTTCTTATGAAAGCTGGTGATGACAGAAAGGAATTGAAGAAGAAGAAGAATACATTATATTTTTATGACACGGCCAATACACATATAGAATAAAATTATAGCACATGAGCGAAGTCTCCACGTTACGATAACATGCATTGCACCGTTTATATATGAAATCAACAAAAAGCCTTCGGTGGCGTGGGATTAGTGGTGAGGGTGGTGAAGTGGCGAAGGAGCGGTGGCGTTGAGTTGTTGCGGTGGCAGAGACGGTGGAGGACATTGGTAGCACTTTGTGAAGAGTCCAAACGTATCAATCTGGTGTACGAAGTTGACCATACTGGCCCACCCACCAAATCCAAATCCCACAATTAGTACCCACACCACCACAAAAGCGTTTATCAAGAACGTTCCCACCCATCTTCCAACAAACTTGGGAGGTTGTTCCACCGCATTCTACATCACAATCAATTCAAATTAATCACATTTTCAGGGATCATAAATTATAGATTTAGGAGAAAATTCCGGGCTTGGTCTGCTAGACGGTGACCATACGCCAACACTTGAACACAGTAAAAGCAAACAGTAAATATTACTATTAGAACAATGAATGAATGGAATAAATTCTATTGGGTGATCCACAGTGATGTTTCAAAGATTGGATGACCCACATGGCCAACTTTATATCTTTTGCCACTCAATATTAATGAATGTTACTTTTTTGAGTATTAATTAATGAATAATTATATATGATCTACAATAGTTTATATGAACATGAAATAAACTAAGTATATATATTTATATACCTGTCGAGCAGAGGAAGATTTGAAGGTGAAAATGTAAGCGAGGGCAGGGATGATGTAAACGGTGAAGCTGACAAGGAGAGATCCAACGGTGGAGTTAATGGGACCAAAAAATGGGAAGATGATGGCCAAGAACCATATGGGGATCACCACTGGCAATCTCACCAATGCACGCTTGCACAAGCTCTTGCACTCATGCATCCCTACTGCTTTCTCCCACACAAAGTACAATGGGGTGCATGCAAACCCGAATGTTATGAACTGCAATTAATTCAATCACATTAGTTAAATAGTTAAAAGTAGTCGCGTGTGTGTACGTAGGAGTTATATACTTGCCTGGTGAATTAGCATTAAAATGACAGCCATGTCTCGGAAGGGTGATTTTGGGAGAAGAGCAAAAGCATTGGAGTGATTAAGAAGCATGTCTCCGAATGCCCAATACACTGCTGCTGCCGAAGGAAGCGTCAGTGTCAGCACATACAGAGTAGCCAGTAAATATATTGCCTTGAACTTTTGAGGCTTCCACATAGCATGCATTATCTCCCTGTGTATCAGTAACAGTACCAATACCTTTAATTTATTTCTCTCATTATTATTAAAACTAGTACAAGAAATTATTTATTATGTGGTTAACTAAATCATAGATTCATTTTTCATATAACTGGAATAAAGGTGCTGATAAAAGATGCCACTTTATTATTACTCATTTAAGGGTGAAAATAAAAAAGATAGGAGAATAAGAGCAAGGAATATTTTGGCCAAAGGTATATATGATTAATGATTTTGCTGTGCTGTGAGGAGAGAGACCTGAAAGCTAAGAAGTAGCATTCACTGAGGAAAGCTGGATCACCCAGGAGGGGTCCTTCTCATGATAAAAAGCATTAAAGCAAAGAACCATTTTAGAGAAAGAGCCTTGGCTTTCTCTTGGATGACAAACAAAAGGTACACTTTTTTGCCTCCCACGCCCACCAAGGGTATTTTCGGCAAAAAGTGCTTACATAACCAATGCTATTACATTTTTTTTTGTTTTTCTGGGAAGGAAAACAATGCAAAGTTCACAGTCTTTCTTTTCATACTTTTGTAGAAAATGAAAATGAAAATAAAAATAAAAATACCTTGTATTTGGATGAACATTGTTGGTATTTTATTATAAAAATTTAGTATATGGGCCGTTAGATCTTTGTTCAGATTATATGTCTAGAGTAGTGAAGGTTGAGTCACTGTCAAAAATGACGTTAAGCCCAAATTGTTGCATTGTTATTTCGCTTTCCTATTTGGCATTATCTTTAATTAGGCACTATACCAACTAGTGATTCTTGCAATTCCAAATGCAAGGTCAAGTGGAGAGAAAGAAAGAAAGAAACATGGCATATTTGTGAAAACGTAAAATACACGAATATGTATTATCTGAGACTGTCTTACACAGTAACAGCATGTCCCCCGAATGTGTAGAGAATGTTTGTGGCCCCCGTAAAATATAGAACCATTTTGGTAGGACCCGAATGCTTAACACCCTCCACCTACACAATCACATAATAGCATTTGGAAATTAAACATATTAATACTGCTAATTATATAATAACAATTTATGATGAAGAATTTAATTTAATACTGTATATCAGCAAGAATATTTTTAGATTAAAATAATTATGAGTAACTTTGAATTATGATTATTACCTGGCCGTGTAGGAGAGAGGCAACAGTGAGGTACCAAGCAGTGTAAGTGGTCATGAGGAGTCCCAAAAAGGACCAGATTCTGTAGTTGTGAAAGGAAGGAATAAAGACAGTGGTGGCACAGCAAGCTCCGAAGATGTAAGTCCAAGTTCTCTTGTCCAGATTGTCATTTATGTAATATATGTTGCTGAACAACATTAAAAACAATAGTATATATATTATATATTCACTCCCCAATGAAGTTGCAGCAGGTAGATTATTACCAGACATGCATGTGATATATATGAGTTCCTTGTTTTAATATAATATTATAATTATAATAAAGAGAATTGATTCATCTAGCTAGAAACTACTAATAAATAATGAAGAAAGAGCTAAAGAAAAGGTCAGAGGACTCAGATTGGGTTGGAGTAGGTACCTTGCACAAGCTATCAGTTGTATAACAGATCCAAACAGAAGAAATGTGCAGTTAAAGGCCAAACCCACGTTTCTCCAGTGTTTCCCGAGGAGTCCATCAAGAACCTCAAACCACTGCATAGTTAATTTGTTCAAAACACCAATACTTAATTAAGATATTGTACTTGGAACAATTATATTAATTGTTTTCTAATGTGTATCTTATATGAATATTAAAGAGTCTAAAAGTAAATAAATAAATAAATTATATTTATTGAACCTGTCATAAAAATCATGAATTACTACATTAATATTAATTTTAAATAATGAGTTTTTTAATTTTGATTCTTTAACATTCACATCTACTTGGATACACATTAAAAAAATTGTTATGTTAAATTAAGAAATGGAGCTATTTAGGGTGAGTTGAACCTGGATGACATGGTTCCTGAAGTTAACTTTTTCTCTCTCTTTTCTTGTTCTGTATTCAACATAGAGTATGCTAATGAGGTAAGCTGTCCAGCTACCCAGTAAACCATAGAAGAGTTGGAAAAGTATGCCAGAAAGCATTCCCAGTTGGGAAAATGAGTATGGCAACGTAAGCAGAACTTGGGCCACCTGACATGACATGAACATGAACATGATATATGATGATTCTCACAGAAAACCGGACATTTACAACATGTACAGAATGAAGCACATATATGATGTTAGATACCATTGGAATGGAAACAAAACAAGGAAAGGAACATATTCTTAAAACCAAACCAACCTGATTGGAAGCGCAGCTAAACCAAGCATCATAAACAGAACCACCATGCCATAACAAGTTTGACAACTTGGATTTTATGTCCTTAGGCTTCCCTTCAGTTTCCATTTCCACATAGTTCCCTGCTATTACCGTTTCCACCACCTTATCTGATGCCATTTTCTTTCACTTCCAGAAATATCTGGATCACTTTCACTCTCTCTCCACTCTCTAAGACCTTGTTGAGCACTATACTCTACCTCCTTTATTTGGTTACTTGTTGTTATTCTTTACAGAGAAGGGGTGTGAATAATGGTAGTGTACTAGTGTGGTTGAGGTTGGTAAGGAGTTCTGATGGTGGTGGTGTATATATATATATATACACACACACAAGACGGGACAGAAAAGGGTTCTCGAAGGTGGGGCGAGAGTGTTTTGGGAAGCGAGTAAATCCACTTTTTGAATAACTAAAAACTAAATGCTCCCAAGCAGCTTGACGAAATCCCTTGGTGCTGGAGTCCCTTTTTGTAATTGCATCTTTTGTTATATTGACAAAGTATTATTCTTATTTCAATTATTTTTATTTTTTATTGAAAGGGGTATTTAATTCTAAGTTGGGGTTGGTCAAATCAAAAAAAAAATTCACTGTCTAACATGGTATTAACTGTATTTAATAGTGTAAATAATATTTTTTCTATTTTCATAACTCTATTTTCCCAACTGCATGTGAAATGAACACGAAACATTTACTCACCTTAATGCTTACGTCTTGCTTTGGTTTGGCTTAATAAATTATAAATTATGACTCTCAAATCACATATTTTACCAACCTACTTAGGAAGCGTGATGCCATGTCCGCACGAGCGAGCCTCTCACTTCCCGAGCTTATCATAATTGTTAGTTGTTTCCCTTTAATTACCAACTTCCCTTTCATCGTTCTACAGTGTTTTAAATTGAGGCTTAGATGAATGTAGCTGGTTATGATATGGTCACAGTTTAAGTTGTGGACTATAATTTTAAAACACGATTGCTATGTGTATGTTGCTGAGTTTGTCATTTTAGGGCTATTGTTTAATGCACTTGTTATAGGTATACTCTTGTTTTTACTCCAATGTTCAATGTTCTAGACTTGAGTGGTTTTTGTTTATTTACATTTGCCAAAGTTGAATCTGCTAGGATGGTTAGGTGATAGTTTTATATATAGTCCCTTTGGAATGTGGAAAACAGAAGGGTTAACACGGCACATGAAAAGGTAAGTTTGATGGAGGAACAAGGTGAATTTTGGAGAGGACAAAAAGGGGTGAAAAAAAGAAGAAATAAGAGCAAGGGAAGAAGTGTAGGAAATAATAACATAGTAGACCACATGATTGCAGCCAAACGGGCGTGGTCGCTTTGCAAGTCGAAGAAAGCTGCTTTTATCACATGGCCAACTCTTTGTAGACTCGAGGATCCCCTTCTTCCACCAAATTCCATGCTCAAACCCCAATTAAAACTCTTATATTCCCACATGCAATTTCTTTTTTCTCATATTAGTATAATGGCATAGGGGATTGAACTAGTACAATTGCATAGACAAAACATTGGTAACATTGTTAGATCATGTGCCCTTTCCCACCTGCACCTCTAAATTCATTAATATTTATCTTGATTTTCTTTGCTACACCAATATTCTCTAATGTCTCCTTGAAAGAAAAAAAAATATTCCCTCTGTGTTGTTATCTTAATCCTACAGATTCTCTCTGTTTTTTCCCCTTCCTCCAAAAGATAACCCTCTTATTTTTATCTCAAATAAAACAAACAAACAAAGCCAACCTTTAAACCATTAAAAACTATATGGAAAAATGTTAGGTAAAAAAAATATGGTTAAGTTTTTTTCTCACCCCTCATTTTCATTGTCTTGTAATTTTTCTGACAGTGGTCCAAATGCTACAAGAAAAGTTCTTACTAGCCTTCATCACATTTGTCTTTTTTAAATTTGAATGAGTTGGCTAAAGAGCTCACTGATTATTCTCCTTCGGCTCATGATGATAAACCATGATGAGTTTGTCTTTTTTATGAATTAAGATAAGAAAATGAATTTACCTATACTGGTGCTGCTGATCATACTAGAGGGAGGAATTAAAATAAAAAAACAAAAGCGTGCATGAGTTGAGGGTCCAAAGAAAAGCATATGGTTTTTTTTTGAGGCAGCAAAACATATTCATGAAGAATGTTGGAAGCCCACATCCCAGTCCTTGTTTAGTCATACTTTGAAGTCACTGGGACCAGAAACATTCTCTGTGACTTGTGTCTCCTTGACCAACTTCATTCTATTGCTTACTATACCTTCTAGTTTGTTCAATTCAAATGTATTCTTAGCATAATTATCCCCTTTGGCCTTCATTCATTAGTATGAGTTCTTGATGTAGTATTAATATACTGATGATGCTATGAAGTGTCCTTGTTGTGTTTCCAACATTGGATCAATTAAGATTTCTGTGACCTTCAC
The DNA here is from genome assembly GCA_037962975.1 of Clitoria ternatea. NCBI lineage: Eukaryota > Viridiplantae > Streptophyta > Magnoliopsida > Fabales > Fabaceae > Clitoria > Clitoria ternatea. The sequence continues at coordinate 72,931,924 of CM075676.1, forward strand.
TGTCAGTTGAAATGGTGGTTAACGTGGGTGTCTGCATTATTAGCACATTCAGTTTGTTCAGCACGTTTTTGAACCAATTTCGAAGCAAAATGATGTTTAGTGTGAAAATTCCATTCTCTGATTCAATAATTATGATTCTTTTCTAGCCTATTTCCAAGAATAGTACTTATATAATTAATTATGAAAATTCTAATTGCTTCATGCTTATTGCTTACGCTAGAGCAACCACTTGAGCTTCATGGGCCACATAGTGATCTTTGGGGTCATTTTTTGTTTGAAGTTGATATTGGACATAACATAACTGTCAATTAATGAGACTTAGTGAAAGCAAAATAAATTTTGATTGTTGGTATCTGCTGATAAAAATGATGAAGAAATAAAGAAGTTTGGATTAAAAAGAATTAAGGCATGGCTTGGCATGCTAGTTACAAAATTGTCTTTTGTTGAATGATTTTACAGTCCTTAATTATGGTAGGGGACCAAGGGTGGAAAGTTTCATTGTTCAATTTCAATGATAATATGTTGAAACAGAAACAAGATTTCAAGTTTTTAACTGCATGCTTGTGTGTACTTGTCGGAATCAACAAGCAACTAACGATATCTAGTATGCCTGCCAAAGTTGGTAGCATGCTACATATGTATGCCTTTTAGTGATGAACTTGCTAGAGATTTTGTGAAGTCAAACCTATAAAGAGCACTCAACAATGATTCTTCAAAGTTAAAATCTTTGCTCAATTTGGTTAATTGTGAGATGGTTGTGTTTTAGCCATGAGTTTGCTTATATTAATAGTGTGTGCAATGTCATCATACCATAATCATCAAGCAAATCCACTCTCAATTTTGAGCATGAAGTTCTAGCTGGGGCTATGAAAATATATAAAATCTGAAGCCATATACATTTAATTTTATGTAATGCATAAACATGAGAAAAATTGACTTGATTGCCATTTCTTCTAAACATGATTAAAACTCATATTGTAGGTCAATATACTCAGTCCTTTTTAGCATCCATATCTCACTTTCTATTTGTTGAAGGTGGGTCTCCCTTGATCATAAGCACTTTTGCATTGACTTGTGATTCAATTGCATAACGTGGCCACTTATTATTGCTGCATTAGTACATGACTAGGTGTTGATGCAATGGTGGTCAACCTCTTGTTTGGCAAAGATGCATATATGTCCATGTTTAGATATGCAATATAATTGGTGTGATGTAAATTTACCCACCAACACCATCATGCTAACACCATCTTTATTGCCTGCATGCTGGAGATGGGACCTCTAGTGTGACCAAAAGAATCCTATCATGAAACACTTACAACTTTTTTGCTTCACTTTAGTGCCTTCTTTTGCACTGTGAAGATCCAACAAATATACTCTGCTGTATTTGCCAGCTACTCTGTATTGCCAATTGATACATTTTGCAATCCTTCGGTATTATTCCATAATTGAGATTCCCCTTTTAAAACGGTTAATAAATTAGACATAAAGAATATATAAGGGTCGGTAACACAATATTAAAAGTCTTTACAGTTTTGCGTTTAAAATAAAAGTATAGTCATAACTATGTTTATTTCTAAAGTAGAAGTGTACATATTTTTTGTTTTTTTAAATGCATGGCCTGATATAGTTTTGTTTGTCGTTGTAACAATATCATCTTATTTTTAAGATTTAGTGAAAGAAATAATGAATACAGAGAATATTATTTTTATAATTTCTTACGAAATCTTTTGCAAAGAAGAAATTAAATAAAAATAATATGGTACTTTTATTATCAATAAAAAAGTAAAATATTAAATGACTACCAACCTATCTGGTTATTTTTCAGAAATTAAGAATCTTAATCTCAATCATGAACAAAAATATTATATGTTTTTGGTCGAGGAAATAATATTTTTTAAGAACTATTGTTGGGTCAACTAACAATTCTTAGGTTCAATATACATAAGATACAACCTGAGGCTGAAAGTGCAAACCCAATATGGAGTCTCAAAAAGAGTGAAGACCAGAATGTTTTTGATTTATCTTGAATCTTGATAGGCCCTAAAACTTTTATAAGTTGGGCCTGGAGAATCTTGAGTCCTGATTTACTTAATATTGACCAAAAATATCTTGATTAATCCTTTCTTTGTTTTTAAGAATAAGTCTAAAAATTTGATCATATTTACAGAAGCTCTAAAAAAGAAAATACATATTTGAATTAATATTTTCTTATACTTGTAGTACTTTCTATTTTACATTTTTACTTAGCAATTAAATTGAGTTATAAATATATACAAGTAGACTCGTGCATATGTACCAGTTGGGTTGGTTTGGTGTTGGTGACGAATACTTTCTATATTATGGACGAGATTATAATAAATTTATTTAATAAAATAAAAAATAATTATATAATAGGATTATGTACATATATAAAATAAAGAGAAGAAAGAGGATGAAGAAGAATTATGATCAAATATTATTTATGTTAAAAATATAAATAAATAGTGGAGAAAAAAAATTAACGTACAATATGAGAGACTACTCCAACTATTTTTCTTTCATGTTTGAAAATTTGAGACATGTGAACTTTAAGAGTAAAAAAGTTATATTTGATTTTTTTAGTACTTATACTAAATGTTGCACACCTTGTTAATAAAGGGGATTTATTAGTTTTTGAATTTTATAAAAGAAAAGGATAAAAATCAGAACTCTTTATATAGCCAATCACAACCTAATGAAAGAGAATAATAAACAGTGTATGAATAGTGGTAATTATTGTATTATAATAGGCAAAACCTAATATACAAATTCAGTATTCGGTGAATATTGTAATATATATATATATATATATATATATATAATATGTAAATAAACATTAATATTAATAATAATTTTTTGTAGTTAAATTTAAATAACATATTATAAAGTTGTAAAATATATAATAAAAAAATTAAATGCTCTATGATTATAAAGAAAAATGAATGTTTAGGTATAATGCAAATTAATATTACATTATAGGTTTTTAATTTGTGTAATTTTGTATAAGATAAGAAATGAAAAGTATATTTTTTTATTAAAAATTATGGGGATCGGATAAAAATCAAAGTGGGTGCTGATTGATAATATTTAAAAAAAAATTCTTTTTCGATTTCTTATACTGTAAAAAATAGCACATATATTAGATCAAATGTTATATATATAGTAATGATAAATATATATTGTATTGGATATTATGAGTTTGTTTAACCTGTATAATTTTACATAAAATAATCAAAAGTAATATTTTTATTAGAAATTATATGGAAATTGCTTAGAAATCAAGGTAAGTGGACATTCATCATGTTTTTAATAGAAAAGTTTCATTTTTAAATTTCTTATCATGTGTGTAAAATTACATAAATTGATCCGATCTGTATAACGGTTCTAATCAATGACACCAAATTACCTTTAATACAAGCAAAAGTGCATCCCATGTAAGGCACATGACAATATTATAGTCCCAACAGATATTCCCTTTTAATACATATATATATATATATATATATATATATATATATATATTGTCTAATTTAAACAAACTTGAAAAAGATAAGAAATTCAAAATAGCTTTTTATTTGAAACAATATGAGAATTGTTTAAAAATGAAGGTCAGTAAACATTAATGATGTTTTTAAGAGATAGTATTCTCCTTTTAATTCATTATCCTGTATAAAATTACATAGTGTAGCAGATTAAATAAATTCTTATATTATATCTTTAATAATAATATATAATATATGATGCTCACTATAGTAATTGATCCACGCCATTTGTTATATATAGATAAGATATTTTTACTCTAAACTTTGCTTCAAAAGTAAAGCAGACACATTTGATAAAACATATTGCGTATTAAATTTTGAGTGTGAATTAAAATCAGATATTTTTAAATTTTAGTCTTACTTAAACATCCTCAAATTAAATTCAGAACTTTTAGAGTGCAGACAAGGAAAAACAAAACAAAACTTGACCGATTAAATTTCTATAACTCATAATTGGTGATGCAATTTATGAATTTAATTAAGTGAATTAACTTGAACAGAGCATTTTATCCAAAAGTAAATACAAAATCCCCTTATCTAAGAAAGAGTCAAACCAGAAAGTGTGGTAAAAGGAGTCAAACCAGAAGCAGACAAGTGTCCATATATAAGAAGCTTAAGCTGCGTCTTTCTTCCTGCAGAAACGCTTCTGTTGCCTCTGCACTTTGCCCCTTCCATCACCTGACCTTCATGTTTCAAACTAACACAACACACCCAGTGAGTACATCCTTTTCTTTTACAAGTTCCACATTTACATTTATTTCATGAATTTCACTCATTTTACTATCTTTTTTTACTTTTTGGCTAAACCAGTCTGTGTTTGATCTCTGTTCTGGTGTTTAATGTGTTTATGACTTGCTCTAACACAACATTAGTTTTCACTTTCCACTAATACAACCAAAAAGAAAGAAATAAGCTATAGTGCAAAAATAAAAGTGAAATGACCCTTGAGTCCTTGACAAAGATTTCTTTTTTCAAGGGTAGGTGACAATGGTTTGTGAAAAAAGAAGAGGAGAGCATTGTTGCTTAGTGCTCTCTTTTATTTTTGGTAATAGTTATTGGTTGTTCTTTATTGTGATAAGCAATTAAGCATTATGGTGGTAAGTTTAGTAGCATGTAAGGTTAAGTTGATTAGGGGGCACTTAATTTGTGATCTATCATGTTTCTTTTGAGTATACCAGAAAGGGACACTACCTTTTTTCTTCATAGACTTTGTATTCATATGATCCAAAAATGAAAAGTTGAAAACACCACCTCCATTCCTAACCCCACTTTCTGACTCCAACCAGACAAAATGTCAGCTGGACAAGATGGATTTCTAACCCGACCAAAGGCAGAATGGACACCTACTCGTGATGCATACATGGTTGAACTTCTTATCCAGCAACACAAGAGTGGAAAGACAGCTTACAATGAATTCAAAAATGAAGTCATCAAGTCTGTCACATGGGAGTTCAACAAAAAGTTTGGCCTCAACTTGGAAGAGAATCAGATAAAGAATCGCTATAATGTTATGAAGAAAGACTATGGTGTTGTCAAGACACTCCTTAGTCACAAGGAATTTGTCTGGGATGAAACTCGCCATATGGTTGTGGCTGATGACAAAGTGTGGGACAATTACATCATGGCAAGTACATATCCACTAAAGGCTTCTTCGGTTGGGCTTTTATCTGTAAATCGAAGAAATTAGAAAGTGTCTCGAATAACATTTGAGATCAATATTTTATTGGATAGTGTTGTTAGTCAAACTTGATTTGTATAAATGGTTTGTGAAAACAGAATCTTGTTAGAGACACAACTTAATAATTTATTCGAGACATTTTCAAATTTCATTTGATTAATAAATTAAAAATTTATTTTAGATCAACCATATTTTAGTAACCTTGAATTAAAACCAAACAAGGATTGAGTATATATTTTATATATCACCATTTATTTCAACTTTGTTTCCTATACAAATTCACAAAAGGGGTTATGTTTTGTTCATTAGAAAAATTTGTGACTGCACTTAGGTAAGATGTGAAGCAAGACCTTTTAGACGCAAGAGCTTCCCACTCTATAAACAGATGTCGATCATATTTGAAGGTTAAGAATCGCTGACAGAATCAATCTCCTTAAGTTGTTTCTTAAGTTGCATATAAATTTATGGCTTATTGAATGCAGGTGAAAGAGGGATTCAAAGAGGTCAGTTTCCTAGTGGAGCAATGGCAACTGCAGAAGAAGAAGGGAATAGCAACACAGAAACAGTTCGGTCTTCAGAACCATGTAACCTTCCAACACAAGTAATTGATGGTACCCTTGATTCTGATTCAATAATCCGCATCAACGACATGCTAACTAAGAAGCACAGATTCATCAATCCAGCAGAATCAATTCGTAAGAAAAGGGCACATCTCAAAATTGGAGAAACTATTGAGAACACATTGTATGAGGTTTTCACAGCAGCCAAGTCCAAAGCCAAGCAAAGAAATGCATCATCCAATTCGACAACAATGTACAAGAATTGCTTGGAGGAGTTGCAGAAATTAGAGGAGTTGGATGACAACGAGTTTGCAAAGGCTGTTAATTCACTTAAGGATGACAAAAATGCCATTGCTTTTATGACAATAAAAGGGCCTAGACGTTTAACTTGGTTAAGGTCTCTATGGCCCTCGGAGTAACATGTGTACCTTTGCTTTAATTTTCATACTACTGTAGATGGATCATAGAGAAACATATGACATATTTGTTCATCCGTCCTGTTTATCTAAACACGAAGAGCCTAGAATGCTTATTCAAACCACATTTTGTTGAGATTATGCTACATTTGCCTACACATTTGTTGGATTGGTACTTAAATTTTCATCAAAATGGTTTATATTTCCTCCTTTTTTTTCATTAAGCACATTCTGTTATATTTTATGACATTATCACGTATTGCAAGTTAACAACATGCAATCCCTTGGAACCAGGCACAACTCAATGACACGGGTCCCATATTGTCCTTAAAAAAAACAGAAAACAAGACTGACTCAGTACACATAACAGACTACAGAAAAAGCTTCTAGCCTTTTTGAGATAAAACAATTATTGATTTGGAAATTAACTATTAAAATTCATAACTTATTTTATATGTGTATATATATCTTATCATAAATATAACAATTGATTTTTCAAACAATGATAAATATTATATTTTATCCTTCAACATAGTTGATCTGTGCAAGACATATAAAGATGATGTCCGGTATGTAATGGACAGGTCTTGAGTACTGGATTAACATCAGTTGAGGTCTGGTGTGAGTCTTCATACATGAACTTCCATAAATGTCGGAAAGGGTCAGGATGGAAATGTGTTTCTAAGACACCTATGATGCTCAAAGTTACTGATGTCGAACAAAAGGAATCCCATGTAAGCTGAAAATAATAAATACAGGAGAGAATGTGCCTTCTATATACACATGTATTTATAGGGAATAGAGTGTATTATGTGTTTTGGGGGTAATTTCCTTGAGGGTGAAAAGAAAGATATGGGAAAAAAAATGAAAAATGCAATAAATGTTAAATAAGAAAAGAAAATTCAATGAATGGATGAATATTACTTTTGTTTACAGTATGGTGGTAGTGGAATCATATTTCATAAGAACTCTGTTGGTATAAGTAAAGCTAAAAGTTTAAAAAATATAGATATATTATTAGTAAAGATTAGGAAATGAAAGTTGTTTTATTCTTTGGTGGGGAGGTGAGGGATATAATTGGTGTAAGAAACAGTGAAGAAGTGAGTCAGCTGGCGAAAACAGAAACCAGTAACAAGCAAAAGAAAAGGAAAAAGAAAAAACAAAAGCAGAGGGAAACAGTAGTGGCAGTGAGCTTCACAAGCAAAGCAAGTGAAGGGTATTCGGTGTTTAGTGAATCAATTCAAAGTTTTGTTCTTTTGGGGTATCCTTCATCGATCTCCCACATGGGTCGCCTTCTTCTCTTTCTCATTATTCTCACCCTTGTCGCTTTTTCTTCTTTCCTCTCAGGTAAACATAAACTTCAAAACCCACAATAACATAAGAAGAAATTAAGAATTTGATGAACATGGTAACACTAACACTTGTTTCTCTGAACTTGCAGAGGTACAATCAGCGTCGTTCAAGTTAGTGAACAAGTGTCGCCACACCATATGGCCGGGATTACTCTCCGGCGCCACCTCGCCGCCGCTTCCCACCACCGGTTTCCCCCTCAGAAGCGGCGACTCAAAGACCATCAACATCCCCAAATCATGGTCCGGTCGGCTCTGGGCACGCACACTCTGCGGCCAAGACCCAGACGGTAAGTTCTCTTGCGTCACCGCCGATTGCGGCTCCGGCAAGGTCGAATGTGCCGGCGGCGGCGCTAAACCTCCGGCGACATTGGCTGAGTTCACCCTCAACGGCGCCGAGGGTTTGGACTTCTACGACGTGAGCTTGGTCGACGGTTACAACCTTCCAATGCTCATCATCACCAAAGGAGGTACCAGGGGTGGCTGCAGCGCCACGGGATGTCTCGTCGATCTTAACGGTGGTTGCCCAGCGGATCTCAGGGTAGCGCGTGTGAACGGCACCGGTGGGAGCGTGGCGTGCCGGAGCGCGTGCGAGGCGTTTGGGGACCCTCGTTATTGCTGCAGCGAGGCGTACTCGACGCCTGACACGTGTAGTCCTTCTGTTTATTCGCAGTTCTTTAAGCATGCTTGCCCACGCGCCTATAGCTACGCGTATGATGACAAGACCAGCACTTACACGTGCGCATCTGCCAACTATTTGATCATTTTTTGCCCCTTGCCCTATACCAGGTACCCTTATTCTTTCTTCTTATTTCCCTTAAAAATTTTATTTATATTCAAATTCACTCACTAATATTTTAAAATATATTAATTTAATCTCTATGCGTCATAGTATTTACCAGTTAGGTTTGCAATTAATAGAAGATCACCAGTAATAAGAATTTAATTCAAACATTTGTATTATGTTAAAACTATAATCCTAACAAATAAAAAATTATTAGGAGCTAAATTAGAAACATAGGAAAAAATTTATGTTTTCTATACTTTAATGAGAGTAATTCTGACTTTTTTGGTATGAGTGCATGATTGGCATGGATGGAAAGGAAACTTATTCCATGTAGATAGAAGAAAATATTATTTAGTTCAGGTTTATTTATGATCTTATGTAATAGATATTTAATAAATATAAAATTTAAAAGAAGATAAAAATATAATATTGTACTTATTAATGTATATTGAATTAGATCAAATATTTTCAAATCATATAATAATTTCATGATAGATGGAGCTTTTATTTTTGGAGGCTTTTGTTGACACGCTGTATATTCTGTCCTCTGTTCTGTTTTTAGCTGTCCATTTAGACAATATTGCATGTTTTGTGGAGTGAGAGTTATGGGGCCTTTGATTGATTTTGGATAGAGGAAGGGATTTATGTTCTCCAATGAAATGAATAAATTACCATCCTGTAATAATTGGTCTTATTGTGTTCTCTAGATGAATAATTGGATTGATGTTGAAATAAGTTCAATTACATACCACTGTTAAACTAGTTTGTGCATGACCATTAATTGAATAGGCAACAGAATAAAAAAACATTTTTTTGAGTATATTTGCAGTTATTAGAAACGATTGGTTAATTCCATACAACTAAGGCCGGATATTTTGCGGACTAAAGAGCAATAAGGAATGGAGGAAGTTAGAAATGGGAAGAATAATAACAAAACAGAATGTCATGAAAAAAGTGATGGGTAATCTTAGTGTAAAGATAATTAATTTAAAGAAAGCTAGACCATTAAATTAATTACTCATATAAAATAAATATTTTTAAAAAATATCAAAACTAGTTCTTTTTAGGGCCTTTGTGGAGATCTCTAGACTACTTTGAGGGTAGGCCATGCATACAAGGACTTCCCAAGTCACATCACAGGTCAAGATTAATTGAGCTCTTGAATCCATCTCCCTGTTTTTATCTTTACTCCAAGTTTATTTGATATATAATTAAAAAACAAAATTATGAAAATAAAAAAATCTAAAAGTTAATATTTAATTTTTCAAGTGTTTAAAACAATCAAAATTTTATTTAATCAAAAAAAAAATAATTTAAGGTTGATGAAAGCTTTAACAAACCCTAATAAAAAACCAATTACCCCTAAATAGTCACAGCAAAAATCTGACCTGACCATCAGAGAATTGGCATTACAGGAAATAGATCAATACTGTCTTGTAGGTAAATGGGGCAATCCGGGTCGTTTATGGCTGGTCGTGTTAAATGGGCCGGGTCGGATTGTCCTGTACAAGTCCAATGAATTGATTGAGTTGGAGATCAGAGAATTGTTGTAAATCTCTTAACATGTCTTTGGATTTTCACTATTTGTAGGCTATTTTTTAATTAAATTTTGTAATCTAATCTTTTTCAATGTTCTATAATTGAACGCGTGTATTTTATGTGAGCGTGTCACCTCCTTACTTTAAACTTTTCTCATATGTGAGCTTCTTTCCGCCAAGTTTCCGAACTTGCTTTTCCTTTTGGTGTTTGGATTTTCCTTGATGCATTTTGCTTCCCAAAAGCATGTAATAGGACAGAACTGTGCATGGACCATGTAGATTTGATGCCTTTTATTAGACTCTATTTTTTATCGGTATATATTAACATCTCTTAGACTTGTCATCTTCTAGTGCATATATAACTGAGATCACTCCCTTTTGACTAGTTAATATGTGTGTTATGTTGATCAGCCAAAAACTGTTGGGAGCAAGAAAAGATGGGGCACAACTTCCTCTGGTAAATAAAACTATGATGTACTTATCAAGGCAACAATCAGGTGGTTCTTCTTCAACAGGACTAATTCAAACACAAAGTATACCTGTCCTTTTGATGGTGGCTTTCTCCCTCTTCTGCCCTCTCTAGCATTCTATATGTTTGCTTGAGGTAGATAGTCACACCAAAACCAGCTGCTAATTCTTAATGTAAGCTCTTTCATACTGCCTCCCTTCTTACTGTTTTACATTAAACTATGCATCATATTGCAGCTGTGCTGATTCACCTCACCATGCAGGACTTGAAGGATACTGTCATATAGAAAACACTGTAAATTCTCTTCTTTTTGTTGTTGTTGTTGCTTATAGTACAGTCTCCTTTTTCCACCATTGGTATACACCCACATTTCAATGGTTGATCTCTGGCGATCCTTAAATTCTGATTTGCAAAGTATTCTGAAGTCAAGATTTTACAAGTTAATTATGAGAGGGTCAATGTTATCAGCATTCATTGTAATGATCGATTGCAACAGTGTGTACATGAGAATATGAGATAGTTTTATGAGGGTGACGCGTGGTGCACAATTTTTGGTTTCAATGTTATCACCATATTTAATTTACGGCCTTGTTATAAGCTAGCCAATACATATACATTTTTTTCTGATTACTTTGTGAGAACAGGGAAAAGAGAAAACGCAGTTGAATCCTACATGCATGATGCCCCCAACATGGTCCAAGGGCTTCCAAATTGAGAAAGTATTTGATAGGAAAAATAACAATACCCAACTAAAGTACCAAAGTATGCAGCGGATATAATTTTCCCAAACTTGCAAGAATCTGGAGCAATAACAATAGCAAATGGCAGCAACACGATAATAATCACCACAAGAGAGACACAACAATTATTTACGTGAGAAAACCCTCTCAATTTGAGTGATAAAAACTCACGGGCACAAGCCAGTAATCAAGCTCCACTATGATTAAAATTAAGGGTACAAAAGAGTCTCAAAATGCTGTACAAATTCGTGCATACTACCAGTCAATACACAAACCAACTAGGCTTTCAAATAGAGAACGAGAAGCTGAAAACTCACAAACTCGTGCTACTGTTCAAGCACAATATCTCCCAGTCTGGACCTCAAAACCAAGATCCCAACGGTCAGTACCTAGAACCACGTCTCAGGAACCTCATACCAAAATTTCAGCCCGGTCCAACGGTTAACGAATTGGCAATGGCAGTTTTCCCGAAGCTGGTCAGAATTCCTGCGAACTGGAACAGGGTCGCGGTCTGAACACGATTTCTCCACCTACAGATGTCAAACTGAAAATCTGAAAGGTGAGAATGTAGAGGAGGATGTTGAGAACACACTCAAAGTTTCAGGCCGATCCAACGGTGGGATTCACGGAGATCGTTGACGGAAGTACGCTGATCCAAAAACTCTGCACTCTTTTCTCTCTTCTTTTCTCTCTATGGCTGCGGGTTTCTTACAAAATGAGACCTCCCTCTCTCTCTTTTCTGACTACTCTTTTTCCTAATTAGGTCACTAAGTGGGCTTGAAGAATATTGGACCTTTGAACACATAGTTGGGAGCCCAACCCAACAGTATTGCCGTGTTTAGTTCATAAGTTTTCTGAAAAAAATAAAAAATTATTTTTGAAAAAGTTAGAAAAATAAAAAAATATTTGTTTACAAAATATTTAAAGAAAACTTATAGAAAACTAAAAACTAGGTTTTCTATTTTTTAAAAGAAAAACAGAGAAATATTTAAAGAAGTTTTTCAAGAAAACTTAAAAGTGAAAAAGTTTTTTAAGAATTTTTCTATGTCAAGAAATGAAAATTTTAGAAAACAAGCAAAAAAAATTTCTCAAAAAATTAGAATAATTTTTTATAACTAAATGTAAATCTTTTACAAATCCCCTTACAGAACATAAAAAGTATTTTATTTTATTTTTTGAATTAACAAGTAGAAGAATTTGTAGGATGCATAAGAGGATATAGAATTGTTCTTCCAAATTTTCACATTTGAAGCACTTGAATTGATATCATGTGCAGTGACTTTTATGATTTGTTTGGAAAGACAGATAAAGTGATATGAAAATAACTAGGAAGTGAAAAAATTGAAATGAAAACTTTATTTTTTTTCTTTCATAATCTTTTGTTTATTTGCCCCTCAAAACAAACAAATCATTATAAATATTGATTCGGATCAAATTATATTAGAATACTGTTGAAGAAATCAGTTCAGATTAATAAACATTTCGGTAGTTTATGTATTATACCCACTGAGAAACAGTTGTCATTTGTCCTAATGTCAAATTGAATAGAGATAACACCAAATTGCAAACTCATAAGTCTCATGGGAAATTTCTTATGATTCAATTGACAGTTAAAGAAGTCTAAAATCTCTTAGGACAATTGCAAACCTGGTGATTTAAAATTTTTGGTGAAGATGTCATGCTAAGCTCGCATAGTTTTTCTAATAGAAAAACTCGCTGATATTTTAGGCTTCAGTTTCCCACGGTTTTTCCAAAATATTGCTGAGAATAAGAAAGAATGTGTTGCTAGACACATTTTCATAAAATTTTACATTTTCATGTGATTGAAATGTGGTTCAATAGATTTTAGACACATTTTCCTATAGAGGTACAATGTGTGAAAATAATTTTAGGTAGTAGTGATTAGCAAAGCTGCTGGGCTAGTCTGCTACCTTTTTTCTTACCTTTTTTTTTTCCGTTCTAAGCTGTTTCTTGAGTTCTAGATATTTTTTATTATGATGGGTTTTTTTTTGTTAAAATGATGCTTGTTTTTGTCAGAGTGAAAATGATGTTCGTTTATTACTCCCTCGGTTTCTTTTTATCTATTTTTTATTAATGTTCTTTATTAATACTATTAATGAGTGTATAACAGAAAAAATAATAATAAATGAGTTTTTGAAAGAAAGATAAAATAAATAATTTTTTTTTAAATGAAGACGGATAAAAAGATACGTAACGAGTGTAAGATGTTTCAGTGTTAGCGGAATGGGCTTATTAAATAGGGGCATATGGCTTGATAGTCATTCTTCAATGCAAGCAATCTTTTGACCCAAAAAAGCAAGCAATGGCTTGGGACTTGGGTGATGCTTTTTTTTGGGTTATTTGTAAGGATGTTCAACAACCAGTCAAATTCATTTTAAACTGTAAAATTATACTAAAATAATTGACATTTGTTTACTTTACGATACTAAGGGGGTTTATGCCCCGTTGCCATCACTATTTCAAATGTATTTAAAATTGGACCAAATAATAAATAGGATAAAATACACAAATCATCCTTGAGATTTTTTGAAATTACAATTCATCCCAAACTTTGAAAAAATTAACATTTCCAAAGTTGCAAAATGAGTGAAACTAAGTAAATCAAATCAATTCAAACTATGAAAGATTAGTTTGATTATCAACCAAACGAAGCCACATTTAAAAATGCATATATATAATTTTAAGTACATTTAATACATTGAAAAAATTCTTGAAAATATTCAACATTTTTTTATCAATTCAACTAAAACTTTCTTGCCATTAGAAAAAATTTAGGTAGGGTTAGACCTAATTTATTTTCAAATTCTAGTAGAAATTTAGCTTAACATGTTTTATAGAAGGATTTGTTTAATTATTCTAATCTTGTAAAGGGTATAATTATTTTATTGGAATTTATGTGAGATTGTTTAGAAATCAATGTCAATGGGTATTGATGATTTTTAAAATGAAATTTTTTTATTAATCTCTTAACATGTTGCAACTTTATACTAGTTATATAAACGCTTTTATAAAATAACTTATTTTTTATGAATAAAATTTAAAAAAGAGTATATCTTTTTTAAATGAATGACATTTTGCAATATATTGGATACTAATTAAAATTTTCTAAAACTCTATGATTAAATTAAATGATTCATACAATCTGGAGAAGTAATTTAAGAGGTTACTCAATTTTAAAAATAGGTTTCAATTGAGAATATATTTCAATCAGTTTCTCCATTTTCCAAATTATAATGTTCAAAATCTAAATTACAAATTATAATGAGTGTGATTTGAGCTTTATTGATAAGATGCTTGAAGTTGAATGCATTAATAGAGAATGGGTGCTTATTTTGTATCCGACACAAATATTCTTTGAAGAGAAAGTTAACTTTGCATAAGTTAAACTTCACAACAAAGTGGGGACTCTTTTGTACGTCAAAACTAATACCCATCACTTTACTTTCTCTTTTTTCATAATTATTATTCTGCTTATTTTTTTCTTTTTGGCCAAATGGGCCACAAATTCATCATGTCTTGTCTGAGAATTGAAATTTTGATCTAAACTTTGCAAATGTTTTAAGGTTCTGTTTCCACAGTGAATTAATACCTTCACAACTCTGAACTGAACCATACCCTATCAACTTCTACTTTTTGGTTTCTCTCTGAAGGAAAAATAAGTAAATAACCAAAAACTTATGAGTAAGCATATTACGTGTTTTAAAATTTCCAAATTATAACTATTGATTATTTTAATCTTCAACTTTATAAATTTTCCATCTTACCCTTAATTTTATAAAAAAAACCAATTTTCTAACAATCTTTTTAATTTTTCTTTTGTTTTTTATTTTCTAAAAATAAATAAATAAAATCTTTAAAAATTTAAAAACTTCAGCTTATGAATTAAATTAAATAGTTCATAAACTTCAAACAAACCGAATTTAAGCTCAAAAACGCAACTTGAGAAAAGGGGAGTAATATTTAACTTATTACAATATAGCTAAAACACACATTAATTTAAAATTTTCACAAAAGACAAATAAAATATGTCACTTTTTTTAATGTTATTGTGAAAAGAAATAATATGGTTACCGTACTTATTTTACTAAAAATGTTAATATATTTAAAATGAGTGTTTCTTTCCTTTTGTTCTTTTATTACGTGTGTTTATATGAGTTACAAAAATAAAAAAAATGTAAAAATTAATATTAATCTTTCATATTGTTTTAAACTATCAAAACTATATTTCATCATAAAAAAATTTTAAGATTTATTAAACATTGATTTTACCAATGCAGAGAGGAATGAAATGAAGCCTAAGAGTGGTGTTGGGTTGGGCCAAAAGCGAGGAACAGTGTATTACGTATTTAATTTACATTTTGGGTTTTTGGAAAGTTTGAAAGCGAAGATTTTGAGGTTACGACGGTTTCATAAAAAGAAGGGACAGATAATGGAATCCAATGATCTATTCTACGTGACCTCATCCACGATGGCTACTAAGGTTTAATGTAAGAAAGTTGGAATGAGTTTAAATGAAATCAGTTTTAAATTATATAAATGATGCACTAATAATTCATAGTTTTGGTTTAGGATATCATTTAAAACACGTTATTACTAATTATGTAGGTGGTCATAACTTATCTCTCCATGCTCATTCTAAATCAATGTGGAACTAGTTTTGAAATATACATTTTTTTTTTGCTTGGCATGAAAACGGTGAATATAAAGAAACTAACGAGGAATCAGAGTTTGATGAGTAAATTCACATCGTAATATGAAGGTTGGATTAGTGTTGATTTAAAGTATGTTGGATTAACATTTGTATATTTGGTTGTAATCAACTCTAGTGTGTCATTGTCAATAATTGTCATTTATGTGCCCAATATAAAGTATTATTGTTGTCAAATTTGGGTATTACTATCATTCCATTAGTTTACTTTTTATTGCAAGGCCTTTTAGTTAGATTTTTACCATATAACATCTTTTTAACTTAGTGTATTTTCAACGTGTAGAATTCACAATTATACACTCATTCTTTGAGGTTGAGATTAAAGGAATTTGAAGATGCTCGGTAATTTGGATAGTTAATTATAACTTAAATGTAGCTATTGATGTAGTCTTTATATTGATCTATGAGCAATATGGTAATTTGTACGTCATCACGCATGACCGTCATCTCACATAAAGTTATGACCTAACACCGGTTTTCGACATCGCATATGAGACCTACGATTTTATATTAGTACAAGTCACTCTCTTGATGCCGATAGATCAGGCTAACTTATGTAAGTGCATACCGGAAAGTAACTTGCCAAACAACAAGTATGAAAGGTGCAGTCGTTAGGGGCACCTGTATCGTGTGTCAGCTTTTTTACAAATATCAGAATCGTACTAACACATCATACGTAATGTTCCCTAGGGCAAATCAACCCTTCCGCTACTCTCTGGTATAAATACTCACGAATCGACAAGGGAAAAATAGAACATTCCTGATCATAACTTACACTTGCGCACTAGTATTCACTCTCTGAATATTTCACTGACTTGAGCATCAAAGTGTCTTTGCAAGTGGCACCCTCCTTCTCCCACAATGCGTTGGACTGGTGAGAATTCCAAGACTTCTATCTCCCCACTGGAATAAAAGGTACAATATTACATCCCTACCAATGTAACAAAAAACAGCACTCTCAATACAAGTTTGGAATTGGTTCCCATACAATGTTACATACCCCAACTTAGACGAGTTCAATCATATTTCTTTTGGATAGTCTATTTTAAGCCTTTATAACATTATAATAACATGTAACTATTTAAATTAATATGAATATTAATTTTTTTGCATGTTTAACTTTTGTTGATATTAAAATTAATATGAATATTAATTTATTGGTTTAAATTTACATTTCTTAAATAGTGGAGGAAAGAATTTAGAAAAAAAAATTTAATACCGATGAAACAAGGCCCAAAGAAATATCGAGTGTGAAAATGTATATTTAACACCAGGTGTCAGTAAAGACCAAGCGATAAAGCATACATTTGAAACTGGGTCCTTACAAGATAAAGTGTTAAACAACATAATCAACACCAGATAAAAAGAACCAACAAGTGTAGAAGATGATTTTTAACATTGTTTTTCAAATAGCGAGAGGTGTGAAAAGTGAGATATAGCATTGATTGAGTACCCAGTATTAAAAGTTTTTCATTTTTAACACCCCTCTAGGAACTGATGTTAAAAGCCAATTTTAATTGGTATTAAAAGCTTGCTTTTTAGTAGTAAGTATGCTTTATAGAATAATAAATATGAGAAAATACTTGTGATAAGAAAATGTGTATGAAAAAACTAGTTTTTATCAAACTGTAACTAGTGGGAAGACTCATGGTGAAACTAATTGATTAACATTTTGTCTTGTTGATTTTTTTTCCTAAGTCTTGAACATTTTGACAAAGTCAATTTAAGAAAATGTTCTCAAATGCATTTTTTTTGCCGATGATGTAGTTTTCATGATAGAGTTAAGGGAACAAATCAATCAAAGTTAATGACAACTTAAAGGTGAAAGTTTGGAGATCAAGTCATACCTTAAGTTTTAATGTTCAAGTATTTAGGTTCAATAATACAAGATGATGTTGAAATTAATGAAGATGTTTCTCATAAGATACTGGCTAAGTGGTTGAAATGCAGAAAAATTTCAAGAATCATGTGAGATTGAAAGGTACTGGATAAACTTAAGGGAAAGTTTTATCGAACATCATAAGACTCGCAATGCTATTTGGGAGTGATTGTTGGGCAGTGGAAGAACAAAGTGAACATCAAATAAAGGTAGTTGAGTTAAGGATGTTGAGGTAGGTGTGTGGCTACACAAGAAAAGACTTAATGTGTATCAACAATATTTAAGGTCGTGTTAGCATTGATATATATAGAAGATAAAATAGTTGAAAATCATCTAAAGTGATTTAGACATATATAAAGCAAATCGTTAGAAGCATTAATCTAGAGAGTTAAATAGATTCGTGAGAGTTATGTAACGATCAGTAAAAAAATACCTAAAATGATATTTAAAAAGCTTATTAATAAAGATTATTTGTGAATGGAATCTAAAAGAATAATATATGATACTGTACCATGACATTTTATGATTTATATAACCAATCTCTTAACAAGACTTTATTTATGTTGTAATTAATAAAAAAAATCATGAGTGGTTGACCAATTTCCAAATGTGACTTAACTTAATGTAGGGGTGAGTAACATTCATCCACCCAACCGGAAACCGCACAAACTGGAAATAAAAAACGAGTTCGGTCAGGTTTGGGCTGGTAAACAGGTAAGCGGGTAAAAGAATAGTTAAGTTTGGTTAAGCTTATATATATGTATGCATTAAATCATTTTTTCTATAGAATTAATAGGAAAATGGGTAAAAAAAAGTTTTAAAAATAGATTTTGGCCAAAAAAAATTAATTTATTACAAGTTTAAATCGAAATTATCCATTCGAACTTAACCGAAACCTGATAAAACTGTGAGGTTATTCGGTCGGTTTTGGTTGAAAATAAATTACATTCAATTAATATTGGTTGAGCAATTCATTACCCGTACCCGCTCAAACTCGACTACCGAAAAACCCTAACTCAATGAACACAAATAAAGACCCCCGTTTGACCCCATTTGTAACCCGATAATCAGAAGGTTAGTGAAGGAAATTAATAAGTTACATGTAATGTTTTTAAAATATTGAATAAAAAGTGCACACATGACCAAAAGCACTTAAAACTTCATATTTTTATATTCTTTCATGTTCTCGTACATTTCTCACACTTCCCTCTTTCACTCTCTCACTCACTACTCCACAGTTGGAGCTATGGATCCCTTAGCCTCATCGTGTTTCATATTCATTGTTCTGTTACTCTCTCCCGCAAGTAAATAACGCTTTCTTTCTTTCTCTTTTTCAATTAAACAAAACAGCTTTATTTCTTACTATTTCTTCTTCAGGTGTTATGGGTGCCACCTTCACATTCATAAACAAATGCGACTACACTGTCTGGCCAGGGATACTCGCAAATGCCGGTAGTCCACCTCTCGACACCACCGGTTTCCAGCTTCCCAAAGACACTTCTCGCTCCCTTCAAGCCCCCACCGGCTGGTCCGGTCGATTCTGGGGCCGAACCGGTTGCAATTTCGACGGATCCGGCTCCGGCTCATGTCTCACCGGCGACTGCGGCTCCGGTCAGATCGAATGCAACGGCGCCGGAGCTGCCCCGCCGGCCACGCTCGCCGAGTTCACGCTCGGCACTGGAGGGCAAGACTTCTACGACGTAAGCCTCGTCGACGGCTACAATCTCGCCATGATCGTCGAAGGCACTGGCGGGTCGGGTCAGTGTGAGTCCACGGGTTGCATCTCCGATCTGAACCAGCAGTGTCCGTCGGAGCTGAAGGCTTCGGAGGGAAGCGCGTGCAAGAGCGCGTGTGAAGCTTTTGGTAGCCCTGAGTACTGTTGCAGCGGCGCGTATGGTTCACCCGACACTTGTAGGCCGTCGATTTACTCCGAGATGTTCAAGGCTGCTTGTCCTAGATCGTATAGCTACGCATACGATGATGCTACGAGTACGTTTACGTGTTCCGGTGCTGATTATACGGTTTCCTTTTGTCCATCTTCCCCAAGGTTAACTTCTAAACTCCTAATAATAATAATAATAATTCTCTTTTTCTAGATTCTTTATTATTTCTTGTTTATTGAGCCATTCTGTTTATGTTTCTCACTTTTTGACTTTCGGTGCTACTTGGAAGAGTGGAGAGAGTTGGGTTGAATTTACATTTACTACCTAATCTTTTACTGATTAAGAATGATTTTAGAATGTAAGGTTTTTTTGGACTAAGTTAATGTATTCAATTAGAATAATCAAATTTTTTAATTTGTGAAAAATTAAGGAATTGAGTCCTACGAATGAAAGGAGAAATAGAAGAACAATAATGTCCCCACTGTTTATCTTAATGGGGCACTGTATTTTATTGATTCTAATGGTTTAATTTATATTCACGCACTTAGAAAGGCGTCTTTGAAATTAGTACACTATTTTTTTAAGATTATAGATAATTATTATTTTCATTGATAATTGACTCCGTATCCAACCGTAGACTTTAGGACCTGCAAGGGTCATGGTGATTTCATGATATGATAACATACATACATTTAACGGTAAACAACATTTTTTTTTCTTTTTTGCAGATTTACTTTTATGTTAGTTAAGGAAAACACTAACAATTATCCTTTGGATACTAGTTAAGAAAATTAGAGTGAAATTTTTTAATTTTATATTATTAAATTGACGTACTCTAATTTTTAAATAATCCTTATATGTTTTCTGATAAAAAATTATATTTTTAATTTCTTAATATCAGACAACATCAATATATTTACATGTAAAGTGTAATTTGATATCATGTTTATTGAGTTAAAAATTCATGTAATGTAATAGCATCATACTTTACTTTATTTTGTGGATGAGAAACTCCCAAGTCAGTGCGGTAGGTGGGGTGTTCCACAGCCAAGGGAGAGCTTTTTAATGCTTATTTTATTAATAACAGTGTGTCTTGATGATGGTTGGTGCTCAGTGCCATTGCTGTTACCTAATGCTATACACTATCATTTATATACCCTTTCATGTCACAATTAAAACTAACGTACTATATTCCACTCATTAAAAATACATTATTGAACGGGAATCTAAGCAGCAACTATTTACCAAGTATATAAGAAAATGGGTTATCTTCATCAGTGTCCCAATGCTATTGTAGTAATTATGAGTGATTGCTTAGAAAAAAACAGGTTTTAAGGATGTTTTTGAATAAAAAATTTCACTTTTGTCCGTATCTTAAAAAGGGTCAAAGATATATACTAATTATATTTATAACCGACTTGTCTTGTCTTGATACTAATAGTGTGTTTGTTTAAAAGTTTGGTGATTAGAATGGAAGTTTAGAAGTAGGAAGAAAAGATATTGTGAAAGATCAATATTAATATTTAAATTTTTCTATTTTAACAACTTTGTTTAAGGATATTAAATATTACCTTAAATATTGTATTAGAAATGATGATCGTGTGAATGAAACATGGTTTGGTTTTACAGTCAGAAATCTTCACGGGATACAAGCCCCATGACCTCAACAACATCACCAGCAGGGACAGGGATAGGGATAGGGACAACGAGCCCTGTAACAGGAACAGGGTCCCAGGGAGGAGTGGTGTACACTGGTGCAGACACTGGTGTTGGGTATTCAGTTACAGATTCAGGGTCAAGTTCTGGATCAGTAGGAGGAGAAACAATGCTTGCTGATGGCTCATATTTAGCTGGTTTAGCCATGGGACAATCCCCTACAACACTACCCCCTGCGTTTCTTCATTATGCAAGCTTTTTGCTTATTCTTCTCTACTTGCTTTAGCTGCACCTTCATGCATTCTAGTGCCATTTCTCGTTTGTTAAATGTATATGGGTCTTAGATTTGCTGTTTTTTTTTTCTCTCTCATGGGTTCATGAGTTTTGGCTTTGCCAGTAAAGCTGGCAGATTCTCCCTGATTGTAATCCACTCACTCACCTCAAGATTCGCCAAGAAAAATATTCCGTGTTTTATTCGTTAAAGTGCTTGTTGTTTTTATATTTAACCTTGGGAGTATTTTTATCTCCCACATTCAAGCTTTTTTGCGGTTCTATACATGTTTGTTTTCCTAGTGGTTTAACATGTTTAGCAATTTTGGGCTGGCTTTGTTGGTTTCACATGAATGATGATGATGATGATAATATAAATATGTGCGTTGTCACCCAAGTGGGCTATTTTGGTTTCTCAGCAGAGACATAAAAGAGATTTTTTTAGCATAATACGAACAATCTGTTATTTGAACCTATCTTGCGTATGAACAAGGGTTTACTTTTGCGGCTAATACATAGTTTGATTCGATTTTGTTGTTTTTCCCTGCTATAGGTGAAGGATTTTCGACATTGGTGGAAAACAGAAAAAGTTATTTGAGGTAAGAGTAATTTAGAGCTGTAAATATATGTTGGATTGTTAATGCAGGTTGTTAAATTTTACAACCCACTCCAATTTAACGTACTCATTAATGAGTTAAAAAAATCTCACTCTAACCTAACTTGCAGATGAGTTCGTTACTTAATTTTAAAAATTTCTTAGAAAATTCTTTAAAAATTCAAAAATATACGACAAATTAGAAAAATTATGATTTATTTAAGTAGAAAAAATGACTAATATTTTATAGTCAATTTTTATAATTATTATATGACTAATTGAAGACAAAAATAACTATTTTTTAAAAAAAAATTTCAAGATTGGCCAACCAAATTCATCATTTGTGGCCAACTCAGGTTAAATGAGTAGAGCTAGGGAAAACCCGGTTCAATGATTAGGTGCATTTTTTATAATTAGGGTTGGGTGTGAGTAAGTTAAGAAGGCTCTTTTGAATAAGTTTATCCCATTTGAATTTACCTATAAAATAAATAAGTTTGATCATACAAAATAAAAGCCCAAAAATAAATCAAGCTTATCTAGTCCAACCCGGTAAAACCCAAGCTCACACAAAAAAAGTCAGACTAAAATTGGATATTCCACTAAACCAATTATTTATAAATAATATATATATATATTATTAGTTTTATTTTAATGAAAATAAAATCTTTATAAGTTATGAATATTGCAAAATAATATGATAACCTATGAAGTCGGAGAGATCCAGTTTAAACAATAATATTATAAACATGAATTTTCCCGACATATTAAGGGGTTGTTTGGTTCCCTAACTGGGTTGAACCTCAAAAATAGATTCTACGGTCAAACAGAATTTTGACTGTCTCGAACAATGTAAAGTATCAATACCAACTCTTAATTTTTTTTATTTTTTTTATTCTATTTTTCAAACTACAAACCAAACACATTTTAAAACTTACATCCTAACGGAGTCTAGATTGGACCGGGTAAGCCTTATTCACACCTCTTTACTTTAAGTATTGATTATTGAAATAAAATATAAGAAAACAGCAACATCAATTGCAAATGTAGATTCGTATTATGTAATTGGCGTTGAGAATGAGAATAAGATTCAATAATCATAGGATCGTAACTTACGGAAAGTGTCTGAATTGGCATGCTTTAATTTAAGTTAATTAATGAACTTTTCTTCAGCAATTTTCAAAAAGAAGGATCATATCAAGCAAATTCGGCGTTTTAGGGGCCCTACCAAAGACATTGAAACTTAAGAAATCGGATAATATTTTGAGACCTTTCCCATTCTCCTAATAACGAGTATCCACGCATTTATAATTGAGTTACTATCAATATTTTACTATCTGCCCCACAAATATCTATATTATTAATAATTATTATTATTTTATTAAATATATTTAAATATTTAGATTTTTATTATTTTATGATGATAAAAAATTAATAAATTTTATGATAATATTTTTAATATATAAAGTTATAATGTATTAAATAATATTAATTTATATTATATTATTCTAAAATAGTATTATATTTAATATATTATATCATTTTTATTGTTATTATTATTTATTAAAAATAATAAATAGTAATAAATACTCATAGGTACTCATTTCTCTACGTACTAGTACTCATCACTTGTATCCTAATTAGGGATGTTCATCAACCGATTCGGACCGTAAAAAACCGCTCAACCGATCCAAAGAAAACCGAAACCGATTAAACCGAAAACCGAAAAAAACCGAAACCGCAAAAAAATCGCATTTCATATGCTGTTCGGATCGGTTTTCGGTTCCACCAATGAGAACCGAACCGAACTGATCCGCAGATTTTATGTTTTAATGTTTTCATTTCATTTAGTCACAACCTCTTTCACTTATTGTTTTATTAGTTTGTTTAATTTAGTCTCTATATTTTATTTTGTAATTTTGTTTAATGTGTATGATAACACTTATTTTTTAAAAATTTGTCTGAGTTAGAGGAAGAACAAGAAGACTAAAATCTTGACTCGAGACTTTTAATATTTCTATTGTTTTATATTGAATCTTATTTAAATAGTACTAAAATTTGTCTTATTTTACTTATTAATGATTCTTCCATAGTTGAGAACTTAAAATATTCTTTGCATTGTTATAATTATAATATTCATTTGATTTTATAAAAAATATAAAATGAGGAAAAAAACCGCATAAACAGATCCAATCCGAACGGCATTTGATTGGATCGGATCGGATCAGATGGTGCCATTTATTTCAACCGAACTGAACCGCAATTTAATAAAGTGATCGGATTGGATGATATTTTGTCATAAAACCGAACCGATCCGGACCGCGAACACCCCTAATCCTAATCCTACTAATGTATACTGGTAACGGTGACATCCATTGTTATGTTCCCGCTTGGTTAGCGATTAGCCCAACTAAATTGGAGTGTTGACTAAATGAAAATTGAATTATCTTAAACGACATGCAATGGTTCACAAAAAAAAAAACGACATGCAATGTTAATATCAATTATTAAATTTTTTATACAAATTTATTTTCACAATTGATTAATATTAACCATTAAATTTTAAGGATAAATTAAGAAAAAATAATAAATATTTTAATTTACTTTTAGAGACATTTAAAAGAAACACAATTTTTTTTTTAAAAAAAGTTTATAAAAATAATCTTGTCGATGAGGGAATATCTCTTTAAGGGGAAGAAAGATGCAAAGAATGTGAGTCCTTTTTATTTACTGTCGAATTGAACTGATACGACTTCACAATCTTTCCTTTCCAATGAGCAAATCTTTCTTTTATTGCGCTCTCCACAAGGGAAACGAGTAAGAAAAAAAAATCACAAATAAGAATTTATTTTTATTTTTATCTTTAAATATAAAACTCTTTTATCTAATTTACCCATATTAAAAAGTTGGTTAATTTAATTAAAATTATTAAATTTATTTAAAATTTATTGTAGTTCTTTAAAAAAAATTTTAGAGTAATTTTGACTCATTATTTAATTTTTTCTATTTTCCATTTCTCAACTTAATCTTTCCACTTGCTCCCCAACTAACATAAGAAAAATAAATAATGTAATCGATGTATCTCATTATTGTTATATTGATTCTAATAAACAATTATACATTAATAAAAATATTTTGGTTAGAAAATAATTAAATAATAATAATATAAAAATGGGACATAGCATATGACTATTCAACTAAGTAGACATTTAAACTTAATAGAAAATTTGTGACTCAAAAGCGATCTAGTTGTACTTCATAGGTAAAGAGAAGATATTATACAAGAAAGCAATACTATAGGTAGATGGACTAAAGAAAATTTTTCTTTCTGCCATTCCACCATTTTCAAAACCATTTTCAAAATTCTGATGATAAAAATTTACAAATAGTTTCTTTTATTATTAGAGAACGATCCTAGTATGAAACTAATTAATAGTCCATTTACCTTCAAAATTTTGATGGATCCTACTTGGCATGAAGATATATTCATAACTTTTGTTCTCTTTTCACATTTCCACAGATACTTAACAAAATTAATTTTTTCTTACATTTTTCTTTTTTATATTTTATTTTCTCATAATTTTTCCTCACACTTCTCTAACCTACCAATCGCACTTATAGAGAACTCAGGTTTAAAAATGTTTTTGTCAATAATTGGATATAAAAACCAGGTAAAGCAAATTGCTACAGAAAATTCCCGTAAGGTAAAGGTATTATAAATGCCAGTATAGGAAAACAAGCTTTAATTATCATCTGTTCCGTTGTAGTCTAGGTGGTTAGGATACTCGGCTCTCACCCGAGAGACCCGGGTTCAAGTCCCGGCAACGGAATTTATTTTTCTTGCCGTTCTTATGGATTGGGGAAAATGAAGAGATGGATACTTACACTAATTATGATAACTCAATTTACTTTTGCTTTCTATGATCGATTAAAGGGTGGGTATGAGGATTATTTTCTCAACCCCAATTATATCAATTTTTTAAAAATGTAATTTTCCTTCAAATTAGTTTTTTGAATTTCTTTTTGAGACCACTTTAACTCTCCATACAAACTTCTTGTATCTATGATCATGTATTTTTAAAAGATTAATTTGAAAATACATTAATACATGAGTGATTAGTGTATGACAAAATATTTAAAAATTAATTTGATGATATATTAGAACTGAGTAATTAGTTATTGATAAAATCTTTAAAATGTTCAATAAAGTGACAGTTTGAATACTAATATAGAGTGGTATATATAGATTAAAAAAATCGAAAAATTAAGTTATAACACATATTACTATTGTAAAACCAAATTAAAAGTTTTTTCCTTTTATCTCAGTTGACAATTGGACAGACATATAGTGGTCTTAGTTTAGTCAAGTCTTCTGTATAATAATAGGTAGTTAAGAAGTGTTCCAAAAACACAAGACTGTGTTCTTCTCTATTTTTACTATTCTGATTTTCTTCTAATTAGGACCACATGAGAATCGATGAGAATTCCCCTTACAATCTGCATGTTAAAATTGCATATTTAGTTTGTAATAAACAACCCACAAATTATGTTTTGGAAAAAGTAAATCGAGTTTTGTTCACCAATAGTTGATTAATAATTTGATACAACTGTGGTTAAAATAATTGTAAATCGAAGTTTGAGAGGTCTAGGCCCTCGTAATTGCCATATGATCTGCATAACTCTTTCTTTTTCCAAGCTTTTTTCCCCTCATTGCATCAATTTTATCTGTTGCGTCCTTTGTGGAACATATTGCAAATACAACACATGATACAATGTTGCCAAATATTACAACTTTAGACTTGCCACTTTCACACTTTGGACTTTGAGACCAGTGACAATAGCTAATTAGCAAATAGCAATGAAAAGAGTACTAGAAAACAGCTAGGAACACCTCTCCAATTCACATAACACACTGCACAACATTGTCATCTACTTATCAAGAAACACTCACGATACTAAATACACCTCTCCATTCGGAACAAAAAGAATTCTGTCTCCTTGATCCTTTCTGAACCCATCATAAAAAAATAATAGCACAGACTAAAATGAATGCTTATGATTCAAAATGGATTTAAAACCAAAATGGCCTCCCTTTATTGAAAGAATGAGTTAACTAACCTTCTGATAGGATGAGTATATCTTAGTGGCAGATCTTGGGATATCACTGAGCATAGAGTTCATCAATCCCAGGACTGTTATACCAATTTGTATGTCCCATTCCAAATCCGAATCATTGCCTGTTTGATGTCCCTAGGGACTTCTTGGATTTCTTACTCAAGGAAATCTTCTTGTAAATATTCTTGGTTCTGAATGACAATAGAATGTCTAAGAAGAACCCAACAACACAAGCTCCAGTCATGCATATGAAGACTAGCCTGTAACAATGACCTCCAACACAGGTATTGCCTCCTCCCTCTGTTGTGGTTGCTTCCATATCATACAGTATGCCAGCAAGCAGGCCAGAGAAAAGGAAAGAGCCTAGTGGAAGGTTAAGGATGAGAATATTGTAGATGAGACCATAATATTTGAGTCCAAATAACTCAGAGGCTGTTGGGACTGTAATGGCAAGCCTCACTCCATAACATATGCCAACTACAATAGACCCAATGTAAAGGGAACCTGGCATAGCCATGGCCATGAGTATGTAACCTACAGCCATTAGAAGCTGAGATGCTGCCATCCAAAGAGGTCTTGGTGTTGCAGCTTTCCTGTAAAAAAAAAATATTGGAATTAAAGATGAATATACCCGAATAATAACATTTAGAATTTCAAAACCAGCATTCATGTCTGGCTGCTCCACAGAATCGAATAAAACTAACACTTCATGTCTGGCTGCTTCACAGAATCAAATAAAACTAATGCCAATATAACATTTCCAAATAATATAATATAACCCACATCTAAATCTAATGGCCTGTTTAGTTCCCAGTTGAAGTCGTCAAGAGGAAGTTTTTTAATCTGTTGGTTAAACGGAAATTGATCAACTTCAAATGCTGTGTAGAGTTAATACTAACCATTTGATAGTTTCGTTTCACAACTTCATTTTTTTAACTGATTAAAAAATGGACATTAAGTATTTGTTTGATATCCAGTTAGGGAGGGAAACTGAGTTTGACTAAGTTATGATATGATTAATCTTAGAAACCAACAGATTAAAAATATATTTTTGACCAATCTCAATTAAAATATCTCAACTGAAAATCAAATAAATAATAATTCCCATAACAAAATATAGAATTTGGGTTACAAATTTAAGTTCTGAGATGAAAAGATGGACAAATAAACTTAAAATGATTCCCTCCAAAACTGGCAAACACATGACATACTTTTTTTGGGTCAACAAAAAAAACATGGCAATTTGATTCTTACTACAATAGACAAATCATGTTTGGAATGAAGTAAAAAAATAATCGGTTAAGATCGGAATGTATTTATAAATTAACGAGACGTCAATTTTAAAAAATCTTGTACTATCATATGTCTAATTTTATATTTTTCACTGTTAAATCTTGATATTATTAAGTTTAATTAAAAGAAACCATTTGTCTATTGAATATCAATGTAATAGTTATTATATCAAAATTAAATTCTAAATAAAAAATGAAACACTTTATAGAAAATAAGAAGAAAAGAAGTGCAAAAGCTACAATCTACGGGAATTGAAATATTTCTTTTCTCCCCTTTGTATGAGTTGGAAAATAAATAATTCAAGGTTTAAATCTTATTATCATTACTTAAATGTGTGCACCAACTATATTGAACTTATTAGACAGAAAATGAAGTATTTAAAATCAAAATAGCCTAGTAAGAGTAAGAATTTATAAACACCCAAAAAACTTGACACTCATTTAATACTTTAGTCATAATCATAAATAGGACTATGATTAATTGCTGTGATAATTAAAAAGGCAATTAGTTGGTAGTTAGAGGTAAAATGGGCCTTACTTGATGGATAGCTCCGAAACGGAACCCGAAATGATCCTTCCAAAAAATCCCCAAATACTGGTCAACGAAACAAACAATGACACATCCGTGTACCCGAGCGCCAACCCGATTTGACCCATATTGTTCATCACAGCCAAACCCGTTCCAACCCCACACAGAAACGACACAAACAATATCCAAAAATCCACACTCCTTAGCGCCTCCATAATCGTGTGCTCCTCCCCCAACACCGGCGCCCTCTTCTCAACCTCTTCCTCCGCCGCAACGCTTTCGCTTTCCTTCTGGACCAACAACGGTTCATTCACCCGCTCAACGTCATTCCCCGGGCCGAACCGGACCTTAAAGTAGGAATAGACCGGAACCCCCAACGGCGACACCAGCATAACAAGCAAAACCGCGGTGAACACTCGCGACACCAGGGTGCTAGGATTCGGAACAAATCCGAAAGCCAAGAGATAAAGCGCGACGACGACGGCGATGGCGTTGAAGACACCGAAGTAGTTTGTCTCTTCGGCGTCATCGGAGGCGGATTTCGTGGGAGGAACTTCCCGGAGGAAAAAAACGCCAGTGAGACAGACGGCGAAGGGAACAACTGCAAGCATAACGAGAAACGAAGCAGGATCGTCGGCAAATAGAGCAGAACAAAGATTAGTGAAAATCGCGGTGCTTAATCCAACAAAGCCTTTCAAAATCCCCGAAACCGGTCCTCTATTTGTTCTGAAGTTTCTTATGCAAGTCACCAACACCGCAGTGTTCATCCACGTTGTGCTATTTCCTCCCATGCATAGAAACACACACATCTGCATTTACATTAATATTAATTAATCACATAACTTTGCACTTTACACTTTACATTTTACAATGAATTATTAAATTAAAATCCCTAAAAAATTTGATGAGAAAAGGAAGAAGAAGAAGAAGAAGGACGGTGTGTATACCTGCCAGTATGGAAGGGGTTGAATTCTCTGGCTTACAACGAGCCATTGGGCTCCGTAGCCGACTAGGCCTTCGATGGAGCCTATGAGAAGAATGGCCCAAGTTGGGAAGCGATCGGAGGCTAGGCCCGCTAAAAGCCCAAAGGCTTTACCGACATCTTTGGCGACGGAGAGGTTATTGAGTTGGACTTGTGTAAGGTGCATGAGGGATTTGATAGCGTCGGAGTAGTTGGAGAAAGTGTAGTTGTTGCCGGAGATACATTGAATCCACACGGCGGTTACAAAGCCCAGCCATTTGCTGGCCGTTGAAACAGTGCTCGAAGAAGGAGCGAAACCCATGAAATCAAATTGAATGGATATTAATATTAGTGTAACTAATTGGACCTGGAATTCGCAGACAAGTGTGGCGTGTGTATTTATAGCAATGGCAATGTGTTTTTGAGTTATCACCAAAACGGAAATACAATAAAAAGCAATTTTAAAACATTGCAACAACTGTTTAATTCATAATAAAAAAGAAAAAGAAAAAGAAATTAGTGGAAGAACCATATTTTCTTTGTTCGTCATTTTCAATTTTCCACGGCGTTTTAAGAGGACTGCGCCTACTAACAGGCAATTTGGACGTTACCGTGGGACTTTTTCTAATTTATTTAAATTAAATTAAATGTATGAAAGAAACGTGTGAATTGGAAAAAGAAAAGAAATCATAGCATCGTTGTCATTGGTTTGTATGGGGTCGACCTGATCGAGATGGATGGGAACCCTATCACCGTAACAATTTGGATATTTTTCACACACATCATCATCTTCTCAACTTGATGTATTTTTATGCCTGTTAATTTTAGAAAATAAAAATGGCAATGGCAAGAGAGCTACACACAAAATGTAACTTGATAAATCATACGTATATTATTATCGGTTAACCATCATACTGACTCTTGAATCGGTGTTTTTATTAGTTTAATGACCGATCAGATTATAAAAACATTATTAAAATTGTATCATAATGTAACTTTCATGTTTGATATTTGCTAGATGTGAGAGAGAGAAGAAAAATCTTATCCTTATATTAATTATAGCAGTCAACATCGTAATGAGTCAGCTGAATTTTCTTAATTAACTTGCTAGTAACATAACCGTAGAATGTGGTCCTATGGTTTTCTCCTTCTGGAAAAATGCTGAAAGCCTGAAACTCTATATATGGGAAACCGATGTTGTTTTGAAGGTGTACAAATGCAATTAATGTAAGTAGTTGTCGAAAAGTGGTGCAGGAATTGCTCACGAGAGGAGTAAGTCCAACATTTTAAATGGTATAAAAAATTAATATTAATTTTTAATTTTGTTTTCTTGTATATCAAATAAAGACTAAAGGTACGATATAGTTTAATGGGACAAAAACAAACAAACACAATACATATATGTGGTTCCATCCCAAAATCAATTGGCAATGGTTGGAGTTGTCCAACAGGTATTTAAACCATGCGAAATATAATGAGGCAGGCAATGTGGGACTTCCAACACGCCCCCTCCAACGAAGCCTGCCGGACCAGGCAAGGGGTAACTTTTGACCCACAACGAAAGGGCAACTCTTGGCCCAAAAGAACCGGAAAGAAATGCTCTGGCTCTGATACCATGTTAAAGGTTCCATCCCAAAACCAATTGGCAATGGTTGGAGTTGCCCAACAGGTATTTAAATCATGCGAAATATAATGAGGCAGACAATGTGGGACTTCCAACACCTTGATATAAGTTGTCTTCGTAAACAAGTTCTTCCCTGGAAAGCTAGATAAAAGGAATGGACGCCATTGCTGACTGCTGAGTGGTTGTTAAATGACATATTCTAAAAAAAAAATGGTGAGAACCAAAGTTTTAACAAAAATTAATCAGAATTCAATTAATACATATATTGAATTATTCCTTGCGTAAAGCCTTAATTTTTAGTTTTCTGAAATAAAGAACTGTTAATGATATCGTGTTATACTATTACCACTTGAAATAAATTAACTTATAGTATTACAAAAAAAAATATGTTGCCAACTTCCTTTGATAAAATAATATTATGTTGGCAATCAATAGAACCTGGTAAGTTGGTAGGAGTTGGAATATTATTTCGTGTATAAAAAACACCTTATTGAAAAAGCAGTGGCTAATTTTGTTATTTTTAAATAACTATTTTTTAAAATTTTCGGCTACATGGGTAAAAAAAATGTTGACACCTCAATTCCATATATAAGACAGCTATACATTTATAATTTGTTTGGGTAAGAAAATATTCTTATATTAAAAAAAATCTAGTGTGATTATTTATTTTTCAAGGTTTATTCATTTTTGTTTTATTATATGAGAAAAATTATTATAGTTCTCATTAATATTGGTGCTTTTTTTCAATTGCCCTTTCGTGTATCTTTTTATTTTATTTGTAATAATTTTAAATAGTGTATGGGTAACTTCAATAAATTTTTTCCATTAAAAAAAACTTTAATAATTTTTTAAATCTTTTCTCGTATTTTTGTAATAATCTCATAATTTTTTCAAGATTTTCTAATCAATTAAATAATATTTATTTTCCTATATTTTTCACATACTTTTTTTCTTATACTATATATATATATATATATATATTCTTATAATTTTCTCAAAATCCAAACATATTTTTAAGAATTAGCATGTTTTTTAATATTAACAATAATATTTACGGGTGTTTGGTTCCCCATTAAAGTTAATTAAACCTCAATTTACTTAATCTAAAAAAAAGTTATTAATAAACAAAAATCTTAACTGTCCCATTACATAAAACATCAATATTAAATTTTATTTTTATAACTTCATTTTAACTATTAACTATTGAAAAGATAGGGCAATTGGATAAGTGGGGCTTGGCGTGGGATTTACACTAGGAGACTTCATCAACCATCCCATCCATTGGAAAGGTAAAAATGGGATCATTCAACAGAACACAATTGAACCGAAAAACCAAGAACGAAGTAGCAAAAACAAATTGTGAAATTTCTTTATTTCATTGGATCAGTTTTTTAATCTTTCATATAAAATTATATTATCGATTAAATAATTATTATATATTAAACTTGTTCACTTATTTTAAAATAAAATTAGTTTTTTAATCTTATACAAATTTAGTTTATATTTTATCACTTTCTCAAATTGGTAGTTATTTCTTAAAGATAATTCATCTTAATTTATCTAATTATTAAAAATTACACGCATGCCATATTCGATATGAATTTTTTCTTACTATAATATATATGAATTCTTGCTAAGATGTTGGTGGGCAACATGGGAAGCTTGTCAAAGAATGTATTATGTCTGAATTAGATTTCTTCACATTAACACAACTATCATTGCCAGAGAACTCCCTTCATTTGCATATACTCAACATTCATTATCTATGAAGAAACGTTATCCAACTATCACGTTGAAATTAAAAATTAAAGTTTTAATTTTCTCAAATTTCAAAAAAATCACATTAATCTTTAAATTTTTATAATTTCGTTTCTGATAAATATTTGACCGACGTATATTAACCAAATGAAATGATGGTAGATGGAAGGAGGGTAGTATTGGAAAAATAATGATTCTGACAAAGCAAGTTGGCAACAGGGAAGGAAAAAAACAAAAAACAGCTGTTGTGTGTACGGGTAGGTCCTTAAAACATGAAAGATGCGTTGTCAGGTAGTAGCACAGTATGTGCTTTATCCAGCACGTGATTCTTTTCTTTGATAAGATGCAGCCCCTATAATATAAATCAACGCTGAGACGTACGGGACTTTCTTTTATTATCATCAAAACTGAATTAGTTTATATTAATTTTTTAATCACATTTAAATTTTTATTTAATTATAATTTGTTTCAATTGATATTTTCATTAATTAAATAATCAATCCAATTCTAAAACCATCTTTATTTTCTCATACCTAGACACTTTAGTATAACATTGTTTCAATGTCAATTATAATCGGAAAGAAGTAAAACATTACAATTACCAATTATAACTCTTCATTTATTCTTGTATACTATAATATTACATCATATTTTATAATGTCATTTGTTTGAGAATGCTATAAAATAATGACAAATAATTTTTATGTCATACTAACAATTTTAAATTTTAAAATGTATATAAATTCTAATTAAAATATTAAAAATTATACAAATATATATATATATATATCTGTAAAATGAATATTAATAATACTTATGCGCGTTATATATTTTTTTTCTAAATGCGTGAATAACTCGGGCATATTCGAGGGTATAGATATTTTGTCGTCTAATGATTCCAAATTCAATGCCCACATGCATGGACGATGATGATCCGGCGATGACGCATCGAAATGGATTGTTTTATATGTTCACCTAATGAAAAATAGCTGAGATCTATCGGTTCACCTATCATCAATTTAACATGCACATGTAATTAATTATTTGGTTAATTTTATTAATTAATAATTAAATTATGGAGGTTAAATTAATTATTTGTGGTTACGTTAATTTTTGAAGTTTATCGAGATACGTTTCAAGTAATCAGAAGTTACCTGATTGGTTTCAGAGATTATCCGAACGCAAAGAATATATGATTTTATGTTTGAAAATGTATACACTACAGTGTGATTCTCATTATTAAAAATTGGATCTGCATGCATTTGTGTATACACACACACACACACAGACATATATATATATATATATATATATATATATATATATATATATATATGAACTGGTCTGGACCGGGGTCTAGGATCCGGTGTGGGACCAGCCACAAGAATGCAGGTGTTTTTAGGGTTTGCACACCGGAACAGTGTATATCCGATGTTGTAATCCAGTCTCTCAGTGGGAGAGGCCGGTCTTGTTGTCCTGGAGATCCTTCACACCAACGTTTCGCGTTGCAGGGGGCGAAAGGTGGTGCCACCTGCGAAGATTCTCCGACGCTCAAGTTAGAAGAGTGTAAGAACTCAGTGAATGCTCAAGCGAAGTAACAGTAAAAGTGTGAGATAGAACAACGATACCATGCATGTGTATTGAAATATGCTACTTATAGTTGTATGTGAGAAAATGAGTCGTTGGATGCAGGTGGGTCCCTTAGCTCTGATAGCGTGTATATTATGTCAATCAGGGTGGCTCAACTTTCAGAATGTGTCAGGAGGGTAGGTCAATTACCAGAGTACGATCCTCTAGGAAGAGGAGAGGATAATCACCTTTTCCGCATAATCTGCTGACACATCCACTTGCTTTCTGAGACCATTGATGTGACGTATTTTGTTACAAACAGTGTCTTCGCTGATAAGTTATTAGGGGCTCTTATCTTGCTGTGACTGAAAAGCCAACAGTTATACAAATGTCCTGTGAAAATGAACAAAGGACCGTTATGGAATATATAAGTGGGGCAATCGTGTGGTGAGGACGGACGGCCAGACATCGGATATCCGGTGTGGTAATGTTGAACCAGGACACCGGTTTTCCTTATATAAGGTCATTCTGACGTCACAATAATGGGGGCCGGTATCCAGACCGGATCAATATATATATTGTAGTTTAAAGGTTGTTAGACAACTTATGATATGTATTAATGTGATTGATTGCGTTTGAGGTAATGCAACTGTGTTAAATGACAATATGTATGATGATGATGATGATGAATTATTGGCTAATGTGTGGAACTGGATGCTTAATTGACGTGTTGTGGTTGAATCCGGTTTGATACCTATCATTCAACATATATATGTGCTCTGTTCTTGAATCCGGAGTCAAAGTTGACTGTCTTGACCAGGGTCTTAAATTCAGTATCCTGACCGCAGACACGTCACTAGCTCTCAATTTTACACCGCGTCAGTGAAGTTTAGTATTTTACATGTGACGTCCTTCGTCATTTTTCATTTATTTATATTTGTTTAGTTTAATATACATAATAAATTTTTCACATTTAACAATAATTAATTAAGTCCTAAATCAAAATAGCATTCATTTTTCACTAACATGTTCAAAGAACATTATCTCTTTTACTCAAATAGCGTATTCGGATATCCCTTTGCTTAATTAAGGCTTGAAAGGACTAAAAATAGTTAATTACAATGTCCTAATCGATTACCAAGCAGGGAGTAATCGATTACCAGCTTCCTGGAATGGTTCATTGGATCAGGGGCAGCACTTAATCGATTATATCAGTGACCTAATCGATTACCATGGTTCTGTTGGGTTCACAATCGATTACAGAACCTTGGCTAATCGATTACAAGGTTTCTGTTGGACACGTAATCGATTACTATACTACCCATAATCGATTAGTAAGCTGCTGGGACTCATACAGTGTATCAGGTGCGTCCTCTAATCGATTACACCTCAGGGCATAATCGATTACAAGGGTCCTGGGCGACCCGTAATCGATTACCCACTGATGTCTAATCGATTATATTACAGACAGAGACCTTGTAATCGATTACACCTTAGAGGCTAATCGATTACACCCTGTCATTATGCAGAAATTATGCAGATTTTGCATCCAAAATGAAGTTCTTGACTACCAAAGATCATGTAAACGATGTCGGAATGCCACCAAATTTTAACACAAGCCTAAACACATTAATTGTGACGTGTGACAGCTGACCGTACTCAAAAATTCCTAAAAATGAGTGATTTATGCGCCTAAAGGCATTTATCCCATTTTAAGGCATTTTAGGGTAGTCAATGAGTCCATTTTTGGCAAAATGGATCCATTCCATTCTTTACAAACCACAATTAACATATTTAAGTTATTGCATTCCTTCCATTACATCAAAACCACATAAATCATCATTTGACTATGCTAGTTCCTAGTTCATGCATAAAACAACTATCCAAAATCTTAAAACACACATCCTAAGGAGCTATAATTCACAACTCCCAACATCCATTCTTCACCAAATAAGCAAGACCTGCCCATAAACATATATGTCTGATTCATGAAGCTTATCGTGAATTCCCTTTTTCATCACCAACATGCAATCTCCATCTATTACTTATTACAAACCTTCATAACCACATTGATCACATCTAAATTAGTCTAGCATACATGGAAAACATATATTAACATAACGCACATAAAGCACAACACACACATCCTTCAATTCATAATTCTCTGCACTCTTTGGCATCAATTCTCCACTTGGCGCACCTCCGGGGCTTCAACCTCTTCCCTGTCACTGGTTACTAAAATTAGAGAAACAACAGCAAGGGTGAGTGTTTGGTATCATAATTAATATAGAATGGCAATTCAATAACAAAATACATATCCACTATATTTTAGTTTGCACCATTTATCTTACCTCTTATCCTCAATCTCCATTTACCAATCAAAATTTGATTCCAATCCCTTCATCCCCAAATTTGCCAATCACAATCAACAATTATCATGAAACACATTCATATCATCATACAATGCTAACAATGCATCAAATAACCCAACTGACTCTCATATTAAATCGACGCCTAGTATCCGGATACTAAAAGGATCGGCCTTCAGCTGGGGGTCCTACTTGACACCCCGTGAACCCTGCTTGGTCCATTGAGTCCTACTTGACTCTCCACCTCAACCACTGGGTCCTACTTGACCACTGGGTAGCTCAACTGGGCATAAACACCGCGGGAGCCAGAAACGAGGGGCTGCACATACCGTCGGCCGTCCTACACCACATAATCACACATGTATATTCATACTTCATATATATCATAATGCAAGTGGCCATCGCAAAACGCATACTCATCAACTGGGCGACCTACTTGTCAAGCCCGCCATCACAAGGCCACTATACTCATCAAGTCATCATAAGGCAAAGCACTTTCATCTCAAAATCCTCATAAACTAATTATGCTTCAAATTTACACATACATACATATACAAATACTATTCAATATCTATTCTCATTATCCCAATATTTAATCGAATAATTCAATTTCTTTTATATACCTATTCTAATTAATTACGACCTGAACACCCCCCTTACCTAACTTCCGAGCCCCGACGATTCGTTCTTGATGTAATTAGCGCCCTCTCTACGCTATATCCAGCGTCCTACTTCCAAAATCAATATTCGTTTCACCGTTCGATCCTCCGACGTCCGTTCCGCTACCTACGGAAGTTGAAACGCAAAACCCATCAATGCTAAACCACCCTCATTGCTCTAAGGACCATTTTTGAGCTCCCATGCACTAGAGGAGTAGGAAATCGAAGCTCCCACCTCCATGCATGGCCATTGTCTAGAGAGAGAAAATGAAAAGGGGAAGATAACTCAATTTTAATGGGTCCATTAAACTCACCTCGAAGCCACGATCTCGAAAACGTGATTAATTTGAAGTTTCGACGCAAGATGGAGCTTCCCTTGAAGCATGCAAATTTCGGCAATGGTGAGAAGAAGAAGAAGAAAGAATACACGCGTGAAGAAGATGAAGGAGGAGAGTGGATTTTTATTATTTAAGACCCAGGGGCAAAATGGTCTTTTCCCCTTTTCTTTTATATTTTCTTTAAAAGTTTTAATTAAACTTTTACCTCTTACCCCCATTGGTAACTTCTAAATTTACCTCTTCTCTATTTACTCCTCATTTAATCTTTGGTAATTAATCAATTAAGTAAATTTATTTATTTCTATACTATTTAATTATTTATAATTGCATTTGCAATAATAAAAATCCCTAAAATATCCAATAAATCTCTAGAATAATTATTAATATTTTTTGGTAATCAAAATTTTTCTAAAATGTTAGGGATGTTACATTACACCTTAGTTCAGTGAGAATCCGAGGTTCTTTAAGTATTAGTGGCAATTGATGTCTAGTCCATACTGGTATTCCAAGACCACACCGGAGGTGCCCTTGTAGAAGATTCTCCGATGCTTAAGTCAGTAAGGATACTTAGGTAAGAGATATTACAGAGGTGACTTGCAAGATTAGTCCAGATCCCCCTTCAGTAATAAATGAGTTATATTTATAGTGTTTACCTTAGTTTTGGAAGTGATTTGACCATCTTCCTAACTTACTGTTGATACAGTATCTGCAGGGTTAGGTTGCCCATACCTCCTCTAACTGGCTGTTGGATTGTCAGTTATGAACCGGGGTTGAGGGAAAGATCCATAGTCAACCGATGGTTCCAGGCTCCCGTTATGACTTGCCAATTCTTCTAGGTGACGTGGCGTGGTGTTTCTGGACCTCGTCCAGTTCTGGTTGCCACCCCGGATCAATATGCTTATCCCTAAGTTTGTGGTTGTTTTTCAATGGATGTAGACTGAGGCGATGCTTAGTGATTGCTCAGTTGGAGATGTTATGATCATGGAGACCGCTTGTATATACTTGTATATACATGTATAGCTTTTGTTTGTATCACCTTAGCCGACAAGTTTTGGATACTTGTATCTTTTGTGTAATGGTAAATGGTGTCCATATATAGTTTGGATGTTGATGGTAGATTTGAATTGTGATGTTGACGTTGACATATGATGATGCTTTAGTATTATGAGCCACGGATGAATTCATGATAGTTGTGTTGAATCGCATAATGTCTAAGAAATATACATATTGCATATGTTGTTGAATTGACATGATGGACAAGGAATTGCACATATTGTATTGCATTTGAGATGCTAAGTTTGGTTAATTTGGTTTTGTATAATAGAACTTGATATTGGTGATTGTACAAGTGTGAATTTATGCATAACCATTAACTAAATAGGTCAAATTGAAACCCAAAAGCTTTTGGAACCTTCAGATAAACCTAATTGTGCATACATAACATTAAGAAAGTGAGTGAAGTAGGTTAGACCCAATTAGATAGGGGTTGAGTGGTTTGGTCCCTTGGAAATAACCTAAATTGGCCAATTTGTAATTCTTCACATAACTTATTCGATTTTAGGAATTTTAAG
This sequence comes from Clitoria ternatea, assembly GCA_037962975.1. NCBI lineage: Eukaryota > Viridiplantae > Streptophyta > Magnoliopsida > Fabales > Fabaceae > Clitoria > Clitoria ternatea. Next base: position 72,971,818 of record CM075676.1, read on the forward strand.
GTGTGACCGGTTGTCAGGTGTCATAAATAATGTGTTTTGTGTTAAGTCAAAGTTCGGTAAAGTTTGGATGTCATTTGAGGAGTTAGGGCGCGCATAAGTTAGGCTGAGAACCATTTTGCTGCATAATTTTGCTATCTGGTATGCTGATAATCAATTACCAGGGATTTCAGTTACAAGATTACGTAGGAAACCCTCGGGTAATCGATTATCAGAGTAGGGTTCTTCTAAAACCTACACAGGCTTTTACGCGCAGTCGACTACATTGATTGTGTAATCGATTACCACATTGTCAAAACGCCATAAACTCATGTTTCTAGCTATGTGAAGGTGAGATTTGGATATCCCTAATCTCATGGCATGCATATATGAGTCTATGGAGTCGTAGGCACACGTCCTTGGGCAGACGTGGATTTTTTAAAAAAATTATCTGGGTTTTTAATTAATTGAGCATTAGGTGCTCACATGAGTGATTTATATTTTTTTTATCAAATTAAAGCTAGTTAAAGGGTAATTTATAAATATTAAAAAATTATAAACAAGAGTAAACATTTTTCATGTATATAAAAATTACTTATTATCATGTTTTTTAATTTAATCTTTTGTCATGTTTAATGTTTTCATGTGAATGCTACTAATATTTCCCCTTAATCCTATATTAACTTGTGATTTTGTTTTGTTCCTTAATATATGACTCTCTTTCAAATTTTCATGTCATTAATTATTTTTAGATTAAACTTCTTATTGAAGTTTAAAAAACAATAAATGAATTACATTGCTAAAAATATTTATCTCTCCTATTATAATTGACTGACACAAATATTAATCTCACTATTTATTAATTTTTCCTTTTCATATGGAATACAAAGGGGTGTTTGGTTTGTAGTTGGGGAAACAGAACTAAGAAAATAAAAAAATTTAAAGTTTGATATTGGCCCTTCACGTCGTTTGAGACAGTTAAAACTCCGTTTGACCGTAGGATAAAAATTTCCCCCAACCAACGAAGTTTTGTTGGCATAACTCCGTTTGCCCTGCTCCAAGTCATTAAGTATACCGTAGAGAATTAGTGAAGAGAGAATGACTACAAAGAAAAAATGATATTACTTTCAAATAAAAACAATGATCTTAACTAAACTAATTAACTTTCTCAATACTTATAAATTAGATAAAAATGTGTTATATTTAAGGACGAATTAAAAATGTGTTATATTAAAAATGTGTTATACAAATTACTTATTATCATGTTTTTTAATTTAATCTTTTGTCATGTTTAATGTTTTCATGTGAATGCTACTAATATTTCCCCTTAATCCTATATTAACTTGTGATTTTGTTTTGTTCCTTAATATATGACTCTCTTTCAAATTTTCATGTCATTAATTATTTTTAGATTAAACTTCTTATTGAAGTTTAAAAAACAATAAATGAATTACATTGCTAAAAATATTTATCTCTCCTATTATAATTGACTGACACAAATATTAATCTCACTATTTATTAATTTTTCCTTTTCATATGGAATACAAGGGGGTGTTTGGTTTGTAGTTGGGGAAACAGAACTAAGAAAATAAAAAAATTTAAAGTTTGATATTGGCCCTTCACGTCGTTTGAGACAGTTAAAACTCCGTTTGACCGTAGGATAAAAATTTCCCCCAACCAACGAAGTTTTGTTGGCATAACTCCGTTTGCCCTGCTCCAAGTCATTAAGTATACCGTAGAGAATTAGTGAAGAGAGAATGACTACAAAGAAAAAATGATATTACTTTCAAATAAAAACAATGATCTTAACTAAACTAATTAACTTTCTCAATACTTATAAATTAGATAAAAATGTGTTATATTTAAGGACGAATTAAAAATGTGTTATATTAAAAATGTGTTATACAAATTACTTATTATCATGTTTTTTAATTTAATCTTTTGTCATGTTTAATGTTTTCATGTGAATGCTACTAATATTTCCCCTTAATCCTATATTAACTTGTGATTTTGTTTTGTTCCTTAATATATGACTCTCTTTCAAATTTTCATGTCATTAATTATTTTTAGATTAAACTTCTTATTGAAGTTTAAAAAACAATAAATGAATTACATTGCTAAAAATATTTATCTCTCCTATTATAATTGACTGACACAAATATTAATCTCACTATTTATTAATTTTTCCTTTTCATATGGAATACAAGGGGGTGTTTGGTTTGTAGTTGGGGAAACAGAACTAAGAAAATAAAAAAATTTAAAGTTTGATATTGGCCCTTCACGTCGTTTGAGACAGTTAAAACTCCGTTTGACCGTAGGATAAAAATTTCCCCCAACCAACGAAGTTTTGTTGGCATAACTCCGTTTGCCCTGCTCCAAGTCATTAAGTATACCGTAGAGAATTAGTGAAGAGAGAATGACTACAAAGAAAAAATGATATTACTTTCAAATAAAAACAATGATCTTAACTAAACTAATTAACTTTCTCAATACTTATAAATTAGATAAAAATGTGTTATATTTAAGGACGAATTAAAAATGTGTTATATTAAAAATGTGTTATACAAATTACTTATTATCATGTTTTTTAATTTAATCTTTTGTCATGTTTAATGTTTTCATGTGAATGCTACTAATATTTCCCCTTAATCCTATATTAACTTGTGATTTTGTTTTGTTCCTTAATATATGACTCTCTTTCAAATTTTCATGTCATTAATTATTTTTAGATTAAACTTCTTATTGAAGTTTAAAAAACAATAAATGAATTACATTGCTAAAAATATTTATCTCTCCTATTATAATTGACTGACACAAATATTAATCTCACTATTTATTAATTTTTCCTTTTCATATGGAATACAAGGGGGTGTTTGGTTTGTAGTTGGGGAAACAGAACTAAGAAAATAAAAAAATTTAAAGTTTGATATTGGCCCTTCACGTCGTTTGAGACAGTTAAAACTCCGTTTGACCGTAGGATAAAAATTTCCCCCAACCAACGAAGTTTTGTTGGCATAACTCCGTTTGCCCTGCTCCAAGTCATTAAGTATACCGTAGAGAATTAGTGAAGAGAGAATGACTACAAAGAAAAAATGATATTACTTTCAAATAAAAACAATGATCTTAACTAAACTAATTAACTTTCTCAATACTTATAAATTAGATAAAAATGTGTTATATTTAAGGACGAATTAAAAATGTGTTATATTAAAAATGTGTTATACAAATTACTTATTATCATGTTTTTTAATTTAATCTTTTGTCATGTTTAATGTTTTCATGTGAATGCTACTAATATTTCCCCTTAATCCTATATTAACTTGTGATTTTGTTTTGTTCCTTAATATATGACTCTCTTTCAAATTTTCATGTCATTAATTATTTTTAGATTAAACTTCTTATTGAAGTTTAAAAAACAATAAATGAATTACATTGCTAAAAATATTTATCTCTCCTATTATAATTGACTGACACAAATATTAATCTCACTATTTATTAATTTTTCCTTTTCATATGGAATACAAGGGGGTGTTTGGTTTGTAGTTGGGGAAACAGAACTAAGAAAATAAAAAAATTTAAAGTTTGATATTGGCCCTTCACGTCGTTTGAGACAGTTAAAACTCCGTTTGACCGTAGGATAAAAATTTCCCCTAACCAACGAAGTTTTGTTGGCATAACTCCGTTTGCCCTGCTCCAAGTCATTAAGTATACCGTAGAGAATTAGTGAAGAGAGAATGACTACAAAGAAAAAATGATATTACTTTCAAATAAAAACAATGATCTTAACTAAACTAATTAACTTTCTCAATACTTATAAATTAGATAAAAATGTGTTATATTTAAGGACGAATTAAAAATGTGTTATATTAAAAATGTGTTATACAAATTACTTATTATCATGTTTTTTAATTTAATCTTTTGTCATGTTTAATGTTTTCATGTGAATGCTACTAATATTTCCCCTTAATCCTATATTAACTTGTGATTTTGTTTTGTTCCTTAATATATGACTCTCTTTCAAATTTTCATGTCATTAATTATTTTTAGATTAAACTTCTTATTGAAGTTTAAAAAACAATAAATGAATTACATTGCTAAAAATATTTATCTCTCCTATTATAATTGACTGACACAAATATTAATCTCACTATTTATTAATTTTTCCTTTTCATATGGAATACAAGGGGGTGTTTGGTTTGTAGTTGGGGAAACAGAACTAAGAAAATAAAAAAATTTAAAGTTTGATATTGGCCCTTCACGTCGTTTGAGACAGTTAAAACTCCGTTTGACCGTAGGATAAAAATTTCCCCCAACCAACGAAGTTTTGTTGGCATAACTCCGTTTGCCCTGCTCCAAGTCATTAAGTATACCGTAGAGAATTAGTGAAGAGAGAATGACTACAAAGAAAAAATGATATTACTTTCAAATAAAAACAATGATCTTAACTAAACTAATTAACTTTCTCAATACTTATAAATTAGATAAAAATGTGTTATATTTAAGGACGAAGTAATATTTTATATTCAATAAACTCATAATACAAATATCACATCATGATTAATTAAATTATAAAATTAATAAAGTAGTATATGAATTAAAAAACATACTTATGTATGATTTGATTTCACGAATAGAAGTTACAGGTGAAAGCAAACCATATTTAAAAATACGATTTAACGATTTATAATTAGGATTGATTAGATTTTACAATTGATCACAGTTTGAATTCCTGAACACCATCAGTTCATAACAATACGTCTCTCAATCAATTAAATTAAGCTAGACACTTGCACATATGAAAAATTATTTACTATGATGAAACTATTTAGCATGAGATATAATATAATACGATCTCTGTTTTGGTTACACGTGCACCCAAAAATAAATTATATAACAGCTAATATTAACGATATAATACGAAATTTACTTACTCATATGGTTCATCTTATTAGGCATTATTTTTTAGTTTTGTTTCTTTTTATATGATTTTTAATTTATAATATACACTGTTATTTAAAAAACATATATACACTAATTAATTAAACGCACTTTCTTTCGATTCAATGAAATATCACTGTCACCGTGTCCTAGTTAGCATCTTCGATCTTAGTTTTGTTTTTCTTGTTTCTCTTTTCCTTTCAGATGTTCACCAAAAAGTAATTTCAAAATTCACTAGCACAATGTTGGTTCAATTCAAACGTTATCAATTTATTTTATGGTTTTGTTTTTTTAATGTTTCTGGTAACACATGTTTAGAATGTTGGAATGGAAAGTTTTATTAAAAATTGTATTAGACATGTCTAGCGAAAGAGAATTCTACCAAACATAATTTCTTATAAAAAAATTATACTTTTTAATTTTATCAACATGTACCCTTAAGTGCATTTTCAAAACACCGTTATTATATATATATATATATATATATATATATATATATATATATATATATATATATATATATATATATTTTGTGTTTTATTTAATTGTATGCTTCACATTGGCTTTTTTAGAATTGTTTATTTTTGGGGGTCCAAAAAAGGGTTCTCATGAAGGCTGAGTTTCTTTTCAGAATTTGAAAAGGCATATGAATAAAATAGTTGAGGAAAAGTTAAAAAGAAAATGATGTGAAAAATATTAATACCTTTCTTTTGATAGAATAATAATAAGATAAGGTTAAACTAAAAAGTCATTTTTTAGAAGTATAAGGTTTAGAAAAATTTCTTTAATAATCACTTTTAACCTATGTTATTTATTGTTAACGGTTCAAACATAAATAATAATATAAACGAAACCGTTGCCAATAAATAATAGGTATATTTTTTAGTCACCTTAAAAATTTAAAAAGTTAAAAATGATATTTTTATTTATAAAAAGTTTTATCTCAACCCTAAATTTTCGGAGGATTCAATTTTTATTTTAACCAATAAGATAATGATGTGTAAGTCTATAGATTTGTTTTTTTATGACTGATGGACTTGTAGTTTTAGATGGTAAGCCCCCGTTTTTTTTGGTCAATACGGGAAGGCCTTACAAAAGTCAACGAGCATAAGACGCCAGAAAATAATTGACCAAAAAAAGACGCCAGAAAATAATTGACCAAAGAAATAAAAAAGACGCCAGAAGATTGTAAATTTCTACACGGTGACGGTGCCACAACTTTACTTGTAAGTACTTTCTCTATTTTCTTTTTTCATAATTGTAAATGAGTTTTATTTTTTAATTTGTATTTTGTTTTTATCAATACTACCCTTATAATAAATACTGCATTTCTATCAACTCATTAGACAGAGATTTCCTAAGTTTCTAAATAATTTCAGCTAGGTCATCTCTATTACTTCTCATCTATCTTGGTGAACAAAGTACACACGACACAGTAACGTGACAGGGTTAAAAACAACACTGTAAACATGATTTCTCAAATTGATTTATCAAATTTCTAAATCCCTAATATGATTTGTTTTGTCTTTTATCTTCTGGTTGCTTTTACCCAAACCCAAGCCAACCGTCAACCGACTACGCAAACTTAAAGTTGCCAAACCCTTTCCCGGAAGAATCAGTCGCAACCAACAAGCAATCAAGCCAGAAGTCATGGCAAGAAACACGCAGCACCTAACCCTGGACATGTTGAAGCAGCAGCTACCCCACAAGCTACACGTGCTACTCGAATCACATAAATTATACTAAGAAGGAAGAGGAACTGAAACTTAGCGGTTGGATTTTGAGACATTTGAATTGTTGTGTAGACTTGGTTTATTTGAAATTCACATTTTCAGTTCAAGCAAACAAAGACCCTTACACCACCTTGCTTTCTTTGCATTTAAGAATCTAAGCTACATATATTTAAGCGAAAACTATGTGAAACCTTGTGGGACAACAGTTAGCATGAATCCAATAAATGAATGATATTTACAAAAGTTATGTCAGGATCTTGTTTGATGCGTTTCGTGTGAGTATTTATTTTATAAAATGTAGAGAAAATTAACACAGGCATAAATATATTCAACACTCTTGCGTATAGTTACCCAATATACCTAACATGCTCTTTAGTCTTTACTTAATACTAAATCATATTGAATTATTTTGTTGATTCCCACTAAATCATACCAGCATGAACATAGTTATTATTATTTTTATCTATTTAAATATTTTATGATTACTTATTTTCATACTTATTTTTGTTACTTCTTTTATTTTTTATAATTATATACATTTTCTCATTTTTATGAAAATATATTTTTCTCATTTAACCTTTGAAATTACTTACACAAAACTTCAATGAGAATTTAAGCATATAAATAAAAATAATTAAATTTCATTTCTTCATGATTTTTACTAATGCCATTTATAAAATCTTCTATAATTTCTTATCTACATTTTTTGATTTTCTTAAAAAGTAATAAAAAATTTAATTGTACATAACTCGTATGTAAAGAGGAGAGTTATATTAGTATTTTTAATTGTCATGCTATAATTATGTTATATTTTAATTAAAATGTATTTTTCATGAGTTTCATTGCATTTCTTTTAATAAGATGTGTTGCGGGGTTGATACGAGATCCATGTAAGAATTCTCGTTGGATTCTTAAATATTAAAGTAAAAGAGTTCATTTAGACCAAAATTTAGACCAAAAATTGAAATGAGTGATATACACACTTGGTACTCATCAAAAGTTAATTAAAAGTTCTTTAATAACTCTCCCGTTGTAGTGCTATTGGAGGCTTTTTTTCCTAATAAATCAAGAATTCAACCCCTCTCAAATAAGAACATGCCTGCATTTAAAATAATTTACGGAAAAAATGTTTTATATCTACAATTTATTTTAAATTAACAGAAAACAATTATTTATTTTCCTACCTTTGATGAGTTAAGACATGGGCATAATAAACACCATTAGATAACAAAAAAATGTTATGTTTTTTTATTGTTCATTTAATTGTAATGTAATTTCCGTTCTGATATTTCAAATAAATAAATAAATTTATATTTGTTTGTGGTTCCTCTGGCACTAGCCTGTGTTGCAAGCTCGAACCATCTTCAGCTTCAGCAACTTTGCACTGACAAAGTGCCCCACGTTTTTCAACATTTTGTTTACCCTTTTAGATTTGGAGACAAACCCAGTAAGCTATTTCCGATGAAGGATCAGAAAGTTTCAATTTTTCTTTGATTAGATGTAACTGCGCAAAGAGGGTAGCGAAGCAATGCGTAGAGCGATCGCGTTTCTCGTTCACCCGCGATTCCTCATTCTCTTCCTCGTTCTCTCAATTTTCATCATTTTCGAATTCTCTGGCTATAAAAAGGTATTCCTTTTTACCCTTTTTCTCTCCACGCTCTTTGTCATTGCGGATCTGATTTGGGTAATTCGTGAATAATGGTTGGCCCCAGAATGTTTATAGTACTGAGAGCTTGATAGGGTTTCGTCTCAATTTGTTTCCACTGATCTGAACGCTCTGCTCCAATTGTTTGGCCTGCGGTTTCTTTTTATACTTTCGTTTTCACTTATGTTACAATGAAATCAAGATGTGGTTTTTTCTAATTTTAATTTTGCTTCACTATCTGAAGTGGCACCACTTAATGAAGTGCATCTTATGAAACTCAACTCTTATGTAATTAAGTGGTATTGCTTTCTGATGCATTTTGATTTATTTTTTTTTACGACTAAACTCGTCCTTGAGATGGTATAAGTCAGAAAGTTAGAAAGTTTAGTTTCTGAGATTTCAAAAACTTCAATTTGGTCTATGATTTTATCAAAAATGTCATCCGTTTTAGTCCTTGACTAATTTAGGGGTTTACTCTACTACCTATGCATCATAATTCTTTTGCTTTTTTGCTCAAGTAAGTTACTTTAGTTCATTTTTGGGTGGCTTCCTGTTTGCATTGCAGTACTAGCAGTATGAAACTAGTTAATGAATTCAAACTTCCAACTGTAGACTAGCAGAAATAGGGCATTAAACCCAAAAGGCAATAATCTCTGTAGAATGTGGACTGATTCCGTGTACCTGTGCTTTGTAACTCCACTTTAGAAAGAAGAGGATAATAAGAGCTTCAAAAGGAGGGCATAGACACGGATTATGTTAGCTCCCATTATTTGGGGTATCTGCACTATAGGGTCCAATGCAATGAATGGATTTAATGCTTACAGGATTGTATGGTCAAATCAAAATACAATAGAAATTGATGAAGTAAGACAAAATTACTAGAAAAAGGATGGTATTTTGATGAGAATGACAATAGAAAAAAATGTAATCCCAGGATATGCAATACCGTAAGTTAGCAAGAGTTGTTTTTATTTTTTGATTTGAGTATGACTCGAGCCCTTTGCTGAAATCACACCATCATGGCTATTGCAAACTTTCTCTTTCCCTGGCAATTTTGGTTATGGGTGTTCTCTGCTTTTTAGAGTTTGTCAGAGACTTTGGAGTTTAGATCCTTATTTATGTTTGGAGCAATTTGAAGTTATGTGTTGTATCTCTAAAATGGAAATTTGCTTCTTTGGTTGTGGTGGTAGCTCTCTATCTGGTACAGGCTCATTGGTTGAAGTTGTGTAAGCTACATTCTGAATATAGATGAAGTTCTTTTCCTTTATTTATTTTATGTAGACCTGTATTGAGAGCACTATTTAATATTTATAACACTACATCTATAAACACTCACTCTTTTGTATAATCTGATTGAAAATTGAGGGTTAGATAGACCATTTGTAATTTTTGTCCCACTTTTGTGCAGATACCCCCTCAATAATGAACTTTTACATTTTTTGATGTAGGTTGAGGAGAAAATAGAAGAGGAGCCTGAAGTTACACACAGAGTATTCTTGGATGTTGATATTGATAAACAGCGCTTAGGTTGACTAGCAATCTTTTTCATCAATTTTACCCATTGCAATCATTTGAACCAATTTGACTTGCTAAATTCTTTTATCAGGAACCAATTTATGCTCAATTATCATTTAAAAACTACTATTTCTCCTTTCCTATTTGCTTTTAACAATCTGCAGTATGCAATAACTTTCACAGGTAGGATAGTGATTGGATTATACGGTCAAGTTGTACCGAAAACTGTTGGTATGTCTTTGCTCTTCTGTTTCAAGTTCTTTTGTCTGCAACTTAATTTCTTTCAAGAATATAAACTTGCATTTTTTTATGAACCAAGAGTTGGCATAGAAAATGTAAAGTTTGTGGGTGGGTTTTCCTTCTCTTTTACCCCTTTTTTTACAGGGTGTTATTTTAGACTCAAGTAGTTAAGTTGTTTCAGTAAATTCAAACTTACAAATTCTACCTGATGAAGCCCACCTCATTGGATATGTATGCCATTCAGTCATTCACACACAATATTGCATATACTTATGTCACTGCAATTTCCAATGACTTCAACTTTTTCTGTCTGCAGAGAATTTTAGAGCTCTGTGCACAGGTAGTTTTAGTCTCTTCATGTTATTTGTTAATTGAACCCTAATTTGGTCCAGGACTGATCAATGGTGTTCTATTCCATATTGTGTAGGGGAGAAAGGCAAGAGTACAGAAGGCTTAAAACTTCACTATAAAGGAACACCATTTCATCGGATAATATCTGGGTTCATGATTCAGGGTGGAGATATTGTTCATCATGATGGCAAAGCATCTGAATCTATTTATGGTGGCACCTTTCCTGATGAGAATTTCAAAATTAAACATTCTCATGCTGGTGTGTAACAATTTGCTTGGATGCAAGCATTTCATTTATAATATTATTATTGTTACTTCTTGTTTCTCATCATTTCTAAGATATGTATGAATTATTTCTCTGAAATCTTACTCTACGATTGCAGGTGTTGTCTCTATGGCAAATTCAGGACCTGATTCCAATGGCTCACAGTTTTTTATTACCACTGTGAAGGCTAGTTGGTAAGTTATTGTTGTCAGGACAGTGCATGGTTTGGTCATTTCTAGTCTGGGGATCAGACACAGTTATATCAAGTTCTCATGGATTCAACGGATCTGAAATCTCTGAGTTTGTTCTTTAAAACGAAATATATGCTCATTGTGTCACCCTCACTTGCTAATACTTTTGTTTTCTTAAATAAACCAAAGTTAATAGTTAAGTTATCGGTTTTATATTAACAGAATGAATCGAAACCACGACCTTTTCCCTCTTTACCAATTTCCTTAAACGCTAGACCCATTCCTCACTCCCTCACTTGCTAATACATAATAGTTATGATATGAATTTATGTGTAAATTTTGCAGGTTGGATGGAGACCATGTTGTGTTTGGGAAGGTTATTCAAGGCATGGATATTGTGTTTGCAATTGAGGGGGGAGCCGGAACGTACAATGGAAAACCCAGAAAGAAGGTAGTGATTGCAGACTGTGGCGAGATACCCAAGAGCGAGTGGGATGAGGAAACTTGAACTTCCCTTCTTTTGATCACTGACAGTGACAACTACCATGCCTGGATTATACTTTGATCTCCCTATACACAACTCTCAAACTGAAATTTCATTTACAAAAACACACGTTGGATCTTGATTCTAAGCCCAAAACCATGATTTGATTGGGAGTTGAAAAATTTGCATCAGATCATGGTTTACAGAATATAGTCCAAGCATGCTAACTTGACTTTAAAAAAACGGTAGATTGTTGTTAAAAGTACACACAAGTTTGGTTTCTTTTATATATGACAATTTTAGCAACTTGTTTGAAATAGATACATTTTGTTTGTTTTTTGTTTCTTAAAATATGTTGTTGTGTATTTGGCTTTCACGCATTATATTGACACACCCCTTTACAGTAGAGAAAGGGAAAGAAATTAAATAAGATTATCTTGTTTCCGTTGAAGCTTCTGTGCACAAATGAATTCTGCTGTTAGCTGTCTCAGGTGTTTTTCTTACTAGAGACATTCTAAAAGAATTGCTTTAATGGTATTTTTAACTCAAATTAGATTAAATAAAACTGATTTATCAAGTTTAAAAAGTATTTTTAAAAGGTATAAAATTTAGTTATTTTAGTTAAATAAGCCTCTTAAAAATTACCTAAAAAAATAAGCCTATTACAAATTTATTCAAACTTACTGTTAAATAAGTTTGGCCTAACTTGTATATGATATAGCTTAATGAACTGCTTCATCTAATTTGATCAGTATTTAAGAACTGGAAGTAGGTAATAAGATACCGCACAATTCGCATCACTCTTTGATTGGTTGTTTCTAATTATTGTTAATTTAAACAAAGGGGACAAATTAAGCTAACATGCTAACATGCTACGTTTATTTGTAAGAGATCTATGGCGTGGCAAAAACCTTTGTTGAAGTTATACTACATGATTTGCTGATGAACAGAATCAGATCCAACAAATGTTATAAACAAACATTTTAGATTGTTTATTGGAGGCGGTGATGTTATTATTAGACCAGAGCCACATGTTTCTGATTTTGTGTTTATAATAATACACTTTTAAACTTAATCTCTCACTCCTTTTATCTTTATATAATTCTAAGGTCAACATTTACGAAAAATAATACTAATCCTAAGAAGATGTTGAAAGTGAAAAATGGGATGCTTTGATAGGTTAGTTTGGTAACAGGTGAGTTTAAATATTTAAAATTGAAGCCTGAATAAATGTGAGTCTTTGACCCATAAAAAAACTTCATTTAATACGGGTTGAACGACTTTAATCTTTCTCTTGCATATTTATTTGGGTCGTCCCGAAAAAGACTCGGTCTACACGAAAAAATAACCAAATTTAAATGTCTAAAATTGAATTTCAATTTATACAAACTTACTTAACTCTTTTAAAAAATCTGATTTTTTTAAGACGGTCCATTCATTTGTTCCCTATGATTGAATGTGTGGTTTTCTTTTTTCCCTTTGCTACCAGACCTTCAGTACTTACTAGTCGGATAAGGTTGGAGCAAGCAACCATGTCTTTGCTTGATCTACCTCATGTTTTATGGGGCTTGTCCACCTTGTTTGGTTCAAGATGGGTTAGTTAAATTTTGGTTTGACTAACTCTAAAAAAAATCAAATAGAATTTTGATTATTTCAAATAGTGCATTTTTATAATTTTATTTCCCAACTACATACTAAACCAACTTGTAACTCTATACCTCCCCTCTGAAAAAAAATGAGATAAAAGAAGTGTTCTTCAACATTAGTTAATCAAATATTACAATACACAAAGGATCAATAATCGCACAAGAGAATATCCTCCCAACAAAAAAAATCTATTGTAGAAAGAAATAACAACAAACACTTCTTATAATGTCAGACCTAATATTTTCATAAATTAACAAACATATTATTGTCATGAGTATAAGTATTCTAGGTTGATTTGAAGTATTTTTTAAGGACGAGGAACATTTCATTGCATCCACTAGCAAGGAAAGAAAAAGAAAAGCAGGAACTTTATTTTCTTTCCCACAACATAGACTATATTTTTTTTAATGAATAATGGGGCTAATACTCAACAAACTACTTAGTGCATGTTTAGTAACAAATCCTAAATTAAATTAGAGTTGAACTAATGAAAATTTAATTTTATTGAACAATAGGTAGAATTAATATTAACCATTAATTTATTTTTTTTATTTTCGTAACTGATTAAGAACGAAGAGTTATTTTCCGTCGACAACCCTATCATGTAAATTGTAACCTAAAGAATGCTCATACTAAGGCATCTGCAATGGAATCAGCCTCTGTATAAACATGAACCCATGAAAGGAATGAAAGGTTGAAGCCAGAGGTCTAATATGAGCCACCAATGATCAACTTGGATGATAGCTATGACACATTATTTAAAATACATATAATACTAATGACAATCCCAATTTATTTAAAATCTTGTTAGATTAATATACTAATCAATAAAACTCAAACCATCAAACATGCAGATTAATTGATAAGTGGATATTTTAATTTAATCTAAAGGTTTAAGTTCTAGTCCAGTTGGAAGAAATTTATCATCCACAATAATTTTTTTGAGGTAAATTCTTTTTTGAAAATAATAACTCAGGTTCCACTAAGAAAAGTAGTCCATTTGTTTACCTTTTACAGATCCAGTGGATGATGTTTATCTAATTATTGATTGTAATTACCGTTTATATGTTTTTTTAATGAATTCTATTGGTAAAAGAGTCTCAACATACTACCCATTAAACACTACCCCGTATTTCTATCTCTTTATTTTTTTTTCCTTTCAAATAATGAGATTTCAAAAACAAAATATATTCTTGGGTCATCTTGAGACTATTTACGCATTTTAAACTTTTTTATATATCATATAAGTTAAGTACAACTTTGATGTGGTATATCTATCTTACAACTTATATTTGTCATTGAATTTAATACGACTTTACCTCAATGTTGTATAAATTTGATACAATACAAAAAAAATCGTATAAATTTGATACAACAATGAAATAGAATCATATCAAAGATAAAAAAAATATAAATTGTATGATAATTATACAATATTAAAATGGTACTTAACACACGTGACATGTAAAAGTAATGTTAAAACAACTCCTAAAACTTTTTGAAATTACATTATTTGTAAAAAAAAAGCTTTTTAATTTTTTCTTATCACACCACTTTACTCTATTTTTACATCTGTTTTTCATTCAACTTTTTTTTTAAAACAAATTACAACACTCAATTGAGTCATTGACACCCCAGTTTGGTTGTCTACCCATGTTTTTCCATTCATTGTTGTTTTTTGGTAGAATAATCTAAAAATTGAATATTAAAATAAAAATAACTATGGTTGTCTTTTAGCCAATACAACTCAGCCAAACAGCCACCCACTGAACTGAGAAGTTCAGAGTTCAACCAAAACAACAGAACACAACATTACCTCAACAACCAGAAACTTAAGACCCTCTAAAATCACTCTCTCTTTCTTCTTGTGTTTCACGATCATGGGTAGTAGTAGTAACGATGACCCCAACAACAAACTCGATTCTCTATACGATTCTTCAGCATCACATCCTTTTCTATCAAAAACGCAATACCCTTCTTGTTCCTCTTCCCCAATCGAAGAAGACAACAATTCTCACGAATCAGAGTCAAACCAACAATACCTTCACATAACATACAATCACGGTCCTCGCTCCTTCAAGGACCTTCCTTTTCTCATCCTCTTCCTTCTCTTCCTCATCTCCACCTTCGCCTTCGGCATCTTCTCCATCTTCCACAGAAACCCTCACTACTCCTCTCGCTCCTCTTTCACCTTCGACCCCAACACAACCTCTTGCGTAAACCCCCACCTCTCTTTTCCCTCAAATTTCCTCCTTTTCCCAATCCATTCTTCTCACTTCGTCAAGGGTTTGATATGGGCCCTCGTCATCACCTTCATTCTCAGCTTCCCCATGTGTTGGGTTCTGCTTCTTTTACTTAAGCATTACACCAAACACATCGTCTACGCTTCGCTTCCTTTCTTCATCGTCATCCCAATTTTCCTCAACGTCTATTGGTTCGTTGCCTGCACTGTTAGCTCCTCTTGTAGCCTCGGGTTCCCCTTGGTGTATCGAATTTTGGTGATGGGGTTCGTGTTTTTGGTGATTGGGGTTATTGTGTGGATTCTGGTGGTGAATTGGCACCGGGTGGAGCTCACGGTGAGCATAATTGGGGTGGCCTCGAACGCCCTTTCTCGGAACCTGGGGTTGTTTGGGGTGCTTCCTTGTTTGAGCCTTGCCCTGGTGGTGTATTATGTGCCAATTGTGGTTTTCATGGTGTTTTCCACGTTTAATGGGAAGATTGTGGCTAAGGAATTGGATGGTGAATATGGTTGCGTTTGGAAGCAGGACTCGTGGGTTCCTGCTTATTTTGCTTTGGCAATTTTGACCATGTTGTGGTCTGCGGTTGCCATGCATGAAGCTCAGGTTTATGTGATTAGTGGGACTATTGCCAGGTGGTATTTCTCCAAGGACCATGAAACTCCTAAGAGGAGTATTAGAAGTTCTCTCAGGTTGACTTCAAATTTCATCTCTTTTATCTTCTTCATTGTTATTGTATTTGTTTGCTTTCTTGTACCATTTTCCATTGTGATTATGTTGACAATTTTGATTGGAAATGAATTTTGTAACATTTGATTCCATAACAGTTGCAGATTTAGCTGCATATTAAAAAATGAATCCAAAAAGTGAAATGAATGTTTGGATAATTTGTTTATATCAAAATGACATTAAATGTGTACTATGATTTGATGCCAATGAATGGTTATTTATACATCAATGTGCACTTTTTTTATAGTTACAGTTTTAGAATGTTTTCTTTGATTTCGGGTCCAGTTGTTATTTATGTCAATGACTCCAATTGGTTGCTTGTGACATTTCATTAGTTCAAGGCTGGTGTTAGCTGGGGTGTGTCTTGTACCTTCTGAATTTAGTAGTTTTCATTGGTGTATGTACTGTGTGTTATGCCCCTTGATTGGCTGATAGGAAAACTGGTGAAAAGTAGTGTTTGGATGTGATGGAAGGTTGTGTTTTTAGTTTAGGAAGGCATTATTAACTTTGAGAGTTTGGCTTGCAGAAATGCTTTTGGTCCTTCTTTTGGCACAGTATGTTTGTCGGGATTGCTTGCGTGTGTTGTTCGAGTGTTGCGTACGGTGGTTGATAATGCGAGACAGGAAGCTCCTGGGATTGTGAACCTTGTATTACAGTGCTGTGTTAATGCCTTACTGGCTTCGGTTGATTTTCTTAATAAGTTTACCATAAACTTTGCCGCTATAACCGGTGAAGCCTACTGCTCCTCAGCAAGGATGACATATGAACTTCTTAGACGTAATCTTCTCTCTGCTGTTTTTGTGGAAACCATCTCATTTCGCCTCCTGGCTGGAATTGTCTTTGTCCTTTCAGCAGTGTACACAATTGTGGTATGTGACTTTAATATTGCTCTTTTTAATCCCTGTGATTTGCTACAATGTGTAAGTTCGTAGCTTAACCATAAATTTCAACAAATCCCTTTGAAACATGAAATAATTTAATCCCTGTGGATGTTTACTATTGATCGACAACTTGCAAGTTACAACATATCCTCCCATTAACATCTTTACATTTTTTATTGGCACTTTGGCAGCAATAAACTGTGACCAATTTACTTTTCTTGGTATCTGTTTTGAGGTTAGAAGGAGGTTGTATGAGGGTTTAAGTTAGTTGAAACTTCATTTTCTTATAAAACTCTGAGCAAATAATGTTAACATTTTTGTCGGATGCCTCTACTTTTAGACCTCTAAGTTGTGTTTGGATGGAGAATTTTAGAAATTTAGGGAATTTTGAAATTGACAATATGTTTGAATGATTTAGAAGAATTTTAAGATTACTACAAAATTCTAACTTGAAAATCTTTAGTATAAATTTGAGGAATTTCAAATGACACCTATTAGAAGAGAGTTTTAAAATTCAAATTTTTTGTTTAATTCATTTTATATTACCATCTACCAATCTACCATTACTTTCATATTTGACTTTTTATAATCACCACCCATTGTTAGTTTAACATTTGTAGAATTCTAAAATTTTCCATCAAAACACATGGTTAGGGATGAAAATGCTATGCCAATTCTTTGGTAGACTTGGTTATTCTGTCTATTACTGCTTTGTCTTTTCTATTTTCATTAATTTCTGTTTCTTGTATTAATGTTTGTCCTAATTGTTAATGTATAAGCAGGTCACTGCTATCTTAAAGGCTGGTACAAATCTTGGGGCAGATTCATATACTGTGGCTGCAATGGCGTGGCTGTTACTAATAGTAGTGCTGGGTTTCGTAGTGGTTGTGCTAGACAATGTGATTGACACGATATATGTCTGCTATGCAATGGACCGGGACAGAGGAGAGGTTTGTAAACAAGAAGTCCACGAGGTTTACGTTCAGCTACCCATAAGTCGAAGTCTCAGACAACCTGTTGGTCCAAGAACTCTAGGTGTGTAAATAATTCTTGACATTCCAATGTTTTTGAACCCTGAGGTACATTGCTGTTTTGTGGAATGTGTGGAGTTAGAATTGTTTCTCAGCTTGTTGTGCATACTTCTTAATGTTTCTTATATGAATTTTTGTTTCATAATTTTTTAAACAATCTTAATTTTTAGTTGATCTGAAAGTTAACTTCAGTTTCCTGTGTAACTGCAATCATGTATATTTATTTTTTGAGAGAAAGAAGCACCAATTTACACTGTTACTCTAAAAGATTTGTTGGAGAACTAAGCAAAACTTGTGTTACTTTTATAATGCTTTTATTCTCAATTGTTTTGCTTCTTATTAATCATTCCAGCAGTAGTACTCTATTGATAGTGACAAAAGCTAGTGAAAGCTACAATTCCAAGTATGTGTTTGCTTAGAAGAGACACTTGTTTGTTTTAGACATGTGAAAATTGGCCAGGCTCTGCCAGGTCAATAAGTCCATGTGAATGGAAACTGATTATGATTTTTAGGCTCAAAATAAAAGAAACTAATTGGGCCTGACCTAGTGTATTTTCTTGGGCCAAGTATTGGTGTCATTTTGTTTGATGGGCGGAACGACAAAAGGAAGGTGGATTGAAGTAATTAGACGCCTAGTTGGGTAGTTGACTGAAAAAGAGATGGGTTAAGCGCTAGCTTGATTGCTGAAAATCTAGCATGGAATTGTTGATGATCAATTAAGGCTTTGTTTGACATCAGGCTCTTCAATTAGGTGCATAATGTACAAATGTACATTTTCATGTCTTCTCAACTGTTTCCATTTCTAGGCACCCTAAACCCACAGGCAACGCTCAGATTCCAAAGGTGGATGCGGTTGTTAATGTTGAGCAATTGAGGCTTTTTTGTTTTTTTTTAATGTGTTGTACAAGACTGTAACCAAAATTCTAACACAAAGATGGAAGTCTTTAATGAGTAGGCTTATTAGTCGAGAACAATGTAGTTTCATTTCAGGACGATAAGAAAGTGATAACATACGAGGTGATTCATACTTTTGAGTGAGAAAGGTCTAATGGTGATGAAAATTGATTTGGAGAAGGTGTATGACCGCTTAAATTAGAGCTTTATTTGCAACACTCTTAGGGGGGCCGGATGCTCAAAGCCTTTTAAAAATCTAGTTTGGTGATGTGTTCATTTGCTTCTATGAAGATTCTTTGGAATGAGAAATCGCTTTAATCTTTTCATCCAACAAAAGGTGTTTGTCAAGGAGACCTTTTATCTTCTTACCTTTTTGTTTTGTGTATAAAGAGTTTGTCTCATTTGATTCGAGTAGTGGTGGACAATAAATATTGCTTTTGTGGATGATTTTATTTTATTTGCGGAAGCAACAGGTGATCAAGCCATGATTATTAAGAAGTGCCTTGATATGTTTGGGGAATAATGGTGAGCCTTCCTAAGTCAAGAGTGTTTTTCTCACCAAATGTCCATTGGGAAGTTTAAGAGCAAGTTTGTAATACTTTGGGAATTCAAACAACTTTGGACCTTGGTACTTATCTTGGTGTGTCCTTGTTACACCAAGGGAGCCCTCGTCATACTTTCTAACTTATTTTGGACAAAAAATGAAGAACAGTTCGAGCTCTTGAAAAGCTCATACCTTGTCCTATGCGGGGAGATTGACCTTCGTTAAATTAGTCCTTGAAGTGATACACTTGTATGTCATGCAATCCTGTTTGCGCCCTAGGGTTGTTTGTGATGAGATTGATAGAACCTGTAGGGATTTTCTTTGGGGGAATCCACAAGGTAGGAGAGGCTTCCATGTTGTGGGATGGAACAAATTGTGCTTGGAGAAAAGTTTAGGTGGGCTTGGATTAAGGTCAGCTCATTACTCTAATCTCTTATATTTTATGTGTTGCAATGTGGGCTTCGGCATGACACAGTGATCCCAAAAAAATTATATAGGTTAAACGTTTGAAATTTTGGAGTCGCCATCTAAATTTTGTTTTATTTTTAAAAGAGTAAAATATTGGAGAAACCCTTGTAGAGTTTTGAGTTGAGGAGACGGTTACGAATATGGAATGTATTAGCACCTCTATTCTTTTGTTTCGAAGAACGTATACGACTTAATGATAATTTCAAAATTGACCCAACAAATAAATGACAGTAGAAAAAGATTTATTTAAAAGGAAAGTAGGCCCGATAGAAATTTATCATGTTCCTATATATTCTTGAGTGCACTGAGAAATCAGGGTTATGTAGTTCTTTATGGTTGATTTGAAATTGATTTAAAGATTTTTTGGATTTTTTTAGTTAAAAACATTCATGCTAAAGGATATCAGATATAATAATCTATATGTTTATCCTTATTTTATAATTTTACAGCATTGATGCAAATGAAGTACATTATACAACACTATAATAAAATTATTGCATAGTTTTTACTAAAAGTTTTTATTTTTAAAATTTATTTTTCTTTTTTTAAGAAGGGATTTCATAATGAAAAAGAGTACGAAGTAATCAACAAACTCACCCTCCTTAATAATTTTATATAATTAGTGCATATTACGACACCATTATAAAGTTATTGCATATTCTTGTTTTTATTTTTAAAAAAGACTTCATGCTGAAGAAAGGTATGACATATACTAATCTATACGCTTACCTTCCTTTATAATTTTATAGAATTGGTGCAAATGAAGCACATCATACGACACTGTTATAAAATTATTGCATGATTTTCATTAATGAAAATGATATCTTTAAATTATTATCATCATTTTTATTTTATTTAAAAATGATTCGGCAAAGGGAGTATGGGACACAATAATTTATACACTTACCCTCATTTCATAAAGGCTTCCTTTCATAAATTTATAGGATTGGTGCAGATGAAGCACATCATACAAAACCACTATAAACTTATTGTATACTTTATTTAATTAAATCAATGTGTACTTTTATTTTTTATTTAAAGAAAAAAGGAAACTCAAATGATTGAGATAACATAAAAAAATTAAAATCAAATATATCTTGCTTTTTTCCTAAGAAAACACAAAAAAAAAAAACTTGTCTTAAATGGTGAAAGGCATGCTTTGAAAAGCAATGCTCTTTTTATCCTTTGATGTTTGAAATGGAAACAAATAAAAATAGGTCTTACATAGTCCTTGGCCAATAAAAAAACCAAATATTTTAAAGTTTTTTTATACTTTATTTATGAGAAGGAAAAAGCAATTGAATACAAATATCTTTTAAGTTTTTTTTATATTTTATATTTCAAAAGGAAGTAAAATAAAATCAAATAAATAAAACTTAGAAGTGGGCCTTTGCCTTGACTTCACTGGCCCAACATAATACAAAAAACAATAAAAAAACAAAAACGGGTCTCAACCTAGGCATGTAGCTTATTGGCCCACTCAGTCATGGGTTGTTGATTGAGAGGTTGTTGTGGGGAATGATGGCTCTTTGTGGTTTTTAAGGGTGATGGGGGGATGGTCATGGTAACTAGGTGGGGCCATGCATTTGTGGTGATGGTGGTAGGTTGAGATTTGGGTGAGGTTTTTTAGTAGGTGATGATGGTTTGGTGGAGGATAATGGTTGTGGTGTGAGATTTTGGTAGTGAATGGATGTTGGTGGTGGTTGTTTGAGGGTTTAGGTAGTAGGTGATGATGAATTTGGATTTTGAGGGAAAGAGGGTTTGGATGGTGGCCTTGAATGGTGGTGTAGTGCTAACGGAGGGAGAAGAGAAAAAAGAAAGAAAGAAAAGAGAAATAAAATAAAAAGGGAATTTTTACCTTTTCTATCTTAATAATGGCTAGTCTTTTCTTTTCTCAATCAATGTAGAATTCATAGGGAAATCTCAAACCCTGATAGGAACACTAACAAAATTTGACTTGGTTTATCTTTGACTCATTCTCCATAAAAATAACAACATTGACTCATTCTTCCATAAAAATAACAAAGGATAAAAATCAAATAAAAAATAAGCATAAAAAACATGGAAAAAAACAAATGAGAGAAAGAAAGAAAAAGAAAAGAAAAGAAAAGAAAAGAAATAGGTATAATATATATATATAATAAATAGAAAATAAATTAAAATTAAAACTAAAGATAAAATTTTGATGAAAAATTGGTGATCGGGCAAAATTGATTGTCAACATCATGAAAATGGTGTGAAGGCCAGTCTAAGAGAAGAATGCTTTGTGGGCTAAAATGATAAGGGCAAAATATAGGGTTGGTGATGACATCATTTTGACTGTTTTGGAGACATTAGGGGCTTCAAATGCTTGGAAAGGATTGTTTTGGGTCTCAAGTGAAGTTGAACAAAATCTTGTATGGAGAGAAGGTGATAGCATTCATATGGACTTTTGAAATGATAGATGGTTAAAAAATCTTGATTTCTTTACAACAGTATATTGTATTGTCGTTAAATCATCATGTGTATGGGATGAAGGTGCATGAAATGGTTTTGCACGATGGTTCATGAGATTTGAATATTTTGTTTATTTTTTTACCCTCACATATTGTGAGTTTCTTTCAAGGAGTTGGCCCTCCCATAATAGGTTTGGGGGTTAAAGTTACTTGGGGTTGTGAAGTGGACACTAGTTTTACCTTTAGATCAATGTATAGTTACATTCCTATGGTATCTTCCTACCAAAGTCTAGTGTTTCCAAGCATTCAAAAAATGGAAAGAGTCCTAAGGAATCCGCTTTTTTGTTCTGGAGCTCAGTTTATAATGCTTTGCCAACAAATCTGCTTTATTTTTAGAGAAGGATAACATTGGATAATTGTTGTTCTTGGTGTACTCAGGAAAATGAGACCTTCCTTCATATAGTTCAAGATTACATGCATATCAAAGAGTTTTGGTTGTGGTTCTTGGGTGGCGAGCATTGGAAAAATTGTGACAACTTTGTTTTCTTCTATTGGAGTGGTGTGTGGGGTGCATCATTTGATTTTTCCCTTGGGTATTGACCCTTCGCAGTGAGTTAGGAAGATTATATCTCTTTGGCAACCTTCAATAGATCCTTTTATGTAAATAATTGTAAACTAGGTTAGTACGTTATTAATGATTCAATCTGAGCTTTGGAGTGTCAGTTTGGGTTTACAACTAGCTAAGCAATATGGCTAAAAACATGTGCTTGTTGAATCTAATAGTAGGAATGTCATCGAATTATCAGATAAAGGGTGTAAGCATTACCTAACCCATACTTCTTTTGGGTGAATAATATTCTTTATATATATATATATATATATATATATATATATATATATATATAATTGGTTGTAGGCAAGGTGGGAACCATAATGTTAAGGTCAAGTCTGGTTTAAAAAGAAGAAATTGCTAACACTTGGACCAGACCTTGGTATATGTCATTATAACCAGACCCCAAGATTTGTTAATGACACACATCAATGTATTTTAACTAAATGAAGTCTACTTTTGTGTGATCTAACCTGTCTAACTAAGTGTTTCAGGAACTATATAATTAAGTACACATGTTATAAGACAAAGAGGGGAGTTCATCTGAACAAAAGTTTGATCCATCAAAGGTCAATATTTAGACTTTAACCAAAAAGTTTGATTCAAGATTGCTTAGTCTTATGTTTCAATAGAATCAGTGCTCAGACTTTTAGGCATCCTGGATTAACAATAAGAACGTTACTTTAGAAGTTCAAAACATAACATTTTAAAAACTAAATTGATAATGCATTGGAAGTCAAGCCCTTATTGAGAGAAATGTGCTTATCATCAAAGAGGATAAGAGACAAAAAGCAGAGCAACCAATACGGTTTTTTGAAGTCCTCAACATAACTTTGCGCGAGTTAAAAGCTGAACCAAGTTAGCATGTAGGTCAGTTACAATCAGAAGGATTTCAGCATTGATCCGTGCATGATTACTAGAAAAAACAAAGCCATCAATTAGCTTTATTCTATAAAGATATTAAGGAACTCCTTATTCATGCAAGTATGGAAGCTCCTTGTTATCAAACCTTTGAAAATATATTGAGTTCATCAAAGGTCTGGTACGATCGGTCAAAGCAAATTCCTTCAAAGGATTTCTAACGTTCATATATCTTTTCAAGAACAGCAATGGTCTTAAGTGACCTATATATGCATGAAGAGATTCACCTTTCTGAAGTAAGCTCATCAAGAATTCTTATTCACTGTGATAAAAAATTCTCTTAATCTCTTCTTGCTTTTTAAAGACAAAGGACTTCTTTATTGTTCTATTCTAATAGACCTTGGTTTTCTTGTCTTTCCTTAACTTAGTATACTTGTTCATATTCTTGTAATCCTTATATACACTAAGTTCTGCTAAGAGCTTTTGTTCTTCTTTCTTACAAATCAGTTACTAATATCTTGTCTTTCTATTTCATTTGGAAACAGTTATGGTCTAAAGAGGCTTTTGAAAGAATACTTGGGTTGTTTTGCCAGGAGTGACTTGTTGAAAAAATACTTGGGTTTAAGCCAAAAGTGGTTTGAGTCAAAAATACTTCTGGCACTGGTCTGGTGCTGTTATTGTAAAAGAGACTTTACGATAATGGAAATCCTTCAAGTTAGAAGGGACTGGACGTAGCTTGTGTTGGAAGTGAACTAGTATAAACTCTTAGTGTTCTTTCTTCTTCTTACCTTGCTCTTTCCAAATCTATTTTATCAAGTCTGATTACCTATGCGTTAAAGGTTCATAATTCTATGAAAGAGTCTAAGACTTATTCAACCTCCCTTCTAAGTCTGACTCTGAACCATCACATAATTCCTAAATCTACATTACCTTTAAAAATTTTTACGGATAATTTTCTCATATCATATCTTAAACATATTAAATGGAGAAATACTCCACCTATCGTGACTAATTTTTAGGCCTGTATATTGAGTCTAGATCCATTAATTGGTATCCCTGGCTAATACTTGGACAACTTGCTCCCACTCATGAGAACTAACTTTCTAGTTTTGTGTTACCTCCAAAATCCAAACTACCAAGAACCAACTAGGAAATGATCATATCGCGCAAGTTGCTGATGTGGTCTACGGGTGAGCTTAGATTATGTAACACCCCGACCGCTCTTCAGGAATAAACGACTCGTCCTACAGACCAACACGAGACCTTTCTAGTGTGCTTTGTCCTCAATCACACACTTCCCGAGAACTTCCCAGGAGGTCACTCATCCCATAATTACTCCAAGTTAAGCACGCTTAACTTTGGAGTTCTTATGCGATAGGCCACCGAAAAGGCTAATGCATTTGTTGGTATAGGTAGTACTAATTAATTCCTTTAAGCTATCCTCAACTGTATAGTCCCATACCTATACAGTCTTTGGATTCCTCTCATTCTGGTATGTATTCAATTCGTTCATGTGTCCCTCCCACTGGAAGCCTGCCAGGAGCCGCTCCTTGTCCGTGCCTATGCACAGGTGATCACTCCCCGCCCTCAACAATGCTTGTGATGTCACATTCCCTGCTGGAAGCCTGCCAGGAGCAATTCCTTGTCCGTGCCCATGCACTGGCGGTCACTCCCCACCCTCAACAACGCTGGGATGTCACATGCCCACCAGCTTCCGTCTGGTTCGTCCTCGAACCATACCATACTAGGAGAGGCTAGGCTCTGATACCACTGTAACACCCCGGCCGCTTTTCAGGAATGAACGACTCGCCCTACAGACCAACACGATACCTTTCTAGTATGCTTTGTCCTCAATCACACACTTCCTGAGAACTTCCCAGGAGGTCACCCATCCCATAGTTACTCCAAGTTAAGCACGCTTAACTTTGGAGTTCTTATGTGATAGGCCACCGAAAAGGCTAATGCATTTGTTAGTATAGGTAGTACTAATTAATTCCTTTAAGCTATCCTCGACTGTATAGTCCCATACCTATACAGTCTTTGGATCCCTCTCATTCTGGTATGTATTCGATTCGTTCATGTGTCCCTCCCACTAGAAGCCTGCTAGGAGCCGCTCCTTGTCTGTGCCTATGCACCGGTGATCACTCCCCGCCCTCAACAATGCCCGGGATGTCACATTCCCTACTGGAAGCCTGCCAGGAGCCGCTCCTTGTCTGTGCCCATGCACCGACTATCACTCCTCACCCTCAACAACGCTGGGATGTCACAAATTAGACCTTTTCATTTTACAGTTTTAGGCTTAGTAATTTGGTTTGGCCCTTGCATGACCATAATTTTCATTTTAGGCCAGTTCTGGGCCTTGTATAGGTATATACTTACTTTGGGCCACTTTTAGGCCATGTACCTTTAGGTTTTCAGTCTTGGGTGAAGTTTTAACAAGCTCACCCAAGTCAAGTTTGAAAATACATATTTGGAGAAGGTATATATACCTTCCTCTCCTTTGTAATTAGGAAGCTAAGATTCATTTGACAAATTTCTAGTGAGATTGAGTGATTTCCTCACTCTAAACTCTCTTGAGTGCTTAGCTCTCTTCCTTGTGTTCTTATCCTTTTGAAACATCTCCCAAAGATGGTGAACTTCACCTTGACTTATCTCTCTTGTCCAAGAGAATGGCGTCACCATACTTCCTCTCTTTGTCTCTTTGTTTCATTCATTTCTCTAGTTCCTAAATTCTTTAGCAAATCCCCTAGGTTTTCCACCACAAATCCTCTCTATTTCCACTTATGTTTATCTCTACCTTGGCAAAATTCAGATTTAAGTTTCCATACTTAGAGGAGAAAAGCTTAGATATAAAGGAAATCAAAAGGAAGATCCAAAATTCCAAGGCAATTTCTACATCATTTGCAATCAACGCCAATCATATATGTCCTCACCTTCCTTCTCTAAATCCTCAACAGTATGATCGTTGTTTCTTCTGAGATCTTCTAGATTCAGTTAGATCTTCTGCAAGCGTGTTATTATTTGATAAAGAGGTGGTTGGTTATCAATTAACGATATTCTTATCTATAATTTAAGATAAATAAATATTTGAAAATATTAAAGATGTGTAATCAAATGAGTGGTTATGATCTTTTTCCACTATAAAAGAATTGTCTTTAACTCATAAAAACACATCATACTATAGATATTAGGGGTGATAAATGTGAACAAGTGGTACATGAAAGTCACTCTTAATCAATACTTTATTCTATTTCCTCTAATCTAATAAAGGCCACATCAGGAAAAGAAATGCTCTGAAAATAGATAAATTCACTATCCCACACTAACTTTCATTGAACCATAGGATTGAAGAAAAGTGGACTAAATATATAAGTTGGTTATCTATCTTTTGGTTTTATTGTAATATGATCCCTTATTTTTTTTAAATTAATCCGTTATCTTTTTAAAGTGTTTTAATTTGGTTCTGTCTTCAATTTTGAGCTAACGCCGTTAAAACAAAAAAGATGAAGAAACCACATTAAAATGAAGTCAAGAAGATAAAAGAAGAACTTGAGTATTTATTTTAAAAAATTGTCCTTTTACATTGAGAAGTGTCTATGGATTAGAGCACAATTAAAAAAAGTGTTTTTTTTTTGTATTTTGTCTAGTGATTAATTAGGAATTAAATTTGAAGTTTTGTAAACAAATTTGAACTATTTACTTCTTGTGCATTATCAAAGGTTAAAACATACTATATAACTAACATATATATATATATATATATATATATATATATATATATATATATATATATATATATATATCTTTCAATCTCATCAAGTTGAAATAAGAGTAATTTTAAAAAGTTAAATTATTCTTAAGAAATCAAGATTATTGTTTTTAACTATTTTTGTGTAAATGAGTCAAAAGTAACTTTTATAACAACTACTTTTAACAAAGAATGGATGGAGTTACATTGAATGTTATTAATTACCATTTTTTTGCTATTATTGTAGACACATTCTAATTAGCGCAAGAGCTTAGACAAGTTTAATATCAACTAGTGACTTGTATCCACTTAGAACCCAGATAAAAGATAAAATTCTTTAGACTTTTGTGGAGATTAACATTAACAAAGCTTAATTTACTAAAACTTACTGCAATTCATCAATTTCTTAAAATTTAAACCTAATGAGACTACATGTTAAGTTTTTTTTTTGGTGTTGTTAGAGACTAAAATAACTTTTAACACCAAAATAACAGTTTAATCGACTATAAGAGGAGAAAGATTAGAATCTATAGCATGCCTAATATTGACAAGCCAGATAAACATATTTAATCAGAATAATGACTAATAAGATGAAGTTAGGCTATATATTATATGTCGCTCTTGTCAAATAGAGGATTAACACTCACCACAAAAGTGAGTACTTCCATGCAGAAGAAGCTCTAATATTAAAGCAGTTGATTCTAGTAATCCAATGTGGACCTGAAAGTAGTTATATAGATCACATCATGCACGACCAATGACCATCCTCTGCTAAACAATTTATTTATCCACGATTATATAAAATCTTGGGGTTGTGTACTAGGAAGGAACAAATGAATCATGCATGCCACCTCAACTTGAGGGCCTAATCAACAACTTACGAAATCAAGGAAAGGGCCATCCAATCGATGAACATGCTTCCCTATTCACCTGCACAACTTATCTTGCTGCCAATTTCATTGAATTTTAGTGTTTGTAATCTCCATTCATTCCTCCCTCATCAATTAAAATAGAGAACTCAATGTGTGATTGTGATATTGAGTTGATCTTGAAATAAAATGAGTCACTGCATATGTCAGAATTTGTTTCATTGCCTCAGCTTAATTAATAGCATCTATTTGTTTAGTAACTAATTATAAAAATAAGAGTTAATTAACATTATTATTTAATAACTAGTGTTAATCTGATACACTCTTTGAGATATTTTAAAATTTTGTTTAACTAATAAATTAAAAAAACTACTATTGATAAACAGACTGAGAATCATGGACATTGGTTGAGGTGTTAACTCCACCGGCTTCCTTTTCTTAGACAAATGCATGGGAAAACTTTAACCATTCTCGAAGTTGAGAGAAGAATCTCGAGGTTTGTGTATATAAATATGTAAACAAATGAATGATGACCAAATTCAAGTTGGCAACGGAACTTGACTGTGATTGGCAAGACGTACATGTATATATGGTAATAATGAGAAAAATGCTTTTAGTTGTACTTTTTTTTAACATTCTTCTCTGCTTCGCTTTCACGCAAAGACTATTATTATCAGAAACACACACAAGTGCCATGGAATGTGTTTGTGTGATCCGAGACAAACAGGACCATATATGATATATGCATGGTTTTACTAAATGCTGCAAAATCTTTTATTTTTTTGTGTTAAAATACATTTAATAATAGGTTTATTTGATTAATGGGAAATTAAAGTATATTTAAGTTGCATGATCGTAGATGAACTGCTTCTTATAATAGTTGGTGAGATATTGATTTTCATAAGTTAAGTTTTTACTTATTTTAATAAATTATTAGTGTAAGATATTGTTTTTTTATAATTTATTTCAGTAAATAAGATTATTCATGATTGAATTACATTAATATTGGATCATGATTTGATGTTATTAGATGAAAGTATAAGTATGGTATTGTTTTTTAAATATGATTATAAACATCAATTGTTTCAAAAACAATGCACCAATTTCTTGAGAAATGAGATTCCTCGGTTTTGAGTCTCAACTCCTTCTTGGGTTGATTTTGGGATTTTGTTTTTCTTTTTAAAGGTGTAAATTCTAATTGTCTGACTAATTCGAGGAAAAGAAATGTTTAATATGGGCAATGAACGTGAAGCATTTCTATGTGTTTGGACTTTTTCTTCTTCATGTAACCAAATGCCACTACAGCCGACAGGCCACAAGTAATGTTGTTTTTTATGTGTTTGGATTTATTAAGAATACAAAATAATGCATAAAAATTAAGTTGGAGGCTCTTCTGGTTTTACACTGGTCCTTGGCCCAGAAGGATACATTCTTAGAAGTTATAACACAACATATCAAAACCCTTTTGTTCAATTGTTTTATGTGATTTTATTTCTTTGTATTATCGTATTTAAAGTATCAAAATAGTAATGATGAATATGTTTAGCATCCAAATCTAACATGAACAGATGCTTTAGATCCTATAAAATAATTAAGTGGGGTAGATTTTGGTTGTATTGTATATGAATAGAATAAGCTGCACTTAACTTAATAAATGTACCTCTTATTAGATCTAACATGTTTTGAATTATATGCATAACTAATTTTGGGATTTCAATTAAAATAATTTTAGATTTCATGTAAAATACCCATAAGATATTTGATACATCTTCCCCTTGTTTTCCCTTGCTCTGTGGATAGAAATTCTTGCAATTAATTGTCCATTTCATTTTTTATAGTAATTATTTGCGTTTAGAAGTTTGCTATTGTAGACACAACACATCACACCTTTATGATTGTAATACCGTGACCAATTTGGGTTAAGTCCATTCATAGTTCCTTTAATTTTGCTTTTGTTGTCACTTTGTATTTTAACTTTTGCCATCAGACATCAAATGGGCTACCAGGAAATAAATGTCAGTATCCTATGTATGCCAATAAATAGTTTAGTCACACACAATATCCCCAAATGCCAATTAGCATTTTATTTATTTAATGAAATCATGATACACTTTTCATTACCAACAACTTGATATCATTTAAGCATTTTGTGTATGTAAAAAAAACCTTTGTAAAGAGCCTTCCCCTTAAGTTTCAGTAAATAATTATATATAAATTGCTAGAATGTTTCCATGAGAGGATACAACATTTATCAAAGAAAATTATATCCTTTCAATAATTAGCTTTAAATGATGATTATAAAACATTCAATTTGATATGAAATAAACTAAAAATTATGGAAGATGAATGGGAAAAGAGAAGAGAACAATTAGAGAGAAGTTGAAGTTTTTCTTTCTTTCTTAAGCATCTTCATATTTTGATTGAGTGTTATTTATAGGGAGTTAACAAGCATATGGACAAAGGGACAATGAGAAGTGGAAGTGTCACATGCATCCTTATGGACATCCATTACATATATAAATATTCATAATACTCCCCCTTGGATGTCCATATTTAGAATGTGCCTCGTTACAACCTTACTAGGAAAAACCCAGTGGAATAAAAACCTAGTGAAGGAAAAAGAGTACAACATTCTTTACAAAGTATATTCATGAAAAATAATTAAATTACAAATATTTAATTCCCCCCTCATCAGAACACTTTCAATGTGTAATTTTGTTCCTCCAGGTAACAAAATACTGGCTCTGCCGGATCCTTCAATTATAATATACTACCAGATATAGTATTAACATTGGCTTCTTGTTTTACTATATGATAGAAATATTTCTCATTCTTGAGAATAGTATGAGTTGTTGCACTGTCTGCAAGACATATATCTTCGTCATTCACATGAGCATTCATTCTTCATTAAATAAATAAAAATAAATCATGAGTAAAAAATATAATTAATAATAATATTTAACAAAAT
Source organism: Clitoria ternatea (assembly GCA_037962975.1). Lineage (NCBI taxonomy): Eukaryota > Viridiplantae > Streptophyta > Magnoliopsida > Fabales > Fabaceae > Clitoria > Clitoria ternatea. Next base: position 73,003,078 of record CM075676.1, read on the forward strand.
TTTATTGATAAAGACAAAATTTACAACAAAATAAATTACATGAAACATTAAAATAATTTATTTAGGGGAACTCCCTTCTCCAACCGAGTGGTCAATTTCTTCTTCAGGAAGAGTAAGAAAATCATCAACACTAAAATTAGAGAAATCATCATCTATACCAGTAAAATTTGTCTCTATTACTTTCCCTTTATTTTTAAGGGATTTTTGGTATAGATCTACGAGATGCATTGGTGTGCGACAAACTCGAGACCAGTGTCCCTTGCTACCACAACGATAGCAGATATTTTTAGTTTGTTCGCTATTTTGAGCATCTGTCCCTTTTTTAATATGTTCTTTATTTTCCATGTGAATGATGATTTCTTATCATTTCGACCATGACCACGGTCATAACCATATCCACGACCAATACCATGTCCCCGAGCATTACCTCGTCCACGACCGCGGCTACGACCACGACCACGACCATGAGTATTATGATCGTGTGTTGCTACATTCACTTCTGGGAATGGAGCAGTTCTAGTTGGACGAGATTCATGATTTTGCATAAGCAATTCATTATTTTGCTTAGCCACAAGGAGACAAGTAATTAATTCAGAATATTTTGTAAAACCCTTTTGGCGATATTGCTGCTGCAGGAGCATACTGGATGCATGAAAAGTGGAGAATGTTTTCTCTAACATATCACTTTCAGTGATCTTTTCTCCACATAACTCCAATTTTGAAGTAATTCTAAATAGCGCAGAATTATATTCATTTACAGTTTTAAAATCTTGAAAGCGCAAATGCATCCATTCATAACGGGCTTTTGGAAGAATTATATCCTTTTGATGGTCATATCTCTCTTTTAAATTATTCCATAAAACAAGAGGGTCTTTAACTGTTAAATACTCATTCTTTAAGCCCTCATGGATATGGTGACGTAAAAATATCATGGCTTTAGCCTTATCTTGACTGGATGCCTGATTTCCATTTTTAATTGTGTCTCCAAGACCTTTTGCATCTAAATGGATCTCAGCATCTAATGTCCATGATAGATAATTTTTTCCAGATATGTCAAGAGCCACGAATTCAAGGTTGGTAATATTTGCCATATGTATTTCTATGCAAGAAATTACAAATAATAAGTTAGATAATATTCCAATAAATGGTAATAACAATAATTATAACAAGTCAATGATGATTATAAATATATATATATAATTATAAAAATAATATTGGTTATAAATTAAAATAAAATATCACATAAGTGATTTAACAGTGAAAATTAAAAGTTTTCATAAAATGTTATTAAGTACTAGTGGTCTAGTGGTAGTTCTTATTTATTAATTTCTTTATATAATAAAATATATTATATTAATTATAAATAACAATTATGAGTCTAAAATTAATTATTTAATAAAATAAAATCTCAATTTCCACTGTGAGTTCTAGGAGTTAATAATATAACATGCATAATTAGCATTATGTAAAGTTCCTAATAAAAAAAATATAAGTAGGTGAGCAATAATGCTATACTAGCATTCCATGAATCATGAAGTAACAATAAAATAATTGGTATAAAGTAAGTAAAGGTGAATAATACTTAATAAAATAACATCCTGTGATCAACATGGAAATCTATCTCGCGTGAAGTTATAGGAGCAATGAAAAGTAATATAAACTAATATAAAATAATCTACACAGTTGGTAGAAGTTATAGTAATCAATTATTGCATAAGGAAATATATAGCATAGGATCAATGACAAAACGCAGTGCAGGAGGTAATGGCGCATATAGTGAAAAATCAAATTGCAAAACCAATTTAATAAAACATAGGATCAATGGCGCATAAAGCATGCACAAATAATATATATAGCACAGGTAATACATAAAGCATAGGATCATAAAACATGTACTGGTAATATATAAAGCATAGGTGATACAATATATATATATATATATATATATATATATATATAAATCATAATATAAATATAATTAATTAACATATTAAAATGCGATAAAATAACAAAGTATTTGATTTCTAGTTCTTCAGGAACTATCAGTAAATATTTTCAAGAATTCTTCATGAATTCTTTTAAATCCCATAGGGATGTTCGAAATATAAGTTTTTCAGGAACTTATTAATATTTTATACATCCTGCTGGGATGTGTGGAATATAAGCTCTTCAGGAACTTATTATAAAAATATATATATATATATATATATATATATATATACATACATACATACATATAATATAAATTGGAATGAAATTATAAAGAAAAGAAATGAAATGAAATTATGAAAAGAAATTAAAATTCTCTGTTACCTTAGATCTCAGTTGGTCAGAACCTCGTACTGATAACGTGATATGAAATAAACTAAAAATTATGGAAGATGAATGGGAAAAGAGAAGAGAACAATTAGAGAGAAGTTGAAGTTTTTCTTTCTTTCTTAAGCATCTTCATATTTTGATGAAGTGTTATTTATAGGGAGTTAACAAGCATATGGACAAAGGGACAATGAGAAGTGGAAGTGTCACATGCATCCTTATGGACATCCATTACATATATAAATATTCATAATACAATTCATCTTCTTACCAACCCTCTTGCTAAATGAAAAAGGAGTTAAATATTTTTAGGTTTTTTAAGATGATATACATGCATTCACTTCTTCACCCAGTTCTTTTTAATAAAATTATAGGTATTATTAAGAAGATATATCATGGGATGGATATTGAATTTAAAGGAAAATATACCATAAAAAATATTATTACTTGGTTAATTTTCTCCTTTTTACTACGGTTATAAAAAGTGGTGTAATAACATATTACGGTTAGATTTTTCATCCTTAAAACATTAAATTCCTATGTTTTTAATTAATGAGAAGAAGTGAAAAGAAGGTCTTTTAAATAATTTGTGAAAAAAATAAGTGTATTTACTTTTAATTTATTCAAAGATTTAAAAATCATGTAGATCTTATGTGATTGGTGTTGCGGAGTAGATCTTGTACTCCAATTTTAATAACATTGTTTTTGTTTATTTTAAATGATTTTAAAAATTGTGATATATTTTAAATGAAACTAGTTAGTATACCCATATTTTGTACGTTATATTTGTTAATAACAATATCATATAATATATTGTTTTATGTACATATATAATCAAAATAGGGTTAAATATTTGGTCCATACTTTAAATTAAAATAATTTAGTTATTAATATAAGTAATTAAATTACATGTTAACTTTTCATATGGTTCTAAATGTTCAACCCACACTTAATATATGAATCTAGTGAGTTAAAATATAGTTTTTAATAGTTAAAATTGTTAGAAAATAAACTTGTTGACATTTTTTATTATCAAAAACTATATTTTATCCGGTCAGAATCATGTGTTAACAAGTAGTTGATATTTCAAAACCTATTTAAAAGCTAGCGTGTACTTTAGTTACTCAAATTAACAAATTCAAGTTCAAAGTGAGGACTAAAATTAAAATATTCAGTAAAAGAAAAATGTAAAAAAAAATCATATAGAGACTAAAACTAAAACACTCTTATTTTTATATGAACAAAAAAACATATTTAGCTATCAAAATATTAAACTAGAGGATTAATTTGTGGTAGCCATTTGGCACATAACATCTCACCTTATTAGACCCTAAAACGTGCAATTAAAGTCGATTTAACATAAAATGCCACATCAATTAATAAAACAAGTATAGGGAATTTTATTTTATTTTTTCAAATATTTACATCCATCCTAAAATGTCCCCACATGACTTTATGTGTCCCCCATAACCTGTCCTAGGCTTGGGAGTTCCAAAATCACTCAAAGAAAATTTTTCAGCATGTCTGCTCCCTGCGTACTGCTCAGTAATTTGCGTCAAATCAAAGTTACACAACTTCAATTGAGATGAATCCGATTTGTACACATCCACAACTGAAATACCTACAATTGTTATGAAGAAGTTCAGGGCCAATTATGCCCCTAAAACTGCCTAATTCACGAAATTGTAAAATTAGCCCTTGAAATTTTCAGCCTGAAACCCTATAGTATTTTGGGCATAACTCAGGCTACCAACCTCCGATTGATGTAATTTTGGTGTCAAAACTACGGCAACGAAATTATCTATAACTTTTGTAAAAAAACTCAGGCTAATTCGATGATTAACTATGAGAGAAGAAACAAAACAGATCCCAGAATCTATCAAAATTTTGCTTGGGCGAGCTAACTTTAGCTTAAGCGAATTTTTGATAGAATGCAGTCCCTGATTCTACTGAAATCTCGCTTGAGCGAAATTGATCTCACTTAAGTGAAATTGATCTCGCTTGAGCAAAATTTACTCGCATAGAATTTCACATAATTTTCAACTTCTAACCTACCAAATTTTCCCGTTTCAACTCCAATTACTACTAAACTTCATGGGCATTATATTTTCACTATTCCAAAGCTGTTGGCGCAATTCATTTGTCAAAAATCCACTGTATGCTCAAGATATATAGAATAATGCATTTAAACCAAAATTAATGTAAACCAATATCCAAAACCTATCAAATGGACTCCAAACTTGGTGAGGCCTATATGCATCAGTTATAAATGAGGTAGGAAACCTATTGGTCCTTTTTCGGGGTCCTAAAACCCACTGGACCACAAAATCACCCCTCTAGTTCCTAATTTCCATATATTTTCACCTATTTTTGTTAATATTCATAATATTCCCTGTTTCATCATCACACCTAACATTCATACACATTCACATTAACATACAACTCATGCACATGATACAATACTTGTTCATTTCAAATTCATCAATCAAATGGCTTCGTACCATAAATACATATTAGCTCATAATACCATAAACATAACTAATATCTCAAATCCATAAACTCATGACATAAATACTATTCCAACATCATTAATCTATCACACATGCAAGCAATTAATATACATTATCACACCACACTTAGTTTCCAAAGTCTAATGAAACTACAAGTCTAGCTATCATGCAGTTTGAGCACACATATGTCCATATCTAAAGTAATCTACCAAACTATTACACAAATCATAATTCCACAGCTTTCTTGGCATCGGCTCCTCACTTGGCACTTTCCTTCGGGTCATCCACACCTTCCCTATCACTGGTGATCCGTCCCCAACCGGGGTCTAGGATCCGGTGTCGGGACAGCCTCAAGAGTTAAAGATTGAATGGAATTGAAGACCGACTGTGCGTATCCGGTCTCTGTGATCTGGCCTCTCAGTGTGTGGAGGTCGGTCTTGTTGTCCTGGAGATCCTTCACACCGACCTCTCGCGTTGGTGTGGGCGACAGGTTGTGTCACTTGTGAAGATTCTCCGACACTCAAGTTAGAAGAGTGTAAGTGAACTCTGTTAATGCTCAAACAGTATAATAGCAAGAGAGAGAGCAAGGACAATGTAACCTGGAACATGTATTGCAACATGTTACTTATAGTTGAGCGTGGAAATGAATCGTTTGGTGTTAGTGGGCCCACTGGTTCTGATAGCGTGTGTAAAGAGTCAATCCGAGTGGGCCAGCATTCTGAATATGCCCAGAGAGTAGGTGAATTATCAGTGTACTTTTCTGTCACATGGATGGAAAGGTAATCACCTTTTCCATAAATCACGCTGGTGATTGTACCTACTCCTATCGGTAGATGAAAGGGACATACTCCACTGTGCAGAATGCCTTCTTCATTATGATATTGGAGCAGTCAATTATAAGTCACCCGGTGTAGGAGAGCGGATAGGCCACCCGGTATCTTAGATGTCACCTCGGATGACCGGTGTAAGTGAAATTTGCCTAGTGTGTTGCAGATCGGATCGATATCTTTGACACCGGTTGAGCTCTAGGACGGCTATAAAGACTTTACTTCAGGTGAGATCGGATCAACATGTTCACCAACTGGATCATTATACTGGGATACCGGTTGACTTCTAGGAAGGCTGAGTCGGCCTTTTGTCCTTAAAACCGATATCCAGACCGGATAACCTTGGGGCCGGTATCCAGATCGGATCATTTGTCCCCTAGCTTGTGTGAGGGACTGTAAGTTGCTCATATAAGCTACACAGTTCACGAGAGGTCTGCATGCCGGTGTATCCCTCAAGAATGCAAGTTATGTTTTTCCACATGTGTATTGTGCAATATTGTGATGCCATGAAGAGTAATATAACTTAGATGTATATATCTTTTCAGTATTCTATAATCCGTTCAGTGTGATTAATCTTGAGGTTGGATTGCAATAATTGCCTTAGAAAATTAATCAAATTAGTTAAGATAAATAAGCTTTAGAATGGAGAAATATATAAATGAATAATGTCCCCAAGTATAAGTATGTTAAGGGATTGGTACCTCTCAGGGGACATTACCCTTAATTCTTTTGGGGAGAGAAGGAGTCGATCCGTTATTCTCGACCGCGGTGCTCAGGACAGATGACTAGCGATAATTCGTATTTGATCCTAATCGTCGATTCACGGAGTAGGTGATTGAGATTATCCGTTCTGAAAGAAGTATTTCAATCGTAGGAATACAGATTGGGTCTTGATAGTATTCCACCATAAGGATGATGATGGGAATTGTCCGCGCCAGGAGTTACATCATCAAATCACAGAGTGGGTGATTGAGATCATCCGTCCTGGGGGAATTCTTCTCAATTGTAAGAGAATGGATTTAGGTTTCAAAGGCTTCCATCATAAAGAAGATGATGGGAATTGTCCGCGCCAGGAGTTACGTCATCAAATCACAGAATTGGTGACTGAGATCATCCGTCCTAGGGGAATTAGTCTTTGGCCATCCTTAAAGTTCAGTTTTAGTTCGACTAATGATTTTGGAGCTCGGTTTAGTCTTATAATCCGAGTAAGACTTTTGGGAGGAATATTTCCCATTGACCCTTCCTGTGTGGAAGATTTCCAAATGATCCCTCAGGTGAAAGATTTCCGAGTGGGGTGTCCCCGAGAGGGGTGTCCCGAGTGTGACACTTCCGCGGCGGATTACACTGAGTGGAACATTTCCGACTTCCATATAGTATAGTACCGAGTGAAGCATTTTCCGAGTGAAACACTTAAGGACAGAGAAATGCCTCGACTTTGGATGAGTGCGCCTCAGGTAGAGATTTTCCGAGTAAATAATTCCTGACTGAAACTTCAGAGTGAGATTTCCTCAGCTTACAGAGTTCAAGGGTCGGACTTCAATGAGATATTGCCGAGTGGATTATTTAAGAGTCTAGCATCGAACTTGAAGTGTTTCCGAGAGAGTAATTCTAAGGGAGAATATTTCCGAGTGAGGAATTCCCAGGAGTACTTCTGAGTGAATTCGATAACGATTGATTCTTCAATAGCAATCGACCAATTCTAGAAGTCGTACTCGGAGTTTGGTTTAATCCTACAATCTAAGCCTTCAGTCCGTGTTGGATTTTACCCATTCACCATTTTCTTCACTCGGTGTTGGATTTTACCCATTCACCGGCCTTCATCACTCGGTGTTGGATTTTACCCATTCACCGGCCTTCTAATGGGGTTCGGTGCAATCCTACAACCCATTCCTGAGGTTCGGTTCAATCCTACAACCCAGGTCTTCAATGGCGTTTGGTTTTATCCTACTAGCCGTATCTTCAATCGGTGTTGGATTTTACCCATTCACCGTTCTCTTCACTAACGTTCGGCCAAACCTACTAGTCGTACTCGGAGTTCGGTTCAATCCTACAATCCGAGCCTTCACCGGTGTTCAGCCAAACTTACTAACCGTACCCAGAGTTCGGTTCGATCTTACAATCTGGGCCTTCACTCAGTGTTGGATTTTACCCATTCACCGTTCTTCTCCGACGTTCGGCCAAACCTACTAGTCGTACTCGGAGTTCGGTTCAATCCTACAATCCGAGCCTTCACCGGTGTTCAGCCAAACTTACTAACCGTACCCAGAGTTCGGTTTAATCCTACAATCTGGGCCTTCGATCTATGGTTCACCCCTTTGTACATTCGAAGAGGTTCATCACTAACAACGGATACGCTGTTAGGATCGTCCGTCCTGAAAGTATCTTGTCACAACGGAGTTGTGCGTTGAATAAAATGATGAAGACAACAGGTGAACAGATGGAAAATTTCATTAATTATAAACTACAATACAAAAGAAAGAAAGAGAGCTAGGTCAGGGTTATGCCTTGTTAAACCTTCTTGGTAAAATCCGATCGAAAAAACCCAAGTAAGGAAAAATAGTGCACACCGTCTTACCGACTAGCTATAACAGCAGGGGGCGTTCTTAGCTTTGATGGCCTGATACTCAGTCAATGACCTCTCAGGGGCCCTGATGTCGTTGGGGCATAACACTTTGCTGTTCATGCTCGCCAATCCGGACTCCCTTTGGCTTTTCCGAAATAGCTTCTTTGAAAAGATACTGTTTAAGTTTACCTTCTCGGATTAGGGCCTCGATAGTATTCTTCAAAGCCTGACACTCATCTGTTAAGTGGCCCTCTTGTTCATGGAATTCATAGTACTTCTGAGGGTCTCCGTGCTTACGAAGTTGGGGCGGCATCCTGACCCCGTATGCAGCAAGCGTTGGCCATCCGATCTCCCTCAAAATTTGAGACCGCTTAGAGTTTAACGGAGCATAATTGCCAAATACGTGTATCCGTTCTTCCAGACTCAGAGGTATAGGATTATCAGAGACGCTGTCTCGGGCCGGTCTCTCCATGCGTTCCGATCTGGGACAGTTTTTATCCCTCCGTTGCTGATGTGGCGTTGAGGATTTCCTTTTGGCCGTTGTTGCCTCCAAGTGCATTTCTATGCCCACGTATTTTGAAGCTTTTCTTCGAAACTCCTCCAACGTCGTCGGAGGACTCTTTGCCAAAGACAAAGCAAAGGCGGATCCAGGCTGTAAGGCTTTGACAATGATGTGAAGCTGAATAGCCTCCGTGAGGTTAGGCACCAAAGCTGCCTCCTTGTAAAAACTCTTCAAAAACTCCTTGAGAGTTTCACTTTCTCCCTGCCTTATCTGAGCTAAGGTATGAGAGGTTCTTGGAACGTCTCTAGAGATAATGAAATGGCTTTCAAACGAAGTCGCCATTTCTTCCCAGGAATCAATAGACTCCGAGGGTAAACTTTTGAACCGACCGAGAGCTTCCTCCGTTAAGGTTCGTGGGAACATCTTGCACATCACATCCTCATCAGCTCCTAAGTACATGGCCCCGTACGTGTAAGCATCGAGGTGCTTAATGGGATCAGCTTCCCCATTATACTTTCCGATGGAAAGTGGCTGGGTCGTTTGCAGGTGCTTGGGGATGAGTATACTCATGAGCCTCCTTGAGAAAGGGACGTTGAGTCGGTATGTCCCAGAAGCCATCGCTGTCTGCCCCTCTTCCTTGCACCGATCCTGTCCCCAGAATCTTGCGTTTGTTCTCTCCTCTCAAAGGTAGGGACCTTAGAATACTGGAGAGTTGTGGATCTTTCTCTCGTAGATGCATGGCGAGTGTCCTCTGCCTGAGACATCACTCTGTCCCCAGCTCCTCCTTTCTCCCTTCGCAGCTCCATCAGCTCCTCCCTGAGTTGCCTAATAATCTCATCTCGAGGATCAGGGATTGCCACTGGTACCATCCTCCTTGAGTGGGTTGCTGGTGATTCGAAAATGAATCCCCCCTCAGCTTATTGATGAGTCACATCTTCCACATGACCATCCACAAAGTCGTGTCCATCTCCTTCCATGGTCGACTACTAACTTTTACAGAAAGTGGGAATAACTCTACCGAGTCCCACTGGGCGTGCCAATGATCCGTCCCCAACCGGGGTCTAGGATCCGGTGTCGAGACAGCCTCAAGAGTTAAAGATTGAATGGAATTGAAGACCGGCTGTGCGTATCCGGTCTCTGTGATCCAGCCTCTCGGTGTGTGGAGGTCGGTCTTGTTGTCCAGGAGATCCTTCACACCGACCTCTCGCGTTGGTGTGGGCGACAGGTGGTGTCACCTGCGAAGATTCTCCGACGCTCAAGTTAAAAGAGTGTAAGTGAACTCTGTTAATGCTCAAACAGTATAATAGCAAGAGAGAGAGCAAGGACAACGTAACCTGGAACATGTATTGCAACATGTTGCTTATAGTTAAGCGTGGAAATGAATCGTTTGGTGTTAGTGGGCCCACTGGTTCTGATAGCGTGTGTAAAGAGTCAATCTGAGTGGGCCAGCATTCTGAATATGCCCAAAGAGTAGGTGAATTATCAGTGTACTTTTCTGTCACATGGATGGAAAGGTAATCACCTTTTCCATAAATCACGCTGGTGATTGTACCTACTCCTGTCGGTGGATGAAAGGGACATACTCCACTGTGCAGAATGCCTTCTTCATTATGATATTGAAGCAGTCAATTATAAGTCACCCGGTGTAGGAGAGCGGATAGGCCACCCGGTATCTTGGATGTCACCTCGGATGACCGATGTAAGTGAAATTTGCCTAGTGTGTTGCAGACCGGATCGATATCTTTGACACCGGTTGAGCTCTAGGACGGCTATAAAGACTTTACTTCAGGTGAGATCGGATCAACATGTTCACCGACTGGATCATTATCCTGGGATACCGATTGATTTCTAGGAAGGCTGAGTCGGCCTTTTGTCCTTAAAACCGGTATCCAGACCGGATAACCTTGGGGCCGGTATCCAGACCGGATTAACTGGTTACTAAAAGAAAAGAAACCACAACAAGGGTGGGTGTTTGGAATATCATAATTAATCTAGATTGGTAAACTAAAGTCAATATTATCACTTCACCGTTTTATCACTAACAAAATATATGTCACATGATTATCACCTAGTTCTTAATCAAAAGATTCATCAACACATACTACAAAAATTCAAAGTTTTATGTCAATACATGTATTAAATGATTCAACAACACCGATATGCATAACATCCAAACCAAGTCATGTAAAACATCACTAACTCTCAAACCATCTATATTATGACATCTAATATCAGGATACTAAAAGGATTGGCCTTTAATTGGGGGCCCTACTTGACACCCTATGAACCTGACTTGGTCCACCGAGCCCGACTTGGCTTTCCACCTCAACCATTAGGTCCTATTTGACCACTTAGTAGCTCAACTGGATCTTAAATGACCACAAGAGCCAAAAACAAGGGGAGAAACATACCGTCGGCCGTCTCACACCACATAATCACATAAACACATCTCAAATCCCATATATCTTTATTGATAAGCATCAATCACCTGGGGCGGCCACATAGACCAGGCCCCTAACATATATTTGCATCGCCTTAACATGTTAAAACATCATCATTTATCAAGTACGCCATATAAGAATCAACACTAGCATGTACCCATCAAGTTTATAATCCAAAATCTACTATCGACATAACCATATTCATGCAAATATACTTATATATACATATATCATATCGCCTAGCATATTCCTAAATTTCCCGTACCCCATAATCGGGCTATATTCCTTTCGAGCCTAATTTACTTTAACCAATTCTACTTAATTATGACCTGAACACCTCCTTACCTCGATTCCACACTTCCACGAGTTATTCTTTGTGTCGGTTATGACCCACGACCAAATCGTTTGACGTTTCGCTTCCGTTTTCGATACCTACTTTGTTTAGTAATACTCCGACACTCATTCCACCACCTTGCTTCCCCGATGCCAAAAACGTGATTAATTTGAAGTTCCAACACGATATAGACCACCTATTAAAGCCTAGAACTCACGGCCATTGAAGAGAAAAATGAGGAAGAAGGTCGCGTGCTGCTCGTGGGGGGAAGAAGAGAAAAACTGAAATTTTAATGTCTTGAGGGCAAAATGGTCATTTACCTTTTTCTTTTACATTTTATTTTATGACTTAAATTCAAACTTACCTTTCAACTCTTTGGTAATTTTGAATTTACCACCACTTATTTAAACTTTATTTAAATTTTAATAATCAACTAATCAAATAATTTTATTTAATTTCATAACACATAATTATTTAAAATTGCATAGTAATGATTTCTAAAAAACTAAAATTAATTTGAAGACAATTATTAATATTTTTACACTAATCGTAAATATTTAAATTAATTAACCAGGATGTTACAACATATATATTTTTAAAAATGTATTTTGAATCGGTAATCTTTATAGAAAAGGCTTTCAAATATTGCAAAATATCAATTGTTTTCATAACTGAAAAAAATTAAAATTATTCATTTTGAAAAAGGATTTTTTTGTTACAAAGGAAGAATAAAACAATCATGATTAAACATTAATATAAATTGAATAAACATTAAATGAGTTTTTTAAATTAAAAAAAACTACATAATTTTAAACTTATCCAGAGATTATTCTACCTTTTTAAATTATTAATTGACTATGGTTTTAACTTTAAATGCTATTAAATGATGATTATTTTTATCTGCGATACATTAAATGATAAGAGACTATTAAATGATTTTGAATTTGATTTTTAGAGAATGTAACCCGACCCGAGTCTAAATAGTTATCAAACTAAAATATGATTAATTTAATTTTCCAACGTAACAATATTAACAATATTGTACCTGATAAAAAAAATTAAAATCGTTTTATTAGCAATTACATCATTCTTATCTTAAAAATAATGGACAGCCATATTAATATTAATTCAAAACAAAAACTTTATATATTTTCTTCTAATAAAAATATGTATAAGGATGCACAAATATTAAAAGAAAGAATAACAATAAGAAGTAAATTGATTGATATTTATCATTTTAAGAGAAAAATGAGTTACAATTTTAAAAATTAAATCAATACCAATAATTTTAAAGATATAATTTGATGAATTATGTAATGTACTGATATAGGCCGCAACATTCCTTAAAACAGGTCTTTGTGTATAAATTTTACACTGGTGCAATGGAGATCCGGTATTATATCCTCTATTCCAGTGAGAAATAAAGGTCTCGGAGTGATTCCTTGTACAAAATAATCAGCCTTACGCGTTGGGAGGCGAAAGGGGTGTCACGTGCAATGACATTCTAACGCTCAAGTCAGTGAACATTCAAGAGGAATATCAGAGCTTGAGCATAAGTTTTAGAAAGAATGTTCCACCTTTGTTACGTTGATGCATGGAAATTTATCCCTAGAGTTAGTGGAAGCGTCTCCTTGTTCACCAAGCTTTCCGTACATGGTGTCAACCCCTTTTTGATCTTGATCCGGGGTGATAACCAATTTCCTAAGGATAACCGGGGTGGCAATGCAATAAAGGCCACGCCATCAAATTAATCTATCAGAATGGTTCAGATACCGTATCCGGGGTCCAAATTATAGCAACTACGGTTCCAAGATCATGATTCTGATCCTATCTTGACAACCAGACAATGAGTCAGAATTGGTATGGGTTATGTGTCCCTACAAACGTTGTAGCAATAGTAAGTTAGGAAGAAGGTCAAATCAATTTCTTAACCAAGATAATCACTATAAATAAACTCATTTATTACAGCAGAAGGATCTGATTTAACCCAAGAGATTACCTCTGTAATACTTATATTTCCCGTCTATCCGTACCGACTTAAGCATCGGAGAATCTTTTGCAGGTACACCTCCGGTGTGTTCCCTCAACTTCTGTACGGACTTGAACATCAATACCATCCTTAACTTGAAGAACCTAGGAATTCCACTGAACCTGGGTGTAAAATACTGTACTCCACTAAGACGGTGTAAAATTGAGAGTTAGAGAGGTGACTACGGTCAATGATATTAAACCTTGACCCCAGTCAAAGCAGTAAACCTTGACCCCGGTTCCAAAACAGAATAGATCTCTTGCAGAAAGGTTGACACATGAAAGGGACGTGACCAAACGGCTCTACCTACCAGTCAATCACTTTGCAAGTAACTTGTTTAACACGTTGATGCATAGGTCAACCATAACCCTCCGGTGTTGAGAATGACTCACACCGAGTTGGTTTAGAGACCCTACGCGTGATTCAGGAGGTTTGGTGTTAAGACACTAGATATCACGTGCCATCAGTCCTTGAGAACGGATTTTGGTTAAATTACCATTAAGCCCATGTGCCAGCATTGGGATCAGATCATGTAAGTGACAAAATCATGATTTGAAATAGATCAAAATTAATTTTATGATAGTTGGATAATGTTTACATGATTAATTATCATGAAAAGGTAGGACCAAGGAGTGAAAGAGTTTAACTTACTTTACATTTGCTTTTGGGTTATGTTCAAAACGAAGGTTAGGAAAATGAGGGATTTATATCCGTTGTGATCTGGGCGGTATGCGGGGGTAAGAAGTCCTCTTGCAACCAGTGTCAAACCTCACTATGACTCTAATATTATGCTAGCTTAGTGAGAGTCTGGTATTATATTATACAGGTTCAGTGGGAACGTTGTGCCCTTCTACTCTCAATGCTTGGATAGCTTAAACTGGAGTGGATTGGACGGACTGAGGTTGTACTTGCAAAAAACACTCTAATACTTAACTTAGTTTCTTGTAGAACGGAGTAATAAAGAGTGATCAGACTGGAATCAATGAGAAGAATTATTGTTGTCCTGCTAATGAATGCTCCTTATTTATAGTTTTTCATGTGGAACAACTTATGATTTGACTCTTGTCAGATCTGCTGTCTCTACTCAGAGGCAAGTTGGTCACTTGCTTCTAATTTTAACATGATGGTAGCTTTTTTGACCGATGTCTAACTTCGAGCCATACCGATTGTCATGACGGCCTGGTTCTTGCTTTTTGAGGATTGTTATGCTTCGGATGTCACCTGCTCTTGAGGGCCGGTATGGACACCAAAAAATAAAAAAATGCAATAAAATAAAAAAACCCATTGAACAAGAAAAAGGAGAGAGAGGGATTCGAACCCTCGATAGTTCTTTGTTTTGAACTATACCGGTTTTCAAGACCGGGGCTATCAACCGATGTACATTACATAAAAAATTAACATTAATCATTAGATTTTTTTATTTTTTACAATTTTGTTCCTTAACTCCTACTGAGACAAACATTTAATTAGTTACAAATTGTGATAAACTCATTTTTTTAAAAATACTTATAATTTTTTTTAATATAGGTTCGATTAAATAGATTTAATAGAGAATATTCAAACATTGTCTTTAAAATTAATTCTCTAACACTGATTTAAAAACAAAAGTTACATTATTTTATAAACAATTTCACTTATAATTAATCTTACAATCAAATCAATTCAATTCAGAGTCAAGAAATGATATAGGACAAAATTGTAAATAAGATGAAAGACCGATGGCAATCTAAAGGGCAGCAAGCTTATATATACGCCCAAGTCCCACTCTTTCCTTCAGATTCTCGTCAACCTTTTACACTCCGATTGAAAAAATTAAAAGAAGGAAAAAAACCAACCTTGCTCCTCTTCTCTGCTCATAACAATGGCGATGGCTTTCAAAATGGTACTTAATTTCGCACTGCATCATAGTCTTTTTTTTTTAATTAGATTTGTTATATTCCTCATTACAAGAGTTGTTTGTGGTTAATCTGTTGAATTGTTTTGTTTTGCTGTTAATTACATGGTTAATGAATGATGAATGGATTGGTTGTGAATGAACAGGCTACTACTGGGATGTGGGTAACGGATGAGTGCAAGAACTCATTCATGGAGATGAAGTGGAAGAAGGTGCACAGATACATAGTGTTCAAGATCGATGAAAGGTCGAAACTTCTCACTGTGGATAAAGTGGGTGGTCCTGGTGAGAGCTACGATGATCTCGCTAAATCCTTACCCAACGATGATTGCAGATATGCCGTATTCGACTTTGATTTTGTCACCGTTGATAATTGCCGCAAGAGCAAGATCTTCTTCATTGCATGGTACATAGATTATCCAGAAAAGTTAGTTAATTAATTGCAATTATGGTATGATGATTGATTATAAAAAATGGGAATTATTATATATTGTTTCAGGTCACCAACAGCGTCAAGGATAAGAGCAAAGATGCTATACGCAACTTCAAAGGATGGGCTGAGAAGGGCTCTAGATGGAATCCACTATGAAGTCCAAGCAACCGACCCGACCGAGATGGGATTCGATGTAATTCAAGACAGAGCCAAATAGATGATGCCCCTTAATTATGTGCTTAATTACCTAATCAATCAATTAATCTCACTCACTCTCTCTCTCCCTCTCTCTTTAATTATATATATTATAATCAAGTAACTTGAATCCAATGACCGTATGACATGTGGTTTTTTTTTTCTCTTCTTTTTTCTATATGCTGGTTTTGGCATCATTGTGATGTTAGTGGGGCATCTAATCTTCAATCTTTAGTGGTATTAATAAGTTATATATATGACTGTCGGGTGTATGATAAGTTAAGGGCAACAAACTTTGGTTGTAATCTCTTTAATGATGAAAATTGTTGAAAAGAATAGGTTAGCTCAACTTTTCTTATGGAAAGTTGATGCGTTACCTTATATTAATTCATGCTTTTGCATTCTACATCCATCCTTATCCTTAACCATTGTAATTTCCTCACTTGGCCGGTTTAGTTCAAGCCATTGTTGACAATGCTTCATTCATGGATTTCTACAAAACTAGAATGTCAAATAATCATCTGCTTCCTTTTTATTTTTCACTTAAAAGAAAATTTATGAGTTCAGTTTCGAGCTAAACCCTAAATTTTAAACTCTTTAGGTAATTTAGGTCTTGATTTGATTAAATATACTTACATATTAATTGTCACTAAGGTAATTATTAAGGTCATTATTGGTGAACAAACATTTACATATCTTCAAAGATGCAAGTTCACTTGTTAATTAAATGAACCAACATTTGGTTCATACTTTCTACTTTTTTAAAAACAAAATTGTCAAAAAAAATTACTCTTACAATACAATACCGACCTAAATGAATACAACATTAATGAATTAAATTTATAACTTAGGTTTTAAATAGTCATTTTTAATCACATTGCGTCCCACACCCATTGAGTATATATGTACTAATTTAAAAGTAAATATAATAATTAAGAATGATAATATAATTAACTGTGTGTAATATTACTGTTGGAAGTCCCACATCGCCTGCCTCATAATATTTCGCATGGTTTAAATACCTGTTAGGCCACTCCAACCATTGCCAATTGGTTTTGGGATGGAACCTTTAACAATTACTTAGGGGCTAAACTATCTAGTGTTCCCTTGAGCATTTTCTTTTGACTTTTTTGTTTTGTTCTTTCTCTAGATTTAGGACAGCCAACAAGATTGAAAAGATGCATTGTCGTGCATAATTGATATGTATGATCTAGTTAATATTTTGGTGAGTGTAGCATCAATGTGAAATTTCTTGAACACACGTTCAAGGAGCTAGCTATTATGTTATACTCTATATTCTTGTGTTGTGCTAAATCAGCTTGAAAGCTCACAAATAAGTTTGCCAGACTGTATATGGAAACGAGGATATACATGTCATTAAAATATTTAAAATCTAACATAAAATATACTTTACTTTTTAATAATTCTATATTTTCTTAATTTACTCCCCGGTATTTTTTGTCACCAAATCCTCATGCTTAAGTATATAAAAAAATTGTTACAATCATGGTTGAAACCGTGATGAAATCAAGTAAAAATAGAAAAGGTGATTTGAGAACAATTGAAAATTACAAGTAAACAAACTGCAAGAGTTTAATCGTCTTGTATTGCAAGTATAAAAATGTTTTATTCACAATCAATTGTTTCTTAAAAAAAAACAAAATCATTGAGGCTAATACATGTGATGAAAATTTATATAACCTCATGTCATATCAACTTGTAATTTTATTAACAAATTATATAATTAATCAACATCAATAAGACTTGGAGAGTTTTACTTATTTTAAATTGGATATTTCTCCTAAATGGATAAATATAATGTGTATTTAATAATTAGTTGTGAAAATAAAATCGTAAAAATAAAAAAATTAACAAATTAATATTAATTTTATATAAACTGTAAATTAATTGACACAACATTTAATGGATGGCAAGTTTTATTTTCCCCCGTCATTTTCGTGGTCTTGTGGCCACATCGACTTGACCATTCAAGCTTATCACCAATACGGCCCCATCTCAACAACTCTCTCCCCCTCTTATTTCCCTAATTATTCTTACTCAATAATATGCCCTTTTAATCATTTGTTCACCAATCAAATTAAATTATTACCTTTCTCTTCTCATCTAATCTAATAGTTGACCACTATTAATGATTTGTACTCAAGTTAATCTCCTAATTATCGTTTGCCAAACAACCACAAATTATAACATTCTCAGGGGGACCAACCCAACCAACACCTCCATTTTCTGTTGCAATTCACAAATGGAGTAAAACAACATTAAAGCACCACTCCTTTATCCCTCACAGTAACCAAAAACTGATTCAAGATAGAAAGGAATCTCCAAATATCAATTTATCACATCGCTTGGAATCGGAATTATGAAACCACTTTTTCCACAATTTTTCATTACCAAAACACAATGAGCCCACACTCATCAACATATATACATCTATGTGGCTATGTTTCATTTCTTGATGCTAAATACTTAAATAGAAAAAAAATAATAATACAACAAAACAATGTGTTTATTTGGTTTTTTCTTTGTTCCTAGCTGGTTCCCTATGAACCTATTTAAAGTTATGAAAATCAAAAAAATCTAATAGCTAATATTGATTTTTTTAAAACAGTTAAAATTCTGTTGAACCAACAGAATTTTTTTCCGTTAGTTAAACCCCGGTTTGTTTTCGTTTGGTTTGAAAATTCCCGAAATTCATAGCACCAAGGGAAAATTCATTCCTTAGTATGGTATTTGTGAGCTAAGTGCCAATTAGGAAGCTTGCGGTGCAAATAGAAATTAGTCTTAAACATGAACCTACGGATTTCTTGATTTTTTCTTTATAAAGTAAAAATTGGACCGAGTTGCCTGGATTATGGATTGTCACTGCTAACATGGACCTCAAAATCATGGCATGAAAGCTTGTAATTGTAACTGGGCCAGAATATTAGCCATGCTAAAGTAAGTTTATTAACTTTGGGCTTCACTAATATTTTAGTTTAGATCTTTCTTTTGTTGGTCCAGTTTAGTTTAGATCTTAAAGTATTCATCTTACCCAGTGCATGCAGCACCATCACCACAGTATTTGTGATCCATAAAAAATCGAACTCTCAGCTCTCTCCCCACTAGGGATGGCAAAACGGGCCAGGCCCAACGGGCTGGCCCGCCAAGCCCGTCAAATTTGGTGGGGCGGACAAGAATTTTTAGCCCGCCACCCGCCAAGGCCCGCCCCGCCTGACCCGCCAATTTGGCGGGCCAAAACCTTGGCGGGGAGGGCCGGCCCGACGGGCCCCCGCCAAAAGAAAAAAAATATAAATATTACTAATTTATATTTTATTTTATTAAAATATATACTTTGATTTTCTAAAATTAAAAAAAAAGTAACATCTCTTACTATTTATACATTTCTTTTAATAATATTTTCTTTAATTTTTTTAAAAAAATTATTTTTTTAATTTTTTAATCTTAATTTGACATATTTTTTAAAAAAAATTACAATTTTAACTTTGGCGGGCCGGCCCGCCAGCCCGCCGGGCCCGCCTTAGGCGGGGCGGGCTTTGGCGGGCGGGCCAGGGCCCGGCGGGCCAGTCCGTTTTGCCATCCCTACTCCCCACCCATACTAATCAAACTGCCCACCTAAAGCTTAAAACCTTTTGTTCACAAAATTAAAAAAAACCTATAATCTTTTTAAATGATTAGAAGATCAGCTAATATAATCATAATTTATCTTTCGGACAAGAGGTTAATCATTTAATTTGTTTTTAAATTCATATCAACTTGAATGCACTACAATCAACCTTTTATCACTCTAATTAATCATTCCTTTCATCTTAAAACTATTGTCGCAATAAAGTTAATGAGGTACTTTTGGAAAACTTGTATGATTTTTAGGCAAAATAAATAACTTTAACTACATTAACCAACTTTTTTTAAAAACTGAAATTAGTTAAGAGGTTTTTATATTAAATGATGGAGGTAGTATAAATTGATTACACTTTAAACTCCTAAAACGACAATAATTTTGGGGAAAAAAAGACAAAGCAATAATAGTTGTGAAATGGAAGGAGTAACATTTAAACCACTAGGTAGTAGTAATATATTTTAACGATAATTAGAAATATTATTTCGGGGTATTATTACTCGATCCATGTAAGCATGACCCTTTTATGCATATAACTTCTTTTGGCCAAAGAGTGTAATTTATGAGTGATATGACGGTTAAGAAGGTTATAAGTCTATGTATGTATGTGTGTACATTAGTTTGGTAGGGGTCCAATATTATGCCCTTATGAACTGGTCTGAACCGGGGTCTAAGATCCGGTGTGGGACCAGCCACAAGAATACAGGTGTTTTTAGGGTTTGTACATCGGTATCACGGGTATCCGGTGTCACGATCCGGTCTCTCAGTGGGAGAAAACCGGTCTTGTTGTCCTGGAGATCCTTCACACCAACGTTTCGCGTTGAAGTGGGGGGGCGAAAGGTGGTGTCACCTGCGAAGATTCTCCGACGATCAAGTTAGAAGAGTATAAGAACTTAGTGAATGCTCAAGCGATGTAATAGCAAAGAGTAAGTTAGGACAACGTAACCTTGCATGCGTATTGAAATGAGCTATTTATAGTTGAACGTAGGAAATGAATCGTTGGGTACAAGTGGGCCCCTTGGTTCTGATAGTGTGTGAAGTGTGTCAATCAAAGTGGCTCAGTACTCAGAGTGTGTCAGGGGGGTAGGTCAATTATCAGGGTACGATCCCGTGATAGGGATGGAGGATAATCACCTTTCCGCATATTTCGCTGACACATGTACTTGCTCTCTGAGGCCATTGACATGACATATTCTACCACATAGAGTATCTTCCCTGATAAGTTATTAGGAACTCTTATCTCGCTGTGACTGAGGGTCTAACGGCTACATAGACGTTTGGTGAGAACGAACGATCATCCGTTGTGGAGAAAACAAGTGGAATAGCTGATGAGACAAGAGTGGATGAGGGGAGACCGGATATCCGGTATGGCAATAATGAACCGTGACATCGGTTCTCCTTTTATGAGATCAGTCTGACGTCATAACATTGGGGGCCGGTATCCAGACCGGATCACCTTAGATACTATTGGATTAAGAGGTTTTGTTATGTTCTGTCCAATCTATTATACTTTATATTGGGGGCAAATTTAGATATTGCATGTAAAAACACTTTGGCGCTTAAGTTAGTACAATATGGGATATCAAAGCTCAAACATACGAGTTAGATTGAACATACCTCTGCATACAATGAATGCTGAATATTTATAGAATGAGATAATAGATTCTCGTAATGATGCTTGTGTTACTACTAGAGGTGTTTATGGTCGGAATCAATTCAATTTTTAGACAAAATACATCTAATCCGTTGCATTATTAAGTTGTGGTTTGGTTCGATTTGATTCGGTTAAAATATATGATTACATTTGGTTTGATCTAATCAATTGCAATTTGAATTGAATCGATTTATTCGATTTTATATCAACTTGTTTTTTGCAAAATCAAGTATAAGACATATAATTTTAGTCTACTAAAATCAAGAATAATTATTTTAGAAATAAAATTACCATTGTAAAAAATTTCTACATAATAAAAAAATCACAAATCAGTATCTAAATTCTTTTAAATCCTTCTTTAATTTGAAGTCATGTATAATTTAGTAAGGTAATATAAATATATGAGTAATATATTGAATATTGTAGTTTGATTCAATTTTCAAAAATTGATTTGAAATTCAATTTGAACTATACACATAATACGGTTTTTATGCAATTTTGGTTTGAGAAATTTTCAGTTATCTTAAATTGATTAAATGATTTTGATGAATTCAGCTAATCAATATTTTTCTTTTAAATATGACCAAAAGGGACACAAACATAATAAGTCTTATGAATGTCTTAATATAAACTATTTAACCTCTTGGTGATGGGAAAGTCTAAAGGAAACTAGATATCACAATTTAGTTGATAGTATGAATCTAACGATACTGGTGCTGGTCCGCTTTGATTGCGCCCATGGATGATATTCCGAGTTGACTCAACATCGGAACTCGTCGTCAAAGGGTAACATTGCATTCATTCCCAACCTCTGACAAAAACCACTTTCCAGCTCAAAGGAAAAGATTAAAGAAAAGAAGAAGGCCGTGAATGACTGAAATCATCACATGTCCTTCACGCCTCCAAATGCAATCTCAACCGTTCATCTCGCGACAACACGGCCCACCCAATGATGCTATGCCCTCCGATACCAACTTACTCTACATACTTAATTAAAAAACCAACTTATAAAAATAAAAATTATCATTTATAAAGTTAAATTTTGACGTAGAATTTTTTTTAAGTTAGTCAACGAGAAACCAAATACCAAATACGACATCCAGCGGACATAAACAAAGCTTTCGGAATAAAAAAATAAAGCTAAACAGCGTCTTCTTGCTCACGCGCCTCTCATGCACGTACATTAACGATTCCTCGAAAGACGAATTTTTAGGGAACGTGGAGTTGTATTAAAGTTACATCAAATTAATTGTATTTCGTTATATACAATTTAAAAATATGTTTAACTTGATGAAAAGAGTAATTAAATTAATGGTATTTAGTTGTTACTTGTACACGTGTTGCACACTTTGCTTACAAACTAGTAAGCAGGTATTGGCTTAACTTGGTATTAACATGATGATTAAAACTTTCTTTTTCACTAATTATTTTGCTTTATGTTGCTGTTTTCTCCCCCTTTATTAGTAACATATTAATTAATGTGGCCAATATAAATGAAAATGTATATCTATTAATAGAATATCCAGCTTTCACAATTTCTGTCGGTTCACAGTAAAGTATTAAAAAAATCATATTTGTGTCGGTAGTGTTGTCTGTTACTTACTATTAACTTTCTTTAAGAGATGCCAAGTGAGTTTATAATATATGTATTTTCTTTTCATCTTTCTCTGATTAAACAATACCATTTATATAGTTATTTAATATTTTACTGCACGTATTTAATATAAATTATTTATTACTTTTAAAAAAATTCACGTGTTATTGTTTAAATAAACGTTTAATAGTCTAGACATATGGAATTTGACATATATTTTGTTTTAAATGAAATTGGTCACACGTGGAGTGCAATATCCATTTTCACCAGTGATATAGAATAGGATCCTATTTTTCCTTCCTTGTGGCTACACTTTAGTTGCTTTTCGTTTTCCTTCATTCTGTACATAAAAAATTCTTGATAAAAAGTTCTGTGAGTACCCTTCATGTCAAGAATGGGTGTGTGTATATATATATATATATAATAAGCCTTTTCTTATTAAATTTTAATACAATTATGTATTTAAAATTGGAATCATTAAGTTAAAATAATTTCTACTAATTAATTTACATGCTCATAGTTATTGGATAGCTTGAATTTCGAGGCATTATTCTGATTCGATATGCTACATGAAACAATAGCAGTTGTAAGGCATTGGTGGAAGAAGATAAACGTTAAAACTTCCATGACAAACTTATTAGTTGGTGAGGTTCCCTTTTGGCATGGCATGCATGGTAAAAAGAGCATGAACACTCTTGATGACCTTGAATAGTGTGAGAAGGTGACTCATGCCAATAATGTGATTTGTAATTTCCGATAACCTCTCTTGCTTCATTGCACTTGATAAATGAAAATCATGTACATATGTGAAGAGAAAACTAGTGTTATACAGCATCAGATAGATTATTAAGATCCCGTTGGTTTCTCCATTCAGTTATTAAAGGAAAAGGAATTTTTAGATGTTTCTGTTAAACTTTTTATAATTTTGTTTTCTCAATTGTATACTAAATAGACACTAAATATATAACTAGTTTTAGTTATTAAAATTATTCTTGTAATGTAGTCTTTGAAAATAAAAATTATAATTTTGAGTGATTTAAACTTATTCTTAAAGTACGAGTTATATTTACTCTCAGTCGGTAAATACTAAATCTTAAGGAATTACGTTAAACAAATAGAATTTGATCCGGTCCCAACACCGGCCCCCAAGAGCATGGTTTTAATGCTTTGCCAGATCAGCATTTCAAACAGAAGAAGTAAGTTTCAAATACCTTATAATTAATTTTATAACGGAGTACATACCGCAAAGGCACATTACTCCGCCAAGGCATGTTACTCCGCCAAGGCATGTGACTTCGCCAAGGCTTGTAACTCCGCCAGGGCACGTAACTTCGCCAAAGCTTGTAACTCCGTCAGGGCACGTAACTTCGCCAGTGCATGTTACTCCGCCAAAGCTTATTACTCCGCCAAGCCATAGGCTCAATACAGGCGGAATACTGAAATTCCCATATTGCGAAGCGAGCCCATACTTATAACCCCGACACGAGATTGACTCTGTCTTGAGAGGTTGAAAATGGGAATCACGCTGTCACGCATAAAAGGGAACAATGAATAAAATAATAAAGCATTAACGCTTTCCAAGCAAGTGGAAATACCCACTACAGTGATAGTACTCGTGAACGACACAGGGACCCACTACCTTTCTTGCATTATGCCAGAAAACAAGGAACGGGTCTTACCAATAATGGAGCACCAGTAACAGGTATATAAACCTCAGCAAAAAGGTATAAGGGGATCCCCCCAATTCTGAACCTTAGACTTTTACTTGCATAATTCTCTCAGATTTGCTTTCTAAGTCATACAGTATCTCAAAATACTGACTTGAGCGTCGGAGAATAATTACAGGTACCACCACCAATTGTGTCAAGGCAAAGAAGGCTACTTCAGACGGGGCGGACTGAGACACTGCCATAGAGTGAGCTATACTCCGCCCCAGACATTTGCAAACTATGCATGTCCCCAGATATTTGCAAACTATGCAACCCATTTCCATAGGAAAATACACTGGGGAAACAGATCCTTCTAAGCATTTAGATGCTTACATCTACGAGGCTATGTTCTTAGGTGCAGAAGAAGATGTCATGTGCAGAATGTTCCCCAGGACCCTTACAGGTGAAGCTCTTAGCTGGTTCAAGAGTTTACCTTCAGGTTCCATCGATTCATGGGAGGACTTAGCCACAGCTTTTGGCAGCCACTTTGTAATCTCTAGGGATATGCCTCGAACCTCCCATACCTTGGTTCAGATCAAGCAAGGTGACAAAGAGTCTCTAAAGGATTTCCTTAAGAGATTTTATAAAGAGGCAGCCATGGTCCCTGACCTGACAGAAGCAATTCAATTGCATATCCTCATCGAGGCCATGCAACCGAAATCACCCTTTGCTTTGTCATTGGCAAAAGGACCTCCATCCACCATGGAGGAATTTCGCAGAAAGGCATCCAAGTATGTGGGTATTGAGATGCACTTGGAAGCCACTGCATCTCGCAGTAAACCACCCATTGTAACTCCACACCATGACAAAGAAAAGGAAAAATCATCCAGGAATGATAAGTTCCCTCAGAAAGACAAAGTAGGGAACCAACCCTTCAAACAGCAAGATAGACGTGTGTTCAATTTCGCTCATTATGCACCCCTGAACACGACATATGAACAAATCTTGCGTGAAATAGGATGGACTACCCTCAACGTTTATGGGATTCAACGTCCACCTCCAATCAGACGCGGTGGGAACCCAAAGAAATATTGTGAGTTCCACGAATCAGTTGGCCATACCACGGAGGAGTTCAAGCAACTCAAAAACACCATTGAGGTGCTTATTCGTGAAGGCAAACTGAAACATTATTTGTTTAAGGGTAAATCTCATGATGAGCCAGAGAAGTTTGAGAAAAGATCTCGTGATCGTTCTCCTGATCCTGATAACACTCGGGAGCCAAAACGCACAGCGGCAACAGAAAAACAAAAAAATGTTGTTCTGGAGTTCGCCCAAAGAGAGCCAAGCCCTGAACCCAGATCGCGGGGCAAAAGGCAGGTGGTAGATATGATTGTTGGAGGCTTCGCCGGAGGCGGACCCTCAAACACCGCCAGGAAAAATCATCATCGAATGATCTTGTCTGTGCAAGGCAAGAGCAAAGAATATCGCCCATTCAGGAACGGGGTTCAGACTCCGCCTATAACCTTCACAGACGACGATTTTGGCCCTACTATTCCTGAAGGGGATGACGCAGTGGTGATTATTGCAGTAATCGCTAATATGGATGTAAAACGCATCCTAATTGATCAGGGAAGTTCCTGCGACGTTATCTTTTATGACTGTTTTAAACGCATGGGACTAACTGATGCAGATTTACAGCCATATACGAAGGACCTTACAGCCTTTAATGGTGCCAAACAGCCCACCAAAGGCTACTTGGACACAAGGATTACTTTTGATGGTGAACCTGGAGCAAGGACTGTAAAATCCAGGATTCTTGTCATCGATGTGAAATCTCCGTACAATGGCATCATTGGGCGGCCTACCCTGAATGCCATGGAAGCCATCGTTTCAACCCCCCACTTGTTAATCAAGTTCATTGACAAAGATAATCAAGTCTCATCTGTAAGGGGTGACCAAGAAATAGCTCGCTATTGCTACAATTTGAGTCTTAACATGGTGAAGCTTGAAACCATGTCTAAGAAAAGAAAGTTAAATGAAGGGAGCAGTGCGGCGGCGTCCGTCAATTTGGTGGATCTTGACCCCAGGGCGGAGTCTTCTGTAGACCCACTGAACCCTTTGAAACTAACTCCTGACAGTGGTTCCAAGTCTATTGTTTTGGGTAGCACCCCGGAACAGATTACAAATATCAATGACAAGCTTGAGGCTAACATGGAGGTAAAACTAATTGCACTTCTCCATGAGTATAAAGAAATCTTTGCCTGGACCGCTGCAGACATGCCTAGCATGGATCCCAACTTTTGTTGTCACCGCCTGGCGGTGTATCCTGAAACTAAGCCAGTAGCACAAAAGAAACGGCGTATGGGTCCTGCTAAGCAAAAAGTTGCTTGCGAACAAACAGAGGAACTCCTCAAGGCGGGGTTCATCAGGGAACTCCGTTACTCCTCCTGGTTGTCCAACGTGGTCATGGTACAGAAAGCCAATGGCAAGTGGCGTATGTGCATAGACTACGTTGATTTGAATAAATGTTGTCCCAAGGATCCATACCCTCTCCCCAACATTGACAGATTGGTTGACGATTCTTCAGGATAAAAGTATCTATCTTTTATGGATGCTTACTCCGGTTACAACCAAATTCCAATGTGTGAGGATGATCAAGAGAAGACAGCATTTGTTAATGATAAAGGAGTCTTTTGCTACAACGTCATGCCATTTGGGTTAAAGAACGCTGGGGCAACCTACCAGCGCATGATCAACAAAGTTTTTGAGGGTATGCACACAAAGCTGGTAGAAGTTTATATTGATGATATTATTACCAAGACTCCTGAAGGAGGAGACCATGTTGAAGATTTACGCCTCATTTTTCAACGTCTACAACAATATGACATGAGACTCAACCCATTAAAGTGTACGTTTGCTGTCCCTGGGGGCAGATTTTTGGGTTTCATGTTAACACAAAGAGGTATAGAGGCTAATCCCGATAAATGTCGCGTAATTCAAGAGCTGCAGAGCCCCAAGACATTGAAAGAGGTACAATCCCTCAATGGCAAAATCGCTGCTCTAGCACGATTCATGCCAAAGATGGCTCATCGCTCCCTCCCCTTATACAAAATGTTGAAAAAAGACAAGACATTCAGTTGGGGCCCAGAGCAAGAGGCGGTCTTCCAAAGCTTGAAAAATGTCTTGGCCAGCCCTCCAATCCTGGTAAAACCAAGCCCAGGCGAGTAACTCATTATTTATTTGTCTGTTTCAGATGAAGCTTTGGCAGTGGCTCTGGTCAAGGAAACAGTTGAAGGCCAGCGACCGGTGTACTTCACTGGTAAAACATTGCATGGTGCAGAGTGCCGTTATCAGAAGATTGAAAAGGCAGCACTTGCAGTTGTTTGGGCTTCACGACGCCTAAGACCATACTTCTATGCCCATCCTATCCTGATTCGCACAGACTTGCCACTTCGTACTATACTGTTCAAACCAGACCTGGCTGGAAGAATGATCAAATGGGTTGTAGAACTCTCTGAATTTGACATATCTTACAAACCAAGAACTGCTATCAAGGCACAAGTCCTAGCAGATTTCGTAGTTGAATTAACAGGCTCTAGCCCAGATGCAAATCATTCACATTGGACAATATACGTTGATGGATCTTCAAATAGCAAAGGATGTAGAGCAGGAATTGTTGTGGAAAGTGATGACGGGGTACACCTTGAAATTTCACTGCACTTTACCTTCACTACGTCTAACAATCAGGCGGAGTATGAAGCCTGCTTGGCCGGACTCAGAGCAGCACAAGATATTGGGGCCAAAACTGTCACCCTATGCAGTGATTCTCAATTAGTAATCTCATAAATTCTTGGTGAGTATCAGGCTAAAGAACCTCTGCTACAACAATATCTAGACTGCGTCAATGAGTTAAAGCAGCGCTTCGATGAAGTCACTTTCAAGCATGTACCCCGTGAAGAAAATACACGTGCTGATATCCTCTCCAGGTTGGCTAGTACAAAGAAGGTAGGATGCACAACTACGGTTGTACAAAGTACCTTGGCGGAGCCAAGGATTTCCTTTCCTTCCTCAGCGTGTATGATTAAAAGCCGCTCTTTTGATGACAATTCCTGGGTAGCACCGATAGTTCGTTACCTTGTTAATGGACAATTACCCACGGATGATCTTGAGCGACGGAAACTAAAGAAAGAAGCACCTTACTATACACTCCTAGACGGACAGTTATACCGCCGAGGAATCTCTGTTCCTTACTTAATATGCATAAACGAAAATGAGGTGCAAGCTGTATTAGAAGAAGTCCATGAAGGGCAATGTGGACACCATCCAGGGGCACGTAGTCTTATGCGAAAAATACTCAGGGCGGGGTACTGGTGGCCCACCCTGAAGCATGACTCCGCCTCGTATGTCCAAAAGTGCGATCAATGTCAACGATTTGCAAATCTCCACCATACTCCGGCGGAA
The DNA here is from genome assembly GCA_037962975.1 of Clitoria ternatea. Taxonomy (NCBI): domain Eukaryota; kingdom Viridiplantae; phylum Streptophyta; class Magnoliopsida; order Fabales; family Fabaceae; genus Clitoria; species Clitoria ternatea. The sequence goes on from CM075676.1 coordinate 73,032,117, forward strand.
GAAATGTCATCATCAATAACGCCTTGGCCTTTCTATCAATGGGGCATGGATATCTTGGGTCCATTCCCAACTGCGCCCGGCGGTATCAAATACTTGATAGTTGGTGTTGATTACTTCACCAAATGGATTGAAGCAGAGGCAGTGGTGCACATTACGTCAGCCAGGACTCGCAGATTCGTATACGAAAATATCATTGCACGTTTCGGAGTCCCTGGACGCATAGTCACTGATAATGGCACCCAATTCACAGATCGTAAGTTCACTGAACTCCTAGAAAATCTCAGCATTACGTAAATTTTTTCTTCTGTGGAACATCCTCAAACCAATGGCCAAGCTGAAGTTGCCAACAGAGAAATCTTGAAAGGCCTGAAGAAACGCCTTGGTGAAGCAAAGGGAGATTGGACAAATCAATTATGCCACGTTTTATGGGCATATCGGACAACCCCTCACTCCACCACAAATGAATCCCCATATCGGCTGACATATGGAGTCGAGGCTGTTATTCCCATTGAATTGGCAGCCCCTTCAGCTCGAGTCCTCCACTTCAATGAAGAAGCCAATCAACAGAACCTCGCCCATGAGCTCGAGGTCTTGGCGGAATTGAGAGAGGAAGCCTTTGTGAGGGATCAAGCTGTTAAAGCAAAGACCGCCAAACGGTATAACATACGTGTTTTTGAACGTCGTTTCAAAGAAGGAGATTTGGTTCTGAGAAAGGCCAATATCGGCAACAAATTTGCACACCAAGGAAAATTGGCGCCAACCTGGGAAGGTCCATACCGAGTCACCGAAGCTTTGGGCAAAGGCACATACCACCTAGAAAACCTAGATGGCACTCCGGTCAGAAATAAATGGAACATTTTAAATTTACGCATATATTACAGCTAGTTGGGTAACATGGTATGTTCTTTTCTTCCTAACTCAAGGTTTTTCCCAGCTGTGCTTTCCTTGAAAAGGTTCTGATGAGACATATCCCAACTCAGCTGCTTATGTAGTTCCATCATTAATAAAATGCCTTCCTACATTCAATCTTCATTCTAACTTTCAGTTAATTATCCATGGCAGAACTTGTTCCCATGCAGATAAGACACCGGCTCCAACAATTAAAGCATAATGGCATAACTCTTTATTCCATAAAGAACATCCAACGTGCAACAAAGCTTCACAAACGGAGTCAAAAAACTCCTTGGGGGGAAAGGATTGGTGTCACAGCTATATGCTGCACTATATCGACCCTAAGGTCCAAAAAACTCCTTGGGGGGAAAGGATTGGTGTCACAGCTATATGCTGCACCATACCGACCCTAAGGTCCAAAAAACTCCTTGGGGGAAAGGATTGGTGTCACAGCTATATGCTGCACCATACCGACCCTAAGGTCCAAAAAAATCCTTGGGGGGAAAGGATTGGTGTCACAGCTATATGATGCACCATACCGACCCTAAGGTCCAAAAAACTCCTTGGGGGGAAAGGATTGGTGTCACAGTTATATGCTGCACCATACCGACCCTAAGGTCCAAAAAACTCCTTGGGGGGAAAGGATTGGTGTCACAGCTATATGCTGCACCATACCGACCCCAAGGTCCTGCAGGCTTCCTGTGGAAAAAATTGATGTCACAGCTATATGCTGCACCATATCGGCCCCAAGGTCCTGCAGGCTTCCTGTGGAAAGAATTGGTGTCACAGCTATATGCTGCACCATACCTACCCCAAGGTCCAGCCAAATTCCTGCGGAAAGGATTGGTGTCACAGCTATATGCTGCACCATACCAACCCTGGATTCAACAATTTTCACTTGATCAGGAGATACACTCCAATTCAAATTCAAAGGGATGAACGCTCCATCCAAAACTTGACTCCGCCTAACTGCCAATGTTTTACGGAGTACACAATCAACAAACTCAAGCACTATCAACAAGTCCAAGTAAGCATAATACTTGTAAAAATCGTGCTTCATTGAAATTCTTAAGAGGCTACTCCGCCTCATTACAGAATTTACGTCTTTGAAATTCTTAAGAGGCTACTCCGCCTCATTACAGAATTTATTTCATTGAAATTCTTAAAAGGCTACTCCGCCTCATTACTGAATTTACTTCATTGAAATTCTTCAAAGGCTACTCCGCCTCATCACAGAATTTACTTCATTAAATTCCCAAAAAGGTTATTCCGCCTCGTTATACTTAATCATATTTCATTAAGTCCTCAAACGATTATTCTGCCTTATTAATAGCTTTCTACAAGGCACAAATCCTACGGACTCAGACATCGTTTATATGAACAAGTATAGATTTACAGAAAAAATACTTTATTAAATATTGTCAAAGATTGATAAGGTATCCAGAGCCTATCCTGGAACAAGGCAATATTATTAAAGTGCAAAAAACAAAATTTACAAAGAAACCCCGGAGCCAATCTTTAAGATTCGGGTGGCACTCCTTCTTGGTGGGCGGAGCTAGGCTGACACTCACTTTGTGAGGGGGGCAAGTCCGCCAGAACATACTCTACATTAGGCGCAGGAACATGACCCCCCTGAGCAGGCACCATCAATTCACCATTGATAAACTCATAATAAGGATGAATGCCTGCAGTGTTGACGGCAACGCCTGGGTTGCGATGACGGAGTTGGCGAATAGCCATGCTGAAAGCATCATCAATTGCTGCCTCAGCTGCATCCAAAGCTGATTGTAACTCCTTATCAAGCCGTTCATTGGCGGCATCTGAAGTGGCTTTTTCAGCTCGCAGCTCTTCAACCTGTTTTTCAAGGTTACTATATGCAGTGGCTGTTTGGTCCAACTCCGCAGCCCAGGCGTCTTCAGCAAGAGTCTTACTAATTTCAAAGGAAATCAACCTCTGCTGAACTTCGCTCACATCCTCGCCCAATTTTTGGTTCTGCTGATTCAGATTTAAAACTTGTTGTTTCAGCAGAACATTGTCAGCCTTCACCTGGGTCAGCTCGCCCACCTTTTCGCTCAGTTTTGCATTCTGCTCTTTCAAGTCCAAGACTTGCTTTTCCAGCAGGGCCTTGTCAGCCTTAACCCGGGCCAACTCTACCTCCAGCTTCTTCTTATCAGAGTCGGTGGTGTCAAGGTGTTTATCTTTAGCCTTGATCACCTCTGACAAGTGTTCATTGTCATGCTCCAAGCTGCGAATTTTTTCAATAGAATCATGATATGATTCTTGAAACATGGCAGCCTCCGCAGCTACTTCCGCAATACGGGGTACCGAAGTAAGGAAACCATCAATTTCAGCAAGATGCCACCTTGCAGCAGCAGTGGCATCTGCAACGTCCTCGAAGTCGATATCTGGGTGGAGGATAAAGTCCGGATCACGCCTCTCTGACTGGCGAGATCCCACATTTGTGAAATACAGGAAAGGGTTCAGACGAGACCCCGTCAGAGGCAAAGAGACGGATCGCCTAGATGGCTCCCCTGGAACATTGACGAGGAAAACTGCTGTTCCTCGAGTAGTCAAGTCCAGGGCAGGACTCTCAGCTTGGCGAAATGGAGAAGCTTGAATTCCCTCCGTCTCCTCTCCCATAACATCTTCTTCAAGGGCGCCCTCCACACCGCCCAGTTCAGCAGTGACAGCCACAGCTGATGGCTCTGGAATGTCTTCCACTTCAATAGCAGCATCAGATGATGCCCCTTCCCCTACCTTCCCCTTGCCCTTGTTCTTCCATTTTTGCAAGGGTTGGGAGTCCTCTTCCTCCACCTCGATAGTTTCAGGTTCCTGGTGTTTTTTAGATCGCCTTTCAACCTCAACTGCCGAGGGCCCTGCACCACCCTCCAACATCACTACATTGGTGGATGCAGGAAAAGGAAGAGTCCTCGTTAGAGCTGCAGCCAAATTCCTCCGAGGCTGCACGTTGTTTTCCTCATCAATTTCCTGGCGGCTCATAAGGATTTGCTTGATACGCTCCATCCCAGGAAATTCAGCGATCTCTCCTGCAAAATAACATACATAAATACGATTAGAAGCTGCAGGAAATAACAGAAGTAATATTCAAGCAACAAGTCTTAAAACATTACTTAAATATCCCTCAGCATCCCGCCCAAGCAGCCTTCGGCACAAAATCTGCTTGTGGACGGAGTTGTACTCCTTCAATGTCCGGAGTACTTCCACGGAGGTAGCTGATAGGGCACTCTCCTCAACTTCATAAGCTTGTTTGGTTAGAAGGAAGTGCTCGTGAGTCCACGCTACTGGGAATTTATCAATTCCCTCCTTACTCCGCCAGAAGACGGACTTGTTCTTCCTAACAGAAACCTTTACAAAGCTCATCCTAAAATGAAGTCCGCCTTCTTTGGCGGAGTCAGCAAACGCCTTGAAATTTACAATCTTCGGCTCCGCCCGAAGAGTTACAAAACCCATGCCGCTAGTTTTCGCATTCACTCTCCTCATGATGCGGCAAAAAGCAAAGAACAACGCCACAGTAGGCGTAAACTCCAGATGTTCAGCCAACACTTCAAAGCTGCGAACTATCCCCCAACCATTAGGGTGCAGCTGAGAAGGGGCGCAATCCAGGAACCTGAGTACGCCCATCTGGAATTTATTCAGTGGAAGTCGCACCCCCAACTGGGTAAACAAAATATCGTACATGTATAAAGTACGCTCATCTTGAGGACGATGATAAATACGTTCAAACGTCTTGGGCGAACGGACGATGAACCTCCTTTCAAACCTTTCATCCTTCCAAACAGGAACTGATAACTCCATTACCCCACCGCTCGTCATCGCATGACGCGAATGAGCTTCTTTAACGTCCTCTTCAACCCAACAGTAGGGATCGGTTTCAAGCATCTTTACCCAATCTAACCCGTGTAACACAACGTTCTGACATTCTGCCATTGTTCTTACTTCAATCTGAGGGGTACCTCCTGATACAAACGAATGTACAACATTACTAAAACACTCCACGCTGCTGTAAAATGTTGAATCCTTCCCAGTATAGAAAGCCTCATCTTCACTCTCAATATCCGAAAACATGGGGTGAACAGAAACCCTAGAGCACGACTCTGACTTTTTTCCTCTCATCCTCGTTTCAACAAACACACATATAAAGAAAACAGAACCAACCCAATAACAACAAAGACAGAGAACAGAGGAAGAAGAAAGTTACCTTAAAATCTCTGAAGAAGATGAACTGGCAACAACAAACGACTCGCGAGAAAGTAGCGTTAATAAGGCAGTTTTAACACGAAAGCGCAGAGAAGAAGATGAAGCAAAACATTTCCCCTCCTAAGAGTTTACCTATTTATAGGCATGGCTTGGGGGGAAATAAGCGAAACACCAAAAATTTTAGAAATGCGCTTATGGCCGTTGGATGAATCTCACTGACGATTCCTTTAATTCTGAAACCGATAGATGAATCTTAAGGCAGGAATTTCCTGGGCCGTATTTTCAAAATCCAAGGCCCATGGTAATAACCTCGAAAACATATCTCAACTGCCATCCCACGCATTTATGTCCCATCATTGGAATGGCAATCGTTACGAGGGCATACGTGGCAATGAGAGATCGAAGCGGCAAAACGCAGTTTCGAGACGCTTTAATGACGGGCGTGGCAAGTAATGACAAAAACAATAAATGCATAAAAACGCTTGTCCATAAATTCGGAACTAGCAAACACCGCCTAAACCCATGCCTATAAAAGCTAAACTTAAGTGTTATAGCTTATTAAAGTGACTTCGCCAGTCACTATAACAAGCTAGGGGGCAGATGATCCGGTCCCAACACCGGCCCCCAAGAGCATGGTTTTAATGCTTTGCCAGATCAGCATTTCAAACAGAAGAAGTACGTTTCAAATACTTTATAATTACTTTTATAACGGAGTACATACCGCCAAGGCACATTACTCCGCCAAGGCATGTTACTCCGCCAAGGCATGTGACTTCGCCAAGGCTTGTAACTCCGCCAGGGCACGTAACTTCGCCAAAGCTTGTAACTCCGCCAGGGCACGTAACTTCGCCAGTGCATGTTACTCCGCCAAAGCTTATTACTCCGCCAAGCCATAGGCTCAATACAGGCGGAATACTGAAATTCCCATATTGCGAAGCGAGCCCATACTTATAACCCCGGCACGAGATTGACTCTGTCTTGAGAGGTTGAAAATGGGAATCACGCTGTCACGCATAAAAGGGAACAATGAATAAAATAATAAAGCATTAACGCTTTCCAAGCAAGTGGAAATACCCACTACAGTGATGGTGCTCGTGAACGACACAGGGACCCACTACCTTTCTTGCATTATGCCAGAAAACAAGGAACGGGTCTTACCAATAATGGAGCACCAGTAACAGGTATATAAACCTCAGCAAAAAGGTATAAGGGGATCCCCCCAATTCTGAACCTTAGACTTTTACTTGCATTATTCTCTCAGATTTGCTTTCTAAGTCATACAGTATCTCAAAATACTGACTTGAGCGTCGGAGAATAATTGAGGTACCACCACCAATTGTGTCAAGGCAAAGAAGGCTACTTCAGACGGGGCGGACTGAGACACCGCCATAGAGTGAGCTATACTCCGCCCCAGTATACAAGGACACTCCGTATTTGCACCTGTATAAATACATCCTTGTACCAGACTTTCATTACATGTACATTTTGAATTGTTCAACAATTACACCTTTACACCCCCTGTAAAGAACAGTTCAGAATTAATTACTTAAAATGTCACTTAAATTAAATGATGTCATATTTATACATTAAAAAAGGGTCTTGATCTCGACCAAATATCTAATAAATAAAAATAATTTCTTAAAATAGAATATAAAAATAACTTTCTAAAATTGAGGAGATAGAGATAATCTCCTAAAATAAGAAAATAAGGGGAAGCTTAGCTAAGCCGGAGGGAACACGAATCCCTCAATCACGAGCTCTCAGCCATTGAGCAAACCGATTGACTATATACCAAGTAGTTGTATGTCGAGGGTCTGTACATCAAACAATCATGTAATTTTAGTTGTCATTAGTTTTATTGTTCTTTCAGTCAGAAGTTTAACAGTTAACATAATTTAATGAACTGAATGTCCTATTACTATTCTGGTGGGGGTGCTAGAAAAAGGGATTAAAGGTTGTGATCTGTAATCCTTTAATTTTCTAACTTACATATAAATACAATTCTCTTGCTGGTGATTCCTTAAGTCTTCTTATCCTTTTCTCAACTCTTTAACAATGAACTATCGTATATGAATGAGGCTAAAGAATAAATACAACAAAAGAATACTTTTCTTCAATTTATACAACGTTGAAAAATTTTAAAAAATAATGGATAGAGTAGAATTATTTCGTTGACGAGAAGGCATGGTTGTTGGTAACATTTATGAGAGATGTACAATCATATATTTCGATGTCATTATCTGAAAAGAATTTCAACGTGAAGAAAGAAGACACGTTCACCTCATTAGACTTCCTACATTCAATTTCATTTTTCTTTTCCATCGCATCACCTCACAATTTGAATATCATCTTTAGACGATCGTAAAACAGCATTTTGAAAATGCGATCTATACTAACGTGGCATTAGAATCATAAATCGGGGTTTTCAGGATTTTAGCACGTAACAGTGTAGTATTTCTTAACTAATAATAATTAGCCGTAGAATTTTATCTTTTAAAAAACAAATATTTTCATACGCATGAATCATAATAATAAAAAATATTAAATGCACTTCAAGCATTTGTCATGTGCACCAAATTTTGTTAGCCATAAATGAGTAACATGCATAAAATGATAGTACAAGGTTGTTAATCCATTTTACATGAATCGAACGGTACTATATAATAAATCAATTTGGGGTTCGACGCTCCTTGTAAAACCACAAATCTAAGTTTTAAAAATGTATCTTAAAAAAAAACCGTATACAATTATATTTAGATTTACAAATTTAATATAATAATAATTTAGTTATCCTAATTGAATATTTTACTTAATCAATATACCGGTTGTTGTTAACTTTTCAAATAATAAAAAAAAGATTTCCATTATAGTTATTTTTAACATGAACTTCTCAATAAATTAAAAAACCTCAACTGAAGTCCTTTTCGTGCCAGCATGGGAAGATGGTTTTCTATTTTTCATCGTAAATATATTTAAATCTTCATTTATTTAGTTATTTATTTACACGGTCCAAAATAATTCTCTTAGAATGTCACACACTCAGAGCGTAGTGGATATTGGGCTGACTCGTTAGAGTCGAGTAACGACAAATTAACGTCTCATGCAGTATCCACAGAGATCCCAGACAGAGATTAAACAATTAATTAACTTAATCAATTCTTCCTAAACACCATTAGCGTAATATTCCCTTTTTTTTTCAAAAAAAAAAAGGAAAAAGTTCTTGATTGCGCTGCAGTGGACGCTATAACACTCGCTTGTAGTGGCTAGTTTCTACTCACTCACACTCTCACCACTGTTTCTGAAATGGGAAGCTTCAAAACCACACTTTTCTTCTTCCTCTTCGTTTTACTTTCCGTTGTTTTTGCTGATGAGGTTTCAAACACTTTCATCTTTCGCATCGATTCTCACTCAAAGCCCTCTGTTTTCCCCACACACTACCACTGGTACAACTCCGAGTTCGTCGCCGAACAAACCCGAATCCTCCATGTATACGACACCGTTTTCCACGGCTTCTCTGCGCTCCTCACGCGCCACCAAGTAGACACCATTAGCCAACACCCTTCCGTCCTCGCCGTTTTCCAAGACCGTCGCCGTCACCTCCACACCACTCGCTCCCCTCAGTTCCTCGGCCTCCGCAACCAGCAAGGCCTGTGGTCCGAATCCGATTACGGCTCTGATGTCATCATCGGTGTCTTCGACACTGGTGTTTGGCCTGAACGCCGCAGCTTCTCCGATTTAAACCTTGGTCCCATTCCTCGACGCTGGAAAGGGGCTTGCGAAACCGGAGTTAGATTCTCGCCCAAAAACTGTAACCGCAAGCTCATCGGTGCTAGATTCTTCTCCAAAGGTCACGAAGCAGGTGCCAGTTCTTCCGGTCCCCTGAATCCAATCAATGAAACCGTTGAATTCCGTTCCCCTCGCGACGCCGATGGCCATGGCACCCACACCGCCTCCACCGCCGCCGGTCGCTATGCCTTCCAAGCAAACATGTCCGGTTACGCTTCCGGAATCGCCAAGGGAGTCGCTCCGAAAGCTCGATTAGCTGCATATAAGGTTTGCTGGAAGAATTCTGGTTGTTTCGACTCCGATATCCTTGCAGCCTTCGACGCAGCCGTAAACGACGGCGTCGATGTAATTTCTATCTCAATCGGTGGCGGGGATGGTATTGCCTCACCGTACTATCTCGATCCCATTGCGATTGGTTCCTACGGCGCCGTTTCACGGGGAGTGTTCGTGGCTTCCTCAGCAGGAAACGATGGTCCTAGCGGAATGTCAGTGACAAACCTTGCTCCATGGTTAACAACAGTTGGAGCTGGAACAATTGATCGGGATTTCCCTGCCCAGGTGATTCTCGGCGATGGTAGAAAACTCTCCGGCGTGTCGCTCTACGCCGGAGCGGCGTTGAAGGGGAAAATGTACCAATTAGTTTACCCTGGTAAATCAGGGATGCTTGCAGATTCACTCTGCATGGAAAATTCCCTGGATCCGAACATTGTGAAAGGGAAAATCGTTGTCTGCGACAGAGGAAGTAGCCCGAGAGTGGCGAAGGGTTTGGTGGTGAAGAAAGCCGGTGGAGTTGGAATGATTCTGGCGAACGGAATCTCCAACGGAGAAGGACTCGTCGGAGACGCCCATCTCCTCCCTGCATGTGCCGTTGGCGCCAATGAAGGAGACGCAATCAAGAAATACATTTCCTCAAACCCTAACCCCACAGCAACCCTCGATTTCAAAGGAACGATTCTAGGAATCAAACCGGCACCGGTTCTTGCTTCTTTCTCAGCAAGAGGGCCGAACGGTTTAAACCCTGAGATACTTAAACCGGATTTAATTGCTCCTGGGGTCAACATTCTCGCGGCTTGGACCGACGCGGTTGGACCAACCGGTTTGGATTCCGACACGCGGAGAACCGAATTCAACATCTTGTCTGGAACCTCCATGGCTTGCCCTCACGTGAGTGGCGCCGCGGCGTTGCTGAAATCGGCGCATCCTGATTGGAGCCCCGCCGCCATAAGGTCCGCGATGATGACAACCGCCACCGTGCTGGATAACAGAAGGCAACCAATGATCGATGAGGCCACCGGAAATAGCTCCACGCCTTATGATTTCGGTGCTGGTCATGTCAATTTGGGACTCGCTATGGATCCTGGATTGTTATATGATATTACCAGTAATGATTATGTTAATTTCCTTTGTGGTATTGGTTACGCGCCTAAGGTTATTCAGGTGATTACTCGTTCGCCGGTGAGTTGTCCTGCGAGGAGGCCGGCGCCTGAGAATCTTAATTATCCGTCGTTTGTGGCTATGTTTCCGATTTCGTCGAAGGGAGTGACGTCGAAGATGTTTATAAGGACGGTGATGAATGTGGGAGAGGTGAACTCTGTTTATCGTGTGAGGGTGGAGTCGCCGGGGAATGGGGTGACGGTGACGGTGAAGCCTTCGCGGCTGGTGTTCTCTGAGGCGGTGAAGAAACGGAGTTATGTGGTGACGGTGACGGCGGATACAAGGAATCTGAGGCTGGGTCAGTCGGGAGCAGTGTTCGGGTCGCTGTCGTGGACGGATGGGAAGCATGTGGTTCGCAGCCCCATTGTCGTTACTCAGCTAGAACCGTTATAGAGGTTTGATCGTGTCGTTTTGATCGATGCGACTCGTCGCTTACTAGTAAGTTACCACCACTGAATACTGATATAAGACAACTCGAAATACTCTCTATTTCCAAAAGACCTTATTTCTTTTTTAATTATTTGTAGTTTTTAATTTAGGACTTCGTGTGTTAAGATGACAAAGATTCGACTCCGACTTGTAATTGCCTGTTGCACTTTTTTTTGGTTTTTTTTGGGGAGTTTTTTTTTCCTGTTTACTTTGGTTTCATCTTCCTGTATCCATAGACTTTCACTGTCTATTTATACTCCGTAAAATAAAATTATAGGATAAGGTATGATTAATTATTTTTATTTTACAATGTTAATTGTAATGAGTTATTCATATATTCTTTTTCATTCCTATTATTGTTGTTATTGTCATCTTAATGTTTTTTTTTCCTTGGTAAAATTAAAGTTTGTAGTTTCTGTGGTCAACATCACACTGTTTTAAACAAAACATTTTTGACCATTAATTATAGTTACTTTTCTTTTCGTACGTTACAGTGCATCATGTTCATATTGAGATATACCCTCCTTTCGCTGTTAGTTTTTCAATCATTACTATTAATTTTTAGATTTCCTTTTGTATGTTTAGTTTTTCAATCATCAATATTAATAATTTTTTAGATTTTTTATTTTTATGATTTTCTTTTTCTAACTGCCTATCAACGAATACATAATGTTCTACTTTTGTAAGTACATTTCTGACTTGTATTTTAGTTCTTTTTTCATCAATTTTGTTTTATTATACACCCACTTTATGAAAAATAATAAGAAATCAAATATATTCTTTAATTTTTAATATATGCGTACATTGATTTTTAAAATTTTAAAATTGAATTATTTTTAATACGGAAGATATATTCATATATTGTTTAAAAAATATTATGAGATATGATAATAAAAAAATACAATGAGATATAATATCTAATAATATAAAGTTTTAAAACAACAATATTTATACACTTGTCAATATATTTATTATTATTATATTTGTCTTAATATGTTGATCAATTTTTTCAAAAGAAAAATAAGTTACAACTATTTAATTACAACGACTTTCTTAAAAGAAAAAAAAATTGTCTCTAATACCTCCAAAAAGGTGGAAGACCATTACCATCCCTTGATTCTTAACCAAAATTTAAATAAATTTTTGAGACATGTGTGTACACATCACATCATTCATCTTTATCGTCTTAAAGAACTATTGGAGTCTAGTGCTAAAAACTCAACATGAGTTCTTACATGGATCCCCATGAACCCCATGCATAACTTCTTCATATTCTTAAATTTTAAAAAGCACAATTAAATGAAATTTAAAATCAGAAAGTGCATATATCATCCCACATGTTGATGTTAGTCAAATAAAATTAAATGTAATAACATTCATCAATCAACTGTTATTTCTAAGACACCTATAAATTTAATTACATTCAATCATGTTATTATATATTTTATTTCTACTCAAAAGAAAAAAATGCTTAATTTATTTCTAAATAATAACAAAAAAAATGTCATACGAAGTTGTTGAGTTCATTAATTTATTAATTTGAACGTTACCCATCATCAAGTCCTTATTATATTATAAAGAATTAGTCGAGAGAAATAAGACGTCTTCTATTCGACAAGTTCTAAATTCTTAATTTGAATTTCTACTCGTATTTGATAATTGATACACTTAATTATTGTTGATTTTATATATAATTTTATTAATAAAAATAACAAACTTTTTTAATAAGCTAAAATTAGTAATTAATTGTTAGTTTTTTTAACAAGATGAGAGACGAACCTAGAATTGAATTATATAGAAATAGAAAGCAATTAATGTGAGATGTGAAAAAATAGAAAAAAGAAATTAATGATAAAATAAAAGACGGCGTAGGATATTAAAAAGATGAATGGGTCGATTATTGGATTGACGTGTGTGGAATGGAATTCGTGAGATTTCTTAAACAGAAGGTAAGTGCAGTCCAAGGAGATAGCAGAGTACCACGGTTGCTACACGTATTCCCCACCGCCACATGTTTCATTTTCCTCGAAATGCTTCTCATTCACTCGACGTATCTATCCCACATAGTACAACTACTATATATACACACATTCGACTTCTTGTTCCTTCAGATCCTCACATTCCATAACCATGTCTCAAAAAACTACTTCGTTCTACCCACAAGTCGATTTCACTAACCCAGAAGCCAATTCTCCTTTCTCTCACCCACCTTCATCTTCTTCCTCCTCCTCCATGTATCCCTCAATCAGCGTTGCCGCAGAGAATCTCTCACGTGATGACCCAAGCACGACACAACCCATAGAACATGTTCTCGTCACGGTCCCGGGTGCGATTCTGCATCTGATACAAAAGGATTCCAGCGTGCACCTCGCTTCCGGGGACCTCACCATAGCGAGAATCAAGGAAGGGGAAAAGGTGGTAGCGGTTCTTGCCAGCGTCGGGGACCAAGTTCAGTGGCCGTTGGCGAAGGACGTATCGGTGGTGAAGCTCGACGAGTCGCACTACTTCTTCACGCTCTCTGTTCCACAGAATAACGGTTTCGAGGTGTTGAATTATGGGTTGACTGTGGCGGCTAAGGGGCAAGAGAAGGTGCTGAAGGAATTGGATGCTGTTTTGGGGAAGTATGGTTTTCTTTCGGAGGAGAAAGTGGAGGGAGTTCGTGGGTGGGAGGTTTTTGATGGGTCTGTTTCGAAGGAAACATCGCCAGATGAGTTATTGAAGTCAGAGGAGAAGAGGGAACTTGTTGAGGAAAGTTCCGCTGCTTATTGGACCACTTTGGCACCAAATGTTGAAGATTATAGTTGTCGTTTTGCTAAGTGGATTGCTGCAGGTTCGGGCCAAGTTGTCAGGGGAATTTTGTGGTGTGGGGATGTTACTGTGGATAGGTTGAAATGGGGGAATGATTTCTTGAAGAAGAGGTTGCAGCCTGGTTCCCATTCCCAAATTAGTCCACAGGCTATGGAGAGGATGAAAAGGTTTGAACTTGCCACTTTCTAATGTGAATTTTCATGTTTTGCTTTTGTGGGGACTGATGATTTTAAAATTCTAATGTTTTGTCACTTTTTTTGGGATGGTATTTTCAGGGTTAAGAAGTTGACCATGATGTCGGAGAAAGTAGCCACTGGTGTGCTCTCTGGGGTTGTTAAGGTTTCTGGGTTCTTCACGAGTTCTGTCGTGAACTCTAAAGCGGGCAAGAAATTCTTTAGCCTTCTTCCAGGAGAAGTGGTTCTTGCTACCATGGATGGATTCAGTAAGTTATATACATATGTCCTAGTCTTCCACTTTCAATTTTGTATTTATGTGGTTTCCATTCCTAACTGGTTTACCAAACAAGCACTTTATGTGCTTAAGTTTCTGGTTGTTATGTGTTGTTGATTGGTATAGTGTTTTGATTGTGTTTGTGTGCGCTTGTTTTTCTTATTCTTTGGCTGTGTGTGTGATGTGCAGATAAGGTTTGTGATGCCGTGGAAGTAGCTGGAAGGAATGTCATGTCCACGTCATCAGTTGTGACCACTGGACTGGTTTCACACAAGTAAGTTCATTCTCTGTAAATGTGTTTAGCATTCTTACATGCAAGACCTTTGAATAGAGTCTTAATTTTATTTTTATAATGCCAAACAAGCATGATATTGATGTTGGCTTTTCTTGCATTGTGATGTTAGATATGGAGAGCAAGCAGCTCAAGTTACAAATGAAGGGCTTGATGCTGCAGGGCATGCAATTGGAACAGCTTGGGCTGTCTTCAAATTAAGGAAGGCACTTAACCCCAAGAGCGTCATCAAACCAACAACACTGGCCAAAGCTGCTGCTGAAGCAAGTTCTGCCAAACTCAAGGCTAAGAAGTAACTAGTCATGCCAATAAGAGAATGAAGATCCCCCAAACACTTTTCATATACGTTACTTATGTTTTTAAAAAATTTTAATCAATCTTGGTAGTGATCAGTTCTGTATTCTTTTGTTGGTTTAATTTTAATCAATTTTAGTGATTAGGATAGGATATACAGTTAATGATAGAAATTCGAGAAAAGGAATTCTGTTTGTTAAATTTATTTTAATTTTAATCAAGGTATCTGTTTCTAATTTTCTGAATTACTCACCAAATTTGCAACAGAATTCCATTTATTTCCCCCCGCTCTTGTCTACTCAATTATTAATCTTTCGAAAGGAACAGAATATCCAAGGTAGTGTTGTCCCTTCAAAAACTGAAAGTTGAAAAAAAAAATCATCCTTAAAATTAAGTGGTCCTAGAGAGGTGTATCAGAACTTACATCATAAGTGAAGAAATAAGATTCAGTTAAGAAAGAAACATCAGGGGCTGGAGAAGGGAAACCAAATTAGTTTTACAAAATTATTTCTAGTGACTTCAAAGTGGAACTTACACATAGACACATACATAACCAAAGCTGAGGTATGTTGTGTCATTTTGTTGCTCAAACTCTGCTCTTCTAACGCCAAGAAGCATGGAGTACATATATTTTGCACAAACCAGCTCTATCATTAATTTGCTATAGTATCAT
The DNA here is from genome assembly GCA_037962975.1 of Clitoria ternatea. Taxonomy (NCBI): domain Eukaryota; kingdom Viridiplantae; phylum Streptophyta; class Magnoliopsida; order Fabales; family Fabaceae; genus Clitoria; species Clitoria ternatea. The sequence continues at coordinate 73,047,392 of CM075676.1, forward strand.
ATTCTTTTCACTTAATAACTGGTTTTAAATGGCTTGTAAGTCTTGAGATCCAAAACCACCCCGGCCATGGAACCAATGGCAGCGAATAATGAAATGATGAGGCAACAGATACTTAGCATCTGAAGTCCAAGCCAGTGACTAGTCCATCGTGGAATCTTCTTTTGTGAAATATACATGTCAATTGGGAAATAAACAGTCAAAGGCCAGAACCCAAAAGCACCAAGTATTCCAACCACATCGTTGAAAAATGGGATCAGCATGGCTACCAAGGTTGTCAACAGCACAAAAATTGTCCTCCACACTAATCGGAAGAAGTTCAGTTGGTAAACACCACAGAAGGGAATTGGTATTTCATATTCTTTCGTCACAAAGTTGCTTGTTGGCCATTTGCGTGCACTCCATTTTTCAACAAATGCAAACAAAGGTTGTGAAAAAACCTGAAAATAAATAAGAATATATTAGGATTTACGAGTGATAAGTGGTCTAATAAAGAAAAAGAAAGTTATGGATTCGACTCCATTAAGTTGCATTCAAATTAAAGCAACTCAAGCCAAAATCAAGATTATTGTTAAGTTTATCTTCCATTCTTTCTTATTTTCCTTTATTTTACTAGTCTAATATTATTGCCTGCTCGGAAGAACTTATAAGCCTACCTTAATTCTTATGCAAATTACTAAGCACTGAAGGATAATGTGATATAATACCTGGTATGCTCCAACTAAGTGCACAACAATTGCAAGGTTGGCAATGTCCAGAAGCCAATAAGGGTCATAGAAGCCAAAACCAGTTAAGAGGTTTCCCGGTGCATTATCTCCAAAAGCTGCATAACCCATGCATCCACAGAGTAAATAGAACACTGTTGTAACTGTGATGCTCAATGTAGTGGCCTTTCTCATGGTCTTGTGTTCTGCAGGAGGAGATCTTATGGTGTCCTGCAACACAGCCAAAAATGCTTTCTTTCTTAATCTTGTGTAATATAATGCATTGTTTGAACAGTATCAAAGACCATAACAGAATTACCTGAATTTCGATTAGAATAATGGAGAAAGAGTATGCAAAGGCCATTGCCCCGAGAGCTTGTAAGCTCCTCCATATTTTCTGTGTGCTAGTGACTGCTCCAGCTTGTGTCAGTGTACCAATGCTAATCCCTGTTAGGCTTCCTTTAAAAGTTTTATTTTCTGCAAGACAAAAAAACAACCTTAGAAGTTGCACAAAGAAACGAATAATGGTTTAGTGCTGTATAAAAATGTTATGCACATTAAAATGTAAATCTGCTTGCACCTGCTACTTTTGCCACTCCAAGACTTAATCCAACAGAAGAGTAAGTGAAGGACATGATAGCTGCAACTATGGATAGCCACCATACTTGGTCAAAATCTGGAATTTGGGAAAATATCATTTCTGCTATTCCAAATGTTATCATATATCCATTACTTGACATGTGGCATGGATCTTCTCCATGACTCTTGTGATAACAATTCGACCTTTTTATTGCCCTGAAACACAAGTGGAAGGGTCAATATACACACCTTAGATAGTTAATCATGTGAAAGTCCATTTTTTCCTATGTCACAGATTTCAACATGCCCATCAAATGCCGTACAGATACAGATAGTTTTACATGGTTAATGTCTTTTTATAAATATTAAAACATAGTTGCTTTATAGATTTTAATTTTTTTACTGGGATGTTGAAACATAGTTGGTTTCATTAAGTTCCAACAATAACTAAGCTCAGGTCACTAATTATTCGTAACTCACATCATACTGACTGAGGCAGCAATGGTATATCCAATTGCAATTCCAAACAGATTGACATATTGGATCAGGCCACATAACTTGACTTTTTTTCCTCCTGAAACCCAAAAGGAATGGCACGGTGAGATTCTGACTAATGGTTACATATTAATATGATTAGCAGGTTTTAATGAATGAAATTAGTCACCTAAGATGGACTTGACTGCATCCATGTAGGTGTAATTTCTGTGTCCAGTAACAGAGTCACCATTCCTGTAACACTGTGTTAGAAGGTTGGAAGTGTAGAGATTGACCACTGCAAAGAGGAACATGACAACAGGTCCAGCAACCCAACCAAGCTGAGCTACTGCCCATGCTAGTGAAAGCACTCCTGACCCTATCACAGCAGTGATTATATGAGCAGTTGCTGTCCAAAATGTCCCTGCAATGCCACAATTGATTTTGTAAGCTTTTGTCTCAATTTTGAACCACAAATTCGTGATTAGTGAATAAGGACATATTTAAAATTTTGAAAGTAAAAGAATTCCGTTAAATTGTATAACATATTTCAAATATTTGTAAACATGGTTATGAAATAATTTAATACTTTTTTTTATCATTTGAAATAGTAGTAAAAGAAACCAAAAAAACAAGTGAAAAAGTAATAAATGAACCCGATTTCAAACTCACACCATGATACTTTATATCATTACGCCATACATCAATTGTAATAATCTCGCCCGACCAATTTCATGAGCACTTATGATATATATTTAATCTAAGTATATGAAATTCATGTATATGCAAGTTAATCTACTAACTAGGTACTTAAATGCCCTTCCTCTGAAATCAATATGAATGTAGAGTATTATACCTGTTCTCTTCAATCGACCATCATCATCGAAGCATTTGGAATAGTTAGCCTGGATATTGATCACTTCGGTCTCCTTTGGGGTATTATTAGGTTGCACGTCTACTTGTAAGTAGTGCCTAATATCATGCCTCTCTTCTATCTGTGGTAGACAATTAATTCAACATATCAATTAATCAACGTTAATATATTTTAAAAATATAAAAATAGTAGAATGGCATGAATGATACAAGAATTAATATTGATTAGTTTGGTCTTACAATTCCTTGGTGGATTCTACTAGGAAGAGTTCTACTTCTTGGCAACATGGTCTTCAAATGTAGCAGAGTACGTGTGAAGTGAGGGAGTGAGGGAGAAACCAAGAAAAAGAATGTGAAAGTGATGAGGGATATGATGAAAATGAATGGGAATTTATAGGAAATTAATAAAGACTCTTGCTCTTTGTGTGCAAATATCACAATCCACGCAGATCACGTTTCCAGTGATAGTTAAAACTGTATCCTTTTCTAAGAGTTTAATTAATCTTAAACGAGTATTAGGCAACAATTCAATTAATGATTCTTTGGACCTTAATTGGGAACATGTTGCATCAAAAAAGGCACGCTGCCACAATCGCCAGCCGAGTGCATGCATAGATGGGGCCATGAGAATGTCCAAAGAGATATGAAGAGAAAAAAGTGTTTGATGTATAGCTTTCTTATTCTTGTTGCTTTCCAACATGAAATTTTTTAATCATTAAGGAACATTTACCTGTAAGATAGTAATCATCAATTGGTAGTTAGATTTGTAATAATTTTGTTCACCCTAACACTACTAACCAGTGGCTTTATTATATATGATAATTAATTAGTAGGTCCAACCCATGTTTATGATCATGATTACTTTTAACTTTTGATGTCACAAAGATGACGCATTCAATTCATACAGTCCCAGTTCCTTCTATTATCCTTGTAACACGATTAGGAGATCACCAAACTCTATCAAAGCCACTTTCAACAGGTGAGCACTAATTAGCAGAACGTGTCATGGTTACAATGATTACCTCCATCATGAACAGAACATTCGGTGTTCACACTTAAGAACTGTGTTAGTTTGGTTTTTTTCTGTCTGTTCAAAAACCAACATAATTAGCATCCTTTTAGTATGTAGTTAAGGATTTAATACAATGACTATTGAGACTATAAATTAGTTTTTGATTTTACGTTTCGAATAAAAAGAAAAAGTTATATAAGACAGCACTATGCTCTTGTTTCAGAGTGTGCAAGTTCCCCATCCCCTCAAAGAAGAGCATTTTCAAACCACCTTCATGTCATGTTTCCCTTCCACTAGCTAGCTATAAGAAATGGACTAGACTAGATAACTGTGGATAATTCAGCACTTCAATATACCATTAGGAGTATAAGTAAACTAAAGTACATTTAACTATTCGATTTCAGTTCGGTAAATGCTTGATCAACTTCATAATTTTTTTAAATTAAATTAACAAACTCGAACCTAAACTTGAGCTTAATTATGAGTTAATCCCATGCTCTATAAACTTGATATTAAGGGTCTCACAAACAACTCGCTTATCAATTATTATTGTGTATTCACGTGGATATATAGTATTTTAAAGGAAACCATTCTAACAATAATTTGATTATGAGGATTTTACTAGTTTTTTATTTTATTTTGCTTATATATTTATTTTGAGAACATGTAGAATTTAATTAACCACATTGAAATTGTCTTTATAGTAGTTAAAAAGAAGTGAATTTATCTACGTATTAGCAATAGATTTTGAAAATACGACAAACTTAAATTATGCACTTCATATGAAACTCTGAGTTATGAAAATTTTCATAAAAGTAAATAATGAACATTCTAGCCCACGTTTCAAGTTCGGCTTGGCTTGGTTTAAATAAGTATAAGTAAAACTTTAACAATCCATTTCTTCATAAGTCAACTTTATAAAATGTTTACTTACTCTACTATATATCACATATCATATTTTAAATAATATTGATCTAAAGTTTAAGGTACGTTTATTTTTATTTCTTAAACTCTTGACAATCGCTCTAACATATAATTTCGACATATACTAATTTAGGCATTGGAGAAACCTTAAGGGACATACCCACTTTTGATTTCTTGGGCTCTTGTACAGGTACTCAGGCACATTGGATTAGAAATTTCATATACAAGATCATCAAAAGATCTTTTTCTACATTCTTACATGTCTCATATAGGTGACACCACCATAAACCTTAAAACTTCTTATCTTTATCTCTTAAGTTAGAATGCACACACTCGTCCACCAAATCTAAAATTAGATACGATTAAATATAAATGAAACCAACCTAATTCTTCTAAAAAGTAATTGAAGTCTTATAAAAATAGAATATTCAAACAATATTCTTACGACCAACGTGAGACATGTTAATGCTAAGGCTAGCAAAGCCCCTCATGTATTTCTCAACTTGAGTTGAGACGAATTAATCCCTTACAATGAGTAATGTCTTGAACATTAATTTATCTATTCTAAAATATAGGACTATGTTTGTTTTGTTTGAGATATCTGATGGGTCCAGTAAGATGATTGTTAACCTTGAATTATGAAAAGTTGGTAAAGATAAACACGGATGCAGATTTGTGAGATTATGCCAAGAAATAGCACCTTCAATGGGTCTTGTCATTGGTACAATCTAGTTGACCAAGAGTCCAACTACTTGAGTATGCTCCTGATTAACCCCAAAATGTGTTTGTGGGCTTACCACTCACCCAATCCATTATCCCAAAAACATCTACCACACTTATTTCTTAAGACCATTTTGAGTCATTTTCCTTTATATTCTTTCCCTTTTCAACCTACTTCTTTCATTCCTAACTTTTCTCATCCTATTTTATCTTTTCATCCAAACGGGGCATGAGGTTTGATGAATCATGATACTAATGCTTAATTTAGTTCAATCATATTATGTCTCTTGCACAAAGAAAATCAAAAGCTTTAATTAAGCAACTAAGCAAGTGGAGGAGGTGACATAATGGAAAGTCCACAACTAAATTTTCAAACTCTTCCATGTGCAATTAGATCTCAAATGATAAAAGTTTCAAACTTATCTCAAAACTGAAATTCCAAATTTTGAACTATTACAATTATCAAATTCAACAAACATGATTTCACTCTACCCACATCAGTTATGCAGTCAAAATAAAATCCTTATCAGAAATTGGTCGAAATTGAAATGCAATGCCGCTAGTAACGAACCCAGAAACTAATTCGTCTGTTTTTGTCCCATTAAGACTAGCAGCCAATTTGGACTAAAAAATGCAAAGTGCAAACTTTGCTTCCTTTTTTTTCTTTGTAGGTAGAGTGCCACACGTGAGCTGCATAAAAAGAGAACATATAGAACTCCATCAAAGATGGAATTTGAAAATTGGAAATAACATGACCCATGTGAATTACTTCCTTAAGTTTACACCTCAACCCACAGAGGTTTACCATGGATCTTATCTGAAGTATATTGAATTAGCATATGGTTTAATCAACAATAATGCATAATGATCAAAAAAACAATTATGGATAGGAAAAATATATTATTTGATGTCTTTTGGGTATATACACATATCTTACAATAGGAATTAGAAAAAAAACAGTTAATAAGTTTTTGGAATGTTTTATTTTGTAATTGTTAATAGTTAAAATGTTTTATTTCATATAAAGGTTTATATTATTAATTTAATAATTTAAAAATATTTTTGCATGTAATAAAAAATTATACTTTTAAAATTATTCCTTATTTTTAAATTGTCATTTTTATTTCTTCTTTCTAATTCTCATAAAATTTTAATAGTTTTAAAATGACAAATTTTTCTTAAAATTGATTATTTGAATGAATGAAATTGTGTAAAAGATTTACTAAATATAAACATAATTCTACCAAACAAAATAACTTACTTCTTTGATTAATGATATGTTGTAGTAGATAAAAAAGATATTTTTGAATTATATAGCAAAGTAAAACAATATTACAATAGTCAACTTATAATGTTGTTGTTCTAGATGTCTCTAAATATGAGATATTTCCTTGAAACATCAACTATAGTAATAACGTCCCGCCTAAACTCCTAGAATTTACTCTAGAGTCTATTAAAATTAGAGAATTTTTTTCACAATTAGAATGCCCATGACAAATAAACCCTAAGAACCTACACGGTACGTGACCTACAACACCTCAAGAACCTCGTTTTGCTCCCTGATAATCGAAGAATCCCTGTAATTGATTGTCAATGAGCAACCTGTGTAGGAAGTCACATTTTTCTCTCTGATAATCAAGTACCCGTAGACAGAACTGCAAAATTATGCATATTTTAGCCTTCAAGTCAACGTTCGACACCTTTAACTTGCCTGTTTGATCTTCGAATGCTACAAAACTTTATGGGCACTATCTATGACTCATTTCAAACCTGCTGCCGCAGTCCTGCTAAAAAATTCTTCCATACCGTGAAGTTATATGGAAAAATACATTTTAGTCACTTTCTTTCAATTCCAATATCAAAACCCTATCAAATCTCATTCAATTGACAATCTCTATTCACACACAAATTTCAAATATGCTAGGGATTATCAGCGTCTTTCAAGGACTTCAGATCCTACTAAAACTTAAAATTACTTGTTCAGTTAGCTTAATTAGTCATTTCTCTTTAAACACACACACACACACACACACACACACACACACACACACACACACACACACACACACACACACACACACACACACACACACATATATATATATATATATATATATATATATATATATCAATTACTCTAATTCACAAGTGTTTATAATTCAATACAATAACAACATCACCATCAATCTTATCCTGCCTATGGAAGTACAATTTCATCACACTAATATCATTGCCACATAGGGTACGTACACTCTGATTGCATCCACTTCATCTTATCCTAACTACCATAAAACTCACATGCCATTATATCAATCTTATCATATACTTGGCTCACTATCATTCATGATAGATTATACACACACTATTGGTGTATGCATTACGAACTATTAATGTATCAATTTTAACTCAATAAAATAAGTATTTTTCAATTTTAAGATTGTTTCAAAACTATTTATCCCTAGAATAATAGGTCATATGAAAATTGTTCCTAAAATGTCCCTAATCAAGTATTTACATAGGGACATGTAAATACATTAAGACTAGTGTGTGAATGTATTGATGATTTGATCTCACAAATCATGGATATAGATGATATCAAATCTTCATAGGGTACACATTAAGAGTAATGTTATACTGGACAGACCCACCATGAGAATGTTGCATGGATCGTTACATGAGTATCATAAACGGTTCTCAATATGATAATGGTATATAGTCCTTCGACCTGAAGTCACTACGATTACTACATAAGGAGTTTGTTGTTTTAATACAATCAAACGTTTTATGTAATAAGATGACATAAAGATTGTGATTAGGCAATGAACAAATTATGCAGAGAGATGTGAGTGATGTAGATGAGATTTGTCTCCTATGTGACATAAGTGATATCTCTAGGTCACTTAATGGAGTGAGACTAACGAAATGCATGACCATGCTAGGAAGAATAGATATTAGATATTTATTCTATAAAGTCTACTTTGGTATCAAGTAAAATGAATTGGGTCATACAAGAATAATGACGATCATGCCTTGAGTCCAATTAGATATTGTGACAAAAGAAATAAATATATAAAATAATTTTCACTTATAGGTTATGTCAATGATAAATAATATTCAGACATAATGATATATTGCTAGATGCCGCTCTTATTTTATATTATTAATAAAATAGTTTATGATTAATATAACCAGATATTTTATCTATATGGTCACACACATAGAGTAAGCCCACTAGATGATAGTTTTATTTTAGTTGGACTAAAAATAAATCTATTGGGCCTAACTCATTTAGAATGAGTCAGGAGCCCAATGTTTAATGAGAGCTCATCAGGTTAATACCTAAGCCTATATATAGACCATGAGATGCCCATAGGCTGCTGCTCAGAAATAAGGATTACTCTCTGAACTTCCGTACTAACATACGAAAATTCAGATTCTGGTGGGAATGCTCGTGTGGATTCCTAAGGACGATTCTACAAATGCTTTGATTGAGGAACTCGTTTCGTGTTTACAAGAGGTAAACTCTAAAACAATAAATTTTAATTTTGTACTTGAAACATTCGTTTTTGCAATTCTTTTTTGGGAATCCTTTGTGTTTCTGCTGCCTGACCCTGAGGGATTCCTTAATACACACATAACAACATATGTCCATGTTCATACAATTCAACAATACATTGGCTTAGTGTCATCTAAAGCAATATATACACATATAAGGCTAACACATGTCTATCAATTACCATTTACTATTACCAACACCACATAAAGTATCAAACCATAGATACTTAAACAATATACTCATAAATTAACTTTTGATACTTTGAAAACCTCAAACTAGTTATAGACATTTCAAAAAGTTAATTATTTTAGTTATTTTGTATATTATTTTTTTTGTCATATTAAAAGGGCACAGGGCCCAAATTAAATTAGAACAGATAAACATGAAAGAAGATACAAGCCCAACCCAGGCGAGAACATCATGAGTTCCACAAAAAGAAATCCCAAATTGCCGGTGGAACAGAATGATCCATTTGGAGACGGCAATGCAATCAAATCTTCATCTCTTTATCTTGTTAGCCTATAAAAAAGTGACCCAAAGGAAAATACAAAGGCTCCATTGGCCCAATTGTGAAATACCCAAAGAATGTGGCAAGCCACGTACCATTCACATCTAATTGCTAAGCCAATATTAAATTTGTCAAACTCAAACTTATACTTTTTAATTTATCTTGCTTCTGAAGCTGCGGCGAGCTTGAAGGAATTGAGATACCAAGACTTTTTAAAGTCAGTTTCCAGTGTGTAACATTTTGAAGTTGAGAAAACAGATCCAATAATTATCAAATTTTAAGATAGAGTATATAGTTGGTATATCTCGAAATTTTTAGTTTTCTTGTAGGATCAAGGGCCCCAACACCATGTGATGCCCTAAAAATTCAATTCACCAAACAACTAATTTCGGCCACAACCTCTTGGAAGATTGCTTTGATTTGGAAATCTTTGGAATTTTCTCCCTCCATGTTTCGTACCATACAACCTCTCCGGAAAATTCATCCTTGTTGCCTCTTTATTATGCAAATTAAAATACCATCATATTTCATGGATATAGATATGAAATGTGTTGAAACACGTTTTAAAAAATGTTTATGGAAGTGAAAAGCGTTTACTTCTATGATGATCATACATGTGAAGTTGATCTATCGTGAAATTGAAGTTTTTTCCTTGTTAATTAAATATTGTTTAACTTTATCCTGGTTGGTCCCTTCTTCAACAAAAAAAGAGTTTGGTAAAGCCTATGAATCGAAAAAACTAAGCTAGATATAGATGTCATCATGTTATAATAAGGAATTTCAAAAGTGAAAGATATTTTTTATATACATCATGAGTACGGGTAAGAGGCAAGATTTGTAGTGCGAAAATTGCGAAATCATCATCACACAAATCACCTTTCCATATGAGTATTTGAAAGATGATAAATGTTATTTATTAGCTATTTGTTAAAAATCTTAATAGGAGATATTTGTGTTGTATTTAGTTCGTAAGTTTTTTAAGAAAAATAAAAAATTATTTTTAAAAAAGTTGAAAAAATAAAAAAGGTGTTTGTTTACAAAATATTGAAAGAAAACTTATAGAAAACTGAAAATCAGGTTTTTTATTTTTTTAAGAAAAACAAAGAAGTTTTTAAAAAAGTTTTATAAAAAAATTGAAAAGTGGATAAATTTTTCAAGAAATTTTTTTATCTATTTCAAGAAATGAAAATTTTGAAAAACAAATAGAAAACTTTTCCCATAAAACTAGAATAATTTTCTGTAACTAAACGCAGCCTTGAATTCACGATTTTTTTCTCTATATTGTATTCTCCATCACCTTTTGATTTTAGTTGTCTTGTATCTCTTGAAAAATAAATTTGGACGCCCTAACATTATAACTTACTCTTTACCCCACCCAAAATTTTAGTAAAATCATGATGCAAATAAAATAATTTACAAGTCAAAACCAAGTCAATCTAATTTGCTAACAAAACATATAATTTTTAGGTTTAATTAAGGGTCCTTAAATTTTTAATTTGTTATGAATTAGTTTTCATTGTTAGTGAATGTATGTTAACTATTGATGTGGCGTTAAGATGTTTATGTACGATATCATGTAAGTACCTTATTTTTTGTCTCTTTTCTCTTTTCCATTTTTTTTCCTTTTTGCCTTTATACCTCACATACCTTCACCACAACCTATCCCCTCCATTATAACCTAGTCCACTTATCCTCATCCCTTTTAGTGTAACCCACCCTCACCTTATCTCCTTCTATGTAACCTACCCCCACCACCACACCACACCTATTGTAACCTACCCCTAGCCCATCCACTATAACCCACCCATAATAAGAAAAAGGAAATCAACACCAACCTTAAAATTGAAACCGAACAAGATCTAAACTTGATCAAAACAAACAAAATTCAATAACAACATAATCAAAATCAAACGAATCCCAAACCTAATTAGAAAATAATTGAAAACGAAATCGAATGAGATCCAAACCTAATAAGAAAACAATTGAAAATGAAATTGAACAGAAGTGTGTGCACAGAGTATGTTATACGAGGGATATACATAGAGGACATTGGGGGATGCAAGCATTCTTATAGTGTTGACACATTTGTGAAAAAGATGATTTGTTATGGTGAAGGTGTTGGTGTTTAATTTAGGATGATGGTGATTAAATGAATGATTACGGGAGTAAGAGTCGTGGTGGTGGTGCATTTGAGATCTTTAATGGCTAAAGGAAGAAATGGATTATCGTAATGAGACAAAGAGACAAAGATGAAGAAGGGAGAGAATGAAAGAAATAGGATCATGAGAGGAAAAAGAAAGGGATGAGAGTTGTTGACATGATTGTCAAACTTGACATGTGGTTGGTCTTGTGTCATGTGAACATTTTAGTATAGCTCTCCGTTAGCCACATCAATACTTATTAATCCACCATCAATGTAGATATTAATTCTTGACATTTTGAAAAGATAAAAAAAAGAATTAACAAAAGAATTTATATGGACTAATTCAATATAAAAACTTTATACACTAAAAAAATACAAATTAGTGGCATTTTTAATGATGGTTATGTAACATAGGAACACATAAAAGGAAGAAATTTAAAACTTTTAAAATTCAAGAACTCTTCAAACAACTTAAGGTAGAGTGTCCGAATTTTTGTGGTTAGTTTAAAAATAGTTTGACTAGGTCATGACATGTTTAAAGAGAAGCAATGTCAAAAGATGATGTACAAGTGGGTTTATTGGTCACCCTTCACCAAAATATTACGCCTATTCCTTATTTTATTGAATATCATTTATTGTTTTCAACAAAAAAAAAATACATAGTCAATCAAGTGCTTCCTAGTATATTTTTACACTTAGATTTGTTCTTTTTTACTTAAGCTTCTTCAGACTCTTAATAAACTCTAAAAGTAACATTAGTTGTTTGAGCTAATAACAAAACTAAGTTTTAAAATATGATCAAATATTAAACTCTCAATAATTTTTTTTTTAAACAAAGACTTGGAGATTGAATCAATTGGTGCACTTAAAGATTTAAAGAGACAAGAGATATGAGCTACATGTAGACTTCATGTCCTTGTTATGTTTTTGATAAAAATTGCCAAATGTTAGCCATCTTTACCAGTAGTACATTGTCTATGTGCCCAAATACTATTTATTTTATCCTTATATTTACCATAAGTTTTCCATTTATGTGATGACACGTGAGTGTTATTTCCAATAAGTTTGTTTATTAAACAGTAAGTATTCTGTACAACATTTAAAATAAAAGTTGTCATTTCAATATATTTAATTAGAGAACTTAAATGAAAAAATAGAGAGGACTTTGACTTTGTTTCATAGTTCATGATCTCCTCTGTTGGCGAATTTCTAGTTACTATATATCTATAATCTGTAATTAAAATTACATCTAATAAATAAGCATGAATCAGCCAATAATAGTTCAAACTTGAACTCCACAAATTGTTTGTCAAGTGGTAATCAACTTGACGAGTGTGCTGCGCATTTTACGCGTGTGTCAATGGACCACTTGCTGTCACTAAAATAGGTTATGTGCGTAGGGTTAAATGACAATCTTAGCAAGACATGTTGGGCAGGTAAGTGGAAAAGTAGAGAACAAAAAGAGATACCAAAAATAAAAAATAATAATAATAACCTACACAAACAAAAAGAGATATCAAACTACTTATCATTTAAAATAACATTTATTAGTCTGTTATAAGAAATTTCAACGATATCAAAACCTAAACACATGTTACTCCGTTATATATATATATATATATATATATATATATATATATATATATATATATATATATATATATATATATATATATATTATAAAAAGATTTTATTGGGATGGATAAGTAATTCGATTTATTCACATCCAGATTATATAATGAGACCTTGTTTTTGCCAACTAATTATTTGATCATAGACATTGACCGGTAAAAAAAGATATTCATCTTGCTCGCTTCGCTTGTTGGGCTTAAAGCGGAACTGACCTTCTTACTAAGAGAATCGTCATCGAATGAAACTCAGAAAGAGTGACGTTAAAAAGGATTGAGGAGCCTCTCAAAGTCTCAGATTTTACAGATGGTTAGACGTTTCTTTACTTGTTTAGAAACTTATTTAGTAAAATAAAATTGATTTGAACCATCTTTATGAAAATTAAAAGCTTCATTTAATTGAAAGAAGAGATAGAAAGGATGGAGTTTAGGGTGATAATTGAAAGTTAAAAGTTGATAGAAAATAAAGAAAAAGAGGTGTTATGGGGGTGAGGTTGAGTTAGTGAAAGGGATGGATGGTTGACTGATACATGGGATACATGGGAGACTCATATCATAGCAATCATAATCACCTAAATCCAAGCAACCACTACCTAACAACATGGGCATCCATGCTAATGATCCACACACACACTATCATATCCTATTATTATATTAATATTTTCCCTCTTCTTCATGTGCTTATCTCAATTGCCTCATTATTTAATCATAGACATCTCACCAAACTTTGTGAACTTTTCCTACCAGCTACATTTTTGCTATCTTGCGCATGCAGTGTCATTGTCACGGTTTGGTACGCCCAGGCCCGAATGCATTAAAAGAGCTGCTCCACACCAACACCTAACCAACAATGACCTACACTAATAATAATAATATTCTAATTTAACAATATTATCACTATTTATGCAATGCAAAGCAATAAAAACCAAGAAATCAAAGACCTTTTCAACTTCTCTTCAAATGTATATATACGTGTCCACCAGAAGAACGAGAAAACATGTACTTCATTCTCTTTTAAATTATTCTTGTTTTTAGACTTTTCATGCTTTATATTGTTAATTAATTATTTTTCAAATTTTAACGTTTGGTTAACCCTTTTTATTATTATTTTTTCAATTATACTCCCCCTAGATGATCATGCATCTCTCATCATTTCTAACGGTTTAGAATGGATCTTTTTAATCACTAAATAGTCTAATAAAAAAGAAAAAGACTTGAATTTTATGATTATAGATCATCATTAAATTGTGAAAACACCCATTTAAATGATTTGTGATTAAATTATGGTTGAACTAGTAACAATAAAAAATTTATTTAGATGAGTTAGTTAATTGGTTTACAATTCCACTAGTTAGATCAACCAGTCTGATTTAATTTTAATAACAATTATGATAAGTATTAGACAAGCCTTAGAAAATTTATATAGTTTTAATGTGTCAAAATAAGCTACCCAACCTTCATCAAATTGACCAAACGTGGGTAATAAATTTTATTAATTGGATCTAAAAAGTAATGATTAAGGCATATCAAATCTCATAAAAACATTTTTTTTTTGTGATTTTTAGGGGTTTAGTTCACATCGAGCTTTATCGAGTATGCTAAAAAAAATCCATAAATAATTCAAGCTTGCAAATTCTATAACCAAACTCACATTTTATTCTAGAGAGGATTTACACTCCTTATATTATAGTTTAAACTTATCACTTATATCTTATAATAAAAACATATTTCTCTTGTCTTAATTATTATTCATTAGTTGAATTATTTAAATATAGACCAGTGAAAAGAGTCCTACATTAATCTTCAACAAAATATATTTTTTAGGAAGTGAGAAGACTAATTGAGTTGGAAAATGACTTCTCTAGTTATAGACTTATAGGATGATACATTGGTAAGAGGAATCTATAAAATTTCTGGAGAAAATATTAAAAGAACAAACTTCTAGAATCATTCTAGAGCATTTCTTGCATTTAATTAATATAAATCATGCAGGGAAAGGTTGATATGTTCCTTTCAGAGTCTGACAAGTGGCCTTGAGTGGCACTAGCAATTTGTTCATTGCACATAAAAAACTTGGAGTGTTCATATGTTCAAGGGAGAGGAACTGAGGTAAAACCCCTTTCCAGTATTTATTGACTATATTGAGGATAGACATACAAATCCAAATTTTGCACAACTGCATGACCCAAGACATAGTGGAGAAAATTGGGTACCAGCCAAAAGCCAGAAGCTGAACTACTGATCCAATCTTGTGGGGGCACTAGCTCTCCCTCTGCTGGTCCCTAGTAATGGCACATGTCTTTGAATCTAGAGAAGATATACTCTTGTTTTTCTCATAATCATGAGTCTTTTATATGCCAAAAGAATATTCAACCCTTTTAATTTTTCCTACTTTTAAAATTTACTTTTGTTTACTGATAAATTATTGATTTAAGTTTCTGCATAAAGTGTTGGTTCAAATAGTATGGATAAAAACTTCATATTACTTTTGAAAGAAATATATATGATTTAAAAAAATTACTTTTGCTTATCTTATTCAAATCCAATTATTAACTTGATCATGGTTATTTTAAACAAAACACTTCAGCTTTCTATTATTATACGTGCAAACAGATAAAGATTCAAAGATCAAATTAGTGAGTCATGGACCAAAGTCACTCCAATTAGTAGTCAAATATACAAAAATAGGAAAGATGACCGCTAATTGTCGTTTAGTAATAATTATTGCTCATAAAGCATGATGGTAAAAGAAAGAATTGATGTAATTCATATTTAATCCACCAGCTTGAATCAGCACTTTATCCTAAAAAAAACTCAAAAAATAGACCATAGAACTGGTACTTTTAAACCACTACGGATTTCGTGAGCCCATATCATTGTTATAAAATGAGTATCACCTAAACAAAAAATTATAATTTCTGATACCCTTTAATTAATCTTTTCTTCTAACCGATTACATCACTGAATCGATGGACTTTTCTACACGTGTTTCATCATTCGTACTAATGGTTACCCTTCAAATTGATCAACTAATTAACTTTGGCACATTTATTAAAACCAATATTTTTTATTTCAATTTGTTTTTATCTTAAAGTTATTTTCAAATTTCGGTTGTTATCACTGCGTTTCTAAAACATTAACATAAGTTCTGATCTTCTTAAAATAATCTAGCTTGCTTTTTTTCTCATAGCTTACTCTATTAACAATGAATGTGAAAGTAAATGATCACGAATGAGCATGTATTCATGTTCAGTGAATTTGTGTCAAGTGAACAATATTAACCTTAACATAATAAATTTTCAAAACCACTCAGGGGTTAGAAACATCTTTAATTTTCTTGCTGAAACTAATCCTTCATTTGAAGAGTTAGAAAAATATGAGAAAAATATATGAAAAATAGCTATATTAATTATATTTGGTATAGAAATGGTACTCATTCAAATTGCAAGATGCAAGATAGATAGATTTCTAGTATCAAAAGATTGGTTGAAAAATAGAATATGAGTTGTTAAGAAGTGATGCAAAGACGCCTATTACAACATTATTTATGGATTATGATCGGCGCACAAGTTAGAATTTTTAACTATTACTTAACTTGATATGTCTAATTCGCACCTATCAATCACAAACCTTGAACATTTAAATTATCATATTCTAAGAAAATTTTGACAGAATTTCTTTTATAATTTCAACATCTAAAAAAATAATATCATTTATATCAATGTTTATATAATTCAATATATATTCAACTATGTCATTTAGTTAGATCCCAAAATATACATAAACTTACAAAATCACAATATATATACACATATTCCTAAAATTGTAACATAGTTTAACAGAATACATTTTACAAAATAAAGGTCTTCGAAACAATGGAGGCATACCAACTAAAACTCTAATAGGAAGGACTACAATTCCCAATAGCCTGTAATTCAGTTGACTGATCTGAAAAAATGTTAAATACAAAAAGGTGAGTCACACAAACTAAAAGAGAGCATAAGAACTAACGAATAAGAAAAGAAACAAGATTGTATTAAAAATTAATTAATTAATATATTTTTATTGATTATATCAAAACTCATTTCATCAACTGAATAAAAAATCCTTAGATTTATACTTAGAACATAAAAGTATATCTCTCATTAAGGAAAATAAATTTAGGAACCATTATCTTGAAGATTTTTACTTATGGATATACCTCAAGAGCTCTAATTTGTATTTTTCAAATACTAGAGCACTCATTTTACTCTTTAGGGGAAATCCCTAAACTCTAAAACATAAATTTTGGCTGTGAAAATACATAATAAAATTAATAAGATTGATCTTTTCTTAGATCGAAAATGAATATTGTAAGATAAAGGTTTAATGCACTTATGGGAGAAAAGAAAGTGAAGGGAGAGAGCAACCTGGTGGGGGAAACAGAGACCTAAGCAGAAATAGAGATAAGCAAAATTAAGTTGAAAGATATATAACTTATGAGGGAAGGTTGATATGGTTAAATTTGCTGATATTTAAAAAAGACTCAGTAAAATGTGAAGTGTTATAAAGATTAAATGGAAGAAGTGAAGAAATGAGTGACAAGAAAGAGGGACCCCCCATGGAATGGGCATAAGATGTACACATGTGTGGTGGCATTTATCAGGTTGGTTAAGGTACTATCAACATTATGTGATCCATATTTATAAGCACACACACATGTGTATCCCCAAAAGAGTGTTGGATACAAGTACTTGCAATCCACCAAACAATGGCTTATGTGAGGCATCCCTGTCTATTATTAAGGAACTACCAAGGATCTAGATATAAATCCAAAAGGTCATGCATGTGATGTGGGTGGAGGTTGAACCCATTTAACAATATCTAGGATGTAGAAAGTAGAGAAGAAACAATAAGTACCCTATTCACGAAATTAAATTAAATTTGCAAACTACCCCAATGCCACGTTTGGCTGCGGTACCTATTTCAATTACTAAACAAATAAAAACTTCATCAGAGGTGTAAAATAATAAAGAATTAATAAAAAATATCTTGTGGAAGCTTCTAATGTCTCTACCTAACACTTTTGAAAAAGCAAAAGGAGAAAAAAGAATGGTTGATGGTTGAAAAGCGACCCTCCCCATTATCTGTGGGAAGGGCTTAGTTTTGGGATCTGCTTGAAAATTAGTTACCACCTTTCTGCCACTTGTTATCTCATTCATATATATCCATCTCTTTTATTCACATTATTTCAAAAGAATTAAATATTCTCATTTCTCTTCCTTGATGATACTACTTTATTCTTCTCCCCTTGTAATGTTAAATAAATAAATAAATAAAAATTCTCACGTCCTTCTCTATAAGTCAATTGTCGCATTAAATATACACCTATAATGACTATTTTTTATATATAAAAACTTATCCAGTTTTTATATGAAAAATTTTGATTTTGCTAACAAACTTTTTGGGGTATATATATCACAATCTTTAATAATGTCATTAGGTTGGGGGAAAACATCCCCAATAATCCAAAGCACCCAGAAGTGGCCAATCCAATCGAATTGCTTTGGGACCCCATGACATGACCCTGAGTTAATGCGGCAGATAAAATTTGAATGGTTGGTAGGATCAATTCACTGCCCATTTTTATTTTAGTTGCTCCCACCTTTTAATGTGATTTATGCCATTTACCTATTTTCAAAACTTCCTCATATACGCAATAATGTACCCAGTGTTTACCAAGATTACTCCCTCCATTTAAAACCACAAAACACTAGTCAAGTATTCCACGCAACAACCATTACACCGTATACCCAATTAGCTAAAGATGCACAAAACATTCTCTAAATAACCAACCATCAATATACACTCACCAAAACAAGTACCTACATCCCTTAATCTGCCATCCATCCATCCCTACCTTATATTAATTTCTCTAACTTATTGAATGATTTTTGTACTGTATTTTTTAAAACGTAAAGTTGGTACTATATTCCCAAAAGTCAATTGATAATGGTTAGAGTGATCCAACAAATATTTAAACTGTACGAAATATTATAAGGATACAAGACCTTCGACATGCCACCTCTAACGAAGCTTGTTAGACCAGTCAAAAAGTAGCTATTGTCCCGTAACAAAAGGACAACTATTGGCCCATGACAACCGAAAAAAGTTAAGTTTTACCTTGTATGGCAGACTTTGTTGAAAAATACATGTTGAAAGTCTCACATCGTTTTATAATATTTCATATATACACAACAATCATTTGTATGAGTTTGGTGGTAAAAATTGTAGGGTTTGAAGGTGTATGACCAAATTTAGAAGAACATAGTGGTGTAGTGGATCCGTGTAAGTAAAATATTAAAGTATGGCAAAACTTAGGTACGTTCACATGTATACATACCGAAGTTATGAAGTTGGTTGGAGCATGGCCTAAATAATTAAATGTTAATGAGGTTGGTAGAATATGATGCATGTGGTACTATGGATACTGATTGTTCATTCACGCGTTTAGTATATCGTATTCATGTGTATGAGTATTTACCTACTTGATAAGTATTGAGGAGGAAGATAGATACTATAATTTATACAAGATTTTCTTCACATTTACGAAGCCACATGTTTCCCAAAAAGACATGTGATAAAGTTAAAGCGAAAGTATGAACTATAAAAAATAAAATGAGATTAATTAGTTAATATTTAAGGGATAAAAATTGTATGGGTGTGTGGAGCATTATTTTAAAATTGATTGATTAGGAACCGCCATTCCTCATCCTCTCCTCTCCCAGCTTATCCATTCACTGTTTGCGTAATACATCTATCCATGTCTTTTTCTTTTTCTTTTTTCTTTTAATTTTCTACATAAAAGACAAGCCCAAAAGCCTCCAAAAAGTCCAAAAGAATCTAAATAGATTTCAATGAGGAAGAAAAAGGGAAATAAAGATCATCATCACTCACTTGCTTAGTGGTCTCAACATATGACGCATGAATGCATAAATAAAGAATAACAGAAATAACCAAGACCATTAATTAGAATTTTTAACCAACAAATTATATAGTGGCGGAGATCTTAGCGCAATTGTTTGCTGGATGCATGTGATGCTTAAGACCAGGATGTAAATTAATCAAAAAAGATTAGCGATGACTTGGAACGTGATGATGTTGATAAACTATTGAGTTTTATGCAGTATAATATAATTAAAAGAGCTGTCATTAGTCATTAGTCATTAGATAGAGCTATCAAATTCGCAAGACTATAAATAATACGAATCAAATTCATGGTATCTCGACATATATACTACCATCAATTGCCAATAGAAAACAAAATGAATCAATTCTAGCTTAATTCCAGATTCACAAAATTATCAGCAAATTTTGGGCAACTGTACCGGAACTATATATTATGCATCATGATCAACTAATTATTTATACAAATTAGATGAGGAGAAGAAGAAAAGAAATCAAGAGAGAAATTTCAAAATTAATGAGTTTTCATTCTCTCCGACACTAACACTTCTATTTTTTAAAACTTCTTTTTCCCCTTCATGTTTCGTTGCGTTTCATTTCATTTCCACACTTGTGCAATCCCAAACACCGGCTTTCAAGCCCAAGAAATCATAAGCAGGAGCCGAGGCCGAGGCGTTGTTGTTATTGCCAACACCAGTGTTGACAACACTTGCGTTGGCGACAACCACGTTTCCAATCCCACAACTACAATCCTTGCTGTTCTGCAAACCCAAACTGCAAACAAAGCAGAGACTTCTCTCCACGCCCTTGAATTCTTCAAGACCCTGTTGTTGTTGACGTGGAGGACTTATGCTCAACTCAAGGTTCAAGTCAGGGCAACGTTCTAAGATTGACCCTTTAACCACGGTTCCATTACCACCACTTGTGTCTTGTTGTTCTTGTTTAACAGATGAAGTAAAAGATATTGTGGTAGTAGTGGTAGTGTTTGTAGCAGCAACAACACCAGAAGTAGCAGTAGCAGAAGTTAAAGTTTCTTGATTTGTGGCTTCATTGAGAGGCCTATGAGTTGCAGGGTCAATTCCTCTGTTCAAGAGCTTTCTCCTTATGTGGGTGTTCCAGTAGTTCTTTATTTCATTGTCTGTTCTCCCAGGTAATCTTCCAGCTATGAGAGACCACCTTAAAAAAACCACAAATGTTGTTTCTTTGAGGGGAAAATAAGAAATGGGTAAAGAGAAAGGAAAGATTTTGATGATGGGTTTATGAGCTTACTTGTTACCAAGGAGACTATGGAGTTTGATGATGAGTTCATCTTCTTCTTCTGTAAAGTTGCCACGTTTGAGGTCTGGTCGGAGGTAGTTGATCCACCGCAGACGGCAGCTCTTGCCGCACCGGAGAAGACCGGCGGCTTTGGGGAGAGAGCGCCAGCATCCCTCACCATGAGCTCTTATGTAAGATATGAGTCTATCATCTTCTTCTTTAGTCCATGCTCCTTTGTTTGTGTGAGCTTTCTCACAACAAGGAGACCTTCCCATTACTACAGGAAAATATAGTTATATAACCTGCTCAAAGAGTTTAATTCAGTTCCCTTTTTTCTTCCTTTATGTGATTGATTCACTTTAGAACAAGGAAAGAATTGGAAGTTGGAATAGGTATTGGAGATTCTTGTGTTGCAGCAAGCAACGGTTCAAGAAGGAGTTGGGGGTGTGATTTTATAGGCTTTTGACTCCAAGGGAGAGGGGACAGAACAGAGAGAGAGAGAAAGAGGAAGACACTAATTGCTTCTAGATGTGAGTTGGTGAGAAAGGTTAAAGAGAGTGGCTGTTGGTTCTCTCTCTGATGATATATTTATACTATATTTGTATGAATGATATAACTAGTTAAAAGACATTAACTATAGGTAACCTTCAGGTTGGTGTAAAGTAGAATATATTAAAGTATGGGGGGTGAGGCAAGACAAGATGTGATCTCTTGCCTCTTTTTAGAAAAAGAGGAACATAATTTATATAGCTCATATAATTTATATAGCTCATACGCTTTACCCCTAATATAATACCTATGCTTGTCTGTTTAATCTTGTGCTAAATCAAAAAAAAATCACTACCCAATTCTTTCCTTCATCAATAATTGCTCAATAAAATGTCAAGCTGGTGTTATGTAAGGAGTAAGCCACCTATGTATTCAATCAATCATTCAGGATTAAAGAAATGGGTATTTCATTTGCAGTACATGTGACAAAGGAATCAAATTAAAGTTGAGATAGGCTTTTATTATTGAAAAATGCCTTGATTAGCAGCACCCAACAACCTGAGGATCCATCTTATTATTATATATATTGGAATGTTACCCCCTTTCATCCATATATTTTACTCACATCTAATCGAGTATGATTTTTATGAGAAATAAATTGGATTTCGAACCTAAGAGCTTAAATTAAATTAGAATAACCTCATATTAGTTCATCTAAGTGCTTGATGTAATTACCTCTCAGTTTTCTTCATTTATTTTTCTCTTAAAAAAATGTTGCATGCCCACCCCCACACACACACGATGGTGCAATGTTTATTTGACAAGTATTGTTTAGAAGAAAAAAAAATTCTAACAAAACTTCTAAAATGTTTATACCCTAAACAATTACTATCAAATCTTTAAATTCATTGATTTCTCTTGAGTCTTTATATAGTACATATAAAATATAAAAGATAAACGAAACAACCATATCTTAATTCTAGATAAGTGAATATTTAGATTACAATAAAAATTAATCATATTATATAATATCTAAATTTGTTAACTCTGTTATGAACCTGAGTCTTTATTAAGATGGGGTAGACTAAGACTAAACCAAGAATCATATTAGATCAAGTAATTATAATTAACCGAGAAATCATATTGAGTAAAATCCTACTTGAGCATTACACTTGAAGAATGACCCACTTTAGACCCCTCCAACGTGAGTGAACAAATATTATTCACAAGTTTAAATTTTAATTATCGGTGAACGTCACCACCTAATGTAACAAAAGTGACTATGCAGAAATTACAAATAGATAACCGACCAATATGATATGATGCCTAAAACGTAAGAGGTCCAAGTGGGTTTAATTTCCCTAAAAAATTAACAATTTCGGTAAGTTAGTTGCAATGGGGCAATTCTCTGAAAGAAATGTATAAGTAGTTGGGTATTCATGTGAGAGAGCATAGAGATGGTAAGGGTAGTTGTGGGGTTATTTATTTTATTGGTGCATTATGATGCATGAGAGAGAAAGAGAGAGCAAGTTTCTAGAAGTGTTGGAGGAGGGATGTTGAAATAAGAGAGAGGGAGAGGGAAATGCCAAATGAGTGGGAGTGTGGTTGTGGTTGTATTTGTAATATGGGCTTTGGTTTACCTTACCTTCCACTTTCCCCCCCAA
Source organism: Clitoria ternatea (assembly GCA_037962975.1). Lineage (NCBI taxonomy): Eukaryota > Viridiplantae > Streptophyta > Magnoliopsida > Fabales > Fabaceae > Clitoria > Clitoria ternatea. The sequence continues at coordinate 73,070,865 of CM075676.1, forward strand.
ACCTTGTGGTGCAAGTTTAGGAAAGGTAGGGTGGGATTGGGAGGGGCCTCAATCGTCTTTTTGTTGTCACATTCTACCCCTCAATTGCATATTATTGTAGTAGTTATCCACTACCTCACATATATCCACTCTTTCTCTTTCCCCATGAATGTCAAGTGGATGGTAAGTATATGAGTTAATATTCATGGGTACAAGTTGCTTTCAACGAGGAAAGAGCACCACGGTGGGAAAAAGATTCAGTCCACATGGTAATTATTTCCCAGTATTTCACCCACCTTTCCACAATTTTCTGACTCTACCTATGCAATTCTATACCAAATCTTCCAACACTTGTATGTTGAACTATGGTACACATGAGATTAAAAAAAAAACGTGATCTTTGGAGTGAGATTTTTTTATGTTATTGTTATAATTATAAAACGGTTATTTCAATTTTTTATTTTAAAAATTTGTATAAGGAATATCGAAAATATGTTTTTCTATTTTCACCTTTACAAACTTTTAGAAATGAAAAATAAGATATTGATTTTTTAAAATTAATATTTTAAAAAAAGAAATAAAAAGAAATAAATAAAATTTTTCAAATCAAACCGCCCCTAAAGAGGTTTATGTACACTTACAATATTTTTTAAAAACTATATTTTTTACGGTAAATATAATTAATGTTATTTTACTAATTTTTTAATCCTTAAAAGAATTAATTCTTCAAAATGGTCATTATTAGTAGTAGTAGTAGTTAACGGCACATAATGTTAACAATCATGTGAAGGTGGTATATAACGTCACATGTAGCACGCCATCAATATACGATGATACAAATGATTATTAAAATTTACAAGGACTAGGATTGAGAGATTTACAAAAATCATACTTAACGTCCATGACTTGTATTCTATGCTGGTATTCGTGTGTTAATGTGCAAGAGAAATGTATCTTTTGTGTTTTAAAAGAGAATGAACAACTCAACTAAGATCATAAGCATATAATTGCATTGATTACATGATATTTTTATTGGGTGAGGCAACAAGACTACCTAACTCTATTTCATAGAGTAGCCAAAAGATGCAATGTGCGTATAACAGTGAAGTTACCAATAATAATAAGTGATGGATGAAACACCTAACAGGCTAACAGCACGCATCAATAAATTGAGCATGGTCACCATCAGTTGGGTGGGTGCAAGAGAGCAGCCTATAGTGGCCTTCTTAGCTAACCCAAAAAAGTTTAGCCTATAATACAAGCACCAGCCACATGGGAAAATCTTAAAATTTGGAAAAGATGAGTCAATATTGATACTTGGCAGCAAGAGACATGATTGTTTCTGTATAGTATAGTGACAGCCAGCACAGCAACACGAGTATGTCATGTGCTTAGGTACTCTAACTTCTAAAAGCCCTTACCTACCTCTTTGGCCTGAACTTGAACCTTTTCTGCTATGTCTATAGTGGATAAGCTTTATAATGTCATTATTGAAGATTCAATAATAACCTCGCTCACAGTGAGAAAAAGCTATTGTAACATTATTGGCAGACACCATCTGCAGATTTCGATCTATCTAATCTCACTCTCACGTTGTTATATATTTTTGGTCTTCCTTTTCGTTCCTTTCACCGCTTTTCACTTGTTTCCTGTTTAAATAGGACAGATTGTCCTCCAGCCTGTGGATTTTGATGGGTGAGGTACATGAGAGGAAGACCATCAGAATCTTCACAAAGAAAGCAAAAGGACCAGTGGAGTGGAGTACTATAATTTGAATTCCTAACTACCATACCAAACACCTTATCTGGTGGTTGTCCAGCGGGATCCCTGTTCATCGAAAAACAAAAAGAAATAAAAATAGACTTGCTCATGTGTGCTAAACTTACACAGTTAACTACCACCTATGACACCTTTAGTATATACTTAATACATGCTTGAATGCGCTTATGTTTAGAATTTTGGTTTTCCTATGGCTTGGATTTACACGCGTATATATGTGCATTGTGTGCACCATTAGTAGTTTACCATTATTAATAATTGAATGTTCTTAAGATTTCCATGTTTACACTGCGATGATACTACATTCTAATTACAAACATCATAAAGGCATTAGGGGACCATTACACCTCCATGGGATAGTAACTTTTCCAGATTACATTCCAAGGTTTTTCATAATTCTGATTTCCTCGCACGTAACACTCCGAGCAACTTAGTCTCTGAGCAAGCCTACCCTTCGTTTCAGATCTACTATCAGAGAACAACACGTAAATGGGAATTTTGAAATTTGTATTTACATATTAAGATGTTTCTCTCTAATGGAGTATACGGTTGTACTTATAGTCTATTCATTAAATTAGGAATGACTGTAGCATTATTCTTATTGGTGCTAACAAAACAGAAACTGAAGCTGCAAAAATGAACCCAATTTATGGGTCGCACAAATATAAGATCCAACAGAGATGAACAAACCCAAGTCTACTTCCCTCTTTTGCGAACTTCATACAAGTAACTGAGGATCACCACCGCAGCAGTTACTACAACTCCCACAGCACCTTGCGCCAGTATGGTCGCATCCTTAATAGAAGTTACCTTTGAACTCGGCACAAAGCCTAGCTCTGAAAGTTTCTTATGCGATTCAGCATAGTCTCGGAAAAATGCATCCTCATCCTGTCAGTGAAAGTTTAAAAAAATGAGACAGCAGACAGATCCAAGTAATCCAATGATGCATTACCAGCAATCAGAATATTGCTGCAAATAGCTATGCTCTTAATTTTCTTTAATTGGTTTAGATCAAAACAGAAACATAGCCTGTCTGCATACAAGGTGCTGATAGGCACAATTAGTTTTAATGTGAAGAATGGCTTCATTAGTCTTAAGAAGGATAACAAGACCAAAGTATGTTAAATTTTTGCAGTGTAAGTAGTTTTATTTATTACTGACCAACCAGTGAAGAAAATAATGGGGAAAGAACCGATATCATATATTAAATAAGAACGTTAATTTGTTGGTTTTGCCACCCAGCTAACACAAGGGGAAATACCACTTTTGTGAAGTGTCAAGATAGCTCGGCTGGCATAATAAACTCCAAAGAACAATGCATATGGGGAAGAAGGATCCAACTAATCAAATGCTACTTAAAACAATAAGTTCAGGTCAAAGAATCATTATAGTTAATGCAACACGCTTCATAGGTTTATAGTAAATATCGAAAAATGAAGTTGAAAAACAGTATTTGGCCAACAAATAAATTTCAATAGGGTTTATGTAATGGTTATTTAAATTAAACAATCCCAATTACCTTTGCATATAGCTCAACATAGCGGTGAAATTCAGGATCATCCAATAAGGCCTTGTCTGTTGGAAGTTTAAGAAGCCCATCATAATCTCCTCTTAAAAGTTCCCTGAAGTTAACAACAATATTTAGCCGTACATAAAATCCAAACTCTCCCCGTACGGGAGGAAATAGGAAATCCAGAATTAGTAGTATTGCACACAACACAAGTCTTACACAAAGTATGAGTTATCAAACTTCAGAGGATCCTCTGTCCAAGGACCATCAAACCCTGATCTCTCGGGATGTGCTCTTCCCTTGTAAGATCACAGAAAATGAGATAAGAATACTTGGCATAATAACAGCAAGTGATAGAAAAAAATTACACTGAAGGGGAAATTACCAGTGTATGTCCACCGGACAGTGCAACTATATCCTTGTCAGTCAAGCCCATTCGATAAAAGATATCTCGGAGATGCATGACACCTACCAACAGCATTGACATGATTTCATGCTTTCATATAACATGCCTAACTCCTTTCATTGTGAATGGAATACAGAAAACAGAACAGCATTCACAAGCCAAGTGAAGGGAATAGGTTTATCACTGACAAAAATAAAGAAACTCACCTTGTTTAGCATCAGGAAGGCGCCCTTCTTTGGGGGATATTTTTGAATCCTACACAAAAAAAAAAAAAAATACTACTTAAACAAAACAGAATCCAGTCATTTCATAAAACTTAACATTCTGACTAACGGCATGGCACAACATACCCTTCTACCAGGAACAAAGTCAATAGTGGGACCCCCAGTAACCTCAACTGCAACAACACCCGCAAGCTGGAAGCACAGAGAAACAAATGACTTTTAATCAGTTTTCTTTACTTGTGAATGTGTATCTTGTTTTATACAAAGTATGCCCAATAGTGATAATCCTCCCCCTCCACTCTCCCCCATCCTCTCTTTCAAATTTCAAAGGAATCTGGACTGATAAATGCTCAATTCTACCATCAATTATTTCAGCAGGAAATTTTGATTATATTATTATAAAAATATTGAATTGCAGACGCTAGCTAACTTTCAACATCAAATGGTGTTCAACTTCATAGTGGAAACCAGTACTATGTTTATTTATATGCACGCCAAAAACTAGTATGAAAAGAACAGGAGGACCTCAACCAGCTAAAAGCTTAAGCTCGTAAAACCTGCAATTCATTTCCTTAACACATGAGCTGAGTTTCAATTATACTCCTGTACACTTTGAATATCAACCTCCAGGTGTACTACACCTCACAACTGGTATAGCTAGTATTGTTTTTTAAGGACTCTTTTCTGCTCTCGAGTAAGGTAAGGTTTCTGATAGTATGAAACAGATTACCAGTGTCATTTAAATAATTCAGAGGCAGAAACTGAATTTCATTCAATGGAAATACAATGAATATCTCAAATAAGATAAAACAACTAACCAAACAAATAGTTCAGAAAATGGAAGTCTACAGATGAGCAACCAAGTTGGGCTTTCTCCTTTAAAATAGTTCATCACAGAACAGTCAATTTTGTCCACATTTACGGCATAGCATAATTCCCTGACAACTTTGTCAAAAATCATGGAACCTTACACAAATGGTACTGGACCAAGAAAAACAAGTCTGTATCCAATTAAATAGAACACACAATCCTTATTCCCTCCAGACAGAAATGGGAATTCCTTAGAGTCTAGAAATAAATAAATACAAGAACAGAAGATCATAAGGTATCATTCTAGAAGAGAGTAGAGAAAAAATTAACAAAATCTCATACGATCTGATTAACTAGGCAAAGATTGTCAACCTCTTTGCAACCAAAATCTTTGGTTTTAAATTGTGGTTGTGGTTGTGGTCACAGCTGTAGCCAGCGGAACACCGGGATTGTAGACATTGTAGCTATTGCAGTATGTCCTGTGGTCATTGCAGTTTAAACTTCAAATTTGCACTGAATGTAACTTGTTATGATTCACATTCAAAATCCCACATCTTCCCCGCTCCTAATCCCACCCCACCTTTTCTTATCACCAAACTAACCACCATCCTAAAATACCTCTAAACCTTCAAAATCCCCTCTAAACTACTAAGTAAAGAAAGAGAAGAAAGAATAAAAAAGTTATTTGTGTTAGAAGTCAGACAATCTGGCAGCCATTGCACCCCGTGTGACAGTGTTACATTGCAAATTTTTCTGTGATTTTTAAACAAAGTGAAATGGCGGTGTGATGTGGTAGACAACAAAGTTGCAAGTTGCAACCACAATATTGCAGAATAGATTGTCAAACCAATACCATTAATGAGAAGACGGGTCTTTAGTGTAACAAGGCTCTACAACTCTGGGCATGGTAACTCCAACCTTAAAATTCATTCACCCACCCCATAAAGAAATCCAATCATGTTCAAACAACAAAATAGAAACAAGAACAGGATAAACTAATCTCACCTAACACTGTAGTGAAAAACCTAACCTAGCAGAATCTGAGTTTTGAGAATCACAAAATATGTATGCAAAGAGTAATTTGAGTAGAAAGTAGCAGAAAATGGAACCCTGAATCAATTATCTGCACACCAGTACCACAGTCAATTGACCCCATTCTACAATTTTCACCAAACAAATCCAGTCCAAAATTATCAGATTCGGTATAGATTTCCAACACAACCGAATAAGACAAATAATCACCTGGTATAGGTCTGCATATGTAATCTTAGGATGTTTTGCCTTCACTTCCTCTGCAACATCACAAAATAGACAACATTCAGAAAGACAAGGAAACCGACATAGTTCCAAGCCAAACAATACACAATCTTTGGCAAACACATAGAAAGCGAGTTACAGAATAGGTTTTATACTTCTATTTACAACTTACAAGGCATAACAGTGACAAGCCTCTAATACGTCTTACTTTTTTTTAATTCAATACTCAAATAACACGAACGATACGAACATAGAAAAACACGGAGCATTACCAATTAAAGAACAAATAGATCGAGAGAAAAAAAAAAAGCATACCACAGAAATCAATAGCCTTCTTCAAGCCATTGTTGGAGCCGTGACAAAACTCTTCCTCATTCCTGATAGAGCCGTTAGGTCCACCGGTCTTGGTCTTAGCATCGTAAGTGCCGGCATCGTGCCAGCTGCATCAGATTAAGGAAGGAGAAATGAAACAAAAAATCGCACGATCGTAGCGTTGACCGTGTAAACTAAAATAAGCAATAGAAATCGCGAAATCCTTGAAATCAGAGCACAAATGAACACGAAGAAACATGAGTGAAGAAAAACAAAAAGAAAGTGTGAGAGAGAAGAAGATACGCTAAGCGAAGCATGAGAGGAGCGCAGTTCCGGTTGGCGATGAGAGCGCGGAGATCGCGGCGAGCCTTGTCGACGTCCTTGAGGTACTCAGAGTCCACCACCACCGGCAACGCCATCGGCAACGGAATAACGGAATATGGTTAGCGAAACGGAAAGGGAAAAACCAAGGCAACAAACAAAGCCAGTCTCTGTGAATGGATAAATGTATGGGTGGGTGGGATGGTGCTTCCGTCACAAATTTCCAATTTCCCATGCCTCTTGCATTTCTCTCTTGCCACGTCACGTCACTCCATTGGCTCAAACCCATTCCTCATTCACTTAGCTATAATTAACATGGCCAAATAATGTGCCAAATTCTATGCATTTTTTATCATATTTTTCATTATTCTATTATATATATTTTTATAAAATTGTATCTTGTTTTTTTATTAAAAATGTCTGTTTGTTTTTTATTATTAGGTTAAGAAAATCTATCAACCACTCTTACCACCATGCAGCATAAAACAATATTTCATATCATGACATGTTCGTTATGCAGTCGCAATAATAACGCCTTCTCAACGAAAATTTATTCCATCCCTATAAAATGTACCCAAAAAGAAATCCATTCATTCCTATAAAATGTACCCCAAAAGAAATCCATTCCTATATAGTGATATAATTTTTAATGCACCGGAGCTAATTCAATTATTATTTAAATAATTCAATTAGTTTGTAACATATATTCGCCCCATTATTCAAACCATTTAACGAAATAAAAATAACTCATTATGAAAATAGGCTCATATGTTACATCTGATAGAGAAAGTTTCATATGTTACGTTTATAGCTGATAGTTTTGTATTAAATAAAGCAATTATATTCAATTCAAAAATTAATTTTATTAAATTTAAATTATCCATATTGATGGTACCATGAGTCTCGATTAGTGTTTGTTTGGTATCAGTTAACATGATGCAATGAAAATGATGAATCAATACGGACAAAATTCATCCAATGTGGTTTAAATATGAAAATAAAAATATTTTTTACTTACTACTTTAGGTTACTTTAGGTAGGTTGAGTTAGGGATTATTAGCCCCTCCACTAATTTAACCAGTCCTAATTAATCCCAACAAAAAGTGAACTAAGATGGACCATTTTTATTTTTCATTAATAATTCACAATTTTATATATCTTAATGAAAAGGGTTATCACTTTTCATTGTTTTAATTTTAGAGTGGTTAAACTTTTTTGATTGGTAAGGTTCCATTCAAAGGCATAAAGACGGTCAAATAACACTTACACTATAGTTAAATTCACAACAAAGTGATACAACAATGCTACACATTAACATTGCAGTTTAAGCATACTCATTCACTACAGTTTACTCATTATAAACTTGCACAACCAACATATTAAGAGGAAAAAAATTTTGAACAATCATCAACTCTCAAAAGTTAAATAATGTACTCAAGCAGAAACCATCTCTACCAGGCGAAAAGTAATAAAATAAAAGTTTGGACATGCCAACTCTGTGGAACAAATCAAAGTTTAATCATTTTTAGCTGAACGTTTTGTCTTATTCTCCCCTCATATGGTCAATACAGAATTTAATAATGGAGCTCAAACATATTGTAGTATCAAATGAGGAAGAAAACAACATACAACAACACTATGATGTTGAAAAACAATAAACAAAATGCAAGAAAACAGAAAACACAAGTTATTGAAGGAAAGAAACAAAGGAAAAGAAGAACTGTAGAACAAAAATGGGATGGCCAAAAAGGGGCAAATGATGACCAAATAGGATAAACAATAATGGAGAAAACAAACTCTCGTTAAAAAGAAAGATTCACAATAAGAAGATCAAAGAAAAGGGGGAAAATCACCTAAAGTGAGATAAAAAAAACCTCCAACAAAAAAAAGAAAGTCTCCTACACACGAGAATAATGCTTTGTCGTTCCAATAAAATTAAGGAGACAACAACTAAGGTTCTAGGAGTACCATTAGATAGAGATAACCATATTTTTTGGTCCATTTTTCAGGGACACTAATGTCATAACCCATTTTTGGACTTATAAGTATTCTTGTTTTGTCCTTCTTAATTATCCGTATACAATCAAGATTTCATGATAGCGAAAAATAACAATTTTACGCAGAATTAACTCATTTTGTCATCCTAATTATCCATATATAATCAAGATTTAATATCATCCACAATTACCCATAATTCCTTATACCAAATTGGAACATTTTTAATTTAACTCTCAACCATTAAGGATAGACTACTTACATTTTCTCTCACATGTAAAAATGACATTATTCCTAAAAAATCATAAAGTCCAAATCACATAGAACAAAAAAAAATCAACAAATATTCTTTAGGAGTTTTCCCTACCACCTTACTCATACATTTGAACAAAATTATATTGACAATGATAATATACAATATTCCTCGTGATAGAAACTAGTCCAAATATCCAAAACAAATCAGTATCCATTTCCCCATCACCCTCCTCATACTTTCATCTAACCAATATTACCTCTCATTAAGATTTTTCCTATTTTAGTGAACAATCTACCATCCCAACCCCACCTCTTCATATTTAGTTACTTAAAACAAACATCCCCAACAAACCCAACCCGATATATTTAAAAAAGTCTTTTCAAAAGTCTAAACTTAACCTCATTTTTTTTACCAAAAAAAAAAACCTCATTTTAAAAAAACCTTATACTAAACCATAATAATTTAGTTGAGTCAAACTAACCTTAAATAGATTGAATCATAAACTCCACAAATAATCTAACATATTTTCATCCTTAATCCCATCCACTTGTTTTCAAAGAGTGAGGTATATAATTAAATTTTTACGCAATTCGAAATGTTAGCAAATTAAACGCACCCATGTCACGGAAGTGATCATTTTTTGCGAAAAAAACAGACAACAGTCGACAGCCCCTGGAACTTTGGAATCTTCCAAACTACCATGATGCGTTTTTGTTCATTTTCGGAAATTTCGGTATGGAAGTTTTCGTACCCAATAATTGTTACTTAATTGCAAGGAAATTGCAACCTATCGATTCAAAATTCATGTTAGGACCTTACAGTAATTGACAGTTTAACAAAGAAAAAATAATTAACAATAAAATAAGGACCAAAATAGCGAGCATGCGCGGATGTTTCATCACCAAGTGATTCACTTGACCTTATGGTTTAAGCTGCAAGATCAAATCATATAATGTTATAATGTATATAATCCAAACAAGATCATATATATGCTTTTGCTATTGTCAACCTTTTATCACAAGCATGTACATGATTGACGAATAAAAACCAATCTATCTCACGAGAAGAATACAAGAAGTGCCCTTGTCACCGTTTCATTACACCGCATTTTGGAAGATGAAGGAGGGGGGAAGAAAACATATGTCCAAATCTTTGGAGAATTTAATCATATCATGCTTCCGAGGTTCTCCACTGCAGCTCTAGCTGGAGACGACCATTCTTGGAGTCTATAAGATGATACTTCTCGTTAATTCTTTTGTTAGAAACAACATCCCCAAGATTGATGTCGACAAAACCCAATGGTTCCTGATGCAGACAGGAAAAAACAGATTATAAAACTCGGTCATATCAAGTAGCATGAAAGGAAAAAATAAACCATTGGGCTCATATATTCGGGGCAAAGCACTGTTGTTATAAAAGAACATATTTGTGCAAGTCAGGAATCAAGTGTTCAAAACAAAGTAATTTGTGGAAGCCATTTGTATATTATAAATTGAAATGAAGGGCAAAATACATGAATCCCTTTGGAAACAAGGAAACTCCATAAAGTATGCAAAAATCAAAGCAAGTGTATAGTTTGATAACAGAAAGATCCTCTAACTATCTGTGAAAAATCAAAATAAAGATCCTTTGAACTAACGACGACAAATCCCTCATCAAACATGCTGGCTAAATTATGTAAAACTCCTTCAACTTCAGGACATGTAATTTACTTTCTTGGTTTCTGATTAAAAAAAATCACCCCCTAAATATACAAGATATGTGCAAATTGCACATATGGCTTCCATTACAATAAGTAATTGCGAGTATGTTGCGGGTAAATTACATTAATTGATATATGCAGGTAAGTTGCAGATGACATACCTAAACTTGAAAACACTTGTGTATAATTTAGCCTACTCTTTTATATTTGGAAAAGGAATCATTAAACGTTTGTGCAGATTCCACAAAAGTACTTTTAGCTCTTTTAAACAATTTGAGGGATCCTAGTCCAACTTCTACTCTTGCATAACACAAAGGCTCCCAATAGATTTTAGTTTCGGAGAGTATCATATTAATAATCATGTATTACACAACTCAGAAAGATTTTCTATGGGTTATGTACCTTTTGATGAAGCAGGTTTCGTGATGAAGTGCTGACAACCTCCACATGTAATTTCTCATTGGTGGGAGGCTCCTCCACCGTAAAGTGGAACTCATCTTCCCATCGTGGATCTCTGTTCTTTTTAACACGCTGTAATTGCAACCACAGTATCATTAGCATTCCAAACAAAAGCCAATTCCATTCTGAATGTAATGTACAACACATATTTGTCTCTGACATCCACATCTACATCATTATCTTCGTGTTCTTTTTTATATTTTGGTGCATTAGTTACAAAAAAAATAGTTGATGAATTTTCTACACAATGGAAAATTCACTAAATCACACTGTATGCTGTATAGAATGGTTAAACTACAATATATGTTTGATTAACACCTAAAAGCCTCCAATCCTCCCTGGTATACCACTCTTTATAAGAGATTTGCTGAGTTGGAACCTGAACCAACCACTCCCACGTAGCATCTGCCAGTGATGGCCAACAGGGATTAGTTGAGTTGAAAGAATTTCAAAATAACTCCATGAGGCGTATCAAAACCCCAGGTAACAAGGATTTTCCCTATCTTCCACAGAAAAGGTAAGGGAGCTTGCTATTTTATTTATTCCTGAGAATCCAGAAGAGATAAAAGGTGAAAGCATTTCTTGGAGATTGTTACCTTGGTCTTTTTCTCCTCCCCTCTAAAAAGAAGGCGTACATGTGGATTAGTGTGGTACTTTCCTTCAACATCTTGGCCTTCATGGACTATAACTACAAGTACACCTCCACCGGCTGGAGTACCTGGTGGAGCTTTTGGTACTGTTTGTGTCTCGTCAAACCCCTTACCCAAATCTTCCTCCTTGAAGGGCTTATACGTCAATTCTAGAGCAATCTGCCCCCTTGACTTCTCGTTTTGTGGATCATTAGGATCCATATTTTTCAGAAGGTCAAGATCAAAATGTTTAGGCTCTTCAGGGGAAAGTTCTTTTAAAGAGACCACATTCATACCCATCTTGTCATGCTTCCCAACCTAAGATAACAAAACAACATTCAGTTCAGGTATCACAAAGAAGAAACTAGAATATGAAACTCAGTTCAGATACCTGCTCCCAGTCATAAACATGAATCTCTAAAACTTGAGACTCTGGATCTTTAACAACCAAATTGAATTCCTCATTCCACTCGGGATTTAAGTTCCTGTGCTTCACAGTTGTCTTTTTTGATGGCAACTTATCCTCGGTAAGCTTTAACTTCACATAAGGGTCAGACGCACCAAGTAAATCTTTCTTCCTTAACCTAGTTGCATGCAGAACCTTCACATGCAAAATTCCAACGGGCCTCTTCAAGGCTCTAAGATTTCCAATAAAATTCATAAGAAAAAATAGGAAGGAGTTATGGTAACAGATCATTATATGATGACAAATATTTTATAGACATGAAGAAACATACTTTGTCATATCTAACACAGGAACTTCTAGGGTCTTGGGCCAAAGATACATGTTTGCAACCTGATCTTTGATAAGTTCCTGAAAATAGCACTCCTTTGAGTTAGTTAAGAAAAGCCATGAACCATTCAATAAACCAGCACTAGCCAAGTACAAAAACATAATATGTTACAAAAAGGTTATTTCTGGTTTTCTCGATATTAGCCATAACACCAGTTTTCCATGTACACTAATCAGTAATATTAAAATTTCATTAAAGGTAGGATCAATAAAGATTATGAAAAACATTTAATATAGTCATGAATCAAATGATATTTCTATAACTAATTCAGTAAATGCATGCGTAAGAGGCGAGATTTTACTTCTACCATGAAGATAATGTCTAGACTAAAAGGTGAGGCGAGATTTTACTTCTACCATGAAGATAATGTCTAGACTAAAAGGTGGCATTCGCTCTCTCGCTCTATGTGCGTGTACGTGTATATGAGGAGTCAAGTAAGAACACTTGATTATTATGAAAAATGAGAATAATAAATTTGAATCATATAATTATGGATTTTTCTAATGTGTGTACTAGGGCAATGGGCACATGTTAAACAATTCAAAAATGAAAAGTTTTATAGGAAATTGTAATTAATGTGGGTCCAACACAATTTCCAATAAAACTTTTCCACTTTTGTATTGTTTAATATGTGCCCATTAGAAAAACCATATAATTACCATATAATTATATAAATAATCAAGATTAAAATTTAGTTAGTGACCATCATAGAACCACTTTAAAATGTCATGTGTATTTATGATTCAATTAAAATCTAATGGTCTATATTCTCAATTCCTCACAATAATCAAGTGCTCCCATTTGATGTGCTGCTTATGTGTGTCTACAAGCACCCACACATATATAGGTATATATAAAATAGAGTTTAATTGTTAGAAAGGTGCCCAGGGCACTAGGCCCATAAATGAAAGGGGACCAAAAAAAACGTTAGCTTTGATATGAAAAAAAAAATCATTGTATGTGAGTATGATGACTTGATATTCCAGTTTCCTCAACATTACACGTCATTTTTCCTACAACATTAAAAAATCATTTTATATGAGTATGATGACTTGATATTCCAGTTTCCTCAACGTTACACGTCATTTTTCCTTACAACATTTTGTTCCGCTATTGTTCTTCCCGCGTTTCTAGCTTTCCTCACGATCATTTTTCCCACAATAGCTTTCAAAATAAATAGTACTTGTTTTTATGAAATTATTTATGTACTTTTATAGGATATATGTTTGCATACTAAAATTAAAATTTATATACATGGGGCCCTTATCTATTATTTTGCCATGAGTCTACAAAATATCAGGAGCGGCCCTGATTTTCCTTATTGTCAACCATAGATGACTTAGTGTCATCATTACATAAAGTCAATGATTTTTTCTTACATGATAATTTATGTTTGGAATACAGTGTAATATTTTATATTTAAATATCATTGCCGAATATTTATCAATCATCATCTTCACTTCAATGAAACAAATAATATTTTAAAATACAAATAAATATCGACTATAAAATAATATACTTATAAATATTCAATATTTTTAATATTTTGTATGTGTTAAAGGTTCCATCCTAAAACCAATTGGTAATGGTTGGAGTTGCCCAACAGGTATTTAAACCATGCGACAGGCAATGTGGAACTACCAACAGTATGCATAATCATTGAGATAATATGATACTATTCAAAGATTTGATTTGTTTATGTGAGTGTATTCATAAAGTTTAATAAAATCTAAAAAATATTTGATATTGTATTGAATAATTCAATTTATACCGCATAATATATTTTAAAAATTATAGGAATAAATACCTATATCTTTTTTTTTGTTTATAATGAAAATTGAGGTTTAAACCTCAAGTTAAATTACTCAAACTCTCCACCACTTTCTTTCTACCATGATGAGATTGCTACTACGCAGGCAGTGTGACCAATCCCCCTTGAAGAGTGGAAGATGAATGTAATCAACATAGATCTTAAAAGAGTGGGAGATGAATTTCTCTCGGACATTCTCACCTGTAGTTAAGCCAGTCACAGTGAGAATTCTTCTCATTGTTGCAGTCAGTCAAGGTTGGACCCTGCCGCAAATCGATGTTAACAATGCCTTCCTAAACGGCATTCTAGAGGAAGAGGTGTATATGACCCAGCCTCCAGGTTTTGAATCTTTGGATAAAAAACATTAGTATGCAAACTCCAAAAAGCCCTGTATGGCCTGAAACAATCTCCCAGAGACTGGTTTGATCGTCTGAAACAGGCTCTACTGCAATTTGGCTTCAAATCCAGTAGATGTAACCCCTCCCTTCATCCAACACACTTCCACCCACTGTACCTATGTTCTTGTCTATGTGGATGATATTATCATAACTGGCAGCTCTCCCTCAGCTATCACTTCCCTCATTTCTCAACTTCATTTTGAATTTTCCCTTAAACAAATTGGAGAGTTCGAATTCTTTCTAGCCATTCAGGTGTCTCGGATTCCTAATGGATCCTTATTCCTATCTCAGAGGAAGTACCTCTTTGAGCTGGTAGAAAAGGCTGGGCTTCACCTAGCTATACCTATCTCTACACCTATGGTTAGTTCTATCAGACTCACAAAGGTGGGCGGTGAATACCTTGAAGACCCAGCTGTATACAGATCTGTGGTTGGTGCATTACAAATGCAACCAATACCAGACCAGAAGAACTATGCTATGCAGTTAATAAGGTATGCCAATTTCTCTCCCAACCCCTAGAGCAACACTGGATAGCTGTAAGTGAATTTTGAGGCACATCAAGGGCACACTCAATCATGGTCTACTAATGCAGAAAGCAAATCCAAGTCAGCCCCTGCCCATTATTGGGTTCTGTGATGCTGACTGGGCAGCAGACCCAGATGACATCCACCTCTGTGTCCTGCATTTTCCATGGTCCAAACCTGGTGTCCTGGTGGGCCAAGAAGCAGGATATTGTTGCTAGATCCAGTACTGAAGCATAATACAGGAGCCTTGCAATCACCACTGAGGAGATCATCTGGCTTAAGTCTCTCCTAACTGAAATTCAGGTTCCTTTGCAGCCCCTGAAGTCTACTGTGATAACCTGAGCACAGTCATGCTATCTCACAACCCTGTACTTCATTCCCGTGCCAAACATCTTGAACTGGACATCTTCTTGAGAAATGGTTAAAGACAAGCTTCTGTCAATTCTACACATCCCCTCAGAAGATCAGACTGCAGAAGTTCTTACTAAGGCCCTATCACCCACTAGATTTTTATTCTTAAGATATAAACTCAGTGCTTGATAAGTCCACTCTTACTCAACCACCTGAGTGTATGAGGGGTATGTTAGAGTATGTACATTACTGTTTTTGTATGCTAGTCTAACTGATCTGTAACTGACTTGGTTAAGTCAGTAGGGCCCATGTAAGTAATCCAGGTATGAATTAGTTACGCTGCCGAGTCAGCATGAGCTACTCAGCACTTATATAAGGATCTGTTGGATCCCAATCAGAAATCAATGAACAACACAATTGGATTATGCATTCCCTCCCTTCAACTTTTATAGTTTCTCAGATCAGATTCTAATAGGAGGGAAAGCAAACAAACAGATCAAAAAGAAGATACCACATTATACCTGAACAATCCTATAGATGCCAGGAATAGACATAAGATCAGCCCCTATTAGTTTTAGCCCAAAGTCAACATGTGGCTGCAAGATAACATACACCAAAAATAAATAGTAAAGATAAGTACCATGCTTAAAACAATCAACTAGGGCATACAAATATCAAAGGTTCTTTAATCATCCAAATTTAATTAAAATTAGAATCACATGACAAAAGTAAAAGCAGTGGAAGGAAAAAGAATAAAAGTTCAACATCATCAAACTTAATAGCCCGAGATATCATCCCACAAGCATCAACTAAAACACGGCTACCATCACAAATCATTAAATTCATTATAAACAGTAGATGCCCTCCATAAAGAAATAAAAGAAAGGAAAGCGAAAGTTATTTGAACCACTTTTTTACATAAGCAACATAATCCCTTGTTGACAACAGCTCAATGCTCAAAAATTTATCAACCAGACTCCTAGAGTGTCTCAAACTATATTGAAAGACATTTTCAGTTTCAAAATATGCAATGACTCTGATGAGTTTTTTAAATCCTGGATATTACATGTGCAGGGGTTATCTCCCATGGGTTATGTGAGATAAGGGAGTTCTGATTTCCATCATGTAGTGGTCTTTAATACCAGTCTACAATTGCTAAACCAATTACTGATTTAGTAAAACTATATAATCAAATTAAGAATTTTCAATAAGACCATGTATTGTATTTGTCCATAGGTAGATTGGAACGAATGACCTATCCCAACTCCTTCCCATTAAAAATAGAATTTCCAAACATTCAGTAAGTGGTTTCTAACAACATCATTCCAACTAGAAACTCCAATGATCAAATATGCTCTCAAACATGGGAAACTGACTACTATAGCAACATCATTATGCCTTTTATTACATATTCAAGTGAGAATGCGAAGTAGGTGGGAGCAAGTAATACACTCTCAACAACCACCCACCTTTTCCATGAGAGAGACTAATATGTTTGCAAAGCAAGGAAAGCTAGGAACCAAAGGCTTCAAAGTAATCCGAGGCAAAGCGAAGACTTGCAGATCCACAATCTGAAAAGACACGGAAATCTTAGCAGGAAAGAAAAAACTGATCTAATCCCGCACTACTAACACACAGACATGACAAAGTTACCTGCGCAGTTGCTTTCAACCCAAATGCCTTAACAGAAATAGTCACATTAGGATTGCCAGCCCATTTTACTGAAGGCTCCATAATTAACTCCTTCTCATCAGTCACATAAACTTTCATTCCTATGAACATGCATTCAACAAAAAAGTATTAGGAATATTCATATGGCATCACAAACAAGTTAATGAAAACAAGCAAGTGAATAGAATAGCAAAGAAATAAGTCAAATAACCTTCTGAACTTTAACAACTTCCGAGTAAAACCCAAAAGAGGATCTTACAGAGAAATGCATCAAATAATACATCAAGTTTTCTTCAAATTCTAAACAGAAACCATCTCCCAACTATTCTGTTAAAAGTTGAATGAAAGTACAATCTCAGTTTCAATCCTTGAATTTAAAAGAGGACAGGAAAGTACAATCTCCACTTCAAGCCTTGATTTTAATTGAGAAAAAATCATTTAAGACCAACAAAAAACACATGGTTTTTGAATTGTACATAGGCAGACGAACCATATCAGAAAATTGTGTGTGCACACTAGTTGCTCTTTCTCTATTAACATCATCCAAACAAGTGAAACAACTGATTCAGATATAAATTATCTTTGATAGCACCAGGAGGTTTGGTTTCTCTAACACAGTGACAGTTCACAAAACAAAGGCAATATCCTAACTAAGAGGTGCTGCTCTTATCCAATAATGCATCATGCCCAGATCTACTAACCTTGAAAAGTTGGCGGCAGTGACCCCAGTGTGAGCGATTCAAACTCAACAGAATCAATTTTATATTTAGGAGTCTGCTCCTTAATTATGGGTTTTGCAATGTTCTCCGCAGTCTTACAAATTGCCTAAATAAAATTAAAAAATAATTTTAAAAAATAACATACAGTAAAACAAACAAAAAAAAGAGAAGCAAAAAAGTAGGTGTCAATTGAGAAAAGCGAAAGACAAAAAAAAAAACCTACAAACCTTGTCAAGATAAGGCCACATGTATTCCAAAAACTTGTTGAGCCAGTCAAGCTTGACAAAAAAACGCAAACAAATAACAGTTCAGTCACCAAATCGTAATGCCACAAAAATAGAAACGCGATAATAAATGAATTTTGAGGATTTTTCGTTACCCTATCGAAATCGGGGTTTTTTATCCACAGGGGTATCTCGGGAAACATTCTCTGCAAAGTCTCTTGATCTTGATCCACCAATGGCTTGATTTTAGGATCCTGTCAAAGCCATAAGACAAGACAACAACAACAGTCAAAGTCAAATGCATTAAGAATCATGTTACCGCTGATGCATAATACACACCTCAACATTAGTAGGTTGAAAGTAGATGAAGAGAAAATAGCCAGCAACAAGACCAATTGAAATCCCAACTCCAAATCCGAAAAACCCCAAAATGGTGCTAACGAAACCCATGTCAATTTCTCAACTCGGCTTTTGAGCTCCCAGATCGCGATTTCTACCACCAAACACTTCACTCTCTCACTCACTTCATCATTCCCACGCGGTTAGTGCAAACAAAATTTAAGGGAATAAAGAAGAAAGAAACTGAAGAAAATGAATTGATGAAGTTGTTGTCGTTTTACTAGATGTGGGGCAGTTTAATGAATGAAACGGTCAAAGACCAAAAGACGAAGCAATTCAACAGCGAGGAACGCATGAAGAAAGCAAAGCAAGGCATAATCCATATAATAATTAATTAATATATTATTAGTGTTATTTTATCGAGCTAAAAAAATAACATAATAATATTATCAAAATAAGTACACGTGGCGTGCGAGGGAAGTTGTCGGCATGGGTGTCACCCAGATCACCTGGCGGTGACCTTGATGGCATGAACCTCTTGCGCGGATATATGACACTTGGACAGAACAGCATGTGTAGAGTGTTTTTCTTGTAGGTATTTATTTTCTCCATACGCGGAAAAAATATTTATTTGTGTGTTTGGATGTTTTAAAAAAATTATAATCATAATAAAATAATTAAATTCTGATTATAAAAAGTGTTTATTTCTGTTATACATTTATTCTTTTTTTCTATTTTATAATTTATATTTTTTAATTTTCATAATTATTATAGCTATTTTAATAATTTTAAATTTAAAAAATATTTTTAATAAAATCCAACTAAAAAATTATTCAAATAATCTCTTTTTCATAACCACCTCCAAACATAAAAATAAAATTCTAACATTAGTAATTTGATTATTAAAATAGATATTGATTAAAATAAAATACTTTTGTATTTATCAAATATACTCTTATATAAAATGTTTGTTTGATGTCTAGTTGTAAAAATTGAGTTTCGGTATAACACTTCTTTCAAGACACTACCAATGTCGTTTAACTAACAGATTAAGAAAAATTAGTCAACCTCAATTGACCTAATTGAGAATTATAAACCAAACAAATCTAAAATAAGACAAAATAAAAGTATATAAATAAATATTTTTTTCATTATACTTCGAGGTGTTAAAGTTCGAAGATAAATAATATCTAAAAATTAGTAAAACGGACCTTAAGCATCAAGAGGGAGAATAGAGTTGATAGTTCGTTAGCCGATTTTAATTTGGAAGTCACTCTAAAGATTATTTGGCAATTACATATGCTCTATAATTACAATGCTATAGTTTTTTCTTTTTGCTTTAGATGGAATTATTAAGTTATGGAAAGGGACACATTTATGTGTACCGATTAGTGGTCACAAAATCTTCTTCTTTGTTCCATTCCACCCCTAAAATGCTTCTTCATGATATCGTGCATTTCAAACTTTTGGTATGTATTTTTTTTAAGAATAAATATATTGGTTGATCATCCATATTGTTAGTGTCATGTAGTTAGGTTTTTGAGACTTTAAAAATCAAATCGTCATCTACTTCTTAATTATCTCAATTATTAGGTCCTCCGATGTTAACTCCTTACGTTATGTGACATGGGTCAAGCTATCTGAAAACCACAAAGGACACAAAACGCACCTGTTTTTGATGACTGTGCATAAACATTAAAAAAATAACCTTTTAACCCATGAAATCTGTAACCCTTAATTTACAACTTCTTCGTTTGGCCATCTTTCTTTGAAAAGCCCCAAAGCTTCATAACTTTTACCTCTTTATTTAAGCATCCAATGAAATGGAAGGCACGGACAATAACCATCCTATCTCGCAAACATGGAATTGCATTCCCATGGGCAAGAAGGCAAGGAAGTAATGCAAGTATGGATACCCTGCGATGGGAACTACTACATCGTCTCCGTTACCGCTTTTAGGCGGTGGGGTAGTCGTTCTCATCAGGCTTGACATCTAAGTTTTAAGGATAAACACACAGAAAGAGAAACAAGAGGAGTAAGTCTATATTCAATATCTATGACGACTTGGCTCACATCATACAAGTTTTACTAGTTCATACAATAATCAATATGTTATGTTATTCTATGCTCTATTATCTTTAGAAAACCTATGCATGAGGGCCCTTGTAACCTTTTCAATGACCAAAAGCAATCGACGGTGAATCCCATCCTTACTCGGGGGGCAAAACCTTGGGCTTACAGGCCCTACCATCTTATAAAGAAAATATACATTCCTTACTCATGGGCAAAACCTTGGGTGTACGAGCTCTATTATCCCATAAAACGGATATCCATTCATTGTTTATGATGGTGCCTATCGTGACCATGGTAACCATTGTTTGAATCGAAATACACCAAGGCATAATAGGGATCTGACATTGTGAAAGACTCTAAGCCTTTGGGCCTTTTGCCTCATCCTAAGGCCTTCCTTGGAGGCCAAACGCTAGTGGTTCCTCATGCGTGCCCATGTAGTGGCTCCTATCACAACCATACTTATGATTGATGCAACAATAATACTTATGATTCTCTTATTGGCTTTTCATTTATAGACACTAATTCTCTATCAAGAGTAACCCCACATTACTGTCATCGTGGACATCCTTATCACACTTTATAACTCCATTTTCATTCATGGCACATTTTCTTATTAATGCCATAAGCGATTTTTCTCTTGTGAATATAATTTTATGAAGAGATAATTTGGAGTTTTATCATGTGGTATTTTAGGCTCTAGTATTCACTAAGTATCATATGGAGATATGGTCTAAAGCTAAAGTATATGCATTATTTAAGAAGGATCATGACATTTGAAAATTCAAGTATAGATAGAATATAAGGATGTATATGTGTGTGTATGTGTATGTGTGTGTGTGTGTGTATATATATATATATTCGTGTATAAAACCTCAAGGCTCTTGTATTTGAAGACCAAGTCAAATTAAACATTGAGTGAAGTAGGGTAGTTAAGAAAATACATAAGTATGTATGTTTACTTTTTTATATTTTGAAACCAGGGTGGAGCAAATGCAAATAACATAGGTGAGACTAAAAGTATAAAGTTTTTAATTCTTTTGAAACCTAAAATGAGGTACGCACTAGATTTTAAATGATGAAAATGCTCCATATAAGTGTAAATATATAAACATGTATGATATAGGTAAAATCATGCATAGGCATGGAATTTCAAAACTATCATACTCTTTAAGTTAGAGCAAGATATTTGTTTACTAAGATACTTGCTAATAAGATAATTGGATAATTAAAAATAGGCTTAAGGGTAAATTTAGCCCCTAACAAATTCTAGATTTTGGTACAACCCCCTAGAATAATTTTTTCCTGTTTAAGATCCCTGCAATAATTTTTTTGTTAGTATTAAACACCTGCTGCTGAGGTGTAACCCTTGATTCTGCCACTAGGTGCACATGTGGCATGTGACTCAGATTTTTTAATGTTTAGTAAGATTGAATGGGTAATTAATTAAGATTAAGTGAGATTAATTAAAATATTAAAGAATTAAGGATTTTTTAAAAAAACAAAAAACTTTTTTACTTCCTCTTCCTCCATCCCCATCTTTTGCTTCCTTTTCCTTTTCACAGGCATTTCATCAAACACCCTTCTCACACTACCCAAAACCCCAAACTTCACGTACATATCAACCAACGCAGTAGCCACATACAAATCCAAGCAAAACCCATTTTTCACAACAACCCCATGAACCTCCAGCCCTTCTCTGGTGGCCCTACAAACAGAATAAACAAGCACAGTGAAAGAGTGACTATTGGGGGCGAAAGGCAAGGTTTTCCCCCTATAAAGGTCTCTGAAGAGAGTGAAAGGCTCGAAAAACTGGTGAATTACAAAGTAGGTGTTGATCATTGAGTTGCAGAGGAAGGTGTCACGAGTGGGCACGAGGTCGAAGAAGCGACAAGCGTGCTGGACAAGGGGGCAGCGTTGGGAGAGGAGAGAGCGAGGAAGGTGAAGGATGTAATGAAAGTGGCGAAGAGGTTGAGGTTGTTGTGGAGAGAGTTTCAGAGAATAAAATGAAGAAAGAAAGGATGTGACGGAGGAAGAGGAAAGAGAAGATGACCATGGTGGAAGGGGAAGAAAAAAAACTTTTTATTTTTTTTAAAAATCTTTAATTCTTTAATATTTTAATTAATCTCACTTAATCTTAATTCATTACCCATTCAATCTTACTAAACATTAAAAAATCTGAGTCACATGCCACATGTGCACCTAGTGGCAGAATTAAGGGTTACACATCAGCAGCAGGTGTTTAATACTAACAAAAAAATTATTGCAGGGATCTTAAACAGGAAAAAATTATTCTAGGGGGTTGTACCAAAATCCAGAATTTGTTAGGGGCTAAATTTACCCTTAAGCCTTAAAAATATAAAAATATATTTATATAAAATCACATAATTCAAAAGTCTTGTATTCTTAATTTAAATTCAATAAGTAACTAGTTTTGAAGTAAAGATATAATTTACATTTCTTAAACAACATAGTCATAAAATCTGAGCCAATTTATAAATTCCATAAAAAAATACTAAACCATTTTTAAATCAAAATGTAACGCCCCGGCCGCTTTTCTGGAATGAACGACTCTCCCCACAAACCAACACGAGACCTTTCCAATGTGCTTTTGTCCTCACTCACACATTTCCTGAGAACTTCCCAGGAGGTCACCCATCCCAGAATTACTCCAAGTTAAGCACGCTTAACTTTGGAGTTCTTAAGTGATAGGCTACCGAAAAGGCTAATGCATTTGTTGGTACAGGTAGTACGAATTCATTTCTTTAAGCTATCCTCGATTGTATAGTCCCATACCTATACAGTCTTTGGATCCCTCTCATTCTGGTATGTA
The DNA here is from genome assembly GCA_037962975.1 of Clitoria ternatea. Classification (NCBI taxonomy): domain Eukaryota; kingdom Viridiplantae; phylum Streptophyta; class Magnoliopsida; order Fabales; family Fabaceae; genus Clitoria; species Clitoria ternatea. The sequence goes on from CM075676.1 coordinate 73,094,237, forward strand.
TTCGGTTCGTTCATGTGTCCCTCCCACTGGAAGCCTGCCAGGAGCCGCTCCTTGTCCATGCCTATGCATCGGCGATCACTCCCCGCCCTCAACAGCGCCAGGATGTCACACAAAACCCCTTTTTACAGAAAGTGGCTCATGATGTCTAAAATTTAAAAATATTTTCACCAAATTTTATAAAAATTAGAAAATGTATAAAAATTCATTTTCTCATACGAAGTGGGTACACCCCCGCACACTATTTTTGTAAAAATCATAGAAAATCATTTCTTTTTCAAAGTTCATAAAACTTGCACTTAGAGAAAGATGACATTTCAAACTTTATTGTCCGTCCAGATTTAGGGGGAAATAAGTTATATGTCTCATCAAAATATATTTTCTTTGAACAGATCTAACATGTAAATTTTCAACAACACTTAACTTTAAGGTTTCTTAAAGCATTTTTAGATCAAAATATATAATGTTTAAAAGACCATGCAAGACACAGTTGAAAACTTTAGGATGTCTATAATACAATACATATTTTTAAATCCTTGAAATATAAACAGGAGTAATATTTATACCTTGGAACATTATATTATTCCATTTCGGGTAGTGTTTCTTGTAACGCCCCGGCCGCTTTTCAGGAATGAACGACTCTCCCCACAGACCAACACGAGACCTTTCCAATGTGCTTTTGTCCTCACTCACACATTTCCTGAGAACTTCCCAGGAGGTCACCCATCCCAGAATTACTCCAAGTTAAGCACGCTTAACTTTGGAGTTCTTAAGTGATAGGCCACCGAAAAGGCTAATGTATTTGTTGGTATAGGTAGTACGAATTCATTTCTTTAAGCTATCCTCGACTGTATAGTCCCATACCTATACAGTCTTTGGACCCCTCTCATTCTGGTATGTATTCGGTTCGTTCATGTGTCCCTCCCACTGGAAGCCTGCCAGGAGCCGCTCCTTGTCCGTGCCTATGCACCGGCGATCACTCCCCGCCCTCAACAGTGACCGGGATGTCACACGCCCATCAGCTTCCGCCTGGTTCGTCCCCGAACCATACCGTACTAGGAGAGGCTAGGCTCTGATACCACTGTAACGCCCCGACCGCTTTTCAGGAATGAACGACTCTCCCCACAGACCAACACGAGACCTTTCCAATGTGCTTTTGTCCTCACTCACACATTTCCTGAGAACTTCCCAGGAGGTCACCCATCCCAGAATTACTCCAAGTTAAGCACGCTTAACTTTGGAGTTCTTAAGTGATAGGCCACCGAAAAGGCTAATGCATTTGTTGGTATAGGTAGTACGAATTCATTTCTTTAAGCTATCCTCGATTGTATAGTCCCATACCTATACAGTCTTTGGACCCCTCTCATTCTGGTATGTATTCGGTTCATTCATGTGTCCCTCCCACTGGAAGCCTGCCAGGAGCCGCTCCTTGTCCGTGCCTATGCACCGGCGATCACTCCCCGCCCTCAACAGTGACCGGGATGTCACATTTCTTATGAAAATTATAAAAAAAATTAATTTATCCAAATTAGGTGATTCCTGTGCCCATATGCTCCAAACACAAAGTAGTATCATGTATCTATAAATTATGAAAATATTTATACAATAACATATTTAAAACCATCTCATAAATAAAGCTAAAAAATTTCAACATAACAACATGTTCATCAACAAGGCATACATTGATCATACAACATCATTTTGAAACCCTTTATTGGAAACCACCAACCATAATTTTCATAGAGATATTAATTTCATGTCCAAAAACATGGTTTCGTGAGCTACTATGGTGATGATTCTAGGACAATCATCACCACCTTGGTGATTTCACAAAGTCTAAGAAGATGAATAAACTCATCTTTTACCTCTTGAAAATTTTTGTAAAGATTGAATAGAGAGTGAAAGAGGGTTGATTTTAAAACTCCAATGTTGCAAGAACTCTTTTTTCTTGCTCCATGAAGAGAGGCTAACTCCACCAACAAAAGCTAGAATGTCTTACTTTCTTATAGGAGAAAAGTACAGACCTTTAAGAAGGGGAGAGTGAATGTTTAAAGTGTGGCTAAAATGTGTGAATGTATAACTCTATTTGTAGGAGAAAAGGTCCACGATGAGCGGTGGAAATGAGCGTCCACCCCTTACACCAACCACAATCATCCTACATGGATTAAAGAAATAAAATGGAGAAACAAAATGCAAACCCATTGGCCATTGTGGGGTGTTTTGGCTGCAAGAGTTAAGGAGATGCAAGGGTAGTTTTGGTCAAAGTTTGTCAAGGAATAAGTCACCATGTGTGGTGGTTTAGGTCTTCTAAGACAATGATGTTTGAATAATGTCTTGTATGATGCATAAATAGTAGTTTGTGTAAGAAATATGATGATGTTGGTGGGGGAAGGTGAGGTGGTATAAGAGAGAGTAAGGGAGAATAAAAGTGAGGGTGAGAGTGCCATTTGTCAAATTCTTGAGTGGTTTAGTGAAAAAACTTGGAAGTTGATTAGTCCTTCGACCCATATATAAACACAATGTACAGATGCTTATATAGAGCATTTCATTCACACGAGCAATATATTCAATGTGGGAATTTAAAAACAGTAATTTTCCACTTTTATAAAAAGTTTTTCATTTATGCCAATGAGTAATCTACTCAGGTGGACTTGTTTCCAAATATATCATTTAAGCAATATATCAAATAAAGAATTCACAAATATTTCAAATCAAAAGGTTGGTATTATGATAATTTCATTTGTTTGGTGTTGAAAGGACATGAGTTTAAATCGTAGATGTGAACATCTATTTTTGTCTGGATAATTTTTTTAAAAAAATAATATTAAAAAATTTCATAGTGACCGTTGAGAATAGTACCTTCTCCATTTCTATAAATACTCAATCTCTCCTCATCTCCTACCACACTTCTCTTTTCATCAACTTTCTTTCATAATTTTCCTCAAGTAATGGCCAATGGGTATCGAAGCCAAGAAGAAAGAATAAGGGAGGGAAACCGATGTTTGGTGACTACCTTCTTACTTCTTGTAGCATCGGTAGTAGTTTATCTTTATTGGGTATTTTATTCTAAAATAGTTTATGTTTCCATAAGAGTAAGTGATTACTCATTTGTATTCAAAATATTAAAAAAATATAAATAAAAAGGCTAAACATCAAATAAAAAATGAAAATGGACCCAAAAATGGGCAAAAAAACAAAATGGGCCAAAAAATAAAAAATGAAAAAAAAGTTTTGGTGGTTTATTAAGGTGGGACCCAGTTTGGTTAGATAATTGGAGAAAATTAGGGAAATTGACATCAAATTTGGACAAATTGAAAAAGTAGTAAAGTGACGGCATGTGATAAGGGATCCAAAGTCAATTTTTCTCTATAAATATAGGGTGGTGCTAAGGCAAAAAAGGAGGAAGGAGGAGGAAGGGGAGAAAAAAGTGATAAATTTTTGTGTAATTTTTTAAAAATTTTGCATTCAAAAATAGAGATATAGAAATGTTGTTAGGAAAATGTGTGTTTTACTCTAGTATGTTCTAGTATGTGAGTTGTGTGACCTAAATTACTGTAAAAGTCTTGTAACTGGTGTGACACCCAATTAATAAAAATACATGATTTTTTTTTGAGTCTTACGATTCTCTCAAATCGTTCAGAAGTCTTAAAACATGCATATATTCTTATACATATATAATCTGTAGCAAAAGGTTATTCTCTATACATCAAGAGTCGGCCAAGGCGATACTACACTGAAAGCTATTTAAGTATATACATATTTATATAGGTCTCCAAGACCACGATGACTCCAACCGAGCAATTACCAAGTATCGCCTCGGTCCACATCCACTGAAAAACAACAACAATTTAGCGGTGAGCATATATATGTTAAATGACAGGTATTGAATTGGATTCGACACTCATCAACCAAACATCCAGTTCCACATATAATCAATAACTTGTCATGAATGTCATTTAATACGATTGCATTATCTTAAATGCAACCAATATAAAAATACATATCATAAGCTATCCCATAGCTTCACAATCTCAAAAATTATATGCGAATGCATATGCATGCAAATTCGACTCTAGCGATGTGAATTACACAATATAATAATATATCTCAGCTCTCAGCTGATTCGGCCGTTTTACAGGTACCAAACCGCTCACCCATAATGCAACACTAGTCACTCTTAGTGGCAGTGGCAACTCAACTTGGTATTACGGGCCGACCTTGAGTCTAACTCGAATGCGGCTATGGAATCCGAAGAAATGACCACAGGGTCTGTGTATTGCCATCAGGCCGCCCACCCATCTGGGCCGGCATCACAGACCCCCTGCAGTCTTGTATACGTCTGAATGCAAATGCTATGCCAAATAATTATCAATCATCAACAGACCAACTGATTACCATCATCAGGGGCTATCACTTGGTTACCATCACCAAGGGTTTCATTATAACATAGCATGCAATAATTAATAATTTCAATCAGTCCATGATCACAATTAAGCTACCCCAAGCTTAATAATCATCAACAACACATAATAATAATAGCAACCCCATGCCCAGTTTCAATGATCAATAACTAGTATCATATCCAAATATTGCAACATCATGCAATTTAAAATTATAATCATCAATTCATCATCAACGTATACACATGAACGAAACCAACATATTTAAAAATTGTCAATCAAACCAATGATAACAATTAAGGGGTATATCATTGACGAGCACAAATAATGTCATCATCATCATCATCATATAATTCATCAGGTATCAATCAATCAATATCACATTCATCAATATAAATAAGCATATATACCCTTATCCATTCATAATATATGCATTTAAAATATAATGCTCCCCCTACCTGGAATCCTCAATTTTTAAAGCTCGAGTGCTCCTCGATCGCTCCGAGTTAATCGTCGATTTCTGGTTTTCAAAGCTAGAAATTTCTAAATTAACAATAATTATTTTGATAATTCAAACGCTACTTAAAAATCATAACTTTGGCTCAAATAATCAACCCTTATAATTTCAATAATCCTAATAAATTCTAAGGTTTAAAAATTTTTAACGCCTAATTAACCAATTCACATAAATTCTAGAACTTAATAAATTATTTTAATACCTCTTTCAAAAAAATTAATTATTCTATTTAACCTTTATAAACTTTCTTTTGTTCTTAAGCGATTAAATATTCAAAAAGAAACATTTTGTCTAAGAGTTCTTAAATGATTTGAAACTCTATAAACTTTAGTACTTGAGTACTCTTATAAATTTATCCAGTAAATTTTACTTATTTTAATTTATCCATAATTAACTTATAAAAATTCAAATTTACTAAAATTTATCAATCAAAATTTTAATATAAAATTTCAGCCTTGAAACATTTTTTAATTAGTTTAAATTTTTATAAAACTTCTTTAAATTAAATTCCCATGAGAATTTATTTTATAAAATCCAACCTTATATTTTATACTAAAAAATTAGTATTAAAAAAAATTAACCTTTAATTTTCTCAAAGAAATCTATTTTTAACGCCACCCTAAAAATCTGATTTTTTATACTTGATATAAGTTCATATTATAAATCTCTTAAAATTTCAGGTTTTAACACCTCTTTTAATCAGTTTTTATCATCACCATAAATTTTATTTTTTCCAAACATAACCTCTTAACAGATTTTTTTTAAAAACTAATCAAATATTATAATAAGTATTTTACCTTCATTACCATTCAGTTTTATCATAATTAATATCAATTAATTTTTGACTTAACATTTTTAAGGCATTATATCATAGTTATTCAAGAGTACACTACCACGCATTTACAACTCATAATTGAAATCTTCAAACAACAGTACTATTCAAGACCATTATCTATGCTTGAAATTTTGCCTAAGACCAACAAAATTTTAATATTTCCCTCTCGGCTAAGGAGTAACTAAAATGGGTCAATACTTAGCTACCATTTAGCATAATCATAAACATTTAAAACATTATCACTATGGTTATAAACTGCAGCATCATAAACAACCATTATTCAACTTCAATTGCTGAAAATTAAACTCAACTTGAAGGAAAATAAGGCAAGGTTCGGTCAAAGGGGTTTCTAAATGCCACTTCTGTAACACCCTCTTTTACATCTCAATAATTTCTAAAAAATTTCAAAAAAAATTTAAAAAAATATAATTGTTAAAAAGAAAACTATCAACATAAAATTACATACAATATTTCTGAAATACCTCATAAATATCATTAAAAATTTATAAAGTAATTTTACATTCATCCAAATAAAATAGATATTAAACATTATTAGAAAGAGAGGAAACTCCATGGCCCAAGAGCACTTGCCTAATGACATTATTTATTCATTGGACCACGGTATTCATACCGAGCTCCCTTTCTAGAACGTGCTATATATACTGTCGATGTTCTTTGATCCTTTCCTCTGTACGAACCATTAATTTAAAATATATGAAACAAAAACATAGAGAAAGGAGTGAGAAACAGAATATAATATTCCTAAATGGGACATAAGCAATAAAGGGTTTTCACAAACTAGTATAATAATATCAATCATAATCACATACACAATCAATTATGAACGTATAAATGTTATGCAATATCTTCATCATAACTTACCTATATATGCGGACCCCTTAAATTTTAATTTGCATTGGGCCAACCAGGAGTTTACACTGTTCGATAATTCCAGATAATAATAATATGAACAACTCAACTGGCACGGAAACACTTAGAGACTAGTCAGATTGAGAAGGTTTTTATTGTGAAAGTACCCGACACTAGGGAGCTACCCCAGGTCCCCTGAAGCACCCTTTCATACCCTCTCATCCCAAGGCTCACAATTAGGCCTCCTCTAATGTATCATCGGTTTCTATAATCCGTCCCCAGACAATTCTCTTAGATGATTCATGATGCATGAACTACTCGTGTATTTAGTTGGTTAAGGCTTTTAGAAACTCAATTATATTATCGGGGCCTACGAATCGCGACATACCTTAAACCCTAAACCCTAAACCCTAAACCTTAAACCCTAAACTTCTCAAATACACACATAGAATTTTAATACAGTTCCTTTTTAAATTACAAATCAAATCTTCTTATAATTTGAGTTTCAAAGCCTTGAATATATTTCACAACCTTCTTTAGAAAGTATATAGGTTAATTCAAAATCAATTACTAAAAACTCGAATTCGGAACTATCAATCTTTAAAACCTTAGTACTTGAAAATTTTGTATAATATTTTTATACATTTTCAAAATAATATGTATATATATTAAAATATTAGTAAAAAATTTTTTTTATAAAATAATTTCTCTTTCTTTTTCTTTCTGATAAACTAACTAAAAATCTAAATTTTAGTAAAGATATATACATATATATTAAAAGATAAAAAGAGATTTCTAAAAACTTATGTAGTTTTATTAAAATCTAAGAAATTTCTTAAAAGTAATTTGAATAAAGATGAATAAGTAAATAAAGAAGCAGGAGATAAGTAAATTCTTACTGAATTTTAGCTTTCTGTCATGCTTGCAATATGCTCAAACTCCACAGTATAAGATTATCAATCAAAATCAAACATTGTCAATCACAATCAAACATCATAAAACACAAATAAATATTAACAATCATAATCAAATCAAATAATTAAACATCAGTTATAAATATGATAATTTAAAATTCAATGATTATTTAAATTAATAAAGTTTGTTTTAAGTTCTATGGTCAATTCCTCGCACAGGTCTATGTAAATCCAAAATATTTCAGTCCTTGCATAGGTCTAGTTGAGTCCATATAGGTCATAATAGTCCAAGTCATTGCATAGGTTCAGTCAAGTCCATAATAGTTCAAGTCTTTGCATAGGTTCAGTCTAGTCCGTATAGGTCATAATAATTCAAGTTCTTGAATAAATATTTCAGATATTAAGTTACACAAGATGCTTAATTTATTAATAACAATTATTATAAATTTTAAGTTAAAAGTTATTATTTTAAAATAATAATATTGTTATCTTTAAAAGGAGTAGGGGACTCCTCCCAATATTCTTATGTATTTTCATATTATATCCTTATCTCACCCCCCTTACCTTGATTTGCTACCAAAAGTGAATTCACTCTGCGCCTCCAAGTTCTAACAAAATATTAATACTAATTTATTTTAGTATAAGCATAAGATGAAAATTAAGATTGCTATCAAAATGATAAATAGTAAATATGCATAGTAATAGTAAATAATAATGGTAAATGGTAAATTATCAATAGTAATAGTCAATAGTAATTTTTGAATAGTAACTATAAATAGTAAATCATGAATAGTAAATTTTGAATAATAGTGGTAAATGGTAAATCATGAACAATAATAGTAAATAGTAAATTTTGAATAGTAACGGTAAATAGTAAATTTTGAATAGTAACGGTAAATAGTAAATTTTGAATAGTAACAGTAAATAGTAAATTTTGAATAGTAACGGTAAATAGTAAATTTTAAATAGTAATAGTAACTAATAAATTTTGAATAATAATGGTAAATAATAAATTTTGAGTAATAACAGTAAATGGTAAATAATGAATAGTAATAGTAAATCATAAAATAACGCATAGTGGTAATTTATTTTTACCATAGTAACTTATTCATGATAGTAATAGTATATTAATAGTTTAAGAGTGCTAAAAAGAATAAACTAAATAATCATAAAAGAATTTAGAAGAAAAATATTATTACCTTACACCTTCGGCAGAATTTCTTTTTACCAGAAGAACTTACTCCCCACTAATTTCTTACGCACTATCTCTCTATATTCTCTCTTTAATTTTTGGTGTGGAAATGTTGTAAATGAGCCATCTATTTATAGGAAGAGAATTTTATTATTTAAGATTACTTAATTATTTATTTTACTATTCATGATATAAGTATTCACCCACCGGTCACTATTCATGATGTAAGTATTTACCCACCGGTCACTATTCATGATGTAAGTATTTACCCACTGGTGATGTAAGCGATGATGTCGGCAGTGGCATTTTGGTTATTAGATAAAAGGTTAAGGGTATTTTTGTCGTTCTCAAAAAAATGAAAAAAATATAAAAATTATAAAAAATTATAAATTATATAACAATCAAAAAGTTATAAAGAACTATAATTAAATTCATTTGAAATTTTATTTTAAATAAGAAATAATGAATTTAGGGGTGTTACAACTCTACTCCCCTAAAAAAATTTCGTCCTCGAAATTTACACTTTTCAGTAAAACAAATAGGGATGAGACTCTTTCATCTTATTTTCTAGTTCCCATGTAGCATCTTCTCCTCTCGTTTCACTCCAAATGACCTTCACGAGTGGAATTTCTTTGTCCCTTAGCTTTTTTATTCTTCTATCAGCTATTCTGACAAGTGGTGCATCATATGTAAGATTATCTTTAACTTGTATGACATCAGGTTCAATAACGTGTGTAGGGTCAGATATATACTTTCATAAATTTGACACATGAAAAACATTATGGATATTAGAAAGAAAATGTGGTAATACTATTTAGTAAGCAAGAAGACTAACTTTCTGAACTATTTGATATGGACCAATAAATCTAGGAGTTAGTTTTCGAGATTTCATTGCCCGACCGACCCTAGTCGTAGGTGTGACTTTCAAGAATACATGATCGCCTTCTTGAAATTCGAACGGCTTTCTTCTTTTGTCATAGTAACTTTTCTATCTGCTTTGTGCTGCCTTCATCTTTTCCTGAACCATTTTGATTTTATCCATGGTTTGTTATACTAACTCTGGACCTAGCATCAAGTTTTCACCAGTCTCAAACCAACATAGCGGAGTCCTACATTTTCTTCCATATAATGCCTCAAAAGGTGCCATGCCAATGCTAGCATGGAAACTGTTGTTGTAGGTGAACTTCACATATGGTAAGAATTGATTTCAACTTCCTTTGTGCTCTAACACACAAGCTCGTAACAAGTCTTCTAGAGATTGGATCGTTCTTTCTGATTGTCCATCTGTTTGAGGATGATATGCCGAACTCAGACGTAGTCTTGTTCCCAAAGCCTTGTGTAAGCTCTTCCAGAATTGTGATGTAAAACGAGGGTCCCGATCAGAAATGATACTGGAAAGAATTCCATGTAATCTCACAATCTCCTCGATGTACAATTTTGCCAGCTTATCCATAGGGTAACAAATATTAATGGGAATAAAGTGGGCAGACTTGGTTAATCTATCAACTATTACCCATATTGAATCATGTCCTAATGGAGTTTTAGGTAAAGAAGTCACAAAATCTATGGTAATGCTATCCCATTTCTATTTTGGTATTTCCATTGATTGTAGCATTCCAGGGGGTTTTTGATGTTCTACTTTAACTTTCTGGCAAATTAAACATGCAGCCACGTACTCCACCACCGTTTTCTTCATTCCAAGCCACCAAAATAACTTCTTCAAATCTTGATACATTTTAGTAGCTCTGGGATGAATGTTCATATAACTTTTGTGGCCTTCTTCCAGAATTGCTTTCCTCAACTCCTCTTGGTCAGGGATACACACTCGATCCTTATACCTCAGCAATTGGTTGTTTCCCACGTTGAACTCAACTTCTTTTCCTTGTTTTAAGAGTTCTTTCTTCTCTTGTAGGAATTCGTCCTCTCGTTGAGCCTCTAAAACTTGCCTCAAGAATTCACTTGTCACTTGCAACGCTCCTAATCTGTAGCTGTTAGTATTAACCTTTATTGCTAGGTTAAGATCTCTGAAGTTCTCTATTAATTCTAGCTCTTTAATCATCATCATGGATGCATGCAGAGACTTTCAACTCAAAACATCAACTACTACGTTCGCTTTTCCAGGATAGTATTGCAACTCAAAGTCGTAGTCCTTTAAGAACTCCATCCATCTTTGTTGCCTCATGTTCAACTCCTTTTGGTTGAATAAATATTTGAGACTCTTATGATCGCTAAACACATCGAATGTTGCACCGTATAGATAATGCCTCCAAATCTTTAAGGCAAAAACTATAGCAGCTAATTCTAAGTCATGGGTAGGATAGTTAATCTCATGTTGCCTTAATTGGCGTGACGCATAGGCTACAACCTTCTTGTCTTGCATGAGTACACTTCTTAGTCCTTGTTTAGACGCATCATAGTAAACTTCAAAACTTCGATGTGGATCAGGGAGTACTAACACCGACGAAGAAGTAAGTCAATCTTTTAGTTCTTGGAAACTATTCTCGCATTATGTCGTCCACACAAAAGGTTGTCCTTTCCGTGTTAGCTTGGTCAGTGGGTATGCTAACTTTGAAAACCCTTTGATGAATCTCCTATAGTATCCAGCCAAGCCCAAGAAACTTTTGATCTTAGTGATTGTGGTTGGTCTCTCCCATTTCAAAACTACTTCTACTTTAGAAGGGTCTACAACTATTCCTCCTTGACTAATTATATGTCCTAAAAAGTTCACCTCTTCCAACCAGAATTCACACTTCGACAGCTTTGCATACAATTGTTTCTTTTTCAGGATTTCCAACACAACCTTCAAATGTTCAACATGTTCTTCTCTACTTTTAGAGTACACTAGTATATCATCAATGAAAACCACTACAAATTTATCTAGATATGGATGAAAAATTCGATTCATGTAATCCATGAATACGGCTGGTGCATTAGTTACACCAAAAGGCATCACTAGATATTTGTAATGGCCATAGCGTGTTCTAAAAGCAGTTTTTGGTACATCTTCTTTCTTCACCCTTATTTGATGGTATCCAGACCTCAAATCAATCTTGGAGAACACCATGGCACCACGCAGTTGATCCATCAGGTCGTCAATCCTTGGCAGAGGATATCTGTTCTTAATCGTCACCTTGTTCAGTTGCCGATAATCTACACACAACCTCATGCTACCATCCTTTTTCTTAACCAATAACACTGGTGCACCCCAGGGGGATACACTAGGTCGTATGAACTACTTCTCTATCATCTCTTCAAGTTATTTCTTCAACTCTGCTAATTCTAGAGGTGACATTTGATATGGTGCAATTGAAATTGGTCCAACTGTAACACCCCTATTTTTATTTTTATATTGAAATTTTGAAGGAATTAAATTATGGTTCTTTAGAACTTTTTAATATACGTATTATTTATGATTTTTTGGAATTTTTTGGAATTTTGGATTTTTTTTAATAAAATAATATTTTTTAAATAATTTTAAATTCATATAAGTGACTTAAATTAAAAATATTTATAAGAAAGTGAATTTAAATTATAAGAAAATTTTCTAAAATCCGTTTCAAGTAGATTTATCTAAAAATTATCGGTTTAAGAAAAATCTTGATTTTTTCCAATCGTTAAAAAAATTGGAAACGTATCAATAAATTTTTATTAACAGAAAATTTTAGATTTTTAAAATTTTAGCTTTATATTACTTATTATAAAATTAGCGAGGACTGATATAATATCGCTAAATTTCAAAAAGGACTCATTTTGAATATTTAAAATATACCGAGTGAAAGGTTACTATTTGGCTTAATAATTTTGCCGACAGTTACTATGCAAAACACTGTGCATGTACGAAATTTTCAAAAGGTGCACAGTAACCTGGAATAAAAAATTCAAAAATGCATAGTACTTTTATATTAAAATAATGGAATGCATAGTAAATTTTTTTCCTATAAATACCGAAGGATTTCTTCTTTAGAATTCACAATTTCAGATTAAGTTTTCTTAATATAGTAGTATTAGTGAGATAGTGGTGGAAGTGAGAGAGAGAAGAAAAGTTTTTGGAGAGAAGGTTCTGCCAAAATCCTAAGGTAAGAATACTTCTCTTTTATATTTTTTGGGTTATTTTTATATCGTTTTTAGAAATATGTTATTATACTGGAAATAATATTATTTTAAGTTACTATTCTGTATAGTAAACACTATTTCAATAGTAAATTACCATTTCAATAGTAAATTACTATTTAAATAGTAAATTACTATTTACTGTTACTATTTACCGTTACTATTCACGATTTACTATTTACTGTTACTATTCACGATTTACTATTTACCGTTACTATTCATGTTTTACTATTTACTGTTACTATTCATGATTTACTATTCACTATTCACTATTCACTATTCAAAATTTACCATTTCTGTTTTAAGTAGTAATCTTAATCCTCATCTTATGCTTATACTGAAATAAGATTGGTATTAATATTTCTAGAAATCGGAGGCGCAAAGCAAATCTCTTTTTGGTAACAACCCAAGGTAAGGGGGAGTGAGATAAGAGTATTGAACTGGTCTGGACCGGGGTCTAGGATCCGGTATGGGACCAGCCACAAGGATGCAGGTGTTTTTAGGGTTTGCACACCGGAACTGTGTATATCCGACGTATTAATCCGGTCTCTCAGTGGGAGAGGCCGGTCTTGTTGTCCTGGAGATCCTTCACACCAACGATTCGCGTTGTAGGAGGGCGAAAGGTGGTGCCACCTGCGAAGATTCTCCGACGCTCAAGTTAGAAGGGTGTATGAACTGAATGAATACTCAAGCGTGATAACAGTAAAATGTGAGATAGAATAACGATACCATGCATGTGTGTTGATATGGCCTCTTATAGTTGAACGTAAGAGAAAAAATGAGACGTTGGATGCAGGTGGGTCCCTTATCTCTGATTGCGTGTATATTGTGTCAATCAAGGTGGCTCGACTTTCAGAATGTGTCAGGGGGGTAAGTCAATTATCAGAGTACAATCCTCCAGAGAGAGGAGAGGATAATCACCTTTTCCGCATAATCTGCTGACACGCCCACTTACTTTCTGAAGCCATTGATGTGACGTATTTTGCTACAAACAGTGTCTTCGTTGATAAGTTATCATAAGGCTCTTCTCTTGCTATGAGGGAAAAGCTAACAATTATATAAATATCCTGTATCAATGAACACAGAACCGTTACATCGAAAATGAATGATGCTGTCATGGAGTGAGGGCGGATGACCAGACAACGGATATCCGGTGTGGTAACGTTGAACCTGGACACCGGTTTTCCTTATATGAGATCAGTCTGACGTCACAAGTATGGGGGCCGGTATCTAGACCGGATCATCTGTCCCCTAGCTTGTATGAGGGACTGTTAAGTTGCTCATATGAGCTACACAATTCTCGAGAGAAGTCTAGATGCCGGTAGTATATTCTTGTAAGTCTCTGGAAACTCAGTGGCGTCCGCTCTAGCAAACGAGTGACCGCCCTTCTCGCGTTGCATACAACGGATTCAGACAATATAAAATAAGTAATGGAAATCCCAAGAATTCTTTGAAAATCGAAACCCTTGGTATTCGAAAAATGGCTGGGAGGCATTAAATGCGCACAGCATGATTAGACAATAAATGCGTTTTTTATGCAAGAGCCATCATTGCCCAAGAGTGTAACCGTCGATTGAGCTTATTGGGCCTGGATTCAAACTGAGTGGGGGCCCATTAAGCGAAAATGTTTGCTGAAACGTTACTGCTTTCGCGCCCGTTTGTGGTGAAACGACGGAGTCGTTTCAATTTGAAAGGGTTGCGTTTTGAGGCAAGCCTTGTGTCCTTCGATGAAACACTATGTTTCTTCGTTACCTATAAAAGGAGCTCTTAGCAGATTTTGGAATCCATACTTGCTCTCAAACTTAGTGAAACTCTGCTCAAATTTCCTTGGAATTTCCTTGTCGTCTTCAACTTCTCAAAGATCCTCTTCCTTTAGGTAACCTTCCTTCCCTTCAACTCCTTGCAATTTTAATCATTCTATTTCCATCATGCGCCCTAGAGCTGGACACGCTGGTCCTTCAAATAGAGGGAGGTTTGGCTCTCGTGCCCCCCTTAGCCACCGTGGTGGGAGGATTCCAGCGAATCCTCCTGTGGCTGGGCGCCATCGCTCAGAGAGAGCCGAAGCTTCTTCCTCACGAGCGTCTTCTTCATCTCGTCGCTCTGAGGCTCCCCTTGGTTCGAGGGCTACCAGCCGCTCTGATGAGGGGTCAAGTGCTGAGGGTTATCTCTCTGACGATGTTGCTTTTTATCACAGCACCTACGCATTCCACCGCGCCTGCACAACCATGGATCTTCCAGGACGTGGAAAAACGCCGTTTCTCCGCTCTGCTGAAGGGTGTGTCAATGTTGTGGCACACCGGCTTGATTGGGAGAAACTCAACAGGGAAAAACCTTATTGCTGGGTGGAAGAGGAGTTCTTAGAGATCCCTTCGCACCATGCAAGTGAGGAGGAGCGCACGGTTTCTTTCCGCTGTAAGATATACTCGGATAAGAAGTACAAAGCACGATACGCTGTGATGGCTCCGCATCCTTCTGAAAGAATATGCCACAACGTCCCTGACGCGAGGTCGGTCTACATGTACGACTTCGTTTTCTTAAAGCTGGGGGTGCGCTTTCCACTGACGGATTTCCAGATGGCCGTCCTGCGTTTCTTAGACTGTGCCCCCTCACAATTACATCCCAACGGTTGGAGTCTTGTCCGGGCTCTGGAAGTCTTGGGGGAGCATTTTGGCTTCTCCGCCACTGTGGCCAAGCTATTTTACTATTGCCAAGTGGTCCGCCGAGCTAATAAGAAGGGCGGCCTTGGGTTCATTACACTCCGTAGTGACTCAAGGGTTGTAAATTTCAAGTCTTATACGGAATCCGCAAAGGTAGATGGGCGCTCCTTCAAGCACTACTACACGCGAGTCCGGATTCAACCAAATAAGCCGGTCTTCTGGCGAAATAAAGAGGGGTTTACCAAGTTTCCCCTTAGCTGGACGCACGAGCATTTTCTCCTTATGAGCCGTGCTTACTATACAGATGAGAGTGAACTTTCCCCTCATTCTGTTGAGGTCTTGAGCGCCCTGCAGACGGCCTCAAAGACCCTCAAAGGGTTTTCCAGCCGCCTTCTCTTGGCCGAGGAAGACATCAAAAACACCTACCTCCGTAATATTCGCTCTTATTCTCCTTGTATTGTATGGTTGTACCGTTCTAGTTATTTTCCTTCTTGTATGCTTATTCAACTCTTTTTGTTTTGCAGAACAAATTGAAAAGGCCTGCCCAGAAATGTTGTCGCTAAGGTCCATGATGGCTGACGATGACTCCTCTTCTGAAGAAAATGAAATCCAGGCGAAGAGGAACGCCACCAAAACTCCCCTCATTCCTCTGACTTCTGCAGTAGGAGATGAGGTTCCTCTCTTCGACGAGGAGGAAGCCGAAGAAGCAACTGAGGCCGCTGGAGCGGGTGGCGAGGAGGCTGTCCCAGAGAAAAAGAAAAAGAAGAGGCATCTTGTAAAGAAGGCCGATCAAGAGAAACCCTCCTCTGATGACCCTGTGAAGAAGCGTCAGAGGACGGCCGAAGAAACTGAATTAAAGAAGAACAAGGGAAAGGAACCCGCTCCTGAGTTCTCTGCACCTTCTTCTCAAAATGCTTCAGAACCGGATTCTGGGAACGGTCCTCCTCCGGCGTTCGATCCTCCGCGTGACTCCTTCCTTTCTTCTTATTTGTGGTTTCAAGGATCTATGCCTCCTACTCTCCCAAAGGCACGGTATTGCCTCCGCCCTTCCCTCGATGCTGCTGGGGTCCGAGGTGCTTGCAAGGCTGGGCGTTGGCAACTTGATGAACTGTCTGGCCTGCTTGAGTCCCTGAGCGAGAAAGCTGACTATATGGATCAGGTTGAAAAACTTGAGACCGAACTCGCAGTGAAGGAGAAATGGGCAGCCAAGCAAGCTGAGGCTCGCAGGGGAGTGGAATCAGAATTGGAAAAAACTAAAGAAACACTCCAGAGGAAAACGGAAGAGGCAAGCAAAGTTCATTTTGCGAATAAGGCCCTAGAACGGGAAGTTGCCGACCTCCAAAATAAGAACAAATCCATACCCCTCCTTGAAGAAGAATTACAACTGGAGAAGAAGAGATCGGCTAAGCTTGCTGACGATCTCAAAGTTATGGAGGATGGTCGCAACAAGGACCTTGGGGAGTGGGAGTCTATTCGGAAGGAGATGCAAGCCCAAATTGATGAACTCAAAAAGGGTGGTGCGAGTGCTGGGCCTTCAGAAGAGGATTACGCCAAAGTTCAAAGAAGGCTAGCTGCTGCAAAGGCCAAGGCTGCCAAAGCCTTGGATATATGCAAAAATGTGGCGTATGAATCTTTCGGCCTGGCCCTTCGTCAAGTCTACTATCGTAACCCTGGAATAAAGCTGAATTTGTACGGATTAGATCCGTTCTTTGAGTTCCATGGGGGAAGACTTGTAGAAGTTCACAAGGACGGATCGCACCACGAGCCCCATGCATCTCTGTACGAACTGCCTCCTCTCCCAGAAGGCCAAAGTATGGAGCCTACCATGTCCACTGCTGCCTCTGGAGCTGAAGCACAAGAAGGTGCCCAAACTGGAATGGAGGACAGAGCGGAGAAGGGAGGAATGCCCACTGTGGAGGATCAAGCACCGGCCCCTTAATTTATGCTTTATTCATAGCTGTGTACTGGGATCAACTCCAGTTTTAACTACCTTGTAACCTGAATAATTTCTTTATTCTTGGAAATGAAATTCACTGTTGCTTTTCTTCAACTACTTGCGTCGAATGTATGATTGTTGGATAACTTAGTGTTGTACCAAACACTTTATTGTTTTTAATGCTTTACGAATCCGTTCTGTGTGGTTACCAAGCTGCTTAACGCGTACTTATCACACCGGATTAAGACAACAAATAGTAATGAATAAATAACAATTAAGTTAAAGCACGCCCTGTCCCCAAGTGTAAGTTCATTGGGAAGGGAGAGTTTATCTCGAAGATTACCTTTTAAATTCTCAAAAGATAGAAATGCTTATCTGTCCTCGAAGATGTAGAGCGAGTACATTAGCCTTCAACCGCTCTGGGATGAATATTCCACAATTGAGGACGGATATTGCCTTTGAATTTTGTATAGCTTTGGCAAGGGTAAGCTTTATGCCTTTCTCTTGAGGTTCAGTTTGGTCCTACACCTCAAGTCTTCACACGGTGTTCGGTTCGATCCTACTAACCGTACTTGGAGTTCGGTGCAATCCTACAATCCAAGCCTTCAACACGGGGTTCGGATCAGGGCTAATCCTGAACCTACTGCGCCCGTTACTCGGGGTTCAGCGCGGTTTTCTCTGTGAACCGGCCTACTGCGCCCAAGCCTTCGCATGGGGTTCGGTTTGTGGCCTTGAAAAAGGACCAGCCCTACAACCCATGTAGTCTTCGAATGGGGTTCGGTTTGTGGCCTTGAAAAAGGACCAGCCCTACAACCCATGTTGTCTTCGAACGGGGTTCGGTTTGTGGCCTTGAAAAAGGACCAGCCCTACAACCCATGTTGTCTTCGAATGGGGTTCGGTTTGTGGCCTTGAAAAAGGACCAGCCCTACAACCCATGTTGTCTTCGAATGGGGTTCGGTTTGTGGCCTTGAAAAAGGACCAGCCCTACAACCCATGTAGTCTTCGAATGGGGTTCGGTTTGTGGCCTTGAGAAAGGACCAGCCCTACAACCCATTCCACCTCGAGGAATTACATCGTCTGACTTGGGGGGTCTCCCTCCGTTCTTCGAGGAATTATCACATCAACTACAAAATAGGTAGTTGCGTTCATCCGTCCTGAGGTGTATGCGTATTAAACCACGGCTTTAAATCATAACACATAAGAAAAGTGAGAATGATAGGGCGGTGAGAATGTATTCTTATTAAAACTGAATATAGATTACACAAAGAGCATCGTTGGGGCTATGCCTCGTTAAAACCTTCTTGAGAAAACCCAGTGGGAAAAAACTCAAGTAAGGAAAAAGAGTACACGCCGTCTTACCAACTAGCTGTAATACACTCGTAAATTCTGAGTGTTCCATTTGTTGCGGATTGGGGTTCCATCAAGTTCTTCCAATCGGTATGATCCCTTTCCAGTCACCTCCGAAACTCTATAAGGTCCTTCCCACGTTGGTGCTAGCTTTCCTTGGTGAGCGAACTTATTCCCCACACTGGCCTTTCTCAGAACAAGGTCTCCGGTGTTAAAAGCTCTGTACTGGACACGTTTATTGTACCGGAGTGCAGCCTTTGCTTTTATTGCCTGATCTCTGACGAAAGCCTTTTCCCTCAACTCTTGGAGGACATCCAGCTCTGATGCTAAGTTGGCGTTGTTATCTTCTGCTGAAAAATACTCAACACGGGCCGATCTTGTTTGTAACTCAACTGGGATCATCGCCTCAACCCCGTACACCAACCGGTATGGGGATTCGTTAGTTGAAGAATGAGGCGTAGTGCGGTATGCCCATAGAACATGACATAACTGGTCAGTCCATCCTCCCTTCGCTTCTCCCAGACGCTTCTTTAACCCCTTTAGCACCTCTCGATTAGCTACCTCTGCTTGCCCATTGGTCTGGGGGTGTTCAACAGATGAAAATATCTGGACTATCCCCAGTCCTTCAAGTAAGTCCGTGAACTTTTTGTCTGTAAACTGGGTGCCGTTGTCAGTCACAACCCGCCCTGGCACCCCGAACCGAGCAATGATATTTTCGTACATGAAACGTCTTGTACGTGCAGAAGTGATATGCACTACTGGTTCTGCCTCGATCCATTTGGTGAAGTAGTCTACCCCCACAATCAAGTATTTGATACCTCCTGGCGCAGTGGGAAACGGACCCAGAATATCAAGGCCCCATTGGTAGAACGGCCAAGGCACAGCAGATGAAGATAACTCTTGGGCCGGTGTATGGTGGAGATTGGAGAATTTTTGGCAAGCGTCGCACTTCCTCACGAAATCTGCGGAATCCTGCTTCACAGTGGGCCACCAGTATCCAGCCCTGAGGACTTTTCTCATTAGGCTTCGGCCTCCAGCGTGGTGCCCACATTGCCCCTCGTGTACCTCAGTCAAGACCGCTTGAACTTCGTCCTCTCTTAAACATGAAAGATACGGGACAGAGAATCCCCTTCTGTAGAGAACACCATCGACCATAGTAAAATATGGCAACTCCTTCTTTACTCGTCTCCTTTCCTTCTCGTCAGTGGGAAGTTGACCATCAGCCAGATAACGAATATAGGGGATGACCCAAGAATCCTCATATGGATAGCTCACCATGACAGCATTCAGAGAAGGATACAGAGGTATACTGGGTGATGTCAAAGTGCTCTGAACCACCGTTGTTGTGCTACCAGGCTGCTTTGTACTTGCCAATCTTGACAAGATATCTGCTCTGGTATTTTCTTCCCTGGGCACATGCTTGAACTCTAAAACTTCAAATCTTCCCTTCAGCTCATTAACACAATTCAAGTACAATTGAAGTTGTGGTTCCTTCGCCTGGTACTCTCCCTGGATTTGCGAAATCACCAGCTGAGAATCGCTGCAGAGGGTCACTGCTGATGCTCCGATATCAATTGCCGCACGGAGACCGGCCAAGCATGCTTCGTATTCAGCTTGATTGTTAGAGGTCTTGAAATTGAATCGGAGGGAAATTTCTAAGTGTACGCCATCATCACTTTCTACCACCACACCTGCTCCACATCCTTTGCTGTTTGACGAACCGTCAACGTAGATGGTCCAATGCGTTCGAGGGGTCGCCGGGTCTGCCCCAGTCATTTCCACTACAAAATCGGCCAACACTTGTGCCTTGATGGCTCCTCGAGGCTCATATGAAATCTCAAATTCAGATAGCTCAATAGACCATTTTATCATCCTTCCAGCGAGGTCTGGCTTGCTGAGTACTGAACGGAGCGGCAAATCCGTTCTTACCAATACTGGGTGCGCATGGAAATAAGGCCTCAACCGTCGTGATGCCCAAACAACTGCCAAGGCGGCTTTCTCAATCTTCTGATACCTTCCTTCCGCCCCCTGAAACATTTTACTAGTAAAGTACACCGGTCTTTGCCCTTCAGGGGTTTCTTTTACCAGGGCTACACCTAGAGCTTCGTCGGATATTGCCAAGTATAAGATTAACATTTCGCCTGGATCAGGCTTAACAAGAATTGGTGGGCTCGAGAGAACGGCTTTGAGCTGCTGGAAGGCTTGCTCTTGTTCCTCTCCCCATTCAAAACTCTTGTGTTTCTTCAACGCCTTATACAAGGGGAGGGACCTGTGCGCCATCTTAGGCATGAAACGAGCTAAAGCGGCCACTTTCCCATTCAATGACTGGACCTCCCTCAAACATTTAGGACTCTGCATGTCCAGGATTGCTTGACATTTCCCGGGGTTAGCTTCAATGCCTCGTTGAGTCAGCATAAATCCTAAGAATTTTCCTGCTGGAACGGCGAAAGTGCACTTTAAAGGATTTAACCTCATGTTGTACTGCCGAAGCCTAGTGAAAACTTGGCGTAGATCTTCAATGTGGTCTCCTCCAGCAGGCGTTTTGGCTATGATATCATCGATATAAACTTCGACCAGCTTGGTATGCATCCCTTCAAAGACTTTGTTAATCATGCGCTGATAGGTAGCGCCTGCGTTCTTCAGTCCAAAAGGCATGACGGTGTAGCAGAAAACACCGCGGTCGTTGATAAATGCAGTCTTCTCCTGGTCTCCCTCCCACATCGGAATCTGGTTGTACCCCGAATAAGCATCCATGAAACTGAGATATTGGTAACCAGATGAATCATCCACCATGCGATCGATGTTGGGCAGGGGATATGGATCTTTAGGGCAGCAACGGTTAAGATCCACATAATCAGTACACATCCTCCATTTGCCGTTAGCCTTCTGCACCATGACCACATTAGAAAGCCAAGATGAATAGCGTATCTCCCTTATAAAACCTGCCTTCAACAACTCCTCTGTTTGCTCACAAGCCGCCCTCTGCTTCTCCGGTCCCAACCTCCTCTTCTTCTGAGCCACCGGTCTGGTTTCAGGATACACTGCAAGTTTGTGACAACAGAAACCAGGATCCATCCCCGGCATGTCTGCTGCTGTCCATGCGAAAAGGTCTTTGAATTCCTGCAAAAGGGCTAATAAGCGTTGCT
Organism: Clitoria ternatea; assembly: GCA_037962975.1. Taxonomy (NCBI): domain Eukaryota; kingdom Viridiplantae; phylum Streptophyta; class Magnoliopsida; order Fabales; family Fabaceae; genus Clitoria; species Clitoria ternatea. The sequence goes on from CM075676.1 coordinate 73,116,158, forward strand.
CCATAGCAGACTCCAGCTTATCATTGATGTGCGTGACCTTCTCTGGGGAATCTCCCAATATGACATCCCTGGAGCCACCATCTGGTGTGGGCTTAGATGGATTGAGTGGATCAATCTTCAATTCCGCTCTGGGGTCTAGGTCAATAAGACTGACAGATCCTGCCGCTGTTCCTCCGTCGTTCAACTTCCTCTTCTTGTTAAATGCATCCAACTTAACCATGTTGAGGCTCAGATTATAACAATATCGAGCCATCTCCTGATCTCCGCGGAGTGAGGACACACCATTGTCCTTGTCGATAAATTTGATCAGGAGATGAGGGGTGGATACAATTGCTTCCATAGCGTTCAATGTTGGACGGCCTATGATACCGTTGTACGGGGATTCCACATCAATCACCAGAATTCTTGACTTGACTGTTCTTGCACCGGGCTCCCCTTCAAAAGAAATCAAAGTGTCGAGGTATCCCTTAGTAGGTTGCTTGGCTCCGTTAAACGCTGTGAGTTCTTGTGTGTATGGTTGTAAATCTGCATCACTGAAACCCATTCGTTTGAAACAATTATAAAAGATAACATCACAAGAACTTCCCTGATCGACGAGGATCCTCTTGACGTCCTTATTGGCTATGACGGCCACAATCACTACTGCATCATCACCTCCTGGAATTGTTGGGCCAAAGTCATCATCCGTAAACGACACCGTCGGGGCTGTCACTCCGTCCCTGAAAGGGCGGTTATTCCTCGGTTTACCCTGGACTGACAGAATCATCCTATGGTGGTTCTTTCGTGCTGTGATTGATGTTCCTCCTCCCGCGAATCCTCCAGCTATCATCTCAATCACTTCTCGTCTGCCCTGTCTCTGCTGCTGGGGCATATTACTTTGTTGGGCACCTTCAGCAATCACTACCCCTTTCTGCTTCTCAGCCGCAGTGAACTTCCTTGCTGGGTTGCGCGTATTATCATCTTCATCATCAGGATCTCTATTCCTTTTCTCCATTCTATGAGGCTCATCCATAGATTTCTCCTTAAACAAATACTGCTTCAACTTTCCTTCCCGAATGAGAGTTTCCACCGTATTCTTTAACGCCTTACACTCATCAGTGTTGTGCCCTGTCTGCTCATGGAAAGTGCAGTATTTACGTGGGTTACCACCCCTCTTGGCTGGGGCTGGCTTCCTTATACCAAAGACGTTCAGAGTTGGCCAACCAACTTCCCTCATGATTTGTGAGTGTCTGGTGTTCAACGGAGCATAGTGATCGAACAATGATACGCGCCTATCTCGTGGATGCTGACGAGCATTCACAAAGTCTTCTCTAAAGGCATGCTTCTCGGGCCTAGCTCTCTCCTTTTCTCTCCGTGGCTGCTGAGCGGGTACAGAAGGCTTTACTCTTGCTGCAGTTGCCTCTAGATGCATCTCTATGCCCACATATTTGGAAGCTTTCCTTCGAAACTCCTCGAAGGTTGTAGGTGGGCTCTTTGCCAAAGATAGGGCAAAGGCTGAACCTGGCTGAAGAGCTTCCACTACAATATGGAGTTGTATGGCCTCCGTGAGGTTAGGGACCAACGCAGCCTCCTTGTAAAACCTTTTCAGGAACTCCTTAAGAGTCTCAGTTTCTCCCTGTCTTATCTGGGCCAGGGTGTGAGAAGTTCTTGGGATATCCCTGGAGATGACGAAATGGCTTTCGAATGCAGCAGCCATTTCCTCCCAAGAGTCTATAGATCCTGAAGGCAAACTTTTAAACCAGCTGAGAGCTTCCTCCGTCAATGTCCTTGGGAACATTCTGCACATGACATCTTCGTCTGCTCCCAGATACATAGCTTCATAAACATAAGCATCCAAATGCTTAGTGGGGTCGGTCTCTCCATTATACTTCCCAATCGACAATGGCTGAGTTGTTTGCAAATGTTTTGGAATGACAATACTCATCAACCTCCTTGAGAAAGGGACATTGAGCTTGTATGTCCCTGAAGTTACCACCGCCTGCTCCCTTCTCCTGATACTGACTCTATCACCAGAGTCCTGCGTTTGCTCCCTCTCTTCATATGTGGGGATCTTCGAATACTGGAGGGTGGTGGATCTATCCCTCGCTGATGCATGGTGAGCATCCTCTGCATGGGATACTACTCTGTCCCCAGCTCCTCCTCTCTCTCGCCTCAGCTCCATCAGCTCCTCCTTCAGTTGCCTGATAACCTCATCGCGAGGGTCAGGCGTCTGCACTTGCACCATCCTCCGGGTTTGAGTTGCAGGAGATTCGAAGACGAGTCTCCTCCCAGCCTGTTGATGGGTCACATCCTCCACGTGACCTTCCACGAAATCTCTCCCGTCACCTTCCATTGTGCCAACCTAACTTCTGCGAAAATGGGAATAACTCTATCGAGTCCCACCGGGCGTGCCAATGAACTGGTCTGGACCGGGGTCTAGGATCCGGTATGGGACCAGCCACAAGGATGCAGGTGTTTTTAGGGTTTGCACACCGGAACTGTGTATATCCGACGTATTAATCCGGTCTCTCAGTGGGAGAGGCCGGTCTTGTTGTCCTGGAGATCCTTCACACCAACGATTCGCGTTGTAGGAGGGCGAAAGGTGGTGCCACCTGCGAAGATTCTCCGACGCTCAAGTTAGAAGGGTGTATGAACTGAATGAATACTCAAGCGTGATAACAGTAAAATGTGAGATAGAATAACGATACCATGCATGTGTGTTGATATGGCCTCTTATAGTTGAACGTAAGAGAAAAAATGAGACGTTGGATGCAGGTGGGTCCCTTATCTCTGATTGCGTGTATATTGTGTCAATCAAGGTGGCTCGACTTTCAGAATGTGTCAGGGGGGTAAGTCAATTATCAGAGTACAATCCTCCAGAGAGAGGAGAGGATAATCACCTTTTCCGCATAATCTGCTGACACGCCCACTTACTTTCTGAAGCCATTGATGTGACGTATTTTGCTACAAACAGTGTCTTCGTTGATAAGTTATCATAAGGCTCTTCTCTTGCTATGAGGGAAAAGCTAACAATTATATAAATATCCTGTATCAATGAACACAGAACTGTTACATCGAAAATGAATGATGCTGTCATGGAGTGAGGGCGGATGACCAGACAACGGATATCCGGTGTGGTAACGTTGAACCTGGACACCGGTTTTCCTTATATGAGATCAGTCTGACGTCACAAGTATGGGGGCCGGTATCTAGACCGGATCAAGTATAATATGAAAAGACATAAGAATAATGGGAGGAGTCCCCTACTCCTTTTAAATTTAATAATATTTTAAAATATTTACTTTTTAACTTAACAATTTTAATAAATTTCAAATTAAATATCCGGTTTAACTAACTCTAACATACCTATGCAAGAACTTGGACCATAATGACCTATATGGACTGAACTATACCTATGCAAGGACTGGATTATATGGACTTACATATACCTATGCGAGAAATTGACCAAAAGGACTCAAATTGACTATATTAATAATCATTAAATTTTGTATTATGATATGTATTAATGATATTTAATTGATTTGATTATGATTTGATTATGATTGATTGATTGATGATATTTAGTTATGATTGATATTATTTGATTTTGATTGATGATATTGTAATGTGAAGTTTGAGCATATAGCGAGCATGACGGAAAGCTAAAATTCAGTAAGAATTTCTTACCTTACTCTTTAAATTTTATTATCTTTTATTCCTTCTTAGAAATTATTTTTATTAACTTTATTTTCAATATTTAGAATAAAAAAATTAGTATTTATTTTAGAAATAAAACATTTTATGAGAATTTATTTAATTAAATCTTGAGTTAAAGAAAAATTTCGTAATTTTAAGTATTTTTGGTTAATAATTATTCTCTTTTAATAAAACAAAATTTTTAAAAGAAAATTATTTTATTTTTTTACAACTTAATAACTAAAAATATTTGGAAATAATTGAGATTCCTAAATTTGATTTTGTTAAAATTTAATTTGAGAAAGATTATGTAAAGTTTTATATGATAAAGTTTTTAGATATTTAAGGCTTAGAAACTCAATTTCAGTGAGATTTGAAAACTGTACCAAATTTATTTCTGTGGGACAGAAATTCAGAGAATTGAGAAAATGTACAGTTTATTTAAATGATATTGTAAACCTTTAAGGGATTTAATAATTGAGTTTCTAAAAGCCTTAACCAACTCAATACGCGAGTAGTTCATGCATCATGGATCATTAAAGTGAAATGAAATAATATTGTCTGGGGACGAATTATAGAAACCGAGGATACATTAGAGGAGGCTTAATTACGAGCCTTGGGATGAGAGGGTGTGAAAGGGTGCTTCAGGGGACCTGGGGTAGCTCCCTAGTGTCGGGTACTTTCACAATAAAAACTTTCTCAATCTGACTAGTCTCTAGGTGTTTCCATACGAGTTGAGCTGTTCATATTATTATTATCTGGACTTATGGAACAGTGTAAACTCCTGGTTGGCCCAGTGCAAATTAAAATTTAAGGGCCCACATATATAGGTAAGTTATGATGAAGATATTGCATAACATTCATGCATTCATAATTGATTGTGTATGTGATTGTGATTGATATTATTATGTATTGGTTTGTGAAAACCCTTTGTTGCTTATGTCTTATTCAGAAATATTATATTCTGTTTCTCACTCCTTTCTCCGTGTTTTTGTTTCACATGTTTTAAATTGATGGTTCAGAGGGAAGGATCGAAGAATCTCGACAGTAAATATAGCACGTTCTAGAAAGGGAGCTCGGTATGAATACCGTGGTCCAATGAATAAATAATGTTAATAAGTAACTGCTTCTGGGCCATGGAGTTTCCTCTCTTCCTTATAATGTTTAATGTTTATTTTCTTCGGATGAATGTATAAACACTTTATAAAGTTTTAATAATACTTATGAGGTATTTCAGAAATGATGTATTTAATTTATTCCGATAGTTTCCTTTTAACAATCATATCTTTGGTAAAAAAAAAATTTACAAATTTTCATAGAATTTATTAAGGTGTAACAGAGGGTGTTACACCAACTCCAGGTACTAGATCAATGGCAAATTTTGCATCTCTTTCTGGGGGTAAACCAGGGATATCTTCTGGAAAAACGTCAGGAAATTCACACACGACTGGTATATTTTTGATTTTTGGTTATTGCTCTCCTTTTATTGAAAGTAATAACATGAATCCTTAAGCCCCTCCTTTTAAAGAGACACTCACTTGGTTAGCGGTTAAAAATCTCGAATCCTTTAGATTCAAATTTACAGGTTCTTTAAACATTATGGTTTTGTTATGACAATCTATTAGAACATGATTGTTAGACAACCAATCTAGCCCAATAATAACTTCTAAGCCAGAAAGGGGTAAGCAAAAGAGATTAGCCTTAAAGTTCCTACCATCTATGACAATAGGGCACTCCCAACAGGCTTTAGAAGTGACAATGAGATTATTCCTAGGAGTATGAACAGATAAATCAAATGGCAATTCTATCACGGGTAATTTTAATTTTTCTACACAGTCATTGGAAATAAAGGAATGTGATGCACCTGAGTCATACATAACAGTTAAAGGAATCTTATTAATGATACACTTACCTTCCACCATGGAGTCAGAATATGATGCTTCTTCCCCATTAATTGCAAAAACCTTTCCTTTCGCCTTTGGCCTTTCGACTACACTGTGTACGCCTCCCTGAGTATTTATGGATGTACTTGCACCTTCAGGGTTCTCCCTCTTTATCTCTGGGCAATCCTTGATGTGATGACCCGGTTTGTTACACTGAAAGCAAATATAAGTATTTTTGGGACAATCCCTTTTCAAATGGGGTCCTCCATAGATAAAGCATTTAAATTCTAGTGTAGGTAGCTTCCAGATGAAGCTTGGGGGTTGTTAGGAACAGGTGCTACTCCAAACCGATGAAATGGTGCTTGGTAAGGCTTTTTCCTCCTGAAGTCTCTTCTTTGGTAATGTTGAGGTCCTCCACTTCTCATTTCTCCTGCCTTGTGAATGGATTCACGACTTTTGGTCATCCTGTCCTTGTGATCCTCTTCAAAGATCCTACAACGATTTACCCATACAGAAAATTCACGGATTTCCTACATTCGTATAGCTTCTTTGATTTCTGGTCGCAATCCGTTTACAAACTTTGTGCACCGATCACCTTCATTAATAGCATCGTTATAATGAGAATGAAAATGAGATAGTTCTTTAAACCTGGATGCGTACTCCCCTACGGTCATATTTCCTTGGGTCAGCGATAGAAATTTGAATTGTCTTTTCTCCTTAACATCAGCTGGAAAGTATTTTTCTAGAAACATATCCTTGAAATGATTCCAGGTGATTTCAACGTGGTTAACTTCGAATTGTCTACGCATGCTATCCCACCAATGTTTGGCATCCTCAGATAAGGCATAAGTAGCGAAGACTACTTTATCAGCCTCAGTACATTGCAATGCTCGAAAGATCTTCTCTATCTTTCGGATCCAGATTTATGCTCCATCTGGGTTGTATCCTCCCTTGAAACGAGGTGGATTACATTTTTCAAACAGGTCTAACCTTCTCAAGGCATCATTACCTTGACCTTCGCGTGCTCCCATTGCATTGATTAAGCGTTCTACAACTCCAGCAAGATCGTTTCCAGTCATTCTTTTCCTGTTTCACAGTAACTGAGACTTGTCATATCAATCACAGTTACTACTAAGTCAGATATTCTATTTTCTATCACCTACACAGAGTTTACAAACAAAGCAAGATAGACCTTTCCCCAGGCCTACGAGATTAACTGCTCTGATACCATTTTGTAACACCCTCTTTTACATCTCAATAATTTCTAAAAAATTCAAAAAAAAATTCTAAAAATATAATTGTTAAAAAGAAAACTATCAAAATAAAATTACATACAATATTTCTGAAATACCTCATAAATATCATTAAAATTTATAAAGTAGTTTTACTTTCATCCAAATAAAATAGATATTAAACATTATTAGAAAGAGAGGAAACTCCATGGCCCAAGAGCAGTTGCCTAATGACATTATTTATTCATTGGACCACGGTATTCATACTGAGCTCCCTTTCTAGAACGTGCTATATATACTATCGATGTTCTTCGGTCCTTCCCTCTGTACGAACCATTAATTTAAAACATATGAAACAAAAAAATAGAGAAATGAGTGAGAAACAGAATATAATATTCCCAAATGGGACATAAGCAATAAAGGGTTTTCACAAACTAGTATAATAATATCAATCATAATCACATACACAATCAATTATGAATGTATGAATGTTATGCAATATCTTCATCATAACTTACCTATATATACGGGCCCCTTAAATTTTAATTTACACTGGGCTAACCAAGAGTTTACACTGTTCCATAATTCCGAATAATAATAACATGAACAACTCAACTGGCATGGAAACACTTAGAGACTAGTCAGATTGAGAAGGTTTTTATTGTGAAAGTACCCGACACTAGGGAGCTACCCCAGGTCCCCTGAAGCACCCTTTCACACCCTCTCATCCCAAGGCTCACAATTAGGCCTCCTCTACTGTATCCTCGGTTTCTATAATCCATCTGCAGACAACATCATTTTGTTTCTCTTAGATGATTCATGATGCATGAACTACTCGCGTATTTAGTTGGTTAAGGCTTTTAGAAACTCAATTATATTATCGGGGCCTACGAATCGCGACATAGCCACCCCAGTAAATTGTACTTTTTCAACTTCTCAAATACACACATAGAATTTTAGTACAGTTCCTTTTCAAATTACAAATCAAATCTTCTTATAATTTGAGTTTCAAAGCCTTGAATATATTTCACAACCTTCTTTAGAAAGTATATAGGTTAATTCAAAATCAATTACTAAAAACTCGAATTCGGAACTATCAATCTTTAAAACCTTAGTACTTGAAAATTTTGTATAATATTTTTATACATTTTCAAAATAATATGTATATATATTAAAATATTAGTAAAAAATTTTTTTTATAAAATAATTTCTCTTTCTTTTTCTTTCTGATAAACTAACTAAAAATCTAAATTTTAGTAAAGATATATACATATATATTAAAAGATAAAAAGAGATTTCTAAAAACTTATGTAGTTTTATTAAAATATAAGAAATTTCTTAAAAGTAATTTGAATAAAGATGAATAAGTAAATAAAGAAGCAGGAGATAAGTAAATTCTTACTGAATTTTAGCTTTCTGTCATGCTTGCAATATGCTCAAACTCCACAGTATAAGATTATCAATCAAAATCAAACATTGTCAATCACAATCAAACATCATAAAACACAAATAAATATTAACAATCATAATCAAATCAAATAATTAAACATCAGTTATAAATATGATAATTTAAAATTCAATGATTATTTAAATTAATAAAGTTTGTTTTAAGTTCTATGGTCAATTCCTCGCACAGGTCTATGTTTCAGTCCTTGCATAGGTCTAGTTGAGTCCATATAGGTCATAATAGTCCAAGTCATTGCATAGGTTCAGTCAAGTCCATAATAGTTCAAGTCCTTGTATAGGTTCAGTCAAGTCCGTATAGGTCATAATAATTCAAGTTCTTGAATAAATATTTCAGATATTAAGTTACACAAGATGCTTAATTTATTAATAACAATTATTATAAATTTTAAGTTAAAAGATATTATTTTAAAATAATAATATTGTTATCTTTAAAATGAGTAGGGGACTCCTCCCAATATTCTTATGTATTTTCATATTATATCTTTATCTCACCCCCCCTTACCTTGATTTGCTACCAAAAGTGAATTCACTCTGCGCCTCCAAGTTCTAACAAAATATTAATACTAATTTATTTTAGTATAAGCATAAGATGAAAATTAAGATTGCTATCAGAATGATAAATAGTAAATATGCATAGTAATAGTAAATAGTAATGGTAAATGGTAAATTATCAATAGTAATGGTAAATAGTAATTTTTGAATAGTAACTGTAAGTAGTAAATTGTGAATAGTAAATTTTGAATAATAGTGGTAAATGGTAAATCGTGAACAATAACAGTAAATAGTAAATTTTAAATAGTAACAGTAAATAGTAAATTTTGAATAGTAACGGTAAATAGTAAATTTTGAATAGTAATGGTAAATAGTAAATTTTGAATAGTAACAGTAACTAATAAATTTTGAATAATAATGGTTAATAATAAATTTTGAGTAATAACAGTAAATGGTAAATAATGAATAGTAACAGTAAATCATAAAATAACGCATAGTGGTAAATTATTTTTACCATAGTAACTTATTCATAATAGTAATAGTATATTAATAGTTTAAGAGTGCTAAAAAGAATAAACTAAATAATCATAAAAGAATTTAGAAGAAAAATATTATTACCTTACACCTTCGGCAGAATTTCTTTTTACCAGAAGAACTTACTCCCCACTAATTTCTTACGTACTATCTCTCTAGATTCTCTCTCTAATTTTTGGTGTGGAAATATTGTAAATGAGCCATCTATTTATAGGAAGAGAATTTTACTATTTAAGATTACTTAATTATTTATTTTACTATTCATGATGTAAGTATTCACCCACCGGTCACTATTCATGATGTAAGTATTTATCCACCGGTCACTATTCATGATGTAAGTATTTACCCACCGGTGATATAAGCGATGATGTCGGCAGTGGCATTTTGGTTATTAGATAAAAGGTTAAGGGTATTTTTGTTGTTCTTAAAAAAATAAAAAAAATATAAACATTCCGAAAAATTATAAATTATATAATAGTCAAAAAGTTCTAAAGAACTATAATTAAATTCCTTTGAAATTTTATTTTAAATAAGAAATAATGAAATTATTGTTGGTGTATGCACTATGAGCTTTTATGCTTTTTCATTTGTATCATTTTTTTATGCTTATCAATAAAATAAACATTTCAGTTTAAAATTGTTTTAAAACGTATTTATCCTTTGAGTAATAGGTCATATAAAAATTATTCCTAAAATATCCCTAGTCAAGTATTTACATGGGGATATGTAAATACACTGAGACTAGTGTGTGAGTGTACTGATGACATGATCTCACAGATCATAGATATAGATGATATCAAGTCTTCACACGGGTACACATTAAGAGTAATGATGTACTGGACAGACCCACCATGAGAACGTTGCATGGATCGTTACATGATTGTCATAAACGATTCTCAATGTGATAATGGTATATGTAGTCCTTCGACCTGAAGTCACTACGATTCCTACATGAGGAGTTTATTATTTTAATACAATTAAACGTCTTCTGTAACAAGAGGACTATAAAGGTTGTGATTAGGCAATGAACAAATTATGTAGAGGGATGTGAGTGATGTAGATGGGATTTGTCTCTCATATGTGACAGGAGTGATATCTATAGGCCACTTGATGGAGTAAGACTAAGAAAACGCATGGCCATGCTAGAAAGAATAAATGTTAGATATTTATTCGGATTCAGTCTACTCTGGTATCAAGTAAAATAAATTGGGCCGTACAAGGATGACGCGACCATGCCTTGGGCCCAATTAGGATATCGTGACAAAAGGAACAAACATATTAAATAATTATCACTTATAGGTTATGTTGATAATATTCGGACATAATGATGCATTGCTAGATGCCGCTCTTATTTTATATTAATAATAATTATTATTAATATAACCGAGTATTTTACCTGTAGGGTCACACACATAGAGTAAGCCCGTCAGAAAATGTTGTCTTATTTTAGTTGGACTAAAATAAAGCTATTGGGCCTAACTCATTTGGAATGAGTAAGGAGCCCAATTTTAGAGAGAACAAATTAGGTCAAACCTAAGCCTATAAATAGAGCATAAGATGCTCATAGGCCGTTCACTCAAGTGAGACACAAATTCACAAAAGTTGCAAGAGCTACACGCCGTCAAACTAGCAGTTGGCAAGTGTTGCGATTCTGGTGGGAGTGCTCGTGTGGACTCCTAAAGGACGAGGCTACGACTACTTCGGTGTTCTTCAAGAGGTAATCCAAAAACGTTTTTTTTGTTTGTTTTGTGCTTTGAAACACGGAACCTTGCAAATCCTTTGGAATCCCTTTTTTTTCCGCTGCTCATGTTTAGGGATTTCCTAACAATTAGGGGTGTTACAACTTCTATTTTCTAAAAATTTTCAGCCATAATATTGCATTTTAAAAAAACAATTTCAGCATTTAAACTTCCTAGAAGCCATGGCTGTCCTGGAATCTTAAAATACACATGCAATGATAAAATCAAGAACAAATATGAGAGCCTACATCCCCTTACTTTCTTGGATAGCTCACGGTAAGGATAAGTAAGGATGGCACCAGATTTTGCTTACTAAGCTCCACTGTCCAGCATGCATATAGGAGGAAGAATTGTACAATTTTGGGGTTTAATTTTATGGATACAATGTGGTGAAGAAGAATAATGGTGCCAATTAAAGAAATAACAAAAGAAATTGTGAACTTTGTTGCAATTTTTCTAGAGAAGCAAGAGGAAATGGGAGAGCAATGAAATTAATTAAAAAAAACTTAGCTTGCTGAGCAAGGGAATAGAGAGAGTGGAATTAAAAAAATAAAAAGGGATTGAAAAGAGATAGAGACGTGTGAGTGTATGGGAGTTAAGAGAAATAGATAAAAATTGAGAGTTGGACACATGAGGTGGTATGTGTCAGCATAAGAAAAAGAGAAGAGAGCATGAGTATTGAAAGATGTGAGGCAGAGATTAAAGATTAAATGGAATTTAAATAAAAACAAGAAGTGAGCCCGCAAATGAGGAAACAAAGAAAAGAGACCATGAAGAAAGGAGAGTACCTGTACAAATATGAGAGAGAGAAGGAACTAAAAAAAATTAATGATTTAAAATAATAAAAATTTAAAATAAAGATTAAGAAGGAAAAATTAAATAGTTAAACTTAGGGAATTCAATATAAGTAAAGTCATTAATTTAGTTCCTAGCTCAATATTATACTTCTAAAATTTAATTTAGGATGTTACAACCGGTGTCTAAACACCCTTAAATTGAGTCTAAACAAAGTCAAAAATAGGAGAAATCTATGTAAAATCGATCTCCGGAATTCTATTCTCGTTTTTTATTAATTATTACTGTATTAAGGTATTTTTAATAAATACAAGAATATTTATAACATCCCTAAATAACTACCAAAATTTAAATAAATAAATAATAAAAATTTCACTATAATTCCACAGACATAACTACATATATCTAAAAGAGTAAACACCCCAGTCAGTCCCTGAGTCCAACAAAGTCGGACACTTTGGTCCTCCACTCAATAAGTGAGTCCCGTTAGTCCCCCACGTCAGTCAACGTCGGACAAATAGATCCCTACCGTTAATGAAGTGTTGACGTCCGTGAACTTCAGTTGACGTGGATCGTTAAATCCCAACAGGGATGCCACGTCTTCAATGAAACGACGCCGTCTCATGCTCTGAAAGCCAATGCATAATTAGGAATGGAGAACGACGTCGTTTTGGACAAACCCTATTTCCTTCTCCATTTTCTCATTGCCATTGGGGTTCTTCTTCTCCTTCTTCAACATTTCGCTGCTTCCTCATTCAATAGGCTCGACCGAAACACTGAGTTTGCTTCATTGTTAGTATCCTAGTGCCAACCTCCTTGTGATTGTTGTAGCTGAAGCAAACCCATCATGGAAGGTAGTAGTCAGGGATCGTCCTCCTCATCTTCAGGCCAATCTCGACGCCGGCTTCGCTGCCGTTGTGGTGAACCACCAGTCCGACGTGTGTCTCACACAGTGAGTAACCCGAACCGCCAATTTTGGACATGCGCACGACTTCGAGGAGCCCAATATGATTTCTTTTCTTGGGTCCAGGATGGAGATTTACTTATTCATGAGGAAGAATGGAGGAATGTTCTGATTTGTAAGTTGACAGAGATGGAGTCTGTTATTACAGGGCAGAAATCTGATTTGCAAAAGGATATTTTTGAAGTCATGACCCAAATTATTCGGAATGAAGAAGGTAAATGGCATATGTACATGGAATCCTTGGTGAACGGAGGCTTGGAAACTCAGCAAGAACTGCGAAAGTTGAAGATGATTTTGATTAGTCTAAGTGTTGTATTTTTGTTCTTTCTAATAGGGTTGTTGGTTATGATCATGAATTTGTAATGACAAATTTGTTTTGTTATTAGTATGAGAATCGAAGGTAGTAGGTTATTGACAAAAATGTATAATCCATGGCATACTGCTGGTTGTTTGGGTATGATATATTCACAAGACACCAGTTGTCAGTTTTAAAATCAAAATATTACGGCAGATTTGTTTGAATGTTTTCATGATTTGTGGTTTCATAGATGAGAATGAAATATGTGAATAGTTACTCAAATGAACAAATAGGAAATATCAAGTGATAAAAGTGGGATTTGGATTCACCAATCAAGTGATAAAACTATGAATAGTTACTCAAATGCTTCATCTGCATGCTTAGTCGCTCAAGCGGTATCAGTTTGCTTGAGCGAATCTCCATATACTGATCCCATGCCCCTTTTCGCTTAGGCCATTCCTTCATCCACTGCAGCGAATCCAAATCGCTTAGGCTCTGGATGAATTTCGCTTGAGCGACAAGTGCTTCGCTCAAGCGATTGCTTGTTCTTTGCTCTCTGGAACATTTTAGCTTAAGCGACTAAGGTTCGCTTAAGCTTAATACTTCAGTTTCCTTTCTGGCTCTATTCCGCTTGAGCGAATTAGTGGTTCACTCCAACGAGTCTTCAACCTGACAGCCTTAAGTCTTCTTTCTTCATCTTGCTCAGGCGAATCTCTTCTATGGCTTCAGTGAACTTATTCGCTCAAGCGAATTATCATTCCGCTTGAGCGAGATTCTCAAAAAACGCTAGGAATCAGACTTCTCTTAATGAAGCTTCTTTATTTTTGACTTCTTTTCTTTTCCTTCTTCATTTGTGCCTGACATGGGTTTGTGAAAGTATTATAAAATGGTTATGTTTAATTTTACAATTTATTTGTTATTTCCTTTTCATGTTGTTACTAATAGGTAACTTGGTTTTAGTTTTACTGGTTTAATAACTTGGCAGATTTTACTGGTTGAGTTGGGTCCTTAGTTTTAATGCTAAGTTGATGAATCTATTGTGTAAAAAAACTAAAATCAGGAAAATTGATGATGGATAACTGGGAATAGAGAATGCCAATTCAGGATTGTCAATTAAAGAAACTCATAATAGGAGTAAATTGTCAATTCAACATTGTCATTTAACCAAACACATTAGAGGAGTACAATCTCCCACAACTTTGTCAAACAAACAAACACGTAAGAGGAGTACTATCTCCTTTCAATTGTCAATTACAAAACAAATACACAAGTTATTTCATTTGTTATGGTTTCATGATTGGTAGCTTTCTTCTCAAATTATACAGCCTGTTGGGGGATGAGGTTGTGGTTATGGCAGGTTGTGGAGATGTAGTAGGTGCAGCCAACCTGGGACTTCTCCTCACAGGAATGGTAGACTCAGCTTGGGAGAGTGGTTGGGAGACAGCCAACTCAATCACTTCCTGTTGAACTGGGGAGTTGCTTGGATTGGCTGGTTGAAGTGGTTTCTGAGATTGATCCTTTGTTCTTGCTTGTTTGGCTGTTGGGCATGTGTTCCTATGTCCTACCTGACCACAAGCACTACATTTCCCAGGTTGCAGCTTCCTTTTCATCTTATTTGTTGGGTTGTTTTTGTCAACTGCATTTGTGTTGTCACCTGTCTTCCTTCTCTGTTTCTTGGGTCTCCCAATTGTCTTTTGTATGGTAGGTGGAACTGGTGGGACATAGTGTGTCTTCTCCCAAAATTCTGAACCAGGCACTGATTCAATATGGTGTTCATAGGTTGTATGCCAAGCTGCCATGGTGAGCCCAACATGACAATGATCTTCTGCTATTTCTCCTTTATATGCAATGGCTGCACATGCATGTTTGCATGGCATACCTGTCATAAAACAAAAAATCATTTTTTAAAACAATAAGACACTAACAAGTTAAATAGTACACATCAAATATAAACTCATACCTGTAAGTTGCCATACCCTGCAACTGCACTGTTGGGTTCCCAAGTTCACAGACACTTTATCTGGAAAACAACTGACTTCATATTTTTCAACACCACCATCACCTAGCCATAGAACATAAATATAATGAGATACATTACAAATGAAGACCAAAACATAACCTTACAAAACATTACCTGTCCACACTACTGTCCAGTTGTTGCTTGCAGACTTTTGTTTCTTCAGTCTACTCTGTTGAGTTAGGGGTAACTTTCCTAGGTGTCCTGATAATTTCAGTTTATGATTACCCATGGTGACCATAAGATATGTCCTTACCTCTTCTAGCATTGTCACAATTGGTTTGTGCCTGGCATGCATAAGTTTGGCATTCAGGACTTCACAATTATTATTTGTGATATTATCCACCTTGCACTCCTCATCAAAAAATGCCTTACTCCAACACTCTTTGGAAACTTACATAGATAAGCCCATGCCTTATCATCCACATGTCTTATTTTCACCATGTTCCTCTCAAAGTCGTTTAGTGTTGTTGATCTGGCTGCCTGCCACAAAAGGCCCCTGAGCTCCTTCCCCCTCCACTGTTTAGAAAACTTCTACCATAGGTGTCACACACAAAATCTGTGGGGTACACCAGGCATAACTTCCTGTAGTGCAGGTATCAGTCCCTGCAGGCAACATCAGAGTAATGTCAACATGAAGATCAAAATGAGGATAAAAACCATAAACTTATTATTAAATCAAAAATAGTGTACATACCTTTTGCATATCACTCATGAATGTAAGCTTCCTCTCCTTATAGTCACCTACATCTGTATGTAATAACTCAAGAAACCACTTCCAGTTCTCCTTGTTCTCAATCTGGCAAACACCATAGGCAACAGGCCAAATATGGTTGTTTGCATCTTGAGCCATAGCTGTCAAAAGTTGTCCTCTATAATAACCTTTTAGAAAACATCCATCAAGGCACACCAGTGATCTTCTACTTTTTAGGAAACTAACTCTACATCCCTCTAAACAAATATACAACCTCTTGAAGATTGGTGGTCCTTCAGGCTGTGGGTCACACTCCATCTGTACTGTTGATCCAGGGTTCCTCTTAAGCAACTCTCCACAATAATCCCATAGCATAGCAAACTGCTGTTTCTCACTTCCTTCAATTACCTCCCTTGACTTCTTAATTGACCTGTATATTATTTTGTCTTCTAGATTTACCTTATACCTTTCCGTAAACAGCTCATACATTGTAGAATATGTCATCTTGTGGTGTCTTCTCATATGCTTAACTAGCTTTCCTACAACCCATTGCTGATCACATGCTGAATTTTTAAACACTCTCACACATGAATGTTGATCATTGAAAGTCTTCACCTGGTATGATTGCCTAACTGGATTAAGACTACAAAAAATCTCCCATGCACAATTCTTATCCTTGCACTTTGCTCTAGCCCTGTCTTTGTCATTTTTTACCCATCTAAACTCCCTGCCCAGATGCACATTATAGTCCTTCACAGCATGTTTAAACATTGTCAGTGAACTAAACTCCATCTCTAACTCTAACACTATATGACCAAATATGGCAGCCTCATTGTACTGAGGATATACCTCTGTTGATCCACCTCATCTTCAGAACATTCAGGGTTTTTTAATTCTTCTGAAGCCCAAGAATCATCAGAACCTGCAACATTCCTTGCCCCATCACCATCTCTATTTTCTTCATCTGAGTCAGTCTTAAACACAGTGGGAATGGCTGACCTCCTGGTCTCTTGCAACCTCCTTTTTTGTTTTTTCTTATTCTTACTTCTACCCCCTTTTTGACCTTCTTTCCTCTTTCTGCCATAATCTTCTGGATTTTCATCTTCACCAGTCTCAGAACTATACCCTTCACTATCACTTGTCCCACAACTTTCCCCTACATCCATGACAGTCTCCTTATCACCACCCTCATTAGTCAGAGATTCTTCTTCCACCCTAACAAAAACCTTGACATTACTAGTTTCTGTATGACTCACTCCATCCACATCTTTCCCTAAACACTCATCATCTGGATGTTGAAAATACATATCCACACAGCCTTCATTCTGCCTTGCATAGCTAACCATCTTTAATATATCACTGTCACACTTCAATACACTTAAGCCTTCATTTAAATCACACTTAAGGTCATGCCAAAATATATTAACCAACCTATTGAACCCACGGTTTTCCACAAACCTCATAAATGTAAAAAAATCTAGGTAATCAGGGTCTACTTCAGCCCACTCTTCAACTTTACCCAAAGTGTACTCCTTTCTGCCATCTGAATCAATCACAAATCTGCCCCCCTATATACAACCTAATATGAATTTCCTAAGTCCATCCCAAAACATTACATTATTATCAGGATTACCCTATCCAGAAACAATATAAATAAAGCCAATCCAGACAAACCAACAAATAACACAACATAAATACAGCATTGTCATACATACAGGCCAACCAACGGGCAATCCATATTTCATACAGAACCTATTAAGATAGAGGCAAACCAACAGATGAACACCAACAGGCAATCCAAACAAATAGAGCATGATAAAATTCATACACTCTAACCCCCCATTAACATACACTCTAACCCCCCAATTACAGAACTCACCACCCATTAGCGAACCCTAATTAGAAATCTCTGAAACCCTAAACCCTTACTCCCAAGTACAGTACCCTAAACCCCTAAAACGACACTCACAATGGTCACACCCACTCGAAGAACATGAGACAACACACAAATACCAACAACCGATTACCAACCTGGTTTAGGTCTCCCATCACCAATGTCCACGCCTTCGGTAAGTGCACCTCTAACGCAGACTGCCACACCTTTGGAAACGAGAACTTTGAGTTGGGAGGGAGGGAGATCAGACAAACAGGTCGAAGAGCGAAAGATGAAGGTAGAATTGAACCCTAAACGAACTTACCCAAAATTTCAGAAATCAAAACGACGTCATTTCATGTTTTGTTTAGTAAGCATAAGACGACGTCATTTCATTAAAGACGTGGCATCCCTGTTGGGATTTAACGATCCACATCAGCTGAAGTTCATGGACATCAACACTTCATTAATGGTAAGGATCTATTGGTCCGACGTTGACTGACGTGGGGGACTAACGGGACTCACTTATTGAGTGGAGGACCAAAGTGTCCGACTTTGTTGGACTCAAGGACTGACTGGGGTGTTTACTCTATCTAAAATACTCTGCTATATAAACATTTTTATAGATATTTATATAACTGTACATGATTTTGATTTTTGATTACAAAATATAGTTTCAGATTAGTAGTAACCCTAAGAGTTAGACGCTAGCTAATGACAAAAAGAAACTCCAGAACATGTGAGTAGCTAAATAGTATACAAAAACACTACTCAACCCTCAAGTACAGCTGGAGTCATCAAACTACCCATAACGTCCTACTGGGTTAACTATAGGTAACTAGGCGTCATCTATAGTGGAGTCACTTCTAGATGAAGCTCCCTCCATATCTTCTTCATCAGCTGGCGGGGGTGGGGCAGTGGGATAATAGGGAAGAAGGGGTCCACATCACGAAGATCCAATACAAACCTAGCTCTAAAGGTAATAGTGAGAGCTCCTACGGGG
This sequence comes from Clitoria ternatea, assembly GCA_037962975.1. Lineage (NCBI taxonomy): Eukaryota > Viridiplantae > Streptophyta > Magnoliopsida > Fabales > Fabaceae > Clitoria > Clitoria ternatea. The sequence goes on from CM075676.1 coordinate 73,134,824, forward strand.
TCAGGTACTCCTAAAATAGCCCGCGACAGTCACACCGTGACAATCCCATGGTATACATGAACGTGACCCATCCAATAATGTCTCTAATGACCTAGGTCCGGCTGTCTTGGCCTTATTCTAATATCTGCAATATGGGGCTGGTTATCATCACCCATAGTGGCTCTCTGATCGGTTCATATCCCATTTAATGTAAACAAGGAAGAAAAATAGTGAGAAACAGAACATACCAATATTATACAAGACACATATAAATAATAGATTTTTTTACAAACAATAAAGTTTAGTAAGAATTTCTTCATACATGTTATTTTCCAGCATGAAATAGAAATGTAAAGACGACTAACAGTTCTTAATTTAAATTAATAAATATTTTATCAATTCTTTTATGAACGATGAAGATGCAATGCATGTGGGCCTTTAAATCTTCTTTTATTGGGAGCAGTCAGAAGTTGATATTGTTTCATGATAATTTGCCAATATGGCTAAGGAACAGCTCCACTGACCATAATATGCACTTAGGGCCTAGTCAGATTGGCAAGAGTTTGTTGTGAATTTACCCGACACTAGGGAGCGACCCCAGGTCTCCTAGGCCTCTCTTCACACCCTCCCATCCCAAGGTTCGCTATTGAACCATCCCTAATGCATTTCTCGGATTATAACCGTATCTCCCAAAACATTCTTGTCTTTTACTTGTTATATGATGCATGTCTCATACTTAATTAACTCAAACTTTTAGCAAATACTTTCCATTATTGTTCATAAAATTTGTCAAAATTTTGGCAGAGTTTCCTCTATAAATTAAATATTCCTAAAATTTGTCTTTGACCTGTTACACTTAAAAAATTACCAGACAGTATAATATAATCATATTAAATATGTGTTTTTGATTCAAACATCAAACTTAACATAGTCTAACAATTATAAATTCTCATTATAAAAATATACAAATAACAAGGTATGACATATAAATAATAATTGTAAGTAAGTAAAGACATAAAAATAATATCTGAAATAAATACTGAGAGGGTTAAGGAGTCTCTTCTATTATTTAACATGTCTTATATTTAGTAAATTCCTATCTCACCCTCCCTTACCTAAGAAACTTGTTTCCAAGAGAATCATCTGAGTTAACCTAAACACATAGGTTCTTATGATCAGTGTTTAGTTCATCTTTTATTATGCTTTTATTTTATTTGGCACTTAATATAACGATATCAATAAAGAGAAAAATTTTGATACAATAATACTAAAAATGGTATTATCATAAATTTAAAAAGTGTATAATAATTATTAAACATCCATTTTAAAATTATGGAAAGATAACAATTAAATAAATGATCCAAGAATAAAGTAAATAATTAACTAAATAATAATTGAATAAACATTGTAACAAAACTAATAAATATATAACAATAAGAATAGTTCAAATAAGTAAGTAAGGAAATAAGAAAAAAAATATAAATGAATGAATTAATAATTAATAGATAACTATAAATTAACTAGTTAGATAAATGAATAAAAAATAAAAAGACTAAATTATAGATGAACAACAATTATAGAAATAAATAAAACAAATAAATAAATTGATATTTAAATAAATCAATCAATAAATAAATGAACAAATAAATAATTAATTGAATAGGTAGACAATAAACAATAATAAATAAATAAATAAATAGTAAATAAAGTAATAATACAGAATAATAAAAATAACTAAATAAAAAAATAAGCAAATAAATAAATAAAAAATTAATTAAGAAATTAAATAAACAAATAATTAATTAAATAGACAAGTAAATAAGCATTTACATAAATGATTAGACAAATAAATAAATAAATAAATAATCAAATAAATAAACAATAAAACAAATATATACAAATCAATTAAAAACAGAACTTATAATAAAAAACAATAATAGAATAATAAATATAATAATATAGAATAATAAAAAATCACAAAAGTAAATAAATGAGCAAAATAAATAAATAAATAAATAGTTAAAAAATTAAATGAACAATTAAACAATTAAGTAAATAATTAAATAAACAATGAAATAAATAATTAAACAAGTAAATAAATAACTAAACAATTAAGCAACTAAATGAATAAATAAATAAATAAATAAACAATTAAACAAATGATTAAACAATTAAATAATTAAATAAAAAATAATTAAATAAACAATTAACTAAATAATTAAACAATTAAATAATTAATTAAACAATTAAATAATTAATTAAACAATTAAATATTCAATTAATTAAATAATTAAACAATTAACTAAATAAATAAATAAATGAATAATTAAATAAATAAACAAATATATAAATAAATAAAATAATACATATATATATATATGAAAGAATGGATGAAGAAAAGAAAGAAACAGGTCACCTTTCAAATGTACCCACGCGAGAATGAAGAAGTGGAGTGAGCAGAAAGTGACATCCCACCCCTTTATATAGGGGTTAATATATATATTTTTTTATAATTATCCATAACTATACAATGGGTATTTTTATTAGATAAATTTTATACTTAAAATTTTATTATGAACACTCAAAATGTACTTAGTTAAATAAATATATCTTTTTATGAATTTCTTTTACACTAAATATCTCAATTATTAAATATTTAAATACCCATTTTTATAAGTTCATCGGTTTACTTTTCTAACCAAACGACTCTAAACTTTATGAAATTTTAAACTTAAGCTCAGATGCATGAATCTAAACTCCCTATCAAGTTTCATAATTTTTTGATAACATTTTTAGTATTAGTTTAGACCCAACCGACTCTATTTTGGACTATTTTCACTTATCTCTAAAAATATCCAAAAATTTCCATAAAATCTTATAAATTACGATGATCAATCAATTCTAAAGAACCTTAAGCTAATTTTGTTAAAACTTTAAATTATAATTTTCTTTACAATTTATCCTTTTATATAAAAAAATATAATAAAAGTATAAGATGTTACAATTCTACCCCCTAAGAAAAATTTCGTCTTCGAAATTTACATACCTTAAAGAAAAAGGTGGGGATAAAATTTTCTCATTTCAGATTCTAATTCCCATGTAGCATCCTCATCTCCTGTTCTACACCAGATAACCTTCACTAAAGGAATTTCCTTTCCTCTTAGTTGTTTTATTCTTCTGTCGGCTATTTTGACAGGTGATGCATCATATGTAAGATTATCCTTAACTTTATTGTCAGGCTCGATAACATGTGAAGGATCAGGAATATATTTACGTAGCTGAGATACGTGAAAGACATTATGAACGTTTGACAGAAAAGGTGGCATAACAATTTGATATGCAAGAGAACCAACTCTCTTTAGGATCTGATAAGGGCCAATAAACTTAGGTGTAAGTTTACGTGATTTCATTGCCCGACCGACCCCAGTTGTGGATGTGACCTTCAAAAAGACATGATCACCTTCCTGAAATTCAATAGGTTTTCTCTTTTTGTCATAATAACTTTTCTGTCTGCTTTGTGCTATCCTCATCTTTTCCTAAACCAACTTGATCTTTTATGTAGTTTGTTGTACCACATCAGGACCTATCATCAAATTTTCTCCTATCTCGAACCAACACAATGGAGTTCTACACTTTCTCCCATAAAGTGCTTCAAATGGTGCCATGTTGATGTTTGCATGAAAACTATTGTTGTAAGTGAATTCAATTAATGGCAAGATTTGATCCCAACTTCCTTTGTGTTCCAACACACAAGCTCGTAACAAATCCTCAAGAGTTTGAATTGTCCTTTCAGATTGACCATCTGTTTGAGGGTGGTATGCTGTTAAATGAAGTTTAGTTCCCAAAGCATGGTGTAAGCTTTCCCAAAAACGTGATGTAAAGCGTGGATCACGATCAGAGATAATGTTGGAAGGAATCCCATGAAACCTTACAATTTCTTTAATATAAAGCTGAGTCAACTTTTCCAAAGAGTATCGAATATTAATGGGAATAAAATGAGCAGATTTTGTCAATCTATCCACTACTACCCATATTGAATCATATCCTGCAGAAGTTCTTAGTAACGCATTCACAAAATCCATAGAAATACTATCCCATTTCCACTCTGGAACCTCCAATGATTGTAGTGTTCCGTAAGGTTTTCGATGCTCTACTTTTGCTTTCTGGCAAATCAAACATGAGGCCACAAATTCTGCTATTTTTTTTTCATTCTAGGCCACAAGAATAAATTCTTCAAATCCTAATACATTTTGGTAGTTCCTGGATGAATACTCATGTTACTTTTATGAGCCTCTTCCAAAATAGCCTTTCTGAATTCTCCTTGATCTGGAATGTAAACTCGGTCTTTGTATCTCAATATCCCACTAGTTCCAACTTTAAATTCCAATTATGTTCCTTTCTTTAGAAGCTCCTTATTTTCTTACAGAAAAACATCTTTTTGTTGAGCCTCCAAAACTTGTAACAAAAAATTATTTGTTACCTTTAACATTTCAAGCCTATAGCTATTATGTCTCACTTCCATGGCTAGATTCATATCCCTAAACTGTTCTATCATTTCCAATTCCTTGATCATCATTGAAGACACATGTAAAGATTTACGACTTAATGCATCTGCCACTACATTTGCCTTTCCAGGATAATACTGCAATTTAAAGTCATAATCCTTCAGAAATTCCATCCATCTTCTCTGCCTCATATTTAACTCTTTTTGATCAAACAAGTATTTTAAACTTTTATGATCACTAAAAACTTCAAATTTAGCTCCATAAAGATGATGCCTCCAAATCTTTAATGCAAAAACCACAGCAGCTAATTCCAAATCATGAGTGGGATAATTAACTTCATGTTGCCTCAGTTGCCTTGATGCATAAGCCACAACCTTTCTATCTTGCATCAACACACATCCTAACCCCTATTTTGACACATCACAAAATACTTCATATTCTTGGTACGGGTTAGGTAATACCAACACAGGTGTAGTCGTGAGACAATTTTTAAGTTCTTGAAAACCATTCTCACATTGTGTCATCCAAACAAATGGTTGACCTTTCCTTGTGAGCTTAGTTAATGGATTTGCTAGTCTTGAAAATCCTTCAATGAACCTTCGATAGTAACCAGCTAGTCCCAAAAAACTCCTAATCTCCATCACAGTCATTGGTCTTTTCCATTTTAACACAGCTTCTACTTTAGAAAGATCTACGGCGATTCTTCCATGACTGATGACATGACCAAGAAAATTGACTTTTTCCAGCCAAAATTCACATTTAGACAATTTGGCATACAACTGCTTTTCTCGTAAAACTCCTAATATTGTCTTTAGATGCTCAACATGCTCTTCTCGACTTTTTGAGTATATCAAAATATCATCGATGAAAATAACCACGAATTTATCCAAATATGGATGAAAAATCCTATTCATGTAATCCATGAATACAGCAGGAGTATTATTTAACCAAAAGGCATTACCAAATACTCATAGTGTCCATAACGAGTCCTAAAAGTAGTTTTGGGTATATCTTCCTTCTTCACCCATCCAGACTTTAAGTCAATTTTAGAGAATACTCTAGCACCATGAAGTTGATCCATCAAATCATCTATTATTGGCAAAGGATATCTATTCTTAATTGTTACCTTATTAAGTTGACAATAGTCTACACACAACCTCATACTACCATCTTTCTTCTTTACCAACAAAACTGGTGCACCCCAAGGAGATACACTTGGTCTTATAAATTGCTTCTCTAGCAACTCCTCCAGTTATTTCTTTAGTTCCAATAATTCCAATGGTGACATCCGATACGGTGCTCTTGAGATTGGTTCAGCTCCGGGAATAAGGTCAATAGAAAACTCTACTTCTTGTTCAGGCGGTAACCCAGGGATATCTTTTGGAAAAACTTTAGGGAATTCATTTACAACTAGCAATTCCTCTATTCGGGATTCTCGTTCCTCTTTCAATGAAAGTAATATCATGAATCCTTGAGCTCCTTCTTTCAATGAAGCACTCACTTGATTAGCAGATACAAATCTTGTATCTTTAGAATTCGAATCCGTTAGTTCATTGAATTTTATTGTCTTATTATAACAGTCTATTAAGACATGATTATTTGCCAACCAATCTAATCCGAGAATAACTGCTAGATTAGAAAGTGGTAAACAAAATAGATTAGCTTTAAAATTCCTATTGTTTATGACACTAAGACATTCCCAACAAGCTTTAGAAGTAACATGGATTGGTTTCCAGGAGTACGAACAGATAACTGAAAAGGTAACTCAATCATAGGAAAGTTCAACCTTTCTACACAATCATTGGCTATAAAAGAATGAGATGCCCCAGAGTCATACATGATAGTCAAAGGAGTCTTATTGATGATACACGTACCTTCCATCATTGTATCCTGACGGGATGCTTCCTTACCACTGATAGCAAAAACGTTTCCTTGAGTCATAGGTTTTTCCATCGTATTACTAGGGCCTCCACAAGTATGATTACCCATGTTGGTACCTCCGCCATTTTCTTTCTTTATTTCTGGACAATCCCTCAGTAGATGTCCTTTTTTGTTGCACTTAAAACAGACATAAGTAGGGCAATCCTTTCGCATATAAGGTCCTCCATAATTATAGCATTTAACTTCAAAAGCAGTTGGTGTGTAATAGCTCCCAGATGTAGCTCGAGGATTTATAGGTGCATTGTAGCCTTTATATGGAGCTTGATATCGAACCGGAAAAGATGTAACACCGAGACGACTTGGTTGACTAGGATATGGCTTTTTCCTTACAAAATTCTTGTTTTGGAAACGTTGAGGTCCAAAATTCCTCCTTTCATTGGTTTTATGATCATATTCCCTAGCCTTTGACAGCTTATCCTTATGATCCTCTTCAAAAATTCTACAACGATTAACCAACACCGAAAACTCATGAACTTCTTACATCTGAATAGCTTCTTTTATTTCTGGTTGAAGACCATTGATAAATTTAGCACATCTGGCCTGTTCATTTGTGGCATCAGCATAATGTGAGTGAAAGCGAGATAACTCTTCAAATTTTACAGCATATTCTCCAACTGACTTGCAACCATGAGTAAGAGATAGGAATTCCATTTCTTTCTTTTCCTTGACATCATCAGGAAAATACTTTTCCAAAAATTTTTCCTTGAATCGTTCCTAAGTGATTTCAATCCCATTTGCTTCAAATTGCCTTCTAGTACCTTCCCACTAATGTTCAGCATCCTCTGTCAAAACATAAGCTGTAAAAATTACCTTATCAGCTTCTGAACATTGAAGTACATGAAAAATCTTATCCATCTCGTGAATCCATAGATGAGCTCCATTAGGATCATAACCTCCTTTAAACCGAGGTGGATTATGTTTTTCAAAAAGATCTAACCTCCTTAAAGCATCATTGCCCTAAGCATTTTGGTTCACTTGATTTTCAGCCATTGTAGTGATCAAACGCTCCACTGCGGCTACAAGTCCAATTTCCTGTTCTGCCATGAGTTCCTGCTCATAATCAAACTTATTATATTCTAAACTAAAATTATCAATCACTATCACATAACCTCTATACCTAAACATTCAAGATATATACTAAATAAGTCAAACCTCTCCCCAGGCCTATGGGACGAAGTGCTCTGATACCACTTTATAACATCCCTAAATAACTACCAAAATTTAAATAAATAAATAATAAAAATTTCACTATAATTCCACAGAAATAACTACATATATCTAAAATACTCTGCTATATAAACATTTTTATAGATATTTATATAACTGTACATGATTTTGATTTTTGATTACAAAATATAGTTTCAGATTAGCAGTAACCCTAAGAGTCAGACGCTAGCTAATGACAAAAAGAAACTCCAGAACATGTGAGTAGCTAAATAGTATACAAAAAGACTACTCAACCCTCGAGTACAGCTGGAGTCATCAAATTACCCATAACGTCCTACTAGGTTAACTATAGGTAACTAGGCGTCCTCTATAGTGGAGTCACTTCCAGATGAAGCTCCCTCCATATCTTCTTCATCAGCTGGCGGGGGTGGGGGCAGTGGGATAAAAGGGAAGAAAGGGTCCACATCACGAAGATCCAATACAAAACTTGCTCTAAAGGTAATAGTGAGAGCTCCTACGGGGTCAGGTACTCCTAAAATAGCCCGCGACAGTCGCACCTTGACAATCCCATGGTATACATGAACGTGACCCATCCAATAATGTCTCCAACGACCTGGGTCCGACTGTCTTGGCCTTATTCTAATATCTGCAATATGGGGCTGGTTATCATCGCCCATAGTGGCTCTCTGATCGGTTCATATCCCATTTAATGTAAACAAGGAAGAAAAAGGGTGAGAAACAGAACATACCAATATTATACAAGACACATATAAATAATAGATTTTTTTACAAACAGTAAAGTTTAGTAAGAATTTCTTCATACATGTTATTTTCCAGCATGAAATAGAAATGTAAAGACGACTAACAGTTCTTAATTTAAATTAATAAATATTTTATCAATTCTTTTATGAACGATGAAGATGTAATGCATGTGGGCCCTTAAATCTTCTTTTATTAGGAGCAGTTAGGAGTTGATACTGTTTCATGATAATTTACCAATATGGCTAAGGAACAGCTCCACTGACCATAATATGCACTTAGGGCCTAGTCAGATTGGCAAGAGTTTGTTGTGAATTTACCCGACATTAGGGAGCGACCCCAGGTCTCCTAGGCCTCTCTTCACACCCTCCCATCCCAAGGTTCGCTATTGAACCATCTCTAATGCATTTCTCGGATTATAACCGTATCTTCAAAACATTTTTGTCTTTCACTTGTTATATGATGCATGTCTCATACTTAATTAACTCAAACTTTTAGCAAATACTTTCCATTCTTGTTCATAAAATTTGTTAAAATTTAGGCAGAGTTTCCTCTGTGAATTGAATATTCCTAAAATTTGTCTTTGACCTGTTACACTCAGAAAATTCCCAGACAGTATAATATAATCATATTAAATATGTATTTTTGATTCAAACATCAAACTTAACATAGTCTAACAATTATAAATTCTCATTATAAAAATATACAAATAGCAAGGTATGACATATAAATAATAATTGTAAGTAAGTAAAGACATAAAAATAATAACTGAAATAAATATTGAGAGGGTCAGGGAGTCCCTTCTATTATTTAACATGTCTTATATTTAGTAAATTCCTATCTCACCCTCCCTTACCTGAGAAACTTGTTTCCAAGAGAATCATATGAAGTTAACCTAAACACATAGGTTCTTATGATCAATGTTTAATTCATCTTTTATTATACTTTTATTTTATTTGGCACTTAATATAACGATATTAATAAAGAGAAAATTTTTGATACAATAATACTAAAAATGGTATTATCATAAATTTAAAAAGTGTATAATAATTATTAAACATCCATTTTAAAATTATGGAAAGATAATAATTAAATAAATGATCCAAGAATAAAGTAAATAATTAACTAAATAATAATTGAATAAACATTGTAACAAAACTAATAAATATATAACAATAAGAATAGTTCAAATAAGTAAGTAAGGAAATAAGAAAAAAAATGTAAATGAATGAATTGATAATTAATAGATAACTATAAATTAACTAGTTAGATAAATGAATAAAAAAATAAAAATACTAAATTATAGATGAACAACAATTATAGAAATAAATAAAACAAATAAATAAATTGATATTTAAATAAATCAATCAATAAATAAATGAACAAATAAATAATTAATTGAATAGGTAGACAATAAACAATAATAAATAAATAAATAAATAGTAAATAAGTAATTATATAGAATAATAAAGATAACTAAATAAAAAAATAAGCAAATAAATAAATAAATAAATAAGAAATTAAATAAACAAATAATTAATTAAATAGACAAGTAAATAAGTATTTACATAAATGATTAAACAAACAAATAAATAAATAATAAAATAAATAAACAATAAAACAAATATATACAAATCAATTAAAAATAGAATTTATAATAAAAAATAATAACTGAATAATAAATATAATAATATAGAATAATAAAAAATGACAAAGTAAATAAATGAACAAAATAAATAAATAAATAAATAGTTAAACAATTAAATGAACAATTAAACAATTAAGTAAATAATTAAATAAACAATGAAATAAATAATTAAACAAGTAAATAAATAACTAAACAATTAAGCAACTAAATGAACAAATAAATAAATAAATAAATAAACAATTAAACAAATGATTAAACAATTAAATAATTAATTAAAAATTAAATAAAAAATAATTAAATGAATAATTAACTAAATAATTAAACAATTAAATAATTAATTAAAAAATTAAACATTCAATTAATTAAATAATTAAACAACTAACTAAATAAATGAATAATTAAATAAATAAACAAATATATAAATAATTAAAATAATATATATATATATATATATATATATATAAGAATGGATGAAAGAAAGAAAGAAACAGGTCACCTTTAAAATATCCCCACGCGAGAATGAAGAATTGGAGTGAGGAGAAAGTGACATCCCATATATTTTTATTTTTATTTTCATAATTATCCATAACTATACAATGGGTATTTTTATTAGATAAATTTTATACTTAAAATTTTATTATGAACACTCAAAATGTACTTAGTAAAATAAATATAACTTTTTTATGAATTTTTTTATACTAAATATCTCAATTATTAAATGTTTAAATACACGTTTTTATAAGTTTATCGGTTTACTTTTCTAACCAAACGATATCTGAACTTTATGAAATTTTAAACTTAAGCTCACATACATGAATCTAAACTCTCTATCAAGTTTCATAATTGTTTGATAACATTTTCTGTACTGGTTTAGACCCAACCGGCTCTATTTTGGACTATTTTCTCTTATCTCTAAAAATATCCAAAAATTTTCCATAAAATCCTATAAATTGCAATGATCAATCACTTCTAAAGAACCTTAAACTAATTCTGTCAAAATTTTAAATTATAATTTTTTTTACAATTTTATCCTTTTATATAAAAAAATATAATAAAAGTATAGGATGTTACAATATTTATTTGTCTTTATTTATTCATCTTTATTTTATTTTTCTGCACTTTTATTTTTTTTCATGTGTTTTTTCACACTTTATTTTCCTGTAGTTTTTTTTTATTTTTTTCATTTTTTTACACTTTTACTTTTTCTTTATTTATTTTTCTGTACTTTTATTTTTCTTTATTTATTTTTCTACACTTTTATTTTTATTTATTTATTTATTTGCGCTTTATTTTTCACACTTTATATTCCTTCAGTTATTTATTTATTCATTTATTTTTTGCATTTTTATTTTTATTTATTTATTTTTGTGCATTTTTATTTTTATTAATTTATTTTTCTGTACTTTATTTTTTCGTACTTTATTTTTCTACAGTTATTTGTCTATTTATTAATTTTTTACACTTTTATTTTTCTTTATTTATTTTTCTACATTTTTATTTTTATTTTATTTTTTTGCACTTTTATTTTTATTTATTTATTTTTCTACACTTTATTTTTTCGTACTTTATTTTTCTGTAATTATTGGTTTATTTATTTATTTTCTGCATTTTTATTTTTTTTTATTTACTTTTATACACTTTTATTTTTATTTATTTATTTTTCTAATCTTTTATTTTTATTTATTTATTTTTCTATACTTTTATTTGTATTTATTTATTTTTCTGCACTTATTTTTTTATACTTTATTTTTCTGCACTTATTCATTTATTTATTTATTTTTCTAAACTTTTATTTATTTTTCTGCATTTATTTATTCTAATTTTTTTCTTAATAATTTTGTAATGATCTTTTACATATTTATTTGTCTATCATTTTATATAATTTCTTAAGTCATTTTATAGGTAATTATTTATTTATTATTATCATTTTATATTTTATGTACCCCGCTCTTATCTATCTATTTAACCATTTATCTTTCTTTTAAGTTTGGAATGAGATTAATTTAGATGAGACACCTTATTAATCTTATTATCTAAAAATGATTGAATAAAATTTATTTGTTAGTTTTAATTAATTAAGTGTATGTATATTTTTTAATTTTCACATCAATGTATTTAATTCTTATGTCTATCTAGTTTTACCTTTTCATTTATTTATTTATTTATTTATTCATTTTTTAAAACCATGTGTTTTTGGATAAAACTAATGGATTGTCTTTTAATTACTAGAAAGATAATTTAAACAAGACATCTTTTTTTTTAATTTTATTGTCTTTTAATCACTTGTTTGTTTATCTTCCTTTGAATTCAAAGAGCGAAACTTGGGGTGATGTGTCCTATTATTTAATTTTATTTTATGTCAATTTATATTCTTTTCAAAATATCCTTATTATTATTTTGTTTATGTGTATATTGTCTGTAAATGATATCTATCATTGTTGTATTCTTCATGAATGATGAAATATTTAATAATCATTATTTTAAAAAAATATACATGATCAATTTGGGTAACCGTTTTAGGACGGACAGTGTGGGGTGCTAATACCTTCCCCATGTAACATCCTATTTTATACTCAAATAGAAAATAGATATTAATATCTCTTTAATGAGAAAACACTTACTGTTAGTTAGTTGATTTTTAACTAATTAATATTTTTATAAAATTTTGGTATTTATATTTAATTATTTTTTTAAAATAATAAAATAATAAAATAAAAATATATATATATTGAATGTAGATTTTAAAATAACTTAATTAGTATTCACTAATTAAGAAAATTATATTAAGAATTTTTAATATCTTTATTATTCACAATTTTTATTTTATGTTCTTATATTTATGTTTTTACATATTTAAGATTTAACTCTTATTAGAATTTTAAAATGAAAATTTGAAGGAATTAGAATATAATTCTTTAGAACTTTTTGATTTATGTATTATTTATGATTTTCTGGAATTTTTTAAATTTTTTTAAATATTTGAGAAAATGACCAAAATACCCTTAACCTTTTATCTAATAACCAAAATGCCACTGCCGACATCATCGCTTACTTATTGCTTACATCATCAGTTGGTAAATACTTACATCATGAATATTCACCGGTGGGTAAATACTTACATCATGAATAGTGTCCCATTGGTAAATACTTACATCATAAATAGTGACCCATGGGTAAATACTTACATCATGAATAATGACCAATTGGTAAATACTTACATTATGAATAGTAAAATAAATAATTAAGTAATCTTAAATAGTAAAATTCTCTTCCTATAAATAGATGGTAAATACTTACAACATTTCTACACCAAAATTAGAGAGAGAATCTAGAGAGATAGTACGTAAGAAATTAGTAAGAAGTAAATTCTTTTGATAAAAAGAGGTTCTGCCGGAGGTGTAAGGTAATAACATTTTTCTTCTATATTCTTTTTATGATTATCTAGATTAATCTTTTTAGCACTCGTAAACTATTAATATGTTATTACTATTATAAATAAGTTACTATAGTAAAAATAAATTACCACTATGTTATTTTTATGATTTACTGTTATTATTCACTAATTACTGTTACTATTTACACTTTACCATTTACTGTTACTATTCAAAATTTATTATTTACTATTATTATTCAAAATTTACTATTTACTATTACTATTCAAAATTTACTATTTACCATTTCTATTTACGATTTATCATTTACTGTTACTATTTAAAATTTACTTTTTACCATTACTATTCAAAATTTACTATTTACCATTTCTATTTATGATTTATCATTTACTGTTACTATTTAAAATTTACTATTTACCATTACTATTCATGATTTACTATTTATCATCACTATTTAAAAAATTACTATTTACCATTACTATTGATGATTTACTATTTACCTATTTACTATTATTATGCATAATTACTATTTATTATTTCTGATAGTAATCTTAATTTTCATCGTATGCATATACTGAAATAAATTAGGATTAATATTTTTTTTAGAACTCGGAGACACGGAGCGAATTCACTTTTGGTAGCAATTCCAGGTAAGGGGGAGTGGGATAAAAATATAAGATGGAAAGACATACGGATAATGGGAGGAGTCCCCTACTCCTTTTAAATTTAATAATATTATTATTTTAAAATAATAAATTTTAAATTAAATATCTTGTGTGACTTACTCTGAAATACATATGCAAGGATCTGGACTTTTATAACCTATACGAATTGGACTAAACCCATGCAAGGAGTTGGAGTATTATGACCTATATGGACTAAACTATACCTATGCAAGAATTGGATTATATGGACTTGCATAGACCCATGCGAGTAATGAACTATAAAGTTTTGAAATTAAGTTTATTAAATTAAATAACTGTTAAACTTTAAATTATAATATTTATAAATGATATTTATTTGATTTGATTATGATTGATAATATTGGTGATTGATGATATTACAATACTTGATTGTGACTGATGAGTGATTGATGATCTTGTGATGTGGAGTTTGAGCATATAGCAAACAGACGGGAAGTTAAAACTCAGTAAGAATATACTTATTCCTTACTCTTTACAGTATTATTTTAAAAAAAAGTTATTTATAATAATTTCTTAATGTTTATTCAGAATTATTGTTAAGAAATTTTTCTTAATTTCCAATAAAAGTATATAATTTCTATAACTTACTTTTATCTTTCAAAATAAATTATCTAATTAAATTTTAGAATAATTTTTAGTTATTAAAAAAAGTAAAAGTAAAAGAAATTGTTTTATGAAAATAATATATTCATATATGTATATATATATATTGATCCAGTCCCAACACCGGCCCCCAAGAGCATAGTTTTAATGCTTTGCCAGATCAGCATTTCGAACAGAAGAAGTACGTTTCAAATTCCCTATAACTACTCTTATACGGAGTACATACCTTAAAGACGTACTCACCACTCCGACAAGAAAGCGATTTAGTTAGGTGGAATATGTCACATCTTATTGTGTAAGTATCTTTTAAACGAAGTTCATGCCCAAAAGGACATTCATGTTACTCCGCCAAGGCATGTGACTCCACCAAGGCATGTAACTCCGCCAAGGCATGTAACTCCACCAAGGCATGTGACTCCGTCAAGGCATGTGACTCCACCAAGGCTTATTACTCCGCCGAGTCCTATTACTCTGCCAAGGCGAAAAGTATTAAAAACTTGTACACATGTACATAAAGCACTTCCAGTGCACACTACTCTGCCAAGCCATAGGCTTAACACAGGTGGAATACTGAAATCCTCATATTGCGAGCGAGCCCATACTTATAACCCCGGCACGAGATTGACTCTGTCTTGAGAGGTTGAAAATGGGAAACACGCTGTCACGCATAAGAGGGAACAACAAATAAAATAGTGAAGCATTAACGCTTTCCAAGTAAGTGGAAATACCCACTACAGTGATGGTGCTTGTAGACGGCGCATGGGCCCACTACCTTTCTTGCATTATGCCTGAAAATAAGGAATGGGTCCTACCAATAATAGAGCACCAGTAACAGGTATATAAACTTCAGCAAAAAGGTATACAAGGGGGAACCCTTAATTCTGAACCTTACACTCATACTTGCATAGTTCTCTTGGATTTGCTTTCTAAGTCTGAACGGCATTTCTGAATACTGACTTGAGCGTCGGAGAATAATTGCAGGTACAACCAACAACTGTGTCAAGGCAAATGAGGCTATTCCTGGCGGACTACTATACCGCCACAGAGTGCATTATACTACGCCCCTGTATACAAGAGTACTCCGTATTTGTATCTGTATAAAGACCTCTTCATATCAGATTTCATATAACTTATATATATCCTGAATTGTTTGGCAATCACACCTTTACACCCCCAGTAAAGAACAGTTCATATATGAAAATATTTGATTCTCAAATGGAAATAAGATACTTCAATAATATTTCATTTTAAACTTTTGAAAATAAGAATTTTAAAAGTGTTTTATTATATATTTTTCAAGTATTATAATTATAAATGGAAAAAGATAGATAATTCAAACTTATGTCTAAAGTAAATTAATTTCCTATAAATGCTCTAAAGAAGGTTTGAAATATATATTAAGACTTTGAAACTCAAATCACAATAATATTGATTTGTGAATGATAAAGAAAACTGTATTGAAATTCTTCTGCGTGTGACAAAACTTATTTAAGAGTTTGGAAATGTGCAGTTTATCGGGGTGGCTATGTTGTTATTTGTAGGCCTGAAGATATAATTTATACTTGAGTTTCTAAAAGTCTTAACCAACTCAATACACGAGTAGTTCATGCATCATGAATCATTAAAGAGGAATGAGATGTGATATTGCCTGAGGACGGATTATAGAAACTGAGGATACATTAGAAGAGGCTTAATTGCGAGCCTTGGGATGAGAGGGTGTGAAATGGTGCTTTAGGTGACCTGGGGTCGCTCCCTAGTGTCGGGTACTTTTAAAATAAAAACCTTCTCAATTTGACTAGTCTCTAAGTGTTTCCATGCCAGTTGAGTTGTTCATATGTTATGAAAGCATTTATGTTATTATTATCCATAATTATGGAACAGTGTAAACTCCTGATTGGCCCAGTGTAAATTAAAACTTTAAGGGCCCACATGCATAAACTGAATGAGATAGTGGCATTAAAAGCATTACATAACATTCACGTGATTGAGACATTCTATGTGGGTGGTTGTGAATGAAAATATAATTGTTATGTATGTGAAAACCCTATATTCATAATTGATTATGTATGAGACTATGACTGATATTATTATATTAGTTTGTGAAAACCCTTATGCTTATGTCTTATCTGTAAGATATTATATTTTGTTTCTCACTCCTTGTTTGAATTTCTGTGTCCAAAATAAATGTTGTGATATATAGCTAGCAGTATAGGATGAAAGGATGTAATTACAAGAGGGTAAAGTGGCCTTATCCTTAATCGGATGGGTGAAGAGATATGGCAAGAGTAGATTCTAAAAACCTATAGTTCAAGGACTAGGAAATGATTGGTCACATTTGTAGTAGAGGTATGGTTTAGTTTTACTTTGCCTTATTACAATATTGATCCGGTCTTAACACCGGTCCCCAAGAGCATGGTTTTAATGCTTTGCCAGGTCAGCATTTCGAACGAGGTAAATACGCTTCAAATACGGAGTATATACGACCAAGGCAAGTAACTCCGCCTAGGCATGTCACTCCGCCTAGGTGTGACACTCCGCCTAGGCATGTTACCCTGCCAAGGATCATCACTCCGCCAAGGCATGACACTCCGCCAAGGCTCATAACTCCGCCAAGGCGCATAACTCCGCCAAGGCATGTTACTCCGCCTAGGCATATAACGCCGCCAGATTGCATGTTACTCCGCCAAGCCATAGGCTCAACACAGGCGGAATATTGAACTTCCCATACTGCGTAGCGAACCCATACTCACAACCCCGGCACGAGGTTGACTCTGTCTTGAGAGGTTAATAATGGGAATCACGCTGTCACGCATAAAGGGAAATAACAATAAAATAATAAAGCATTCACGCTTCCCAAGTAAGTGGAAATACCTACTACACTAACGGTGCCCGTGAACAACACAAGGGCCCACTGTCTTTCTTGCTTTATGCTAGAAAATAAGGAACGGGCCCTACCAATAATGGAGCACCAGTGACAAGTATATAAACCTCAGCAAAAAGGTATACAGGGGCTCTCTCCCCATTTCTGAACCCCCCGTAAAGGACGGATCATTGGCACGCCCGGTGGGACTCGTTAAAGTTATTCCCACCTCTCGTTTAAGAAGTTTGGTCTCTTATTATGGAAGGTAATGGGAGAAACCAACCAGATGGGCACGTGAAAGACATCACTGCCCAAGAACAACCAATGAACAGGCACTTAGCCCTCGAGTCGCCTGTGGAAATTTCAAGAAGAGTGGTGCAGGTTTCAGCACCAAATCTAAAGGATGAGATGATAAGAAAGCTGAGGGAGGAACTGATGGAATTAAAACATGAAAGAAAGAGCGTGGAGGAGAGAGCCATGTCTCTGATCAAGGGGACACATCACACAACCGAGGGAGAAAAATCCTCTACCCCCCAGTATTCAAATATCCCACATTTGAAGGGAAGCCATGTACCTGGGGGCAGATGAAGATGTCATGTGCAGGATGTTCCCTCGGACTTTTGTTGATGATGCCCTTAGCTGATTTAGGAAGCTACCATCAGGTTCCATTAACTCATGGGAAGGAATGGCAACAGCGTCTGTTGACCACTTTGTCATCTCCAATAATACTCCCAGAACATCTCATACCTTGGCTCAGATTAGGCAGGGGGAGCATGAAACTCTCAAGGACTTCTTGAAGAGGTTTCACAAGGAAGCAGCTGCTGTTCCAAACTTGGCAGAAGCACCTCAATTGCATATAGCAATAGGAGCTTTGCAACCAAGCTCTACTTTTGCCATGACATTGGCAAAGAATCCTCCAGTGAATTTTGAAGAATTCAAGAGGAAAGCATCCAAGTATGTGAGCATTGAAATACACTTGGAAGCAACAGCAGCAAGAAAGAAATCCCCAACGTTACAACGGAGTGATAAGAGCAGATCCAGATCAGGTTTTTACCAAGAAGGTCTAATGAGTCATAACCTCGACTCATCTCTCTTTCTCTCTTTTGTAATTCATAATCAATGATTCACCCATTGTCTTCATGATTTTATTCGATGCACAACACTGTTGTGACAAGATACTTTCAGGACGGATGATCCTAACAATGTATCCGTTGTTAGCGATGAACCTCTTCGAAGGTACAACTGGGTGAATCACCCCATTCGAAGACTACATGGGTTGTAGGAAGTCTTTGAAGACACAATCCGTACTCCTATGATTGAAAAATGTCCCCAGGACGGATTATCTAAATCACTTAATCTGTGATCTGACGATGTAACTCTTGGCGTTGTGTACTTTTCCAGAACGAATAACCTCAGTCACATATTATGTGATATGACGATGTAACTCCTGATGCGGTGTACCTGCCCAGGACGGATGATCTCAATCACCCATTCTGTGATCTGACGATGTAACTCCTGGCGCCATACACACCCCAAGGACGGATGATCTCAATCACCTAATATGTGACCTGACGATGTAGTTCCTGGTATCGTACACATCCCCAAGACGGATGATCTCGATCACTTATGAAGTGATTCGACGATAAAACTCCTAAATTTATTCCCATGCAGATAAGACAACGGCTCCAACATGCAACAACGCTTCACAAACGGAGTCAACAGAAAACTCCTTGGGGGGAAAGGATTGGTGTCACAGCTATATGCTGCACTAATTCATCCCCAAGGTCCTGCAGGCTTCTTGTGGAAAGAGCTGGTGTCACAGCTATATGCTGCACTACGCTAACTCCAAAACGCAACCAGTTTCTTGCAGGATGAACTGGTGTCACAGCTATATGCTGCACCATACCGCCTCAAAGGTACGATCAATTTCTTGCAGGAACAACTAGTGTCACAGCTATATGCTGCACCATACCGCCTCAAAGGTCTAACCAGTTTCTTGCAGGATGAACTGGTGTCACAGCTATATGCTGCACCATACCGCCTCAAAGGTACGATCAATTTCTTGCAGGAACAACTGGTGTCACAGCTATATGCTGCACCATAGCGCCTCAAAGGTACAACCAATTTCTTGCAGGAATAATTGGTGTCACAGCTATATGCTGCACCATACCGCCTCAAAGGTACAACCAAAATTCTCACAGGAAGAATCGGTGTCACAGCTATATGCTGCACCATAGCAATCCTGGATACAACAATTTTCATTTGATCAGGAGTTACACTCCGGTCCAAGCTCAAAAGGATGAACACTCCATCCAAAACTTGACTCCGCCCAACTACTAATGTTTTACGGAGTATATGAGTAACAAACTCAAGCACTACCCAACAAGTTCAAGTAAGTTCAACACTTGTAAAATTGTGCTTCATTGGAATTCCTAAGAGGCTACTCCGCCTCCTTACGGAATTCAACTCCTTGGAAACTCCTAAGAGGCCACTCCGCCTTCTTACGGAATCCAGTTCCTTGGAAATTTCTAAGAGGCGACTCCGCCTTCTTACGGAATTAATCTCGTTGAAATTCCTAAGAGGCTACTCCGCCTTCTTACGGAATCCAACTTCATTGGAATTCCTAAGAGGCCACTCCGCCTTCTTACGGAATCCAACCCATCGAAATTCCTAAGAGGCCTCTCCGCCTTCTTACGGAATCCAACCTCCTTGGAAATTCCTAAGAGGCTATTCTGCCTTCTTACGGAATCCAATTTCACAGAAATTCCTAAGAGGCTACTCCGCCTTCTTACGGAATACAATTCATTAGAATTCCTAAGAGGCTACTCCGCCTCCTTACGGAATTCAACTCTTGGAAATTCCTAAGAGGCTACTCCGCCTTCTTACGGAATTCAACTCTTTGGAAATTCCTAAGAGGCTATTCCGCCTCCTTACGGAATCTGTTCCATTGAAATTCCTAAGAGGCTACTCCGCCTTCTTACGGAATCAACCTCATTGGAATTCCTAAGAGGCCACTCCGCCTTCTTACGGAATCCTACTCTTGGAAATTCCTAAGAGGCTACTCCGCCTTCTTACGGAATCCTACTTCATTGAAATTGCTAAGAGGCTATGCCGCCTTCTTACGGAATCCAATTTCTATGAAATTCCTAAGAGGCTACTCCGCCTTCTTTACGGAATCCTATTTCTTTGAAATTCCTAAGAGGCTATTCCGCCTTCTTATAAAAGCTAAACCTGAGTGTTGTAGCTCATTAAAGTGACTCCACCAGTCACTATAACAAGCTAGGGGGCATATGATCCGGTCTTAACATCGGTCCCCAAGAGCATGGTTTTAATGCTTTGCCAGGTCAGCATTTCGAACGAGGTAAATACGCTTCAAATACGGAGTATATACGACCAAGGCAAGTAACTCCGCCTAGGCATGTCACTCCGCCTAGGTGTGACACTCCGCCTAGGCATGTTACCCTGCCAAGGATCATCACTCCGCCAAGGCATGACACTCCGCCAAGGCTCATAACTCCGCCAAGGCGCATAACTCCGCCAAGGCATGTTACTCCGCCTAGGCATATAACGCCGCCAGATTGCATGTTACTCCGCCAAGCCATAGGCTCAACACAGGCGGAATATTGAACTTCCCATACTGCGTAGCGAACCCATACTCACAACCCCGGCACGAGGTTGACTCTGTCTTGAGAGGTTAATAATGGGAATCACGCTGTCACGCATAAAGGGAAATAACAATAAAATAATAAAGCATTCACGCTTCCCAAGTAAGTGGAAATACCTACTACACTAACGGTGCCCGTGAACAACACAGGGGCCCACTGTCTTTCTTGCTTTATGCTAGAAAACAAGGAACGGGCCCTACCAATAATGGAGCACCAGTGACAGGTATATAAACCTCAGCAAAAAGGTATACAGGGGCTCTCTCCCCATTTCTGAACCTGACTCTCTCTCTTACTTGCATAATTCTCTCTGACTGTCTTTCTAAGTCTTAAAGTATTCTGAAATACTGACTTGAGCGTCGGAGAACGATTGCAGGTACCACCCCCAATCGGGTCAAGGCTGAGAGGACTCCTCCAGGCGGACTGGGACACCGCCCAGTATATACTGCACTCCGTGTCAAGGCATAGGAGGCAATTCCAGGCGGACTACTACATCGCCGTAGAGCGAGTTACACTCCGCCCCAGTATGGTTCAGACTCCGCCTCATCATACGAAGACACTCCACATCTGAACATTTACGCACATCACTTTGTATCAGATTGAGCTGTCTCAGGATCGTAACTTTACACCCCCCGTAAAGGACAGATCAAATATCAAGTTAGATAATTGTAACAAGGTAAATGTTAAACTTTGATAAATTTTTTCATTCAGATATAATATTGTAATGATTTATCACTTATGATTTCTATAAATTATTTTGTCATTATGGACAAATATTGAAAGACAATGTTTTTTTTTTACTTTCACTATTCAAAGGAAATCAGATGTATATACGTCCTTGTATACTCGAGATAAAGAGTGATAAATATGTATATCTTTCTAAAAGTTTCTTTTTTAAAAAAGGAAGAAGAATACATATATATCTCGTGTATATAAGGGGGTGTTACACCCCACCTGTAATTCGACTCTCTGACCAAACGGAATCTCATTTTAAAAACCAGTGCCATTTAAATGTTTTCTTGGTATTTTTCTTAATAAATATTAGTGGCGACTCTCTGAACCCCTTTAGTTTTTTAGGCCCCCTAAGGGCCTTGTTCCAATTCGGTTTCGTTTTCTTTTTATTGCATTCTCGTAGTCCGTGTCATGACCCGGGACCCTGGTTGCGATAGTATGTTTCATATATAGATTTTGAAGTGAGACTCTTTTTTATCTTCTGATAAAAAAAATTAGAAGTTACCTACAATTTATAATTTTTCTCAACTATAAGTAGAGCACACGGTCATACTTTATTATACAAACTATTCTTGTATAATTTAAATACTAATATACTTTAGTATAAAACTTTCATCTTGTTAATATAAAAACTTATCCATGTAATTTAAATACTAATGTTGCTAATGTAAAGTTTTTATTCTCGTGTAAAGTAAAAGTTTATCTAAATAATTTAAATATTAATATATAATAGTGTAAGATTTTCATTATCATGCACTATTAACTTTCTTATCATGA
Source organism: Clitoria ternatea (assembly GCA_037962975.1). Classification (NCBI taxonomy): domain Eukaryota; kingdom Viridiplantae; phylum Streptophyta; class Magnoliopsida; order Fabales; family Fabaceae; genus Clitoria; species Clitoria ternatea. The sequence continues at coordinate 73,157,553 of CM075676.1, forward strand.
ACCCTGGTTATGGAAAGTTTTCTTTTTTGAAAAACGTATATTTTAAATCATGTATGTTAATTTCATTACATGGTGATGTAAAGATGTAATAGTATTCTGCATATTATAAAAGTTTATCTATATAGTTTTAAATTATTAATATATTAGTCTAAAAATTTCATTCCCATGTGATATTAATTATTATATATGTAAGATTTTCTTATATATATAGTGATGTATATTCATTTTTAGCATGTAAATATTTATTATTATATTTAAAATACTAATACACTATAATATTATTAAGTTTTTATAATTGTATGATTTAAAAACTATCTATATAACTTAAATAACAATATACCATCACTACAATAAATTCACTATTTTGTAGTGATCGTTAGTGGTGGTAAGTCAAAACCAATGATGGTGCAAAATGATTAAACAATTAAAGCTGGTTTCGCCAACTAACGCTTATTAAAAAGGGAAAATGAGACATGTTATTGTCAGTTGCTTCGTATCCAACTGTAATTCCTCATTTCCTTCTCTCTATCACTTTTCCTTTATCCATTGTTTACCCAATTTTCCTAAACCCTTAATCCCTTCTTCTCTTATGATTTCTTCACGTCGTTCCTCACTATGCCCCATGTTGCCCTCTACCACACCTCTTTCTTTGATGGTGTAATATCTCATAACCTTCAGCCTTATAACCTTCTCACACCCAAAACCCTATTGGAACCTTTTTTTTCAAGTTTTGCCATCTTTACTTAGCCTTTTCACTTATGTGTCTCTTTTTGTAACCAAATGAACCTTGCTTTATTTCGAAGGCCTCGAAACCTTCTTTATTTTGTTGCAATGTGGTTTCATACTTAAGGTTTAGCGTGGTGAACCCTAACTTCGTGCTTAAAGTTCTGTCTCTAACACAGCCAACAGTGGTATCGACGATGAAGTGTCGACACTAATCCACCCATTATATTCACCACCATATTTGTCCACCTCTGGTGATGTTGTGTCTCATTCTCGTGCTTCATTTAGTTTAACCTCTAACTTTTAAGGCTTTGTCGCCTTTAAGCTCTTATTTCTTTGTACGTAAGACTTGGTCCTTTCTTTTTCTCCCCTATTTTTTCATAATTGAGCCCCTCTTGAGTCACAGAGGATGTTGGATGCAAAATATAAAAAGATAAAATCCATGGATAAAATTTATTATGGATAAGATTCAAATTTTTAAACTAACATCAATAGATAAGATAAATGAATATTTTCATTATTCATTAAATAAATGGAGTGGATCCAGATATTATGATATTTTTGTCCATGAATATCTGTTAACCTATTTTATTTAAATATTATATACATGTATATACACGCATCCTAATTTTTCCCTAAAAGACCTTGCTATTATTTGTCTCTCTTTTTAAGAGTTTAAGACTCTAACTTACCATTATATATTTGTTTCATCGTTACCTCAAATGGATGACTATTTGAGAAACTTTGAATACTTTAATCTTATTTTTTTAGCATTTCTATATTTTGTTTTTTTTTGTCACCAAGTATTGATGGGTATTTGATATTATCCATAGATATTAAAGTATCTTATGAGTATTCATATCATTATTATCCATACTAGAGTTTTATACCCTTATGAATTTGTGATTGGAAATTAAGGAATGTAAGTCTTTAACTAATTTTAACCAATCATATAAGAGCATGTTTGAAAAGGCTTATGGAATATTTATTATAATCACTTATGAACCCTATAAGGTCTTTTTAACTCAAACCTCGTATGTAATTGGATATTACAAATTTCCAACACAAATGAATCCTACAAATATACACAACATATATAACCAAATAAGAAACAATACACACAACTTTAATTATACATAAAATTGTTTATGACATAAATGAAACCCACAAAGATGTGTTGAGTAGGAAACATTAATAACTACACTAACATAACATGGACACAGGGGGATTGTTTTCCACAATTAGGGAGACTAATGACAATGAACAACTTTTTTCAATGATGTCTCTATGTGTTTCAGGGTTTCCTTGTTGTCCCACAGACCTAATTGGTAATGTGCTCCTGCCTTCCTCTATTGGATCAATAACAAATCCCTTTATTATCCTTTTGTCTTCACTTACAACTTTGTTCTCCACAATATCCTTAGAGTGCACAAGGGCACCTCATCTACAGTTTGTTTAATGAAATACACCAAAAAGGTATTTCTCGATAGGCACACTTACTCCACCCTTATGACTTCTTTTGCCAACTATGACAAAATGTGTGATTCTTCTAAGGTCATTTCCATTTCACCCGATTGAAAGTCTCTTCTATTGCTATAGACCGCATTATTTATAACTCTATACATGACTAACATTTTTGGAAAAGCCAATCTCTTTTACAAGACTTACCTTTTTCTTTTAGAGATGAGGAACAACATCATCCATCTTTGACACTGTTAGTCATTCCATGCTTCTTGCCATTCATGTTAACAATAATTTTATTTGTTAAAGCACTTTTTTATTCTCTGAAATAAGTGAAACAAAATGCCTTATTTATCTTACAACCAATAACATCATGATTAATGTGTATGACCAACTTCACTTGGCCACGGAAGCCTACCACCTCTTATGAAGAATAAGGAAAATGGGACTCCAACCCAATGTGGTTATAACACTTTCTTTCTTTTCTTTTTTTATAACAACTAAGTTTTAGGCAGTTTACAGTTATCAAGAGTTTATATTTGAAGTGTAAAACTATGACAACATGACACTTAATGTAACATGTCAGCAAAGCATACTAGTTTACGAATGTCCATTATAACTAAAGACTTATTTGCTTGACGATGATACCTTGGGGACTAATGACATAATATAAATTTCTCATGGAATGATTCCCATGATGTATATTATCTCGTGGATTAATTTAGGGGTTTTCTTTTTCCTCTTATACTATTCATGTACCACTGTAAAGTTATAAACACACGTTAAAAATATTTATAATAAAAATTTCACGTTTTAGTTATTTCACACTAATTAATTTAATTTACGTACTTTATGCCTATTATAGTTTTTTCACTCATTGAGTTTATATCTTCAATTCACAAGATCAAACATATAACTTTATGTAAGTTTAATTTTTTTGGTATCATATTTGGGTTTGACTCTCTAAGTCAGAGATGACCATCTTGGTGGTGAAAATCTCTCTATTAAGATTTAATGAAATTGCATTATTTGAGACTCGAACTCGAGGCCAGTCCCTTACCTGTTGATCTACTCGCTTGGTAGTTTATTACCTTATTTGTTTGTTTTTTTATATTTGTGAACATTTAATATTTTTAACTTGAGTTATACTATTTTTTAGATTATAATATAATTTTATATATTTTAATAACTTTTACCAAAATCAAATTAATTACAATCCATTCCCAAATACATTATTACCCTTTGTATGCCTAGAGATAGAAATAGAAAGATTAAGAATAAAGCAAATAATTAAGATGGAAAGGTTTCCTTTATTTATTTGAAAAAAAATAAAAGAAAGGAAGTAAAAAGAAAAAAAAGTGAGACCCAATGAAAAATAATTTTCTATTGAAAAGAAATGGAAGAAAATCAGGTTAGATTTTTTAATAAATATTAATGATTTAATAAATATTATTAAAAAATTAGATTGTTAAAGTAATTAATTATATATTAAAATTATTATAATAAAAATTTATTTATCATACATAAATATAATTTGTTTCTTAAATAATTACATTAGTCTGTTTAATTTTCTTTTTATCAATTCAAACAAAAAAATTTCAATCACACTTATTTTTTTATTTTTCTTCATCTAAACAATATATATTTTCCATTTTATTCCATTCATGTATTTTTTTTGTCGTTCTTAATCTATGTATCCAAATGAGAGTTTTTGGCTTTTGAAAAAATTGGCATTTAGGGTGGTACAAGAAATAATTTTGTGTGTCAGATATTTTGTATCAAATCATGTATTGTATTTTGCATTCTCAAAATACAAAATATGGGTTTCATAGGTTGGGAGTGAAATGTTGCATGGGTGCCACTTGTCACACATGCATGCATTTCGCATGGCCATGTAAGAAAATGTAGTAGGGTATTAAATGGTAAAGTTTCAAAATGTAGCATTTTGTACTTTAGAAATGTGAAATGCGCAGGGTCATTACGAGGGGTTATTTCACATGGTTAGCGTGCAAAATACGTGCTTTTTTTGTATAATGGAATTACGAAGTGCATGATTTCACACCCTCAATGCGAAACAAGTGTTTTTGTGCACCTTCATATTACAAAATAGCCAGTATAAATTCCACTCCTCCAGCTAGCTTCAAGTCATTGCACTTTTGACTAATCCCATATCCAACTATTCTTCTTATCTGGATATTTCTGATTACGGTAATTGCTTCTCATATTATGGTATTTTTTATACCAATGGACAAACATTTGAAGGCCCGAATGGTTATATATTTAAGGGTGACACAAGATTGATGCAAATCTAACATGGTAAAACATTCGAGTAGTTAAAGGACAGAATTTATGTTAAGTTGAAACTTGAAGTTAATTAGGTGAAAACCAAATTAACTAGTAGGTTAACCATTGATCAAAATAAAAAAAAATTAGGTTTTTAAATAAACGATTATGGAAAGATTGAGTTGTCGTTAAGTATTTTTAAGTTACAATATAATATAGTCACACTTGAGATATTTGTTGATCTTAATATTATGGGGTCTTTGTACAACACACATAGGGAGGCGTTTCACAATGTCTCACATAAGCATGAAGTAAGTAAAGTTGAGAAGCTATTATAGTTAATTTGTTTAATTATTTGTTATTGTTGAATATATAAATAAACAAATCATGTTTTGTTGGAAGATGAAATCTATTTTAGGGTACCAGACATGGATGATCCAAATTTTAATGTTGATTTGAAATGTGAAAGTAGTAACAATGAAGGACTTGATGAAGGTAATGTTCCTAATTATAATGATTTGGACAAACATGTTGAAGGTGACATTGATTCTATAACGTTCCGCGTTAATTATATTTTAAATTTCTCATAATCATTAATTTTCATAATAAATTTTTCATGATTTTAAATATAATCATTATTCAATCACGCCTAGCTTAAATCTAGTGTTCTATCTAACAATCAGTAAGCTCTTATTTCTTTGTATATAAGACTTGGTCCTTTCTTTTTCTCCCCTATTTTTTTCATAATTGAGCCCCTCTTAAGTCATAATGGATATTGGATACAAAATAAAAAAAGATAGAATCCATGGATAAAATTTATTGTGGATAAGATTCAAATTTTCAAACTAACATCAACAAATAAGATAAATGAATATTTTCATTATTCATTAAATAAATGGAGTGGATCCATATATTATGATATTTTTGTCCATGAACATCTGTTAACTTATTTTACTGTCAATCATATTATCATCTCATTCATCTCATATATCACTATTATATATTTTCACAACTGACTCTCAATCAAACATAGTAAAAGACGTTATAGTATCCAGATACTAAAAGGATCAACCATCAGTAGAGAGTCTACCTGACATCCCGTGAACCCACCTGGTCCATCGAGCCTACCTGACTGCCCACCTTAACCATTAAGTAGCTCAACTAGGCCACTAACGACCACGCGAGCCAAAAATGATGGGTAAATCATACCAAATGGTTGTATGCATCACACAACATATATCCATAACATATTATCAATATCATATGATTATTCAACATCTTCGTCATCCATCATCCCCGACATAATCCCATCACCTCAAGATATATATATATATATATATATATGTGTGTATATAATATTCACATAATACCTTAATTCATCAATAATTCACACCAACACTAATCAATCTCATTGATAATTCATACTTATACATCATCGACATCATGTACAACTATAGTAATCGTCATATAATTTTTTGAAAGATCAAACACAAACAAAATCAAATTTTGCTATTATTTTATTTTACAACATACCTACATATTAATTGGTTCTCCATGCGACTTCTATAAGATACTACATTTCTGCTCATATGCTTTAAAGGAAATTAAAGAAATATATTCGCATTAAATTATATACCACAAATGTAACACCCCTAATTTTATTATTTCTTATTTAAAATAAAATTTCAAAGGAATTTGATTATAGTTTTTTAGAACTTTTTGATTGTTATACAATTTATAATTTTTTGGAATTTTTATATTTTTTTCATTTTTTTGAGAATGAGAAAAATACCCTTAACCTTTTATCTAATAACCAAAATGTCATTGTCGACATCATCGCTTACTTATTGCTTACATCATCGGTTGGTAAATACTTACATCATGAATAGTCACCGGTGGTAAATACTTACATCATGAATAGTAAAATAAATAATTAAGTAATCTTAAAATAGTAAAATTCTCTTCCTATAAATAGATAGCTCAACAACATTTCCACATCAAAATTAGAGAGAGAATCTAGAGAGATAATGCTTAAGAAATTAGTGGGGAGTAAATTCTTTTGGTAAACAGAGATTCTGCCGGAGGTGTAAGGTAATAACATCTTTCTTCTATATTCTTTTTATGATTATCTAGATTATTCTTTTTAGCACTCATAAACTATTAATATGCTATTACTATTATGAATAAGTTACTATAGTAAAAATAAACTACCACTATACATTATTTTTACTATTTACTATTACTATTCCTTATTTACTGTTACTATTCATAATTTACCATTTACTGTTATTGCTCAAAATTTACTATTTACCGTTATTATTCAAAATTTATTAGTTACTATTACTATTCAAAATTTACTATTTACCATTACTATTCAAAATTTACTATTTATTGTTACTGTTCATGATTTACCATTTACCATTTACCATTTACCATTACTATCTAAAATTTACTATTCATGATTTACTATTTACTATTACTATTCAAAAAATTACTATTTACCGTTACTATTGATGATTTACTATTTACCGTTACTATTTACTATTACTATGCATAATTACTATTTATCATTTCTGATAGCAATCTTAATTTTCATCTTATGCCTATACTAAAATAAATTAGTATTAATATTTTGTTAGAACTCGGAGGCGCAGAGCGAATTCACTTTTGGTAGAAAATCAAGGTGAACTGGTCTGAACTGGGGTCTACAATCTGGTGTGGGGACCAGCCACAAAAGTATATGTTTTAAATGTTTATATACCGGTACAGTGGGTATCCGGTATTATAATCCGACCTCTCAGTGGGAGAAGTCGGTCTTGTTGTCCTGAAGATCCTTCATACCAGAGTTTCGCGTTGTTAGGGGGCGAAAGGTGGTGTCACCTGTGAAGATTCTCCAATGCTCAAGTTAGATGAATGTATAAGAACTCAATGAACACTTAAGCAATGCAATAGTAAGTGAGAGTAAGAACAATATAACCTTGCATGCGTTGGAGAATATGCTACTTATAGTTAAACGTGGAAAATGAATCGTTGGGCGTAAGTGGGCCCATAAGCTCTGATGTCGTATGCAAAGTATCAATCAGAGTAGTTCAGTGTTTAGAGTGTGACAGTGGGTAGGTCAATAATCAGTGTACGATTCTGACACAGGGATGAGGATAATCCACCTTTTCTGTATGTCATGCCTGTAATCGTACTTACTCATTTCAGTGAATGATATAGACACATTCTGTTGTGCAGGGTATCTACTTTGATAAGTAATGACTCCACTTATCTTATCATGATGGAGGAATGAGAGCGGATGAAGGATTCAGTGTCTCAGATGCGACTTCGGATGACCAGTGTAGGAAGGGATCCTACTTGGTGTCTTTTCAGTATGGATATGTGACATATGACACCAGTTGTCCTTTAGTATAGTTAAGATGTCGTCTCATCATAGGGGCCGGTATCCAGACCGGATTATTTGTCCCCTAGCTTGTGTGAGGGACTGTTAAGTTGCTCATATAAGCTACACTATCCTCAAGAAGTCTGGATGTCAGTAAGGCACACCAAATATACCCATTTAAAACACATGTCAGCTTCGTGCTGGTACTCTACCTGTGCAGTCGTTCTATAAGTGAAAGAACCACTCTCATGATGCCCTCATAGCGGATTTGGACAAAGATTTGTAACAAGGGAAATCCCAAGAGTTTCTGAAAATTGTAACTCTTGGTATTCAAATAGTTGTTGGAATACATTTAATACGTCTGAAATGATTAGACAATAAATGTCTTTTAACACGTGAGTCATCATTGCTCCAAAAATATAACCGTCGTTAGGGCTGTATTGGGCCTGGACTTTGGATATTGGGGGCCTGTTTCACTCGAAACCTTTTGCGAAGCGTCGCCACTTTGCGCCTTTGACTGTGAAACGATGGAGTCGTTTAAATTCAAAAAATTGTGTTTTGGGGCATGCGACACAATCCTTGGTTGATCGTTACACTCCTTCGTTACCTATAAAAAGGTGACTTAGTGAGTTTTGAAATTCACTCTTGCCTTCAAGCTTAGTGAAACTCTACAAAAATTCTGGAGACCCTGTTGCTGTCGTTCTTGTGAGGTTCTTATCGCCTTTAACTCTCTTCCTAGGTAACCTCTTTCATCCCTAAACTCACATTTCTTTAAATTTCTTTACACCATTGTCATGCGTCCTAGGTGAAATAGCGCTGGTACCTCAAACAGGGGGAAATATAGCTCTCGTGCCCCCTCAGGCCACCGTGGTGGGAGGATTCCTGTGAATCTTCCTGTGGCCAGGTCTCACCGTCCAGAGAGGTTTGAAACTTCTTTTTCGTAATTGCCAGTGGTTCGGTACCGCCTTGAGGATTCCTTCAGCTCATGGGCTATCAGTCTCTCTAACAGTGAATCAAGAGCAGAAGGGTATCTCTCTGACGATGTTGCCTTTTACTATAGCACTAAAGTATTTCAGCGTGCATCATATAAAATGGAGGTTCCAGGATCTGGGAAGACGCCGGTCCTCCATACTGCTGAGGGGTGTGTCAACGTGGTTGCACACCGGCTGAACTGGGAGAGGCTGAACAGGGAACACCCATATTGCTGGGTTGAAGAAGAATTTAAAGAAATACCCTCCCGACATGCCAAGGAGGATGGGAGCCCAGTGGAGGCGCGCTTCTGGGTCTATTCCGAGGAAAAATATAAGGGACGTTTCCTTATTCTTGCACCCCGGCCAATGGAAAGAGTATGCCATCTGGTCCCAGATGAGAGGTCGGTGTACATGTATGATTTTGTCTTTTAAAATCTAGGAGTGTGTTTCCCCTTAACAGAATTCCAGATGGTCGTCCTCCGCTTCCTGGATTGTGCCTCCACGCAACTGTATCAGAATGGTTGGGGTCTGGTCGCGCCCTAGAAGTTCTTGGAAACACTTCAACTTCAAAGCCACTGTGGCAAAGCTCTTCTATTATTGCTAAGTGGTCCGCCATGCGAACAAGAAGGGCAGCCTCGGGTTCATTACGCTCTGGGGTAACTCGAGGGTAATAAACTTTAAATCCTTCACCGAATCTATGAAGATTGACGGTCATTCATTCAAGTAGTACTAAAACCGAATTCGCGTGAAGAGCAATAAGCCGGTCTTCTGGCTTAATAAGGAGGGGATCCCAAAGTTCCCCACCAGCTGGACACACGAGCATTTCTTATTAATAAGTCGTGCTTATTATACTGAAGAGGACGGACTCTCTCCTCACTCCATAGAGGTGTTGAGTGTCATTAGGTCCTGCTCCGTGGTCCTGAAGGGATTTTTGTGCAAACTTCTCCTTGGGAGTGCCGATGTCAGGGACGAATACCTTAGTAAATATCTGTTATCTTGCTTTTATATCTGTTTTATACTACATTTTTCATTCCAACTGTTGTACTAATGTCTATCCTTCTCCTTTTTGTAGCACAAATCAAAAAAGCTTCCGTCGAAATACTCTTGTCGCGACCAGGGTCCCGGCACACGACGCGGACTGGTTAAAGACAAATAAAAGAAAATTGAAACTACATTGAAATGAGGCCCTTGGGAAGCCTAAAGAAAATAAAGGGTTCAAGGAGTCGCCACTAATATTTATTAAGGAAAATATTAGGAAAACCTTTAAATAGCACTGTTTTTTTTTTTTAAAATGAGATTCTGTTTAGTCCGGGGGTCGAATTACAGGAGGGGAAGGTATTAGCACCCCACACTGTCCGTCAAAAAAACGGTTACCCAAATTGATCATGCATAATTTCAAAAAGAAATGATTATCAAGTATTTTATCCTTCATAAAAACAATGATAAATAATATACATAATAATAAAAAAATTATATATAAATAAGAATAAAACAAAATAATAATAAAATATATCTCCTAAGTTTGTTATTTTTTTAGTTCTAAGAAAATAAATAAATAAATGATTAAAAGACCATAAAAATAAAATAATAATAAGACGTCTTGTCTTAATTATTTTCTAGTAAAAAAAATCCATTGATTTTATTGAGAAATATAAAGTTCAAAACAAATAAATAAATGAAAAAAGTTGAAAACAAAAAAAGAAAGAAAAAATAAAATTAAACACGTCAACATGAAAATAAAGAAATATATATACACTTAACTAATTAAAATTGACAAATGAACCTTATTTAATTATTTTAAAAAAAATAAGATTAATAAGATGTCTCATCTAAATTAATCTCATTTTAAATTTAAGAAAAAGATAAATGAATAAATAACACATTATTTATTAGTTTTGGTTTTTGTCATTTTTTATGATAATGATTTTTCTTAATTATCAAAAGGTTACTAAGAGAAAATAATAGGAAATCATGACCATAATAAAAATGAATAATTATATATATATATATATATATTTATAAACTATTTTAAAAAAATGGTCAAACATAAATAAATAAATAGAAAGTATAGAAAATAAATAAAAAAAGAAGTGCGGAAAGATAAATAACAAAAGATAAAAGTGCAGAAAAATAAATAATTTAAAAAATAAAGGTACAGAATAAATAAAAATAAAAGTACAAAAAATAATAATAAAAAAAAATGGGCAGAAAAGTAAATAATAAAAGTAAAGGGGTAGAAAAGTAAATAATAAAAAAAGGACGGGAAAGTAAATATATGAAAATAAAAGGGCAGAAAAATAAATAACAAAAATAAAGGGGCAGGAAAGTAAATACATGAAAATAAAGGGGTAGAAAAGTAAATAATAAAAATAAAGGGGCAGGAAAGTAAATATATGAAAGTAAAGGGGTAGAAAAGTAAATAATAAAAATAAAGGGGCATGAAAGTAAATACATAAAAATAAAGGGGCAGAAAAGTAAATAACAAAAATAAAAGGGAAAGAAAGTAAATACATAAAAGTAAAGGGGTGGAAAAGTAAATAATAAAAAAAGAGGCAGAAATGTAAATAAATAGAAATAAAAGGGCATAAAAATAATCATGCAGAAAATAAATAAATAAAATAATAATTGCATAAATGTAAAGTGCGGATAAATAAAGTGCGGAAAAATAAATTAACAATAATAAAAGTGCAAAAAAGTAAATAAAGAAAAATAAAAGTACAGAAAAATAAATAAAGAAAAATAAAAGTATAAATAAATAAATAAAGATGAAAATGTAGAAAAATAAATAAACAGATAAATAACTGCAGAAAAATAAAGTGCAGAAAAATAAAGTACTCGAATATAAATAAAGAAAAATAAAAGTGCAAAAAAATAAATAATAATTAAATAAAAGATGAATAAATAAATGTAAATAAACATCCTTGTATTAATAAAAAATACCTTAGTACAAGAACAATTAAAGAGGAACTAGAACGGAAGTCGAAAAATTAATTTTGTGTAGATTTCCTTTGCTTTTGGCTTCGTTTGGACTCAATTGAAGGGTGTTTGGACACCGGTTACAACACTTGGACAGTATTTTGGCTCACAAAAACTCACATACTAAGACATACTAGAATGATGCACTCATTTTCCTAACTAGGATTACACAAAATAATTTTTGAAAACCAAAACTTCTAAAAAATCTCACAAAATTTTAACACTCTTTTCCCTCTTTTTTCTTCTTCTCCCCCAAAATACCTCAATATCACCTTCTATTTATAGAAGAAAATTGGCATTGGATCCTCCATAAATGACATCACTTTTCTACTTTTCCAATTTGTCCAAATTTGATGTCATTTTCCCTAATTTTCTTCAATTATCCAACCAACTGGATCCCATCTTAATCAAACCACCGTAACCTTTTTTGATTTTTTCTTTTCTTTTTTTTTTGGATTTTCGTTTTTTTCTTTTTTTTGGCCCATTTTTTTCAGATTTTTTTGGCCCATTTTTTTTAGATTTTTTTGGGCCTTTTTATTTTCTGGTTTTCATTTTTTTGGGATTTTTTTTAAAATTTTTTTTAATTAAAATATAAGTGAGTAATCATTTACTCTTATGGAAACATAAATTATTTATTACACATGTGGCAAGAAATAAAGTATCCAAAAAAGAAAAATTGCTACCTATGCTATAAGAAGCAAGAAGGTAGTCACAAAGCATCGTTTTCCCTCCCTTATTCTTTCCTCTTGGCTTCGGCATACATCGGCCATGGCTTGAGAGGAATTATGGAAGAGAGTTGATGAAGGGAGAAGTGTGGTAGGAAATGAAGAAGGATTGAGTATTTATAGAAATGGGGAAGAGTTACTATTCCAATGGTCACTATACAATTTTTAATATTATTTTTTTTAATATGATCCGGGGTGGCAACCTTGAATGGACGAGGTTCTACGTACCGCACCACGTCACCAATAAGAACTGGTAAGTCATAACCGGGGTATGAAATCATCGGTCAATTATGGACATTTCTCTCCACCCCGATCGATAATTAAGCACTGGAGAATCTTCTACAGGTTCACCTCCGGTGTGTTTTGAAGTTAGAGTACGGATCAGTTTTTACTTTAACTTGAAGAACCTCAGATTCCCACTGAACTGAGGTATAAAATACCATACTCCACTGAGGCTGTGCAAATTTAGAGTTAGTGTGGTAACACCGGTCAGGAGACCGTGCTAGGACCCCGGTTAATGCAGTCAACATTGACCCTGGATTCTAGGATAAATATACTCTTTTTTTTTTCTTTTTTTCTTTTTTTACATATTTAATATATATATTTTGTAACATCTTGATCGGACATTGAGGTCAAAATTAAAATTAATAGCAGAATAACTAAAAGTGGTATGGAAGTTACGCATGTGCCCCTCTTGACAATATAAATGATTTTCATTTCTCACTCTGCCACTCACGCTGAGCTGGGAAAAGGAAGTGAGAATTGAGCTTACTTCTCCTTCGTGTATGCAGTGGCACCATTCCTGCTTCCATCTAAAATTCAATCAGGCTTCTTCTTCTTCATCCCCTCCTTGTGGGCAGTGTTGGGGTGCCTTGGAGTCTTAAAATCCTCCATTGTTGGCAAGGTCGGGGCTGTTCGAGAGAGCGGACAGCTCAGGGTTTCTCTGAAGTTGAGTTTGGAGGTTGACGACTTGAATCGAAGGTCGTTTAGTCGAGAAAGAGTGATCGGAGAGCGATCGATCAACGTTTGATAACTCGAGGAGCTTCTGGAATCTCTTATTCCAGGTAAGCGGATGCTTTACATTTCAAATGAATGGTTTATGGACGGATTCCGGGTAAAATTGTTATACTGTTTGTTTTATAACTTGAAATGTGATGATTGGTGTGTCCTGGTTGTACGATAACTTGCGAAATACCCGGATATGTGATATCTATGAGTTATGGAGTGTTATGTTGATTTCCGTCCATGATTGTATATTGAATTGCATGAGATGCATGTTGATGATAATGAGAATGCCGAGTGCACATGGCGTGAGATGCTTGATGATTAAAATGGTATTGATGTATTAATGATAATAACAATATGCATAAGATGCACCATTGAAAATGCTGAGAGCATATAGCATGAGACGCTTATTATTGAAATGGTAATCAAATGTATATGCATAAGATACTATGAAAGACCTTGAGTGGGACTCAAGACAAGCCTATTGAGTGGGACTCAGGGCTGCCCGTAACACTACCGTTGTCGCTGAAAATGACTGTGTTACATGAGAGGGCAAACGGTTTGGTATCAGTAAAACGGTCGGATCAGCTGAGAGCTGAGTATAAGGCTGAGAGCCTATGTTGCAACACAAAACTTAATAATGAACAATTGGATCCGATTGATTGAATGTATGTACACTGATAAATGTTGCTGTGAGCAATGTGACTTGTATGGTCGTGTGTATATGTTATTGAGAATAACATGAATTATATAGCCTTGAATGAGTTGAGTAAATCCTGATTAAATGATGTTATGTGAGTAATTATATTGAATGACAGTGTATGTTATTGTTTGTTTGAGACATGTATAATGCTCACCCCTACTTGTGGCTATATTTTCAGTGGATTTAGGCCGGGATGGCGAATGACGAGAGATCATCAAGCTCGTGTGAGGAGTACTTATACAGATGTAGTGTACATATTGTATATAGTTGTGATATAGCCTTGGTCGGCTCCTATGTATGCCGTTTTGTTTTAAGTATATACATGAGTTTGAACTATCCAGGATTGTGGACATATATATATGTAATGCTATGATGTTGCTCGAAATATCCAGGAGGTGTTGTTGTATGAGAAATGTCAAAGATTAAGATGTTTCAGAGTGAGACATAGCTGAGTGAACCTCTTCCGAGTGAAGAAAGATTAAAGTAGTTCCGAGTGAGATATGTCCGAGAGGACTACTTCTGAGGGAAGGAAGATCAAGATGTTTCCGAGTAGGACATGAGCGAGAGGACTACTTCCGAGGGAAGGATAGTCAAGATGTTTCCGAGTGAGACATAGTTGAGTGAACCTCTTCCGAGTGAAGAAATGTTAAAATAGTTCCGAGTGAGATACGTCCGAGAGGACTACTTCCGAGGGAAGGATAGTCAAGATGTTTCCGAGTGAGACATAGTTGAGAGAACCTCTTCTGAGTGAAGAAAGGTTAAAATAGTTTCGAGTGAGAAATGTCTGAGAGGACTACTTCAGAGGGAAGGATAGTCAAGATGTTTCCGAGTGAGACATAGTTGAGAGAACCTCTTCCGAGTGAAGAAAGGTTAAAATAGTTCCGTGTGAGAAATGTCCGAGAGGACTACTTCCGAGGGGAGGATAGTCAAGATGTTTCCGAGTGAGACATAGCCGAGAGAACCTCTTCCGAGTGAAGTAAGGTTAAAATAGTTCCGAGTGAGATATGTCCGAGAGGACTACTTCCGAGGGAAGGATAGTCAGGATGTTTCCGAGTGAGACATAATTGAGTGAACCTCTTCCGAGTGAAGAAAGGTTAAAATAGTTCCGAGTGAGATATGACCGAAAGGACTACTTTCGAGGGAAGGAAGGTCGAGATGCTTCCGAGTAAGACATGACCTGGGGAACTACTTCTTAGTGAAGGAAGGTCAAAATATTTCCGAGTGAGGTATAACCGAGAGAATCATTTCCGGATGAGGATTAAAATGCTTCCGCGTGACCCATGTTAGAGATGAGATCTTCCAGGTGAAGAGCAAGGATCTGACTATATGTGAGAAATTCCGAGTGAGGCATGGCCTGATGGGACTATCCCCGAGTGAAAGGAGTTTCTGATTCCGAATGAAGGAATACACCGAGGGTAGGGTCTCGCTCTAGCGAGTAGGAGCTCGCTCAAGCGACCTTTACTGGTTTCGTTTAACCGAATCAGGATCTCGCCAAACGAGTGACACTCTGACTCCGTTTTCTTTTTCCCGACTCCGGATTTGAACGCGAAAAATTTCCCCGGGTTTTCGGGCTTGTCTTTATTAAGTCGGGATGTTTTATATTTTGCCGGACAAAAATAGGTGTTCACAGCTCTCTTTGAAGTCTATGCTGGCGGATGATGATTCTTCCTCCGATGAGAATAATATTCAAGCCAAGAGGAATTCCTTCAAGGTTGATGCTCCACTGATCCCATTAACTTCTGATGTGGGAGATGACGTGCCCCTCCTTAAGGAAAAAAACGGCGGGGAGCAGGCTCAAGAGCAAGAGCAGGAGCAGCCTGCCCCCGAGAAGAAGAAAGGTGGAGAGTGTTGGTCAAGGCTACGGAGAAGAAAAAGCCTTCCACTGAGGGGTCTCCCATGAAACGCCAGAAGACCCTGGAAGAGACTGGTATGAAGAAAGACAAAGGGAAAAACTGGTCGAATCCCCTTCTACACCTCTCTCTCACACCGGCTCAGAGGCGGAGTCAGAGAATGAGCTTCCTATGATTAGCTCCCCTCCGATGGGGTCTTTCCTCTCCCCTTTCCTCTGGTTCCAAGTCTTTATACCTCCTAGACTCCCTAAACCAAGATATTGCCTCCGACCCTCTCTTGAGGCCGCTGAAGTAAGGAGTGCCTGCAAGGCCGGCCGCTGGCAGCTGGATGAACTTTCAGGCTTGCTGGACTCCTTAAGTGAGAAAGCGGATTACATGGAACAAGTTGAAAAACTTGAGGCCGATATCGTTGTAAAAGAGGCCTGGGCAGCCAAGCAGGCAGAAACTACGAGGGGAGTCGAATCAGAACTGAAAAAGGCTAGAGAGCTACTAGAGAAGAAGACTGAAGAAATAAGCCATCTTCATTTGGAAAACAAGTCTTTGGAGCGGCAAGTTTCTGAGCTTCAATAGCAAAATAAGTCCATTCCCCTCCTGGAAGAAGAGCTCCAGCTTGAAAAGAATAAATCTGCTAAACTAAACGAAGATCTTGCAGCAACAGAGGCCGGCCATAGCAAGAGCTTGGGAGAATGGAAGGCCCTTAAGAAGGAGTTGCTGGCCCAGATCGAGGAACTGAAGAAGGGGAGTGCGTTTACTGGCCCATCAAAAGAAGAAAATTCCAAGCTTCGGAAAAAGCTGACTGCTTCCAAGGCTAAGGCTACCAAGTCCTTGGAAATATGTAAAAATGTAGCCTTTGAGTCCTTTGGCCTAGCTCTTCGTCAGGTCTTCTATCGCAACCCCAATGTGAAACTCGATTTGTACGAGCTTCATCCGTTCTACGAGTTTCACGGAGGGAAACTAGTTGTGGTGAAGAGTGATTGCTCGCACGAGGATCCTCCCAGTTCCCTTTATGAATTGCCTCCTCTTCCTGAGGGCCAGAGCATGGGGCCCCCACCAATCACTCCGGGCCCTGAAAATGCTGCTCAGGAAAATGTTCCAAAAGATAAGGAGCCCAGAGGTGAAGGAGCTCAAGACCAGAGAAACGAGGGGGGAGAAAAGGAAGTGCCCACAACGAAAGATCAGATGCTTGCTTCTTAATTTTGCACTTTTTACTTTATTGCTGTGTACTGGGATCAGCTCCAGCTTTATTATTACTCATGTAATTTTCTTATGAATGAATGAAATTTCTCTCAATCCTCTGACTCTGATATTTATAAGTCATATACCGCTATAACATATTTTGAGTATATACGTCATGCTTTTACCTCCGCCGTATCCGCTTAGACTGTTCTGTTCGCTTAACTTAAAGTTTAGTTTTGATAAACAAATGATAAAATGGATAATTAAACATGCGAATACTGTCCCCAAGTGTGAGTGAGTTGGGAGATGAATATCCATTATAAGATATTGCCCTTAACTCCTTAGGAATGAGGGATTTAATCCGCCCTGATAATAAGTGAATAATCGTTTCCAATAAAAGTATCCTGCTGTAAACAATTGCCTCGATCACAAAGATGATGATCGGTCCCTCAATCACAAGAGTGGTGATTAGAATTATCCATGTCAGGAGTTACATTATCAATTCACAGAATAGGTGATTGAGATCATCCGTCCTGAGGAAATTATTTCAATTACAAGGATATCAATTGCAACTTCACCAACGTTCGGCCAAACCTACTAGTTGTACTTGGAGTTCGGTTTATTCCTATAGTCCAAGCCTTCGAGTGGGGTTTGGTACAACCTCACAAAAGGTTTGGTCCTACAACCCATTTTTTGAGGTTCAGTTTTGATCCGGTCCCAACACCGGCCCCCAAGAGCATGGTTTTAATGCTTTGCCAGATCAGTATTTCAAACAGAAGAAATACGTTTCAAATACCTTATAATTACTTTTATAACGGAGTACATACCGCCAAGGCACATTACTCCGCCAAGGCATGTTACTCCGCCAAGGCATGTGACTTCGCCAAGGCTTGTAACTCCGCCAGGGCACGTAACTTCGCCAAGGCTTGTAACTCCGCCAGTGCATGTTACTCCGCCAAAGCTTATTACTCCACCAAGCCATAGGCTCAATACAGACGGAATACTGAAATTCCCATATTGCGAAGCGAGCCCATACTTATAACCCCGGCATGAGATTGACTCTGTCTTGAGAGGTTGAAAATGGGAATCACGCTGTCACGCATAAAAGGGAACAATGAATAAAATAATAAAGCATTAACACTTTCCAAGCAAGTGGAAATACCCACTACAGTGATGGTGCTCGTGAACGACACAGGGACCCACTACCTTTCTTGTATTATGCCAGAAAACAAGGAACGGGTCCTACCAATAATGGAGCACCAGTAACAGGTATATAAACCTCAGCAAAAAGGTATAATGGGATCCCCCCCATAATTCTGAACCTTACACTCATACTTGCATAATTCTCTCAGATTTGCTTTCTAAGTCTAATAGTATTTCATAATACTGACTTGAGCGTCGGAGAATAATTACAGGTACAACCACCAATTGTGTCAAGGCAAAGGAGGCTACTTCAGGCAGACTGCTACACCGCCATAGAGTACACTGTACTACACCCAACATACAAAAGCACTCCGTATTTGTATCTATATAAGGACCTCTTCATACCAGATTCTATCTGACATGTACATTTTGAATTGTTCGACAATCACACCTTTACATCCCCTGTAAAGAACAGTTCAGGTTTAATCCTACAACTCAAGCCTTTAACGATGTTCGGTCTAATCCTACTAACCGTACTCGGAGTTCAGTTTAGTCCTACAATCCGAGTCTTCATGTGGGGTTCAGTACAACCTTTACAAAAGGTTTGATCCTACAACCCATTTCTTGACTCAAGGAGTTACATCGCCAACCACAAAACAGGTGATTGGGATCATCCATCTTAAGCTTTGCCTCGTAGATCGGTCAATGCTATAAATTACAATACAAGAGAGAAAAAGGTGAAATCAATGTATTCATGAATTAGATCTTTATTGAATTGAATGTGAATTACAAAGAAAGCGTAGCTAAGGTAATGCCTCGTTTAAACCTTCTTGAGAAAACTCGATGGGAAAAAACTCAAGTGAGGAAAAAGAGTACATGTCATCTTACCAACTAGCTGTAATAAATGCGTAAGTTCTGAGTGTTCCATTTATTGCAGATCAATGCTCCATCGAGCTCTTCTAGCCAGTATGATCCCTTTCCAGTCACCTTGGATACTCTGTAAGGGCCTTTCCACGTCGGCACCAATTTTCCTTGATGGGGGAACTAATTTCCTACACTTGCTTTCCTCAAAACTAGATCCCCAGTGTTGAAAGCTCTATATTGCACACGTTTGTTGTACTGGAGGACGGCCTTTGCTTTTATCGCCTGGTCCCTGACAAAAGCCTCTTCTCTTAACTCGTGGAGAACATCTAGTTCTGATGCCAAATTGGCACTGTTATTCTCCACAGAAAAATATTCCACTCTTGTCGATCTTGCTTGAAGCTTCACGGGAATCATCGCTTCAACCTCGTAAGTAAGACGACATGGAGACTCATTGGGAGAAGAATGGGGTGTAGTATGATATGCCCATAAAACATGACATAACTGATCGGTCCATCCCCCCTTTACTTCACCAAGGCGCTTTTTCAATCCTTTCAACATTTCTCTATTGGCTACCTCAGCTTGGCCATTCGTCTAAGGGTGTTCAACAGATAAAAAGATTTGGACTATCCCTAGCCCTTCAAGCAATTCTGTGAACTTCCTATCTGTGAACTGGGTGTTGTTGTCAGTTATGATCCACCCCGGGACGCTGAACCATGCTATGATATTCTCGTATACAAAGCGTTGTGTTTGTGCTGATGTGATATGTACTACTGGCTCCGCTTCGATCCATTTGGTGAAATAATCAACTCCCACGATGAGGTATTTAATGCCTCCAGGTGCGATTGGGAATGGACTCAAGATATCAAGGCCCCATTGGTAAAAAGGCCATGGCACTGCGGATGAAGAAAGTTCTTGGGCCGGTGTGTGATGAAGATTAGAAAATTTCTAAAAAGCATCGCACTTCTTAGCGAAATCAATGGAATCTTGCTTCATTGTGGGCCACCAATATCCAGCCCTGAGGATTTTTCTCATTAAGCTTCTTCCTCCGGCGTGGTGTCCACATTGCCATTCGTGTACCTCTTCCATTACTCCTTGTATCTCGTTCTCTTTTAAACAAAGGAGATATGACACTGAGAATCCTCTTCTATAGAAAACGCCATCAACCATGGTGAAATATGGCAATTCCCTTTTTACTCTTCTCCTCTCCTTTTCATTGGTGGGCAGCTGTTCGTCAGCCAGGTAACCGATATATGGGGTAACCCATGAATTCTCGTAGGAAGCATTAACCATTATGACATTCAGAGAAGCGAACAAAGGAATGCTGGGCGATGTCAATGTACTCTGGACCACTGTTGTTGTACGACTAGGTTGTTTCATACTTGCGAGCCTCGATAGAATATCCGCTCTAGTATTTTCTTCTCTTGGTACATGCTTAAACTCCAACACATCGAATCTTCCTTTCAACTCATTCACACAATTCAAATATAGCTGAAGTTGAGGCTCACGAACCTGGTATTCACCTTGAATCTGCGATATCACTAGCTGTGAATCACTGCACAACGTCACCTCTGTTGCACCGATATCAATTTCCGCTCGGAGTCCGGCCAGATATGCTATATATTCAGCTTGGTTGTTGGAGGTTTTAAAATTAAATTGAAGAGAGATCTCCAAGTGCACATCGTCATCACTCTCAACAACAACACCAGCTCCACAACCTTTATTATTCGATGACCCATCTATATAAATGGTCCAGTGGGTGCGAGGTGTGGCCGAATCTACCCCTGTCATTTCTACAACAAAATCAGCCAGGACTTGGGCTTTAATGGCTCCTCGTGGTTCATAAGAAATTTCAAACTTAGAAAGCTTCATAGACCATTTGATCATCCTTCCAGCGAGGTCCGGCTTGCTAAGCACAGAACGGAGTGGCAAATCCGTTCTTACCAGAACTGGATGTGCATGGAAATACGGCCTCAATCGTCGCGAAGCCCAGATAACTACGAGAGCAGCCTTCTCTATCTTCTGGTATCTACTCTCTGCTCCCTACAATGTCTTGCTGGTGAAATACACTGGCCTCTGCCCCTCTGGGGTTTCCTTGACCAATGCTACGCCCAAGGCTTCATCTAAAATCGCCAAGTACAAAATGAGGGATTCACCAGGGTCTGGTTTTACCAAGATCAGAGGACTTGACAACACTTCCTTGAGTTCCTGGAACACTTGCTCTTGCTCCTGTCCCTACTCAAACTTCTTAGACTTTTTTAGCACTTTGTACAGAGGAAGGGATCTAGGCGCCATCTTGGGCATGAATCGAGCCAAAGCTGCCACTTTTCCGTTTAAAGATTGCATCTTCCTCAAGTTCTTCAGACTCTGCATGTCCAATATCGCTTGACATTTCCCTGGATTCAATGCCTCATTGCGTCAACATGAATCCCAAAAACTTCCTAGCAGGGACAGTAAAAGTACATTTCAATGGGTTCAGCCTCATGTTATATTGTCTTAAGCGTGCAAATACCTGACGCAGGTCCTCAACATGATCACCTCCAGCCGGAGTCTTGGCAATGATATCGCCGATGTACACCTCTATCTGTTTGGTATGCATGCCTTCGAACACCTTGTTAATCATACGCTGGTAGGTGGCCCTAACGTTCTTCAAACCGAAGGGCATGACGGTGTAGCAGAAGACGCCGTGGTCATTGACAAAAGCTGTTTTTTCTTGGTCCTCCTCCCACATTGGAATCTGGTTGTACCCTGAATAAGCATCCATAAAACTGAGGTACTGGTAACAAGATGAATCGTCCATTATACGATCAATATTTGGGAGCGGATATGGGTCCTTCGGGCAACAACAGTTGAGGTCTACATAATCAGTGCACATTCTCCAATTGCCGTTGGCCTTCTATACCATCACCACATTGGAAAGCCAAGAAGAATATCGAACCTCCCTAATAAATCTGGCCTTCAACAATTCCTCCGTCTGCTCGCAAGCTGCCTTCTATTTTTCTGGTCCCAATCTTCTCTTCTTCTGGGCAACCGACCTTGTCTCTGGATAGACAGATAATTTGTGGCAGTAAAAATCAGGGTCCATCCCAGGCATGTCTACAGCAGTCCATGCAAAAAGGTATTTGAATTCCTGGAGGAGTGCTAACAGGCGCTGCTTTATAACAGACTCCGGCTTATCATTAATGTGTGTGACCTTCTCTGGGGAATCCCCTAAGACGACGTCCCTGGAACCTCCGTCCGACGTGGGCTTTGAGGGATTGAGAGGATCGATCTTCAACTCCGCTCTAGGATCAAGATCGATCAAACTGATAGACCCAGCCGTTGTTCCTCCGTCATTCAACTTTCTCTTCTTGTTAAACGCCTCCAGCTTCACCATATTCAGGCTCAGGTTGTAGCAATACCTGGCTATCTCTTGATCACCTCGGAGGGACGACACACTGTTGTCCTTGTCAATGAATCTGATAAGGAGGTGCGGGGTGGACACGATTGCTTCCATTGCGTTCAGAGTAGGACGACCTATAATCCCGTTGTAAGGGGATTCCACATCAATCACCAGGATCCTAGACTTCACCGTTCTTACTCCAGGTTTTCCCTCAAAAGAAATGAGGGTATCAAGATACCCTTTGGTGGGCTACTTCGCTCTGTTGAAAGCTGTGAGCTCTTGTGTATATGGTTGCAAATCTGCATCATTAAAGCTCATTCTTTTGAAACAAATATAAAAAATAACATCACAAGAACTTCCCTGATCGACGAGGATCCTCTTTACGTCTTTGTTGGCTATGACAGCGATGATAACTACTGCATCATCACCTCTTGGAATTATTGGGCCAAAATCGTCATCTGTAAATGATACCACCTGTGCTGTCATGCCATCCCTGAAAGGGCGGTTGTCCCTGGGCTTCCCCTGCACAGATAAGACCATTCGGTGGTGGTTCTTACGAGCTGTGATTGACGCTCCCCCTTCAGCAAATCCTCCAGCAATCATATCAATCACCTCGCGCCGACCTTGCCTTTGCTGCTGAGGCATGCCATCCTACTGAGCTCCTTCACTGATCACTACTCCCTTCTATTTCTCAGCAGCTGTGAATCTCCTGACCAGATTATGATTATTGTCGCCCTAGTCATCACAGTCCCTCCCTCTCTTCTCCATCCTGTCTGGTTCGTCTAAGGATTTCTCTTTGAGCAAATACTATTTCAGCTTTCCCTCTCTGATGAGAGTCTCTACTGCATTCTTCAACACCTTATATTCATCGATGGTATGGCCAACCTGCTCGTGGAAAACACAATATTTTCAGGAATTACCAGGTCTTTTCATTGGCGGAGGCTTCCTTATCCTATAAATACTGAGTGTGGGCTAACCAACTTCCCTCAAGATTTGAGAATGCCTGGAGTTCAGCGGGGCGTAGTTACTGAAAGAAGCCACGCGCCTATCCCACTGTTGAGGTCGAGTACTCATGAAGTCTTCCCTCTAGGCATGCTTCTCTAGCCTTACCCTTTCCTTGTCTCTCTGCGGTTGCTGTGAGGGTACTGATGGCTTCAATCTAGCTACAGTAACTTCCAGGTGCATTTCTATGCCCACATATTTTGAAGCTTTCCTTCAGAACTCCTCAAACGTCATTGGAGGACACTTTGCAAAAGACATGACAAAGGCTGATCCAGGTTGTAAAGCTTCAACAACAATATGAAGTTGAATAGCTTCCGTGAGGTTAGGCACCAAAGCAGCCTCCTTATAAAATCTCCTTAAAAACTCTTTAAGAGTTTCGTTTTCTCCCTGTCTGATCTGGGCCAAGGTATGAGAAGTCCTAGGAACATCTCTAGAAATAACGAAATGGCTCTCAAACGCAGCTGTCATTTCTTCCCAGGAATCTATCGAACCTGAGGGTAAACTTTTGAACCAACTAAGAGCTTCCTCCGTTAAGGTTCTTGGGAATATTATGCACATCACATCCTAATCAGCTCCCAAATACATAGCCTCATACACATAAGCATCAAGATGCTTAGTGGGATTTGTCTCCCCATTATACTTTCCGATCGAAAGTGGCTGGGTTGTTTGGAGGTGCTTGGGGATAAGTACACTCATGAGCCTCCTCGAGAAAGGAACGTTGAGTCTGTATGCCCCAGAGGTCACCATCGCTTGCTCTTTTCTCCTTGCACTGACTCTGTCTCCAGAATCTTGAGTTTGTTCCCTCTCCTCATAGGTGGGAATCTTCAAATACTGGAGAGTAGTCGACTTCTCTCTCGCAGATGCATGGTGAGTATCATCAGCTTGAGATATCGCTTTGCCCCCAGTTCCCCTTTTCTCCCTTCTCAACTCCATCAACTCCTCTTTGAGTTGCCTTATAACCCCATCTCGAGGGTCAGGGGTTGTAACGGGTACTATTCTCCTCATGTGGGTTACAGGAGACTCGAAAATGAGTCTCCTACCAACTTGCTGATGGGTCACATTCTCCACGTGACCATCCACGAAATCGCGTCCATCTCCTTCCATAGTGAGCTACTGAACTTCTGCGAAAAGTGGGAATAACTCTATCGTGTCCCACTTGGTGTGCCAATGAACTGGTCTAAACCGGGGTTTACAATCCGGTGTGGGGACCAGCCACAAAAGTATATGTTTTGAATGTTTATACACCGGTACAGTGGGTATCCGGTATTATAATCTGACCACTCAGTGGGAGAAACCGGTCTTGTTGTCCTGGAGATCCTTCACACCAGAGTTTCACGTTGTTAGGGGCAAAAGATGATGTCACCTATGAAGATTCTCCAACACTCAAGTTAGACAAATGTATGAGAACTCAATAAACACTTAAGTAATGCAATAGTAAGTGAGAGTAAGAACAACGTAACCTTACATACGTTGGAGAATATGCTATTTATAGTTGAACATGGAAAATGAATCGTTGGGCGCAAGTGGGCCTATAAGCTCTGATGTCGTGTGCAAAGTATCAATCAAAGTAATTCAGTATTCAAAGTGTGACAATGGGTAGGTCAATGATCAGTGTACGATTCTGACACAGGGATGGGGATAATCCACCTTTCCGTATGTCACATCTGTAATCGTACTTACTCCTTTCAGTGAATGATATAGACACATTCTGCTGTGTAGGGTATCTACTTTGATAAGTAATGACTCCATTTATCTTATCATGACACTGAGGCAAACGGTTATATGTGATGGAGGAATGAGAGCGGATGAAGGATTCAGTGTCTCAGATGCGACTTCGGATGATCGATGTAGGAAGAGATCCTACTTGGTGTCTTTTCAGTACGAATATGCGACATATGACACCGGTTGTCCTTCAGTATAGTTAAGATGTCGTCTCATCATAGGGGCCGGTATCCAGACCGAATCACAAGGTAAAGGGGGTAAGATAAAAATATAATATGAAAATACATAAGAATATTGGGAGGAGTCTCCTACTCCTTTTTAACATAACAATATTATTATTTTAAAATAATGACTTTTAACTTAAAATTTATAATAATTGTTATTAATAAATTAAGCATCTAGTGTAACTTAATCTGAAATATCTATTCAAGAACTTAAACTATTATAATCTATACGGACTAGACTGAACCTATGCAAGGACTTGAATAAACCTATGCAAGGACTTGGACTATTATGACCTATATGGACTGAACTAGACCTGTGCAAGGACTGGATTATCTTAGACTTACATAGAACTATGCGAGGAATTGACTATAGGACTTACAACAAACTTTATTAATTTAAATAACCATTGAATTTTGAATTATGATATTTATAACTGATGTTTAATTATTTGATTTTGATTATGATTGCTAATATTTATTTATGATTGATGATGTTTGATTGTGATTGACAATATTTGATTATGATTGATAATCTTGTAATGTGGAGTTTGAGCATATAGCAAGCATGACGAAAAGCTAAAACTCAGTAAGAATTTACTTATCTCCTACTTCCTTATTTACTTATTCATCTTTATTCAAATTACTTTTAAGAAATTTTTTAAGTTTTCAATGAAACTACATAAGTTTTTTTGAAACTCTCTTTTTATCTTTTAGAAAAAATATATATTTACTATAATTAAGATTTCTAATTAGTGTATCAGAAAGATAAAGAAAGATAAATTATTTTATAAAAAAAAATTTACTAATATTTTACTATAAACCTTTAATATATATATATATATATACATATATTTTCAAAATGTATAAAAATATTATACAAAATTTTCAAGTACTAATGTTTTAAAGATTGATAATTTCGAATTCGAGTTTTTAGTAATTGATTTTGAACTGATCTATAAACTTTCTAAAGAAGGTTGTGAAATATATTTAAGGCTTTGAAACTCAAATTATAATGAGATTTGATTTGTGATTTGAAAAGGAACTGTACTATAATTCTATATGTGTGATAGAACTTATTTAAGAATTTAAAAGAGTACAGTATTTTGGGGTGACTATGTCGCGATTCGTAGGCCCCGATAATATAATTGAGTTTCTAAAAGCCTTAACGAAATAAATACGCGAGTAGTTCATGCATCATGAATCATCAAAGAGAAACAAAATGATATTGTCTGGGACGGATTATAGAAACTAAGGATACATTAGAGGATGCTTAATTGTGAGCCTTGGGATGAGAGAGTGTGAAAGGGTGCTTCAGGGGACCTGGGGTAGCTCCCTAGTGTCGGGTACCTTCACAATAAAAAACCTTATTAGTCTCTAAGTGTTTCAATGCCAGTTGAGCTGTTCATATTATTAATATCCAGAATTATAGAATAGTATAAGCTCCTGGTTGACCCAGTGCAAATTAAAATTTAAGGGCCCGTATATATAGGTAAGTTATGATGAAGATATGGCATATTATTCATACATTCATAATTGATTGTGTATGTGATTATGATTGATATTATTATACTAGTTTATGAAAACCTTTTATTGCTTATGTCCCATTTGGGAATATTATATTCTGTTTCTCACTCCTTTCTCCGTATTTTTGTTTCATATGTTTTAAATTGATAGTTCATATAGAGGGAAGGATCGAAGAATCTCGACAGTATATATATATATATAGCACATTCTTGAAAGGGAGCTCAGTATGAATACCGTGGTCTAATGAATAAATAATGTCATTAAGTAATTGCTATTGGGCCATGAAGTTTCCTCTCTTTCTAATAATGTTTAATATTTATTTTCTTTGGATAAATATAAAACTACTTTATAAATTTTAATGATATTCGTGAGGTATTTCAGAAATATTGTATATAATTTTACTCTAATAGTTTCTTTTAGCGATTATATTTTTAGTTAAAAAATTTATGATTTTTTTTAGAAATTATTGAGATGTAACAGAGGGTGTTACAACAAACACTCCCCTTACCTCGACTTTGAGCTCTCAAAACCTTGATTCTTCCACTAATTGCTCGAAATGTGCAACCACACTAAAATTTCAAAAATTCAAGAACTACCACAAGCGTTGAAACCTTCGAACCCTTAAATTAACTTTTTAAAACAGTTCAAACTAACTCTGCATGACTTGAAAACTAATCTCAACAGATTTCAACGTCAAATTCAAGGATCCTTCAATTCAAACGATGCTCCGACCTCAGCCCCGTAACCTACCATCAACGAAACAGAACCCCAATTATCGTTTTAGAATGGCCAATACCTTTATAATCATCCACAAGCTTTAATTATCAAAGGAAAGAAATGAAATCTCACCCCCATGGAAACCCCACTCACGGCCTTAAAGATAGAAAAAGGAAAAAGATTACGAAACTTGAAATTAAGGGTACCTTTACGTAGCTCTCACTTAGAGGATTTCGAAAATGCACCTAATTGCAAGAATCGTTCACAAATTGACCTCCAATTTGAAGTTTAACGTGCAACAACCGTGGTATACAACTCTTTGTTCTTTTCTTTCTATTTTCACACGAGGAAGAAAACTAGTCTTGGCAAAGTGTTGAGTTTATAACATTAAGGGCAAATAGGTCTTTTCAAAATTTCTTTCCTATCTCCTTTAATTAAACAATCCATTTTCTTTTATTTATTCAATTAATAATAATAATAATAATCAATATAAATCTATTTTTACTTTTTACCACACAGTAACTATTTCTTTATCCTTATAGCTTAGCCATTTTCTCATTTAATCACGCCCTCTATTTAATTTAGTTAATTCATGATCTATTTAATTAAATTTTTACTAAATTCACCACTAATTTATAATTTAATTTTCATAACTCAATTTCATTAATTTTAATTAATAGGGATGTTACAGATTCTATGTCGGAGATCTCAAGTTTAACAAATCCTTTTGGAGTTGACACCCTAGTACCTAGTAAGTAATATTTATAATGTGAGTAGTTATTTGAATTTAAATAATAAGTGTATGTTCATAGTTGAGGATGAAGTCAAATTGTAGGGGATGAAGGAATGACATTTTGATAACTAGTTTGAATAACACGTTGCAGATGAACTTTTCATTGCATTAAAATTTTCATCAAAAAGTGTTGTTCAAACTACACTGAAACAATGTTCCACGAAGATACATTGGATCTATATTATGGTTGAATTAAAACCAATTTTTTATTTTACTATAAAATGTCTAAATCAAATTGATAGGTGTCATTAGAGGATGAAGGCAATGTTATTTAGAAAAAGAAATGTATGGGTTGTA
This sequence comes from Clitoria ternatea, assembly GCA_037962975.1. Taxonomy (NCBI): domain Eukaryota; kingdom Viridiplantae; phylum Streptophyta; class Magnoliopsida; order Fabales; family Fabaceae; genus Clitoria; species Clitoria ternatea. The sequence continues at coordinate 73,186,473 of CM075676.1, forward strand.
AGTAAGTAGGGAGGGCCTCAAACTTACATGAATGTTAGACTTTCACACGATCACACAAAATTAGATTTTGAATTTATCTTTTCATGCATTCATGCAACTTAATTATTTTTTGATTGGTGATCGTATGTGCATGGATGTTTAACTAGAACCTGTCATTCATCATTTCATTGATACAAGAACGAATAATATGTTAATTTGGTTTCAAAATTTCTTACAGCAAGACATGGAAGGCGAAACAAAAAGTAATTGTCTGTGTGTTTGATGAATGAGATGAATCTTATGCTTTGTTGACTTGTTGGCTTAGACATATGCGTTAGGTTGCACTTAGTTCTACTTACAAAATCGTAAGCACAAATTATTTTGTAGGCACTGAAGTTTGCAATAGGTTTTTTACATTAAAACGCGTGTTCTGGACATTTAAATAATGTGTTAATGCATTCCCATTTTGCAAGTCAATCCTTTAGATCAATGACACATTCTTGTACAGGAAATATAGACATACTTTGTTTGTTGCAACAACACAAGATGGGAATAACTAAGTTCTACCGGTTGTGTTTGCAATAGTTGAAGGAGAGACTTTATAGGCATGGAGATGGTTCTTGGGTCAAGTCAGAATTCATGTGACATAGAAGATAGCCACGTATCTTATCTTCGATCGACACTTAAGCATTAAGTTAGTTGTGGCAAACCCCCAAACAGGTTGGCAACAACCAAATGCGCACCATGTGTTTTACATTAGACACATTGCAAGTAATTTCAATAATAGGTTTAAGAATGTTGCATTAAAGCAGGATTTATTGAAGTTGTGTACGTATTAACTGTCTTTATTTTTTTATTGGTTTCGTAGTATTTCCAATGACTATGAGAAAAAGGTTTATAGTATAGGTTGACTTTTTGTAGAGTACACTACATGCAAAGTTGTGTTTGACAGGAATTTAGAAAAAATCAATGAACTTAAACAAAAAAGTGCTACCTGAATTGGTGAAATGGCAAAAAAGTAACGTAGTATGGCCTACAATGTTAGCGGGCATAAATTTAGCCATATGACCACCAAGTTGTCTGAGAGCATCAATAAAATATTGAAGGGTGCTTGAAATATGCCAATCATAACATTAATTAAGTGTATGTAATCGTGCATGATTGAGTACTTCGTTCAATGATAAGCCAAGGCAAAAGTAGAGTTAAGTGAGGGGACGAAGTACACTAAGAAGATAATGGAAAAGCTATCCAATAACTCACCGAGTGCACAGGTATAGTGTACAGGGAAACCAGTTTAAGTTGAAGAAAGGTTTGACCCGATAGAACAAAGAGTGGTCAAAAATTTTTTGGTAACGTTGTTCACTTATCCATATTGTGATTATCGGATGTTTCGGGCATTAAGGTATCCTTGCTTGCATGTTACCACCATGTGTTATGTAATTAGTGTTGATTATTTTCAATTCATTTATCCCTTATACACATAAGAAAGTATTCTGAACGCGTATTCAAGTCAATGGTATCCAATTGATAATGATGAAGGTATAGCTGAGACTGATGATAGATAGAAACTAACCTTCTATGTTTTGTGGTTGTGACCAAAAGGTTGTCCTAAATCTTCTTGAATTCATAATGAAATGGATTAGGTTGGCTCTCGATAAGAGAAGTGGCATGTCAATGTTGCAAATAGTTAGAGCATCATTGTCGTCAATGTCCAGGAAACACGGGGAATTAACTTTCAAAACCCACCCTCGTAGATGCACTATTTATTTTGACTAGGTGAGTTTGTATTGATAAATATTAAATTTGGTCTTAAATTAATTTGTTGGTGATGAACATTTGTGCATGACAAGGCATAATATTTTTAAAAGCAATGCTATTAATTACCATGAAGCAATGTTACATATCAATTTCACAACAAGCATGCATTAATTATCGCTCATCCAAGTTCAGAGGGTGTGGGTCTGGGGAGAAAGTACAAGGCCTAACAAAATCTCTAGCATTGCAGTGTGGGTTCCTCCTTGGTTATGAATCAGGTATCTCCTTATTAACTCCCAGGCTAATAGAATTTGGTCATAAATAAATCCATGTTAAGGTTTAAACTGTGGCCAACATGGTGTGATGATCTTTCTCTCTATGCATGACAAATGATGTGTTTGGTGTCAACATATTTTGCACAAATGTGTTCAATAACTGTATCAGTGAGAGAATATAGCCACTATCTTTCCCTCCCAAATTAGGTCCTAATTGTCCAAAAAACGGGTCACATGAGGGCTACGATAAATGTTGACTAGTGTCATAACCCTAAGACAAATATTCATATGTTAACCATGGAGAAACCGAGACAAATTGGGATGGAACAAAATAGGAACCATGCTTTTGAGGTGGCAACAAGGGTAGGTTGTAAACTTATTCCTTGTGTGTTCTCCCCCAATAATCCTTTGACGCTTATTCCGTGTACCGAACATGTTAATGTCATATTCGACATTAGGTGCTTCATGCAAGGGTACCGATAGAGTATGCTTGGCTTCTAAAACTCTCGTATCTTCTCCCTATATTTGCATCATGTTTAAAGATTATTGTCTAATCTACTCAAATACCAATGCAGGTGATTATAATGGGGCTTGTGCATCATCTGTTGCCAAAAAATGGCTATTTTCCATTACATCAACCTAAAAGGTTATAAATTAAAATCGAGCATTACATGTGTGGCGCTCTAATTCCTCAAACCTGAATCTCGATGCAAGTATAATTAATTAGTAAAATTACAAGTAAATTTTCCGTGGTTAAGTTCCATAAGCCAACCACTTGCACTGAGAATCGAACCACGAATAACCCAAGGCCACGATAAGATAAAATAACAATAAACATATTGGTAATCTAAAACCTTCGAGGTATACACAAAGAAATACTAGAGTAGCAGAATAAAGAATGTGTATAAAGGGTATCCATCCATTCCCATATATGAAGACATGAGAAGAGATCCAAGATAAAACGAGACTCATGCTAAAATTTAGCAGAAATATGCAAATTAGGTTGCGCATTCGAGCTGAAAGGTATACAGATGGAATCACTAATCAAAGTGGTATAAATGGACAAGCAAGGATGTAAAAAATTAACATTTTTGGGCCACCTAGCAGTGTGTTCCATGGGTTGGTTGTGCTTCCTGCCATGGTTGTGTTTCACACTACCTGCCAGGGGAAAACATGCAAGATTCTGGGTTTATGAGACCGAGAGTTCCACGACCTGACCATTGTTCCCACCATGGCCATGGTTCTCTCTGCTAGGCTCTGTTTTGGCATGAAAACCCTAGCCCATACATTTCCTAAAACCTTTTTAGCACATATTGACCACCTAATTTATGACACTTTAGCATAGAAATCAACCCAACATCTTAGGGTTTTTACATAATAATTCTTACACTAATTTAATCATTGACATTATGCCTAAACCATGAATTATCAATGAAATATGCATACATGAGAGGTTCACCTACTTGTCCTATACTCCATGCTTTGATTCATCAGTGTACTCATAAACATAACATTCCAAGCCTTAACAATCATAAGTTGTTCATCAACATAAATATCATTGTCATCACATTGGCAACCAAATTCATATGTTCACATGTCATACATTGTGATATACAAAAGAATTGGCTCATTTACAACATGAAAAGAATAATAATTTTTATTTACAAAATAATTGAGGCCATTATCAACATAAATATTAACATCAACACATATCATTTACATTGCCAGCCAAGATATTTCATTACCATTATTTTACCTTACGCACAAAAGCGCCATTTTCCAAAACAAGTTTATCTCATCCCATATGAAGTCTTGTATCACAATACTAAAAAGAGACATAAGAGAGTGAACATTATATTTGAAATGACAAACTTAAATGCTCATGATTATGTTTACATGCATATAAATCACTTATGCACCTTGCAACATAAGTACCAACATTATCAGCTTATTCATTTTTGTCATCATAGACAAACACAATGGTCACAAGTCAAACTCACAACAAGCACATACACACTCACAATTCATTGCCCTTTCTCACAATAGGCCATCACAAGCATTTCTATGGTTTCCATCTTGGTGTTCATCATGGTTATTTATTTTGTCTGATTATAGGTTTATAACCACTATTTCATTCATCACCTTTTAAGGTCTCAATCCCATACCGACATATCACTAGGCTATATGTAAATACTCTTAAGCTAATGCACATGCACAAGAAATCATACTCAACAATTACAGATCCGACTATGGGAATAATCATCAATGTTGGTATATATTGCAATATCATCTCAACATGATACGTACATATACATATATCATTCAATATTTTTTACTAGTACCAAACTACGTTGCCCATCAATGCAACACTAGCCATTTCAGTATGATTGTAGCAAATAACATACAAGACATTATATAATAGTGTTGTAGGCCAATCATGATTCCTCATCATGGCAATTGTGATTCAACAGAACCACCAGGGAAGTTTTACTCTTCAAAGAGCTACCCCAATGGGTTAACCATATGCAATCTCCCATGATTAAGCATGGGCAGCTTCATGGTTCAACCATGGAATCACTAGGGTAATAAATATGCTCGTGTATTAAGCCTTCCTCCCACTGGGCCAACCCGTAAAACCCTTGATATTCCAAACCGGGTAGTTGGACAAATATGTCATGGATGCAAATGCAAATGCAAATCACACGTATTTTCACACTAATGCATCCTATTACGCTACTCATCAATCATCAACCATTATTCCCATCATTATCACCATTTTTTCTTATTAGATTTTAGTTACACAACATATTATTGTCGTTGTGTTTAATGTTCAATTGTGACATTTATTTTATTATTTAACAACTTTAATTTCATTATCGTTACGAGCATATAGCTTTGTTTCACTCATAATGGCATCGACAATATTCATTAATTCTATCACACTAATGGGTGTGTCACAACAATAATTCATATAATTTTATCACCAATCATCAATATTCAAAAATAGTGATAAATCATACATATTTTCACAAATGCATTGGCACATATTTGCCTAAATTTTCAGAACATTATCAATCCACCACAAAAGACACGCCACATATTCTAAATGCATCAAATATATTTGTCAAACGATAAGCAACAACAAAGTCATACATTATAGTCAGTCATATCAATCATGGTAAGGGAAATATGATTTATCATACAATACAACAACCATCAAGTTATTCAATTCATGTATTTAGAATATAAAACTCTTTTTCAACCTCAAAAAAATCTAAGTGATTTGACGGTCCCGCCTCATTTACCATATTTTGTAATACATTCAATACATGTTTAAACACAATTAATTACTAGTTAATCATCATTTTTAATCTTGATCCAGTCTGGATACCAGCCCCAAGGTTATCCGATCTAGATACCGGTCCTAAGGGGTAATGATCCGATTGGTTAACACATTAGGCGAGTCTCTCTTACACCGGGTGGCTGATCCGCTCTCTAACCGACTGCCCCAGTGTCATAACGAGGAAGGTACTCTGCATAGCAGAATATGTCCCTTTCATTCACCGATAAGAGTGGGTACAATCACCAGCAGAATTTACGGAAAAGGTGATTATCTTCCATCCCTGTGTCAGAATCGTACACTGATAATTCACCTACCCTCCTGACATACTCTGAAGACTGGGCCACTCGGATTGTCTCTTTATACACGTTATCAGAATCTACGGGCCCACTGGCACTAAACGATTCACCTTCCACGCTCAATTATAAATACCATATTCCAATACACACAAAAGGTCACGTTCTTCTTGCTCACAGACTCTCTATTATACTGCTTGAGTATTAGCTGAGTTTATACACTTTTCTAACTTGAGCGTCGGAGAATCTTCAGAGGTGACACCACCTGTCGTCCACACCAACGCGTGAGGTCGGTGTGAAGGATCTCCAGGACAACAAGACCGGTTTCTCCCACCGAGAAGCTGGATTACAGAGACCGGATACACTCAGAACCGGTCTCCAACCTCATTCAATCCTTAATTCTCGTGGCTGGACTGACGGCGGATCCTAGACCCTGGTTAGAACTAGATCATTGGCACGCCCGGTGGGACTCGGTAGAGTTATTCCCACTTTCTGTAGAAGTTAGTAGTCGACCATGGAAAGAGATGGACGCGATGTTGTGGATGGTCATGTGGAAGATATGACCCATCGACAAGCTGGTGGGAGACTTGTTTTTGACTCACCAGCAGCCCACTCAAGGAGAATGGTACCAATGGCAACCCCTGACCCTCGAGATGAAGTTATTAGGCAGCTCAGGGAAGAGTTGATGGAGTTACGAAGGGAGAAATGAGGGACTGGGGATAGAGTGATGTCTTAGGCGGAGGATACTTGCCATACATCTACGAGAGAGAAGTCCACAACTCTCCAGTATTCTAAGATCCCTACTTACGAGGATAGGTAGCACACTCAAGATTCTGGGGACAGAATCAGTGCAAGAAGGAAGGAGCAGGTAGTGATGACTTCTGGGGTATACCGACTCAATGTCCCTTTCTTAAGGAAGCTCATGAGTATACTCATCCCCAAACACCTGCAAACAACCCAACCACTTTCAATCGGAAAGTATAATGGGGAGACTGATCCCACTAAACATCTCGATGCTTACACGTATGAGGCCGTGTACCTGGGAGCCGATGAAGATGTGATGTGCAGGATGTTTCCACGAACCCTGTCGGAGGAGGCTCTTAGCTGGTTCAAAAGTTTACCCTCGGGGTCAATAGACTCTTGGTAAGAAATGGTGACTTCATTTGAGAGCCATTTCATTATCTCTAGAGACATTCCAAGGACTTCCCATACCTTGGCTCAGATAAGGCAGGGAGAAAGTGAAACTCTCAAGGAGTTTTTGAAGAGATTTTACAAGGAGGCTGCTTTGGTGCCTAACCTCACGGAGGCTATTCAACTTCATATCATTGTTGAAGCCCTACAACCTGGATCCGCATTTGCTTTGTCTTTGGCAAAGAGTCCTCCGACGACGTTGGAGGAGTTTCGAAGAAAAGCTTCGAAGTACGTAGGTATTGAAATGCACTTGGAAGCAACAGCGGCGAGAGGGAAATCCCCAACGCCATATCAACCACAACGGAGAGATAAGGACAGACCCCGATCGGAACACATGGAGAGGCCGTTCGGTGGTAACACTTTCGATAGCCCTGCTCAGCAGTACCAGGAAAACCGAGTAAGTGCGTTTAGCAGTTATACTCCACTAAACTCTAAGTGTTCACAAATTCTGAGGGAGATCGGATGGCCAACACTTAGTACATACGAGGTCAGAAAACCGCCCCAGCTTCGCAAACATGGTGACCCTCGGAAATATTACGAATTCCATGAGTAAAAGGGCCACTCGGCAAACGAATGTCAAGCCTTGAAAAATACTATTGAGACCCTGATCCGAGAGGGTAAACTCAAATAGTACCTTTTCAAAGAAGGGACTTTTGATGAACCAGACCGGATTGAGAAAAGGGGAAAGTATCATGAGTACGGTGATAATGATAGTTCCACTCCGATCAGAAGGTTTATTGCTTATGAAAAGCAAAAGGGAGTTCTGGTTGGTGAGCCTGCACAGCAAAATGTTATGTCCCAACAACAACATCAGGGCCGTCAAGAGGTCATTGATTAGGGATCAGACCATCAAAGCTAAGAACACCCTATGCTGCTGTAGCTAGTTGGTAAAATGGTGTGCATTCTTTCCTTACTTGGGTTTTTCCGATCGGGTTTTACCAAAAAATGTTTAACGAGGCATAACCCCGACTCGGCTCTCTTTTTCTCTCTTTTGTATTGTAATTCATAATTAATGAAATATTCTCTCTGTGTCACCTATTGCCTTTATGATTTTATTCAATGCACAACTGTGTTGTGACAAGATACTTTCAGGACAGATGATCCTAACAGCGTCGTTAGTGATGAACCTCTTCAAAGGTACAACTGGGTGAACCATATTTCGAAGGCTCAGATTGTAGGATTAAACCAAATACCGAGTACGGTTAGTAGGATTAAACTAAACACCGGTGAAGACCTGGGTTGTAGGATTTAACCGAACCTCAGGAAATGGGTTGTAGGATTGAACCGAACCCCATTCAAAGACTCAGATTGTAGGATTAAATCGAATTCCGAGTACAGTTAGTAGGATTAAACCGAACATCGGTGAAGACCTGGGTTGTAGGATTAAACCGAACCTCAGGAAATGGGTTGTAGGATTGCACCGAACCCCCATTCGAAGACCGGTGAATGGGTAAAATCCAACACCGAGTATGAAGACTGGTGAATGGGTAAAATCCAACACCGAGTATAAAGAATGGTGAATGGGTAAAATCCAACGCCGATTAAAGAAGAATGGTGAATGGGTAAAATCCAAAGCCGATTGAAGAAAAAAGGTGAATGGGTAAAATCCAACACCGATTGAAGAAGTACGGTTAGTAGGATTAAACCGAACGCCATTGAAGGCTTGGATTGTAGAATTAAACCGAACTCCAAGTACGACTAGTAGGTATGGCTGAACGTTGAAGAAGAATTAATCGTCATTCTCATTATTGAAATCGCTCGGAAGTACTTTCCCCGAGAGTTCTTCACTCGGGAATATCTCACTTTGGAGTCAATCATAATTCTCATTACTGAATCTGCTCGGAAGTACTCTCCCCGAGAATTCCTCACTCAGAAACACTTCAACTTCAAAGTCAGGCTCGCGAATTCTTTAGTTGGTAAAGTCTCACTGAAGTCCGACTCGTGAATTCTTCAAGTTGAGAATATCATTTTGAGGTTGCAATCAGGAATTATTTACTCGGGAAAGTCTCTATTCGAAACATACTCATTCGAAGTCAAAGTCTATCTGTCCAGAAGTGTTTCACCCGAAAAATGCTCCACTCGGTGCCATACCACACGGGAATCAGAGATATCTCACTCGGTTCTATCCCGCTCAGAAATGTCTCAGTGTCATCCCACGCTGAAGTGTCACACTCGGGGACACCCCACTCAGGAAAGTTTCACTCAGAAACTTCCAACCCGAATAAAGACTCGAATTGTAGGACTAAACCGAACTCCGAGTGTGATTGGTATGATTAAACCGAGCACCGTCGAAGGACCATTCGGAATCTTCCACCCAGGAATTATCAATCGGAAATCTTCCATACGGGAACGGTCACTCGGAAATCCTCCTCCCGGATGGATCAATCTGAGAGCTTCCACTCGGAAGTATCACTCGGAATTTTTTAATAAGACGTACTTTTACCAAACAACACGAGGAGGTTACAGGTAATGGAACGTCCCAGGTGACACGACCAGAACCAACCTCACTCAGAGTCGCTCATTCAAAAGTCAATTGCTAATTCAGAGTCTCTCACTTGGAACCGATCACCCGATAACGCTCGGGGACAATATTCAACTGTTAACGAGTATTGAGAAGGTAAAAATTTAACATGTATTCTTGCAGGTTATGCCGGCATACAGACCTCTTGTGAACTGCATAGCTTATATGAGCAACTTACAGTCCCTCACACAAGTTAGGGGACAAATGATCCAGTCTGGATACCGGCCCTAAGGTTATCCGGTCTGGATACCGGTCCTAAGGGGTAATGATCCGGTTGGTTAACACATTAGGCGAGTCTCTCCTACACCGGGTGGCTTATCCGCTCTCCTACATCGGGTGGCGGATCCGCTCTCTAACTGACTGCCCCAGTGTCATAACGAGGAAGGTACTCTGTGTAACGTCCTAGGTTATTTTACATTTATTTTTATTCAATTAATTAAATTTTACAATAAATTTTCCCTTTCTTGATAATTAATCGAGATTTAGTGAAATAGCATATAAATAGACAGTGATGTATTTTAAAATATAGACTTGTATCCGATCCGGTCTTGGTTAATACACAGCTAATAATAACGCTCGGAAGCTCTTATACACACATATAACTCTACAGAGTCACTCAAAGTCACTCGGGCCCTGGCACCGATCTCCCCCTTGGCGCGACTCCATGGCTCCTTCCCCCTCCCTGTCACTAGTTACTAAAAAAAAAAGGCAAGGGTGAGTGTTTGGCATTGTAATTAATATAGAATGGAACTTAACAAATATACATACATATTTATATATATACATCAAGCATCATTTGAAAGTAAGCACAGTTAACTCCACAAGTGTATCATTTACAACCATCAAGGGGTCAGCCCATACTTAACAAGATATCAACTTTTCACTTGGAAATCTATCAAATTGCACACAGAAACATAGTGTATTACATACGATAACTATATTAACCCAACCAAGCAATTCCATCACATTCATCACAATCACCACTGACTCTCATACAATCTGACTCCTAGTATCCGGATACTAAAGGATTGGCCTTCAGCTGGGGGTCCTACTTGACACCCCGTGAACCCTGCTTGGTTCACCGAGTCCTGCTTGACTCTCCACCTCGACCACTGGGTCCTACTTGACCACTGGGTAGCTCAACTGGGCACGAAAACCTCGGGAGCCGGAAATGAGGGGCTATCATATACCGTCGGCCATCCCACACCACATAGTCATCCAACAATTTACCTTTCACATAATAATATCAATTCCTCATCACTCAAGTAGCCTGCTTGCTAACCCGACGTCACATAACACTGATCATTTCAACATTAGATATCACAAGATTATAACATGATAAACTTAACCACACACCCGATCCTCAACTAATTAATGTACACAGTCACGCATGCACAAGCATAAACACACAACTACGTTTAGTAACATTTTCCTTAACCTGCTTACACTACCTCAATGACCCGAATAAGAAGCGAGTCCTATTCTAATTAATTATAACCCGAACACCCCCTTACTTTGGTTCCACGCTTCGATAATCTGCTCCCTGTGTCGATTCCTTCCTCTGAGCACTAGTTTCGCAGTCTCAGCTCTGTCACTCAGTCTTCCGTTGCTTAACCTACTACCTACGGATCATAAAGTACAGCTCGTCACTTCAACGCCCTTAGTTCATGGACTGCATTTGGGCTCACACTCACTAGAGGAGTGGAGAACAACATCGAATATAGCCATGCATGGCCCTTGACCGCCAAAGAATAAAAGGGATAAGGGAATCACAATTAGAACAGATCAGTAGACTCACCTTGAAGCCTCGATCACAGGAATGAGGTTCAATTGAAGTTCAGACACAAATGGAGTCCCTCCCCAGCGCATGCAACTCAGCGTTAAGAGAGGAGAAAACGAAAGAGAAGGGACAGACCAGCAGTAGAGGTAACTCGCAAATAATGAAGAGGGAAGGAAGAGAATCTCCTTATATATATAAAGCTCATGGGCAAGATCGTCCTTTCCTTTATTTTATTTGTATTCTCACTAAATTTTAATCAATTTCACCATATTAAACTATTTCATAGTTATCAAATCAATTACACTTATTTATTCCCTCAATGTTTAATTATTCACAATTCTCTAATACTTCGCAAGAGTATAGGCCCAGTATGAATACCGGCCCACCGGCGTCCTAGCTTAGCGTTCATACCTCAGAAATCCGAGCTACCTGAGAGGTCGCATATCTCATCCGCGCTCGCCTCTTGGTTACCTACACCCGTTGTTTCAGTCATTATGAGGTTTGCTCCGGGCTATGACCCCGAGTGAGGCGCTCTCCTCACATCGGTTTGGACCAAACCACCTGGCCCTGCCCGCTCTTCTCCTACACGCCCGATCTTCAACTCCGCCTGCCCACGCTTCTGAGACCGATCTCGACACCGGCTTTCCCATCTCTGGCTCAGACATAACAAATATTAAATAAAACTTCTAAAACATTTACTAACATTTCCCATTTCTTATAATTCTCATTAAAACATCAGGGATGTTACACTCTGCACAGCGGAATATGTCCCTTTCATTCACCGACAAGAGTGGGTACAATCACCAGCAGAATTTACGGAAAAGGTGATTATCTTCCATCCCTGTGTCAGAATCGTACACTGATAATTCACCTACCCTCCTGACATACTCTGAAGACTGGGCCACTCGGATTGTCTCTTTATACACGTTATCAGAATCTACGGGCCCACTGACACCCAACGATTCACCTTCCACGCTCAATTATAAATACCATATTCCAATACACACAAAAGGTTACGTTCTTCTTGCTCTCAGACTCTCTATTATACTGCTTGAGTATTAACTGAGTTTATACACTTTTCTAACTTGAGCGTCGGAGAATCTTCACAAGTGACACCACCTGTCGCCCACACCAACGCGTGAGGTCGGTGTGAAGGATCTCCAGGACAACAAGACTGTTTCTCCCACCGAGAAGCTGGATCACAGAGACCGGATACACTCAGAACCGGTCTCCAACCTCATTCAATCCTTAATTCTCGTGGCTGGACCGACAACGGATCCTAGACCCCGGTTGGAACTAGATCAAATCTTAAGTTCACAAATCATTATATTCATGACTTCTAACATGTTTTAAATATTTTTAGGTCTTGGTTTCACTCCACATTAGGTTTTGGGAATTCCTTTCCCTTAACTAAGGTTTTCTATCACTTAAATGATCATACCCAATGTACTCAAAATGCCAAATTAACATCATTTCCTTCACCCATTATCCATAATGGGTTCTCAATGTTCCATAATGTCTCATTATGATTGTCCATACCAAAGAACAACTTCTACTTCATTTAATAACTAAAGACATCATTACATTCCCATGGTTCCTCAAACTTTTGCCATCAATAATTCACGTCATACGTTACAAAATCCATTTCCATAATTACCAACTATTCCCATGGCAGTAAATCTTATTTTCCCCAAATTTTACCATAACCTAAACATTTACCCAACCTAGGGTCTTCAACTAAATCGCCACCAACAAATTCCATCAAGTCCCATTCATCATTTCAAGCATATTTTGAGCCACATTTTTATGTACTACAAACTTACCACAAAACCCATTTTTCAATGTCATCTGTCTTAGGGTTTCTTATACCCATTTTCATTTCTTAACACAACAACTTCAATACCATAATTTTCATGCTTCAAAGGTTCCAAAATAATTAATGGAAATAACCAAAATGGCAAAATGCCTTACCTTGTGCCTAAGCTTGAAAAAGAAAATAAGAAAATGAACAAGGTTAAAGAAGATAATGGGGTGAGTAGAAATTAGCTTCCAAGTGCCAGTAATATAAGGAGGTCAAAAATATCTGAATATGTGGATACCTATGGATAAACACTCGTTATGAGTACAAAAACTCGTGGGTATGGGTACCCATGGATTAAGGGGCATGTTTATACTATGCGTCAAGGAACGAGCATGAGTACAAATATAATGGTATTCGTGTCTGTGAGTGCCTGCATACATCAAATTACATTAGTACCCTTACCTATTATTAATATATAATTATATTTATATTAGTTTATGTTATATATTCATGAGAGATGAAGAAATTGATGCTTAACATTTTTTACATTCCTTATTTTGTATGTGTTTTTTTATTCTATGTTATTGTTATTGTTACATAATATTATTACAAGCATCTATTTAACAACTGAATTTGTATACATAATGAAATTAAGAATTAGTATTGATGCAAATTGTTAAGGTTCTACACTAACCGTTAAAAATATTATTTAGTTTAGTTTAATGTTTTTATATTTTCATTTTTCATTTTCTATTTTGATTAGGTACCCTTGGACATTCGTGGATACCTGCGGGTAATGGTTACCTGAAAAAAACCTGGCAAAATGGGTACCTGTAGGCTATTGGGTGGACACGAGTTTTGAGCTCATTTGCTTAAACGTTGGATACCCTCAAACAGAGTTTGGTGAAGGGAGATTTTTTATCCTACGGTTAAAGGAAGTTTTGATAGTCTCGAACAACATGAAAGATCAATATTAATCATTAGGTTTCTCTTTTTTCTAAACCCTGTTTCTCCAACTACATATCAAATGAGCATTTTATTTTTGTCCGCGGACACAAGTAGCGGGAAAGGGGTACCCGTACTTGCCCCGCCCCGCTGACATTTAAAGCTTCAGGAATGAAGTTATTGTAAGAAATTTTGAGGGAAAACGACATACATGAAGGCACACGGTTTTAGGAGCTTAGAGGAAGAAGAAAAAGTGAAACAAAGTGGAGAATTTGGTTAACTTTACTGTCACCTTAAACCATTGGTAAAAACAGCCTCAACTTCTTCTAGGATTCAAAACCAAAAGCAACTAGAGGGACCACATAAGTAGCCACTTGAGGGACCAAAAAAGGAGAGACTTAAGGGGAGTGGAAAGGAAGAATTAAGAGGGCTAAAAAGGAATAAAGAGGCAAAGGGAAACATGCCTTAAATTTTTGAACATGCTCTTTAATAAAATATAATTTTGGTTTGAGATTCCAAATTCCCTCACACCTATTTTGCACTTCCAGGGGCAAAACCCTCATTGTGTTAGTCAGTTTGCGTTTCAAAGGCACCCTACACACATGCCAATGCTATTTCATCTTTGCATGGGATAAATTACTATTTCGTTGTTTAAAAATGCAAAAAATGTTTCACATAAGGGAGATGCGAAATACTTTTAGCTTAATAAGTGTTTCACACTATGGATGCGAAACTCATATTTCGTATTTTAAGAATACAAAATACAATTCATAATTTGACACAAAATATCCCTAATACAAAAATATTTTTCTACCACCCCCGTATGGCAATTACCATTTTTCTTTTTACACAAAGCCCAAAGTGGCAAAAACACTCATCCAAATGAGGCTTTAATTTTTAATCTCTGATTTAATTTTAATATTCTCACCAAAGATTTTGATAAGGCGTAAGGGAGGTACAACAAGGGTGTGGGTTACATAACCCTCTTCCGCGTGGCTTTGCACAACCTCCTTATTAAAGGTGTTGTCCTGTCAAAACGACACCGTCTGAATATAAAACGTACGCGCCTCACTGCAATAGTGCCACCGAGCGTGGTGTGTGCAGTTCCGTTTCATGAACGAAAGTGACCAATCCTTACAACAAACATTTTTTTTAATTAAAAAAAAGGCAAAGAAAGTTACATATAAAAGCCTCGTCTTGTTCCAAACCTTTATTCCTCTTCCCTTTCTCTCCCTTCTCCTCTCTTTCCCTTCGTTAGGGTTTTCTCACAGCATCAACAACCACCCATTTCTCTCACTACCTCCAAATCCCTCACGCAATCGATCACACTCCTCGCCAAATCCTACACCAATTCCACCGCCAACAATCCCTAGGGTTTCGAATCGCGAACCCGATTTCGTGTTCAATTTCCCTCGAAGATTCGATCCATGGTGGAGATTATTCGGTGGATGAAATCGTGATTAACGCTCGGTGGCGAGCGAGTCGATAGATTGAGGGGTGGGTGGGTTTTTGTATGGAAACTCGTAGCCGGAAGCGGGCGGAGGCTTCCTCAGCTGCCCCTTCATCTTCCTCCTCTGGTCCCACCACTCGTTCTACAAAGCGCTCTCGAATCTCTTCCTCTTCCTCTGCTTCTTCTTCTCCCGCTACTAACACCGCTCCTTCTGCTCCTTCTGTTGTCAATACTCGCACACGTGCCTCTAGGACCAAGGAACCCTTGCCGCCTAAAATTCCTCCTCCCATGGACCCTTCTAACGAATCCTCCGGTTCGCAGCGCCGCGATCGTCGTGGCAAAGACAAGGATAACTCCGACAAGGGTAAGGAGAAGGAGCATGATGTCAGGGTTAGGGATAGGGATGCGGAGAGAGGGATTGATGGTGTTGACGACGATGACAATGATAGCGAAGGCGGTGTTGGGATTCTGCATCAGAATTTGACATCTGCGAGCAGTGCACTTCAGGGGCTTCTTAGGAAACTCGGTGCCGGCTTGGACGATCTGCTTCCGACTCCTGGGATGGGTTCTGCGTCTTCATCTCATCAGAGTGGGAGGCTGAAGAAGATCCTCTTGGGGCTTCGCGCTGATGGCGAAGAAGGACGACAAGTGGAGGCCTTGACGCAGCTCTGTGAAATGCTATCCATTGGTACCGAGGAGTCACTTAGCACTTTCTCTGTTGATTCGTTTGTTCCGGTTCTCGTTGGGTTGCTGAATCACGAGAGCAATCCTGATGTTATGCTTCTTGCGGCCAGGGCATTAACTCATCTCTGCGATGTGCTTCCTTCGTCTTGTGCTGCCGTTGTGCATTATGGTGCCGTGTCGATCTTCTGTGCGAGGTTGCTCACCATTGAGTATATGGACTTGGCCGAGCAGGTTGTTTTCTTACTCATTTGTGAAAATGGTATTAGGAAATTGAATATTAGGAAGTTGAACAAATGATAAATGTTTTGTGTTGGGTTTTGATGATGCATACTTGTTTTTAGATTATAAGAATGTGCAATTTTTGTTTCTTAATATTAGTAACCTGACATTTTGGGAATCAGGAAATGAGAATCTTATTGTTTGATTACTCTGTTTGATGACACAAGCAGTCCCTTCAAGCGCTAAAGAAGATATCTCAGGAGCACCCCACTGCTTGCCTTCGAGCTGGAGCTCTTATGGCTGTGCTTTCATATTTGGATTTCTTTTCGACAGGAGTTCAGGTAAATTATATAAGTGAAGTGCTTAAATATAGAGGGTGATTGTAGGTTTGTAGATTCATTTGGCCATAGGTATCTTTAGTGAGTGAGTTTTGTTGACATGATTTTCTGTTTCAGCGTGTTGCATTGTCTACTGCTGCAAATATGTGTAAGAAGCTTCCTCCAGATGCAGCTGACTTTGTGATGGAAGCTGTTCCTCTTCTGACAAACCTTCTTCAGTACCATGATTCTAAGGTAAGGCCTTGTTTTTTGGTGTCAGACTTGTCATGTAATGTAAACTGTATTTTCCTTTTGGCTTCTGTAGTTCTACTGAGAGGATGAAAATTTTGATCCCCATCGCCTGTGCTATTATTATTTATTTATTTATCTGTCTTGACAATATGCATTGTTAATTTTTGTAGGTGCTTGAGCATGCCTCTGTTTGTTTGACTCGAATAGCTGAGGCATTTGCATCATCTCCAGACAAATTAGATGAATTGTGCAATCATGGATTGGTAACACAAGCTGCCTCCCTCATTTCTAACAGCAGTTCTGGAGGCGGACAGGCTTCTCTCAGCACGCCGACATATACTGTTAGTGCAATGTTTTTGCTTTAAGTTAGTTGCTTTTATCCTGAATTGTTGGTCCTAAACATAAGCATGCATGCAGGGTTTAATCCGACTTCTTTCAACTTGTGCAAGTGGGTCCCCTCTTGGAGCAAAAACTTTACTACTACTTGGAATTAGTGGTATTCTGAAAGATATTCTAGCCGGTTCTGGAGTTTCTTCTAATGCGTCTGTTTCTCCTGCATTAAGTCGGCCACCAGAGCAGGTATGGTGTAAATTTAAAACTATTGTCTTAAAAAGAAGAGAAAAAGGTTGGGCTCTTCTTTCCCTGTTCAGTTAGTTAGAGAAGTATGAAGAAAGGAAACATAATCATGTTAGATGACAGTTAAATTCTTGTAAAAAAATAACAATATAATTAGAAATCGTATGTCTGTAATTTTTTTAATTCTTCTAACCTTTGGTCCCCTATTTTTCCTTGTGGTTCCCATAGTCAACCCTCTTTTTATATAGTTTTGAACTCAATCCAAGCCAGATAGTTTATTGAAAGTTGGGATTTGTTGCCTCTAATTTTCTCTGTTGGATGTGTCACTTCCCTGTAACCTAATGTAGTGGTAGTTTTATTTCATTACGTTGATATCTCCAGTTCTCTCATGTTTTTGAAGAGATCTAGTTTTTCTTCTTCTGATATATGCAGATATTTGAGATTGTAAATCTGGCAAATGAGCTTCTTCCCCCTTTACCACATGGAACAATTTCCCTCCCAATAATCCTCAACCTGTTTATGAAAGGGCCTGTTGTTAAGAAGTCTCCTGCTGGGAGCTCTGGGAAACAAGAAGACACAAATGGAAATGTTCCTGAGATATCAGCTCGTGAGAAGCTGTTAAATGATCAGCCCGAGCTGCTTAAGCAATTTTCATTGGATCTCCTCCCGGTTTTAATACAGGTTGACATTGTTGCATTGATCCAATGTTCAAATTTTATGAAATAAATTGCTCTTTCTGCTGCCTTTGTCTTATGCTACTGCTAACTGATATTATTCGCCTGCTTTTAAAACAGATATATGGTTCAAGTGTCAATGGCCCTGTTCGGCACAAATGTCTTTCGGTCATCGGAAAATTGATGTATTTCAGCACAGCAGAGATGATCCAGTCTTTGTTGAGTGTGACTAATATATCGAGGTATCTAGATGTTTAATTGTGTTAATGCTTTTGGATATCTTAAATGATTTTACAGGTTTAGAAGATTTACATTGTCACTTTGATCTTATAGTTTCTTAGCTGGGGTTTTAGCATGGAAAGATCCACATGTTTTACTTCCTGCCTTGAAAATTGCTGAAATTCTTATGGAGAAGCTTCCTGGGACGTTCTCTAAGATGTTCATTAGAGAAGGTGTTGTGCATGCGGTGGACCAACTTATTTTACCTGGAAGTTCAACCAACATCTCTACACAAGCATCTTCTGAGAAGGATAACGATTCTTTATCTGGAGCATCATCTCGCTCTAGACGTTATCGGCGGCGCAGTGGGAATTCCAATCCTGATGGAAATCCTTTGGATGATTTGAAGAGTCCTGTTTCAGTAAATGTTGGTTCCCCTCCAAGTTCGATGGATATTCCAACTGCAAATTCTAGTATTCGATTATCTGTTAGCACAGCTGCTAAAGCATTTAAAGATAAGTACTTCCCATCAGATCCTGGAGCGGTTGAAGTGGGTGTCACTGATGATCTTTTGCATCTGAAAAATCTTTGCACGAAGTTAAATGCTGGTGTTGATGACCAAAAGGCTAATGGAAAGGGAAAAGCTAAAACTTCTGGATCTGGTCTGGAAGAATATTTAATTGGGGTCATAGCCGACATGCTACAGGAACTTGGCAAAGGAGATGGTGTATCCACTTTTGAATTTATTGGTAGTGGTGTTGTTGCTGCGTTGTTGAACTATTTTTCTTGTGGGTATTTCTCCAAAGACCGACCCTCAGAAGCTCACCTTTCTAAGCTTCGGCAACAAGCACTTACAAGGTTCAAGTTATTTATAGCTGTTGCTCTGCCTTTTACTAATGAAGATGGGACCCCGGCCCCTATGACTGTTTTGGTCCAGAAGCTTCAAAATGCTTTATCCTCCTTGGAACGTTTTCCTGTTGTGCTTAGTCATTCGTCTAGGTCTTCTAGTGGGAGTGCACGCCTATCCTCTGGACTAAGTGCATTATCTCAGCCTTTCAAGTTGCGGCTTAGTCGAGCCCAGGGTGAAAAGTCACTTAGAGATTACTCATCCAATGTTGTACTGATAGATCCATTAGCAAGTTTGGCAGCCATTGAGGAATTTCTTTGGCCTCGTATCCAGCGCAGTGAATCTGGTCAGAAATCCACTGTGCTTTCTGGGAATTCTGAATGTGGGGCAACTCCGGCAGGGGCTGGCATTTCTCCCTCCACTTCTACTCCTACGACCCGTCGCCATTCTACTAGATCAAGATCTTCTGTTAATATAGGGGATACATCCAGAAAAGATGTATCTCAAGATAAAAGCACTAGTTCATCTAAGGGTAAGGGAAAAGCTGTATTGAAACCTGCACAAGAGGAGGCAAAAGGACCTCAAACCAGGAATGCTGCTCGCAGAAGAGCAGCTCTCGATAAAGATGCTCAAATGAAGCCTGTAAATGGTGACTCTACTTCTGAGGTATGGTTTGATATCCCAGGATGAGTTCATGATGTTACAATTTTTCTCTTCCCCTGTTTATTTATAACTCTGAATTTTGGTAGTCTTTGTTGGATGCTTGGATGGTTATATCTTTCTGCTTATTCCTCTGCATCTTTTTGTTATTTTTTCCCCTTTCTACCACACACAAAGGATGGGATGGGGGTGAGTGATCTGGCTATGGATTTTTACAGTTTTGTTATGACTGGCAAAGTGAAATATGAAGGGAATGCTTAATGGTGCCTGTACATGACAATTTTTCTTTACATGGAAAGTTTGGCAAAATTTCTTAAATTTCTGTATATATATATATATATATATATCTGTATTGCTAGGCACTTGAATTTTTGTCAGTTAATTGTTAAAATGGCTGTTGATTATATTTTCTGAATATCTAATTAAGATATACTAATCGCTTTTATGAGAAACTTGACCTAGGTGCTCTTTTGATTATTTTGTTTTCAGAGTTTCTTGTATGCATTATCAATTTCTTTCCTCATATTTATTAAAATTTAAATGTTGTGGAAATTTTCATGAAATGCGTTGAGTCACTAGAAAATTATGGCAGAGCTAGTGCAGAGACGATAACTGAAGGAATATTGCTATTAATAGTGATGGTCAATTTTGATGTAATAACATTGAATTAGTTTTTTGGGTCCATAACAATGAATGCTTTGAATTGCTGATCTGCATCATTCTTTCATAAATAAATTGGATGTATCTCAGGATTTTTAGTTCATAGTGCTACACTGCTACACAAAAGTCAATTAATTTCCGCATGCAGATTACATTCTGATTATTTTATACTAACACTATATTTCGTGATGCAATGAAATTGTAGGCTTTTATTACTCTAATGGAGGATTGTTTTAGGTTCTTTTGGTTGGTTGGGGTTTAATCCTGTTGAAACTTGAAAGGAATACATTAATGAGAAGTTTAGTTTGAAAAAAGCACAGCAGATAGGGCATAATTTGGATGCCAAATTTCTGCCTGGCTTTTGATCAAATTATGTACCAATAAAAGTCTCCTAAAGTATCTAAATGTAATGCCTTTGATTTCTGTGTTACTTCTCCATTTACTGATATCATTTTCCATTGTTATTGTAGGATGAAGATTTGGATATATCTCCTGTTGAGATTGATGAGGCTTTGGTGATTGAAGAAGATGATATTTCTGATGATGAGGATGATGACCATGAAGATGTAAGTTATCTGCTGTTTCTATATTTTTTCTTTGGCTGAAGTTTTCTAATTTTCTTACTAAGCAGCATCTCTTTAACTGGTTACTACTGTGTTAACGTCGTATTTTCTTTACTGATGTGATTTCTCTTATTTCATGTTTAACATTGCTTTTGATGTATTAAAAGTTCACATCACATACATTTTTTTTCATCACCAGTGCTGTTTCCCTTTATTGCGTGATCCATGCATGTGGCTGACCTCACCTGGTGAAATATGATTACTATTGTTGTAGTTGTATAAGTGTAACAAATATAATGGCCTTATGCAAACTATTAAGTTAAGCTTTGTATTTTACAAAACTTGTGCTTATTTAAAATTTTCTGTTGCAGGTACTGAGGGATGATTCTCTTCCTATTTGCTCGCCTGACAAAGTACATGATGTCAAATTGGGTGATTCGGCTGAGGAGGGTACCGTTCTTCCTGCAACGGGTGATGGGCAGCCTAACGCAGCCTCAGGTTCTAGCAGCAAAGTTGGTACTGTCAGGGGTACAGACTCTGCTGATTTTAGGAGTGGCTTTACTTCTAGCTCAAGAGGTGCAATGTCATTTGCTGCTGCTGCCATGGCTGGACTCGGGTCTGCAAATAGCAGAGGTATTAGGGGTGGCAGAGATCGGCATGGGCGTCCGTTATTTGGTAGTTCTAATGATCCTCCAAAGTTGATTTTCACTGCTGGAGGGAAGCAGCTCAATAGGCATTTGACTATATATCAGGCAATTCAAAGACAGCTTGTTCTAGATGAAGACGATGATGAGAGGTTTGCCGGAAGTGACTATCTATCCAGTGATGGAAGTAGGTTGTGGGGTGATATTTATACTATAACTTATCAGAGGGCAGAGAACCAAACTGATAGGGCTTCTGCTGGAGGAACCAGCTCAAATGCCTCAAAAGCTGGTAAATCTGGGTCTGTATCAAATTCCAGTTCTGAAGCCAAGCTACATCAGACATCCGTATTAGATAGTATCTTGCAAGGAGAATTGCCCTGTGAGCTGGAGAAATCGAATCCTACTTACAATATATTGGCACTATTGCGGGTACTAGAGGGTTTAAACCAGCTTGCACCACGTTTGAGGGCCCAAGTGGTTACTGATAGCTTTGCAGAGGAAAAAATTTTAGAGTTAGATGAGCTCAGTGTTACCGCTGGTGTGAGGGTCCCTGCAGAGGAGTTTATAAGCAGCAAACTTACTCCGAAATTAGCTCGGCAAATACAAGATGCTCTTGCTCTATGCAGTGGGAGCCTTCCCTCGTGGTGCTACCAGTTAACTAAAGCATGCCCGTTTCTGTTCCCTTTTGAGACCCGGCGACAATATTTCTATTCAACTGCCTTTGGGTTATCTCGTGCGTTGTATCGCCTCCAGCAGCAGCAGGGTGCTGACGGTCATGGATCTACAAATGAAAGAGAGGTCAGAGTTGGGAGACTGCAACGCCAAAAGGTTCGTGTCTCACGAAACCGTATTTTGGATTCTGCTGCTAAAGTGATGGAGATGTATTCTAGTCAAAAGGCTGTACTTGAAGTAGAATATTTTGGTGAAGTTGGTACTGGCCTTGGTCCTACCCTTGAGTTCTATACACTTCTAAGTCATGACTTGCAAAAGGTTGTACTTCAAATGTGGAGATCGGGTTCTTCAGAGAAATATCAAATGGAAATTGATGGAGATGAAAAGAAAATGAAGAATAGTCAAAGTTCTTCTGGAGATGGAGAACTTGTTCAGGCACCTCTTGGCTTGTTTCCTCGACCTTGGCCTGCCAATGCTGATGTATCCGATGGAGCCCAGTATTTTAAAGTGATTGAGTATTTCCGGCTTTTAGGCCGTGTAATGGCTAAAGCTCTTCAAGATGGACGCCTTTTGGATTTACCATTGTCAGTGGCCTTTTATAAACTTGTCCTTGGTCAAGTAAGTTGTTTTAGCCATTGATCATCGTCAGATGCTTTTTGGATTTACTTTTTGGATTTACTTTAGTCTCCGTATATATTTAGCCTTTGATTTATTTCAGGAGCTTGATTTGCATGACATTTTTTTTATTGATACCGAGCTTGGGAAAACTTTGCAAGAGTTAAATGCCCTTGTTTGCCGGAAACGTTATATAGAATCTATTGGTGGTAGCTATACCAATACATTGGCTAGTTTGCATTTTCGTGGGGCCCCAATTGAAGATCTTTGTTTGGATTTTACACTTCCTGGCTATCCGGAGTACATCTTGAAACCTGGAGATGAAATTGTATGTATTATGTCTGCCCTTGTTTTGTGGATTTTGTTTTGGTTGATAAGGTTATTATTTGTTTTTGGTTTATTTTCAGAAGTATTTTAAACTTGCTATCACACTTTCAGGTTGATATCAATAATCTGGAGGAGTACATAGCCATGGTGGTTGATTCAACTGTTAAGACTGGAATCATGCGTCAGATGGAAGCATTTAGAGCAGGGTTCAGTCAGGTTATATGCCAATTTTAATTTTTTAAGTTTAACTGTGCGTATTATTTGGTGATGCTGAGTAAGTTCTTAGCCACAATGGAATCTATTTCTTTTCAATTGTGATTACTGATTAGGAACTTTCATAATATCATTGTTGTCTTTATTTATTTCATTCTTTTACTTCCATAGTGACCAGGGTTAATTAGATAGTATTGAGCACTGCACTTATCTTTCAGCTTTTAGATTCTTATGGCTGCATGATGTTCTGAATGAAGGATATTGTTGTTATATTTTAAGTGGTGAATTATGTTATGTCACTTAGATTTATCAATTAAGAAATTATGTTTGCTAAAACTTGTTTCCCCCTTCCACTGCACATCAAGAGAGTAGGGTAGAAAACAAATGAAAATTTTTATTTTTCCTATTCATGTCAAATAAACAAAATTTATATCCCGTTTGTGAAATGAGCTGCTTCTTATGTGATGGGGAAGAGATGAGCTGGATTGAAGTGGAGGACTTATATATTTTGCTCACTTACTTGAGTTCACAATCACAGAATATTTATCACTTGCTCACTTTTGCTTGTCAATTCAGGTTTTTGACATCTCATCTTTACAAATTTTTACTCCCCAAGAACTGGATTATTTGCTATGTGGCCGCCGAGAATTGTGGAAGGTATTATTTGTGCAAATTTATTACTGCTGTTGCTAACTATTTGAAATGTTATGGATAATGTAATAATAAATTCATTTGTGTTTTTTGCAGACCGAGACCCTGGCTGATCATATAAAATTTGATCATGGATATACCGCAAAGAGCCCTGCCATTGTTAATGTATGTTCTTTTCCTCGTAAGAGTGCAATTGTGTTTTGGTGGATATATAGGTTTTTTATATTTGATGATCATCCTACATTCCTTTTGCTATTTTCAGTTACTTGAAATTATGGGAGAGTTTACACCAGAGCAGCAGCGTGCATTTTGTCAATTTGTTACTGGTGCACCTAGGCTGCCACCTGGTGGTCTGGCAGTTCTAAATCCTAAACTAACGATTGTGAGGAAGGTATTATATATATAATTTTGATTACTTGCAACAACCTTTGTGTTCTTGTTAATACATGTTTTCATGTAATTTTGTGGTAAATATATGTTGGAGGGATGATCCCCTGTTTGCGCTATTTAAACTTGGGTCTTTGGTAACCAACATGGTTGATTTGGTGGTTTAGCATCTTGTCCCTTAAGCATGTGGTCCTGGGTTGGATCATTGGCTCATGTGGAGCAAACTATTTGGCCGGTCTCCTACCGCTTAGTGCGCCGACAGTTGGTATTAAGGATTAGTGTCTGGGCTTCCGGTCTGGGGATGCCTGAGGGGAAAACCTTACCCAAAAAAATAACTTGGGTTTTTGGCACTGTTATTTCAGCTTAGTTGCTTTTATTTTCCGTGTTACAGTTTGGTTTCATAGTTATATATTTGCTTTTAATTTATTTTTACGTGTTGGTGGTGCTATAATGTGATTACATGCTTGGATGCAGCTTTCGTCC
Source organism: Clitoria ternatea (assembly GCA_037962975.1). Classification (NCBI taxonomy): domain Eukaryota; kingdom Viridiplantae; phylum Streptophyta; class Magnoliopsida; order Fabales; family Fabaceae; genus Clitoria; species Clitoria ternatea. The sequence continues at coordinate 73,211,469 of CM075676.1, forward strand.
ACTGCAGTTAATGCTTCATCCAATGGGAACGGGCCTCAAGAATTAGCAGATGATGACTTGCCTAGTGTGATGACATGTGCAAATTACCTGAAGCTTCCTCCTTATTCTACCAAGGTACAACAGCAAAGTTTTGTTAGCTCTGATATTGCATGGCAAAGCATAGCACTGATCTTGCGTTTTCAATTTAAAACAGGAAATTATGTTCAAGAAGCTACTCTATGCCATCAATGAAGGCCAAGGATCCTTTGATTTATCATGAGTTCCTGGAACTAACCAATGAGACCCTGTATGTTAATATATGATGATGAATCAGGGTTTACTTTCGAGGCTTAATTTTTTTTGGTTGCATGTACTTTCTCCTCCTTGATTCTCAATAATGGCTCATTAGGGGCGCGCTCATTAAAGACTGTGGCATAGCTCGGGTGAGGTTATCGTTGTGGATTGATATCAATCATATTCTCCTTTAATCATTTTGTTCATTTTCATTTTGCAATAAACTAATATGAATTATTTGGTTATTGGCAGTTGGATCGGAGGGCCACATTTTCAAGGGTGTAAAGGAATTTCCGGAGCTCGTTTAGCTGTTACAACATGTAAATAGAATAGGAATGTTGAGTAATTTTTCCTCCTAAAATTTTCACCATTATGTTTTGAAGTCAAATTATTGGCTTAGTTAATTATACATGTATGGAAGATGTTAAAAGGGAATAGGAATAATTTCAAATACTATGCTTTATGATTTCATTATTTCATGTTTGATCTCCTGTCAAAGTGGAGTTTCATTATGATTAATTTTCAACCGTAATATTTTATGCTGTTTACTGTGACTCCCAAAATGAGGCACTGTTGGGTGAGTATGTATACACTTGCTTTGAATGTGTTTAGTCTTTTGAGCCAGTGCTATATGCTGGATAATCACGTAGGTTAGAATGGGCCGAAAACTAATTTTTTATATTCATATTATGTCAAATTAAATTATTACTCTGGCATTGAATATAAAAGATGTGACATTTATTAAGAACGTTTTAGTGTCTGTTTGGTTTTCAGTTAGGAAAATAAAAAATTTTAAGGGTTGATATTGATGTTTTACTTTGTTTAAGATAATCAAAACATTCTGATTGTAGGATCTATTTTTAGGGTTGGTTAAACTAGGGTTTGACTAATTGAGTTGGGTAACCAAACGGATCTTTAATCTATCTTGGTAGGAAAAAAGCTTGCATGAGAATTTTCATTTACTTTTCCAATGGGATTGGTTTATACATGCCCAAATAAAAATAATTGCAACAAGCGAGGAGAAAATAGTTGCACCTGTCGCATAGTTTTTTTTTAACTTACTTTTATATGTGTATTACATGAGAAAGAGTTTTTTATGTGATTTTTTAAATTAAATTATATAATTTTTTAAGTGATTATGTCATTTTAAAATTTTTTTATGATTATCCTGGTTGGACAATTCAAATTTATTCATCTTCCTTTTATTTAAATTTTTTTATAAGATATATTACGTATATATATATATATATTATATTTAACAAATATCTTGTATATTTTTATTTTTTTTTATCAAATATCACTGTATAACATTTTTCTCTCGGGAATTTTTTATCATCAATTTTTTCTTATACTTCTCCAACCATCTCAACTGGGTATAAGTAGCTAGTTTATTAATTTATAAATGTATTTCTCTAGTGTTTATTAATCTTATGAAAATGATGGTCTTAAGAAAGATAATTCAATAAACTTATTCAATGATATTAGAAAAAGAACCTACTTAAGCAAAAAAAAATCTTAAAATTTATTTATGGGAGTATTTGAAACAAGGCGAAATTAAAAGATAGATCATAAATTGTCACACCAGTTGGTGTTTGCAGAACAAAAGTGATCGGCTCTCTCCAACCTTCATTAGGCGATGACATTTGAATCAAATCTATGGTTTTTGACATGTGCTTGTTAAAACTTTGACTACCCCATCATAATTTTAAGGGACAAGGTGAGTTTGAGAATACAAGTACATGTCCAAACCATAGATCCCCACTTGTACTTTCTAAATTTTGATAGGGAAATTATAGTGGGACTAGGTGACTTTGATGATATTTGTCTAAATCCTGTTATAAGAATTAAGTAGCATAACAAAATTTCAAACAAAAAAAGAAGTCTAAGAGACCAAACGAAACTAATGCACAAAATATATTTTGATTTTAAGGTTTATTTCATAATCCATTTTAAAGATAGTTTTTAGTTTTCTGGTGTTTTAAAATTTTAAAATTTGCTTATGAACTATTTTATAGAGATTAAAAAACTAAAATGTACGAACAACTTTTGATAATTTTGATTTTTTCTACTAAAATCTAAAAATTTTTGGTTCTTCAATTCATTTTCACTCATATCTTTTCAACACATTGGGCTCGTTTGTTTAAACTTATTTTAAGAGATAAGTACTTTTTTAACTTATTTTAAATTTTGACGTGTTTGTTTAAAGTTTTAAAAATAAGCAGAAGCTGAAAATAAGCTGATTTTAACTTATTTTAAGAAACAACTCTGATCTGCTTATTAAAAAAGTAATTATAAAAGAAGTGCCTTTTTATAATCACTTTTTTAATAAGCTTAAACAAACGGACCCATTATCACTTTTATTTTCTCTTTTTCAAATTGTTTGCAAGTTGTCGTGACCATCACTGCCTTCATCTCTATCACTGCCATGCACCTACTCTTTTTTCGCTCCTACCGTCATTTTTATTTCCTCTTCCATGTTCTTTTATAATTTCAAGTCCTTGTTTATGTCACTGTCACCCTCAATCACCATCTCTACCATTTTTGCCATCACTATAGTTGGAACATCGTGCCTTTTGTTATTGTGCCTTTTGTTTATGTGTACTCTAATCTCTTGGAATTTTCTAATTTTTGTGTTGGGGTTTTGAGTTTTTCCTATTTGAGTTAAAAAAATAGTAATTAAATGAATTTTTCCTTTTAAGTTATTAAACTTGATTTATCAAACAAGTTTCTTTTTCATCCTGTTCTTAAAAATAATTCTTTAAAATTGCATCCTAAAACTATCTTTAAAACCTAAAAAACAAAATTAAATTAAACAAGCTCTTAGCCTAATTGAACTTCGCACATTTGTGTGATGAAAGTCCTTTAATTCTATTGACAAAAAATAATCCGTAAATTTTAAACTGCACAATTTTAATCCTAAATTTTTTAATTTTTAGGGGAGTGAATTTACTAAGTTAAAAAATTAAAAGACTAAATCAAACAAATAACAGTGGAATCTCGAAAGACAAAAAGTATAATTACACTTGTATAATTTGATTAATCTTCCTATAAACAAGGAAATTTTAAAAATAAAATTTGTTCAAATAAAACAAATTTAATTTACTTTAAATATATTTCTAAAATAGTCTGAAAGCTACCTTTCAAAACTATAAATTTGATTTTTGATTTTAGTATCAAATTTTCAAAGCATACCGTTGATTTTAAATAACTAAAAATTTAAAATTGAGTCACTTAGAAACGGTGCGGAGTTGTTTATATATGAATTTTCTTAACCCATACAAGCTTTTACATGTTAAGAAAAAATAATTGCATCTATAAACTACATTTTATGATTGATTTTTATTATAAAAATATAATATTGTTGTCTCATAATTAAAGATTCAATCCCTCTTTCCACTATCTATATTTACATCTCCCTTATACTAACACCTTTAAAATCTAAAAGGAACCTTTTTATTATAATAATAATAATAATAATAATAATAATAATAATAATAATAATAATAATAATAATAATAATAATAATAATAATAATAATAATAATAATAATAATAATAATAATAATAATAATAATAATAATAATAATAATAATAATAATAATAATAATAATAATAATAATAATAATAATAATAATAATAATAATAATAATAATAATAATAATAATAATAATAATAATAATAATAATAATAATAATAATAATAATAATAATAATAATAATAATAATAATAATAATAATAATAATAATAATAATAATAATAATAATAATAATAATAATAATAATAATAATAATAATAATAATAATAATAATAATAATAATAATAATAATAATAATAATAATAATAATAATAATAATAATAATAATAATAATAATAATAATAATAATAATAATAATAATAATAATAATAATAATAATAATAATAATAATAATAATAATAATAATAATAATAATAATAATAATAATAATAATAATAATAATAATAATAATAATAATAATAATAATAATAATAATAATAATAATAATAATAATAATAATAATAATAATAATAATAATAATAATAATAATAATAATAATAATAATAATAATAATAATAATAATAATAATAATAATAATAATAATAATAATAATAATAATAATAATAATAATAATAATAATAATAATAATAATAATAATAATAATAATAATAATAATAATAATAATAATAATAATAATAATAATAATAATAATAATAATAATAATAATAATAATAATAATAATAATAATAATAATAATAATAATAATAATAATAATAATAATAATAATAATAATAATAATAATAATAATAATAATAATAATAATAATAATAATAATAATAATAATAATAATAATAATAATAATAATAATAATAATAATAATAATAATAATAATAATAATAATAATAATAATAATAATAATAATAATAATAATAATAATAATAATAATAATAATAATAATAATAATAATAATAATAATAATAATAATAATAATAATAATAATAATAATAATAATAATAATAATAATAATAATAATAATAATAATAATAATAATAATAATAATAATAATAATAATAATAATAATAATAATAATAATAATAATAATAATAATAATAATAATAATAATAATAATAATAATAATAATAATAATAATAATAATAATAATAATAATAATAATAATAATAATAATAATAATAATAATAATAATAATAATAATAATAATAATAATAATAATAATAATAATAATAATAATAATAATAATAATAATAATAATAATAATAATAATAATAATAATAATAATAATAATAATAATAATAATAATAATAATAATAATAATAATAATAATAATAATAATAATAATAATAATAATAATAATAATAATAATAATAATAATAATAATAATAATAATAATAATAATAATAATAATAATAATAATAATAATAATAATAATAATAATAATAATAATAATAATAATAATAATAATAATAATAATAATAATAATAATAATAATAATAATAATAATAATAATAATAATAATAATAATAATAATAATAATAATAATAATAATAATAATAATAATAATAATAATAATAATAATAATAATAATAATAATAATAATAATAATAATAATAATAATAATAATAATAATAATAATAATAATAATAATAATAATAATAATAATAATAATAATAATAATAATAATAATAATAATAATAATAATAATAATAATAATAATAATAATAATAATAATAATAATAATAATAATAATAATAATAATAATAATAATAATAATAATAATAATAATAATAATAATAATAATAATAATAATAATAATAATAATAATAATAATAATAATAATAATAATAATAATAATAATAATAATAATAATAATAATAATAATAATAATAATAATAATAATAATAATAATAATAATAATAATAATAATAATAATAATAATAATAATAATAATAATAATAATAATAATAATAATAATAATAATAATAATAATAATAATAATAATAATAATAATAATAATAATAATAATAATAATAATAATAATAATAATAATAATAATAATAATAATAATAATAATAATAATAATAATAATAATAATAATAATAATAATAATAATAATAATAATAATAATAATAATAATAATAATAATAATAATAATAATAATAATAATAATAATAATAATAATAATAATAATAATAATAATAATAATAATAATAATAATAATAATAATAATAATAATAATAATAATAATAATAATAATAATAATAATAATAATAATAATAATAATAATAATAATAATAATAATAATAATAATAATAATAATAATAATAATAATAATAATAATAATAATAATAATAATAATAATAATAATAATAATAATAATAATAATAATAATAATAATAATAATAATAATAATAATAATAATAATAATAATAATAATAATAATAATAATAATAATAATAATAATAATAATAATAATAATAATAATAATAATAATAATAATAATAATAATAATAATAATAATAATAATAATAATAGTTGAGTTTTAATGTGCATATAATCTTCATACACTCCTTAAATGAGTTTAAAATTATATACATTGAATTAGTTTCTAAATAATCACCTTCAAAGAGAAAAAAAACCTGTAATGTATGTATGGAAGTTTTATCTTAAATTGAATTCATATGTATATAAATTACACTGTATAATTTACACACACTTGAGTTTATTTTATTATAATTTAGAAATTCGATATGTTATAAATATGAATAAATTTTGAAAAGTAAAATGGTAAAATAATAAAATATTTGTTTGAGAGACTAGATGAAAGGTGTATTCGCGTAATTAATGATTTTTAACTTATGCAAGGTTGCACATATTAAAAAAATTCATATGTAAGAAAACTCACCCCTTTTCTAAATGATTCAGTTTTAAATTTTTATTTATTTTAAATCAGAAGTATACTTTGAAAATTTAATACTAAAATCAAAAGTCAAATTTATGGTTTTGAAAATTTATTTTATTTGACTTTTAGAAATATACTAAAAATAAATTATATTTTTTCATTAGAACAATTTTTATTTTATAGTTTGATTCTGATTACTGGTTTTGTTTGATCTTTTATTTCTTCTTTTTTTAAATGCTGTTATGCTAAAAAAAAAAAAATTAGGTTACCAAGTTTGAACGCAAACTTGGAGCACTGAACCATACACTACTTTCGACGGCTACAAGACAATTTTTTATTTATATAAAATACCATTTCACATTTTTAACTTAGTATTATTCTTAATACAATAAGAATGAAGTGAGTGTATGAAAAAAATATAAATTCATAATAAAAATTATATAATAAATATATTGATAAAAATAAATCATGAATGTATATATTTTAAAAATATATTTAATAATAAACATTATAAAAAATATATAATATAATGTATTGAGTACTATGAATTGATAAAATAATATATATTTATATTTTATTATTTACACTCCCTTTATTTATTTCATCTATATTGTATTAAGAGTAATTAAATTAAAAATGTGAAGTATTATGCTATATAAATAAAATTTGTATTACATGTGCTAAAAGTAGCGTGGTTTAGTGTAATTGGACATGTTACCTTTGTTTCCCCAGGTTTTGGGTTTGAAACCTGGTATTCTAACCTGATCCGTCCAGAACCGGGGTCTGGGATCCGGTGTCGGGGCGGTCTCAAGAGTTGAAGATTGAATGAAGTTAAAGATCGACAGTGCGTATTCGGTCTTCGTGATCCGGTCTCTCGGTGGGGGAAACCAGTCTTGTTGTCCTGGAGATCCTTCACACCGGCCTCTCGCGTTGGTGTGGGCGACAGGTGGTGTCAGCTGCGAAGATTCTCCGACGCTCAAGTTAGAAGAGTGTTTGAACTCTGTTAATACTGAAGCAGTATAATGAAGAGCATGAGAGTAAGGACAACGTAACCTGGCACATGTATTGCAACATGTTATTTATAGTTGAGCGTGAAAGATGAATCATTGGGTGTTAGTGGGCCCACTGGTTCTAATAACGTGTATGAAGAGTCAATTCGAGTGGGCCAGTATTCAGAGTATGCCAAGAGAGTAGGTGAATTATCAGTGTACTTTTCTGTCACATGGATGGAGATAATCACCTTTTTTCGTAAATTTCGCTAGTGATGATACCCACTCCTGTCGGTGGATGAAAGGGACATATTCCAACTTTGCAGAATACGATATTAGGGCAGTCGGTTATAGAACGGATCATCAACCCAGTGTAAGAGAGCGGATAAGCCACCCGATGTCTCGGATATCACCTCGGATGATCAGTGTAAGAGAGGTTTGCCTAGTGTGTTGCAGACCGGATCGGTACTCTCGATACCGGTTGAACTCTAGGACGACTCAGATGACTTTATCTTAGGTGAGACCGGATCAACATGTTTACTTACTGGATTATTATCCAGGGATACCGGTTGACCTCTAGGACGGCTGAGACAACCTTTTGTCCTTAGGACCGGTATACAGATCGGATAACCTTGAGACCGGTATTCAGACCGGATCATTTGTCCCCTAGCTTGTGTGAGGGACTGGAAGTTGCTTATATAAGCTATTCAATTCACGAGGGGACTGTATGCCGGTCTATCCTCCTGCAAGAACATAAGTTATGTTTTTTACCTTCGAAACACTCGTTAACCGTCGAATACTGTTCCCAGGCGTTATGGAGTGGGCGGCTCTGAATGATTCCGAGTGGAATATTTGACTTCTGAGTGAACAACTCCGAGTGAGTATGTGACTCTAAGTGAGCACTTCCGAGTGAAGGATTTCCGACCTCCGCGTGATATGGTACCGAGTGAAGTATTTTCCAAGTGAAACACTAAGGGACAAAGAAATGCTTCGACTTCGGATGAGTGCATTTCAGGTAGAGATTTCCCGAGTAAACAATTCCTGATTAAAACTTCAAAGTGAGATTCACAGAATTCAAGAGTCGGACTTCAACGAGATATTGCCGACTAAAGTATTTAAGAGTCTTACATCGAATTTGAAGTGTTTCCGAGTAAGGAATCCCAAGGGAAAATATTTCTGAGTGAAGAATTCCAAAGGGAGTACTTCTGGGTGAATTCAATAATAAGAATGACGATTGATTCTTCTGCGACATTCAGTAAAACCTACTAGTCGTGATTGGGGTTCGGTTTGATCCTACAACCTATGTCTTCAATGGCGTTCGGTTCAATCCTACTAACCCTTTTTCTTTAATCGGTGTTGGATCTTACCCATTTACCGTTCTTCTTCAATTGGTGTTGGATTTTACCCATTCACCGTTCTTCTTCAATCGGTGTTGGATTTTACCCATTCACCGTTCTTCATACTCGGTGTTGGATTTTACCCATTCACTGGTCTCCAAGCGGTCGTTCGGTTTTGTCCTACTAGCCGCACTCGGAGTTCGGTTTAATCCTACAATCTAAGCCTTCATCGGTGCTCAGTCAAACTTACTAACCGTACCTAGAGTTCAGTTTAATCCTACAATCCGGGCCTTCAAATGGGGTTCGGTACAATCCTACAACCCATTTCCTGAGGTTCGGTTCAATCCAACAACCCAGGTCTTCACTGACGTTTGGCCAAACCTACTAGTCGTACTCAGAGTTTGGTTTAATCCTACAATCCAAGCCTTCAATCACCTGGTGTTGGATTTTACCCATTCACCGGTCTTTAAATGGGGTTCGGTGCAATCCTACAACCCATTTCCTGAGGTTCGGTTCAATCCTACAACTCAGGTCTTCACCGACGTTCAGCCAAACCTACTAGTCGTACTCGGAGTTCGGTTTAATCCTATAATCCGAGCCTTCAATCGTCTGGTGTTGGATTTTACCCATTCATCGGTCTTCAAATGGGGTTCGATGCAATCCTACAACCCATTTCCTGAGGTTCGATTCAATCCTACAACCCAGGTCTTCACTGGTGTTTAGCCAAACTTACTAACCGTACTCGGAGTTTAGTTTAATCCTACAATCCGAGCCTTCAATGGGTGTTCACCACTTTGTACCTTCGAAGAGATTCATCACTAACAACGGATATGTTGTTAGGATCATCCGTCCTGAAAGTGTCTTGTCACAACATAGTTGTGCATTGAATAAAATCATAAGTCATAGGTGAACAGAGAGAATGTTTCATTAATCATGAATTACAACACAAAAGAGAGAAAGAGAGCTGAGTCAAAGTTATGCCTCGTTAAACCTTCTTGGTAAAAACCCAAGTAAGGAAAAAGAGTACACACCGTCTTACCGACTAGCTGTACCAACTGAGGGTGCTCTTAGTTTTGATATCCCGATCTTTAATCAATGACCTCTCGGGGGCCCTGATGTTATTGGGGCATAACACTTTGCTGTTCATGCTCGCCAATCCGGACTCCCTTTGGCTTTCCCGAAGTAGTGACCCTTTTGATCAGAGTGGAGCTATCTTCATCATCGTACTCATGATATCCTCCGCTCTTTCTCAATCCGGTCTGGGTCATCAAAAAGTCCCTTCTCTGAAAAGATACTGTTTGAGTTTACTGTCTCGGATCAAGGTCTCGATAGTATTCTTCAGAGCCTGACATTCATCTGTTGAGTGGCCCTCTTGCTTATGGAACTAACAGTATTTCCGAGGGTCTCCATGTTTACGAAGCTGGGGCGGCATCCTGACCCCGTATGCAGTAAGCGTTGGCCATCCGATCTCTTTGAGAATCTGAGATCGTTTAGAATTTAGCAGAGCATAATTGCTAAACGCGTGTATCCGCTCTTCCTGACTAGGAGGAACAGGATTATCGAAGACACTGCCTTGGGCCGGTCTCTCCATGCGTTCCAATCTGGGCCAGCTTTTATCTCTCCGTTATTGATGTGGCGTTGGGGATTTTCTTTTGACCGCTGTTGCTTCTAAATGTATTTCTATGCCCACGTATTTCGAGGCTTTTCTTCAAAACTCCTCCAACGTTGTTGGAGGAGTCTTTGCCAAAGACAAAGCAAAGGCGGATCCAGGCTGTAAGGCTTCGACAATGATATGAAGCTGAATAGCCTCGGTAAGGTTAGGCACCAAAGCAGCCTCCTTGTAAAATCTCTTCAAAAACTCCTTGAGAGTTTCACTTTCTCCCTGCCTTATCTGAGCCAAGGTGTGGGAAGTTCTTGGAGTGTCTTTGGAAATGACAAAATGACTCTCGAATGCAGCTGTCATTTCTTCCCATGAATCTATAGATGTAACACCCTTTGTTACACCTTAATAAATTATAGAAAAATTCATAATTTTTTTTAAAGATATGATTGTTAAAAAGAAACTATCAGAATAAATTATATATATTAATTCTGAAATACCCCACAAATATTATTAAAACTTTATAAAGTATTCGTACATTCATCCGAAGAAAATAAACATTAAACATTATAAGAAAAAGAGGAAACTCCATGGCCCAGAAGCAGTTACTTATTAACATTATTTATTCATTGGACCACGGTATTCATACCGAGCTCCCTTTCTAGAACGTGCTATATCTACTGCCGAAATTCTTCGATCCTTCCCTCTGAACCATCAATTTAGAATATACGAAACAAAGACACGGAGAAAGGAGTGAGAAACAGAATATAATATTATTGATTAAGACATAAGCAACAAAGGGTTTTCACAAACCAATACATAATAATATCAATCACAATCACATACACAATCAATTATGAATGCATGAATGTATGCAATATCTTCATCATAACTTACCTATATATGTGGGCCCTTAAATTTTAATTTGCACTGGGCCAACCAGGAGTTTACACTGTTCCATAAGTCCGGATAATAATAATATGAACAGCTCAACTGGCATGGAAATACTTAGAGACTAGTCAGATTGAGAAAGTTTTTATTGTGAAAGTACCTGACACTAGGGAGCTACCCCAGGTCCCCTGAAGCACCCTTTCACACCCTCTCATCCCAAGGCTCGTAATTAAGCCTCCTCTAATGTATCCTCGGTTTCTATAATCCGTCCCAGACAATATCATTTTATTTCACTTTAATGATTCATGATGCATGAACTACTCGCGTATTTAGTTGGTTGATGCTTTTAGAAACTCAATTATTAAATCTCTTAAAGGTTTACAATATCATTTCAATAAACTGTACATTTTCTCAATTCTCTGAATTTCTGTCCCACAGAAATAAATTTGGTACAATTTTCAAATCTCACTGAAATTGAGTTTCTAAGCCTTAAATATCTAAAAACTTTCTCATATAAAACTTTACACAATCTTTCTCAAATTAAATCTTAACAAAATCAAATTTAGGAATCTCAATTATTTCCAAATATCTTTAGTTATTAAGTTGGAAAAAAATAAAATAATTTTCTTTTAAAAAATTTTGTTTTATTAAAAGAGAATAATTATTAACCAAAAATACTTAAAATTACAAAATTTTTCTCTAACTCAAGATTTAATTAATTAATTCTCATAAAATGTTTTCTTTCTAAAATAAATACTAATTTTTTTTATTCTAAATATTGAAAATAAAGTTAATAAAAATAATTTATAAGAAGAGAAGATTTAAAGTAAAAATTTAAAGAGTAAGGTAAGAAAATTCTTAATGAATTTAGCTTTTCGTCATGCTCGCTATATGCTCAAACTCCACGTTACAAAATCATCAATCAAAATCAAGCATTATCAATTATAACTAAATATCATCAATCACATCAAATATTATTAATCACAATTAAATATCAATCAAAATCAAGTCAACAAAGCATTATTTATAAATATTATAATTCAAAGTTTAATGGTTATTAATATAGTCAATTTGAGTCCTTTTGGTCAATTCCTCGTATAGGTCTATGTAAGTCTATATAATCCAGTCCTTGCATAGGTATAGTTCAGTCCATATGGGTCATAATGGTCCAAATCCTTGCATAGGTATAATCCAGTCCATATTGGTCATAATGGTCCAAGTCCTTGCATAGGTATGTCAGAGTTAGTTAAACCGGATATTTAATTTAAAATTTATTAAAAATGTTAAGTTAAAAAGTTAATATTTTAAAATAATAATATTATTAAATTTAAAAGGAGTAGGGGACTCCTCCCATTATTCTTATGTCTTTTCATATTATACTCTTATCTCACTCCCCCTTACCTTGAGTTGTTACCAAAATAAGATTTGCTTTGCGCCTCCGATTTCTAGAAATATTAATACCAATCTTATTTCAGTATAAGCATAAGACGAAAATTAAGATTAATACTTAAAGCAGAAATGGTAAATTTTGAATAGTGAATAGTAAATCATAAATAGTAACAGTAAATCGTAAATAGTAACAGTAAATAGTAAAACGTGAATAGTAACAGTAAATAGTAAATCGTGAATAGTAATGGTAAATAGTAATAGTAAATAGTAATTTACTATTTAAATAGTAATTTACTATTAAAATAGTATTTACTATGCAGAATAGTAACTTAAAATAATATTATTTCCAGTATAATAACAGATTTCTAAAAACGATATGAAAATAACCCAAAAAATATAAAAGAGAAGTATTCTTACCTTAGGATTTTGGCAGAACCAAAATTCCAAAATTCCAAAATTCCAAAAAATATAAAATTCCAAAATTCCAAAAAAATTCTAAAAAATCATAAATAATACGTAGATTAAAAAGTTCTAAAGAGCCATAATCTAATTACTTCAAAATTTTAATATAAAAATAAAAATAGGGGTGTTACAACTCTACTCCCCTTAGAAAATTTCGTCCTCGAAATTTACATCATTCAGTAAAAAAAAATGAGGATGAGACTCTTTCATCTCAGTTTCTAGTTCCCATGTAGCATCTTCCCCTCTAGTTTCACTCCAAATGACCTTTACAAGCGGAATTGTCTTGTCTCTTAATTTTTTTATTCTTCTATCACCTATTCTGATAGGTGGTGCATCATATGTAGGATTATCTTTAACTTGTATGACATTAGGTTCAATAACATGTGTAGGATCAAATATATACTTTCGTAAGTTTGACACATGAAAAACATTATGGATATTAGAAAGAAAAGGTGGTAATGCTATTTGGTAGGCAAGGGGACTAACTTTATGAATTATTTGGTATGGACCAATAAATCTAGGAGTTAGTTTTTGAGATTTCATTGCTCGACCGACCCCGGTCATAGGTGTGACTTTCAAGAATACATGATCGCCTTCTTGAAATTCGAGCGGCTTTCTTCTTTTGTCATAGTAACTTTTCTGCCTGCTTTGTGTTGCCTTTATCTTTTCCTAAACTATTTTGATTTTATCCGTGGTTTGTTGTACCAACTCTGGTCCTAGCATCAAGTTTTCACCAGTCTCAAACCAACATAGCGGGGTCCTACATTTTCTTCCATATAATGCTTCAAAAGGTGTCATGCCAATGCTAGCATGGAAACTGTTGTTGTAGGTAAACTCCACATATGGTAAAAATTGATTCCAACTTCCTTTATGCTCTAACACACAAGCTCGTAATAAGTTCTCTAGAGATTGGATTGTTCTTTCTGATTGTCCATCTTTCTGAGGATGATATGCTGAACTCAGACGCAGTCTTGTTCCCAAAGCCTTGTGCAAGCTCTTCCAAAATTGTGATGTAAAACGAGGGTCCTGATCGGAAATGATACTTGAAGGAATTCCATGCAATCTCACAATCTCCTCGATGTATAATTTTACCAGCTTCTCCATAGAGTAACGAATATTAATGGGAATAAAGTGGGCAGACTTTGTTAGTCTATCAACTATTACCCATATTGAATCATGTTCTAATGAAGTTTTAGGTAGAGAAGTCACAAAATCCATGGTAATGCTATCCCATTTCCATTCTGGTATTTCCATTGATTGTAGCATTCCAGGGGGTTTTTGATGTTCCACTTTAACCTTCTAGCAAATTAGACATGCAGCCACGTACTCTGCCACTGCTTTCTTCATTCCAGGCCACCAAAATAACTTCTTCAAATCTTGATACATTTTAGTAGCTCCGGGATGAATGCTCATATAACTTTTATGGCCTTCTTCCAAAATTGCTTTCCTCAACTCCTCTTGATTAGGGATACACACTCGATCGTTATACCTCAGCAATTGGTCACTTCTTACATTGAACTCGACTTCTTTTCCTTGTTTCAAGAGTTCTTTCTTCTCTTGCAGGAATTCATCCTCTCGTTGAGCCTCTAAAACTTGTCTCAGGAATTCACTTGTCACTTGCAACGCTCCTAATCTGTAGCTGTTAGCATTAACCTTTACTGCTAGGTTAAGATCTCTGAAGTTCTCTATTAATTCCAGCTCTTTAATCATCATTGTGGATGCATGTAGAGACTTTCGACTTAAAGCATCAGCTACTACGTTCGCTTTTCCAGGATGGTATTGTAACTCAAAGTCGTAGTCCTTTAAGAACTCCATCCATCTCCGTTGCCTCATGTTCAACTCCTTTTGGTCGAATAAATACTTAAGACTCTTATGATCACTAAACACATCGAATGTTGCACCGTATAGATAATGCCTCCAAATCTTTAAGGCAAAAACTACAGCGGCTAACTCTAAGTCATGGGTAGGGTAGTTAATCTTATGTTGCCTTAATTGGCACGACGCATAGGCTACAACCTTCTTGTCTTGCATGAGTACACTTCCTAGTCCTTGTTTAGACGCATCACAGTAAACTTCAAAACTTCGATGTGGATCAGGGAGTACTAACACCGGCGCAGAAGTAAGTCGATCTTTCAGCTCTTGAAAACTATTCTCGCATTGTGTCGTCCACACAAAAGGTTCTCCTTTCTGTGTTAACTTGGTCAATGGGTATCCTAGCTTTGGAAATCCTTCAATGAATCTCCTATAGTATCCAGCCAAACCCAAGAAACTTCTAATCTCAGTGATTGTGGTTGGTCTCTCCCATTTTAAAACTGCTTCCACCTTGGAAAGGTCTACAGCTATTCCTCCTTGACTAATTACATGTCCTAAAAAGTTCACTTCTTCCAACCAGAATTCACACTTCGACAGCTTTGCATACAGTTGTTTCTTTTTCAGGATTTCCAACATGACCTTTAAATGTTCAACATGTTCTTCTCTGCTTTTAGAGTACACTAATATATCATCAATGAACACCACTAAAAATTTATCTAGATATGGATGAAAAATCCTATTCATGTAATCCATGAATACGGCTGGTGCATTAGTTACACCAAAAGGCATTACTAGATATTCGTAATGGCCATAGCGTGTTCTAAAAATAGTTTTTGGTACATCTTCTTTCTTTACCCTTATTTGATGGTATCCAGACCTCAAATCAATTTTGGAGAACACCGTGGCACCACGCAGCTGATCCATCAAGTCGTCAATCCTTGGCAGAGGATATCTGTTCTTGATTGTCACCTTGTTCAGTTGTCGATAATCTACACACAACCTCATGCTACCATCCTTCTTCTTAACCAACAACACTGGTGCACCCCAGGGGGATACACTGGGTCGTATAAACTGCTCCTCTATCATCTCTTCAAGTTGTTTCTTCAACTCTGCTAATTCTAGAGGTGACATTTGGTATGGTGCAATTGAAATGGGTCCAACTCCAGGTACTAGATCAATGACAAATTCCACATCTCTTTCTGGGGGTAAACCAGGGATATCTTCAGGAAAAACGTCAGGAAATTCACACACAACCGACAGATTTTTGATTTTTGATTCTTGCTCTCCTTTCGTTGAAAGCAATAGCATGAATCCTTGAGCCCCTCCTTTTAAAGAGGCACTCACTTGGTTGGCGGTTAGAAATCTCGAATCCTCAGGATTCAAATTCACTAGTTCTTTAAACATTATGGTTTTATTATGACAATCTATTAGAACATGATTGTCAGACAACCAATCTAGCCCAATAATAACTTCTAAGCCAGAAAGGGGTAAACAGAAAAGATTAGCTTTAAAGTCCCTACCATTTATGACAATAGGGCATTTCTAACAGGCTTTAGAAGTGACAATGGGATTGTTTCCAGGAGTATGTACAGATAAGTCAAATGACAGTTCTATCACAGGTAATTTTAGTTTTTCTACACAGTTATTGACAATAAAGGAATGTGATGCACCTGAGTCATACATAACAGTTAAAGGAATCTTATTAATGATACACTTACCTTCCACCATGGAATCAGAATGAGATGCTTCTTCTCCAGTGATTGCAAAAACCTTTCCTTTTGCCTTCGGCCTTTCGACTGCACTGTGCACGCCTCCTTGAGTATTTATGTTTGTACTCGCACCTTCAGGGTTTTCCCTCTTCATCTCTGGACAATCCTTGATGTGATGACCTGGTTTGTTACACTTAAAACAAACATAAGTGTTTTTAGGACAATCCCTTTTCAAATGGGGTCCTCCACAGATAAAACATTTAAAATTTGGTGCAAATGTCGAGTAATAGCTTCCAGTTGAAGCTTGGGGTTTGTTAGGAACAGATGCTGCTCCAAACCGGTGAAATGGAGCTTGGTAAGGCTTATTCCTTCTGAAGTCTCTTCTTTGGTGATGGTGAGGTCCTCCACTTCTCATTTCTCATGCCTTGTGAATGGGCTCACGACTTTTGGTCATTCTATCCTTATGATATTCTTCAAAGATCCTGCAGCGATTTACCAATACAGAAAATTCACGGATTTTCTACATTCGTATAGCTTCCTTAATTTCTGGTCGCAATTCATTTACAAACTTTGCACACCGATCTCTTTCATTAGTAGCATCATTATAATGAGAATGAAAACGAGATAGCTCTTCAAACCTGGATGCGTACTCTCCAACGGTCATATTTTCTTGGGTCAGCGACAGGAATTCGAATTGTCTTTTCTCTTTAACATCAGCTGGAAAGTATTTCTCCAGAAACATATCCTTGAAATAATCCCAAGTGATCTCCACGTCGTTGACTTCGAATTGTCTACGCATGCTATCCCACCAATGTTCGACATCCTCAGATAAGGCATAAGTAGCGAAGACTACCTTATCAGCTTCATTACATTGCAATGCTCGAAAGATCTTCTCTATCTCTCAAATCCAGATTTATGCTCCATCAGGGTTATATCCTCCCTTGAAACGAGGTGGATTGCGCTTTTCGAATAGGTCCAGCCTTCTCAAGGCATCGTTACCTTGACCTTCACGTGCTCCTATTGCATTGATTAAGCGTTCTATAACTCCAGCAAGATCGTTTCCAGCCATTAGTTTCCTGTTTCACAGTAACTGAGATTTGTCACATTAATCACAGTTACTACCAAGTCAGATATTCTACCTATACAGAGTTTACAGACAAAGCAAGATAGACCTTTTCCCCAGGCCTATTGGATTAACTGCTCTGATACCACTTTGTAACACCCTCTGTTACACCTTAATAAATTCTAGAAAAATTCATAATTTTTTTTTAAAGATATGATTGTTAAAAAGAAACTATCGGAATAAATTATATACATTAATTCTGAAATACCTTACAAATATTATTAAAACTTTATAAAGTATTTGTACATTCATCCGAAGAAAATAAACATTAAACATTATAAGAAAGAGAGGAAACTCCATTGCCCAGAAGCAGTTACTTATTAACATTATTTATTCATTGGACCACGGTATTCATACCGAGCTCCCTTTCTAGAACGTGCTATATCTACTGCCGAAATTCTTCGATCCTTCCCTCTGAACCATCAATTTAGAATATATGAAACAAAGACACGGACAAAGGAGTGAGAAACAGAATATAATATTATTGATTAAGACATAAGAAACAAAGGGTTTTCACAAACCAATACATAATAATATCAATCACAATCACATACACAATCAATTATGAATGCATGAATGTATGCAATATCTTCATCATAACTTACCTATATATGTGGGCCCTTAAATTTTAATTTGCACTGGGCCAACCAAGAGTTTACACTGTTCCATAAGTCCGGATAATAATAATATGAACAGCTCAACTGGCATGGAAACACTTAGAGACTAGTCAGATTGAGAAAGTTTTTATTGTGAAAGTACCTGACACTAGGGAGCTACCCCAGGTCCCCTGAAGCACCCTTTCACACCTCTCATCCCAAGGCTCGTAATTAAGCCTCCTCTAATGTATCCTCGGTTTCTATAATCCGCCCCCAGACAATATCATTTTATTTCACTTTAATGATTCATGATGCATGAACTACTCACGTATTTAGTTGGTTAAGGCTTTTAGAAACTCAATTATTAAATCCCTTAAAGGTTTACAATATCATTTCAATAAACTGTATATTTTCTCAATTCTCTGAATTTCTGTCCCACAGAAATAAATTTGGTACAATTTTCAAATCTCACTGAAATTGAGTTTCTAAGCCTTAAATATCTAAAAACTTTCTCATATAAAACTTTACATAATCTTTCTCAAATTAAATCTTAACAAAATCAAATTTAGAAATCTCAATTATTTCCAAATATCTTTAGTTATTAAGTTGGAAAAAAATAAAATAATTTTCTTTTAAAAATTTTCTTTTATTTAAAGAGAATAATTATTAACCAAGAATACTTAAAATTACAAAATTTTTCTTTAACTTAAGATTTAATTAATTAATTCTCATAAAATGTTTTCTTTCTAAAATAAATACTAATATTTTTATTCTAAATATTGAAAATAAAGTTAATAAAAATAATTTATAAGAAGAGAAGATTTAAAGTAAAAATTTAAAGAGTAAGGTAAGAAAATTCTTACTGAATTTAGCTTTCCGTCATGCTCGCTATATGCTCAAACTCCACGTCACAAAATCATCAATCAAAATCAAGCATTATCAATTATAACTAAATATCATCAATCACATCAAATATTATTAATCACAATTAAATATCAATCAAAATCAAGTCAACAAAGCATTATTTATAAATATTATAATTCAAAGTTTAATGGTTATTAATATAGTCAATTTGAGTCCTTTTGGTCAATTCTTCGTATAGGTCTATGCAAGTCTATATAATCCAGTCTTTGCATAGGTATAGTTCAGTCCATATGGGTCATAATGGTCCAAATCCTTGCATAGGTATAGTCCAGTCCATATAGGTCATAATGGTCCAAGTCCTTGCATAGGTATGTTAGAGTTAGTTAAACCGGATATTTAATTTAAAATTTATTAAAAATATTAAGTTAAAAAGTTAATATTTTAAAATAATAATATTATTAAATTTAAAAGGAGTAGGAGACTCCTCCCATTATTCTTATGTCTTTTCATATTATACTCTTATCTCACTCCCCCTTACCTTGAGTTGTTACTAAAAAGAGATTTGCTTTGTGCCTCCGATTTCTAGAAATATTAATACCAATCTTATTTCAGTATAAGCATAAGACGAAAATTAAGATTAATACTTAAAGCAGAAATGGTAAATTTTGTATAGTGAATAGTAAATTATGAATAGTAACAGTAAATAGTAAAATGTGAATAGTAACGGTAAATAGTAAATCGTAAATAGTAACGGTAAATAGTAACAGTAAATAGTAATTTACTGTTTAAATAGTAATTTACTATTGAAATAGTAATTTACTATTGAAATAGTGTTTACTATGTAGAATAGTAACTTAAAATAATATTATTTCCAGTATAATAACAGATTTCTAAAAACGATATGAAAATAACCCAAAAAATATAAAAGAGAAGTATTCTTACCTTAGGATTTTGGCAGAACCTTTTCTCTAAAAACTTTTCTTCTCTCTCTCACTTCCACCACTATCTCACTAGCACTAGTATATTAAGAAAACTTAATCTGAAATTGTGAATTCTAAAGAAGAAATCCTTCGGTATTTATAGGAAAAAATTTACTATGCATTCCATTATTTTAATATAAAAGTACTATACATTTTTGAATTTTTTATTCCAGGTTACTGTGCACCTTTTGAAAATTCTGTACTTGCACAGCATTTTGCATAGTAACTGTCGGCAGAATTATTAAGCCAAATAATAACCTTTCACTCGGTATATTTTAAATATTCAAAATGAGTCCTTTTTGAAATTTAGCGATATTATATCAATCCTTACTAATTTTATAACATGTAATATAAAGTTGAAATTTTAAAAATCTAAAATTTTCTGTTAATAAAAATTTATTAATACGTTTCCAATTTTTTAACGATTGGAAAAAATCAAGATTTTTCTCAAACTGATAATTTTTAGATAAGTCTACTTGAAACAGATTTTTAGAAAATTTTCTTATAATTTACATTCACTTTCTTATAAATATTTTTAATTTAAGTCACTTATATGAATTTAAAATTATTTAAAAATATTATTTTATATAAAAAAATTCCAAAATTCCAAAAAATTCCAAAAAATCATAAATAATACGTAGATTAAAAAGTTCTAAAGAGCCATAATTTAATTCCTTCAAAATTTTAATATAAAAATAAAAATATGGGTGTTACAATAGACCCTGATGGTAAGCTTTTGAACCAAGTAAGAACTTCCTCCGTCAAGGTTCGTGGAAACATCCTGCACATCACATCTTCATTGGCTCCCAAGTAAATGGCCTCATACGTGTAAGCATCAAGGTGCTTAATGGGGTCAGTTTCTCCATTATACTTTCCGATAGAAAGTGGTTGGGTTGTTTGCAAGTGCCTGGGGATGAGTATACTCATGAGCCTCCTTGAAAAAGGGACGTTGAGTCGGTATCCCCCAGAAGCCATCACTGTCTGCCCCCTCTTCCTTGCACTGATTCTGTCCCAGAATCTTGAGTTTGTTCCCCCCTCTCAAAGGTAGGGATCTTAGAATACTGGAGAGTTGTGGATCTTTCTCTCACAGATGCATGGCAAGTATCCTCAGCCTGAGACATCACTCTGTCCCCCGCTATTCCTTTCTCCCTTTGTAACTCCATCAACTCCTCCCTGAGTTGTTTGATAACCTCATCTTGAGGATCAGGGGTTGCCGCCGGTACCATTCCCTTTAAATGGGTTGCTGGTGATTTGAAGACGAATCTCCCCTCAGCTTGTTGATGGGTCACATCTTCCATATGACCATCCACAAAGTCACGTCCATCTTCTTCCATGGTCGACAACTAACTTCTGCAGAGAGTGGGAATAACTCTACCGATTTCCACCGGGTGTGCCAATGATCCGTCCAGAACCGGGGTCTGGGATCCGGTGTCGGGACGGTCTCAAGAGTTGAAGATTGAATAAAGTTGAAGACCGTAGTGCATATCCGGTCTTCGTGATCCGGTCTCTCGGTGGGGTAAACCGGTCTTGTTGTCCTAGAGATCCTTCACACCGGCCTCTCGCGTTGGTGTGGGCGACAGGTGGTGTCACCTGCGAAGATTCTCCGACGCTCAAGTTAGAAGAGTGTCTGAACTCTGTTAATACTGAAGCAGTATAATGAAGAGTATGAGAGTAAGGACAACGTAACCTGGCACATGTATTGCAACATGTTATTTATAGTTGAGCGTGGAAGATGAATCATTAGGTGTTAATAGGCCCACTGGTTCTGATAACGTGTATGAAGAGTCAATCCGAGTGGGCCAACATTCAGAGTATGCCAAGAGAGTAGGTGAATTATCAGTGTACTTTTCTGTCCTATGGATGTAGATAATCACCTTTTTCCGTAAATTTCACTAGTGATGGTACCCACTCCTGTCGGTGGACGAAAAGGACATATTCTAACTTTGCAGAATACGATATTAGGGCAGTCGGTTATAGAACGGATCATCAACCCAGTGTAAGAGAGCGGATAAGCCACCCGATGTCTCGGATATCACCTCGGATGATCGGTGTAAGAGAGGTTTGCCCAGTGTGTTTAGACCGGATCGGTACTCTCGATACCGGTTGAACTCTAGGATGACTCAGATGACTTTATCTTAGGTGAGACCGGATCAACATGTTTACTGACTGGATTATTATCCAGGGATACCGGTTGACCTCTAGGACGGCTGAGACAACCTTTTGTCCTTAGGACCGATATGCAGACCGGATAACCTTGGGACCGGTATTCAGACCGGATCATAACCTTTTCCATTTTTAACATAATAACCAATTTAAAGCTCTTGAAACCCGGTATCCTAATTTTTTTTTGTGTTGTTTTAAATTTTAGATATTTATTATACATTTAACATACCAAGTAAATGATGCAATTTTGGTTCTTGAATATATAAGTATATGCCTTTAATATTTTGCATGCCCTTCCAATCATTGTACTTCAAATGTTAATTTTTGTCCCTTTATTTGAATTACTAGATGTCTAACTTGTATGTAGAGTGAATATGATTACCTAAATCTTGAGCAATTTTGATGGTGCATTTTGTCTATCATTTCTTAACCTTCACCCTTGGGATATTAATCCGGTTGTCATCCATTTATTCTAATAGATGCCTAAGATATAATTCAAATTGTTTTACACAAGCCTTGTATTGTAATTAATCTATAATATTATATTAGTTTTCATAACACTATATAAATTTAATTAAAATATACTTATAAAATATATCATAGAAGTGTGAAAAATTTAATCCCAAAAATACTGCTGTATAGATTGGTTTCGACATATATAGGGCAACTACCAATTAGATGACAACATAAAATATTTTAAGCCAATAACTTTTTTGGGTACATAAATTGAACTTTAGTGTATATCATTAGTGTATCTAAATAAATTGAACTTTAGTCTTAAAAAATCAGAATAGTTTTGTGTTTGGAATAGATATGTAAGAGATGAGAAAGGACATTATATCTTTGTCAAGTTGACTTTAGTTGATTAATTATTGAATTTATGATTACAAGTTTAAATCTTATTAATATAAAAAAACTTATTGGGAGATGATTTATAAACGTTAATCGAATTTTGAGGTATATTCTAACTATGATGAGCCTCTGAAACTCAATTCATAAACTTTTATCAAAAAAAAGAAGAGGTTTAAATCCTAAATTTTTCACCTGTTATTACTTATGTTTCTTTTTTATTATTATTTCAAAGAATAAAAGAATTCCTCTCTATTTTTATTTTCATTCCATAAATTTGAAAACTTGTAATTTCAAAACGATTTAAGGAACATGAGTAAAATTGTGGGAACATAGTTTTAGTATGATAATATATTAAAGGCTAAATTACACTTTTGGTCCTCTAACTTGTAAGTTTTTCCCAAATTGGTCCCTGATTATTTTTTTTAATTCAATGAGGTCTCTAAACTTTTTAAAACGCGTCAACTTGGTCCTTCCGTCAGAAACTCAGTAACGCCGTTTGCTCACACGGCATGCCTGGACACGTGTCACAATCTTGTTAGCACATGTGTCACCACCAGAACTTAGGACACATGTCAGATTTTGATTGGGTAATGATTTAGTTCGAAATTAAAAGAATTTATCTTAGGTAAGATTTGAACCCATGACCTTTAATTCAAATACCACATCCATCACCACTAGGCCACATGTAACTTTAGTGATTCAAATGACAATATTTATATATAAAGGTAAACTTTCAACATCTAAAAGTGTATTTAATTTAATTATTATAATAAAATATTTATAGGTATATTTAATTTATTTATTGTAACTAAAATATTTAAGGCTATATTTAATTTTATTATTGTTAATAACATATTTAATTATTTTTAATTTAATTATTTTGTTAAAATATTTAAAAATATATTTAGTTTAATTATTATTAATTGAATATTTAAAAATATAGTTAATTTAATTATTTTTTATTAAATATTTTAAAATATATTTAGTTTAATTATTATTAATAAATATTTAAAAAATTAACTTAATGTATTTATTGTTAAGAAAATATTTAAAGTATTTTAATATTGTTAAGAAAATATTTAAAAATATATTTATTTCAATTATTACTAATAAATATTTAAAAAATAAACTTAATTTATTTATTATTAAGAAAATATTTAAAGGTATATTTAATTATTTAAAAAATATTTAAAAAATATTTAATTTTAATATTGTTAAGAAAATATATAAAATATATTTAATTTAATTATATTGATAAAATATATTTAGTTTAATTATTATTAATCAAATATTTTAAAAATATTTTATTTAATTATTTTTTATTAAATATTAAAAATATAGTTAATTCATTTATTATTAATAAAATATTTAAAAATATATTTAATTTAATTATTTTTATTATTATTAAAATATTTAAGAATATACTTAGTTTATTTATTATTAATAAAATACTTAATTATTTTATTGATAATTTAAGTATATAGTAATAAAATTAAATATACCTTTAAATATTTTATTAAGAATAAATAAAGTAAGTATATTCTTAAATATTTTATCAAAATAATTAAATTAAAAAATAACTAAATATTTTATTAACAATAATAAAATTAAATATAGCCTTAAATATTTTGTTTGTAATAAATAAATTAAATATACCTATAAATATTTTATTATAATAATTAAATTAAATACACTTTTAGATATTAAAAGTTTACCTTTATATATAAATATTGTCATCTGAATCACTAAAGTTATATTTGGCTTAGTGATGATGGATGTGGTATTTGACTTAAAGGTCATGGGTTCAAATCCTATCCAAGGCAAATTCTTTTAATTTCTAACAAAATCATCACCCAATCAAAATCTGACACGTGTCCTAAGTTCTGGTGGTGACACATGGCGTTACTGAGTTTCTGACGGAAGGACCAACCGTTTTAAAAAGTTTGGGGACCTTATTGAATTAAAAAAATAATCAGGGACCAATTTCGGAAAAACTTATACTTACAAGTTAGAGGAATGTTATATGATTGTTTGAACTAATAATGGTAAAATTGTTTGATGTCTAAAAAATTATTATGTTTGAAGACATTGTTGGAAGATATAATCAAATAACAAAGTTTTTAAAGATAGTAAATACAAATCACAAACTAAAAGGTTGCTAAAAATACGTTACAAGGACAAAGGTACCAACAATATATCAAGTTAACTACAGACAATATCTGCATCAATCACATACACAAAAACGTAAAACCTACGTATATATCATAATGTCACTTTTCTTCTTGAAGCATATATATAAATTTTTTCAATTCATGTTTCAAAATACACTAATTCTTTCTATCTTAGTCAACCTATGTAAATTTTCCAAGAGCTCTAATTGCTTATATTTTATACGCTTAATTCAGTAATTTAACTCAGTTGGTTCAATAATTTAACTCAAACATTAAGCATTGTCTCTAGGTTTAAAAGTCTAATAGATTGAGACTTGTGTAAAAGAAAGAAAAATACTTGGATTATAACGTCGACAGAGTAAGTGTGAAAAAATGCTTGAGAATTCTTTGACTATTGTACATAAATCTTCAATTTGATGGTAAACCATGATTCTTTTGGTCTTTGTTTCCTTAACAAGTTTTCAAATCTGCTAAGTGTTTTGGTGAAAAACTCTTATGCAAAAACCCTTACAACTAGTTTGATTACATAGTTGATCAATAGACCCTTCACAGTTCTCTGACAAAATTTGACCTAATTTTGAAATGAAAAGAATATTGAATTCGGTGGCTTAGTTACTTTTTATGATGTTTGTAAGTTAATAAACAACAATTATAGCTTGATTAAGATTAAAATATACTTAAAGCATTTTGAACATTTGATACGTACAATAAAATCTTTCAATTGCACTATTGGAAGGATAACAAGTTGTACATGAAACAAAATTGAATTCTTGTGACGTTTGTTTTACGCCTTTAACATAAATAAAACAAACAAAATGTTGTTTGTTGAATGAATAAATTGAATTCTGGTGTGATTTGCTAAAAAAGGGAAAAAAGCTATCCAAAGTTTGAGCTTATTGAGTAAAGTTCACCAATGAAATCTCTAGCACAGTCAGCCAACTCTATGTTCCTCTCCTAGTGACACCTCACTTGGATTGCAAGTGACTTCATCACACCTGGGCAACCATCTTGGCCTTTTGTGAATAGTTGCTTGTCCATTGGAATCGAACATGAATTTTTTCTTAAGCAATACTGCTCAAAGTCATGGAAGAAACAATGTTTAGCTTCATATTTAACATAACATATATAGCATGTGTATGATAGAAAGAAGATAGTTAATGTGTTGAAATGAGATATATACCTGCTCAACAATTTGCTTGGTGGCAGGAGCATCACATTTGCCCATTTTAAATATTCCACAGTAACCCTCAGGGTCACCAAAGCTTGCAAACTCCACAGCCTGAATGGTTTTTCTGTTTTCACACTTGAGTATAGCCTGTGGTACTGGATTTTCCACAACAGTCTGGAATTTCCTTTGCTTAGATGCAAAAAGCTTAACATTGGGTGGATGGTGCTCTGTGATGTGACTACATATTGTATCTCTGTCAACTCTTAGGATGGAAATCTTCTCTGGGCTTGCTGGATCTTCCTCCAACACAACAAGCAAGTTGTCTTTTGGATTTAGGTAAGTTCTTGGGATATGGTACCTGATGCACATAACAAGTTTGAAACGAAAGAGAGATAGTGAATACCATGAGCTTGTTTTTTCTTTGGATTTTATGGTTAAACATTAATGTTTGTCATTGATATGCTACTTACTCGGGCTGAGTAGGATTTCCAAATTTATCAAGGAAGTTCATCCAGTGACGACCAATGCATTTACCATTGATCCAAATCAGTCCCTTCCCCATGCCATCCATCCTGATGGCAACTGGACTCTTTCCCTCTGGTGTTGCAAACCTTGTCTTTAACATGAATGCATGATCATCAAAAAATTCAAAGATTTTTTTTTATTGAATGTCCTTGGAAACAAAAACAACTTGCAATATAGTTTGACCCAATGACCATTACCTTGTACCAAGAGAGACTTGGTCCAGTTCCCTTGACTTCCTTCCAGTTTACTTTCTTTGATCCCTCCTCGGTGAAAATGCCAAGCTTTTCACTGTTGAGAGCAACCTGCAAAATTTACACCAATTCAATAATAGTTGTTATCTAAAACTCGACCACTCATTGAACAGATAAGGTACTCAGTATTAGATATCTAATCAGTTCACATGGTTTAACTAGTCTAATTAATTTTAATAATTAAAATAATATCTCACTCACGTATGCAATAGTTCCTATGGTTGTA
The DNA here is from genome assembly GCA_037962975.1 of Clitoria ternatea. Classification (NCBI taxonomy): domain Eukaryota; kingdom Viridiplantae; phylum Streptophyta; class Magnoliopsida; order Fabales; family Fabaceae; genus Clitoria; species Clitoria ternatea. The sequence goes on from CM075676.1 coordinate 73,239,280, forward strand.
AATTGTTATTCTGCTATTTTTTCAAATTATGTTGGTGAAAGATTAATTAATAGTAATTACCTGTTGACCCCAACCAGAACGAGTAATATCCATTGTTCCAGAGTTCAAACCAATGATTTTTATTTCGCTGGGTCCAGCAAACCTGTGCTCCATGTATGCTCCACTATCCTGTACATTATAAGTAATACAACAATGTTATTGTCCTCCTTTGAATTATGAATTAATGCAAATTTGGAAGAAAGAAGTTGAGCCTCTTACTGGGAGTCCCACTGTGCAAGCCAAGATAGTTATGTGGTTAACTCCAACCTTGAGGGTCACAGATTTTTGGAAATCAAAAGATTTCTCTTCATGGCTACCATGTTTAGATCCTTAAAACCATCAAGACAATTAGCCAAATGTTAACATCAACTTCTTTTAGAGAACAGAAGAATGAATGTAGTGCATAAATTAATCCAGATATATCGGATTTGATCCACTCCCTATTAGAGTGGTAATCATTAGTCACATGTTTGTTTGCTTACCTACAAACTCCCCATTTACAAAGACAAGCTGTGAATGACCAAGACTCCCAATATGAAGCCACGGCTGATGCTGCGTTGGCACGTCTTGTTGACCCAATTCCACGCTGGTTCCAAATACCAATACACAGAAAGTCTCAAAACAGAAGTTTCATGAAATGGGGAGAAAGAGAAAATGAAATAAGTCAAACAATATTAAGGTGACCTTGTGGTAAACCATGCATAGTCGGATTTGTCTTTAAGGAGGGTATAAACCTCCGAAGGAGCCTTTTGGCTGGGCGGCAATTCTTTGACAGTCGGGATGTTCTCAATGTATATCTCCCACTTATGATTGTTTGCTACATCTGACTTCTTGAAAGTTCTTGCATTATGTTGTGAAGCAATCTGGTTTATTATCATTTTTTACCCCAGTTTAGGAGGCAATGCAAAATGGTTAGCAAACAAAGAGTAAAGACTTCAAAGTCGAAGCATGTGAACTCTCTAATTTTGAAGTAAGGGATAAACAAGTTACACTTTCAGTGTTGAAAACCACAGTCTTGCAATCGGGGAGGATGCTAATGGAATGTGGTGGCAAATAATGGTCCTTTCCTCTGAAATTTATAGTTGCTGCCGCTTGGCTGTTGTTGTTTGTGAGGAAAGCAGCACATAGATGACTTCCTGGATTCTCATAAACTATAATCTGCATGATTCAAACTTGCACCCAGGTTACTTTACTAACCAGAAACTTATTGGAATGTGACTTTTGATAGAGCTATTTTTGAAGCCTACCTCGTGAAATTCGCTTAGTCTGGTGGTACTAGGCACACCTGTGAGAAGGGGCTTCTTGCATAGGTTCAAAGCCCTGTGCACATCCCTCAGGTGACTCCATTTTGGGTCTCTCTGCAAACCAAACTCATCAAGAGGAGCCTGATCATAGTAACGGGTTGTTGTGAATGCAGCGCTTGTTCTACCGAAATTTGTTCCACCATGGTACTATACACAAGTTTCAGATTGAGTTTAGTAAAAGACACATTGCACATCCCAGTTTCATCAAAAGAAAGTAAGGATTATGCATGACAAGGTCTTTACCATATAGTAGTTGACCAAATTTCCGTTCTTAGCGAAGAAGCGAGCAACTGAGAAAGCAATGTCTTCTGCAGATCTTTGGGTTGGTGGATCTCCAAACACTCTATACCTGCAATTGGTGTAGGCCAAAACAAGAACGGTCCCTGAATACTTGCTTACTTGCATATAAAAAAAAAAATCTTATTTTCATTTTCTTTTATCTTCACTTATAATTATAAAAGGCATCTTATTTCCATTTTGTTTCTTATTTCAAAGATTTTGTACAGTAAACAAACATGAATATACAAATACATAAATTTGTTTTCATTATTTTCTACACAAATTTCAAAAAAAGGAAGCAAAGTGAAAACAGAAAATAAAAGCAAAAATTTTTTTAAAAACCAAATGCCCCTCATTTTTCTTTAAAAAAACTAACAACTTTTCTTGCATAAAATGGAAAAAACAACAATTATTTCTTTTAATTAGTATCCAAGGCTTATATTATAATTTGATCATAATGATGAGTCAACTTACTGAGCAGTCCAGTTTTCAGTCCATATGGAAGGTTTATAAGGTTTGTTTGGGCCAGAAAAGGTATCACCACAGTGCCTTCCATTGCATGCATTAATCTGGCAAATGAAGTATGCATGGTCAGTTAACAGATAACACACATTAATACATTATGTCATGGAAAGGAATATCATATAATATTATAATTACAATTTCTAAAGAGTTTCATGAACTTACCACTGGATCAGGAGCATCTGTCTGCTTGCACATGACCCAAGGAACTCCAACATTCTGTGACACTGCTAACTCTGCTGCCCATTGAACATAAGTGTGTCCATCTTCATCATAAGCAAGTTTGACATGGTCGTACTCATTCTCAATCTATAGTAGATTACATGAATGAAAATTTGTTAGTAGTTTTCTTATATATTGAACATTTAAAGGAGAAGGATCATGTGGTTAATGGGAACCTGTGCCAATATGATGGGGCCTCCTTGGGGAGCAAAGAGCTTCGCCTCTGTCATCTTTTGTATAACAGTTGTTACGTATTCTTTCATGTGCTTCTACAAATTATAGAGTATTTAAAGAGTCTTCAATTTTTTGAAACTATAGGCTCGCAAGTTATATATATACATGGAGACTAGAAAAACATGGTTGATTACCTTAAAAGGTTCATTGACAGTGCGGAATATGATGTTGGGGACATCTTTTAGCCAATATGGAAGTCCTCTGGTACATTAACATTAAAACAAACACATTATCATATTAAGAGATGAAGATAGAGTACATAGAACTCAATAGTACTAATTTGTCTTTTATGCCTACCACACTCTTTATTCTAAAAATTATTGGGATTTATGAAATTATGGTTGTCTCACATTTAATTTAATGAATGTCAAATCAAGTGATTTTATGAATCTATTAAATTTTAGACTTAGCAAAATTTTATTTAGAGTTAAAATTGTTTGTTTGTTCTTTATTATAATGAGAATGAGAACATGCATTTTAATTTGAAAGAAATTAATTGAACAACCTACCCGTGATTCCATTCAGCCTGGATGAAAGGCCCAACCCTAAGGGTTGCATACATTCCTTTCTCTTGAATGAGCTTCATGAACTTTACCAAATCATAATTTCCTTCCATTGTGAACTGCAAAATGGAACAAATTAACCACCAATTTGTCATACCCTTGGAGCGGCAACCACCTAGAATAATCAAAGGTTACATGCAGTAGGTCTGGTTCCATGATTTAATTTACCTTGCCTTGCTCAGGCTCATGAATGTTCCAAAACACATAAGTTTGGATCACATTTAAACCTCCTTTTCTTGCTTTGTCAAGAATATCCGGCCACATCTGAAACATACAAACAACAACAACCACAAATCAAAATCATTTGTTGTAAGCTATTTTTGGTTGCATATGATTATGGGTATTGCCATTGAATGTCATAACGATACTAATTAAAAAATTAATAAAATAAAAAGTTCTTAATAGAAACCATGCTACGTAACTATTCTTCTGTAACGTTTAAATAACTTCCTTTTATTTCTTTAGGTAAGCATTCTGACAATTAGGACTAATGCATTCATGACTTAGAATTCATTGAACAAGGTTTCACATATCTCAAGGACTCATACTAGGAATTGACTCCCTCATAATTTAAATGAAGTAACTACCTGTCAATTATCAACTGTTTGTAATCTTTAAATACAATTATGAACTATGAAGAAGATACCTCTGGGGTGCTTCGGGGGTAATGGACGGAACCCGAGAAGAAAAGGTCCCGTCTTCCATTGATAAGGAGTGACCTTCCGTCATAAGAGATATTCTTGATCTGATTACCGGCATCAGTGACAACAATGGCGAATGAAATAGCGATCGAAAGGAAAACAAGTTTGAGAGTTGACATGTTGGATGAAGAAAGAGAGAATGTGTACGAGAAGTGAGAGTGAGTTCAGCCCTCTTAAAAGCAAGCGTTTCTCTGAAACTGTTTCCGCAATTCCATCTGCGACACCAACATAAGGAATGATAAGACATGGATTTAAGGTCTTAGAGCAAAGCTCGGTTTCACTTTTTGAATCTTCTGTTACAAATCATTGGTAATGGTTTTATGTTACAAATCATTGGTAATGGTTAATTACGTGTGTCACTTATGCATATTACTTTCTCCTTCTTCGTTGTCCGCTATTTATGTACCTTTCTTCTGCTTTGTTTTTTTTTGGTCTTTATGTAATCTGTTTGTAATACTTTAAAAATAATTTCAGAATATGTTCTCAAATAAATTTAAAATCTTAGATAATAATAAAGCCTACAAAAAAGTTTAAAAATTTATAATCTACTTTTCATATTAAAGTTAAAACAAATACATTTTAAAAGGTTTTTAGATAAAGAACAATTGAAATATATTTTCACATATTGCCAATGGCTGGTTTTAGATTTAGGCAACTAATCTATTATACTTGGGTTCTATTTTTGTGGAGATCATGTATGTAAATAAAATTTATATGTTTATTAAAAAAAATACCAAATTAAGAATATTTTATAAAAATTACAAGCTACTGGACATGGAGGATTTCTATGTTTTGGGCTTAGGTGATGTAATTGATCAGAGATTATAAGATATCAGGGATAGCACCAAAAACAAAGAGCTCCCTCCAGTCATTTTTATAAAAATCTTGTTTTGGAGTTTTTATTTTGTCCTAATTATAAGGTCATTCTCTATTTATAATGTGCATTATTTATTATTATTATTATTACTATTATTCTCAACACATACCTTTATTAATTACATTTTTTCTTTTTATATCAATATAATTTGAAAAGTTTATTTTTTCTCTTGATTAATATGAAGGGTAAATTTAAAATTTTAACCAAAGTAATTGATAAATTTAATATATTTACCTAGATTAACTAAATTTTCATAAAATGATGTAATGGAGCCTTATTAAAAGGATCGCAGGGATAGTAAGAGATTTCTTCAGATTTTGGGCTTTGGCTGGTTTAAGAACATTAGAGCTATATGTATGCTAAATATAAGGGATTTCTACGTTTCAGGCTTATTTGATTCTAATCCTATGTTGAAATATTGAACATTGAATGTATTGAAGCTAGGGGTCTTGGTGACAAATTTTTATAATCATTGGTGGTTATTATATCTAATTTGTAATCTTACAGTGAATTTTAAAATTAATTAAAGTATATTGTAACTTTGTAATGTGTTTTAATTGAAAATATAGTTTTTACTTCTGCCTCAAATCAATGGATTATTATTTTTCCTATTTGTTGAATCGTGGTTCAAGATTGAGTAAAGACTTTTTTTTTTCAACTGAAGGGATGAGATCACCAACCAGATATGATAAACAAGTTAATATACTTTAATTTTAAAATGAACGAATAATATTACGAACTGAATAGAATGACCACAAATTAATTAATGGTCACAAATTTTTATGACGATGGTAGTTGATTCATCTGTAGTCTACATTTTTTCATTACATCCTTCTTTTTCACTTGAATGAATTAAATATCTTTACTAAAAAAATAAGCAACTAGATTATAAACTCCCTATGTTAGGTTACACCACCATCAAAGTCCATAATTATAATATGAAAGTGAATGAAAATCCACTAAATGTAAGTGAAGGAAGAAAATAGAAAACTAAATCTGAGAAGAGAAAATTATTTTTGCATATTCCTAATAACTTAGTATAGCAATCTTAAATCTGCAAGTCAATTAAGGGACAGTAAAATCAAATCAAATAAAAATATTGATGATAACTTAATATAGCAATTTACAATCCAAAGGTGATATTGTAAGAAAATAAATTAAACGAAATTTGAGAATAAATTGATTTTGCATATCCAAAATAGCACCTAAACATCTATTATTAAATTCGACTTTTTGAATCAAGTTTGAGAAACAGAAAATGCATATTGTAACGATCTAAAACACCATTTTTCACCATTCAATTTATATATATATATATTGATCGGTCCAGAACCGGGGTTTAGAGATCCGGTGTCTAGTCAACCATAAATAGTATGAAGATTCTGTGCAGAAGACCGGATGTATGAGTATCCGGTATAAGAATCCGTTGTCCTTGTATAAGAAGGGCGGATTGGGCGTTCTGGAGGTCCTTCACACCGGCCTAACGCGTTGATGTGGGCGAAAGGTGGTGTCACCTGCAAAGATTCTCCGACGCTCAAGTCAGTGATAATATTCCAAGTGAGGAATGTTTTTCAGAGAGTAATCGTAAATAAATTTGGTCCAAAGATTCCCCCTCCTTAATGAAGGGAGTTCATATACCTGATTGGCTCGATTTACGAGGACTCGTTAGTGGGGAACTACTAACCTCCAATAGCATTATTTTATTGCGCACTTACCAGAATGATTGGGTCAAGTGGCTATTTTATATTGAGCGTAGAGTGTATAGACCAGAATTAGGGGACAAGTGGACCATTCCCGTGAGCAGATTTTGGCTCATAGTGCAGGGAATTATTGATCGGTCCCTGTAGCAATGCCCTTTGTCCTTTGTGGGGTGACGTGTATAGTATCCGGTGTGTATGGTGTTATCCGGACTAACCGGTATAGGGAGAGCGCCTGATACGGAATTACAGTCCGGATGTATACCGAGGACACCGGTCATACTTTGTTTGACTGTCAAAGATGCTGAAATACACCTTGTAGATCGGATACCGGTAATGAGACCGGATCATATGTCCCCTAGCTTGTGTGAGGGACTATGTAGTTGTTCACATAACCTACTCATCCTACGAGAGGTCTAGATGCCGGTATACCTATGTACAAAATATTTTCTACATGTATGTTGTTCAGCATTAACCGTACTGCGGATGAGAAATCCGTCGTCTTGATATTACTACAACGGATTCAGACAAAGATCCCCACCATGGGAATGCCAAAAGTTTTTGGAAATTGAAACCTTTTTGAAATTCGAGTAACGGTTGTAAAGCACAAATTGCGTCGCATGATTAGACATCAAATCTCTTTAATCGTGCATACGAGCAGTTATTGCGCATAAAGCGTAAGTTTTAGTAACCGTCGTTTGGGTTTAATGGGCCTAATTTTTAAGGCCTCTGAGCCTACTAAGGAGGCCCTTTAGTGAATTAACGTCGTTTTGGCGCCCGTAGATTCGAAACGTCTGTGCTGTTTGTTTTGTAGACCGATGCGTTTAATCTTGAACGACACAACCTTAAGAGTTGGTGATCGAAACCTTTCGTTTCCTATAAAAGGAAGACTTAGTGGATTTTGGGAACCACTTGTTTCAGCTACCTCAACAAAACTCTGCAGAAATTTCGTAAGGACGCTCGTTGCCTATTTCGCGAAACTTTTCTTGCCTTCGTCCTCCTTACTTTCTGAGGTAACCATTCTCTCCTCCTCTGTTACTTCATTTGTTTCCTTTTATTCTGTTCTTTGCTCATAATAAATGTTTTTTTAAGAGGGGGAGAATAGCTTCCCGCAACCCTAACTATCGTGGGGGGAAGAATCCATGTGATTCTTCCAGTGACTGAGTCACGTCGCTCAGAAAGGGAATCTTGCTCACAGTGAAGAGTGATTATTCCTTCTTCAGAGTCGTCCTCTGATTGTAGTTGCTCTTCAGATAGTGAGGTGAGTAATGATTGTTACCCTTCTGACGGTGTGACTTTTTATCGTAGAGCAAAGATTTTGTTTAGGCGACTCAAATGGCGACCGGAGAAGGAATTTCTAGAGATCAAGCCGTTCTGCAGACAGCAGAAGGCCTCTACAGCGTTGCTGTCTCTAGGCTGAACTGGGAGGAACTTCAGGCTAAGTGGCCTTTCTGCTGGGTGGCTGGTGAGTTTAAGAACTTGGCCTCTTGTCATGCAAATGAGGATGGATCTCGAATTCAACCAAGGTTCACACTTCATGCAGAGGAAGAAATGAAAAAGTGGTTCAGGGTGTTTGCACCTCTTCCTACAGAACGGATATGCCACGCAATGCCAAATGACCGTTCTATGTACATGCATGATTTCGTATTCCACTACCTTGGAGTTCGTTTTCCTCTATCCGAGCTCCAAATGGGTGTGTTGAGGTTCTTAAATTGCGCACCCTCTCAACTTCATCCCAACGGTTGGGGCCTCATCTGTGCTTTGGAGGTGCTGGGCGATTATTTCAACTTTACGCCTACTGTAGCGATGCTGTTCTACTACACCCAAGTCGTTCGGAGGGCTAACAAGCAGGGTAGTGTTGGTTTAGTGACACTCCGGATGTAACATCCCTGTTTTTAGAAACAATTTTATCCTTGTAAATTTTAATTATGGAGGGTTTGTAAGCAAGAATAAGTCAATATATACCCTGTTGATGGTCTGAAGTACCTCAAAAATGTCATTTTTGCACGTAATAATAGAATTTATATGGAATATTAGTGAAATTATACAAAAACTGAGTGAAAAGGGCTCTGTTCCGAGTGACAGAGAAGAATTCCGAGTGAAGGATTAGAAATTCCGAGTGAAGGAGGGAATTCCCGAGTCAGTACCATGTTTTCCGAGTAAAACATGACTGAGAAGGCTACCACCGAGTGGAGTCCTAACCTGAGAAGCAATTCTGAGTGAAGAGTGTTCAAAAGAATCACTTCTGAGTGAAAATCCGAGTGAAAACACCCTAGAAAGGCTCGGTTCCGAGTTGAATGTTTCCTTTTCTGAAGGAAATTACTATGGTTGGAGCATTCCGAGTGAAAGATTGCATAAATGCTTCTATTTATGTTGATTTGATGCTTCCTTTCTGATTGAAGTATGTTGTGGAAATAATTGGGAAGGCTTCCGAATGGTTTTGCTTAGGAAACCGAGTGGAAAATGGTGGAGGAAGTCAATTCCGAGTGAGATACACTCCACTGGACCAAAACAGAGTGAGAGAAGTACGTGTGGGTATTGGTCCGAGAGGTAATGGCCTAAACCGAGTGAATTGAGTGAAGGAAGACTCGGATTTCTGAGTGAAGATTCTGAGAAAGAGAGGACTCGGTCTGAAGAGGTATTACCGAGTGAGAAACCGAGTACCTGAGTCGGTTTCAAAGGAATTCTGAGTGAAGAATTGAAGCTTCGCTCAAGCGAGCCTTGAAATTGTTAACTCGGAAGTAGGAATTCCAGTCGGAATAGCCCTTAACCGAGTGTAATTCCACTCGGAATTCAGTGACCGAAGTGCGTATTGACTTCAATTTTGTCTTTTAATGATATTTAAATCCAATCGTGCGCATTATGGATGGTGGACGACCAGAAATGGACACTGACTCAGCATATATCTTATTTAATCCCTAGTGACCCTTCCATTAGCAATCCACTCACAGCCCACTCAGAAAAGCTGTCCCCCACTTGTTTTTCCACTCACTCTCTCCCTATTTAAACGAGTTCAAGGTCCTCAGAACTCACACCACACACACGACCCAAACACCCTTCATCACTTCCTTTCCCAGCAAGTTTCTTTCTCTCTTTTCCCTTCTATTTCACTCGGATTTGAAGCAGGACAGTGAAGGGAGCCCCTTTCTTCTCCTCCAGGAACTTCATTGAGGTAAGGGGGTATATTCTTGGATGCCTTATGGGAAAACCGAGTGAAGGACAGATTCAGTGTGTATGAATTAAATGCTTTATATTGTTATCTGTATATGCATGTATATATATATATCTGTTACCGAGTGATGAATTGTGATATGACATGTACTTATTGGACTGAAAATACTAAGAATCATGGGTACCGTGTGATTTCTAGTGAAAAACTATGAGTTTAATGATAACAGGTTCTGTTTTAGGCCAATCCGATCGGTTTTGGTATCATTTCAATCGGATTCTTTATATTACCAACTCATTTTCATTCGGATATAACATATTTCACTCGGAAAACACTCTATTTCTCTCGGACAGCATCTCCCAAGTCTTATTTTACTCGGAAATCTCTTTCTTAAATTATTTCACTCGGACCTTGACTTAATTTCACTCAGAAAATATAATTATCTTTTACTCAGAACCCTTTTTCAGTAAATTCACTCGGAAAACACTCTATTGCTCTTGGACAGTAGCTTCCCAGTCTTATTTCACTCGGCAAACACTTTATTTTACTCAGCAAGCAGTTATTCTACTCGGATTTGTATTATTTCATTCAGACAGAACTCTTTTCAACTAATTTCACTCGGTAAACTCATGTTTCACTCGGAAAGTATCTTATTTTTATTCAGGAAACTCTTTTCCTACTGATTCCACTCGGAATCATACTTAATTTTATTCAGGAACTCATTTTCACTCAGAATTTAAGTAGCTTCACTCATAAAAACCTTTTCCAGTAATTTTAACTCGGTAAACACCTTAATTTCACTCAGAAAACTCCCTTTAGTTTATTTTCACTCAGAATATATAGTTAAATTAACTCAAAAAACTCTTATCAACCTGATTCCACTCGGAATCAGGATTATTTCATTCGGATTACTTTACTCGAAGGTATTCTAGTCAGCAGAACGATTTGTCACTCGGAAATTATATAAATTTTACTCAGAAACCTTTCTGCTCAACACTTTTAACTAGGAAAAATATTTTTAACTTCCCTGAGAAAACTCTTAACCTGATCTCACTCGGATTGATGCTTATTTTATTCAGAAACTCACTGCAGCCTGAATTTACTCGGTATCTAAACTCATTTCACCCAGAAAATTCATTTTTCACTCGGAACAGATTTATTTTACTCGGATGATTCAGTTTCACTCGGTATTCAACTCATCTCACTCGGCAAACTCAATTTCTCACTGAGTATTAAACCTATTTTTCTCAAAAAGTTTGGAAATCAACATTTCCACTCGGAATCAGACCTGTTTCAGTCGAAAAACAGCGTTCCAGTACAATTTCACTCGGATTTTTAGCCAGATCACTTGGAGAACCCTTCTCTGTACGATTCCACTCGGAATCATACTCATTTCACTCGGATTTACCCCTGTTCCACTCGGAAAACTCTGTTTTTAGTGTTTTTCACTTGAATTCTCAATTGGAAACCAATCTTCAATACTTTTTAAGTTATTGGTAAATTATAATTAACATTCTTATTCCATTATTATCATTATTTATTGTCAAACTTAATATTATTATCCTTATTATTAGTTTTATTACCATTATACATTGTTAACATCTAAATTATGCGTAATTACATAAAGAACATATATTATTTTACACTTTATGAAAGAATATATATAATAGATATATTTCTTTAAATAATAAACGAATATCTTACAAGGTTTAAATGATTGATGGAATTCAAAGAACTTGAGAATGATATGATGAGACTGGAAACACATAAGATACCCAGGGATCTAATGATAAAAATAAATGCATTTCGCATCATGAAAATATTTTTGAAGAAGAAAAACCTCTAGAGCATACACTTGGTACAGTGGAGGACACTCACGTTCAATCTCCATGAAGAATCTTGGGAGTACAACTGGAACGACAACCCAATGGCATCAGAGTCACGCCTGATAGCCGGGTGAGACGATGCAATTCTAGTGTACTTTGACTAAATGACGGAGTGTAACTATGATCGTAGGGATCCAAGTTCCAAAAATATTTAAATCAATGATGAGAACCAATGAGTTCATTTGTACCACATGGAACTTGGGCGGACCCTGATCGCTCTAGATGATTGGAATGGTGATATTCCAAAGAATGAGAAGAAGATGAAACGATTTAATGGGCCCACATGCATCATGAGACTTAATCAAAGATAAATCATAATAGATCCGAATTCATGCATTCATTACAGCATATTTGATTGTTATAATTATGAATATGTTATATGTATGATTTATTGGTAATATGCTTGATTGTTATAATTGTGAACATGCTAAATATACGATTATGTGATGACAACATGCTTGATTGTTATAAATATGCTAAATGTATGATCTATGTGACATTGTATGATAACTGGATTATGTCCGCACCGGATGAACCAATCAGGGTCTTGGGTTATACTCACCCTTACTGTTGAACATTTTTCAGAGGAATTAGAAACTCAAGAACCCGAGTGTGAAGATCAGCAATACGCTGAACCCATTGAGAACAATCATTAAGGATAGAATATTTATAATCAGACACCGGATGACTGTATAATATTAAGGGTGCCTGCGTGCCCCATTCTGTTAAGAGTACAATTATTTACAGTTTGTGAATGACTATGTGATATATACAATATTACTTCCGCTGATCTGCCACGTATTTATTTTAAAAAAAAAATATTCACTTTTTCTAAAAACTGTTAACACTCTCAGTTAAATGGGATGAACCTACAGAAGGATTTGTCTTATCTAACCGAGGGTGTTACAAAGGTGGTATCAGAGCATAGTCGATTCATTAAGCTTGTGGAGTGGACCATTAGGTTTCCACGTACTCTGATAGAAATATTGAACAGTCCATAACACTCCTAAGACTAAATATCCTATGTGGAATGCTCCACATAACGCATACCCTAAATCTATTTGTTGATATTCTTTCAGCAAATTCCTAATGGCACGCCAAAATAACAATCACGTGATGGAGAATCTTCTTACCAGAATTGTGGAGGTAATAGAACGACAAGAGTTACCTCATGCTTCTGCCAGACAAGGATTAGCTGATTTTCAAAGAAACAATCCTACGCAGTTCAAAGGAGGCTTCAATCCAGAAGGAGCACAACTATGGATTGAACACCTTGAAAAGATTTTTGTCGCTATGCGATGTTCTGATGAGGATTGTGTAACCTTTGCTGTCTTCATGCTGGTTGGAGAAGCAGAACACTGGTGGACTCATGCTAGAGTCAGACTAGCTACTGATGGGCATATCATTACTTGGGGACGATTTAAGACAGAATTTCTCGCTAAATATTTCCCCGAAGACATAAGGAGGCAAAAGGAGCAGGAATTCTTTAATCTGAAACAAGGCAATATGACTGTTGGGGAATACGCTGCTAAGTTTGATGAACTGGCAAAATGTTGTCCCTACTACACTCACATGGGAGAAGCATCAAGATGTGCAAAGTTCGAGGCAGGGCTACGACATGAGATTCGTCAAGCCATATGTTGTCAACAAATTACACAATTCACTACTTTGGTTGACAGATGCCGCATATTTGAGAACACCTCTAATCTTCGACGACCTGGAGCGTCTAATCATGGGCCAGAGCGACGTATGCCAGATCGACAACAAAGAAGGGATTTTTGAGGAGATCGACCATATTTCCGATCTTTCAACTCAGCTAACCGAATTCCTCCTAAAGGTCAGGAGAACCAAAGTAGTAGAAACTGCACAATTTGCGGACGGATCGGACATCGTGATATTGACTGTTGGTACAGGAATAAAAATAACCAACAACAAGTAACTCAAAGACAGGCAGTACGACCAACAGGTCAAGGAAGTGGAGGATCTACTGCAAATGTCTCTACCAACAATGCCCCAAGAATGCAAAATGTTCCCCGCAACAACAACTTCAGACAGAACAATAATCCTGGAAGACCCGGAAACAACTCAACCGGAAGGCCAGGGGGAAATGCCAGAGTTTTTACCATGAATGGTGCAGAAGTATCACAAGAGAACGATCTTGTGCAAGGTACATGCTTTATAGGAAGTACTCTATTAAATGTATTATATGATTCTGGAGCCACTCATTCTTTCATATCTGAGAATTGTGTAAAACATTTAAAGCTTCCTACAACCTCTCTGCCCTATCAAATGATTGTCACAACTTCCGCCAATAAGCCCATTTGCTCTACTCGCATATGTCTAGAATGTCCTCTTAACATCGAAGGGAAAGCTTATCAGGTAGATCTGATATGTTTACCTTTGATTGATCTAGACATTGTTCTAGGGATGAATTGGCTTGCTGCCAACCATATTCTTATTGACTGTCATAATAGATCCATCTCGCACGGGTCTACTACATCTGAATGTGATCAAGTCACAGATTCTTGCCTTGTTAACTCAGAAAAGGTAATCTCAAAAGAAGTCCAACTATACATGATCCTTACTGAAACTCAAAGTAAGGCCACTTCTCAACTTGAACAGATTCCTGTTGTTCAAGAATTTCCAGAAGTATTCCCTGAGGACATACGAGAGCTACCTCCAGAGCGAGAAGTCAAATTCAGCATTGATATTATACCGGGCGTGGGACCAATCTCTATTGCTCCTTACCGGATGTCACTCAAGGAACTCAGTGAGCTCAAAGAGAAGTTAGAAGAACTTCTAGAGAAAGGAATGATTAGACCCAGTGTCTCACCTTGGGGAGCACCAGTTCTTCTAGTCAAAAAGAAGGATGGCAGTATGCGGTTATGTGTTGACTATCGTCAGTTAAATAAAGTTACGATCAAGAACCGATACCCTCTTCCAAGAATTGATGATTTGATGGACCAATTACGAGGAGCCACTATCTTCTCGAAGATTGATCTGCGATCAGGCTATCATCAAATCAGGGTAAAGAAAGACGATGTACCCAAAACAGCATTCAGAACACGATATGGGCACTATGAGTATCTTGTTATGCCCTTTGGAGTTACAAATGCACCTGTAGTATTTATGGGATACATGAATCGAATCTTCCATGAGTACTTGGACAAATTCGTGGTTGTATTCATTGACGATATTCTCGTCTACTCCAAGAGTCATAAGGAACACGAGGAGCATCTTCAAATTGTTCTAAACACTTTGCGTGCAAGACAATTGTACGCCAAGTTTTCAAAATGTGAATTCTGGTTGACAGAAGTGAAATTCTTAGGACATGTCATCTCTAAGGAAGCTTGCTGTGGATCCTACAAAGGTAGAAGCTGTACTAAATTGGGAACAACCCAAGAATGTGACGGAAATCCGCAGTTTCCTTGGACTGGTTGGATATTATCGTCGATTCATCGAGAATTTCTCTCGAATCGCAGCACCTTTAACTAAGCTGACTCGTAAAGATCAACCATTCGAATGGACTGACAAATGCGAAAGCAATTTTACAGAGTTACGCCAATGAATCACTAGTGCACCTGTCTTAATTTTGCCAGATCCTGCCAAGCCATATGAAGTGTATTGTGATGCGTCAAGACAAGGATTAGGATGTGTCCTAATGCAAGAAAGAAAGGTTGTTGCTTATGCTTCAAGACAGCTAAGAACCCATGAAGTTAATTATCCCACACATGACTTGGAATTAGCTGCAGTTGTGTTTGCCTTGAAAATCTGGAGACACTACTTGTATGGTACATACTTCGAAGTCTTCAGTGATCACAAAAGCTTGAAGTATCTATTCGACCAGAAGGAGTTGAATATGCGACAACGTAGGTGGATGGAATTTATCAAAGATTATGATTTTGAACTCCGATATCATCCTGGAAAAGCTAATGTTGTGGCTGATGCACTCAGTAGAAAAGCCCTACGTCTATCATATATGATGACAAAGGAGTTAGAATTGATAGAACAGTTTCGCGATTTGAATCTAGCAGTAACACCAAAAAGGGGAAGCCTTATGGTTGGAATGCTAAGAATTTCCAATGATTTCTTGGAACAAATCAAAGAAACTCAAGCCAATGACCAGGAATTACAAGATCTAGCAGAAAAGACAAAAGAAGGAGTCTCAGAGTTTAGCAAAGATGAACATGGGGTGATCAGGTATCAACAGAGACTCTGTATTCCAGTCAACGCAGATCTTAAGAAATCTATCCTTGATGAAGCACACAAAAGTAAATACAGCATCCACCCAGGATCAACCAAGATGTACCAGGACTTGAAGAAATTATTCTGGTGGCAAGGAATGAAAAGGGATATCGCTGAGTATGTAACAGCTTGCCTGATGTGTCAGAAGGTATAGGCGGAACAACAACGACCAAGTGGGACCCTTCATCCTTTGGATATTCCAGAATGGAAATGGGATGAGATTGCTATGGACTTCGTGAGTGGATTTCCCAGAACATCAGCTGGATGTGATGCTATTTGGGTAATCGTGGATCGATTAACAAAGACCGCTCACTTCATTCCTGTCAATATGAAGTATTCCCTAGAGAAACTCACCCAGATCTATATCAAGGAAATCGTACGATTACATGGAACTCCCACTGCGATTGTGTCCGATCGAGATCCTCATTTCACATCACAGTTTTGGAAGAGCCTGCAACAAGCTCTAGGAACTCGTCTGAAGTTAAGTTCCGCATATCATCCACAGACAGACGGACAATCAGAAAGAACGATCAAGACTCTTGAAGATCTGTTACGTCTTTGTGTCTTGGAACATAGTGGAAATTGGCAAGAATATCTTCCACTTATTGAGTTCACTTACAACAACAACTATCATGCAAGTATCGGAATGGCCCCTTATGAAGCTTTGTATGGAAGAAAGTGCCATACACCTTTATGTTGGTATGAAACTGGTGAGAAGACAATAATTGGACCAGAGATTGTTCAGAAGACAACAGAACAAGTTCAGAGGATTCAAATGGCAATGAAGGCTTCGCAAGATAGACAAAAGAGTTACTATGACAAACGTCGGAAGCCATTAGAATTTAAAGAAGGTGACCATGTATTTCTCAAAGTTACCCCTACCACTGGAGTAGGAAGAGCTTTGAAGGCCAAGAAGTTAAGCCCCAGATACGTAGGACCCTATCAGATTCTGCAAAAGATAGGAACTCATACGTACCGCATTGCTCTGCCACCCGAGCTGACAAACCTTCACAATGTCTTTCATGTCTCTCAACTCCGCAAATATGTACCAAGCCCTGATCATGTTCTAAGTCCCGATCAATTTGTTCTGAAAGAAAACCTTACCTTTGAAGCATCGCCAGTTAAGATTGCTGACCGACGTCTCAAACAGCTAAGAGGCAAAGAAATCCCTTTGGTCAAGGTAGTTTAGAGTCAGACAGATGATGGGGATGCTACTTGGGAAATTGAGGAGAAAATGAGAGAATTGTACCCTCAATTGTTTTAACTTTAAATTTCGGGACAAAATTTCTAAAAGGAGGGGAAAATGTAACATCCCTGTTTTTAGAAACAATTTTATCCTTGTAAATTTTAATTATGGAGGGTTTGTAAGCAAGAATAAGTCAATATATACCCTGTTGATGGTCTGAAGTACCTCAAAAATGTCATTTTTGCACGTAATAATAGAATTTATATGGAATATTAGTGAAATTATGCAAAAACTGAGTGAAAAGGGCTCTGTTCCGAGTGACAGAGAAGAATTCCGAGTGAAGGATTAGAATTTCCGAGTGAAGGAGAGAATTCCCAAGTCAGTACCATGTTTTCCGAGTAAAACATGACTGAGAAGGCTACCACCGAGTGGAGTCCTGACCTGAGAAGCAATTTTGAGTGAAGAGTGTTCAAAAGAATCACTTCTGAGTGAAAATCCGAGTGAAAACACCCTAGAAAGGCTCGGTTCCGAGTTGAATGTTTCCTTTTCTGAAGGAAATTACTATGGTTGGAGCATTCCGAGTGAAAGAATGCATAAATGCTTCTATTTATGTTGATTTGATGCTTCCTTTCTGATTGAAGTATGTTGTGGAAACAATTGGGAAGGCTTCCGAATGGTTTTGCTTAGGAAACCGAGTGGAAAATGGTGGAGGAAGTCAATTCTGAGTGAGATACACTCCACTGGACCAAAACAGAGTGAGAGAAGTACGTGTGGGTATTGGTCCGAGAGGTAATGGCCTAAACCGAGTGAATTGAGTGAAGGAAGACTCGGATTTCTGAGTGAAGATTCTGAGAAAGAGAGGACTCAGTCTGAAGAGGTATTACCGAGTGAGAAACCGAGTACCTGAGTCGGTTTCAAAGGAATTCCGAGTGAAGAATTGAAGCTTCGCTCAAGCGAGCAAGCCACGCTCAAGCGAGCCTTGAAATTGTTAACTCGGAAGTAGGAATTCCAGTCGGAATAACCCTTAACCGAGTGTAATTCCACTCGGAATTCAGTGACCGAAGTGCGTATTGACTTCAATTTTGTCTTTTAATGATATTTAAATCCAATCGTGCGTATTATGGATGGTGGACGACCAGAAATGGACACTGACTCAGCATATATCTTATTTAATCCCTAGTGACCCTTCCATTAGCAATCCACTCATAGCCCACTCAGAAAAGTTGTCCCCCACTTGTTTTTCCACTCACTCTCTCCCTATTTAAACGAGTTCAAGGTCCTCAGAACTCACACCACACACACGACCCAAACACCCTTCATCACTTCCTTTCCCAGCAAGTTTCTTTCTCTCTTTTCCCTTCTATTTCACTCGGATTTGAAGCAGGACAGTGAAGGGAGCCTCTTTCTTCTCCTCCAGGAACTTCATTGAGGTAAGGGGGTATATTCTTGGATGCCTTGTGGGAAAACCGAGTGAAGGACAGATTCAGTGTGTATGAATTAAATGCTTTATATTGTTATCTGTATATGCATATATATATATATATATATATGTTACCGAGTGATGAATTGTGATATGACATGTACTTATTGGACTGAAAATACTAAGAATCATGGGTACCGTGTGATTTCCAGTGAAAAACTATGAGTTTAATGATAACAGGTTCTGTTTTAGGCCAATCCGATCGGTTTTGGTATCATTTCAATCGGATTCTTTATATTACCAACTCATTTTCATTCGGATATACCATATTTCACTCGGAAAACACTCTATTTCTCTCGGACAGCATCTCCCAAGTCTTATTTTACTCGGAAATCTCTTTCTTAAATTATTTCACTCGGAACTTGACTTAATTTCACTCAGAAAATATAATTATCTTTTACTCAGAACCCTTTTTTAGTAAATTCACTCGGAAAACACTCTATTGCTCTCGGACAGTAGCTTCCCAGTCTTATTTCACTCGGCAAACACTTTATTTTACTCAGCAAGCAGTTATTCTACTCGGATTTGTATTATTTCATTCAGACAGAACTCTTTTCAACTAATTTCACTCGGTAAACTCATGTTTCACTCGGAAAGTATCTTATTTTTACTCAAGAAACTCTTTTCCTACTGATTCCACTCGGAATCATACTTAATTTCATTCAGGAACTCATTTTCACTCAGAATTTAAGTAGCTTCACTCATAAAAACCTTTTCCAGTAATTTTAACTCGGTAAACACCTTAATTTCACTCAGAAAACTCCCTTTAGTTTATTTTCACTCAGAATATATAGTTAAATTAACTCAGAAAACTCTTATCAACTTGATTCCACTCGGAATCAGGATTATTTCATTCGGATTACTTTACTCGAAGGTATTCTAGTCAGCAGAATGATTTGTCACTCGGAAATTATATAAATTTTACTCAGAAACCTTTCTGCTCAACACTTTTAACTAGGAAAAATATTTTTAACTTCCCTGAGAAAACTCTTAACCTGATCTCACTCGGATTGATGCTTATTTTATTCAGAAACTCACTGCAGCTTGAATTTACTCGGTATCTAAACTCATTTCACCCAGAAAATTCATTTTTCACTCGGAACAGATTTATTTTACTCGGATGATTCAGTTTCACTCGGTATTCAACTCATCTCACTCGGCAAACTCAATTTCTCACTGAGTATTAAACCTATTTTTCTCAAAAAGTTTGGAAATCAACATTTCCACTCGGAATCAGACCTGTTTCAGTCGAAAAACAGCGTTCTAGTATAATTTCACTCGGATTTTTAGCCAGATCACTTGGAGAACCCTTCTCTGTACGATTCCACTCGGAATCATACTCATTTCACTCGGATTTACCCCTGTTCCACTCGGAAAACTCTGTTTTTAGTGTTTTTCACTTGAATTCTCAATTGGAAACCAATCTTCAATACTTTTTAAGTTATTGGTAAATTATAATTAACATTCTTATTCCATTATTATCATTATTTATTGTCAAACTTAATATTATTATCCTTATTATTAGTTTTATTACCATTATACATTGTTAACATCTAAATTATGCGTAATTACATAAAGAACATATATTATTTTACACTTTATGAAAGAATATATATAATAGATATATTTCTTTAAATAATAAACGAATATCTTACAAGGTTTAAATGATTGATGGAATTCAAAGAACTTGAGAATGATATGATGAGACTGGAAACACATAAGATACCCAGGGATCTAATGATAAAAATAAATGCATTTCGCATCATGAAAATATTTTTGAAGAAGAAAAACCTCTAGAGCATACACTTGGTACAGTGGAGGACACTCACGTTCGATCTCCATGAAGAATCTTGGGAGTACAACTGGAACGGCAACCCAATGGCATCAGAGTCGCGCCTGATAGCCGGGTGAGACGATGCAATTCTAGTGTACTTTGACTAAATGACGGAGTGTAACTATGATCGTAGGGATCCAAGTTCCAAAAATATTTAAATCAATGATGAGAACCAATGAGTTCATTTGTACCACATGGAACTTGGACGGACCCTGATCGCTCTAGATGATTGGAATGGTGATATTCCAAAGAATGAGAAGAAGATGAAACGATTTAATGGGCCCACATGCATCATGAGACTTAATCAAAGATAAATCATAATAGATCCGAATTCATGCATTCATTACAGCATATTTGATTGTTATAATTATGAATATGTTATATGTACGATTTATTGGTAATATGCTTGATTGTTATAATTGTGAACATGCTAAATATACGATTATGTGATGACAACATGCTTGATTGTTATAAATATGCTAAATGTATGATCTATGTGACATTGTATGATAACTGGATTATGTCCGCACCGGATGAACCAATCAGGGTCTTGGGTTATACTCACCCTTACTGTTGAACATTTTTCAGAGGAATTAGAAACTCAAGAACCCGAGTGTGAAGATCAGCAATACGCTGAACCCACTGAGAACAATCATTAAGGATAGAATATTTATAATCAGACACCGGATGACTGTATAATATTAAGGGTGCCTGCGTGCCCCATTCTGTTAAGAGTACAATTATTTACAGTTTGTGAATGACTATGTGATATATACAATATTACTTCCGCTGATCTGCCACGTATTTATTTTTTTTTAAAAAAATATTCACTTTTTCTAAAAACTGTTAACACTCTCAGTTAAATGGGATGAACCTACAGAAGGATTTATCTTATCTAACCGAGGGTGTTACACCGGACCTTATGTTCCTTTGTGAACTTTGAATCCTACACCGATTCGGCTAAAGTTGATGGAAAATCGTTCAAATCCTACTTTACCCGGATATCTGTTAGGAAGAAGAAACCTGTCTTTTGGAGGGATGAAGAGGGTCTTAATAAATTTCCTCTGAGCTGGACTCATAAGCATTTTCTTTTAAACTCCCAAGCATATTATGCTGATCAATCTGAGCTATCCCCTGAATCGTTGAAAGTGTTGTTCGCACTTGAAGCGCACACTACACGCTCCAAAGTATTTTCGTGTAGGCGTCTTTTAAGTAGTTCAAGCGGAGTTCGGGACGAATATCTTCGTAATTTTCATTTTATTTCTCCTTTTCTCCTTTGTCAAATGTGTCAAATATTTCGTAGTTGCTAATATCTTGTGTTTGTGCATGCAGGTGAAATAGAGCAGGAATCTCCGAAGATGAATAAGCTGAAGGGGTTTAAAGCGGCAGGTAAATCCGTAGCTCGCGAGAATGAAATTCAGGCTAAGACTTCTGTAAAGAATCGTCCTGAATTGATTATTCTGACATCGGATGTGGATGGGGAGATTCCGCTGGTCGAGGGTGGTTCGACTGGTGTTGGCGCAACTACTAGTCAGCCCCAAATAATCGAGAGGAGGAGAAAGATCAAGAATGATTCTTCCGGAGGACCGTCGAAGAAACATAAACCTTCGGGGAGCTCAAAAAGGGGAAGAGTTTTAGAAGGTAAGGCTGTAGAGACCTCGGATGCAGCTGATGTTTCTTCCGGGCACCATAAGGGGATTCCTGCCGGGGTTTCTGGATCTAGTCTGATCTCCTACCCAACAACTTCGTTCCTTACCCCCTTCCTCTCATATCGGGGAGCAACTCCAACGATTCTTCCTCAACCGCTGTATGAACTCCGGCCCACGCTTAAAACTAAAGAGATCAAGGAGGCGTGTGAGGCCGGAAAATGGCAGTTAGCAGAACTGACTGGGATGCTTCATTCATTCAGTTTGTTAGCTGATGGCGTTGACAAGGTTGATGAGCTGAGTGATAAACTAGAACAGCTCAACCTCTCGACGGAGAAGGATAAAGCTGCCCTAAAATTGGCTGAAGATCGCCTTGCCAAGTCTAAAGAGTTTGTAGATATTATAAACAAAGAAAATCTCAAGCTCAAAACTACGCTTAAAGACTTGGAAGGTAAATTGGCAGAGAAGGAGGAGACGCTTAGTAAATCTCAAGAGGAACTCCGTAGCAGTCAAGCTAAACAAGCTGATCTTGAAGACAAAAGCAAAGCTGCTGCGGAGGATTATTTTAGGCAAGCCGAGGAGTGGTCCCAAAAGGAGAAGAAGTTCCTCCTTGAGATCGAGGGACTGAAGACTGGGAGCACGGAATCTGGAGGATCGAGTGGGGAACTATCGAGGTTGCGGGAAGAATTGGCTGTAGCAAAAGCTGAGAAGCAGGAAGCTATCGACATATGTACTCAGGCGGTTGAAGAATCCTTCGGCCTGGCTATACACCAAGTTTTCTACCGCAACCCCACTGCGAAACTTAGCCTCTATGGTATGGATCCGTTCTACGAATTCCATGGAGGAAGGTTAGTCACAGTGGTTGATGGTCAACATGAAGATCCTCCGAAGTCCTTGTACGGTTTGCCTCCCCTTCCTGAGGGTCAAAGTATGGGACCTGATTTCGTCTTTCCTACGTCTGAGGTTGCCTCATCTGCAAAAGGTACTGAGGCTCCCAAGGGGAAGACTCCTGAGGAAATCCCGAAGGAAGGGACACAAGAGCTTGGAGCAGGGGAAGCACAGAAAGAGACTGAAGAGCAAATTCCCCCTCCATAGTCTTGTTTTTGTTTATATGTAAAGTTGTGTACCGGGATCAACTCTGGTTTTGAACAGTTGCATGTAATTTTGCTTTTTGTTTTCCTTCTTTATGAATGAATGAAATTATATTCGGATATTTGTCTTGGATATATATATTGTCTCAGTACCTGATAGTCCATTCTGTATGACTAACCGTTGAGGTCGAATCGAAATGATTACCTCAGAAAATTATGTAATAAAAAGACATATACATGAATACTGTCCCCAAGTATAGGCGTGTTAAGGAATAGGTACCGGTTGTAGGGCGTCATCCTTAGTTCTTTTGGGGAGAAAAGTGGTCAATCTGTTGTTCACCGAAGCGGTGTGTCAGGACGGATGACTAGTATTGATTAGTGTTACTCTCACAGGGAGGTTCACATAGTCAATCTGTTGTTCAATGTGAGAGTATCGTTCCGAGATTTGGGAACTGCAAAGATGATGGTTGTGTTTTCCATCGTAGGGATAGTGATGAGAATTTGTTCACGCCGGGAGTTGATACATAAAATCACAGAACAAGTGATAGGGAATATCCGTCCTGGAGAAATATCTCTCAATCATAAGAGCACGGATTAAGCCTTCAAGATCACGGGAGTAATATCATCAAATCACAGATTGGGTGATTGAGACTATCCGTTCTAGGGAAGTACACCATGCCAGGAGTTACATCATCAAGTCATAGATCAGGTGATTGAGATCATCCGTCCTGGAGAAGTATACTGTACCAGGAGTTACATCGTCAAGTCATAGATCAGGTGATTGAGATCATCCGTCCTGGAAAAGTACATTTTGATCTTCAGGGTATGGAATTGGGTTTTCAATTTCACTATCGAATCCGGTATTCAGGGTCATCACTTTGTTTGTCCCCTAGCTTGTGTGAGGGATTAGTAAAGTGACTCATATAAGCTACATCGTCTGTAATGATTTTGAATATCGGATGATATTCGTCGTTTGTAAAAAGTCGTTACGTGGTTGCATAAATATCCGTGCTTGGGATGAAGTTTCGTTGTCGTAGATCTTCTTAGGACGGATCCGTACAAAAAGTTCTTTTGTGTGGGAATCCCAGAAGTTATTGAAACTTGCAACCCTTGGTATTCGGGAAACAGTTGCAATATTTCTCATGATTGGACATTTAATGCCTTTAATCACGTGGGCAGGCCATTATTACTTTAAATGCGCGCGTCTTTATAACCGTCACCGAGGGGCTTAATGGGCCTGAAATTTAAATTTTGAGACCCATTTGAGAGGCCCTTTTGACGAATTGACGCTGATTTCGCACCTCAATGTTCGAAACGACAACCTTGTGTCTACGAAAAAGGTGTCGTTTAAAAGTGTCGTTTGGTTGTAAACGACATAACCTTCGACTCCTTATAAGAGTAGAATTTAATAGATTCAGAAGTTACTCAGTGTTTGCTTACCTGAAGAAACTCTGCAAAAATTTCGAGAAGAGATTCGTGTTTGCTTGTGCGAGATTTGATTCACCACTTCTCTTCATTCTTAGGTAACCTCTCTTTCGTCTTCTCGTTTTTCTTCTAGTTTTTCGAAATGTCTGGGAGAGACTTTGCTAGCTCGAGATATGTTGGCCGTAGGGGAAAGAGAGGTAGAGTGTTGTCTCGGACCTCCTTTAGTCGTGGTGGAAGGATCCCTGTGATCGTCCACTCGAATCCACTTCATTCAGAGAGGGAGGCGTCACCCTATTCGAGGCGAAGGGTGATAATACCCTCTTCAGAATCCTCTACTAGCGAGAGTGAGGGGAGCGCTGATTTGTACCTCTCTGATGATGTTAGCTTTTATCGCAAAGTTAAGGCGTTTAAGTTAGCCGTAAAGAAGATGTCTGAAGAAGGCACCTCTAGTGGTGGAGCATCTTCTCAAAAATATATCATGAAGACAGCTTTTGGGTTGTGTAATGTAGTTGCACATCGGATTGACTGGGTAAAGTTCCAGCAGAAACGCCCATATAGTTGGGTTGCTGACGAATTTCGTGATACGGTGTCCATACATGCTCGGGAGGATGGAGCAAGGTTGGAGCCTCGCTTCACCGTTTTCAAAAAAGAGCGTTTCATGGTGTTGGCTCCCTTACCATCACAACGGATCTGTCATACACCGGATGAGAGGTCAATATATATGTATGACTTCTTATTCCTGAACTTAGGTGTACGTTTTTCGCTCAGCAAATTCCAAATGGCTGTTCTGAGGTTCTTGGATTGCGCTCCCTCACAGCTTCACCCAAACGGATGGGGTTTGATTCGTTCTCTTGAAGTACTTGGGGAGCACTTTAATTTTACACCGACGGTGGCCATGCTCTTTTACTTCACGCAGGTGGTCCGCCGTGCCAATAGGGAGAAGGGAGGAGTAAGTCTAATAACCCTCCGGACTCTATCCAAGATCATCAACTTCGAATCCTACACTGACTCTGCCAAAGTTGATGGACGTTCCTTCAAGTCTTATTTTACCAGGATTCGTGTGAAGCCTGATGAACCAATTTTTTGGTTGAATAAAGATAGGATTGAAGAGTTCCCCGCGTCCTGGACGCATGAACATTTCTTGTTGACGTCCCAGGCTTACTATACCGATGAGGACGAGTTAACACCAATATCGGTTTCCGTTCTTTCTGCTCTTCAATCGTACACCGCCTCGCATAAGTTCTTCTCTTGCAGGCGTTTGCTTGGGTCAAAGACCACCTACGAGGAATATTTGCATAATTTCTTGTCATTTTACATGTTCTTCTTTCTTAATAACTCAAAATCTTTTGTTTCTGACGGTTCTTTTTTCTGATTATGCAGTTGAAATTGAAGCTGATTTGTAACGCCCCGGCCGCTTTTCAGGAGTGAACGACTTTCCCCACAGACCAACACGAGGCCTTTCCAATGTGCTTTTGTCCTCACTCACACACTTCCTGAGAATTTCCCAGGAGGTCACCCATCCCAGAATTACTCCAAGTTAAGCACGCTTAACTTTGGAGTCCTTATGTGATAGGCCACCGAAAAGGCTAATGCATTTGTTGGTATAGGTAGTACGAATTCATTCCTTTAAGCTATCCTTGACTGTATAGTCCCATACCTATACAGTCTTTGGATCCCTCTCATTCTGGTATGTATTCAGTTCGTTCATGTGTCCCTCCCACAAGAAGCCTGCCAGGAGCCGCTCCTTGTCCGTGCCTATGCACCGGCGATCACTCCCCGCCCTCAACAGTGACCGGGATATCACATCCCCCGCTGGAAGCCTGCCAGGAGCCGCTCCTTGTCCGTGTCCATGCACCGGTGATCACTCCCCGCCCTCAACAGCGCTGGGATGTCACATGATTCACCAGAGATGGAGAAGTTGAAAGGCCTCAAGGCTGGAGGGAAATCCGTGGCGGCTAAAAACAGCATTCAAGCAAAGCGGAATTCCAAGAAGGCCACTGTTAAGACCATCATACTCACCTCGTCTGCTGGTGACGATGTTCCTTTGTTGGAGGGCGGATCTGATATACCGACCTCCAACATTGAGGGAAAAAAGGTTGGTGAGAAAAGGAAGAAAACAAAACATGACCCTTCCAAGAAAACCGAATCTCAACCCTCTCCCAAAAAACAAAAAATTTCTGAAGGGGCAGTTGATGCAGAGGTTTCCAAGGGTAAGGCGGTAGAGAAGGTCACACCGGATGCCCCGAGCAGTGTTCCTACATCGGTTGCCAAACCAATAACTGCTTACTTTGCGCCTAAGGTTTCCTGTCCTCCCCCAAGGAATTCCAATCTTGCCCCACGCCTAGTGTATGTAGGTCCCGTGCCTCAAAGCATCCCTGATTCTCCGTACCAGCTGAAGACTTTAGAGCCTGATGAAGTAACAAAAGCTTGTGACGCCGGTCAGTGGCAGTTAGCAGAACTGTCCGGTCTCCTAAAGTCGGTTCGGAGACTGTCAGAGGACAACGAATGGCTCAGTAAATTAGTGGGCAAAGTTAACGACCTTAGCGTTGCTGTAGCTAGGGATAAGGCAAGCATCCTCCGACTGGAGAATAAATTAGAGGCTTCCAAAGAGGAAGGGTATAAAAAGGATAAGGAAATTGCCAGTCTGAAACGTCTTGCTAAGGAGTTGGAGGTCCAGATACTTGATTAGAAGAAAACCAATTCTGACCTCCATGCCAGCCTTTGTACAGAGAAAGAACACTCAGCCAAAGTAGCGGAAGAATTGAAGGAGGCTAAGGTCGTTTACTCTCAAGGAGCAGAGGACTGGTCGCGTAAGGAAAATGAGTTGCTTTTAAAGTTGGCGGATTCAACTGACGAAGTCAAAACTTTGAAGGCGGATTTGGATGAGGCTGTAGGTATCTGTGACCAAGCAGTCAAGGAATCCTTCGGACTGGCTGTTCATCAAATTCAATACCGGAATCCTAAAGTGGAACTTAATCTGAACGGTATTGATCCGTTCTATGAGTTTCACGAAGGGAAGCTGGTGGCCATTGTTAATGATCGTCAGGAGGATCCGCCTAACACCCCATACAAGTTTGCTCCTCTTCCTGAAGGTCAGTCAATGGGACCTTCTCTCCTGAAGCTTAAAAGCGAAGGAACAAGCTCTGGCGCTAATGAAAGCAAGGCTACTGGTGATGGGGGAGGCAAGGCCGGAGGTAAAGGCAAAGGAAAGGACGGAGAGACGAGCCAAAAGAAATAGTGTCCTCCTTGTCTTAATTTTTATTGATTCAAATATGCTGTGTTCCGAGATCAGCTCCGGATTATTGTATGAATTCCTTCTTGTAATTTAGCATTTGATCAATAAAAGAACAATTTGCCTTTATATATTTGTTAGCTGAGAACAGCTTCGATAGAAGGGTTGCATGTGTAATGAATCATTCCGTATTTAAGTATGTAAAGTGAAGATCGGATGTTTACATATATAACTTTCACTCCGGATTTGAACATGCGGGATGAAGAACGGATAGGGACATACAACTATCGTTCTCATGTACGGGTACTTTGATAATTAAAGGCTTGGTTTAACAGAAAAGATAGAGTATTTTTTGTCAAACATGGATAATTTGGTGTGATGAAGTCATTTTCTAGGATCACACGTTTGGTATACAAGCCTGGTAAAAAGTGTGCCTTGCTCCTTGAAGATTAGGCCTTTTGGTTGTAAGTATTATAGTAGGGATCGCCGTTGTGAGGGAACATGCTATTGTCATGAGAACGGCTTGCAATGTTAATCTCGAGGGGAAATGATTATGAGAACGTTTCACTGAGAGTTCATTCTTAGAAATATTCATTAAGCTGTCGATACTGTCCCCCAGTATTGTTGGGTGATTAGTTCTGAGCGAATATTTAACTGAACAAATTCTGAGTGAAACTTCCGAGTGGAAGTTCTTCTGAGTGAGGATTTCCGAATGAAGTTCTTCGGATGAAAATATCCGAGAGACATATTCGGAAGTGATATTCTAGGGTAAGATTCCATCGACTGAAATTTCTCCGAATGATGCCCTGCATGGTACCGAATGGAGAATTTTTGAATATTTCAGGTGAATATGATTCGGATAGGGGGGTACCCGAATGAATTATTCTTGAGTCGTAATTCATGAGTCGGGCTTCGAATAAATAATGCCGACTGGAGAATTGATGATCCGGACTTTGAAATCATGAAGTTCACAAATAAGGGACTTCAAAAGAGAATGTCAATCCGGAGTTCAGAATAACTTACTTGTTGTGTTTAGATTTCGGTTCGATCCTACAATCCAAAATTCTGATCGGGGTTCGGTTTTGATCCTATAGCCCATGTCGTATCTGGCGTTCGGTTTGATCCTACTAACCGTTCTTTATTCGGTCTTTGGTTTTACTCAATGACGATTCTTCACAGACGTTCGGCCAGACCTACTAGTCGTACTCGGGGTTCGGTTTAATCCTACAGTCCGAGGCTTCAACACGGGGTTCAGATCAGGGCTAATCCTGAACCTACTGCGCCCGTTACTCGGGGTTCAGCGTGGTCTTGAAGAAGAACCAGCTTACTACGCCCAAGCCTTCAATACGGTGTTGGGTTTTACCCTCTTACCGTTCTTGGAATGGGGTTCGGTACAATCCTACAACCCATTTCCTGAGGTTCGGTTTGATCCTACAACCCAGGTCTTCACCGGTGTTCAGCCAAACTTACTAACCGTACCCAGAGTTCGGTTTAATCCTACAATCCAGGCCTTCAATACGGGGTTCAGATCAGGGCTAATCCTGAACCTACTACGCCCGTTACTCGGGGTTCAGCGTGGTCTTGAAGAAGAACCAGCTTACTACGCCCAAGCCTTCAATACGGTGTTGGGTTTTACCCTCTTACCGTTCTTGGAATGGGGTTCGGTACAATCCTACAACCCATTTCCTGAGGTTCGGTTTGATCCTACAACCCAGGTCTTCATTGGTGTTCAGCCAAACTTACTAACCGTACCCAGAGTTCGGTTTAATCCTACAATCCAGGCCTTCAATTTCTCACACATACTCGAGGAGTTATATCGTCAACTACAGAATGGGTAGTTGAGATCATCCGTCCTAAGTATGCTCTTGTATGCTGCACACATTCGAGGAGTTACATCGTCAACTACAGTATGGGTAGTTGAGATCATCCGTCCTGAACATGTTTTTGTACGCCAGATAAACTGAAAATCACAGCATAAGAAAAACTCGAAAGAGTTAAGTTGTTGTAAGAGATTCTTATTAAACAAAAATAAGAATTACAATGAAAGCATAGCTGGGATTATAATTTCTCCAGTGTTAAGTCTCAAATGAGGATAGGAGAGTATGTATCGCTCCAGCAGCTAGCTGTAATAGATGCGCAAGTTCTGGGTGTTCCATTTATTTCGAATTGGAGTGCCATCAAGGTTCTCAAGGCGGTAAGAGCCTTTGCCAGCAATCTCGGACACTCTGTACGGGCCCTCCCAGTTTGGGGCCAGTTTGCCTTGATGAGCGAATTTGTTCCCTATACTTGCTTTCCTCAAAACCAAATCTCCAATGTTGAAAGTCCTTGATTGGACTCGTTTGTTGTATCGAAGAGCTACTTTGGCTTTGATGGCCTGATCTCTGATGAACGCGTCTTCTCTGAGTTCTTGTATAACATCCATTTCTGATGCTAAATTAGCGTTATTGTCCTCCTCAGAGAAGTATTTGACCCTGGTAGAAGCGATTTGCAGCTCCACGGGTATCATTGCCTCCACCCCATATGTTAGGCGATATGGGGATTCATTGGTGGAAGAACAAGGTGTAGTTCGATATGCCTAAAGGACATGGCACAATTGGTCTGTCCATCCGCCCTTGGCGTCACCAAGACGTTTCTTTAGTCCTTTGAGCACCTCTCTGTTGGCCACTTCGGCTTGGCCGTTTGTTTGGGGATGTTCGACAGAAGAAAAAATTTGGGTTATTCCTAACCCTTTTAGCAAATCTGTAAATTTTTTGTCCGTGAATTGGGTGCCATTGTCTGTGACAATCTGTGCTGGGACTCCGAATCGTGTTATGATGTTTTCATACATAAAACGACGAGTTCGGGCTGAAGTAATATGTACCACTGGCTCTGCTTCGATCCACTTAGTGAAATAATCGACCCCTACAATGAGATATTTGATACCCCCAGGGGCAGTTGGGAAAGGACCCAAAATATCTAATCCCCATTGGTAGAATGGCCATGGGACAGCGGATGTGAAGAGTTCTTCAGCCGGTGTATGATGAAGGTTAGAGAATTTCTGGCAGGCATCGCATTTCTTGACGAAGTCAATGGAGTCTTGTTTTATCGTGGGCCACTAGTACCCCGCCCTGAGGATTTTTCTCATTAGACTTCTTCCTCCAGCGTGGTGTCCACACTGTCCTTCATGCACTTCCTCCATTATGCCCTGCACTTCGTTCTCTTTGAGACAAATCAAGTAAGGCACAGAGAGTGCCCTTCTGTAAAGATTACCATCAATCATGGTGAAGTATGGTAATTCTCTGCGTATCCTTTTCTTTTCCTTCTCGTCTTTAGGTAACTGCCCATCAGCCAAATAGCGTATGTAGGGGGCCATCCATGTGTCTCCGTAAAGGGAGTTAGTCATTATGGCATTTAGAGAAGGGAAAAGAGGAATGCTCGGCGACGTCAGTGTGCTTTGGACCAGCGTAGTAGTGCTACCTGGTCGTTTGATGCTTGCTAATCTGGAGAGTATATCCGCTCTGGTGTTCTCTTCGCGTGGAACATGTTTGAATTCTATTTTTGAGAATCTATCTCTCAACTCCTTGACACAGTTTAAGTACAGTTGGAGTTGAGGCTCACGAGCTTGATATTCTCCCAAGATCTGCGAAATCACGAGTTGTGAATCGCTGCAGAGCGTCACCTCAGAAGCTCCAATGTCGATTGCAGCTCTTAGTCCGGTCAAACAAGCTTCGTATTCAGCTTGGTTGTTGGAAGTTTTGAAATTAAAACGAAGGGAGATCTCTAAGTGTACTCCATCATCGCTTTCAAGGACTACACCTGCTCCAGAGCCTTTTTGATTAGATGAACCATCGACATAGATGGTCCAATGGACGCAAGGTGTATCAGGATCAATCCCTGTCATTTCCACAATAAAATCTGCTAAGACCTGAGCTTTAATAGCGCCTCGAGGTTCATAGGATACATCAAACTCTGAGAGTTCAATGGACCACTTGATCATCCTACCAGCGAGGTCAGGTTTGATTAACACAGAGCGGAGTGGGAGATCCGTTCTTACCAAGATTGGATGGGTGTGAAAGTACGGTCGTAACCGTCTAGAGGCCCAGACAACAGCGAGGGCTGCCTTTTCAATTTTTTGATACCGGACCTCCGCACCTTGTAATGTTTTGCTGGTGAAGTAGACCGGCCTTTGACCATCAGGAGTTTCTTTTACTAAGGCAACACCCAAAGCTTCGTCTGAAATGGCCAAGTATAAGATGAGTGTGTCTTCGGGGTCAGGTTTTGTTAGAATAGGAGGTTTGGACAACACCTCTTTAAGCTCCTGAAATGCTTGCTCTTGTTCCTGTCCCCACTCGAATTTCTTGGACTTTTTCAGCACTTTGTATAGAGGAAGTGACCTGTGAGCCATCTTTGGCATGAACCGTGCCAAGGCTGCTACTTTGCCATTCAGGGATTGGACTTCTCTCAAATTCTTTGGACTCTGCATGTCAAGAATCGTTTGGCACTTCCCTGGGTTGGCTTCGATACCGCGTTGAGTTAGCATGAAACCCAAAAACTTCCCAGCTGGGACAGCAAAAGTGCATTTCAATGCATTTAGCCTCATGTTAAATTCTCCCAGATGGGCAAACACTTGGCGTAGGTTGTCAATATGATCACCTCCAACTGGTGTTTTGGCTATAATATCGTCGATGTACACTTCGACAAGTTTGGTGTGCATGCCCTCAAACAACTTGTTGATCATGCGCTGGTATGTGGCCCCAGCATTTTTCAGGCCAAAGGGCATAACTGTGTAGCAAAAGACACCACGATCATTAACAAAAGTTGTTTTCTCCTGATCCTCTTTGCACATCGGAATTTGGTTGTAACCTGAGTAAGCATCCATGAAGCTCAGGTACTGATAACCAGAGGAATCATCTACCATCCGGTCTATGTTAGGAAGAGGATAAGGATCTTTTGGACAGCAACGGTTGAGATCCACATAGTCAATGCACATTCTCCATTTGCCATTGGATTTGTGAACCATCACTACATTTGAGAGCCAAGCGGAATAACGGATTTCCCTGATAAATCCGGCCTTCAATAATTCCTCGGTTTGTTGGCAAGCTGCTTTCTGCTTCTCCGGTCCCAATCTTCTCTTCTTTTGGGCAACCGGTCTCGTCTCTGGGTAGACGGACAATTTATGACAACAGAAAGCAGGATCAATACCAGGCATATCGGCTGCGGTCCAAGCAAAGAGGTCTTTGAACTCCTGAAGGAGCATCAATAGTCGCTGCTCCATTTCTGTATCTAGCTTGTCGTTAATATGGGTGACTTTTTCTGGAGAATCTCCCAAAACGATGTCCCTGGAACTCCCATTCGGTGTAGGCTTTGATGGGTTGGACGGATCAATGTGTAAATCCGTCCAGGGTCCAAATCGACAAGGCTCACAGAACCAGCAGCTGCTCCAGAATTATTGAGTTTCCTCTTTTTGTTGGATGCTTCCAACTTTTTCATATTCAGGCTCAGGTTGTAGCAATACCTGGCCATCTCCTGGTCACCTCGGATGGATGAGACAGTATTGTCTTTATCAATAAACTTGATAAGGAGGTGTGGAGTTGATACGACTGCCTCCATAGCATTCAGGGTGGGGCGGCCTATAATGCCATTGAATGGTGATTTGACATCAATCACCAGCACTCGGGATTTAACCGTTCTGGCCCCTGGTTCACCTTCAAATGAAATAAGGGTGTCAAGGTACCCCTTTGTTGATTGCTTTGCCCCATTGAAGGCTGTTAGCTCCTGTGTGTAAGGCTGCAAATCTGAGTCATTAAAATCCATTCTTTCAAAGCAATTATAAAAAATAACATCACAGGAACTTCCCTGGTCAACAAGGATTCTTCGGACGTCCTTGTTGGCTATCACTGCAGTGATAACTACAGCATCGTCACCACCAGGAATGGTTGGGCCAAAATCCTCGTCAGAGAAAGAAATTACTGGAGCTTCAATCCCTCCTCTGTAAGGACGATTGTCTTTAACCCTCCCTTGTACAGACAGAATCATTTTATGATGATTCTTCCGGGCTGTAATTGAAACTTCTCCCCCAGCGAACCCTCCGGCGATCATATCAATGACTTCACGCCGGCCTTGACGCTGTTGTTGAGGTATGTTATCTTTATATGCTGTTTCATCAGTCATTACACCCTTTTGTTTCTCCATAGCAGAGAATTTTCTAACCAGATTACGGTTATCGTCATCCCCGTCGTCTGGATCCCTTTCTCTTTTCTCATTCCGATCTGCCCTGTCAAAGGATTTTTCTTTGAACAGGTATTGCTTTAATTTGCCTTCTCTAATCAGCGTTTCAACTACGTTCTTTAGAGCTTGGCATTCATCAGTGCAATGACCATTCTGTTCATGGAAATCGCAGTACTTACGGGGATTCCCTGGTCTTTTCACAGGGGGTGGCCTTCTAATACCATAGATGCTGAAAGCTGGCCATCCAACCTCTCTCAAAATCTGAGATGGCTTGACTGATAGAGGTGCATAATGGCTGAAGGAATTAACACGCCTTTCTCGAGGTCGAGGAGAGGGTTGTGATTGGTGATTGGTGAATGGCCTCTCCATGCATTCTGACCTCATCTTTTCCTTATCTCTCCGTGGTTGAGGAGGGGGAGTTGGTGGCTTTTTCTTTACAGCCATAGTCTCTAGGTGCATCTCTATACTCACATACTTGGAGGCTTTTTTCCTAAACTCTTCAAATGTTGTTGGTGGGCTTTTTGCCAGTGAAAGAGCGAAGGCTGATGCTGGTTGCAAAGCCTCAATAACGATATGAAACTTAATGGATTCTGTGAGGTTAGGAACCAGGGATGCTTCCTTGTAAAACCTTTTAAGGAAATCCTTTAAGGTTTCGTTTCCGGCTTGCTTGATCTGGGCCAAAGTATGAGATGTCTTGGGGACATCTTTGGAGATGACGAAATGGGTCTCGAAAACAGCTGCCATTTCAGCCCAAGAATCTATAGATCCAGAAGGTAAGCTTTTGAACCATCCGAGGGCCTCTTCTGACAATGTTCGTGGGAACATTCGACACATCACATCCTCATCAGCCCCTAAGTACATGGCTTCGAATACGTAAGCATCAAGATGCTTAGTGGGATCATTTTCACCATTATACTTCCCAATGGAGAGTGGCTGAGTGGTTTGAAGATGTTTGGGGATGCGGATACTCATAAGTCTTCTTGAGAAAGGGACCTTGAGTCTATAAGTTACAGAGGGTGTTGTAATTACCTCTTTCTTCTCTCCGGTAACTTCCTTATCAGAATCATGGGTTTGTTCTCTTGCTTCGAACGTGGGGATGTTTGAGTATTGGAGAGTTGTGGATTTTTCTCCATCGGTTGTTTGTTGTGTCCCGTCAGTTTGGGATACTGATCTCTCTCCTATACTCTGTCCTTCACGTTTTAACTCTACCAACTCCTCCATCAACCTTCGTATCATCTCATCTCTTGGATCGGGTGTAGGTACTTGCACCACTCTCCTTAAACTCCCAATAGGTGATTCAAACACTAAGCGTTTGTTTGTTGGTTGTTCTTGGGCTGTAACATCCTCTACGTGTCCCTCGGATACGTTTCTTGCATTTCCTTCCATAATGCTCCAAACCAGACTCTGTAAACAAGAGGTGGGGATAACTTTATCGGGTCCCACTGGGCGTGCCAATGATCGGTCCAG
This sequence comes from Clitoria ternatea, assembly GCA_037962975.1. Classification (NCBI taxonomy): domain Eukaryota; kingdom Viridiplantae; phylum Streptophyta; class Magnoliopsida; order Fabales; family Fabaceae; genus Clitoria; species Clitoria ternatea. Next base: position 73,274,586 of record CM075676.1, read on the forward strand.
AACCGGGGTTTAGAGATCCGGTGTCTAGTCAACCATAAATAGTATGAAGATTCTGTGCAGAAGACCGGATGTATGAGTATCCGGTATAAGAATCCGTTGTCCTTGTATAAGAAGGGCGGATTGGGCGTTCTGGAGGTCCTTCACACCGACCTAACGCGTTGATGTGGGCGAAAGGTGGTGTCACCTGCAAAGATTCTCCGACGCTCAAGTCAGTGATAATATTCCAAGTGAGGAATGTTTTTCAGAGAGTAATCGTAAATAAATTTGGTCCAAAGATTCCCCCCTCCTTAATGAAGGGAGTTCATATACCTGATTGGCTCGATTTACGAGGACTCGTTAGTGGGGAACCACTAACCTCCAATAGCATTATTTTATTGCGCACTTACCAGAATGATTGGGTCAAGTGGCTATTTTATATTGAGCGTAGAGTGTATAGACCAGAATTAGGGGACAAGTGGACCATTCCCGTGAGCAGATTTTGGCTCGTAGTGCAGGGAATTATTGATTGGTCCCTATAGCAATGCCCTTTGTCCTTTGTGGGGTGACGTGTATAGTATCCGGTGTGTGTGGTGTTATCCGGACTAACCGGTATAGGGAGAGCGCCTGATACGAAATTACAGTCCGGATGTATACCGAGGACACCGGTCATACTTTGTTTGACTGTCAAAGATGCTGAAATACACTTTGTAGATCGGATACTGGTAATGAGACCGGATCATATATATATATATAAGAGTAAATGGAACATAAAAAAATATTGATTTTTCATATTGATTATAAGGAACCATACGAAATCTATTTAAAGTCATTGAAGTGACATACCATAAAAAAAATTAAATTAATGTTAAAGAAGGAGCATTAAATAAAAATGACATACAACCCAATTTCCCCCAATTAAGGAACATTCAATTAAAATTAAATAGAGCCTTATTTCCCCAACTAAGCAACAAATGAAAATCATATAAAACCTTATTTTTATTGATTAAGGGTAGGGATGGAAATGATGTAACACCCTGGAGTCAACTTGCAAATCCCAAGATAATTACCATCACAATAAAAAATCTCTTAGATAACTTATTTTTCGCCTGGTAATTATCAAGAGATTCACAATCTGATTCCAGAGGTTACTGATATAATATCAGAGTGCACAACCTTTACATAATTAACTTCTTATTATTATACATAACATTAGAGTTCCATACATATTATATTTTACAATAGGCACCTAGATCTTATAAAATATAAAGATGAAAAGTATCAAAACATAGCATATATATAATACAGCAATAGTAGTTATGCAAGCAAGCATCATCATCAAAAGTCTTCATAATTTATCCATATTCAGTAACATCCACTTTGTCACATGTCCTCCTGGTTAACCACTAAAGGGTTGCCACAAGTAACAGAAAGAGTGAGATAAAATATCAAATAAATAGAAATTAAATCAGAACAAACACAATCACAAGTAGGATGCTATGCGATGCAAATGCCAAACAAGTATTTTGTTTTATACTGATATTATTATATTCTGTTCTTTTATATAAATGAAAATGCATGATGGATCCATTCTGGTGGGAACATCTGCAGTGATTTCCAACAATAACATTTTTACGGATATCCAACCGATACCGCGCCCCATAATGCAACACCAACATCGGATAACAATATCATAATATCAATAACAAGTGTTGCGGGACTCCCGTTAAGGACACACTGCTTAGCCCTTAAGACGGCCGTGGTATAAAACCACCGCAGAGGTCTGTGCTCAACAGAGCGCGTTCCCCCATCGGGAACCCCCTCAAAGAACCCCTCTGCGGATTCTTTGAACGGCCAATGCATATGATGCATGAATGCATTACATTATCAAATTCCTTTATAACTAATTTTAACAATAAAATTATTATAACAATCAATTAAGCATACTTTATTTATAACTCAAGAATATGGAAACACATTTTCCATATTATTTATATCATAATTCAATCATACGGAAACACATTTCCCATAATATTCATATCATATTTCAAACATATGAAAACGTATTTTCCATAATATTTGATATTTCAAAGAATATGGAAACATATTTTCCATGTTATAATAATCGTTTAACATCATATTCCAAACCATTTGCATCTATTTCACAAATTTAATTCAAATTAAATTAAAATATAACTATATGAGTTTCTAAACAATTAAGCAAGCAATTCTAACTTAATTTCTATGTATTTAATATCCTATCCCCTCTTTCTTACCTCAAGTGAAGATCGTTAAACTTTCCTTATGCTAAACTCCTTTGTATTTCTTCAAATCTTCAAGTTTGCGTAATCTCTTCTTATGACTGTAGCAAATTACTGTAGCAAATCACTATAGCAGCTTGAAATTGACATGAGGCGGTGGAAAATTGGAGAATTCTCACGAATTCTCTACATTGTACAACATTTTTCATGTGACGTTTACTGTAGCATTTTACTGTAGTAGATTTTTATTTTATTTTATTATTCTATTCTACATTCCATTATCGTTTATTTTCGTTTTAAGTCAAACTGAAAATATCCTTGTATTCATATTTAAATTTCCTATTTTCTAGGTTTCAGTTCTTATTTCTCTGAGAAATTTTAATTTTTTCACTATTTAATTTACTGCTTAAAAAATTGGGCTGTTACAAATGACCAGACTTTGAAAGGTCTGAACCAGACCTACATCAATATCATAGACTTTTTTTTAAGGCTTGACTTAAGCTTGTTTAAAGGCCAAGAACAACCTAAAAAAATTTGTGTTTCATTCCCTCCTAATTTTTTTAATTGTCAATTTGTAATATTAATTTATATTATGTAAATATAAATATGTAATATATATATATATATATATATTATTTTATGTTATAAATATTATATATATATATAACTACTTAATAATTAATATAATTAAACATACTGACTTATTAGGCTTCAAAGACTTTTTAGAAAGCCTATTGGCCTGATATGTTTAGTTAAAAAAGTATTTTTAAAAGCCTAAGCAAGATCTTTTAACCTGACAAACTTGACCTATGTAGGCTTTAAACGGGTCAGACCATAGGCTCCTGACGGACGACCTGACTATTTCCGTCCCTGATTAAGGATCCACCTAAATCAACTTAAAAAATATTAAGGATCTTTTTTATGAATAAAAAGCATAGGAAACAAAGTCTAACTTAAACATAAAAGTGTAGTTTTGCCTTTTAATTTTCAAAACAACTTCAGAATTATTTTTGTTCCCTGTGATAGTGGGGGTCCCGCGAAGTGCCCCTTATCCCTTTCTAAGAAAACTAATCCCTTCATCACGCATTGATCCTCAATGGTTACGTCGTGTGATGATGGGCCCGGATCCGAGGCCTCAATGCTCTATTTTTTCCTTTATCTCACTAATTGTATAAATGGTCTGCTAATGGCCCCCATTGATTTAAGTGACACATTAAAAAGTTAATAAACTTTAATCCCTAAGAAAATTTTCTAGGTTTTCTGTGTATTTTATAGCTTTATTGTAAACAATTTTTAATTGAAATGTTCTATTATTAATTTTTTAAATAATGTTATAAAGACACCGGTTAATTTCAATTTTTTTTTTAAAAAATTAATGCTTTCTGCAAATAACCCACCCTATTTGAAATATGGAAAGAAAAAAAAGACGTAGGTGGTTGGTTAAATCAAGTCATGGAAGGTGGATTAGGTATAGATTAGATTGTGATAAAGTAGTATTCGTAGGTGAACTTAATTTAAAATTTGCAAAAGATACGTCCCATGTCTTATATTTGTAGTATACAATAAAAGACGCTGACTTCATTCATTAATGAGATTGTGTGTTCATTGATTGGGTTGTTAGTTACGTTGGCTTAATTTGCTTAATCAGTGGCAGATGGTACTTGTTTAAGAGCTTGTTTGTTAATAAGTTTTGAAAACGAAATTATTCCATACTTAATATTCATTATATATTATTTAAGGTTACCTCAATTTTATTTAACTAAGAGTTGATATGTTTGTTTGTTTAAAAGTTACACTCCGTTCAATTTGTAAAATGACATTTTTTTTCTGTCTCTCGGAGACTATCAGCCTGTTTGTTTTAAAGTAGCACACTTGGGAGAAAATAAAGTCAAATGGAGTTTTGACTGTCTGAACGACGTGAAGGATCAATATTAACATTTAGATTTTTCTTTTTTCTAAACTATGTTTTCCCAACTACATACCAAACAAACTCTATGCATTTGGCTTCCAATTTTTTTTTCTCCAACATTTGTTGTTCTCCGTTGATGGGATGGTGAACGGCGTTTGCCATAGCTCTCCCAAACCACCTCCGTTTTGTTCTCCCAGTGTCAAAAATGTCTTTACCATTTTACCCTTATATTTTCTCGTTGTCAACTTTTAATAGAGTATTTTGATATGTTTTTTATAGAGCATTTTAATGTATTTTTAATAGAGTATTTTAAAAGTGAGAAGTTCTGTATTTTTAATAAAATATTAATTTAACTTTTTTCATAATATTTTCAATAGAGTATTTTAATATATAATTATTAGTAATTATTATTAATAAATATATTTTATTCATATAATTTTTAATGAAATATTTTAATATAGGATTTAAATAATATCTACAATAAATATAATAGTTTATCACTTCTTTTAACTAATATCTTTTTTAATAATTTTATACTCAAATTTTATTTTCCTAAACTAAATTTACTAAAATATTTTTTAATCAAACACAATCATTACTTTCCAGCTAACATTTAGAAGAAAATTATTCAAAATCTGAGCTATTCTAACCAAGTATCACAAACAGACACTAAAAAATAAACTTTTACTTACCGTAATCGGAAAATCACAGCTAAAAACAAAATAGACCCTGATTGATCCTTCCATTAATCTTCTCATTAGGTGGGAGGTACCACTCGCTACTCAACAGCTTTTTGGCCATCATCCTGAACAACCAACCTTTGATGATTTCAACCAATTTCATGGCAAATGGAATTCACATACTTGATGTTACCTATGCATGGATGCAGAGTTGAAATTTAAACATAATGGGCATAAACAAATACAAATCTTCACTTTAATCTTAGAGGATTAAATGTTTTAAAAAAAATTAAAAATTTCACTTAATTTCGTAAAGAGATGCTTTAGATTCTTTAGCCTATTAAAAAAAAATTGTTCATTTTATGTATTTTTTTCTAAAATCTGAAAACCATTTATCTAAAGTTAAATTCCAATCTTTTCAATATATAAAAATCACTCAAGTAAATTTTATGTTATAACAAAATTAAATAAATATATATATAATATCATATAAAAAAACTTTTTTTAAAAAAAAATAAAAAGAACAAATTTAGATCATACAACCGTAACTGATTAATTACACATAAAGGGATGGAGACCATCCACTTAGCCAACCTTGGAATATCGCTTCCTAACGAAGAAAGCAAAATTAAAGCGTGGTCCATTATCTTTGCAGTTGTGAATATGTACACATATATGGTGGCATAATTGTGATGAGTTATTGCATTTCTTGTCACCATCATGCACATGGGTTTAATGGAAGATGCATTACCCATTCCTATATATTATTTTCCTCATTTGATCACAAGTTTTTCTCTCATCGCTAAAGAAATTCATTTAAATGGGTATGAGAGGTATTCCATCCCATAAATACAAAGAGTTAACTTTACAATAATCTCAAATACACAATGAATTCATGTTCGTATTCAAAATAAGAACATACACAATCTTTCACATGGACCAAGACCAAACTTTCATCTTCCTTGTGTCACCATGTATCTCATAACCTAATTTAGCATTCAGGCATAACTCAGGTGGACAACCTCTAAAATTCTAGTGTATTATTTGCTTGGTAACCTTTATTTTCAACAATGTTTTTTCTTTTTGTACCGTAGTGGACGGCAACAAGGGTTTACTTGACTTAGCATTTTTTTTCTTCAAGCAGAGGTTTTGTGTGGGAGAAATAAAACAGAAAGGACAAAATCAATTAGTTGGAGAGAGATTCAAATTCAAAATGATACTGTTACTTTATCTTTGTCAGAATTACGTGATAATTGCTTTAAAATTTTATGGAAGACCATGATTCTTTATAACTTGCCATAAATGACTCAAATTATACCATAAATGACTCAAATTAATAAGTTTGCAATTACTGATGTGATATTCCCAGCCTAGAGCTTGCGTGCATGTGTGTTAGAGCCGGTTTATTTTTGAATTGTCCTGGTATCAGGGTACACAACTAGTATCGTAAATCAATCCTTATGTGATGTAAAATATCACTAGTGCAAAATATACATACGAGGACAGGATTTGAGCACGGACCAAGGGAAAACGTGGTTAAAACAGAGGCGGTGGCATTTTTGTGATTTTAACGAAGCTTTTTGAACACGGTTGTATGGTAACCGTGCTTATAGGCGACATACGAACACGGTTATCCATGGACCGTGGTAAAAGGGTCTTATAATTTTTTTTAATTTTTTTTTAAAAGATCTACGAACACGGTTTCCTGGAACCGTGCTTAAAGGTTGGTATAAAATTTTCAATTTTTTTTTTTAAAAGACCTACGAGCACGGTTGCTCTGAACCGTGCTTAAAGAGTGATCTACTAGCACGGTTGGTCGAGGACCCGTGCTTAAAAGGTTGGTATAAAAATTTTAATTTTTTTAAAAAGGCCTACGAGCACGGTTGCTCTGAACCGTGCTTAAAGAGTGATCTACTAGCACGGTTGGTAGGGGACCCGTGCTTAAAAGGTTGGTATAAAGTTTTTAAATTTTTTTTTTTAAAAGGCCTACGAGCACGGTTGCTCTGAACCGTGCTTAAAGAGTGATCTACTAGCACGGTTGGTAGGGGACCCGTGCTTAAAAGGTTGGTATAAAATTTTTAAATTTTTTTTAAAAGGCCTACGAGCACGGTTGCTCTGAACCGTGCTTAAAGAGTGATCTACTAGCACGGTTGGTAGGGGACCCGTGCTTAAAAGTATAAGCTACTCTGCACCAGTGCCCAAATTTTCGTCTTCCCTCCATTGCACTTTTACGAAAGTCATTTTCCCTCCCTCCTTACCTCCCTTTCTCTTTTTCAAAAGTCCCTTTAACTCAATCTTCAACAACAACAACAACACCAGTTCCCATTCTTCTTCTCAAATAAATCCAACGGAACCTTCTCCTTCTCCTTCATTTTCGGTTTCGAACAAATGTGTGGCTTATAAGCTGAAAGGGTATTTGGATTTGGTGATGCAAGAGATCGCAAAAGGCTTCAGGGCGGAAGAATGGGGTTTAGTCGATGACGCTCTTCTTCACTACAAGAATGCCCATGCCATTTTCATCAAGGCTAATTCAACTCCTGTTCCTTCATTCATCAATTCCACGTTCGTTCTTAACTCTTGTCTTGCTTTTGTTGCAACCTTCACCTACCTAGGGTTCTTAATTCTAATATTGTGATTCTTATTTTTGTGACAGCAAGCAACACAAGGTGCAATCGCTTCGCCAAAAGATATCCAAATGGCAAGCTCAAGTTTTCGAGAGATTGCAGACTCTCAATCGAAGAGCTGGTAGCTCATCTGCCAATCATGTACAGTTAGATTAGGTGTTGCTTCTCAAAGCACAACTTATTTGCTTAGTAATTATTTAATTATTAGTGTTGTTGTTGCTTTGTAGTTATAAAATTTATAGATTTTCTACCTTGTGTAAGATTGCTGCATCAGGATCCTCTCCGGTCAGTAGATGAGAGAATGAGAATGAGACGAGATGAGATGAGAGAGAGAGAGCTACGAACACGGTTAAAAATAACCGTGCTTAAAAGTCATATACAAGCACGGTTCAAAACTGTCCTGAAAAGTCTATATCTACAAACACGGTGGGAACAAGCACGGTTCTGGAACCGTGCTTAAAGGTCCAACAAAACCGTGCTTAAAACCCCTTTCTCCACTAGTGTATGTTTTGGGTGTTAGGTAAGTTTGGTTTCACAGTTGGAGTTAGGCTATGGATGTGGTATGTTGATGTTGAACTCCTCATCCCACCTCAACATGCCGAGGGGTGAAGAGGATAATACCTGTAAAGATACTTTGTAAAGATACTCTGACGCTCAAACCAGTCAGAATTTTAATATTAAAACAAGTCAATGAGTGATGAGTGTGATATTTATTAGGGATGGCAAAACGGGCTGGCCCGTCGGGCCCTGGCCCGCCCCGCCAAAGCCCGCCAAAAAGCGGGCCGAGCTAGCCCGCCCCGCCAAGTTAAACGGGCCAAAATTTAGGGCCCGCCCCGCTTAAGGCGGGCCCGGCGGGTTGGCGGGCCGGCCCGCCAAAGTTAAAATTGTATTTTTTTAAAATGTGTCAAATTAAGATTAAAAAATTAGAAAAATAATTTTTTTAAAAAATTAAATAAAATATTATTAAAAGAAATGTATAAATAGTAAGAGATGTTACTTTTTTTTTAATTTTAGAAAATCAAAGTATATATTTTAATAAAATAAAGTATAAATTAGTAATATTTATATTTTTTTCTTTTTGGCGAGGGCCCGACGGGCCGGCCCGTCCCGCCAAATTGGCGGGCCAGGCGAGGCGGGCCTTGGCGGGAGGCGGGCTAAAAATTCTTGTCCGCCCCGTCAAATTTGGCGGGCTTGGCGGGCCAGCATATTTATAGTGAAGAAGTGATGTCATCTCCCGTGGCATTAGTTAGAGCAGTTACATACATTACTTGTAGGACTGACATTTTTATAGGTGTGTACTGATGTCCTCAATAATTACTTCTTTACATTGACTCCGGTCACAAGCATTCTGATATGAGGTTCAATTGTCATGGCGATGACTCTAGGCAAGGTAATGGATTATGGGGACTCTGATTCGTAGTTCTTATGATGACTCCTCGAAGGCTATACCGGCAGAAACCCTTAATTCATATAGAATGAGGATCAGTATTTATTCCGGATCAGTTTTATTTGTAAAGTAGTTGAATAATATTCTATAAGAGCTTTTATTATTGAACGATCTTTTTCTTTTTTCAAATGGTGTGTGGGGAAGAAAGGTGCTCATCAAATTTGTGTGTAACATTTTTATTTATAGAGACAACTTTAAATGTTCATATTATAATCCTACCGCGATTGGAAAATTGACAATGCATCAGTTTTGAGTTACATGAACGGTTCATTGGCAGAGTGTAGGCAGAGGCTGAGTTTCATTTTCCTATTTATTTAATTTGACGTTCACGGGGCTCATTTCCAATGTCTTCCGATTGATATTTGTTAAAAGCTTCGAGGAATGAATAAATAAATAAATAGAGTCAATAGGCAAATCAATAATAATTCTTTTTCTTTGTTTACAATAAATGATGAACATTTTTTATAAATATTGTCACATGCTATTCCTAGGTATTTAGTTCTTTTGTATAGATGCAATTTTTGTTTACTCTTCTAATAACGAGAGATTCTCAACAAGCGTATCACACCGAATAATTATCTATGTATATCTTTATTTATTAAAAAAGCGGCTAATGAAACGATGGTTTGTCTTATATGGGGATAAATTTCCGATATAAATAAAGTATATATCTTTTATTTTTTTACATCGACCCAATGTAGATTTAATATTATATCCCTAATTTTAGTGGGAAATTAAGGATCTTGATGTTGTTCTGTCCAACATATTAGTGCTCATGTTGTGAGGTGAAATAGAATATTATCTCTTACGCTCAAAGTTAATACAATATTAATATCAAAGCTCAAGTGTCAAGATTGGTTAAACGAAGTTCTAAACTATATTAAATGAGTAGTATTTATAGAGAAGAATGATAATTAAATGTCTTAGTTTCTATGTCAGTACTTTTTTTTAGTAAAGTTCAGAGAAAGCTGACACAAACACAGATATTTCTAACATAAGTACAAGTATGCATGGGTATGCCCTAGTCAATCTCTTAACCTCTAGTTGATAATGGTTTATTGTGTGACACATGGGCTCTTATAGGCTATCTTAAGGATTATTACTATGAAGCTTATGATAACATTACTGGTATCAGCCTAGATTATATTACTATGAGGGTATTTGTTTAAATGCTGGGAACCCAAATGGAGGTTTGGGAAAAGGAAAAAAAATCTCACGATCAAACGGAGTTTTGATTGTTCTAAACAATGTGAATGATCAATGTTAACATTTAGATTTTTTCATTTTTATAATTCTGTTTCCCTTAACTGCATGCAAAACAGATACTAACCAAGTCTACAACATTTGATAGAGAACTGTTTCAACTTATTCATTTGCATCAAGTTTGGGATTTAGTCATTAAGATTTAGTAAGAAGAAATAGGTATTTTTTTCTTAGTTTTTTTCTTGTTGCTTTTGTTCTTATAAATTTAAATTTTTCAAAAATTAGTCTCTACTAGCACTTGATGTTGATATGATATATTTCCAAACATGTTATATTGATCACTAATCATGTCGAGGTGTTATGTAACATGACATGTTTGAAACTCAAGTCCAGTCTGAAGCTCTCCATTAAAAAGTGAGCTAATGACATAGGCAATGATTTGTTTAAGGGAAACCATCGTAGCGGTAGTGAATGGAATCTTCACAAAGCAATTGTCATTGCTTATGGATCTAAACTTTGGTGATCCATCTATGACTAGGATGAAGCTTAGGTGAAACTAGATGGAGATCCAAATTGACTAGTACTTAAGAATCAATAGATGAGTTTTGGTTAAGGTGAAATGTCACTTAAACTTAGAGCTAGTTGGTTGTCCTTCAGTAGTTAACTAGACATCTAAAGGGGTAAAACATTGTTTTAATACAAGTCACGAAAGTGATACCAAATTAAGACAAATTCTAAATACTATATATAACCTTAAAACTACAACAGTTAATGTTTGTAAGTGAGACAATGAGGGTGTGGGATGTGGAAACTTTATCATCTAGATAGAAATATCACGAATCACTAAAAGAAAAATATCTCGGAATCATCAAGTTTCATAACCGCTCAATGATAAAGGAGACAAATTACCATTAAATTTGTGAAGCATATACATATTATCAATAAGTGTAAATTTATGAAGATCAAAATATATATTTTTTTGGTAAAAGACTAAAATTAAAATTAGTAAACTGGAAGAACAAAAACATACTTAAAAAACTAATGAAACATGTATGCATTAGATGCAACACCATAACAGCCAATAGTGGGTGTCCTCTAATCATAGCTCATTAGCAAAACGAAGTCTTTATATTATTTTATTATACACATACATATATGGATTATAAAAAAAAGGCGAAGATGGTGAAACTGAAAGTGAGGGTAGTTGGTAGGGTGTATTATATCGAGGTTAAAATTTGGTAGAAAAAGAAAGAAAGGTGAGCTGAATCAGAATTTGTGGCATAATAAACAATAGCTGGCAACTACAACATGCAGGCCCAACCCCAGTACCAAAAATTCATTCTTTTTCCCCTTTCTCTACCACACTGAAAATCATTCCCTTTTCCCCTTCTCTGTTTCTTCTTGAACATTCACAAAGCTCGGAACTTTAACCAACAACCACATTGCCCACATGTTTCGTTAGGGTTTATTCTGCAAGAATCACCACAAAAAGTTGAAGTTAACGACAATGAGTGCCTCCAGGTTCATAAAGTGTGTCACCGTTGGTGACGGTGCCGTCGGCAAGACTTGTATGCTCATCTCTTACACCAGCAACACTTTCCCTACGGTTAGTTCTCCCCTGTTAAATTTGTCATTAGGACACAAAAGTTTCACATTTTATGTTTGTTTTAGGTTCTAACTTACTGGGTTTTCAGGTAATGAGAAAATATGAGTTGGGGATGCATGTGAGCTAGCTGTTCTTTAAAAATAAGAAATGGGTTTGATTGTGATTTTCTTAATTCCTTTTTTTTTCGGTTTCTTCGGTTTTCTTGGTTCTGGTAGCCTTCAATTTAGAGTTTACTGATGCTGAGGTTTCTTTAAAATAGACAAAAAGTTTGGATCTTTTGCATCAATTTCATGTACCGTGTTTGTAATTTGTTGGATGAAAAGAGGTAAAAAGAAAATCTTGTGATTGAATCTTTGTGTTGATTTCTTCTTAGATGCTGTCGTTCTGTTTGATATGACTCCACGGAGGAACAATGATTCCTTCTTGTTTTTGGGATTGATTCAATAGTCTTCAAAACAATTCCCAATGTGATGTTTGACTTACAATTGACTGAGGGATTTGGATGACTTTGGAATGTAGTAATTGTGACATCTTGTGTTTCTTTTGTGATTCACTTTGAACAGGACTATGTGCCGACTGTCTTTGACAATTTCAGTGCAAATGTGGTTGTGGATGGGAGCACTGTGAATCTGGGGTTGTGGGATACTGCTGGTTAGTTTAGTTTTGTATTTTTCATTCATGCTTCTTGTATTTTAGGAGTGTCTTGTCATTGTTTTGATGTTTTCATCTTATGGAACAGGCCAGGAAGATTACAATAGATTAAGACCCTTGAGCTATCGTGGAGCGGATGTATTCCTGCTTGCTTTTTCTCTCATAAGCAGGGCCAGCTATGAAAATGTAGCCAAGAAAGTAAGATTGGTGCTTTTCTTTTTCATTTTTTTTGTTCCCCTCTATTCTGGACTAATTTCTCCCCCTTTTGCAGTGGATTCCTGAGTTGAGGCATTATGCTCCTGGTGTTCCAATTATTCTTGTTGGAACAAAACTTGGTTAGAGTCCTGTTCCTTTGTTGACTTTGCATAATTGTAGTTTTGTGATATTGTGAAATTTTGTTGTTCAATGACGATACCAATTACTTTGTACCCTTATTGTTATAAAGTGGAGGATGTTAATTATTTAGTAAACCCAACCTCTAGTTAGATGTTTTACCAAAATTCTTGAACCTGAGCCACTTTAGTTACTTTGATGGCTTGGTATTCAGTAGAGATTGAAAGAGTGAAGTTCTGTCTTGTGTTCCAAACTTACATCAGTCATGACTTCAACCAATAATTGATTCAGAAATTAAAAAAAAATGTATTTCATGGAAAATCTAAGACATAGAAGAGCCTTGGTAAGTTTTCATCTGTGTTTAATGACTATCTCCTGTAAAACTTAAAGTTAAGTGCAGTAGTTGTTCAGAATGCTGCTTGAGTAGTTAGCAGTTACTCATAAAGCTTTAGAAGTCCGGATTTTTGAAGTGTACCAGGGAGTTTATGATGAATGGAGAGTGCAAGTACTTGGTACATAAGTCCTTGGCTTCATGACTCATCAGAATTTCCATTTCATGTCATCTATAACAAAAGTAGAGCTTCTGAAAAAATTTCCATTAATAGTTTTCACATGATTGCTTTTGGAATGTGTTTCCTCCTACATGTAGGGTTAAGTTATTTGTATGCTTTTGATGGTTCCATTGTAAAGCTTCCATGATTAGTTTGCCTGGGCACTTCATGACAACCAAATCCCTGTCTTGTAGATCTTCGGGATGATAAGCAGTTCTTTCAAGACCATCCGGGTGCAGTGCCCATCACCACTGCACAGGTACTTGCTATTTGCCTGTGTTTCCTGTATATACATTTAACAGCTTTTACATTGTTTTCAATTGTAGTATTTTGTCTTTTTTCCCTTTATTTGTTGTTCACAATATGGCATGAACTTACATGATAGGTTGGTTATCTGATTCACTGTCTTTTTTTTGAAGGGTGAGGAACTGAGAAAACTTATAGGTGCTCCGGTTTACATTGAGTGTAGTTCAAAAACACAACAGGTGCATATATGTTCCTTGAATTTTTAAAAGTTCTTGATATTAAAAATGAAGTGGCCTTATTGATGTTGGTCTTTTAAAACAGAATGTGAAGGCTGTTTTTGATGCAGCCATCAAAGTAGTTCTCCAACCGCCAAAGCAGAAGAGGAAGAAGAGGAAGGGGCAAAAGGCCTGTTCCATTCTGTGATCTCAGTTCTTCACATTGTAGTTCCTGATGGATGACTTGACTGTAGCCATTTCTGGTAGTCTTTGCAATTCTATCTTATACTATTCTCAACCTAGATGAAGGAGTCATCATCACCGAATGACCACATCAAGGTTCTCTCATAAGCATCAAACTATGTCTAGTTGTCTCTGGCTGTAGGATATGTACAATCATAATTTCAATATGTTTGGCGTGCACACAACACTTGCGTGTATCTGGGCTGTTTTACTGTTGTGTTGATTATTAAATGGCCTTTTCCATCTGCGGACAGGGGTTGTATTCATGTTGTAATCTAGTCTAGGAAGTGCTTTGCATATGTGGCTCTGGATGTGAACCAAGTATATGTAATTAATTATGTTAGCTGCTTAACAGCATGGATATAGTTGGTTTGACTAAGGTTTCATTCTTCCATTTACTTTTTTAAAACAAATAATTGTAGTATTTGAGGTTTCTAACAAAGTTCAAATTTTGGTTGACCTAGTTAACTTCACATAAAATCTTGTTACAATTGCAGCCTAAGGCGAGTAAAATAAAATTTTAAAATGAAAGAGGTGGCGAAAAGAATAACATGGAGCTGTCAACAACTTTGTGCCTGCACGGGAATATACATTGTTTTGAAGGATTTACCAAAACAAACCAAATTAATCTTTCACTGCTCACAACTTTATCAGATACTCAACGTGTGGACTGTGAGAGTCGGCTAGCAAATTGTGGATCTTATTTCTTCTTTGTGGACATGGGTTGGCTGTTATTGGGCATCCAATAACTCGGTATCTTGTCTTAGCATCGATGCATTTCACAAAGGAAGTGGTACCTCAAATGTTAAAAGGAAGAAAGATAAGGCTTTTTAAAATGTCAAGAGGTGTTGGACTTGATTTGATTACAAACAGTAAACAAACCTATAATTAATTCTCTGTAGATTCAACACTCAGCCTTGATATAATATCCTAACAAAGAATCTTGTGGTGTGGACTGTTCTTTCATCAATGTTTCCATGGACAGCAGGCAGTTGTTAAATGATACAAGGCAGGCCCTGATTAATTAATTATATCTCAATTGAAAGCAGCAAAAATCCTAAGCAATATGCAAACATCTTTAATCTATACCATCAAACACGTAAAAATTAATTCTAAAATGTGATCCTAAGTGCAGGTTTTACAATATGTAGTTGTGTTAAATTTCATAAAAAAAAATTATCATTCATAGTAATTCTATGTGACTCGATCTAAAATAAGGTGTGTGTGTCTATATATATATATATATATATATATATAAATCATTTATTAATTCAACCCATAACTTAAAGTTAATTGATTCTTAAAATCTTATCTTTTCATGAGGAATATATACCCTGCCCACTTCCATTGGTAAATGGAACTCTCGATTCTGTTCAATCTCCCTTCAACCCCACCTTCATGCTCCGTTAAATATACCTTCAACCTGCTTTGGTTGGTGTAGTGTTCTAATCATTTGGCTTTCCAATCCATCCTGATTTCCTCTTCTACAATTCTATAATCACGTGAATGGCATCCAAGAGAATAGTGAAGGAGCTCAAGGACTTGCAAAGAGATCCACCAACTTCATGCAGTGCAGGTAAAGAGGTGGAATGAAAGGTGAATTGGGTTTCTAAAACATTAGCAGTGTAGTATAACATGATTGTTATGGTGGATTGCAGGCCCTGTGGGTGAGGACATGTTCCATTGGCAAGCAACCATCATTGGTCCAAATGACAGTCCTTACGCTGGTGGCGTTTTCCTTGTTACCATCCATTTCCCTCCTGATTATCCCTTCAAACCTCCCAAGGTACACTTTTACCACCATCTGACCCCCATTTGCTTAATTTTCAGCCTACAATTAACTCTGAATAAGCAAAAACTCTCTTCCTTTGCCATATTTAAAGGTGGAACATCTGTTTTTCTAGAGCTATATAATATAACTATCATCATCATCTAACAAAGCCATGTTTTTTTAATCCATTAAGTATCAAAAAATAGAAAAACCAAAGTTCAAACAGATTTTCACACTTTTATGTATATGTTACACACCAACTGTGTGACCTCAAAGGACTAACAAAATCATGTTTGTCTTCAACATTGGTTTTTGGTATTTGCTAATTTATTGAATATTAGAATCTGAATGATGTTTAAAATTTATTTGGCAGGTTGCATTCAGGACCAAGGTGTTCCATCCCAACATTAATAGCAATGGCAATATTTGCCTGGACATACTTAAAGAACAATGGAGTCCTGCTCTGACAATATCCAAGGTCATGTTGTGGACCTTACCTCATTAATGCCATTAATTTCTTTCTGTTTTAATATATAAATGCTGACTTACTGTTAAAAATCATGTTGCAGGTGCTGCTCTCTATATGTTCTCTGCTAACTGATCCAAATCCTGATGACCCTTTGGTGCCTGAAATTGCTCACAAGTGCAAGACCGACAAAGTTAAGTACGAGTCCACTGCTAGAAGCTGGACTCAGAAATATGCCATGGGCTAATTAATACTCTCTGCCCCCTCCAATACTTTTTGTTATTCAAAAACTATCCCTTTTATAGTATATGGCCTTGAAGTTGGGGCATTGTTGAACAACTTGCATACATATGAGAATTGTTCTCAAAGGCTTTACCTTTGTGATTGGAGCAAACTATATATGAATAAATATGTTACTCTGAGAAGGCTAACTTATTGTTTGCTTCCTTAGGTCTGGAAACATGATTTTGATGCACTACAAGTAGTAGTGTTATACATCCTTGGTGCTGCTTTAAGAATTATTACTTTGAAAATTTCCTGAATTTTGCATTTGTTTTTCACAAAATCTACTTGTTTGACATGATAGGATTTGGAATTTAACATCTTTTCTAGATAAGTGAATATTGATCCCTAAACTTAATTCAAGCTTACCCAGTCAACTCAACATCTCATGTATTCATGTTATTGATGATCTAAAACTGTACCACTCAAAGCTCAAGCTTGCTCCAACAAGACTCTAAGCCCTGTATTTGCAATTCCTTTTGTTTAAATTATAGCTAACTAAATTGAATCATGTAATCTACAGCTGAGAGAAAAGGAAAAATAGAAACAAGTTGAATTATACACGTAGTCTTAATTTCAAGTCTTAAAATCAAAATTGCATTACATTTTGGTAAGAAGAATTTTGTTAACTATAGTAGTTTTACTCATTATCAAGCTTGAGTGCGGTATATCACAAGGAAAAGTGATGATTCATTTAGTGTTACTCCATGCTTCACTTCCCCTTCCCCTTCTCTAAAATCCAAACAAAAGAAAAACTTGATGCTAGCTCCTTACAATCCTCTTGCCCGTCAGAGAAATATGTTTGTTCAGCACATGAAGCATTCCATCATCCATGCAATCTGTTTCTATCTCCTGTGAAAAGAAACACAACTATTTAGTGTAACATCCCAAATTTTGTAATATTTAGAAAATTCACTCATTAAGGATTAATGGAGAAATTCTGAATGAAATTCCGAGTGAATGCTGTTTGAAATATGATATTCTGAGTGAATATAGTGCGATACCGAGTGAAGTAAGACCGAGAAAACTATTTCCAAATGGAATTAAGATGTTTCCAAATGAAACATCATTAAGCAAATTATTTCTAAGTTAAGAAAATAGTGTCCGAATGAGACACTTTCGAATAAGGAAATCCGAGTGAAACGGTTTCGAGTGGAGTATCTCCAAATTGAGACTTTTCAAGTAAAATGTCTTCGAGCACGACAATTCCGAGTGGAATGATACCGAGTGAGACTATTCCGAATGGAAAGGTGTTAAGTGAGAAATTAATTTCTGAATGACGTGTCACCGAATAGGAAATACCGAATGTGTTTCTAAATGAATAGTTCCGAGTGAACAATTTCCAAGGAAAGTAAATATCCGAGTGGTTAGTTACCGAGTGGTGAACTTCGTTAAATTTATGATCGAGTCGATATTTAATAATGACCAAAAACTTATACTCAGGTTTGTCTTTGGAATTGTCTTGACTCCGAGTGATTTGTTTGAATGGAAAGACTTCCGAGAAAGAGAGTTGACTTCAAATTCTGAGTGATTTAGATGGAAGATTTCCGAGTGATGTAAGCAGAAGATTGACTCGGACATAACCATACCCGAGTATGTTGAATGCGATATTATTGTGTGGGATACTTCCAAGGAAAGAAAGCCGAGTGTTCCATGGAATGGAACCTTTTCTCCGAATGAAGGAATTCTGAACGGACAGGAGCTGTGATAAACCTTCTCGGAAAGATATACCCAAAAAGCTGAAACCGAGTCGGAATATACTAAAAAACCGAGTCAGAATTAACGATTATTTTAGTTGCTGAAGCTTTACACGTCAATCTGTTCTTCTACTTTCTAGCAGCTTCACTTTTTAAGATATTTTCTAAGTATGAGACCCTTTCTTATGTGCTGTCCCTTTTCATTAAATGCTTATTCCTTATTCATCATCTGAAGAAAACGTACAGCAGAGATCTTTTTATTGTTCACGTCTCTTGTGCATGGACAATATAAATATCAACTATTGTTAGATCAATAAAAGACTTTTAGAAAGTGAAAAACATCATCCACAATCTTCTCTTCTAACTCTTGCTAAAAAGCTATTTACGAAGAACAAGTAAATCTTCCTTTCTTCTCTTCTGCGTGAACGTTTGAAGCTTCTGAAACTGTAATTCCAGTCGGAATTCTCGAAGCTGTAACTGATAACGATTGAAGAACAATTGAAAACTACTTATTCCAGGTAGGGGGAGCATTACATCTCAAATAGATAGTTTATGAATGGATGTGGGGTGATATTATTATGTTGTATATGTGTGTTATGTGCATAATTGTTATTGATACCCCGTTTGTATGACGCTTTATGTTTTTACATATATACCATTCATATTTCTAATGTTGATACCGACAGTGATATGAGATTGATGATGAGTATATAAATTTTTCAAGATATCTATGTATATGCTTGAGATGCATGAGTATGAGGTATGTTATGACTTTCACAAAAGACCTTGGGTGGGACTCAAGGCAACCTCTTGAGCGGGGCTCGGGGTTTGGCCCGTAGCACTGAGTAGAGGACCGCTATCACTCTGGGAGTGATACTCAGTGTTACATTAGGGGCGTAGAGCGGTTTGGTACCTGTAAAACGGCCGAATCAGCCGAGTGCTGAATCATGGCTCGGGGAGCCAGTGTTGCAACACAAAGTTAAAAGACTTAATGGATCCAATTGCTTGAGCATGTGTATGCACTAATTTTGGTGTGTACGCCTTGATTATTGATAGAAAATGTTGTTCATATTGTGTTATATGACTCGGTTTGTGTTAAGTGTATAGTTATGGATTGGACCTTTAATCCAATTCAATAACTATTATTTGATATGTTTATGCTCACTCCCTACTCATTATTTTTGCAGTGGATAGAGGACACAGTGATGGCACTTGAAGTCACTCGACCGGCTGAAGCATTATGTATTAGTATGCACAATACATAGTGTACATAGTAAATTGAGTAGAAGCCTTGGCTGGCTCTTGTGATTACCGAGTGATGTACTTTTTGTATTATGAAATGGCCGGTCGGCTTTTGTAAAGTAACAATGATATTATTAATACAGATTTCGTTTTAATTATGAAATTATTTATGAAAATTCTATTTATATTTAATTGCATTCCAATGGGTCGGTCGGATTGACGTAAAATCGGTACTTTTAATGGCTGAGTCCGATCTCTGTTTGAAAATTTAAATTATTTGCGAAAAATTTACTTGATTTATTAAAAATTATTTTAAAAATTAAGGATGTTATATTTAGCAGTCTCAAGAGCCCATTGAAGAGACAAGGCTTCAGCAAGTGAAGGTTCAGATTCTAGAATCACCCTATAACAAGAAGCCCACTTCAGACCAAAAAAAAAAAAAAAGAAGCCCACTTTATTTATGTTGTATTTGAAGAAATACCAAAGTTAAACATGAAATGTATCCAGCATAAATAAAATTTGTCACATGTTTTAAATTTCGAGTACTGAAATATATATTTAGCTAAAGAAACAAAGGATAAAAAGACTATAACTCTACACAAACACAAACTCAAGTCCTGAGCTAGTAAACATATTGACATATACCCAATATTTCTCATTGGCATGAGTTTAGCCAGCAACACAGTCTTGTATATTATTTTTAAAAGAATTAATGCGTCTTACTATAAGCTATTGTTTTTCTGTCACTGTCCATTTTAGCAAATAGTCAAGAACCATTACAAACTTGCTAGTTTGTTTAGGCATCTACTGTCCCATATCAGTGGTTAGGTTTCTTCATTATAGTAGTGTATAAATAAATAAATACAGCAATTATTGCATAGTGCGACTAATATTCCGATACATATATTAACTATACTTCATTCATGTGTCCCATTTTAATAATTGCAACATGCAATATGTGCAACTTTTCATGAGCAAAATACCACCACACAACACAATTTGAAATTAAATTCAATATTTTTAGAATTTTTTAGAATTTGCGAAGAAGTAATCAGTTCAAACGAATTATAGGGTTAAACCATAGATTAAACTGTGTTTGAATTAATAATGATAAAAGATTTATTCTAGATCAGTCGTTTATCTGATATATAATTTTATCGGTGAAATCAAACACTCAATAACAATGATTAGTAAGGGCATATGAAGGAAGCAAAGTTATATGGAGTGTCTTAATGAAAGCATAATTTGTTGGTATCTTATGGTTGGCGTTATTACAGAAAGAATAGGGCATAGCCCATCATTATTCTTCTCTTGCTTGGTTCCAAAGATGCAGTTGAGTAGGCCATACTAGCAAAAGCCCACATAGATAGGGGAACCCTTACGATTGTGATTGTGATTGTGAGGGTTAAACTGCTTTAATATTTATTTACTTCTTTTTTAATAGTCGTTCTCTTTCTTCATGTTTCTTAAATTAAGTCAATGCTACTTCTACAGATTTTTATACGTTTTTTTTAACTGAAAATATGTAAACAAATTTATAAGAATTAATTATTTTTAAAAAATTACTTCTAAATAAAAAATACATTAATGTTTTTTCTTGTAATTTAGAAAAAATAGGTAATTCATAATAATATATCATAATTAAGAATAATTTATCAACAAAATCTATCACAATTCTCACATAATTACATTCTGTTCTTAGGAGTTTCACAATTCACAATTCATTATAAAAAATAAAAATTAAGACTCTATAAACATAAATTAACAAAATATTGATATCAACATGAATAAAGTTTCTAAATAATTTATATAACAACATAAAACACAACTTATTAACAAGTGATTTGTAACGTAAACTGAAACACGTGCCAATTTTATGATTTTCTAGTAATTTCATTAACACTTAATATTTAGTTCCAATTTATGTCACTGCAAGATCATTAAATTAAAAAAATTAGGGTTTGAACTAAAGACCTTAATGCAAAATGTATATAACCTTACCACTAAACTATTCAAATTATATTAAAATTTATTGATTTTTTACATAAGTTAAATATTATTTATTTTGAGCCCCTATTAACAATGGGCCCTGAGTCATTGTCCTTACTTCTAAAGCCCAAGACCGGCCCTCACAAATAAATTAAACACATGCTAATTAAGTGAAATTAGACTAAAAGAAAAGAAACTTTTGGGTTATTTTTTTATTCTCTATTTTAGTTTAAGTAGGATAACAAAACCAGTCCATCAAAATAGCTTACAGTTTTTTTTTTGGAGCATATAACTTTTTAAAAGTTATTAAAGAAAACCATTTGGAAAAACTTATGATTTTTAAAAAATTATAAGTTAGAAAGACGACATAAAAATATGTTATTGATGTATATAAAACTAATACATCAGTAATATTTTTCTCATTAGTTGCTTAATTTTCATTTACACATTTGCATTTTTTAAAATGATAATTTTGTCTCTTACATAATTAAAATATTATGGTATTTAAAGTCATTTAATACAATTTAAGTTAATTTTATCAAACAACACTTTCACTAATTAAGCTACCTAGCTATTCGAAAAGATCAATTTGGTAAAACTAACAAGTTAAAAACTAATAAGTTACTTAAAGTTGGTAGGTGGGAACTAAAAGTCGATGAACTAATTGATTAAATTAAAATGTGTTTGATGAAATTAACTAATAAATATAAAATGACATAAAAAATATATATTTTAAAAATAGATAGGAAGGTTTTTTCAAAATAAATAAATCATCAAGATAAAAATGTAAAAAAAATCAAAACTTATACACCCAAAAGCTATTTTAATGTTTTTCAGAAAATAAATTAGTGAGATAGAAAATTTTAAAAAGAAAAACTGAAAACTTATAAGCTCAAAAGTTATTTCAATTTTTTTTTAAATATTATAAGCTCTTTTGTCAAATAAGACTATATTGTATAACAAAATCACGATTAACTAATTTAACTGTTATATTTAATGTATATTCAGCTACAATTTTAATTTATTTTATATTTTTTTATCTGAACCAGTTATATAATTTTAATTTATTTTTATAACATGTTAAAGGTTACATCCCAAAATCAATTAGTAATAATTGAAATGGTCCAATAGATATTTAAACCATACAAAATATTAAAAGATAAGTGACGTGAAACTTCAACTTTTGGCTTTACATACAATAAATTCTAATATTTAGTATTTTATACCTTGTAGTAAAGAATTCTTAATCCGAATGCTAAACCTTTAATAAAGCGATTATGGCAATACCGGCGGACAAATCAATTTTTAAGAGGCAGACATGACACTTAATAGCACAAACCGAAAGAAGAATAAAAACTCCAATTGCAACAAACCATACCAATTTCTGTTGTACCTAATATATCAGATATATCTGATAAGGCAGAAGATTTCTCACCAAAGAACGACAAAGCATGACGAGAAAATTAAACGTGGCATGTATATAATATGATATGATGAGGTTGAAAGTTGAAAGGTTACATTTTAGACTTTGAATTTGTGGGGCCTATTAAAGAATCAAGAATTTTAACGTGTTCAAATTTGATTTCATTGTCAATAATCTCAATTTCGTTAAGACAAGCAACTACTAATTAATTAATTAAACCAAGTAATTACATATTCAAACCAGTTAACTTCTTGGCTGTTACATTCATGTCGTTGAGCGATGGCTGCTACTATTCTGCCAAAGGAGGCATCTCAGATTCTTAGTATCTTGGTTCTGTTACATGAAAAGAGAACAAGAGTGTGCAAATTTTCAACCAAAGACGTGCACTCTGAGAATTCAATTTCTGACGTCTAAAACAGTAAAACTAATCAAGCTTTGCATAAATATGCATGTTGTAAAAAACTTTTTGAAATCGATTGTCATCACAAACCGATATAAAATTTCCATTGTTTTAAAACCAGTTATTCAGAAAATGATGTAACAATGAGTTTTTTACATCGGTTCTTCATACCATTGATGTGACAAGCACCTTCATAATACAATGCACTAAACCACAGCAAACCCAACAAAACTAAATCCAAAATGGGTTGATTTGTTTTTGCTGTGGAATGGAAAATTGAATCAACCTATATTGAAATAAGTATTTTTTAAGGGGGTTTGGTGCATCAAAATTTTTTTAATCTTAAAAATTATATTTTGCAGCAATTATATTTTCTGTGAATTAATTTTTAAGAATATTGTAAATATATTTGGTGTGATTAAAATATTTTTAAGAAAATTACATATATCTTTTGAGTTTGAATCAATTTCGTAATTTTTATAATTTTGGATAAATATTCAATTTGCTAAAAATATTTAAATAAATTTATATGAGTCATAATTGTATTTTTTATATGTAAAAAACTTCTGGAGAATTAGGATTCTACTTCTTTATTAATTAAGAAAGTTTTGATAGAAATTATAAATAAAAATAAATTCATATCAATAAAAAATTACTAAATTACAATTCCCTAACCCCTACTAAAATGATTTGATTGAGCGATTTAAGATGGCTCAAGTCGGTTCCTAAACATTTTTACTGTGAATATAAACACTTTTACATTGTAACTTAATTAAAAATGATAAAAAAAAATTACAATTTCCTGAATGAATGTTGTGATGGTAAATGTAAAGAAAATTGGAATGTGAAGAAATAGTTATAGTGATGTTAGAAGGTAGAAGATGTGGTCCATGGAATAGGAGCAGGATGTAGCGGTTATGAAGGGTTTCCCGCGAAAACATCAGGTTAGTCTCGTGGACTATAAACTTTCACAATCCTCTCATTCTCTCTATCCGTACTTTTCGCCCTTTACTCCTTTCTCCTTTTTTCCATTTTTAACTTGTTTATGTTTAATCACAATTACCTATATATTCCACACCAATTAATTCTCTCTTCCTCTTCTTTAATTTATTCCATTCCATCTCAAACATTCAACACAATTTCTCAGATTTTATTTACAGTTAAAATAACACAACACATGTTCTTAAACCATGGCTGCTTGCTTACAACTTTTTAGGTGCACATTTTTTTGTCTCATCTTGTTTTTTTTATATAACATTCATCGTTTTTTAATACCCACGAGGATATTATATTCAATGCCTCGTGGGTTTTTCTTCACCTATTGTTTCATCCAATGGGTCATTTGATTTTTTTAATTAATGCTTTTCTTCCCCTCTACCTCCGTCGTCATAAATTTACAATTTTTTTCAATGGGTCTCTGTCTCTTTCACCAAGTGCTGCTTTTATATTCAGCAATAGTATTTCCCGGTCTGTTCAGTGCTAAGGGTATTAGGCTCAACTTCCAACCATCATATATAGTAGCTGTATATGTTTTGCAGAGAATAAGATCTATGATGGTTCACTCAGCAACTCAGAATTTTCAGCCAGCATAAAACATATTTGCAGGAGTTTTAATTGTGAATTAGGTGATTGATATATAAAGCAATGACAGTTGAAAGGAGGTTTGTTTTGGTGGGGATTAGAATTGATAACAATAGTAGACACCTCCTCAACTGGGCTCTTGCCAAAGTTGCTGAACCTGGAGACTCTGTTATTGCAGTTCATGTTGTTAAAAGTCCGGGTAATCAAGTTTTTTTTTTTTTTTAATACTATAAGGTATAAAGATTTCTCCTCTTTATGGTTGCTGAGATGGTTAGTTTAATGCAGATTACATTTCAAAAAAACAGACTCTAATAGATGGTTATTTGGAGGTTTATGAAGGCCTATGTTCTGTGAAGAAGGTTGTTACGTTACATAAACATTTATACTTTTTTTGGTCATTCAATTAAAGATGACGGGGTTGGTAAATGTCACAGTTTTTTTTATTGACATGGTCTAATTGAATATCAGGTAGGTCTCACTGGTCAAATCTTCACAGGAGGTTCCATTAGGGACATTCTTATTAGAGAAGCAAAACACCATGCTGCCCTGGCTCTAGTGGTAGGGTATGTCGAGCTTGTATTTTGCCATTTTTATTGTGGGTTTAGTTAATTTGATGTATGTATTTACTTAATCTACCTTTTCTGATTAGTTTAAAACATTAAAACATATCTACGAGTCTAACTCAGTTGGTTGATACAAGTGTGTAAGTTGTTATAAATCTCCTATGATAATATATGATATGTCTTTGATTCCTAATGAAAGAAAAACACTGAAACATATTTCAATTGCAGGGGTCGAGTTGCAACTGCTAAATATTGTGCCAAACGATTACCACCCACCACCAATGTTCTAGCCATCCAAGACTCAAGAATTGTCTTCAGGAGGTGCACCAATAAACAACTACCAGGTTCACATGTGTCCTTATTTAGGGTAGTGGAAAGTGGAAACCATGTCTGAGTCTAGTAGAGAAGTTATAAACAAACACTAGTTGACAGAACAAACTACAATAAGGCTTGTTACCTTTTGCTTTTGTTGTATGTAGGTGGTCTTATACTGGACCCAAGACCAAGTTTAACATTCATAGAAAACCTGAGTGACAGAGTAATCCACTCTGAATATGGTGGTTCCAAGGTGGGTATTGAGAAATTAACAAGGCAAAATTCCTCGGAATTGAAGGAAGAAGCGTCAGAAAGGGGCAAGTCAAGGTCACTATCTATGTCTGCAGGTGATCCTGCTGAGCAGAAGCTAGGATGGCCTCTACTACGCAGAGCCAATTCAGGAGTTTCACAAACCCTTCATGCAAGGGACATGTCAGTAGTACAATGGGTAATGACCTTACCAGATCGTTCACCACGTAAAAGTAGTCCTCACTCTTCTTCTTCCATTGAGGAAAATCCATTTGAAAGGAGCATCAGTGATATTGATGAGGATGAGAGTTCCAAAAATTCTTCACCTAGGTCTTTGGAACTGCAAAAGGACCTAGAGGAGATGCTAAACATAAATTCCCTCAGTTGCAAGTGGTTCAGCCTTGAGGTTCTCAAGTCTTGCACTAGCCAATTCTCTTCAGGTTGGACCATTGCTGCTTACACTAACTCTTACTACCTCGGTTCATATTTAACTATCCAGATAAACTAAGGAATGCAATCATTTTGTCCTATTTATATACAAAAGTTTTTGATTTATCATTTTTATTAAATTATATTATCTCTTTATTTAACATACTTTCCTTCTCATCTGGGTATTATTGAAAAAATGTAATTACTAATGTTTTGAAACTTCAGGTAGACAGTTAAACAAGAATAAAATTTATCTTCTTTATTTGTACAGATAGAAAAAATGTAGTACAATCTTCTTCTGTTTTTAAATCAATATAACAACCTTGTATTCCATTGCAGAAAACTTGATTGGGAAAGGAGGGAGCAATCGTGTGTACAAAGGACTCCTACATAATGGAAAGCCAATAGCAGTTAAAGTGTTGAAGTCATCCAAAGAAGCATGGAAAGATTTTGCTCTTGAGATGGAAATAATATCCTCATTGAGCCACAAAAGCCTTACCACTCTACTTGGGATTTGCATAGAGGACAATGCTTTAATATCTGTTTATGATTATTTCCCCAAAGGCAGCTTGGAGGAAAACCTACATGGTATAGTTTCAGTGATTTTTTTGCTCTCACTTTTCACCCTTCATATAAAATTCTGGAAGATGGAAATGATGCTGATATGAACTCGAAAATGGATGTAGGGAAAAACAAGGATGGATCAATCTTGTCATGGGAAGTGAGATTCAATGTAGCTGTTGGGATCGCTGAGGCCCTTGATTACCTACACAGGGAAGCTTTGAAACCTGTTATCCATAGAGATGTCAAGTCCTCTAACATTCTTCTTTCCCAAAATTTTGAACCACAGGTAATCAAAAGTTTTGAGACTATTAGTACTGAAAGAAAGTTTAGCAGATTGATACTATTAGAATTCAAATGAAGGAAAGCTATGTGTGGAAATAAATCATTATGTCACTCATGAATCATGATTGTCATAATTTGGATGCAGTTGTCTGATTTTGGACTTGCAATATGGGGACCAACAACCGCATCTTTTTTGACACAAGAAGATGTGGTTGGAACATTTGGTTATCTTGCTCCTGAATACTTCATGTATGGAAAGGTCAGTGACAAGGTAGATGTCTATGCCTTTGGTGTTGTGCTACTTGAACTAATATCAGGAAGGGAACCAATCAGCTCTGAACCTTGCAAAGGACAGGAGAGCTTGGTCGTGTGGGTAAGAGCCAACCCCCAATTTACTACAATGGATATTGACTTGTGTTAATGATATAAAAGAAAAATAAAATATAGTTTATATATCATAGTAGTATATAAATCTGTTGCGGCTTTGTTGGTGATAACAAAGTCAGAAATTGAGATTAAAAAAATAATTCTGGTTTCAATCTTTTAATTATAACTAATTGATTAAGACTTGAGTAGAATTACCTGTCGTTAAAGATAAAAAAAATGAATATAAATATAAATATATGACAATGATTTCATTTTCAGGCAAAACCAATAATAGAGAGTGGGGACATTAAAGGCTTACTGGATCCAAATTTAGAAGGGAAATTTGATGAAGCCCAATTGCAGAGAATGGTTCTGACAGCATCTTTATGCATCACACGGGCTGCTAGGCTTCGTCCTGAACTGAATCAGGTAATGCCATGTAACACTGAAGGTGTCATATCTTCAATCAAAGTAACATTCCCAGTTGCATTTTAAGAACCTTTATTAATTAGCTTCTTAAGTTTATTACTTGTATCATGTGCAGATACTGAGAGTCCTAAAAGGAGATGAGAAAGTTGAATACTTCTTCAACTCCAATGAGAATGATCAGGAAGAATCAGAGAATCAAGAAGAAAACATTGATGATGAAGTGTATCCAAATTCAAGTGCAGAGTTACACCTAAGTCTTGCATTACTTGGTATGGATGATGACACTACATCATATAGAAGCACAGACCGTAGCTATAGTGAACACTTGAAAGAACAATGGAGCAGGTCATCAAGTTTTGATGATTAGTTTCTTTCTAAATTCTATTTATCATTAGTTTTTTTTTTCTCTTTTTTGATACACGTATTTATCATTAGTTTGCGCGTGTACAGTTACATTAACAAAGGAGCTGCACCCCTTGATGAGGTGGTTGGTAGATATAGAATGTGTTCTTGAGTGTTCCTCGGAATGTACAAATTTTTGGGTTTATACCTTTATGCAATGCATCATTGGTAATATTGAATATATTATTTTGCAGACAATTTATATATATATAGAAAATGGGCAGAGTTTCAGATATGAGTTTTTTTTTTTTTTTTTTTGTGAAAAACATGTGCCTATTTAAGCAAATACTGCTGTATATTAAGAACAACTTCAAATTTTCTTATGCCAAAAGAAAACATATTAAGCAAGGTACAAAAGCTACTCAACCCAAATACAACCAATCCTTAAGAGTATATCATAAAGCTTTCAAGCACATAATAGAATCTTTTGTCCATTCATAGAAAGAGAAGAAAAAGCCATCTAGTTTAACCCTTAACCAAGATATTGGTCTAATTTTAACCGAGTTCACTAAGGAAACATTGTGGTCCATAGATCTATCGAAAACAGTATTATTTCTATGCAGTCAAAGCGTCAAAACAGTAACAAACTAGATGCAAAACCATGTTCTTATGCCACTATTTTTAATTTCTTTTTCGTTTTTCTAACGAGATTGCCTCAAAGCACGTGTTAAAAAAATTCAAACAATGAAAAATTTACATAAAAAATTAGGGTTGACCTGTCTTATAAATTATGTTGGGACTGCATTAATATACTTTAAATGGAAAGTTTTCATATTTTATTAAATTACAAAAAACTGTTTTTTCAATCTTCATATATATATAGTTAAAGATGAAAACATGAATTATATATTTTTTATTGGTACCTTTACTTCATTGTCAAGTTATATAAATTATTCCACCGTTAAATAATATAGAGGAGGGAATTATAGATTAACAAATGTGAAAAAAATTATTGATAAGAGAGGTAAGTAGAATGATAAGTGTAAAGTAATAAAAGACAAATAAATGGATTTTCTCTTCTTTTTTTTTAACAAGTGAATTTTTTTTATGAAACCTTGCCATTTGAATTAATCAGTTAAGTCGCACATGTTGTCTTTGAATAAGAACATGTTTGGTCTGCCGTGCTTTACAATGGAACGGAGTTTGGCAAATACAAAAAATTAATTCTATAGTCAAACGGAGTTTTGACTGTTAACGTGAAAAATTAATATTAACTTTTAGATTTTTTTTTTATTTTTATAACTCTGTTTATCCAAATACAAACCAAATATACTCTAAGCCAAGTGAATATTAAAATATGCTAAACAACTTGACTTATTAGTCACCAAAATAAATAAATAACTTAATTTATTTTCATTTTTTTGTAAACAATTTGTTTTTCTGGTTGTGTCTTATTTTCCTTTGTAAGTACAGAACAACCCAATGGAGATAAAGTGGGCCGGCCCTAGCTAAACTACATATATCTATGTAAAAAACACAAATTTCCAAAACTTACAATATTTTTCACCAAAAAAAAACTTACAATATTTTAAAACTTTTAATCAACTTATTAAATACATTAATAAATCATTAAAAAAAGAAACAAACTGCATTATTTTTATGCATAAAAAGAATATTGTATGGACAAATCAACAAATTGGAAAAATATAAGTGATCAATATATATGAATTTAATATGCATTAATCAAACTTATGACATTGAACATATAGAAGTGTTAGTTTAACTACTAAACCAAAGGTTTATTTGGTATGTAGATGGATTTGTCAAATTTTGTTTGGTATACAATTGAGTCGAAGTTTCACCTATTTTAAAAAATTCTATAATTAAATGGAGTTGTGATTATTTTAAAAAGTATTAATATTAATTTTTTAATTTTTATATTTTGAACAATCATCACATCACAGTATTCCCATTCCACAGGTGGAGTTAAAAGGAGAATACGTATAAATTGTAAGCCATTGAAAGAGAAAGAGAAAGTGAAAAAAAGAAAGAACCAAAAAGAAATCGGTGGAATCTCCCAAACCTATCTCTTCTTCCTCCTCCTCCTGGTACGTTCTTTCATTGTCACTTTTTAATCTCTTTTCCCAAATTTAATTATCCTAGGGTTCCAATTCGATTCAATTAGGTCACAAATTTGGGGGATATGGACGACGGCGAGCTCGATTTCTCTCACCAGGAAGTGTTCTCCAGTCCGAACTTGGCGGAACTTCCTAGCAGCGGTTCAATGGACAGTTTCTTCGATGAGCTTCTTAAGGACACGCACGCCTGCACTCACACCCACACGTGCAACCCTCCGGGCCCCGATTTCTCCCACTCCCACACGTGCTACCATGTCCACACCAAAATCGTCCCCGCCTCTAACGACGACCCCGTTGCCACCGATGACACCGCCGAGTCCTCCGAGAAGAAGTCCAGCAAGAAGCGCCCCCTCGGCAACAAGGAGGCCGTCCGCAAGTACCGCGAGAAGAAGAAAGCGCGTGCGGCTTCGCTCGAGGACGAGGTTGTCAAATTGAGGGCGCTGAACCAGCATTTGATGAAGAAGTTGCAGGGTCAAGCTGCTCTGGAGGCTGAGATTGCGAGGCTCAAGTGTTTGCTTGTTGATATTAGGGGGAGGATTGAAGGGGAAATTGGGTCTTTTCCTTATCAGAAATCGCCTAATGCGAACCCTCAGGTTGCTAACTTGCCTGGTTCTTATGTCATGAACCCTTGCAATTTGCAGTGTGATGATCGGGTGTATTGTATGCACCCTGATGGGAAGGTTGCTGAAGGGGCGTCGCTGAATGGGGACGGATTTGGGGGTTGTGAATTTGAGAGCCTTCAGTGTCTTGGTAGCCCCAATTTAGGACCCAAGGATCTCCGTGCTTGTGGCATTGGACAGACAGTGTCCAATGTTAATTCCCCTGCATCGAATAAAAGAAGAGGTGAAAATTGATTGCATGTGGTATCTATATATCTAACTGTAGGGTGGAAACGGGTATGTTTGTTTGTTGCTTAATTTGTGTATTGATGCTTGAATCGGTTTTAATTGCTTGCTGGTGCATGGTATCGCTATGATCAGTGTTTTTAAATTGCGGTCACAATATCAAGGTTTTTCAACTTGCCCCAATTGCAACTGCGGTTGCATTCGCCCACAATTGGTCGCAATATTTAGGTTTTTGAGATCACCATGATTGTGACTGTAATTTAGAACTCTGATTATGATCTGCTTAGCATATTTGGTCACCTGTGGGGATCCTGTGCTGTTGATTGCTTGTCTTGTTATCTGGTTTGGCTTTGCAACATGCAGTTTAGAGAGCATAGAGAAGTGGGAATGAAAGAGTAAGCAGGGGAGTTGAAGTTTCTCTTCAATGTGACCTGCATATTTGTTATGTTTGGGTTATGAATTGTTGGGAGTTTTGATTTGTCATGGTCACATGGAAATGTTGTTTTTTTGAATGTATTTGGTATTCTGTTTGTTAGTTAAAATTCATAATTGTCTTTATATCTAGGGCTGAAATCTGATTGCTAGATTTTATGTTGGATTCTGTGAGATTCGTGAGAATGCCTGATTGAAAAGGGTAGTTATTAGTGTCCCTAGTTTTGCACAGTTCTTGTGTGAGATAACTAGATGTTATACATATGATGTGTGCATGTTTGAGATATCAAATGGTGCCATGTTATGACTAGATCTTCTCCCAGAAGATTTATACAACTGAAATTTGAATATTCAAAGTAAGAAGTGATTGTGGTGGACAATTTTCCCTTTCTACCAAGAGGGTTGACACTAGATTGGCTTTTCAAATTTTTTTATTGTATAATTTCTTATCTTTATTTCCTAAGCAATTGAGGTTGAGTCTGGCGTGATGAGTTCAGGACCTGGAAGTTTCACATTGTTGATTCCCATCCTTTACATGATGATCTAATGGTTCTTCCTTTTTAGGGGGGTCTCGTGCAGCGAGAGCTGGTTGAAGAATTAATAAAATGGTGATTTTTCATCATTGCCATGGTAATACCTCCTCTCAATATCTTGTTGCAGCATCAGCTATCCATCAAGTCATTTTTTGAAAATAATTTTCTCTTTTTGACCCTCTGCGGCATCATCGTGGTTCGGATGGCTGTTCTACTTTGGAAGATTAGTCATAGATCAGTGTGTTTTGTTAAATAGAAATAGTAGTTGATCTGTAGCCGGCACAGCTTATGGCTAAGACATAGATGGTGCTTCTCTATGCAATTAAGTTTACTGGTCGTGTTTGATTATGCATGGACTAGTTAAGCTGACATCATAAATGCTTCTCTGCTCATTCAATTCTAATTTTGCCAAGCATTTAGGTAGGTTTCTGCTTTGTTTAATGAGGGGATTATAAGTACTTTTTGCCTTCTAAATTTGCATATTTTTCATTGCTGGATTACAGAACTTGGGGAAGATGGGGTGTGTTTCATCTTTCAGTACTTTGTGCTGTGGACAGGTGAGGCACCACTGTCAATCTGTGTAATATAAATCATTGTGTGAGTGAGACAATAAAATTGGTTTGTATGCGTTCTGCCTGCCATTGTTCTTTCTTCATCGTTTTTGTTAAAATATCTGAATAACATGAGAGGTTTACTTCTGTCTTTAGCATTTTGCTGGACAAGGGTTTGACTAATTTATATCTGGATGGAACTGTTGTCCTCTAACTGAGGATTTTACATGTGGCCTTTTGTCTTCTACAAGTTAAGACAGACAAAGTGACTTGTTTTGTGTTTGAGAACTCAAGGAGCAGTGTTACAAATGGAACCGTGCTAGGATATGTTATGATGGGAAGCAGATCTGCCTTTAGAGAACACAAGTCTTGATTAGATTTCAATATTTAAAAAGACTCTTGTTGATCCTATTTTGGGCATAAAATGATTAATAAAACTCCGCATTATTGTATTTTCGTTTTCGACTGCGATTGTACTTTAATTTGGAGCAATGTATCCCGGATTTAGCTTCACGTTGAACGTACTGGGGAGGGTGTGTTGTTAAACCACTCAATAAAAATGTAGATGCAACAAAATTAATATATATATATATATAGTAGATCATTAACTTTCTCAAAATCTATCGTAGATGCAAGAAAATTAATAATATATACTTAATTGTGCATGTCTCTGTTTTTAAGATATGACATTACTTCTAAACTTTAAAAGTATATAATGAAATTTATGTTAACACTAATAAAAAATAATTTCAGTTAAATGTGTTACTTGGTGCTCTCATCAATACATTTGTTTGGCCTAAATACTTTTTCGTCACCATGATGTATAATTGTTTTTGAAAAATATTAATCTCTCTTTTTCGGTAAACGGTTAGTCTAACACGATCCATATTGTGTATTAATAAAAATACGCACAAGTTCGGAAGCGGTAAAGAGTATGGACTATCATAATATTCTAATGCGTACTTGCTTGATACATCTATGCGGCATATAAAAGAAAACTCATGTTTGGAAATGATACTACAATCCCATCACCGTTTCAGCTGTAAAGTAATAACAACAATAGTAAGCGATTCCAATTATGATATGATATAGCAAGGGCATCATTGCCTTTGATCCTGTGTCTGGCTTTCAGTCACTAGCCATCCACATGTCATCGTCATCTCCATCATTGTAAATGCTCTCAGCCATTTGCCAGACATGGAAAGAATTGTCCTCAGCTACACTTGAGATAACCCATGGCAGGTTTCTATTCCATGAAAAGTCTGATATTTTTCCTTTGTGACCCCCATGAGAGAACAGCAGTTCAGGAGGGCCACCATCACCATCTCCTTCATTCTGCTCATCCCCAACCCTGAAAATAAAGTGAAGAAAATATCAACCACCTAGTTGTAATCTTGTCTATATCAACTTAAGTATCAAATTTCCAAGGAGAAAAACAAAGCACACCGAGCCCTGAAGGAATCTAGTCTTCAGACTTGGTCTCTTACCTGTTAAGGTCCCAAACCATCAGCCTTCTGTCAGCACCAGAAGATGCCAACACGGTCTCATGATTAGGATCCCACTCTACCTGGAACACCTCGTCTCTATACACATCAAAAGTTAATCAAATTGGTCAGTGCAAAATACTGGAATATTCAAGCTGAACCATTGATCAAGCCATTGTTAATTTGTTACTAAAAGATGGCAATGACGTACGTGTGGCTACTTAAAACATGTAGCGGAACTGTCAGCTTCCGTGTATCAAAGAGACCAACGGTGGTGTCTGAAGATGCTGTAGCTAAAATCCATTCATTATATGGATTGAACGAAAGAAAGTTCACCTGATTCAAAATGAAAGCAGAGACAATATAACATTGTCAATACATTCCTATGACAAACCCTAAAATCACTTAAGACACTCAACCTAAGTTGTCTTCTCTTTCTTTTTAGGAACCCATTGTATTTCAGAACAAAGTTTCATATATGTTATTAGTGAATCTGTACCTTCCTATGTTTGGATTTAACCAAAATCACATTGTAAATACAAATTACACCATGTGACATTGAATTGGATCAACACACACTAAAGCAAGTTCTACATGCACAGAGGAACACATTGACCAGAGACAAATTGCCATTATGTCAATCATTTAAACATTTCAAATTAAGACTTAAACTATATATATTTCACACACACGATCAACAAGAGAATCAGCAAATATTGCTCAGTAAGACATTACCTCCCTCTCATGTGGTTTAACTGACTGTTGAGGTTTGTTAGTCCGCAAGTCCCAAATGATCAACTTACAATCATCCCCAACAGACCCAAACAAATTCTCGTCCTTCAAATGCCAAGACACATCTTCAACCACACTTTCATGTCCCTAACACGGCAATCAAAAGTTCAATTCCACCATCAAAGTGCCACTTCACACAAAATAACAAAAAGACCAATACATATAGCATGCCAAGCACCCCCGCTATATATATATATATAACCAGCATTACCTCAAAAACATGAATGGCATCAAGTACATTCTCTTGAGACGCAGCAGGCACATCCCACAAGCAAACCTTTTGGTCATGAGAACCACTTAAAAGGTACCCATTCTTAAAAGGGCTCCAAGACAAACCATATCCCTCTTTATCATGACCCCTCAACCTGAAATCAGGATCACACTCGTTCCCACGTTGCTTACTCAAATCAAACACATAAACCTCAGCATTACAAGTCTTGGCAGCGACAACACTAGGATTCTGAGGCATGCATCGTGCTCTATTCACCTCTCCATCAACAGGAATCCTTTGGGTAACCTCTACCTACAAAAAACACCATTTGGGAATTTCATCAAACACTTGGTACACATAAAAAAGGAACAAAAGAAGTGAATTAAATTATTAGGTTTTTTGTTAGTAAAGGAACTCAAACTAACAACTTTCTCTTTCTTTTCCGTCCCCTTTACCACTGAACGACTTTATCACTCCTGAAAAACAAGTCAATATACGGAGAGAGAGGGAGGGAGGGAAAAAAACAAACCTTGGGAAGAAGGGGGTTGTTAGGATCGGTGGAAGTGATGGGTTGTGAGGTGTTGGAGGGGAGGGAGGCTTGGGCGAGTAAGAGGGAGTTGGGTTCGCCTTGTGAGGTGTGAGTGGCAAGGAGAAGCTTATGCAGATTGAAGGAAGGGTGAGAGTGTGGTTGTGGAGAGGAAGGGACCCAATGAACGGTGAGAGAAGGCCATGGAAGAGGCTGAGAAATGAAGAGATCGTATAACAAAGGAGTGTTCTTCTTCCAAACTGAGAACTCTTCTTCAACCTCTGCTTCGTTGTATTCTTCCGCCATTTTTTTCAAAGCCCTCGCGCCAATGCCCTCAAAGAGGGGGAAATGCCATTTTAATAGTTAAAAAACTTGGGTTGGGCTGGAATAAATGGGCTCCAGGCCCATTACTCTCTTTCTCTTCTCACCCTTCCTTTTCTTCTTGATTAATATCCTTCTCTATTTTAATTTTAAAATTACGTTATTTTCTTTTTGAGTTGTAAACATTCTCGACAATTTATTTTATTTTAATAAAAAAAATATGATTATGACATTGCTAGGGGTTAATTTAAAATATTTACATCAATTTTAGAGCAGGTTTTAGTTTTATCTTAGATTGTTACATGCTGAGATCAAACAATTCTTCTCTAATTTTGTGCATAATCTATTTTAAGTTCAAAATATTTCCTTTTGCCTTTATGCAAGGGTGACGAGCTTATCGTTTATCATTGAACCTAAACCAATACTATATAATTTTTGTTTTATCAGTGTTTTCAGGTAAAATATAAGTTTTGTTTTTATAAATGATAAAACATAAGAGTTTAATTAAATTATATCTTTAGTATATCATTATGTAATTTGGAATTCTTGATTTTCTAAAATTATTCTAAATATAGAATGTCCCAGTTCCTCGTATAAAAATTCAAATTTTTTAACTATAAGATGCCATAAATAACCACAAAAGATACTGCTACATGAAAGAGAAGAAACAAAAAGTGGAATTACAGAAACAAGGCGCATTAATTCGAAATATATTCATCAAATCAGTATCAGAATCATTTACAACCCAGGGACCAGGATCACAATTTTCCCAGTACCAAGAAAAAGGAAATAGCAAAAGTCCCAACATCCGCATGAACCACATGCATGCCAATTGCCAAAAGCGTTACCTGACCAACTAACCTATTTTACTTTCTCTTTTTCTTTTTCACTTTCTCTTTTTAACTTTGCTCCTAGATACAATACAAATACCAGAAAAGGAGTATTGAAAAAAAACATAACAGAAATGTAACATGGGATGTTGCTGTGAAGAGTCTGTAATACTAGTTTGATTTTTTTTTTATCTGATACACGTTTGATTCCTAATGAAACAAAACAGATTTACATGACGGAGCATGCGGCCGGGTTGTCGTCACTGAAGGCAGTGGTGTACTTGACCTCAGTGGAGCTGGCACGGGCGAGGTTATAAACCTGAGGATCCACCTCAGCGTTTCTTACATAACCAGAAGGTGCTTTCTTGTCATACACACCTTGAGCATAAGGGTGCGCAACCACATCATATGGCACATATGGCCATAACTCAGCCCTCTTCCCTGTACGGTGACCGATTCGAGCCACCACCTTCGACGGTTCAACATACCCAGAAACCGTCACCTTGTTCGCCTTGCGTTCCACCTCCACTTGCGTCACCCCTTTCATTCCCTCCACCGATTTCTTCACCTTCCTCTCACACCCTTCACAGTCCATCTTCACTCTCACCTCCACCGTCTACACACAACACAACAAAACTAATCACTGCATGAGATCTACGTCAATCAATCCAACATAATTAACCTGAATCTAATATAAAAGAGATTTTCATTTGCTTACTTGGAATTGCTTACGCTTCTTCCTCAGCTTGGAGCTGGTGTAGGAACAGTCAAAGAGTTCAGAGATATGATCCAGAGCACCCATTTTTGTGTATCTGATGAAATGAATCTTACTGGCACTTGCTAAGTTAAGGTTGTTACTTAGGATACTTACACTGGTTGTTTAATATTTATAGGCACAAGACCAAGACGGTTTCCGACACAGTTGTATGGGTGCTCAAAATTTAACACGTCTCGAAATAAAACAACTTAGTCGGTGGGTTTTGTCTTTATCAGAAATTTCCCGACACGTGTGCTGTACTGATTGGAAAGGTGCACGATATTCATGGAGCATAGTAAATAGCGTATGGGGTGGCAGTTAATGTTAATGGATGAGAGTGTGGGGTGGCATTTTGAAATTTCAAATAAGACTTGTGCGGTTTCATACTTGATTGCAAATTGGTAAAATATACTACTATGGTCGGTCAAGGATACCTTGTTTGCATGTGAATCCCAACTTTTGAAACTCTTTCAAAATGAGTGCTCCAACACATTATCCTATTAATCTAATATTATGTTATGGGTAAATTTTTCATTATTATATCAAAATGGAATCGGTTCAATTCGTTCAAATCGATTAAATCATAAACTGGTTAAGTGATCGATATAGTTTAATCTTTTAATACTATTAATTTAATCACAGTTCAATTTCGTTTAATCACAATTTACTTAAATTGTTATCTTTATCAATTTAATATCTAATTGTGAAAATATTGTTTTTCATTTTACCACCAAAGACTTGTTTGACTTGACAAAATCTTCCTTCATGAGAGAAACCAAACCAATTCTCATACACACATTTAAATAGTAACTGGATCTTGATCTATATCTGAATTCCTCCTTTACATGCTATGCTACATTGCAGTTAGTCAATGTCACCGTTTAAATATTGTTTGATTTATTTTACGCACACTTTGGAACACTTCAAAGCTCCATGTGCTTAACAATTTTTTAATTGTTCATCACAAAAGTAGCAAACTTAGTATTATTAAATTGTTTTGCTCTATATTATATATGTATTATATTTCAAAATATGTTTTCTTCAAAGCATACTTTTTTAAAAAACAATCACACAATGTGAAGATACAACTAAAATCATGTAATATGTTACTTACATTCAGTAATATTATTTGGTTTTTAGTTAGACCGACTGAAACAAAAAAATATAATACACCCAACTAATTTCATAAAACATGTAGCATGAATTAAAATTTGGTTTACTAAATGAGGTATCAAACATACATTTAACTTGCACTAGGGTTTTTCTTTTAGGTCAAACGAGATGTAGGATTTGGTGGCGTGGTAATAAAAGGAGAGATATTTTTTAAGTTAATTTGTTTTTTCCCTATCGTGTTGGTAGATAAGTTAATTTGTTTGTTTTTACATTCAAAGGATGCTAATTTAAT
Source organism: Clitoria ternatea (assembly GCA_037962975.1). Taxonomy (NCBI): domain Eukaryota; kingdom Viridiplantae; phylum Streptophyta; class Magnoliopsida; order Fabales; family Fabaceae; genus Clitoria; species Clitoria ternatea. Next base: position 73,313,746 of record CM075676.1, read on the forward strand.
TTGGACTTCATTCTAAAATTAAACAAGTTTAATGAATTATGTGATTGAAATTATCTGTACTCATATTTTAAATCTAAAATTGTCTTTTATAAAACTCATATAGAGAGAGAAAAGGAGAAGAGTATTTTATACTTCCTCCAATTTCTCTCATCTCACCAACTTTGAACCCAAACAACACTTATCTGTATACTATTCAACTAAGATAAAGATAATGTTAAATCAATCATTTCTGTTGAGCTTAGGTCCCCTATGTGATTATTATGTCTCTTGGGCAAAGGCATTAAGGTTAAGACAGTTGTTTATTAAGTAATGAAATCAAACTTTTGTTTATGGCATGATGGACGACACATATTTAATATAATTACTTTATAAAAAGACATTATCCCTTTAGTTGTTTGCTATTTTATAGGATATAGATTCTTTGTAAACAACTAACTATATATTTTCATCACAACAAATTCTTTCATGCACTAAATAATAATATGATACTCCTCCGGTTACTTTTTATCATTATATGTATAAATAAAATTAACCATATAATAACATTAAATGTTACAATTATTTAATTCAAATTTAAAAATAAAAATTAAAACAAAAATGTAAATACTATCCTTATTTACAATATAGATTATATTAAAAAATTATATTTGTATAGTTAAAAATTAAAATTAAAATCAAAAATCAAATTCTTAGTATATATCCTTAGTTACTATAATTATATATTCAATTAATAAATATATAATTTAAATTTTAAAAATCAAATATATATGTATGTATATAAGTAAAATTAACTACCCAATAACATTAAATGTTATACTTGCTTATTCAAATTTGAAAATAAATACTAAAATTAAAAATGCAAAGACTATCCCTATTTACATCTTGGATTTAATCTTAATTAAGTGTATTTATATTAAAAAATTATTTTTAATTAGTCAACAATTAAATTAAAATTAAAATATTATTCATAATATATATATAGTTACTATAATTATATTTTTAATTAATAAATATATATAATTTAAATTTTAAAAATCAAGCATCATACTGTATAAGTAAAATTAAATTCAGAATAGCATTAAATGTTAGTTATTTAATTCAAATTTGAAAATTAAAACTCAAATTAAATTTTAATATATTCTTAATTTAGTTATTTACATTATAGATTTTATCTTAATTAAGTGTATTTATATTTAAAAATCATATCTAATTAGTCAAAAATTAATTTAAAATAAAAATATTTTTCTTAACTTGTATCCTTAGTTACTAAATTATACATTTAATTAATAAATAGATATGAAATTTAAATTTTGAAAATCAAGCAATGTAAATAAAATTAATCACACTATTAAATTCTTAATCAAAATAAAATTATTAAACTTATGTAAATTGTAATATTTGATAATTGAGTAATGGGAACCCAATAGATAATATTCAAATATTTCAAATTTTAATTATTTTTTATAGTACTTTATTTATTAAGAAAGTTATATATTTTATAGAAAACTTTTATATAACACTTCATTACAATAATGCTTTTATATAATTTTTTTTATTTTAATCATTTATATTTTATAACACTTCATGTAATAATACATATATATATATATATATAATTTAAAAAAACATTTCTCTCAAATATTAAAGTATAGATAAACTCATACAATGCACAGGTATCTTCCTAATAAACCCTTATTTTTAAACAGACAGTTTTAAGAAAGTAATTATTATTTTAATTTTAAAAAAATATCTTTTTAATTGTACCTTATTTAAAATCAAACTTTATCATCTTATATTAATTATACAAGTTTAAAAATATTAAATTCTTAAAGGTAAATTAAGAAATAAAATACAATAAATGTTTTTAATTTTTTTAGGGACTTATAAAAAGTAACACCACTTTTTATAATAGAAATGTATAAAAGATATCAAAAAGAGTATTGTAGTTATTTTAAAAAACTACATCAAATATTAAATTTATTAATGTAAATAAAAGTCTTAAGAACCAAACCAAATCCATATCATATAGCAAAGCAAACAAAGAAAACCTTTATTAACTGTTTTTTTTTAATATGATATTTAGTTTGTAAACATAATAAGAAATCCTAAAAATTAAAATTGAAAGAAAAAGAGTTGATTTTTCATTATTTGATACTGATTCCAATCAATCGGTTAGATAATGGGCCCGTTTGTTTAAGCTTATTTATAAGTGCTTTTTAAAAAAACACTTTTTTAATAAGCGAATCAGAGTTGCTTTTTAAAATAAGCAGAGATCAGCTTCTGCTTATTTTTTAAACTTTAAACAAACATGACCAAAATAGATGAAATGAAGAAAAAATTAAACCATTTTTAACCAACATTTTTATAATTACTTTTATTTATATTTAAGAGAGCATATCTGTAAGTGATTTTGCATATCAATAACCAAGAGCCAACACACATGTCGATGGAAAAAGAGATGCCTTGGCACTTAACATGTTTTAGCCCCTCATGCAAATGGTTCACCTCAATAAACAGATTCTGGTTCTGAGCTTTCTTCGTTACTCTCTTGACAATGAATCCTAACAAGTTATCAAATCACCGGTGGAAAATGACTATGTTACAGTGAACAACCTGGTGGACATCAACTAGCATAACAATAGACTTAAGAATAAGTCTGAATTGTGTCTCTTGATTCAAAAAGCAAGGACTACAATGCTACATAAAACACAACTAAAAAAACTCCAGCAAAAAGATAGACAGTGTCACGGACACATAGATATATGTGTTTGTTTAGTAATTAGTTGGTAAATGCCTAGACATTTTTCTTTTATATATTTATAAATCCCTATCAAATCTTAACCTTACAAGTTCCAATGATAAAAATATTTGAATAAGTGGGTCTTCAAGATGGCTTTCTTAATAGAGTTCTTATATGTTAAGCATGCTATGAGAGTACAATATTTAAACAATGCATGTTACTAGTCAACAATTGTGAGGAAAGTCTTACAGACTGTACCTGCTAATAAGTTCTATGCCAAACAGGGCCTTCACAGCATCAGGATTTTCACTGATAAAAAAAGAAAAACTTTTGTAGATTGAAATAAACATTGAGATTCTATCTTCTAAGAAGTGGACGAAAAATAATTATGATTATTAATATTAATAAGGAGAGTTTCTAAAACCTTGCTTACTCAAATCGAAAACAGTTTGTATAAACCCAGTAGACCACTATGACATGTATTTATATAAGCCAGATTGGCCAGAGAATGTCCTGAACTGAACTGAGAGTACAGAGAGTATGGGGATCAACTGTTTAATTAAAGTAGTCACCTTGTTCTAAATAATAATAATTATTCACAAATCATGTACTGCCACAATTGCATTCAGATACCAATAGGCACAAAACTACCTTGATCCGGGGGATCTAAGGCACTGGGAGAGAGTGTATAGAAGTTGTGTCCAACATTCTTCAGCATCCTGTTAGACATGAAAAGTTTAAAAGATAAGCACACAACCAGAGCAATAAAACTGATTCCAAAAAAGTGGAATGCAACTTATAAACCTGTTGCATGAATACTCCGTTGTGCAGCTGGCCAAATTGAGTCGGGCAAGAGCAGAAGAGCAAACAATCATTTAAAAATATATGAAAATAAAACATCACAAATTACGACACACAATGACATAGAATAGCTATCCTACTCAAATGACATAAAAGCAACAAACTAAATATACATGGATATATTTCAATTCACATTCTAATAGTGACAAGTATCCACTTTGGATAGTACATTCAAAAGGAATACATGAACAGAAAAGGCTATTAAATCAATTCTGCAACAAAGAACCACCATATACATCAATCTACACGATGAAATCAACTATCCCAAACACAGTCCAGAAATACGGTTCTCCTTTTTTAAATAAAGATACATAATAAGTTATATAATGGACATTATAATTTACAATCCAAAATTGCTTGGGCACCACAGGCTTGAGAGGTGACACTTTTATCGAGCTCATAGCAATGGTCAACATATAAGAAGACTGATCAACATCATTGTTTCGTACCTGATTCTAAGAAAGTTCTTCACATAAAAATTTCAAATTGTATATATCCCCTTAGAAAAAACTTACTTAATCAAAGCTAACTTCAATTCAGGCACAGAATGGAGGCATTGCAACGTTGAATTCTTATAACAAGTAACTATTTCCCAAATTGAAAAGACCAGCAGTACGTCCCTGGAAGAACAAATCGGTCATCGCAATGGAAACAGAAGAAAATCAAATGCTAAAACATAAAAATATTGTGACTCAACCAAGCAGAAGTGAAAAACAAACAAATAAATGGAAATAAATTCAACATTCTCTAGACAATGAAGCCCACCTAATAGCATTAGATTTTTGGGTGTAGGTGTAACCCAGGTGATCCGGTCTCAATACCGGTATCCGATCTGCAAGACATATTTCAACGTCTTTGTCAAGACATCAACGTGTAACCAGTGTCATCGGTATACATCCGGACTGTAATTCCGTATCAGGCGCTCTCCCTATACCGGTTGTTCAGGATAACACCATGACACCGGATAACACACACGTCACTATGCAAAAGACAAGAATCATTGCTACAGGGACCGATCAATAATCCCCAGCACTACAAGCCAAATTCTGCTCACGGGGATGGTCAACTCGTTCCTTAATCCTAGTCTATACTCTTCATGCTCAATATAAAATAGTCACTTGACCCAATCATGCTGGTAAGTGCGCAATAAAATAATGCTAATGGAAGTTAGTGGTTCCCCACTAACGAGTCCTCGTAAAACGAGCCAATCAGGTATATGAACTCTCTTCATCAATGAAGTAGGGGATTCTGAACTTAATAAAAAAAACGATTACTCTCTGAAATACATTCCTTACTTGGAATTTATCACTGACTTGAGCGTCGGAGAATCTTTGCAGGTGACACCACCATTCGCCCACATCAACGCGTTAGGTCGGTGTGAAGGATCTCCAGAACGCCCAATCCGCTCTCCTCACGCAAGGACAACGGATATTTATACCGGATACTCATACATTCGGTCTTCTATACAGTATTTACATACTATTTGTGATTGACTTGACTCCGGATCTCTAGACCCCGGTTCAGGACAGATCACCAGGATCCAGAGTATATCCCTTGATCACGGTGATTAATCATCTCGCTAACTTATAGACATCTCAATGGGTGAGACAACTGACCAAGAGGTTGTTCCATACCAAAGGTAAGGATCGAACACTCGACATTTGGTTAAATCTAATGTTGTTGCTTTGATCCTCGCCTAAGGTATAAAGCAGTTTAAAACTTGGGCCACCTGTCCAACTCATCATGGTGCCTACAAACTAGTGAAGAGATTAGTCATTTGATCAACGGTGGATACCTTAGGTTACACTTACACCCAAAAAAATCACTTGAATATTTAAAAAAAAAAAAAGACTTCCTTACAAATAAGGATACAAACAAACAAACCCTAAATCAAGTAAACCCAAATCCTGAGAGGAATTTGCAATGTGTAAAATCTGCAGTAAACTACCACAAGCTCACTTTCATGGCCAATGATAGGACTCATTCCAAAGTTCAAAAGGATAGATCATGCAGTGTTTGACATGGTTAGATTCAATTCTCATCTACCTCCCAAGACAACCCATGGAAAAATGAAAAGTGAATGAAAGATGTGGGGGCATTGCTGAATTGTTTCTTTCCAAATTTAATTTCATGGTAAGCAGGAATATAAGGAACTTAAGGACTATTGTCAACCAGATTCTGAGGTTCAAGAATAGGTTAAGTATTATCCGTGGACTGTGGATATCCATGGATGCATTTTTTTTGCATCCCTACCCCTAGGTGAAAGAAAAACAAGAATGCAAAGCTCAAATTTTCAGTAGATAAAATTAATAGGATTAAAATTAACAGAATACAATGAGAAACTTCTTTCAGAGTCAGAACCTAGTGGACTTTACCCAGAATAAATCAAACAGGCAACAACTTTTGTAGATTTTTGTTACTACCACTGAGTGTAGTAGAACAATTATGCATGAACTAGAATAAATTAAGCACTAGTGCCAGATGGGACTTGCAATTAATCATTTTGGCGTTTCAGCAAGGGAAATGACACTCTTTGATGTGGATTCGGCTGCATGTCCATCTTGTCTTCCTGTGTGGGGTTAGCACTCGTAGCTTCTTCATCCTCTGTTTCTTCCATAGGTTCAGTAAGCCTTTTGTTTGGAATTGCAATCTGGTAGTTGGGACTGATTAATGTGTCCTGATCAGGTGGAAGCAGGATACCAGGTCCTGCAATAGTCTTTGGCAATGGTATCTTATTTCGGTTCTGAGCCAACTCCAGAAGCACCTGCCAGGTTATTACATTCAACATTCTATTGCTTAAAGAAAAAGAGTACATGGTATTGGCTCGCAGAAGTAGCGCAAAAGACAGACAGGGATCCTATCAAGAGTGTAAATTTTTCTGATTGTGGCTCATCATAAGATGTATAACAGAATGGACCTCAGCAATACATTTCTACTTTCTGGATAATTTTACATCAATTCATAATCCAGCCCGAGTCCAACCAAATGACAATGTCAGCTATAATTCCCAAACAACTAAAATTAAAAAATTAACACAAGACTAATATCCATGAGATAGTAATAACACTGCAATACATAAAGGTAGGGGCCTACAATGCTAGAGTTCACAGAAGAATAATTTTAATTTTCAAGTCCTTTATCGGGTCATTGTTACAGTACTAGCTTGAGACTTGCAAACTTCAGCAAGTTGCTTCAAACTGTTAATAAACCCAATTAAATCAACAATACATGATCGGTTTTAAACCACAAACGAGGTAGAAAATAGAAGAATTAGGTGGAAGGAATAATGCCTGCATTTTCATAAAAACAATATATATATATATATAACAACCAACCAAAAGAATGTAATATGCAATTAGCTTTCCATTATATTCTTGGATATGAAACAAAATCTAACGATTGATAAGGAACATTCATAAATGGAAAATTATTAACATTACCTCACGAGGGGGAGGTTGTGAGAAGCTGAAGTTAACCTTGGATTGAATAGCAAGCTTAACATCATCACAGTCAATTGCAGACTTGCCTGCGTGCTCTGAATACACTTGTGCATCCGTTAACACATCAACAATGTAACGATACCATAGCTCTAGAAACTTGTGTTGAACACGAGGTTCATAGTCCTCCACACCCATAGATTTCAACAAAGACTTCACAATCTTCGCATCCCTTGGCATTGCCAACTCTTCATCTTTATCTGCCATATCTGTCCCACCGGACCAAAAAACAGCTATTATTGTTGATTTGAAACAAATTGGTAGCAGTATTTTATGTTGAAATATTTAAATTGAGCCAAAAGTTCCAATCTTTAAAATAGGGTTTCAACAAGAGGAAGACAAAAACTTTGCAACGGTGGTGAATCACCAATTTAAAACACCAAGGTGCACTGGGGCAGAGTGTGTCATTGAAGATGTTAAATTAAATCACTTAAATGTAATGAACATAACCAATAACCAATCATTGAACCCTGCAAATTAGTTCCCTTAATTTATCCAAAAATTTATTTTCATTCTCAAGCCATCAAATTGTTCACCAAAGACAATTCAAGTCTGATAACCTAGATTTAGTACTGTGCTCACCAAGCACCACTAACAATAAACAATTGCCAAAAACCTTTGAAAAATCAAATGGGTATTTCATCAAATAGGGAGTTTAGGTAAATTAGCTTGTGTCTTGTAGAATTATGAATCAATTGATAGATTAGTAAGTGTTTATGTCTTATTTAAAATATTAAAATCATAAAACTAGTATGTTTTTAACTTATTTATGAAACATTAAAATAACAAATTTTAATAGCTAATTACTAAATAAATTATTATAAAACATGTGTATATCTTTACTTTCGAATTTTAGTGGCTAATTGTTAACTTATGATGAAATGAACATTAAAAAAATGAACAACCTAAAATGAATTACTAATTTTATTGTAATATATCAAAAATAATTCTTATCTACCAAACAACAAAATCCAAAAATCATGATTTCATCCCACAGGGGTTAGCATAAGTGTATCACAACACTATAGTAACCAATAAGGGAAAAGAAAAGGTTACCACTTACTTAAATAGAGAGATGGTGGCGCCGCCGAAGATAATAGAGCATTGCTTACAAGAACAAAAATGTTTGAACATCCTTTAACAAAAAAGCTTGAACACAAAGTACGATGAAGTATCCAAAGAAGGTGAAATGAGGAAGGTCAAACTCAAGCAATGAGGGAATGGTGATATTTGAATGCAACGCTGGTGCAAAAAGACTCTGCAAACACAGGATATCAACTCGATGGTTTGGGAAACGAGTTTAAATTAGACGCGATGACATTTTTAAAATTATCAACTTGGATTTAAGAACACGGTTCCAGGGGAACCAAGTTCTTAGCCGTACTTTTTTTTTATTTTTTAAAAATAAACTTATGAACACAATTATAGGAGGAATTGTGTTTGTAGATTTGGCCGTACTTTGTTTTATTTTTTAAAAATAAACCTATGGAACTATGTTCATGGGGCGTGTTCTTTTTATTTTTTTTAAATAGACATATGAACACATTTCTGTGAGGAACGTGTTTGTAGGCTTGGCCATACTTTTTTATTTTTTTTAAATAAACCAATGAACACGATTATAGGGGGAACTGTGTTCGTAAGTTTGCTCATATTTTTTTATTTTTTAAATACACCTATGAACTCAGTTTAGTCTAGAACTGAGTTTGTACGTCCCTATAAACTCGGTTCAGTCCAGAACCAAGGTCATAAAGTGCTCATTTGCACTTCTTTTAAAGTTATATTATGCAACAATCTTGTATATTGCTTAAAACCCTTAGTGTTTTTAAACCTTGAACACTACGTACGTGAGTCCCTGAACCCACATTGTGTCTATTACCTCATTTTTTACCGTAACTTGCGTTGCACGTGAAGTTGGTGATATTTTTTTCTTCCTTGACACACGAAATGTTAGTATACTCTTTGAATACCTTAACACATATGTATATCATGTTGCGTGAATATATCTCTTCGTGTTTCTTTGTCATTTTGTTGAGGGTGCTTAAATCTGTGCCTTTTTTGCTTGCCATTATATTGACTGTGGGTTATGCATTGGGAGGTAGCATGGATAGACGTTGATGTACACTACACACAATGTGTTTTACAAAATGCCTCCCTTGATGTAGTAGTTCATACACACGGCACTACACGTATATAACACCACTGTATAAAAAATTTTCATTCCCTAACACAAAATTTATCATGCTTTAACACATATGTATATCATGTTGGTAGATATCTCTTCGTGTTTCTTTGCCATTTTGTTGAGGGTGACTAAATGTGTGTTTTTTTGCTTCTCTTTGTACTGATTGTGGGTTATGCACATTGCACACCATGTGTCTCACAAAATACCTCCTTTTATGTAGTAGTCCATGTGACATCCTAAGTCATTTATACAATTATCTTAAGTCATTTAATTAAATTTCGGGATAAATTTTTCATAAATAATTAATTTAATTATCTTATCTTTACAAAATAATTATTTTCAGTAAAAAGAGTTCAGAATATAAAATAGGTTATAAACTAAAACCCCAAAAGCCATTGAAAAATGGAAGAAAACTTAAAACTGGAACAGGGGCCTGACGCTACGCGTTACCCCACCCCCCATGAGTTTTAGGCCTTCCAGCCAACTTCCAACTTACCTCATTGGCCCGTTTCAGATCCGATAGCCATGAAACTTCACAGTCCAACTGTTTTCTCCATTCTGGAACTGTTGGCGTTGTCTGTTCACCAAAATTCTATCATATGCGCGAGTTATACACAAAATGCAATTTCAATCAATGATGTGCAAAACCCTTACATTAAACCACCTAAATGGACTCTAAATGGTCCAAGGCCTAAATGCATAGTTCTAAAATATCCTAAGGGACCTATTGATACCTTCCGGGGGTCCCGAAACCCGCCGGATCTCAAATTCACCTATTTAGTTCCTTAAATTCGTATAGAATGTGTAACATCCCCGGTAATTTAATATTGAGAAAGGTAAATTAAGTATTTAATTGTGTGGAAATTAAAGGAAATAGGATTTTTAAGTGAATATATGATTTAAATGGTATTTTAGAGGGTTAAGGTACATTAAAATGAATGTTTTTAGGAATGGGCATCAGGGACCCTGACGCGTAGCGTGGCACTGACGCGTAGCGTCAGGTGTACATTAATGAGCTGACGCGTAGCGTCAGCGTCGCGATCAGTTTAAATCGAGGGCATGTAAAATAGAATGCTGGAAACATCACTCTCTCCTCCTTTCCCCTCCCTTGCGAATCTTGCCCTGTATAAGGTGGAAGCTTCCATTTCTTGTGATTTTGAACCGGTGGAAGCTAAGGTAAGCTGTTAGAAACTTTCAATTGCGTGTTTTTCTTCCTCCTTTCTTTTCCTATCTTGAATTCGAATATTGCATGTTGGTGGGGACCTTGATTTTGTGTTTTGGAGTCATGGGGAATTTGGGAATGGTCCCTAGGATGATAAGTGTAAAGGAAAACTAAGGGGGTTTCGTGTTTTGGCGATTGTAGATTTTGAAGCAAGGATCAGAGGGTCGTTTGACATTATGAAGCTTGGAAACAAAGGTCAGAAATGAAAATGAGTTTTGATGAACCTCGGAGGAACCGACAATCGATTGGAAGCTGTGAAAAGCTCGGAATCGAGGTAAGGGGGTGTGCTGGGTTAAAAATTAATATAGAAATATAATTATGCAATTGGGGTATAGGAATGGAGGTATATCATAGTCATTTATAACTATTCCAAATTAATTCAGATGATTTAGTATGTGAAATGGAAGTGTAAAAAGCCATTAAAGTAAATAGGATAAGCTAACTAATAAATTGATAAATGATTGAAAGGTGTAATAGCATTATGATAAGGGAATATTTGGAAATAAGGTAGTGAGAGTAAACTAAGAACCTAAAAAAGGATGGATAAGAAATAAATGAACGAGTAAGTGAGAAATTGAATAGGTCGGTATGTGTTGATTATGTAAATTATCAAATAGTTGGTATATAATAAGCAAAATTAATGAAGTGATATGATGCAGGCAAGACATGCGTATATTAGATCATAACATGAAAATGAGAGGTAGGTGGCCTCGGTACATTCAAAAATATATAAATATATATGGAGATGTGAAATCCATAATGAGAAATAAGACTAATTGCAATTGATAATAAGTATATGGATAATATTAGTATGATAGAGAGATTTTGCGAGAGAATGTATTCTCATAGATCATAAGGGATGGCTGTGGTAAGGAAGAAATGTGGAAGAGTTTATAATAACATAGGGTGATTGTAAATTATGAATAAAGAACACGAGTTAATGATAAAATCAAAGTGACGATGGATTGCAAGGTAATAAGCAAAGGGAAAGCAAATGACATATTACTAATACTGATAGTGACGTTGCATATATATATATATATATATAGGAATATGGATATTATTAATATTATCTAGATTGATGATAATGCATGATGATAAATGTGAGAATGAATTCCTAATGGTATGTTGACGTTATTAGTAATGTTCACGTGATATAATTGATACATTATGAGTGTTTGTTGTGAAAGAATATGAATGAGGATTTGTAATATCATGTGGCAGTATATTGGTGGGTTGGCAAGTTGGTCACCCTGTGTTATGAGCACATGTCAGTTTCTGACATCTGTGTATGCGATTGATGATGTTTTAACTATATTAAGTTGTATATTATGGATGAGATACCCTAGATGCTATTGAGGGTAGGGAGTGGTCGCCGGTGCGTTGCACAGTCAAGGAGCGGCTCCTGACAGGCTTCCAATAAAGGGATTGTATGTTTATACTATATGGTTGATTATGTGTGATGGCATTATATTGATGGGCTTGACAAGTCGGTCGCCCTATATTGTGAGCACACGTCAGTTTCTGGCAGTTGTGTATGTTGATTTTTGATTGATATGCCATGTTTATGCTATGTGATATATAATTATGTGGTGGAGGACGACCGACGGTATATGTTACCCTCGTTTCCGGCTCCTGTGGTTTTTGTGCCCAGTTGAGCTACCCAGTGGTCAAGTAGAACCCAGTGGTTTAGGGGGAGTCAAGTAGGACTCGGTGAACCAAGCAGAGTTCATGGGGTGTCAAGTAGTACCCTCAGCTGAAGGTCGATCCATTTAGTATCCAGATACTAGGAGTCTGATATATGTGAAAGTCAATTGTGTTTTCTACTTGTTGACTGATGTATATTGACAGGGCCCGCAAGCGCACGGGTTATGTCGCGTAATATAAAAGATTATCGTTCTCCACAGGGACTGTGTTCAAAGTACCAGCATATTGAAATTTAACTATCCATACAATTGATTTTTAAGATTTTTATAAAATAAAACACAAATTAAAGTTGCACAGAATACGAATAAATATAAAAATAAAATTTACTTAACACTTAAAAATCAGAGTTGAGAATATCTTGGGATTTTGGAGGATTAAGACTCTATTTTATGTTAATGAATTTTAACTTTTCATAAATAAGAATCGAATTAAGTTTTCCAAGGCGAATTTTCCAAAAGCTAATTAATATGTTCCTCTCGAAATCCTATTAATGTACCTAACCTATGGAAAGCGCTGCTTAATCCTCAGAAAGGCCCATTATCGTTTTATGAAAATCCCTTTTATTTCCTCAAAAGAATTTTGATTACTTTCACGGTTTTACCGAGGTCACAAAAAGCATTTCAAAAATCTTAGGTTTAGTTCAAAGCTTTCCGGTAAAAATAAATCTCTCGATTCTATTTATTACCTAAACTTACTAATATACCCGCAAGTATACAGTTTTATCATTTAGGTTTTTGTTAGGAATTACTAAAAGCATTGAGCATAATTGAACTAAATGGAAAACAAAAATTTATTTAATTCCAAGTCAAAATAATATTAAAATAAAATATTATCATACCCCTTTTATCCCAAGATAATTAATTTAGCTACTCATGAAATAATTCAAATTCATATAAATAATGGAAAAATAAAACATACAAGACATGGTAAAAATAAAGACTTACGGGTTTCTCCAAAAGCTCAGAATAATTTACCACTGTAATTCCTTGTTGCAATAATTTCTCCACCAATTACAAATTTAAATTCTCACTTTTACAATTCACAACTCTTAAAATAAACTAAAGAAAAAGAAAGGAAAAGAGAAATTAAAACGAAAAAGAAAGAAAAAGAACGAAGAAAGAAATAAAGAAAAAAGAAAGAAAGAAAAGAAAAGGACGGAGGAAGAAAAAATAAAGAAGAAAGAAAGAATAGAAAAAAAAAGGATACAGGAAGAACGAGAGAGAAAGGAAAGAAAAGGAATTGAATTCAAGTGATTGATCGATGGTTTGGTGGTGCTGCCCGTGTTCCCTTTTATAGGCAAAGGAAGGGAAGAAGTCAGCTGGGAAAACGCGTTGCCAGTTGGTGCAATTGTCTTCTTCTCAGTCACCCCACCATCACAGCTTGGAGACAGCCTGGATGGTGTCAAGTGGGAGAAAACTTTCGGTGCATGTGACTTCCAACTGTCCCAAATTGCATTATTTTAATATTTCTAATAATTCGGTGCTTGGATTTATTCAGCTGGGCAAATTCCGAGTGGAAAAATGGGTCGGTTTTTATCTTTTCTCCAAAATCCGAGTGAAAGCTTGCTGGAGGGTGGTTTACTGAGTGCTGGACGGTGTTGCATTATGAAGAATTGGGTCGGTTTTCTCCTTCTCTCTAGAATCCGAGTCGAAAAATGCCTTTTGTGCACAAAACCAACTGGAAAAGGTGCATTTTCTACAGAAGACCGAGTGAATCTTTGCTCGGTGTCGAGTTGATGGGTCGGTGTTTGGAAGAAAACCGGTCGGTATTGAGTTGAGGGTCGGTGTTTGGAAGAAAACCGGTCGGTATTGAGTTACTTTGAAGTCGGACAGTGTCTGAGGAGATAAGCAAAGCAACTCCGATTGCTTTATTTCTTCGAAATCGATTAAAAAGTGAATCGGAACTGAGTGAAAAGTGATTCACTCGGAACTGATTAGAAGGTGGCTCGGAATTGACTGAAGAGGGACTCGGATCCGACTGAAACCATTCACTCGGCTCAGCTTCATGGAGTTCATTCGGAACTGATTGAAGGCTCACTCAGGATCAGAATTTATTCAATCGGTTCCCATAAATTTTCACTCGGCTGTCTCTGAATCTGAACCACTCGGTTCAAACTTTTCTCGGATTTTGCTTTGGAATTCACTCGATCAAATTCATTCGGATACATTCACTCGGATTTGCTTTGAAATAATTCAGTCGGCCTTCATTCCTTGAAATGATACACTCAGAAGTGTCTTCTTGCTTTTTACTTGGAATGGCCTTCAGTCGTCAATCAACCCAGTCAGTTGTCTTTACTCGAATCTGGCTGATTGAATTTCCTCTCATGTCCGAGCCTTACTTTGCTCGGAAATATAGGTTTCTGACCCATTTCACTCGGTATTCTTCGTTGCAGAGATCTCACTCGGACTTAGTGTGAAACTGTGAGAATCTGTCCGAGTGTGATTCACTCCTGGTCGGATTTTCCTTGCTTGCTTAAGGCATTACTCGGAAATGCCTTGTTCCGCTTGAGAATGCCATCTTCTCTGAGTGAAACCACTCGGATTCCTCCTTAGTCAGCATTTATTCATTTCAGTGGCCTCTTCTACTCGGAATCCATTCACTCAGAACAGCTTTTCACTCGGATTAGTTGCAATCAGAAAGCTCCCACTCGGATTTACTTCAATCAGCAATCCTTTCACTCGGAGAATAGCTTTGGACATATTTATTGGAGGCCAGTCTCCTTTTTTCACTCGGAATGGACGCAGTCGGGGAAGTTTCCACTCGGAATCACCTCCAACCGAGACTTATTCCATTTCAGCATTGGTCCTTCACTCGAGTCAGCCATTTATCATTCGGAATGGCTTTGATAGGGAACATTTCACTCGGATTTTCTCCAACAGTGCTGTATTCCACTCGGCAATGCTCTACTCTGAGTCTTTCCACTCGGATTTGGTCATTTCTGAGTTATCCCACTCGGATTTGGCCATTTTGAGTCGGATTTCAGTGATCTGAGTCAGATTTTTGCTTTCTGAGTCGGATTTCAGCTTTAAAAAGAGAATTCTTTCCACTTTGGGCTTGTTCTTCTTGTTTCTTTATCATTTTATGGTCGTTTTTCTCTTGTTTTTGACCCTTTATTACCTTAATTCCTGCAAAATAACATACCCAAGTAGAATAGAGTGGAAAGAAAGCAGAAATCTCAATAAATAAAGAAAATACAGTGCATAATGATTAAAATCCTAAGCAAACTAGATCTATTTTATTGTGTTATAAAGCACTTATCAAAATACCCCAAACCAAAACGTTGTTTGTCCTCAAGCAATCACCATATTCACAAGATAAAATACAGAAAACACTAAGCTTAATAAACTAAGGAATCCGAAACAAAGAAAAAGATTTATTCAAATGTCAATTTACTTATGTGAATCAATTTTCAATGTCAAGACTTGAGATACTCTTCTCACAATTTTCACTCAAGTGTTTCAAGGTTTGTGTATCTCTCAAATCATCATAGTCAAAAAATATTATCATAAGCTTGTTAATAAACCAGAAACTCCACAGTTTAGATAGAAAATATGTCAAAGTCTAAAGGTCTTTCAAAGGTTGCAACGTGGCCTTGGGTTGTATTGTCAAGGTAGGGATTTCAAGAAAAATGGAATACAAAAGGGCTTTAATAGTCATGAATGAAAATTATCATCATAAATTTAACAGAGCAAATTTTTGAACTTTTATGGACTTTTTGGAATTCATTCAATATCATCCTTTTGATTTTCTTTTCCTTTTTCTTGCTTTTCTTTGCATCCAATACCATATTTTCCTTAAGTTCTTTTTTATTTCTTTGCTCCACTAAATTTCCAACTTTTTCACCATTAAGAGAATATCAGTCAATGAAAGGTTTCAAAGAAAAATTTTCACTTTCAGGCTCAAAAGGGGCAACTAGGGGTCAAATTGTGTAAAAATTCTGAGGCTTAAGAATAAGACCTAATTGTGCCTTTATCATCCTAAGACATATAATCAAAAACCATTTTGAATCGGTTGAAAAACAAGTTCTAGAATATTAATGACCATGAGATTCACTCATTCAAGAAAATATGGGTTTTAAAAATTTGTTTAATAAATAACCCATTTTGGCTCAAGTCTAATCATGGAAAGTCTTTTCAAAGAAAATTTTAATCACATAAGGTTCATTTAAGCATTTATTTGGCATTTAAACAATCAAATTTTGAAAATTTTACTCAAAATTTTGGGATCCTTAGATACTTTAGCCTTGTGTTCAAAGTAAATTTATCATGCAATCATGGTAAATTACAAGATTACAAACAAATCAAGGAAAACACACATGCAAAATAAAATAACAATCACACAACGTAAACAAAACAGTTAAGTTTTCTTACCTACCACCCCAAACCAGAATTTGACATTGTCCTCAATGTTAAAATGGATGATAAAAGCATAAGAAAACTTACCTGTAGTGACCCCAAACCAGGGTTTGACATAGTTGGTTTTTTTTTTAGAATTAAAGCTTAAAATAAAACAACAACTTTTTATAGGGTTACCTCCCTATCAGTGCTAAGTTTTAAGTCTTCAGCCAGACTTCTCACCGTTTGGATTTACTCATCAGGAGCATCAAACAGTCCAAGTCATTTGCTTGTTGTATTGGTTGACCTGTCAAATAATGCTTTATTCTCTGTCCATTTACCCTAAATGTACCAGATTTCTCACTCCATAGTTCGACAGCTCCAAAGGGAAAGACTTTTGTCACCTTGAATGGTCCCGACCATCGGGACCTCAGTTTACCTGGAAAAAGCTTCAGTCTGGAATTAAACAGTAAAACCATATCACCTGGATTAAATGTTCTCCGTTGGATGTGACGATCATGCCATTGTTTGGTTTTTTCTTTATAAATTCTGGCATTTTCGTATGCATCTAGACGAAGTTCTTCAAGCTCATTTAATTCCAACAATCTTTGTTCACCTGCAGCCTTATGATCAAAGTTAAGAGTTTTAACAGCCCAAAAAGATTTATATTCTAGCTCAACAGGTAAATGACAGGGCTTCCCATATACTAGCTTAAAAGGTGTGGTTCCAATGGGAGTTTTGTATGCGGTTCGATACGCCCATAAGGAATCATCTAACTTAATAGACCAATCCTTACGTGATGTATTCACCACTTTTTGAAGAATATTTTTAATTTCCCGATTGGATACCTCAACTTGTCCACTAGTTTGTGGGTGATAAGGTGTAGCAACCTTATGCCTAACTCCATATTTCTTTAGAAGGGTCTGAAAAGTTTTCTCAATAAAATGAGACCCTCCATCACTTATAACACATTTTGGGACCCCATACCTTGGAAATATTATTTTCTTGAAAAGTTTAATAACAGTCTTAGCATCAGAATGGGGTGAAGCAATGGCTTCCACCCATTTTGACACATAGTCAACTGCCACTAATATGAACTGATTTCCAAAAGAGGAAGGAAAAGGTCCCATAAAATCAACACCCCATACATCAAACAATTCAACTTCTAAAATGGTATTTAATGGCATCTCTTGTCTCTTACCAATGTTACCTATTCTTTGGCAAGCATCACAAGTTAGAACATACTTACGTACATCCTTAAAAATATTTGGCCAATAGAACCCAGCTTGCAATATTTTAGCAGCTGTCTTGGAGGTGCTCATATGCCCTCCATAGGAAAGAGAATGGCAATGATCCAAGATAGCATGGACATCATCTTGTGAAACACATCTCCGAATCATACCATCTGCACATTGCTTGAAAAGGAGTGGTTCATCCCAATAATAATGCTTGGCATCTGCATAAAACTTTTTCCTTTGCTAAAAGCTAAGATCAGGGGGTAAGATACCACATGCAAGAAAATTTACAAAATCAGCATACCAAGGAACACGTTGGATACTAAGATTCAAGAGTTGTTCATCTGGAAAAGATTCATTGATGGGAATATTATCTGTTTGTTCTTTTTCAGATGTCAACCTAGATAGGTGGTCAGCGACCAAGTTCTCGGTACCCTTCTTGTCCTTAATTTCCAAGTCAAATTCTTGCAATATTAGAATCCATCTAATTAATCTAGGCTTTGCTTCCTTTTTATTCAATAGATACTTAATGGCAGAGTGGTCAATGTAAACAGTAACATGTGAACCTACCAAGTAAGACCTAAATTTATCAAAAGCAAAGACAATAACTAACAGTTCTTTTTAAGTTGTGGCATAATTTACCTGAGGATCATCTAGCGTCCGGCTGACATAATGAATTACATGGAGCTTTTTATCCTTTCTTTGCCCCAACACAGCCCCCACTGCGTAATCACTCGCATCGCACATCAACTCAAACGGGAGTTTCCAATCAGGTGGTTGCACGATAGGGGCAGAGATTAGAGCTTGCTTAATCCTGCAAAAAGCTTCCATACAAGATGAATCAAAATTGAAAGGCACATCCTTACCCAGAAGAGTTGTAAGAGGCTTTGTGATCTTGGAGAAATCTTTAATGAACCTGCGGTAAAACCCTGCATGTCCAAGAAAACTCCGAATACCTTTCATATTTGTGGGTGGAGGCAATTTTTCAATCACTTCTAGTTTAGCCTTATCAACTTCTATACCTCTCTCAGACACCAGGTGTCCAAGAACTATGCCTTCTCTTACCATAAAATGGCATTTTTCCCAATTTAGAACCAAATTGGTTTCTTCACAACGCTGCAAGACTTGGCACAAATTTGTTAAACAATTATCAAAATCCAAACCATGCACTGAAAAATCATCCATAAAGACTTCCATCACATTTTCAATAAGATCAGAAAAAATTGCTTGCATACACCTTTGAAAAGTCGCAGGTGCATTACATAAACCAAAAGGCATACGTCTGTAAGCATAAGTCCCATAAGGGCAAGTGAAGGTAGTCTTTTCTTGATCAGATGGATGAATGGGAATTTGATGAAAACCTGAATACCTATCCAAATAACAGAAATAAGAGTGTTTTGTAAGTCTTTCAAGCATCTGATCAATAAAAGGGAGGGGAAAATGATCTTTTTTTGTGGCGCTATTTAACTTCCTATAATCAATGCACATGCGTCAACCAGAGACAATCCTAGTAGGAATCAAGTTATGTTTATCATTTTCAATCACAGTTATTCCCCCTTTTTAGGCACCACATGGACAGGACTTACCCATTTACTACTATCAACAGGATATATGACTCCAGCATCAAGCAATTTCAAAATTTCCTTTTTAACCACTTCTTGCATTTTAGGATTTAATCTCCTAAGTGGTTCTACTGTGGGCCTACTTTCATCTTCTATAGTAATCCTGTGCATACAAAGAGAAGGGCTAATCCCTTTAATATCATCCATTGTATAACCTATTACCTTTCTATACAACCTAAGTTGTTTCAAAAGTTTTTTAGTTTCACATGGATTTAATTCTGCATTGATAATCACAGGATATGTGGAATTAGGACCAAGAAATTCATACCTTAATGAAGCTGGTAAAGGTTTTAATTCCACATTGGGGCTTACCACTTTGTCACACATGACCTCAGTGTCATGTGGGGCCTCAGAGCAATCAGATGTTTCTGTCAGCTCAATCATGAAAATAGTTTCAAGTGGGTCATTAGGAAGGGTTGTTTCCTTTACCACTTGTTCGACAAAATCCACAGTACAGCAAACATCATTATAAGGTTTTTCTAAAACATTTTTCAAGTTGAAATCAACCTTTTGGTCTCCAACAGTTAGAGACAACTTACCATTCTTGACATCGATCACAGCACCTGCAGTTGCTAAAAATGGTCTGCCTAAAATAATAGGAATCAAAGAATCTTCGTCCATTTCAAGCACAACAAAGTCAGCAGGTATAAAAAATTTTCCTATCTTAATAGGAACATCCTCTAAAATTCCTACAGGATATTTTACAGATCTATCAGCCAATTGTAAAGACATCCTAGTAGGTTTTAGTTCACCCAATCCTAACTTTTCAGCAACAGATAATGGCATTAAACTCATACTTGCTCCTAAATCACACAATGCTTTATCTATATTCATGTCACCAATCATGCAAGGAATAGAGAAACTACCTAGATCTTAGAGCTTGGGTGGAAGTTTCTTTTGAATTAGAGCACTGCACTCTTCAGTAAGTGCAACTGTACCATCTTCTTCCAGTCTTCTTTTGTTGGACAAAATATCCTTCAGGAACTTTGCATATGTGGGCATTTGCTGCAAAGCATCTGTAAAAGGAATATTAATATACAATTTCTTTAAAACATCAAGGAACTTACCAAATTATTTGTCCAACTTTGCTTTGGCTAAGCGCTGAGGAAATGGAATGGGAGGTTGATATGGCTTAACCTCCTCCTTCTTTTCTTGTGGTTTCTCTTCTTCAATTACTGGATGAGATGAAGATTCATCTACTTTATTTTCCTCCTTTGCAGTCTTGTCAACTGGCCCATCGTATTGAGTATCACTCTTAAGAGTGACAGCCATGGTTTGGTTAGATGGTCCAGCCTCTGGTTTCCCAGGAAATGTTCCCGGTGCTCTTTGAGAATAGGAGGCTTGTTGGGCAATTTTATTTTCCAGTATTTTGTTGTGAGTGGCAAGAGAGTCCACTTTTGAAGTCAAGTTTTTTATTGCATCAGAGAATTCATCATTTTGTTTAAGTTGAGTAGCTACAAATGTCTCCATCAAGGATTCTAGCTTTGATTTTTGTGGAATATAGGTTCCTTGTTGAGGTTTGTAGTTACTTTGGAATTGAGGTGGCCTATTTTGGAAGCCAGGTGGACCTTGTGGAGGTCTGTAGTTACCTTGATAATTTCCACCATAGTTTCCAATAGCATCCACTTGATGCATTTCTTGTTCTTGATTAGGAGTCATTGCTAAATGGCAGTTTGTAGCTCCATGTCCTGAAACACCACAAACTTCATAAACAATATTAGTAGCACCTGTTGACCCTATTTTATCAAGTTTTAATAATGCTTCAACTTTGGCAGAAAGTAGTGAAAGAGCATCAACAGAATACTTACCTGGTGTTTTAGCAGGTAATCCTCTTTCAGAGTTCCACTGGTGAGTGTTTTGAGCTATTTCCTCAATCAAGTTTTCAGCTTCATCAATATTTTTACTCATGAAGGCTCCTCCAGCTGCAGCATCTAAAGAGATCTTTTGTGTGGAAGTTAGTCCATTATAGAAAATATAGATTGTCAACCACCTTTCTATCCCATGGTAAGGACATTCTCTTAGCATCTTCCTGTATCTTTCCCAGGCTTCATACAAGGATTCATCATTTTTTGTGAAAAATTGATGATTTGTTTTCTCAGCACATCAGTCTTGTTCCTTGGGTACCATTTATTGATAAAAGCACTGGACAATTGTTCCCAAGTCGTGATAGATCCTTCAGGAAGAGAGTATAACCACGCTTTTGCTTTATCTCTTAAGGAGAAAGGGAAAAGTCTTAAGCGAATAGCATCATTGGTTGCTCCGTTCATCTTCAGGGTGTCACAGTATTCAAGAAAGATTTGAAGGTGAAGGTTTGGATCTTCAGAGGGTAAACCTCCGAATTGGTTCTGTTGAACCATTGAGAGTAGTGAAGGCTTCAATTCAAAATTGTTAGCCTCCACTGTGGGTCTGAGGATGCTCGATCCTCTCCCATTATTGCTTGGAGCGGCAAAATCTCTTAAGGGTCTATGTTGGTCCGCCATTTGTTTTTCTTTTTGTTCTTTTTGTTGTTTTTGTTGTTTTCTTAAAGCTCTAAGGGTACGTTCTATCTCAGGGTCAAATCCTAAGTTTAGATCGACACTACGGCTTCGTCGCATAAATAGAAAATAAATGACTAATAAAACAAACAATTACAAAAAGAAAATAACAACAGATACACAGAATATAGAACAAAACACAAAATTACAAAGAAAATAAAAATAAAAATAAAAATAACAATAAAAATATTAACAAGTATGATCTAATCGAATTTCAATATTGCTGATATTTGAGGGACAACAGTCCCCGGCAACGGCGCCAAAAACTTGACAGGGCCCACAAGCGCACGGGTTATGTCGCGTAATATAAAAGATTATCGTTCTCCACAGGGACTGTGTTCAAAGTACCAGCATATTGAAATTTAATTATCCACACAATTGATTTTTAAGATTTTTATAAAATAAAGCACAAATTAAAGTTGCACAGAATACGAATAAATATAAAAATAAAATTTACTTGACACTTAAAAATCAGAGTTGAGAATATCTTGGGATTTCGGGGGATTAAGACTCTATTTTATGTTAATGAATTTTAACTTTTCATAAATAAGAATCGAATTAAGTTTTCCAAGGCGAATTTTCCAAAACCTAATTAATATGTTCCTCTCGGAATCCTATTAATGTACCTAACCTATGGAAAGTGCTGCTTAATCCTCAGAAAGGCCCATTATCGTTTTATGAAAATCCTTTTTATTTCCTCAAAAGAATTTTGATTACTTTCACGGTTTTACCGAGGTCACAAAAAGCATTTCAAAAATCTTAGGTTTAGTTCAAAGCTTTCCGGTAAAAATAAATCTCTCGATTCTATTTATTACCTAAACTTACTAATATACCCGCAAGTATACAGTTTTATCATTTAGGTTCTTGTTAGGAATTACTAAAAGCATTAAGCATAATTGAACTAAATGGAAAACAAAAATTTATTTAATTCCAAGTCAAAATAATATTAAAATAAAATATTATCATACCCCTTTTATCCCAAGATAATTAATTTAGCTACTCATGAAATAATTCAAATTCATATAAATAATGGAAAAATAAAACATACAAGACATGGTAAAAATAAAGACTTACGGGTTTCTCTAAAAGCTCAGAATAATTTACCACTGTAATTCCTTGTTGCAATAATTTCTCCACCAATTACAAATTTAAATTCTCACTTTTACAATTCACAACTCTTAAAATAAACTAAAGAAAAAGAAAGGAAAAGAGAAATTAAAACGAAAAAGAAAGAAAAAGAACGAAGAAATAAATAAAGAAAAAAGAAAGAAAGAAAAGAAAAAGACGGAGGAAGAAAAAATAAAGAAGAAAGAAAGAATAGAAAAAAGAAGGATACAGGAAGAACGAGAGAGAAAGGAAAGAAAAGGAATTGAATTCAAGTGATTGATCGATGGTTTGGTGGTGCTGCCCGTGTTCCCTTTTATAGGCAAAGGAAGGGAAGAAGTCAGCTGGGAAAACACGTTACCAGTTGGTGCAATTGTCTTCTTCTCAGCCGCCCCACCATCACAGCTTAGAGACAGCCTGGATGGTGTCAAGTGGGAGAAAACTTTCGGTGCATGTGACTTCCAACTGTCCCAAATTGCATTATTTTAATATTTCCAATAATTCGGTGCTTGGATTTATTCAGCTGGGCAAATTTCGAGTGGAAAAATGGGTCGGTTTTCATCTTTTCTCCAAAATCCGAGTGAAAGCTTGCTGGAGGGTGGTTTACTGAGTGCTGGACGGTGTTGCATTGTGAAGAATTGGGTCGGTTTTCTCCTTCTCTCTAGAATCCGAGTCGAAAAATGCCTTTTGTGCACAAACCGACTAGAAAAGGTGCATTTTCTACAGAAGACCGAGTGAATCTTTGCTCGGTATCGAGTTGATGGGTCGGTGTTTGGAAGAAAACCGGTCGGTATTGAGTTGAGGGTCGGTGTTTGGAAGAAAACCGGTCGGTATTGAGTTGCTTTGAAGTCGGACAGTGTCTGAGGAGATAAGCAAAGCAACTTCGATTGCTTTATTTCTTCGAAACCGATTAAAAAGTGAATCAGAACCGAGTGAAAAGTGATTCACTCGGAACTGATTAGAAGGTGGCTCGGAATTAACTGAAGAGGGACTCGGATCCGACTGAAACCATTCACTCGGCTCAGCTTCATGGAGTTCATTCGGAACTGATTGAAGGCTCACTCAGGATCAGAATTTATTCAATCGGTTCCCATAAATTTTCACTCGGCTGTCTCTGAATCTGAACCACTCGGTTCAAACTTTGCTCGGATTTTGCTTTGGAATTCACTCGGTCAAATTCATTCAGATACATTCACTCGGATTTGCTTTGAAATAATTCAGTCGGCCTTCATTCCTTGAAATGATACACTCGGAAGTGTCTTCTTGCTTTTTACTCGGAATGGCCTTCAGTCGTCAATCAACCCAGTCGGTTGTCTTTACTCGAATCTGGCTGATTGAATTTCCTCTCATGTCCGAGCCTTGCTTTGCTCGGAAATATAGGTTTCTGACCCATTTCACTCGGTATTCTTCGTTGCAGAGATCTCACTCGGACTTAGTGTGAAACTGTGAGAATCTGTCCGAGTGTGATTCACTCCTGGTCGGATTTTCCTTGCTTGCTTAAGGCATTACTCGGAAATGCCTTGTTCCGCTTGAGAATGCCATCTTCTCTGAGTGAAACCACTCGGATTCCTCCTTAGTCAGCATTTATTCATTTCAGTGGCCTCTTCTACTCGGAATCCATTCACTCAGAACAGCTTTTCACTCGGATTAGTTGCAATCAGAAAGCTCCCACTCGGATTTAGTTCAATCAGTAATCTTTTCACTCGGAGAATAGCTTTGGACATATTTATTGGAGGTCAGTCTCCTTTTTTCACTTGGAATGGACGCAGTCGGGGAAGTTTCCACTCGGAATCACCTCCAACCGAGACTTATTCCATTTCAGCATTGGTCCTTCACTCGAGTCAGCCATTTATCATTCGGAATGGCTTTGATAGGGAACATTTCACTCGGATTTTCTCCAACAGTGCAGTATTCCACTCGGCAATGCTCTACTCTGAGTCTTTCCACTCGGATTTGGTCATTTCTGAGTTATCCCACTCGGATTTGGCCATTTTGAGTCGGATTTCAGTGCTCTGAGTCAGATTTTTGCTTTCTGAGTCGGATTTCAGCTTTAAAAAGAGAATTCTTTCCACTTTGGGCTTGTTCTTCTTGTTTCTTTATTATTTTATGGTCGTTTTTTCTTGTTTTTGACCCTTTATTACCTTAATTCCTGCAAAATAACATACCCAAGTAGAATAGAGTGGAAAGAAAGCAGAAATCTCAATAAATAAAGGAAATACAGTGCATAATGATTAAAATCCTAAGCAAACTAGATCTATTTTATTGTGTTATAAAGCACTTATCATATATGTTATTGAGGATGCTCATGATATGTAATGTATATTAATGAGTTGACATTGTAGTGATAGGGAGGACAGAATGAATTAGAGGATAAATGACTATGTACGTATGTTAGATTTAATTGCTCATAATACGATGATGATGGGTTAGTTTATGACAACTAATAAAATTGTTCAAGCATATCAATAAAAATGGTAAAATAAGAAAGAATGTGAAAAGTAATAACTAATATTGGATGATTATGCTTAGGAGTGTAACTATATTATACCTTTCCCCAATTTTGATATCTGTTTCTATACCAATTCTTAATTCCAGTCACTCATCCCCTGTATTGTGGTTTTAGTGACTGTTTGCAGGTATGGGTGCACACCGCGAAGGCGAGAGCTAAATGAGGCCAAGACGGTATAGAGACTAGAAGAGGAAACGCATAATTATGTACTTGTTTGTTGACTTATAAAATGTTGAGTAGTATTGCTAGGTGAGCATGAATGTATATCAATGTGGTATCATAGTACTTTATTACATTGTGTGTTATGTGGCACAGAGCCACTGAATGAGTGCATGATATGGACAGGTCTCGTTATATATACGTGCGTGAATGATATATGAAGTGTGAGTGTATATTGAACTATTGATGATATTGATTGTTGATTGTTCTGTTTGTGTGTTTTAGTGGATTGAGGCACGGAGCCAACGATGCGTGATTGTGGAATGCTATTGGCAGGTTCCGTTATGATGCATGAATGTTGTGTGTGAAATGGATAATGAGATAATGATAGATTATGAATTGATTGATGATTTGATTGAATTAGGAATTTATGCATATAGTGAATAATTGTGGATTTAAGGAATCGAATATGTGATTTTGAGATCCGGTGGGTTTCAGGACCCTCGGAAGGTGTCAATAGGTTCCCTAAGGTATTTAGAGTCTGTGTGTATTGGCCTTGGACCAATTGGAACCCATTTAGGGTGTTTGGTGCAAGGGTTTTACACCAAGATGGTTTAAATTGAATTTCACGCATAACTTGCGCATATGTTGGAATTTTGGTGAACGGACGACGCCAACAGTTCTAAAATGGGGAAAACATATGGCCTGTGAAGTTTGGTGGCAAGCGGATCAAAAATGGGCCAATTGGGTAGATTAGAAGTTGGTTATTTGGCCTAAAATGTGTATCAGCACCTGTTGCTGCTATTGTCATGCCCACGCTACGCGTGAGGCTGGCGCGTAGCGTGAGGTGCGCGGATCAGGGCTGACGTTACGCGTGGGGCTGGCGCGCAGCGTCAGGCCCCTGTTTCAGGTTTTTGGTTTCTTTTGAGAATAATTGAGTTATAGAGTTTTGAGGTGTTACATAATTATCAGGTAGAATCTGTTTAGTGAAAATAAATGTTATTTTGAATTAAGACCAATTAAATATAGTTAAATGTGAAAAATTTATTATAAAAATTAATTAAGCGGATAGAAATAAATATAAAATAACTAAGGACGTCACAGAATGCCTATTGCAACCTATGCATCAATCATTCACATCATCAACTTATTAATCCAATCCACAAGTACATTACTCTACCATCATACACATGACCTAACCTTCCCAAGTTCACAAATCAATCACGCAATGGCTCCGTGCCAATAACTCATTATATACATCAATTTCATATAATAACTAATAGCCACATTACTTCTAATTTCTCATACAATCCTATAATTAAACTTAGTCATTACCAACTTCATCACTTCATCGTCAAACTACCACATGCAAGCATATTAACATCACATCACATTCCTACTATAAAGTCATCATCAAGCAAACATTACTAGCATACTAAGTCAATTCAACAATCCCCCTACATCATCATAAATCATTACGTATATTATAACCTAATTAATACACTTCATAATTTCTCCCGTTCCTTGGCATCAATTCTCCGCTTGGCGCACCTCCGGGGCATTGACATCCTCCCTGTCAATGGTCACTAAATTAGATAAACAATAGCAATGGTGGGTTTTTAGAATATCGTAATTAATATAGAATGGAAAAAGTAAAAGTACCTACTTACTACCTAACGATCTTCTCAATTATATTACTTATCAGCCCCTGGCATTTACATAATTATCACTGCAATTACACATACTAATATACTTTTCAATATACTTTAAGACTAATAATACTACATGCCTCACATCCAATAAAATCCATGCTCAATCTCATAACACCATCAATCATTAAATTCATTGTAAACCATAATATCAATCTTCAAAACATATAAGCACAACTGACTCACACATATATCAGACTCCTAGTATCCAAATACTAAAGGATCAACCTTCAGCTGAGGGTCTAACTTGACACCCCGTGAACCCAACTTGGTTCACCGAGCCCGACTTGACTCCCCACCTCAACCACTAGGTCCGACTTGACCACTGGGTAGCTAAACTGGGTATAAAAACCACAGGGCTGGAAAATGAGGGATACATCATACCGTTGGTTGTCCCATACCACATAATCACATACAAACTCATATCATCATGGCACAAACATCATCAAGTCCATTCATATTTGTCAGAAATTGACATTCAATAATTCCACAGGGCGGCCAAATAGTCCAACCCTCACATGCCAGGTCACAATACTTCCATAATCATCATATGATTATTCTCATCAAATTATGTGTGATTAAAATAGCATATATCACACTACATAATATTAATATTCATCTCAACTTATATTTTACATAACACCACTCATGCATATAATTTATATACCCATTTCTTTACTTTCTATCACATATTTAATCAAATTAACATACTTCCTCAAACACTTAACTATTTAGTTATGCATACACATGTATAGATATAATGATATAAATATTTCCTAGCTATTCTACAACTTCCTAATAACTCCCAATTAATATTCAAACCAATTCTAATTAATCATGACCCAAACACCCCCTTATCTCGATTCCAAGCATTAATAATTTGTTCTTGGTGTCGGTTGCGTCCTCTGGTCACTTGGTTCAAGGCTCCACTTCCAAATTCAATACCCACTTCGCCACTCGTTCCTCCAAAGCTCGTTCCCGCACCTACGATCACCAAAAAAAACAACCCAATTAGTACATTGTCTTCCTTACCCTTTCAAACTCATAATCCAAGCTTCCAAGAGCCTTAAAACTTAAAATCCAAGCCCCCACATCACATGCATGGTTCGGGTTTTGAAGAGGGAAAAAGGGAGAAGAAAAACATGCAATCAAGGGTCCCAATGACTTACCTTAGCTCCTAATCACCTAAAACCACCAAAAATCAAAGCTTCTACCAGTTCTCGCCACCAATCATAATGGGAAGGGGAAGAAGTGTGTTTGTTCTATTTTTTGCATGCCTCATTTTAAAATAAGTTATGACGCTGACGCTACGCGTCTTACTGGTGCTACATGTTAGGTCACTAATTCTCACCTGACGCTACACGTCACAGCTACGCTGCGTGTTAGGTCCTCTGATGTCATTTCCATTAAAGTTCATTTTTAAACCCAATAATTCACTTCATATCCCTTAATCCTTATTATTTAAAATCAAAATACATTTATTTGTTTATTCCAATTATTAAAACACCAAGGATGTTACAGTCTATACACACACCATATGTATATAACACCATTATATAAAAAATTATCATTCCCTAACATAGAAAAATTATAAATTGTTAGGATAGATTTTATTAGTATAAAATTTAGGGTATTTAAATATTTTAATTTTATTTTAAATATTGGAAATGAATTTATATTATAAAGGTATTAAGTATTTTAATTTTATTTTAAAAATCTGACATATTTTTTACAATCTTAATATAGACGATGTATGAAATCTTAATCTAATAAAAAAATTTCTAAAATTTTCCTTATAGACCTCTATTTCCAAATTGTTATCCATTTGGAAAACCTGTTGATCCGGTCCCAACACCGGCCCCCAAGAGCATGGTTTTAATGCTTTGCCAGATCAGCATTTCAAACAGAAGAAGTACGTTTTAAATCCCTTATAATTACTCTTATACGGAGTATATGCCTTAAAAACGTACTCACCACTCCGCCAAGAAAGCGATTTGGTTATGCGGAATATATTACACCCTATTGTGTAAGTATCTTCTAAGCGAAGTCCATGCCCAAAAGGATATTCATGTTACTGTAACATCCCCATTTTTAGTAGCAGTCCTATTAAGTCAAATTTGAAGTTTGGAAGGTCTGTAGGTGGTAATAGGTGAATGAATACTCTGTAGATGGACTGTAATATCATAAGAAATTCATTTTTGTATGTAATATGGAATTTATATGGACCATTAGGGAAATTAATCAAATTCCGAGTCAAAAGGGACTCTGATCCGAGTGACAGTGAGCAATTCCGAGTAATAGAAAGAGAATCCGAGTGAGGAATGAAGTTCCGAGTGTAAAGTTAGGTTGACCGAATAAAACATTACTAAAAAGGATACTACCGAGTGAAATCTTGGTCTTAGAGACAGCTGGAGTGAAGTGGGTTCAAGGGAACCACTTCTGGGTGAATATTCTGAGTGAAAACACCCTTGAAAGACTCATTTCCGAGTCAAACTTTGCAAATTGCTTTTTTTCTTTCGAGTGGTAATCTCTATGATTACAGTATACCGAGTGAATAGACTCAGTCAGAATTATAACCAAGTGCAATCCGAGTGAAGTTGTCCAAGTCAGACCTCCCTAATAAGATAGAAGATAGCAATCCGAGTAGGATGAAAGCCATTTTGAGTAGGACTAAATATGTAGCCTTTCCGAGTGAATGGGTTTGAATATTCCCGAGTAAGATATACCCGAGTGGGAAAATAATACTAAGTGGAATATGTGTGTAAGAATGAATTTAGAGATTCCCGAGTATAAAATCCGAGGGAAGATTTGGTTATAATGGCTTAGATTGGAAAATTTCTAAGTATATGATAAACCGAATGAATGATCCATATATAAATCCGAGTGGATGGGGTTAGAACAAGTCTGAGTTGAACTTAATGTGATGATATTTCCGAGTAGATTAAATAATGTGTAATCAGAGGGTCTAAGTATGAAATGAGTCCGAGAGGAACCTGACTTAATAAGTTTTACCTGAGTGGTTAAGCATGAAATAAACCCGAGTGAATGATGAGGAGTTCCGAGTGAATGAATGCATAGGTGTTTTATATTAAGTTGATGCTTCTACCGACTGAAATGAGTTATTAAAATTATTTGGGAGGTGTTGATGGGAGAAATAGTGATTAAGTTAAAGATTCCGAGTAGTTATATATATATATATTGTGTGATTAAGGAATTACTTGGCTTGAATATGAGTGATGATAAATGAATAATACTGAGTGAACTGATACCGAGTGGAAAAATGGTAGTGGGAACCCGTTCCGAGCAAATAGTAGTGTTCACAGAGCCATTTTCGAGTGAATCTAAGGTATATAAACAAATACCGAGTGACACTCTTATGTGTGGGTCTTTTCCAAAAGGTGATGGCCTTAAATGGGCTTTTGATTGGAAAATGTAGTTGAAGATGGTCTAAACCGAGTGAAAGGAGTGGAGAAAGACTTTAATACTCCTGCAAGTTAATTTCCAAATAAAGGATGTTATAATTCTGAGTGGAAACTATATATATATATTCCGAATGAATATGGATACCCTTTTCCGAGTGAGCCTAAGGTGTTATGAAATCCGAGTAAAAAGTGATTTGATGTTGAGTTGACTAAGGAATGATTTAGTTAAGTGAGAAATAAATAAGAATAGGTTGTTTGCCGAATGGAAATCCTGAGTAAAAAGAGAATCCGACTGAATCCAGAAGAAATCCGACCTAGAGAGAAGAAATCCGACTAGATGTTTCAAGAAGAAACAATCAAGAGTGAGGACCAAGAGAAACGAATCAGTTTTAGAAGATTTCCGAGCCATGAAGGGCGGATTCGCTCAAGCGAATCGGATTTCACTTAAGCGATCCGATGTCAGCACTCCACACCGGTTGGCTATTAAATCCGTTCTTAGATTAGGAGTTCATACCAGACAACTCTGAGCCAGTGTTTGTTAGTCCTCAAATTTTTAATAAAAGCTTAAATAAAAATTTCATAAAATTTATAAAAATTAGTTTAATTTGTTAGAAAAATAGGATTTAAATTCAATAAATGAGTGTTGTTGGAAATAATCTGCCCTTGATCAATTTTCTCTAGTTTTGCAGTGAAAAAGTTAAGAAATCAAGAGAAAATTACACTAGAGAATCTGACGCGTAGCCTCACCCCACGCGTAGCATCAACTGCTATTTTTGAGTCTGACGCTACGCATCACAGCCACGCGTAGCGTCAGTGCTGCGTGAACAGCCACTCCACTTTGGCCAACCACTCCACTTGGACTCAATAATGGGTACCCCACTCAGCCCAAGGGCCACCCCAATCAGCATAAATGGCCAAAAACTCATGGAAACATGTCCAAGTGGCCAGGCATGATCAAGATTAATTATTGAAAGTGGCCATTATCAAGTGTTTAATGGAGGCTGAGTCAGGAGACTGACGCGTAGCGTCACAGGGACGCGTAGCGTCAGAACCCTTGCTCAGCCCTATAAATAGGGCCATCCAACACCATTCATAGCATCCCATTCCATACACTTCTCTTCTCTTCTCTCTTGTGCTCGACCTTGAGTACTTCTTTTGTGAGTTGTAGTTCTAGAATAGTTTTCTAGATACTTGAGTGTGTTTCGGTGTATTGTGATCGTTGTATCGTGAAGTTTCCATCGTCTTCTTCGTAATGTCAAACTCTGTAAGTGTTGTTTTTACTTTTACCATGTGTAACTAATTTGTTTATGTTGGAATTGGTGAACTAATCTATTGAGTATAATGTTGTAAATTCGACCTCTGCATGTTTATGATTCAAGTCCATGTTAGTATTTCAACCTTTTATTAATATGAACGTCAAACGGGAGAATGATTTTCATGTGTATCGAAACTGGTTTTATTAGTATAAATGTCAAACGGGAGAATGATTATTTATGCCGTATTGAAACTTGTTTTGACGAAAGTAAAAAGTTGGAATACCCTTGGTATCTCAATTCTATAGGGGTTGTTAACCATTGTTGCCATAAGGCCAGGTCTTAATGCAAGTTTTTACTGAGAAAGCTCACGAGGGATCGGACTTTACGGTGAATTCTTAGAATTTATATCACGAGGGATCGGTTATAATGATTTTAAGCTGCAATGACATGAAACTTGATGATTAAATATGCATGTCTTGAGTTCCTCATTGTTATTCTAGATTAGGGATCCAATTTCCAACATAATTTGTTTATCTGTGTTTATCTCAAGTATCTTACCTATTCTAGATTGCAACTCAACTTTTTAGATAGATTTTATTTTCTTTTTATCTCATGAATCACTCAACCATGCTATCTTGTGAATATTGTATAAACTGTATATAAATCATTCTTTTGTTTATAATTTCCTTCACATTTACCATAGTAAGTAGAAAATTACTGTTGTTATTGGACTTTCAATCCCAGTGGAACGATATCTAAATTTTGAAAACTACAAACGAATTGGTGCGCTTGCCAATTGATAAAAAGTCCGGCGGTGGGAAAGAACCGCTGAGTCGCCGTCGGGCCTAACAAATTTTCTGGCGCCGTCGCCGGGGATTGAATTGTTTCAGTAAAACAGTAAAATTTTAATTACCGTGGTAAATATTTTTTTTACTTTAGATAATTTTATTTATTTATTTCTTATTGTTATTACACTAACTTTCTTTGTCTAGTTTGTGTATGCAAACTCGATCTACCGCAGGTAAAATTTATTTTGATCCTGAGATAGAAAAGTTTGTAAAGAAAATCAAGTCTTTGAAATCAAAAACACAAACTAATTCTTCTTCTACTTCGAAAATTTTTGAAAATTCAAATATGGCTGCTGAAAGGAGAACATTGGGACAGTTTGCTGCTATAAATGGTCCACCCCGAGTTTCGGGAATGTTTCAAGGACCAGTTTTACCAGTGGAAATTAAACCTGCCACTTTAAATATTATTCAAAACAACCAATTTGCTGGTTTAAATCATGAAGAACCATATGAACATTTAACTGTTTTTTATGAGTTATGCAGCACAATTGGTTTTGAACCCAATCAAGAAGAGTCTGTTTACATGAGACTCTTTCCTTTTTCATTGATTGGGAAAGCAAAAGAATGGTTTAAATCTTGTCCACCGGGTAGTTTTGCAAACTGGTCCGATGTTGAAAGAAAATTTTTGGAAAGATTTTATTCTCCTTCGAAATATTTTGAAGCAATGACAACCATACACTCTTTTTCTCAAAATAATGACGAATCACTAGGAGAGACATGGGAACGATTCAAGGCACTCTTGAGAAAATGCCCAAACCACAACCTGAATGATGCCGAAAAGGTAAGAATCGTTTACCATGGTTTATTGCCTCAGTTCAAGATGATGTTAGATGCTTGTGCAGGTGGTTCTTTAATGAACAAGACCGTGGAGGAAGCTATTGGAATATTGGAATCAATGTCCATTAGTGACCATCAAGCTAAACCAGAAAGAGGCAATAAACAAGGTATAGTTGAACAAGGAGTAAACGATACAGTGTTAATTCAACAAAAATTATTGATGCAACAAATTGAGGCCATGAGTAAACAACTTGGAAAATTGCAAGTTACCCATATACCACCATAACTCCCTGCTCAATTAAAACAATGTGAGTATTGTATGGGCGAACAACCATGTGGTTACTGTGGAAATGAGCAAGAACAAGTTAATTCCTTGATTCATCAGAGATTACCCATAGGTAATTCCCTAAATCCTCTTGTAAATTCTTTTTCTAACAATTACTTACAGGAAAGGCAAAACTATGGCTGGAAACAAAATGCTAGACCCTTCAACAATCAAGGAGATTACAATGCTAGGTTGACAAAGGCTGAAGAAAGTATTCAACAACTGATGCAATACATGGAGACAATTAATGTCGCACGTAAAGCATCAGATCAACAGTTTAGCCAGTTAGTAAAAGAAGTAGCCGACATCAAAGAATTCAAAGCGAAAGAACAATGTAAGGATATTTTTACAAGAAGTGGTAAGGCCGTAGGTATGAATCAAGAAAAAGAAAAAGAAGAAGAGAATGAAAAAGAAAAAGAGAAAGAAAAGGAAGAAGAAAAAGAGAGTGAAGAAAAAAAAGAAAAAAATCAAAAAAATCAAAAAAATCAGTATCTTGGACAGACACCCCCTGTCAAAGATTTACCATATCCTCATCCACCATCAAGAAAAGATAAAGAGAAGGAATACAAAAGATTCCTTGAAATCTTTAAGCAGTTACACATAAACATTCCTTTTTCTGAGGCATTAGAACAAATGCCTACATATGCTAAATTTATGAAAGAACTGCTTACAAAGAAAAGGAAGTATGATGAAGAGATTGTAGAACTTGAAGCAAGCTGCAACGCTATTCTACAATACAAGATGCCAGAAAAATCCAAAGATCCTGGTAAATTCACTATTCCTGTCTCTATTGGGGGAGTAAATATCGGTAAAGCTTTATTAGATTTAGGGGCTAGCATCAATCTAATGCCCCTAAGTATGATGAAGCGTATCGGTGATCTTGATCCACAGCAGACAAAGATGACTCTGCAATTAGCTGATAAATCCATCAAGAGACCTTATGGGATTGTAGAAGATGTGCTTGTAAAGGTTGACAAGTTCTACTTTCTTGTGGATTTTGTGATCCTAGACATGGAAGAGGATGCTGATGTTCCTCTAATTCTTGGAAGACCATTCATGAAAACTGCTCGAGTACTAATTGATGTGGACAATGGGAAGTTAGCAGTAAGAGTGCATGATGAGGAAGTAAATTTTGATGTCTTCAAGGCAATGAAACATCCCAACCCAAAGCAAGATTGTTTCAAAGTGGACGTCCTTGATGAAACTTATCTCTCCTTATCAAAAGGTATGATTATTTCTGACCCATTAAATAAGTTATTGACTAACTCAGTTGAATTTTTGGATGAAGAAGAGGAAAAACAGATTGAAAGATATCTTGAAGAATTTGATCACGGGAAAGAAATTTCCTTTGAATCAAGAAAAATTGAAGAAATTCAAGAATCACCTACTGAAGAGATCCAGAAACCTGAATTAAAAGTGTTGCCTTCCAATCTGAAATACATCTTTTTGAAAGAAGGTAATTTGAAACCAGTTATTATTAGTAATTTGTTGAGTGAAACAGAGGAAGAAAAACTGGTGGAAGTATTAAAGAGCAATCAAGAAGCAATTGGGTGGACGCTTGAGGATTTGAAAGGTATCAGTCCATCATACTGCATGCACAAAATTTTGTTGGAAGATAATTTCAAACCTATTGCTCAACCTCAAAGACGCCTCAATCCAACTTTGAAAGAGGTAACCAAAAAGGAGGTTTTGAAATTGTTGAAAGCAGGTATTATCTATCCAATTTCTAATAGCACATGGGTAAGTCATGTTCAAGTTGTTCCAAAAAAAGGTGGTATGACAGTAATTGTTAATGAAAAAAATGAACTAATTCCTACAAGAACTGTCACCAGTTGGAGAATGTGTATTGATTATAGAAAATTAAATCAAGCAACAAGAAAAGATCATTTTCCATTACCTTTTATGGATCAAATGCTTGAAAGACTATCTGGACAAGAATATTACTGCTTTCTTGATGGTTATTCTGGATATAATCAAATTGCTGTTGACCCTCTTGATCAGGAAAAAACTGCCTTTACATGTCCTTTTGGCATATTCGCTTACAGAAAAATGCCATTTGGATTATGTAATGCACCTGCTACTTTTCAAAGATGTATGTTTGCTATTTTTGTAGATTTAATTGAAAAGAGCATTGAAATTTTCATGGATGACTTCTCAGTCTTTGGAAATTCATTTGAAACATGTCTATCCAACCTGGACACCGTACTGAAGCGGTGTATTGAGACAAATTTAATGCTTAATTGGGAGAAATGTCACTTCATGGTGAAAGAAGGAATTGTACTTGGTCATAAAATTTCTTCTAGAGGCATTGAAGTTGACCAAGCCAAAATAGAGGTAATTTCTAAACTCCCTCCTCCTGTAAATATAAAAGGTATTAGAAGTTTTTTAGGACATGCTGGATTTTATAGAAGGTTTATTCAAGATTTTTCAAAAATTACAAAACCCTTATCAAACCTTCTAAATAAAGATGTTGAATTTAAATTTGATGAAGCATGTCTTAAAGCTTTTAATTCCTTGAAAGAAAAATTGGTTACTGCTCCTGTAATTGTTGCTCCTAATTGGAATCTACCCTTTGAACTTATGTGTGATGCAAGTGATTATGCTGTTGGAGCAGTTTTAGGTCAAAGATACGAGAAAGTTTTTAAAGTCATACATTATGCTAGTAAAGTCTTGAATGAAAATCAAATAAATTATGCAACTACTGAAAAAGAATTACTAGCCATAGTGTATGCTTTAGAAAAATTTCGATCTTACTTGATTGGCTCAAAAATAATCATTTTTACTGATCATGCTGCAATCAAGTATCTTTTAACTAAACCTGATTCAAAACCTCGGTTGATCAGATGG
Source organism: Clitoria ternatea (assembly GCA_037962975.1). NCBI lineage: Eukaryota > Viridiplantae > Streptophyta > Magnoliopsida > Fabales > Fabaceae > Clitoria > Clitoria ternatea. Next base: position 73,350,636 of record CM075676.1, read on the forward strand.
ATTTTGCTCCTTCAAGAATATGATCTTGAAATCAAAGATAAAAAGGGTAGTGAAAATATGGTAGCTGACCATCTTTCTAGATTAGTGAATAATGAGGTTACTGTTAAAGAAAGAGAAATTTTGGAAGAATTCCCAGATGAAAAACTTTTCAAAATAACACAACGGCCATGGTTTGCTGACATGGCCAATTTCAAAGCAGCAGGAGTTCTTCCAAATGATTTGACTTGGCAACAAAGAAAAAATTTTTTTAGAGATGCTAGATATTTTGTTTGGGATGACCCTCATTTATTCAAAATTGGAGCGGATAATTTGTTACGACGTTGTGTGCCTGACTGGGAAGTAAAAGATGTGTTGTGGCATTGTCATAAATCACCATACGGAGGACATTTTAATGATGAAAGAACATCTGCAAAAGTTCTCCAATCAGGTTTGTACTGGCCCTCTCTTTTTAAAGATGCTCACTTATTTGTTCAATCTTGTGATAACTGCCAAAGAACAGGTAATGTTGGAAGAAGGCAAGAAATGCCTCTTACAAATATACAAGAAGTTGAGGTATTTGATTGTTGGGGAATTGACTTCATGGGACCTTTTCCTAACTCATACTCAAATCAATACATTCTTTTGGCAGTAGATTATGTTTCAAAGTGGGTGGAAGCAATATCTACTCCCAATGCTGATACTAAAACTGTTGTGAATTTCTTGAAGAAAAATATTTTTTGCAGATTTGGGACACCAAGAACTTTAATCAGTGATGGTGGTTCACACTTTTGCAATAAAGTTCTTCAGAAAGTATTACAACATTATGGAGTAAAGCATAAGGTAGCCACAACATATCATCCACAAACCAATGGGCAAGCAGAGATTTCAAATCGGGAAGTGAAAAGGATTCTGGAAAAAACTGTATCATCTTCTAGAAAGGATTGGTCACAAAAACTTGATGATGCACTCTGGGCATACAGAACTGCATTTAAAACACCAATTGGTCTTTCTCCTTTTCAGATGGTTTATGGAAAATCATGTCACCTTCCAGTTGAAATGGAGCATAAAGCATATTGGGCTTTAAAATTTCTCAATTTTGATCAAAATGTAGCAGCAGATAAAAGAAAGCTACAGCTTCTTGAGTTAGAAGAAATGAGGAACAATGCCTATGAATCATCCAGATGCTACAAAAGTAAGGTGAAAGCTTACCATGATAAAAAGTTAAAGAAAAGACACTTCACACCAGGTCAGCAAGTTTTATTGTTCAATTCAAGATTAAAATTGTTTCCTGGAAAATTGAAATCAAAATGGTCAGGCCCGTTTTTGATTAAAGAAGTCAAACCATATGGAGCAGTGGAAATTGAAGATCCAACTTCCAAAAGAAGTTGGATGGTAAATGGCCAAAGGTTGAAACTATATTTGGGTGGTGAAATTAACAAAATTACCACCGGTTATCTTTTAACTGACCCTTGAAATGCAGGAATGTCTGGCTGGAGACATTAAATCTAGCGCTCAATGGGAGGCAACCCATTCTTTTCTTGTTTTTATTCGATATATATAAAAAAAAAATTGTTAGTAAGTTAGTTTATACACTTAGAGTTTTTACACAATAAAACCAATTTTGTAAAATCAATTATCAATTTCTTTATAACTTAGGAATTTTGATAAATTTAATTACAATAAGTTTATTAACCATCAAGCAAATTTCAATAACCCGGTGAGTTGAGAGATCTTTTTAAACACTTGAGGGTTTAATCGGCATATTTTCAATTCAAATTGATTTTGCTTTAATCTCTGATGTGTGTTGTTGTACAGAGAATTCGGGAAAATGATCAAGGCATATTTATTGGTGAAACGAAACCTTGGGCCAAACAGCTTACCTTGGTAAAAAGTCTTTTATCCTTTGCAAGCCCATTTGAGCCTAAAATAAAATTCTTTGGTACCCTTAAAGCCTAAATTTGTTTTTACCATTCCCTATACTTGATTGATTAAAAGAGCAGTTGAAATAAATGAAAAATATTTTGAGTGTTCTCACAAAAACGGGGAGTGAAAATAAGCAACTTGATTCTTTTCAAAAAGAAAATATGGAAAAGTCAAAAATAGTGAAAAGAATCAAGTTGGGGGTATTTATTTTTCATCAATAAAAGAAAATGAGAAGTTTGGGTCAAGAGAAAGCCTAAGGATTGTAAAATGCTCTTTTATGATTTCAGGTTTTTGAAATCCAAGAAAAACCATTGATTCTTGTAAACCAAGCCTCATTACAACCCGTGAAAAGACCTTGTGATTTTTGAATTAACTCTGTATAAATAACCATTGATTAGATGACAAACAAAGTTAAATTCGTTTGATTTTATGATTGATTGAGAGAAACAGGTTACCAATTGCATAGAGATAAACACTTGTGAGGTAAGCCTGAAATTTTGCTTGATTGTTAATAGAATATTGTAAATAATTTTATCATTAAACCTTTGTTATATTTGAATCAGTTTTTGATTATTACAAAATAGTTAAAATTGTGTAATTATTTTTTGTGGTAAATTTTCGGACTAACTTAAAAATTTGATTTCAAATTTTTATTCTTATTTTTCTCTCTTGCTCGAGGACGAGCAATGTCTCAAGTTGGGGGTATTTGTTAGTCCTCAAATTTTAAATAAAAGCTTAAATAAAAATTTCATAAAATTTATAAAAATTAGTTTAATTTGTTAGAAAAATAGGATTTAAATTCAATAAATGAGTGTTGTTGGAAATAATCTGCCCTTGATCAATTTTCTCTAGTTTTGCAGTGAAAAAGTTAAGAAATCAAGAGAAAATTACACTGGAGAATCTGACGCGTAGCCTCACCCCACGCGTAGCATCAACTGCTATTTTTAAGTCTGACGCTACGCATCACAGCCACGCGTAGCGTCAGTGCTGCGTGAACAACCACTCCACTTTGGCCAACCACTCCACTTGGACTCAATAATGGGCACCCCACTCAGCCCAAGGGCCACCCCAATCAGCATAAATGGCCAAAAACTCGTGGAAACATGTCCAAGTGGCCAGGCATGATCAAGATTAATTATTGAAAGTGGCCATTATCAAGTGTTTAATGGAGGCTGAGTCAGGAGTCTAACGCGTAGCGTCACAGGGACGCGTAGCGTCAGAACCCTTGCTCAGCCCTATAAATAGGGCCATCCAACACCATTCATAGCATCCCATTCCATACACTTCTCTTCTCTTCTCTCTTGTACTCGACCTTGAGTACTTCTTTTGTGAGTTGTAGTTCTAGAATAGTTTTCTAGATACTTGAGTGTGTTTCGGTGTATTGTGATCGTTGTATCGTGAAGTTTCCATCGTCTTCTTCGTAATGTCAAACTCTGTAAGTGTTGTTTTTACTTTTACCATGTGTAACTAATTTGTTTATGTTGGAATTGGTGAACTAATCTATTGAGTATAATGTTGTGAATTCGACCTCTGCATGTTTATGATTCAAGTCCATGTTAGTATTTCAACCTTTTATTAATATGAACGTCAAACGGGAGAATGATTTTCATGTGTATCGAAACTGGTTTTATTAGTATAAATGTCAAACGGGAGAATAATTATTTATGTCGTATTGAAACTTGTTTTGACGAAAGTAAAAAGTTGGAATACCCTTGGTATCTCAATTCTATAGGGGTTGTTAACCATTGTTGCCATAAGGCCAGGTCTTAATGCAAGTTTTTACTGAGAAAGCTCACGAGGGATCGGACTTTACGGTGAATTCTTAGAATTTATATCACGAGGGATCGGTTATAATGATTTTAAGCTGCAATGACATAAAACTTGATGATTAAATATGCATGTCTTGAGTTCCTCATTGTTATTCTAGATTAGGGATCCAATTTCTAACATAATTTGTTTATCTGTGTTTATCTCAAGTATCTTACCTATTCTAGATTGCAACTCAACTTTTTAGATAGATTTTATTTTCTTTTTATCTCATGAATCACTCAACCATGCTATCTTGTGAATATTGTATAAACTGTATATAAATCATTCTTTTGTTTATAATTTCCTTCACATTTACCATAGTAAGTAGAAAATTACTGTTGTTATTGGACTTTCAATCCCAGTGGAACGATATCTAAATTTTGAAAACTACAAACGAATTGGTGCGCTTGCCAATTGATAAAAAGTCCGGCGGTGGGAAAGAACCGCTGAGTCACCGTCGGGCCCAACAGTGTTCATCACAACACCGCCCTCTTTCCACAGACGGTGTCCTTAACTCTTTCATACACACCGTCCATCCCTACTTCACACAACACCGCCTACTCCATACCGACCTCACACTCCACACCGCCCTCACCCTCCACACTGCCCTCATACTGCACTCCACCCTCACACCCTACACCGCCCCACATACTCAATGCCGCCCTCTTCAAAACTCCAACACCGAACACCTTTTTAACCCCACTCAGACCACTTTATATATTTTAATATATCACTAACCCCTTTAATGCAAAGCTGACAGTAGAATGAGTCAAAAGTTTCCATTATCACACCTAAACCTTCAATTGATGTCTCCCACTTGTCTTCTGCACTATTAAACCAATGCATCTCCAAGCCAAACTGTCAGAACCAAAATTAAGAACTTCTTCCTCTTCCTTCTTCTCTCTTTCTCTTACGTACCAACACCAACCTCTTTCTTTCTCTCTCAAGTTCCTCTCCTCTGTTTCACTCGGAATTGGTGCAGGACAGTGAAAGGACAACTCTTCTTCTCCTCCAAGAACTCCATCAAGGTAAGGGGGGTATATTCTCGGGTATTCTGGGGAAATCTGAGTGAAAGGAAAGGGTTAAGGTACCTTGGGTCCTCACCTTTCCAGGACAGATCTGGTTTTGTTGTGATTTAAATGTTTTAATTGTTTGTTATATTTGTATATATAATGTAATGCACATGTTTAACTACAGCGTTGTTTATTATTGACCATGAGAATTTAGTGAATATATTGATTTTATTGATTAATATGAATGAATGTGTATATGTTTGATGCTGGACTGTAAAAATATTAAAGTATCATGGGTATTTATGAGGACTCCAGTGAAAAGTTATGAACTGACATTGGATATTATGATATTAAGCTCGGTATTGTACCAATCAACCAGAGCAGTTAAAGAATACACAAATTCACTCAGAGATTACAGTGATTCGACCAGTTATATATTAATCCGATTGGTTATCTGAAGAATACAAGTTTTTTATTTAAATTTTCAAACAGAACTATATTTCATTTGATAAACACCTTAATTTCACTCGAAAAACATCTTTTCAAGTTGATTTCATTCAGAAATCAGTATTTCACTTAGAAAACTCTTTTCAATTGATTTCATTTGGAACTATATATATATTTGAACTAGAATATATCTTATTTCACTCAGAAAATAGTTATTCCACTCAAAACTTATTCATTTTTGATTTCACTCGGAAAATCAGTTATTTCACTCAAGAAAACTTACCCAGTTTGATTTTTTACTCGGGAAATATCTTATTTAACTCAGAAAACTTCATCAGTATGATTCTACTCAGATTTATAATCTTTTCACACATAAAATCTCTTTTTAATCAGAATTTACTCAGAAAATAATTATTTCACTCAGAGAGCTCTTTCTTCATTATGATTTACTCAGAAAAAACGTTTTAACTTCACTGAGAAAACTCCTTCAAATTGATTTCACTTGGATTCAGAATTGTTTTATTCAGAAAATCCTCTCAGTTCGATTTTATTGGAAATCCTGCTTGTTTTCACTCGGAATCTTAACTTTTGCACTCGTTATTTATCCAAGTTTTACTCAGAAAGTTTGGTTATCAACATTTCCACTCAGACATAACTTGTGCTTTAATCGGAGAACTCATTATACTCAGTACCAATCTATTTCTACTCGGAAAATTCATTTTTCACTCGGAAACAGACTTCTTTTAATTATATTTCACTCGGTATTTAATTGATTTCACTCGGAAAAACCTATTTGTCACTCGGTATTTAACTCCTTCTCCTCGGAAAAGCAGTCTTAACGTTTTATACTTGGATTTTTCATTCAGAATTCCTTCTATACTCCTTATTGAATTATTAAAAAGTTATAAAAAATCATTATTGGTCTTTTCCTATTACTACTATTAATATTATTATTATTATTTACATTATTATTTTTATTATTGTTATTCCTATTATTATAATTAGTATTATTGTTATGAATATCTTATTTTATTAACTATGAGTAAATAAATATGAATTGTATTTTATTAGTTATTCAAAGTATAATTTCAACTAAGTTATAAATGATATATTTTATCAAAATGACTTGCAACGTTTGATCCATTAAATCAAAAGCTTGTGAACGAATATGATGAGGCTGGAATCACATAAATACCCATGACTCAAAAGATGAAAGAGAATACATTTCGCATCATGAAAATATTTTTGAAGAAGAAAAACCTCTAGAGCATACACTTGGTACAGTGGAGGACACTCACGTTCGATCTCCGTGAAGAATCTTGGGAGTACAATTGGAACGGCAACCCAATGGCATCAGAGTCGCGCCCTGATAGCCGGGTGAGACGAATAATTCTAGTGTACTTTGACTAAATGACGGAGTGTAACTATGATCGTAGGGATCCAAGTCTCAAATATATATATATATAAATCAATGATGAGAACCAATGAGTTCATTTGTACCAGAGCTTGGGCAGACCCTGATCGCTCTAGATGATTGGAATGGTGATATTCGATAGAAAGAGAAGAAGAAATAATTTCTTGGGCCCACATGCATCATGAGACGTAATCAAGAAATATCATAATGAAACAAACTCATGCATTCCCTGATGACATATTTGATTGTTATAATCTTAGAAATGTGAATTGTATGATTACATGTGATTACTTGTTAACTGGATTATGTCCGCACCGGGTAACCTACAGGGTCTTGGGTTATACTCACCCTTACTGTTGACAATTTTCAGAGGAATTAGGAACCCAAGAACCCGAGCATGAAGAACCGCAATACGCTGAACCCATTGAGAACAATCATTAAAGATAGAATATTTATTATTAATAATCAGACATCGGATGACTGTATAATATTTAAGGGTGCCTGCGTGCCCCATTCTGTTAAGAGTACAATTACTTACAGTTTGTGAATGACTATGTGATATATACATTATTGCTTCCACTGATCTGCCACATATTTATTTTTTTAAAAAAATATTCACTTTTTCTTAAAACTGTTAACACTCTCAGTTAAATAGGATGAACCTACAGAAGGATTTGTCTTATCTAACCGAGGGTGTTACAGTTACTCCGCCAAGGCATGTTACTCCGCTAAGGCATGTTACTCCGCCAAGGCATGTGACCCCGCCAAGGCGGAAAGTATTAAAAACTTGTACACATGTACATAAAGCACTTCCAATGCATACTACTTCGCCAAGCCATAGGCTTAACACAGGCGGAATACTGAAATCCCCATATTGCAAAGCGAGCCCATACTAATAACCCCGACACGAGATTGACTCTGTCTTGAGAGGTTGAAAATGGGAAACACACTGTCACGCATAAGAGGGAACAACAAATAAAATAATGAAGCATTAACACTTCCCAAGTGAGTGGAAATACCCACTACAGTGATGGTGCTTGTAAACGGCACAGGGGCCCACTACCTTTCTTGCATTATGCCTAAAAACAAGGAATGGGTCCTACCAATAATAGAGCACCAGTAACAGGTATATAAACCTCGGCAAAAAGGTATAAGGGGAGACCCTTAATTCTAAACCTGACACACACACTTGCATAATTCTCTTAGATTTGCTTTCTAAGTAAAAACAGTACTTCAAAATACTGACTTGAGCATCAGAGAATAATTGCAGGTACAACCACCAATTGTGTCAAGGCAAAGGAGATTATTCCAGGCGGACTACTACACCGCCACAGAGAGCATTGTACCACGTCCCTGTATGCAAAGAGTACTCCATATTTGTATCTGTACAAAGACCTTTCCGTATCAGATTTCACATTACATATACAATTTGAATTGTTTGGTATTCACCCCTTTACACCCCTAGTAAAGAACAGTTCACCTGTCATTTTGCTTTAATATTTTACTTTAGGTAATTATTTCATTGGAATATAAATAACAATAATATTTTATAGTATTCATTCATAATTCTAATCGATTAGGTGTATTGTGTGTTAAATAGTGTCACACCTCAAGTATTGCATATTTGGGCCAAATTCCTGGATAGATATGTGATATTTTTCTCAAAAACTATACATGTTAAATATGACATGGTGAACATGTTGACACGCCAAGTGTAACGAATGAAAGTCAAAACAAAAGTTTTGCACATGATGTTGATTATGATATAGATGATTGACTTAAGGAGATGATTCGTAATGTGGGTAAAGAAAATTAGAGAGCACATGTGTATGAAACTCTCCGTGAGGATTCAGAGAAACCATTGTATCTATGTTTCACAATCGCTTCAATAATTCCTTATGTGGCCAACATCATTGTTGAGGGTTGTTGCTAACCAGGTGTTCTAAAATCACTATATTAAGTTTATCATTTATTTATTTATTTATTTACTTCTATATCTATATATTTATATATCTACTTATTAGTTGTTACTTATTGTTTAAGCATTTATAGGGGAAGTCTGAAGTTCCAGCTTCTCCTCGGGTGGATCCAATACAACAGTTATGGAGAGTGTGTGCTAACATGTGTGACACACCTGCTCAGGTGCCCTGGAACAAGGAAGTTTTTGGTAGGACGGGCAATGTTCCCTTTTACATTGATCAAAACGACCTATCAGAGATAACAAATGGGACGATCATGCTCAACATCTCTATTCTACAACTTTGGGAGATGTAAGTACTTATACATGTAAATATAAATTTACTTGTTTTGTGTGTACTGAACTTTTCAGCATATTATGTTGTAGGTTCATGTATGACTTATGTGTGGCTGAGGGGAAGCATGACAAGTATGGATTTTTGGAGCCTGAGTCCATACAGAGAAGTGGTGACAAGCCCGTGCAAACCCAAGCTTACATCCAAAATTAGATGCCTGAGTCAAACAAGAGGGTTTGTTTGGCACCATACCATGCCAAGTAAGTTGACACTCTATTTTTGTGTGTGTGTGTACTTATCTCGAGTGCTTATCTATTCCCTTTCATTTCAGTGTTCAATAATAACTTGTGGTTATCCAACAGATAACATTGTTGTATGTATTTGTTTAGTTCATGATTTTGTTCCCGTACAATTTAAAATGTGTGTTGAAGCGTAAGTTGATATCGAAACTTCACTTAATACTATGAACAACAAATGGATTTGTTATTAAAGACATTTCTAATTGGTGTTCTATATGGATACAATCGATTAAAAGGCGTCAACTCAAAGAAAAAATTACAAAGGTTATACCCAAAAGTAAGTACATTTCCTCTATAGATTTTATTTTCATAACCAGTCACCATACGTTGCCAAAGACATCCAAACAATTCGGGAAGAATAGGCTACATATTTTATTAGAGTTAGGGGACAATGGTAACTAGATATATTCATTTGCTTGGGTAGTTTGCATATATGTTAGGAACAAAATAATATTACATTGATGATAATTTAATTGACAATTATGTTAATTGTATTGCGTTGGGACTAGTTGTTGTTTTGTATAATTCGCAGGATTATGATAATGTAAATATAAAGCTTATATTAAAAAAAGGCCTACCTACGAACTCGATTCTGACTTTAACCAAGTTCATAGGTGTTCTATAAACTCAGTTATGGCTTTAACAGAGTTTGTAGGGTGACCAAGAATAAGTTTGAACTCGGTTGTGCCTCAAACCGAGTTTGTAGGGTGAATCTATAAACACATTTTTATAAGAGAATCATGTTTATAATTTGTATCTATAAGCACGGTTCTCTTGAAACCGTGTTTATAGATGCATCGTACGAACTTGGTTTCAAACCGAGTTCATACCTTCAAACTTACAAACACAGTTGAAACAAACTCATTTTGGCAACTAAGTTCATAGCCCAATTTTAATCGAGTTCATAGACATTTTCTGCACTAGTGCAAGCAATATCATAATGAGGAAATGATGAAATATTTCAAAGGATGAAGAGAGTAGGGTTTTATGATCTCAAGTTTTGATATAAGACGTTCAAAACAACATCATCTTGAGGTAAAATGAGAATTTTTTTCTAAATCAAACTCATGGTTTAACTCGTGAGATTATACGAGTCCAGACGAGTTTGATCATGTGCAAGTTTCACACGAGTTATGTAACATCCCGGTTAATTAATTTAAAAATCAATGATTGGCAGAAAAATATTAATAATTATCATTAAATTGATTTAGATTTTTAGAAATCATTATTATTCAATATAATTACAATTTTAAATAATTAGATGTTATGAGATTAAATGAAATTATTTGATTGGTTGGTCATTAAATTTCAAATAAGATTTAGACAAGAAATGGTAAGTTTGAAAGTTATCGGAGGGTTAAAAGTAAGTTTTTATTTAAGTTTCAAAAAAAAGGAAAAGAAAATAAAGAGAAATAAGAAAATGACCGATATGCCCTTAATGAAATTAAAAACTCAATTTTCTCCTTCTTCACAATCTGCATGCGAACTTCTTCTTCTTTCCTTCCTCTCCAATGGCCGTGAGCTTCTAGCTCCAAATTGGAGGGCGATTTCACATCGAAACTTTAAATTGATCGCATTTTTGGAATCCCGACAACGAGGTGAGTCTATTGGTACCCTCAATTTCAAGTTTCCTTCCTCATTTTCATTTTCTCTCTCTAGCTGAATTTGGCATTTGCATGTGGGGGGGTTCGGTTTTGCCTTCTTTATGTGGATGGAAGCTTGGAAATGACTCTTATGGTAATGGGTGGTTCAATTTTTCAAATTTCTCTTCTCTCCTTTCTCTTGGCCGAATTATATTCAAGCATAGGGGTTTCGATTTTTCATTTTCATGACATTGTGAAGCTTGATTGAGGTTCTATAAGCAAGGAGTATTGTTAACGACTAATGGGTTAAACGTTTCAAAGATCGTAGGTGTCGAAACGAAGCTTCGGAAGATTATGGAAGATCGTGGGTTTTGTAATTAACAACCGGAAAATTATACGAGTTTGGGTTGTCAATAAATTATGAAACGGTTCAAGAGCATTGGAATCAAGGTAAGGGGGTGTGTTGGGTTAAGATTAATATAGAAATATAATTACATAATTGGTGTATAGGAGAAGAGGTATATCATAGCCGCTTCTAACTATTTTAAATTAATTCAGATGATTTAGTACATGAAACGGAAGTATAGAAAGTCATTAAAGTAAAGAGGGTAGGCTAACTAATAAATTGATAAATGATTAAAAGGTGTAATAGCATCATGATAAGGGGATATTCGGAAATAAGGAAGTGAGAGTAAACTAGGTACATTCATGAAAAGGTATAAATGAGGTAAGAGAATATGAAATCCATAATGTGAAATAAGATCAATTGCAATTGATAATATGTATATGGATAATTTTTGCATGATATAGAGATTATGTGAGAGGGAGTGTAATGTTATAGATCCTAAGGGAAAGCAAATGGCGTGTTACTAATACTGATAGTAATGTTGCATGTATATGTGTAGGTATATGGATATCATGAACATTGTCTTAATTGATGATAATGTATGACGATAAATGTGTGAATGAATTCTTAGCTGGATGTGATATGGTATGTTGATTGTATTAGTAATGTTCATGTGATATAATTGATAATTGAGATGATATCTGTTGGTATGTGTGATTCTAATTATGCATAACTTGATGAGAATCATGAAGTGATGATGGTGAAATATGGGAACATAGCTTGTGAGGGCTGGATCTGTGTGACCACCCTATGTGATATTTTATGTCAGTTTCTGACAATGGTGGATGAGTGTGATGATGTTTGAAGCCATAATGACATGATGTTGTGTGTGATTATGTGGTGTGGGACGGCCAACGGTATGTATACCCCTCACTTTTTGGCTCTTGTGGTCTTTGTGCCCAGTTGAGCTACCCAGTGGTCAAGTCGGACCCAGTGGTTGAGGTGGAGAGCCAAGTCGGGCTCGGTGAACCAAGTCGGGTTCACGGGATGTCAAGTCGGACTCCCAGCTGAAGGCCAGTCCTTTAGTATCCGGATACTAGGGTGTCATACTATTTATATGAGAGTCAGTTATGCTTTACATGCCTTGACTTGTATTGATGTTTATAGTGGTGTTGTATACATGTGATGAATTGGGTTACAGAAGGTTATATCGTGAATGATTCTATGCCCAATGAGTTATGTTTTATGCATATATGTATATATATAATGTATGATTCAGATAGGGTGAATGATTGGTATTGATGTTTAACGATGGTTCCGATACAATCCTTTAGTATAATTACAAAATATGATATGTATGATTGAGTTAGTATGGTAGGTGAAAACGAGAAATGATGAGACTACGATGAATAATTGAATGACAATATTGAGGTTCTGGATTAGTGGTAGACTTAAAATGTTTGAGTTGTTATTGGTATAATAATAAAAAAGAATTGAAGTAGCCAGTAAAAGCATAACGTGAGTGTAAAGTAATAATGGACAGTACCTTGATTAGGAAGGTAGCTAGATTACACTTTTCCTGGTATATGTATTTGTGTCTATGTTGATCTTTAATTCCAGTCACTCACCCCTTTTTCTACTGTGGTTTAGTGACTGCTGACAGGTTGTTGATGCATACCACGGAGGCAAATGCTAAATGAGGTCAGGGCAAAGAAGAACCCGGAACGATGGTTATATATGTATATATGTTTGTTAATTTATGGAAATGTGGAGGCTTATTAATGAGTTAAGGTTATATTTGTGATGTGCGGTGATGTAGAATTTTAGTATGATTAGGATGCATAGATACATGGCACAGATCCATTGAGTGATTGCATAACATTGGTAGGTACTGTGATGTGTGTATATGTTTGATGAATGTGACTGTGAATTGAATGGTTAACATAATGGTGTTTTAGATTGTGGTTGGCATAATGGTGGAAAGTGGAAAACACAGTCATATAGGAACTGAATAGGTGGTTTTAAGATTCGGTGGGTATTTGAACCCCCGAAAGGGACCGATAGGTTCCCCATATTATTTGTGAGTTGTGCATATAGACCTAGTCTAGTTTAAAGGTTATCTAGTTGGTTTGGTGCATGCATTTGCCTTATTTTGATTTAAATGCAATTTCATGTATAACTCACTCATATGTTGGAATTTTGGCAAACGGGCTCTGCCAACAGCTCCGGAATGGGGAAAATATAGTACCTATGAAGTTTGGTGGCAATCGGAGTTGAAACGGGCAAAATAGGTAATGAGGAAGTTAATTGGTAGGTTTTAAGTTGTCATATTCGCTCAAGCGAGCCAAATTTCGCTTGAGCGAGTCTTTATATGGTTTGGGGCGTGCATTCTGGACAAATCTCGCTTAAGCGAAAGTACTTTCGCTCAAGCGAGTGCCATTTTCGCTCAAGCCAATATGTTTTCGCTCAAGCCATTGATGAAGGTCTGATGCTGTCCAATTTTCGCTCAAGCGAGAGCTTGAGCGAGATCTTGCTTAAGCGACCAAATTCTTGCTCAAGCGACTGATTTAGCTTTTGGCTTCTTCATGAAAGTTGTATATAATTTCGTCACCGTCGTTTTGATACCCAATTTGCATTAATCGGAGTTAGGTAGCCCGAGTTATGCCCAAAATACTAAAGGATGTTCAGGTTGAAAATTTCAGCAGGGCTAATTTTATGAATTCATGGATTAGGCAGTCTTAGGGGCATAATTAGCCCCCAACTCCTTCATAACAATTGTAGGTATTTGAGTTACGGATGTGCACAAACTAGATCCATCCCTATTGGAGTTATTTAACTCCGATTTGACTCGATTTGCCGAACGGTGCGCAGGGAGCCGGTGTGCTGAAAAATTTTCCTTGGGCAATTTAGAGCCCCAAAGCCTATGATGCATTATTGGGGACCTGTAGAGTCATGTAGGGACATTCTAGGATAGATATAAATGATTTAAAACAAAAAACAAAAAAAAATCAGTATAGTATTTTAAGTTTATTTAACTTTAATTGCATGGTTAGTGTCCAATAATTAGTAAGGTCGTTACAAGTTACTAGTTTAGGTTTGTAGACTCACATGGGTTTATGATTTATCTTGCCAGGTTAACAACCAAATAGGTGACACTTAGCTCACATCGAAAATAGAGAATTGTGTTCTCGTTGGTAATCGACCCACACTCGGTCCATGACCACATTCTAGAAACGTGTAGATGGTGCTCGGTCCACTTATTCGGGTAGTAGTTAATTAGTCACTAGACGATATTTGATTATTTGTGTAACAAACTGATGTACTTTCCATTATCTCTAATTTAAATTCTATTATATATAGGAAAATTTAATTATATTTATATGTAAAAGCCCTATGTAAACAACATAGGAGTTAATGGAAGATTAATGAATTTATAAGCTCAATAGGCATTCCCTAGGGCACAAAGACTCTAGAGAGTCTTATTATTGGAGTTTTTTTGAACAATTTTTATTACTAATTGTGTATGACCTTTGTTTCAAGTTATATTAGAATTTATTCTCCAAAATAAGTTGATATTTGCAAGAAAGTTATCAAAAAATATTGTCAAACATGATTTAGTTTCAAATACATTCAACATCACTTTTCAACAATTTTCTTTTATAGTGAAAATTGAAGACTAATCTATTTGAGGCACAGATCACTGTAATAGGTTTTGCCTCTCTCAACTAGGCATGACAATTGTACCCGGATTTACAAGAACCCGACACATCCTCACATAGAGTTTGATGAATAAAACTCGTTTTAAACGAGGAAAACAAAAACCAACCATGATCTCAATGGGAATAAGGTGAGTTTTTAAGATGCAACTATCCACCTGAATCCCACTCGATATATACTTCAATAATTTTATTTATAATAATAGTAAAATGATAATAAAAAGTTGATATCATGATTTTTATTAATTATAAATTTTCTTCAAGTATACCACTTTTCGTATATTGTTTTAATTAAAACCTCTTAGATTTATATGATTTATTTAAAATTTTATATTTAATTTATTATAAAAAATAAATTAAAATAGAATAGTATAAGATCCACGAATTTTCTCATACGATGTTAAAAGGTTTGTTTTTTAATAAATAATAAGAACACTATTATAAAGTGTGTTTTTTACAGTGTCAGGACTTTGTTAGTATATATAGTATATAGATATAGATCGGAAATGAAAGAAGTTGGTAAAGGTCATTGACATGCTACTTTGATAAAGGAGGGTAACGTTGATATATGGCTTGATCCATGATTTATGGGAAAATTATTAACGATAAGCTGATTTTGATACGCAAGTTAGCTGCTGCCAACTCCTTTTTCTGTTTTTGATCTGCTTTGAATCTGGAGCAAAATTAAAAAGACAAAGTTGTCCTAGCCTGAACTTTGGAGGAAGCAAGATGTCAATGAGAGAATAGAATATTTTAAACAAAGACGTGAACTCTGCAGATTTTCTTTACGACAAAAAAAGGTAAAGAAGGAAGTAAACATATTGGTTCAAAGATTGAATCATCCATATCCGTTTTCAGCTTTTTCTGCACAGGTTGCTTTTCTGACTGGTAAAACACAATAAAAGGGTTGCAATTGGATTAATTATGTGTAGTCAAAGTTGCACGAGAACCACTCAAAACCTCACCTTCTCTTTCACTGTTATATATGGGGCATAGAAAAGCGACCTCATAGAACAAACAATATGCATGCATGGGATTAGGATTAGGATGTGTCCTTATTCTCCCACTAAAAGACAATGTCAAAGTAGCTCACATGATTTGCGTGTGTCGGTTTCCAATGTAGAAAGAATATATTACATGATCATATATATTTATACTAAACAATACATGATCTATATCAACCTGCTGCTGGTCAAGAAAATAGCTGGGTTTGCATTGCAAATAATAAAGAATATATGTGACATTATTGAGAAAAAGAGATCGATGATGTCATTATTATAGTTATCTATCATTAAATGCTAAATATGAATGACATCACAATTTAATTAATTAGCATTTGTGTAATGTGACAGATTAGGCTTTACTTAATTAGTGGGAGCCCTGTGCATATGATAATTATCATATAAGAACCATATTTGTTAACCGACTACTAAAGAATATATAGTGACTTGAATCAACAAGTCTTTGCTTCTTTTAAACCTGATATATATGCTGTGGTAGCTAGATCAAGTTGCCAGCTAATGAACCTAGCCATTCTAAGCAAATAGAATTTAAGTATATTATGTATTGATGATGTTGTATATGGATCAATCAATATGCTATTGATTTTAATTGGAGATTATAGAATCCTTTTTTATGCTGCCGAAAGAGATTTATATAATAAAGCTACATCACAGTGATCCAAGTAGTTGGGGGGTTAAATGGATGTATATATATAGTTTTAAATAATTCAATCGAATCAAATGAGTTCCACCAATAGAATAGAGACTTTATTGTTGTGGACAAAAGACCACGTAATTTATTAGCTAATCCCATGTCAACGTTTTGTGGAGAGATGGGTCCGTGGTCCTGAGATTAATTGCCAAAAGCACTGAAGCAATATCTCTGCTTTTAGACATCCAATAAGTCAGAGTTTTGATATCAACGAAAACCTAACAAAAGTAAATGGTTCTTAATTTCTTTTCCTTTGGAGGAATAGAAGGTTACTAAATGCGAAAGATACATAATATAGTATTGTATAGTTTTGTGATATTGGTATTTTTTTTCTTAATACTTTTTAAATTTAAGTATAAGGACACATCTTAAATTTATCATTTTTGAGATTTGAAATGGTCTCCAGGTCGAGGTACAAGATTCGGTCTCACGATAATAGGTTTTTGTGTATAAATTTTACACCGGTTCAGTGGGCATCCAGTATTACATCTTGTATTCTAGTGGGAAATAAAGATCTTGAGTGAATCCTCGTACCTAAACCATCAGTTTTACGTGTTGATGGGGCGAAATGGATTGTAAGGACATTTCGACGCTTAAATCAATGAATATTTAAGAGGAATTTTAGAGTTCTAGCGTAAGTTTTAGAGATAATGTTCTACCTTGTTACATTGATTCATGAGAATTTATACATGTAGGTTACTTGCTTAACACTCTGATAGGTGTTAAGAGAATGACTCACAACTTAGTTGGTTTAAAGACCTTGTGCATGATTCAGGAAGTCCGGTGTTAAGACACTACACATTAAGTGACATCATTCTTTGAGAACGGATTTTAGTTAAATTACCATTAAGTCCAGAAGCGGGTATTGAGACTGAAACAATATTATTATAATTTTAAAAACGTTTACTTCATACCAAACTGGTCTTACTTGTATATATTGGATATACTATACTCTCTCTTCTACACCGAACAAATAAAATAGTGTTTTGCATGACTGTGGCATGTATTTTATGCAGAAATGTAATGATCAACTAATCAAGTTGCTATGATGATGGATTCATTAATTCCACAATGACTGCGAGTGGCTACAAATAATTGGGACTAGTTCCTAGCCAAAAAATGGTGCTAACTTGTAATTGTATTAACTTGGAAGGCTTACATATTACATTACATTATTAATTAATTTACGTCGACGATGGTAGAACCATACTAGTCTATAAAGGATTACCTTGATTCTACGACAATGCATGCTGTACCTTCAATGATTTATGCGAAAATTAATCAAAGTTTTTGAAGTTAAAAATTTTATGACGCCAGACGAATAAATTAATTAATGTTTTTGACCGTTTCTATTTAACATATAAAATCTTATTCGAAAACAAAAACAAAAAACAAGTAGTTAAGAAGTTACAGCAAAGATTTTTTTGCATCAAAAACGAAAAATGTGTTAATTAAAAGAAGCAAAGGTGTGATAGAAGATTGACATGATAACAAATTTGTGAACACCCTTGGCTTGGCTGGCGTTGCACAAGTACCGTCCAAGATGGAAGAGGGTGCCTCCACCGCTACACCATAATATTCAATTCTGAATTATAAGGGTACTTTAGACCGTGAAAATTTAAAATTGTTATTATATTTTTATGGTTAAAATTTTGTATAAGAAATATTGAAAATATTTTTTTTATTTTTTGTTTTTTAGTATAGTTTTTTAAAATAATAAATACGACATTAATTTTGTAATTAAAATAAAAAATATGAAATGATAACAGAAAACGTTTTCATAATTTAAACGGGTAGTAAGAGTCTGCTTCAATAGAAGGAATTTATTTCCTTTCAATAATTTGATATTTTGTTAAAAAGAGAGCTTGGTAAAATAGGTTGAGGCATGATAGCACTTTAAAGGTTTACCGCCTAATGTGTACCTCTAGAATACAACAACCCCTTCTAGTATAAACCAAAAACACAATTAGCAAGGGAGAAATAAGGTAACCCAATAGAAATAGAGGGGTGAGTGGCAAGAGAAGAAGAGATATCTATTTAGGGTTAACAACATTTAGTATTTATGGAATCCTAATCTGACAGATAAGGTGTAATTTAAAAATAATATAATTAATACGATTAATGATAATTAAAATGGTCGTGGTCAAGGTCCAAAGGTCGGCCTCAAGACTAGTCCTCAAAGTGTATTATTTTTTTAGATTTTACATCAGTCTAGTAGGGATCCAGTATTATAACCTCTATTCCAGTAGGGAAATAAAGGTCCCAAATCACCAGCCTTACGCGTTGTGGAACGAAAGGGGTGTCACTTGGAAGCACACTTTGACGCTCAAGTCAGTGAATATTTAGGGGGAATATCAGAGTTCAAGCATAAGTTATAGTATGTAAAGTGTGTCTTTCATTCTTTATGTGTGAGTATTTATACATGGAAGCAACGAAAAAAATCATTTCAAGTAGGTGGACTTTTCATACAAGGTGTTAGCGTGATTCTAATCATTTGCATAAAGGATGACACCTAACAATAACCCTACCTACCAACTGTAGCTTTCCATTAGTCGCTTTGCAGGTTGCTTCCTCAAAACATGATTGTATAAGTCAACCCTGACTATTCGGTGTTGAGAGAACAGTTCACATCAGGGTCATGGCATGAGTCTCATACACAGTGTTGAGAACCGATGTTAAACTTCAATGCCTTCAGCTATGTCGATCTTGCATGATGACTTTCAAGTTGAATGACATTTCTATTTGGGGGCGGTATCAAGACTAGATTAATAATATAATTAAATAATCAACATTGTAACATCCCTGATGTTAAAATGAAATTTATTTACACCGCATAAAGTTAAGTAAATATTATTGGGAATTAAATTAAATTAATTTAGATTAATTAAGGATTTTTCTAAATTATTATAAATTAATTATGAGTTGTTAACAAGGTAATAAAGTAGGAGTAATTAATTTTGGTGATTACTTTGAAGAACTTGAAGTTGAATTAAGTTGTGGTGGTAAAATATAATTTACCATGAGGTAAAGGTGAGTTTTTATTAAAAGAAATAAAAAAATAGAAAATAAATGGAAAAAGACCAAATTACCCCTAAGTTAAAAACATAATTTCCTTTTCTCCTTAGCCAATTACATGCGTGTGAAAGGGAGGAGAAAAAAAAAAGCTATTTTCACGCTCCACCATGGCCGTACTATTGGGAGCTTGATTAGGAGCCCATTTCACGACAAAATCTAAAATTGATCGCATATTCGGGATCATGAAAAAGAGGTAAGCATATTGGTAACTTTAATTTCTAGTTTCAGTAACTCTTTCTCAAAACCAAATTTTACCCATAATGAAAGGGGTTTCGATTTCATCAAAATTGTACACTTTAAGCTTGTAAATGGAACTATTGGAGGATGGGTATTGATAGTTTGTTGATGGGTTTTCATTTCGTTGCCCGTAGGTTACGGACCGAGCCTCGGTGAAACGTTAGCCAAAGCGGAACTTGAAACCAAAAGCGGAATTCAGAAGCCTTAAAAGTGTATTTGGAGTTGTTTCTGTAAAGTCAGTTTTGATTTTAGAGGTCAAAATGTTAACCCATTTCTTAAACCCTTTGAATTTAAATATTGTTTAGAGTATTAATTAATTTAGAAATATTATTAGACGTTGCTTGGCGTATGTAAAAGGGATATAATTGTTATTCAAGTGACCTCAATACTCAAGAGGGGGTGAATTGAGTGTTTAAAAAATTTAACTTGGAATGCCCTTGAACTTGGTTTTTTATGCAATCTTAATGAGATATGCAAAACTTCTCAAGCAGCAAGAATCAAATGCACAATAATTTGTTTGATTTGAGATAAAGAGCTTCTTTAAGACAAGTGAGACTTAACAGAGAAATGAGAATCAAGAGAGAATAATGGTTTGGTAATTTTATCAAACAGTTGGTGTGCAGGTAGTTTAGTAACTTCTTATGAACACAATTAATTCAAGCAATCAACTCAGGCAATTTAACAAACAGTTAGTATGCATATATAAGTAAAGAGTTCAAGGTAAGAAGAAATGCAAACCAATTTAACGAGTTCCACCAATTCGGTGTACGTCTCGCCTTCAAGCAACCCACTTGAAGGATTCCACTATTGAAGATTTGAGATACAAACTTTGAGCAATTGTCTCCTAGTGTCCCACACTCAAGAACCCAATTCTCACAAGCAAAGGGCAACCCACTCAATCTCACAATCTCTCAATATCCCAAAGGTTGAACCCCAACCTTTGTAACCACTCAACCTAGAGTGAACTTTGGTGTTTGATGTTTATGTTTACAAGCAATATACTCTCTCAATAGAGTGGATAAGCAAATGAAGAGCTCTCACAATTTCTAACTCTCAATAAGAGAGGATATACAAGTTCTAAGCTCAAGGATTCAGAATATACAAAGAGAATGAACTTACTAAGCACAAATGTAAGTAAAGATTGATTGCCTCTTGTTGTGTGTCTTGTGCTTGAGTTGGAGATCCATTTATAGAGCTTTGAAGGTCCTCCTAGCCGTTGCATATCATGGTTCCAGCTTGTCTCTGCGTATAATGGGTATTAGATCTATGTTTCCCACCTAAAAATATCTTTTTAGTGGTGTTTCCCACTTCGTGAATCGATTCATACATTTTTGAATCGATTCAAGACATTCTGACTTGGGCATTTTGGGCTTCCAGGAGCGTGTGAATCGATTCAGGCTTTGGTGAATCGATTCAGGGTGTTCTGTTTTGAATTCCTGGGCTGTCAGCTTCGTGTGAATTGATTCAGGGTGTTTTGTTTTCATGTTTTTGGGACTTTCAGGCCTCTGAATCGATTCATGCGTATGTGAATCGATTCAAGCAATGCTGTTTGTTGTTTTTCCATGCTTTTTAATGTTTCCTTGATGCATTTTGAGTCATGATTCCTTTCCTTGATCTTCATGCATTGTTTCCTTGATTCTTTGATCATATGGGAGCATGTTCTTCATGATTCTTTGAATCTTTGATTTGAGTACATCAATTAAATTCTTTGATTTGTTCATTTCACTTGTTTTTGATCCATGAATGATACTCTTCCTATTCTTGTGTACTTGTCATTATCAAAATCTATCTACAGCATGCAAATACAATAATTAGCGTTAGTTAGCTAATTTAACCATAATATATGATTGATAGGATCCATAGTATGAATTATGGCTAGACATGAAATTAGTAATGTTGATAATGGAAAAATATGAATTTTTATGCATAAATTTTGTATAGTAATGAAATGGTGAGATTTATTAGTAGTTTCTATTTAAATTGAATGGATAATATATATATATATATATATATATATGAATGAGTTTCCAAATGTACGATGATATAAAAGTTGGTAAATAAGATTTACATATGATTGGATATATCTTAGTGATTGATCATTATTATAATTGAATTATATTAATAAATGTTTGTACCTGAGTGGTTCATATGAGATTAATTGAATACTATTATGCCTAAGTGGTTTTGTGTTTTTATGATATGGATTAAATATTAATGATGCCTATGTGGCTTTTGTTAGATGTAAAATAAATGATGATGAACAGAGAATTAAGATGTAGTGTGTGACTAAGTGGACACTATTTGATTTAATATTAAATGTCTGAGTGGCTAATTGAGAAATTGAATGCCTGAATGGCTAAATTAAGAAATTTAAAAGCATGTCACAACTTTAAGTTGTTTTATAACCATTAGTATTGAACTATTAAATAGAATTAATTCATTAATATAAATGGGGTGATTGATATTGAATATATGTGATTCTATATGGTTTAGACGGCTGTGCAGTATATTTCGCCCCTCGATTTTGGCTCTAGTGGTTAAGTAGTATCCTATTGAGTTACCTAGTAGTCAAGAAGGACTCAATGGTTGATGTAGCGAGCCAGTAAGGCTCAATGGACCAAGTATGGTTCAAAGGGTGTCAAGTGAGAACCCCAATTAGACGCTGATAGTATGTGGATACTAGTGAGACTAATTAGACCCTGAATGAGAGTCAATGGTGCATTGTATGTTTGATAATATGAATCTTGATATGTATGTATTGTTATGTGCATCCTAAGTGGCATATGATATTTGTCAATGTTTAGAGTGAATGAGGATGAATTGATATATATATATATATATATATATATATATATATATATATATATATTTAATTTCTATAATTTCTATAATTCACACATAATATTTAATTTACAAATAAACTTCTAATTTTATCCATTTTTTAGATGCCAATCAACGTCGATTGATATTTCTAAATTAACTAGTACTCTAAACACCTCCTTACCTTAATTTCACGCTTTCAAGACTTGCTCACGACGCTGGGTACGTCCAATGTATAGAATTTAAAGAATTTAGGAAATGATTTAGCATTTAGACCTCCGAAATCAAAACTCACTTATTTGAAACAACCTCAAATACATTTTTAATGCTTCCAAAGCTTAACTCGACTAATTTTGCTCTTGGTTTTGAGCTCTACTTCGATTAATGCCTCGACAGTGTTTGGTTGGTAACCTATGGGCATCGAAACGAAAACCTATCAACGAAATATCAACACTCATCATAAAAAGCTTTCATTTACTAGCTTAAAATTGAAAAATCCAAAGAAACCCGAAACCCCCATCATTCATTCATTTTCGGGTTTGAAAGAAAACACCATGAAACTTGAAATTGAAGCCCACATCATGCTTACCTCGCTTCCATGATTTCAATTATGCGATCAATTTCAAGTTTCACTGAAAAATAGAGCTCTCATTCAAGCCAACAAGTACACGACCATGGAGGAAGAAAGCAAGCTTTTGTTTTTGTCTCAAATGGAACGCGCATGAGAAGAAGAAAGAAGAAAGAAGAAAGAGATATGTTTTCAAGGTCAGCGGTAAAATGGTTATTTCGTTATTTCTTTTCTATTTTCCTTTATTTACCTTTAGTAAATAAAATTTACTTCCATCTTATGGTAACTTATATTTTACCATCATAATTTAATTGACATTTAATTCTACAATTTTAATTCACTAAAATTAATTATTCAAATTTTATTGCTTTTTAAAAATTCTTAATTAATTTTTAAGTGACAAATAAATTTTAATTTAACATCAGAGATGTTACATGTTTGGCCTCAAGATATTTATTAAGTGCAATAAACTCCCAATAATTTGAGCATACTCAAATTGTGACACAGAGTCTCCACAGTTTCTCTTTAACTGAGAGTTACCATCATAAGGGGTTGTCACCAATTTAGCGTCAAAGTGACAAAAACTTATAAAGAATTTTTTCGATATAATGTTCTTGATAGAACATTATATTATTACCCTTTCTTATGATTTTATCTCCTAGGATTACACTTGCATTCTCCGTATGTTTCATATCAAAATTGAAAGTAAGAAATCTCTTGGTGTCATACACAATAGCATCACATGTTACAAAGATAAACATGTCATCTACATACAAGCAGACAATCACATATTCACCATTTTCTATTTTTGTGTAGACACATTTATCAACTTCAATAGAAGAGAACCCAAAGCTAGTTAGAACTGCATCAAATTTCGCATGTCATTCTTTAGGTGCTTATTCCAATCCATATAAAGATTTGAGAAGTTTGCATACTTTATTTTCTTGACTAGAGACAACACAACCGTTATGTTGAACCCTGTAAATTTCTTCCTCTAAATCACCATTTTAAAAGGCAATTTTTTTATCGATTTGATGAATAACTAGATTATGAATAGATGCTAAAGCGATCAAAACTCTTCTAGAAGAAATCTTCGTTATAGGAACAAAGATGTCAAAGTAATCTTTTGTGTGTGTGAAACTTTTTGCCACTAAACAGGTTTTGTATTTTTCAACAAAATCATTGAGTAAAAATTTCCTTTTAAAAATCCTTTTTGCAAACGATGGGTTTGGATCCTAGAGGTAAATCAACTAACATTCAAGTGTTAGATTTTGAAATTAAATCTAGGTCATTTTAGATTGCTTCTTTCTAAAAAAATAGAGTTAGAGGAAGAAATAACTTCAAAAAAGGTTAAAGATCGTTTTCTACAAGATACATATAAAAGTCATTTCCAAAAGAAATGTCTTTTAGTTGTCTCTTACTCATTCTCAAATCTTCATGTGGGTTCTCAATGGCAACAAATAGATGTGCATTCGAAATACTATCAAAATTAATTTTCATAAGAAATAGATACTCTAAAAATTTAACATTCTTAGTTTCAACGATAGTATTACAATCAAGCACATCACTTTTTACAATGAGAAATCTATATGCAGCATTATGCTCAACACACCCAATAAATATACTACCCGAGGTTTTAGAATCTATTTTTCTCATTTTAGGATCTAGTGGCATTACTTATCCAAACACCTCACACCTTCAAATAATTGAGATTAGGCTTATAACCTTTCCATGGCAAGAATTCTATTTTGAACATGACATGCAATCAACAAACTTCACCCTTATACCTTCTTTTTCACAACTCATTACACAAAACATACTCACCACTTTCTTTTCCCCTTTAACTTATTTTCTACTTCGATTTTATAAAGCAAAAATATATCAAATGCCTCATCTTTATGTGGATTAAATAAAGTAACTCGGATCCATGATGTGATATTTCGACCCAATCTCGTATGCATGTGAGGCCACAACCTTTCTAGCCCAAACATATTTTATAATATATATCCTTTGAAGTTTCACACTTCAATCAATGTGGGACATAAATGAGTCTTTTAAAATATAACATTTATACAACATATCTTTATTTTGGATATGAGATACTTTTAAAACTCTTGGATAATTTTTTCACCCAATAAGTTGAATATCCTGAATTACACTTGTTCTAAATATAGCAAAAGAAAATAATCATTATGTTCAATGCTAAATATCTTGAATTACACTTGTTCTAAAAATTAAAAAATATATGAATAATAATAATAATTATATGTAGAATATTTGTTGAAAAAAACTTCATTTAAAGTTACCATTGATACAAACAGGGGTTGGTGCAATGGTAAGCCGTTTGGTATTGCTTAAGCAAGATTTTAGATTTGAGATCTTGTGTATGCAGAAAATCTTTGCTATATTGCTCTTGAAAAGAGATAACTTTGGAGTATTTTTTAAAGAAGTTATCATTGATAGGATATACATGTATTATTTTTTAAATTTCTTTTTTAACTTTTTAATCCAAGTTGAATTACTAGTAATTCAGGAATGCTATTAGGATCAATCTCAACAAACTTATATTGTGATGTATAATATAAGATCCGGTGTGAAGACATTTCCTTAAGGAATAAGGGTTCATATAACCCATAATATTTTGTATGATTTATTTACTCATTTATATATATAAAAAAAAGAGGAGTTAAGTAAATAGCGGAATACACCAACAAGACCTGCCCACTAAACAATTGAATCTTTAAACATGTTATGAGATGGAATGATTTTGTATGTATTGAAGAGATTATATAAGCTTCTACGGTGGATTCTGAAAGGAAAACCATGTTTCTATTCATGTGCGATTGATCCATTCGTTGTTTGTGGTTGTTTACAAAAGGAAACGAGGAAAATGAATAAAATATAGGTTAGTTGAAGACTTTTTCTCCAGCACCGAGGTTATGTGTCTATTCATGGTGTTTGGCTTCACATATAAACAACTTTAGTTTAATGTTTGCGTGATTTGGGATTCCACCGGAAGCGTCAATAACGTGGTGGCTCTTGGACTCATCATGCTCATCCTTTCCATGCCTACTCCAAACTTCTAAAGAATATCAGCATGCCTAACCTATTAACCTCATCCATAACTTCAATACAATTTACAAATAATCAAAATTTTTAAATATTGTTCAAGACATAAAAATTTTAGAATTGTTAGAAGCCATATTTATAAAAATGTAAAAAAGAGGTCTTCCATTTAGACCCAAAATAAACAAGTTGAATCGAAATTTCCTTTATTTCAACCTAAAACAGGAGAAAGAAAGGGTATTGTGGGCCTCTCTCAACCAGAAAAACAAATGTGTATATATTAAAAAATATTATTAAGAAAAGATAAAATTCATATTTTTTATAAAATTAATGTTCATCTATCAATTAAAAAATAATTTCACCGTTAAAAAAATATGATATAAGTTCTTGGTTTTGTAAGGGGAAAAAAAGCTAAATTTCTTTTAACAAATAAATAGACTTATTTTCTCTTATATGACATCTTTTATAATTATTTTGTCTGTAATATCCCACATCCACATCTTATTATATTTCATGTTCCTCTTTCAATTTCTCTCCAAATCAGGAAAAATATTAAAAATGCGAGTATGAGTTAATTAAGTTTATCTTTACACGTATATAAATACGTCTGTGTACGTGTACCGTAGTTATTATATGTTGATAATTCTTGGTCAATTATTTGTCAATGAGAATTAATCCTTGACCATGTTCTTTGTTTGGCCACTATTTTTCATCTATATCTAATCTCAAACAATGCAGTATAAATTTTTTTTATAAATTATATGATACAGAATCATAATTGCAAAAGTGATGTGTTAATAAATATATTTTCATATTATTTATTTTTTAAAATTCTTATCATTGTTAAATATTTATTGGATGAAATATGATAATGTTGAAGCATGTAATATTTGTAAGTATAACACAAGTGACTTGCGTCTTCTTTCGGCTTTTTGCTTTCGCTTTTGATGGACATTTGCGATGCTGATTTTAATTTAGAACTTCTTTTTTCTTAAAAGAAGCAAAATAACATTGATAAAAAAAAGTGCTAGTTATAGTCATTCAAATATACAAAATGTATGTTAAAAGTTGATGCATTTGGTTTAGGATGATAAATTTTATAAATGGATAAATTGAAAATATTTTATAAATGTTTATTTCGGATGAGATTTGATAAACTAATTCATCAATGATAAAGTTACACAATTTTTTAAAAGGTGATAAAAAATAAAATTGTTAAAGAAGTAGTTATAAGAGTTAAGTTTAATTATATTTTTATCCTAATATAATTAAGGTGTGTGTTTAATAATTTTTTTATTTTAATCCTTTAAATATTTTAAAGTATTACAAATTTTAAAAATAATTAAAATTTAAAGTAAGAAAAATTAATCAAAAAACTCATCTAAATTTTTGCTCATAAAAAGAAAATACAGAATATTGCAAAATGGAAATGAAAATAAAAATTAAAGGTGAAATCATTTACATTTAAAATGTTTTTTTACTAGTACATAATGATCTTATTTATGGGAAATTGCTTTTTATATTCTTTATTCAACTTTAAATCGGACTAATTAAGCATTCGACACAACTTTAATTAACATATGTATTTTTTAAAATTTCAATTTATTTATTTTTTTTAGTTTTAATTTAGTTCTTCACATTTTAATCTCGTCTTAATCGTTAGAGATATTATCTTTTAGTTGATAATATAATGTTAACAATGTTAAAATCGTTGACAGAAAACATCACAGAAACAATTTTGAAACATATTTAAACCTACAAAATATGAAAGATTAAACCTTACAAAAAGATAAAGATCAAACATATATTTTTTCCTTTTATTATATAGGATAGTTTTCACATTTTTTTGGGTGTTTCTTTCGGTGTTTTAAGATATTATATATATATATATATATATATATATATATATATATATTTACTTATTAAATACATATTTAAATATAAAAAAGTAAAAATTAATATATCAGATACATTAATGATCTGTCCTGAACCGGGGTCTAGAGATCCGGACTCAAGTCAATCACAAATAGTATGCAAATACTGTGTAGAAGACCGGATGTATGAGTATCCGGTGTAATATCCGTTGTCCTTGAATGAGGAGAGCGGATTAGGCGTCCTGGAGATCCTTCACACCGACCTAACGCGTTGAAGTGGGCGAATGGTGGTGTCACCTGCAAAGATTCTCCGACGCTCAAGTCAGTGATGATATTCCAAGTAAGGAATGTATTTCAGAGAGTAATCGTTCATAAATTCAGTTGAAGATCCTTTACTTCATTAATGAAAATGAGTTCATATACCTGATTGGCTCGTTTTACGAGGACTCGTTAGTGGGGAACCACTAACTCCCATTAGCATTATTTTATTACGCACTTACCAGCATGATTGGGTCACGTGGCTATTTTATATTGAGCATGGAGAATATAGACTAGGATTAGAGAACAAGTTGACCATCCCCGTGAGCAGAATTTGGCTCGTAGTGCAGAGAATTATTGATCGATCCCTGTAGCAATGATCCTTGTCTTTAGCACAGTGACGTGTATGTTGTCCGGTGTCATGGTGTTATCCTGAACAACCGGTATAGGGAGAACGCCTGATACGGAATTACAGTCCGGATGTATACCGATGACACCGGTTACACGTTGATGTCTTGACAAAGACGTTGAAATATGTCTTGCAGATCGGATACCGGTAATGAGACCGGATCAATTAAATATAGTCAAAATATGTTTAATATTTTATTATATGTATTTAATATATTTTAATTATATTTATATTTAATATATTTTACATTTATTATATATATGTTTATTCAATATATTAACTGTATTCAATATATTTAATATATTTTACATTTATTAAATATAAGTTTAGTCAATATATTAAATGTATTTAATATATATATTAAATGTATTAAAGATATATTAAATATATATTAAATTCATTACAAATATTAAATACATTTAATATACTCAATAAAAATATATTTAAAACAATATAAAATATATCTAATACATCAAATATATTAGTTTTTAGTTTTTTAAATTTAACTAAAAAACAAATTGATCAAGTACAAATAATGATCTATTAATAATTAAATATATTTTTAAAATATAATACGAATTGATTAAATAATATGAATTTGTATTTTATCATATACATCCTCTTTATCCATATAAATAAAAATTGAGTAATTTCCTCGTAAATTTCTAAGTATACATGTGAATTATCTTAAATGTAAAACGGAATTACATAAATGTAATTTAAAAATAAAAGAAATGCGGATTATAGGGGAATAGATTTACGTTTACGTTTGACATATGTGAAACATGCATTAATTACGGCGACCAAGTTATGGACGCAAAATTAAGTGTTAACCGCTAAAAAATAATGGACGGAAAAGAAGACAGCTATGATTTTGGTAAACAACGTAGAAATAGGACGGAAAAAATTCAACAGTAACATCTTTTTCTTTTTTTTTAAAAAAATTTTCTGGGCAATAAATGAGTCCTTTTTGAATTGAGGAAAGTGACAAATATGTGTGAGTATTTCACTCGTCTCTATCTTGAATCTTGAATAATATTACCTCCGGTTCCAAATATAAGCAAATATACCTAACTTCACATATATTAAGAATAATAGTTGGAGGTAGTTATTTGCATTAATATTACTACATATTTGATTTAATTTTCTAAAATACTCTTAGTATCATTTATTACATAAAGAATTAGTGGCCTTGGAAATATATATGATGAGAACATATTTGGTAAACAAGCATTTAATGACATTGGAAAAGTCTAATTTTGCTTATATTAAGGGACCAAAAAATTCCACTAAAATTTGCTTATATTTAGAACCGGAGGTAGTAATAAAAACTGACTCTTTCTTTCACAGAGGTTCATGTGAGTTTCTCACTTGCCACCTACTTGAAATTTGAAAATTCAATAACTCTCCATTTATTCAAAGCAGAACAAACGCCTCTGAAATCTCTGACCCGATAGTTTAGTCACAAAATATGCATGTGGTACGTTCTTGCTTACCACATCCCTCACCTATTCTTTAATGCTTCCATGACAGAAAAAAATAATAATACTAATAGCAAAAGTTAAATAAGAGACAGAGAAAAAAGAAAAATCCATGAACAATGAAATGAAATGAAAAACTCACACCCTATACCCTCCTTAATTCTTCTCACCCTCATAGGCTCCTCCACCTCCTCCTCCTCTTCTGTTCTCATTTCAGTTACTTTTTCTGCTCAATCAAAAATCTCTTCATTTATTCACTCTCATTAATGTTTCCACATTTTTATATTAAAAGTATATAAATTTAAACTGGTACTAGTCTTTATTCTTATCTTCATGTTTCTTAGCTTCTTTTTTTGTGCAAGCAATTTGTTTGTATTCAAGCAGTTTATATTTATTTGTTGCACGCTAGCTAGCACTGTCCACACTCTACATATATCCCGCCGTGAGAACATGGGAAATAAATAACTATTCTGCCACAGAAAGAGCTTCGGATTTTCTCATCATCTTTGAAGGTTGGTGCTAATCCCCTATGGCCATTCAAGCTCAATTGTATCCAAGTAACTCTGCTTCTCCATTTTGGAACAATAATAATGGTTATTGTGCTTCTGGGCTTGTTGACCCCCATTTCAATTCTCAACAAAAACATCATCTTCAACAACAACAACAATCGCAGGAGTTATATAATGGGTGGCGAGGAGCTGTTGATCCAAATATTCATGTTCATAATCCAAAAGCCTTGAATTCTCCTACGTTTGCTCTTATGCTTGAGAAACAATGGGAAGAAACTGATAGGTACATCAATTTTCAGGTGAGAATTCATTATCCTTACACACATCGTGTTTTATTTATAATTTATTAGTGTGTAAATTGTGATTATCTTGTAAATGGTCTGGTTTGGTTCAATTAGTTTAACAGGGGTCGTGATTCATTGTAACCTATTTTATCCCATTTATTTATTCTTACCGAAATTTAAAAAATTGTGATGAATCTTTCAGTTATTTATAATTTCATGTACATTTTATTAGTGGTTAAATTGTGATTATTTTGTTAATGATCTAAGTTCAGTTAATTGAATAGAATGTTTGCCTCCCTGTAAGTTCTTTGGTATTGTTTTCGATTCCTACCATGATTTTTCAATTGTTGATTTTTCTTTATATGCATGATAGAATGAGAAGCTGAGGTATACGCTACAAGAGCATTGGAAGCAACAAGTGACAGCATTACTGAAAAAAGCAGAATCTCGTTCACTTTATGTGCTTGCAGAAAAGGATAAAGAAATTGCCCAAGCAGCTAAAAGAAGGGTGGAGTTGGAAGAGTATTTGAGAAAACTGGAGGCAGAGAATAGAGAGTGGCAGAGAGTGGCTAAGGAAAAGGAAACCATGGCATTAACCCTTTACAAAACATTGGAGGAGATGAGAGAAGGTGGGTATTGTACGAATGGGGTGGTGGCAAATGATGCAGTATCTTTCTGTGATGAAACTAGAAGGAATGAAGAAGAAGCAACAGCAGAAAATAATGTGGCAGAGTGTGGTGGTAAAAGGGTAGGTGAGCTTGAACAGATTACAGGGGTGATGGTTTGTAAAAGCTGTAATTCTAGGAGATCGTGTTATCTGTTTCTGCCATGCAGACACCTTTCTTGTTGCCAAGTTTGTAATGCTTTCCTCGATGCTTGTCCCATCTGCAGAATGCCAAAGAAAGCTACCATTGAAACTTTGATTTTCTAGGCCAATGTGAGTGAGTTATAGGCTTTCGTTTTCAAAGCTGATATTCCCGGAAAAAAGGTAAATAGCACAAACAGGGTTGCTTAGCTGTGATGTTGGATCCATCCATCTTGTAAGATACATAGAGTATTGCATTGAGTTGTTGTTGGGATGTTATAATTAGACTTACTTTAGTTAGTTTTATAAATTTATAATCTCTTCTTTACTTTCTGTTAGGCCTTTTATTTTATCTATTTGATTTTGAAAACACCAATACTAGAAAGTGCTTTGTGGTTTGCTAGATACAATGTTTTATCATATTTATTTCTAAAAAATATATGAGTCGGTGTAGTTATCTCATGTTTCTTTAACGTTTATGAATAAGCTGTGTCAAAAATAGCACCATTTTAAATACAAATGACGCAGGATTGAATATGAATCAGTAGATGAAAATTAGAGAACGCATAATAATTTAATAGGACCGATTGAGAGAGGATTCGGATCCCTTATTTCTTTAGCTTAACTTTTGAATTTGTTGTTTTCTCTTATGGTCAATTCCTATTTATTTCCTTCTTTAACATTCATATCGGGATTGTTTTAACTGCAAAATAGGTTAAAACACCAGATTAAAGGAAATCAACATATTGAAAGTAGCAACGCCAATTTCGGGAAGATTCTTTGTGGTGAATGATTTTTAATTACAACAAGCTTTTGCATCCACAAACAAACACACTCCTCATTATAATACGAAAAATATTTAGATTCTAAGTATCAAACTCCTAGCAAATATAATTATAAGCATTTGCTACTCGTTATCTTTTGAATGTTAGGCAAATTAGAACAAGCTAGATTTAAACACAAGCAATTGGAAAACAATAAAGAAAGGAAAAATTGCAATAAGAGTAGTGATGATATGATTCCCAAGTCATGGACATTGAATCTTATTGTGATTTCATACTAATGTTTATTTTTAAAAAGTTCTATTTAAAGATTTTTAACTTAGATATATTAAAGTGATTAATATAACTCTATTAATA
Organism: Clitoria ternatea; assembly: GCA_037962975.1. Taxonomy (NCBI): domain Eukaryota; kingdom Viridiplantae; phylum Streptophyta; class Magnoliopsida; order Fabales; family Fabaceae; genus Clitoria; species Clitoria ternatea. The sequence goes on from CM075676.1 coordinate 73,383,655, forward strand.
CTATTAATGTTGTTTGGTTATTTGTTGTAAGCAACCTACCATAAAGATAAGAACTAATTCATGTTCTAGGGTGTATAGAGATCTCATCAAGCTTGTGAATCTAATCACCGACCAAAAGTGTAGGAGAAAATATAAGTACTTATGGCTACCCCTACAAGACTCATTCTAATTCCTAGACCCACTAGAAAGCATTGGGGCAATTGCCTAGATGCTTACTTACCAACGGTAATATAAGTACTTATGGCTTGGTTGTGGTCCTAGGGTGATGACTGGAGTGTCAGGACAATGTATCGAGGATCAATTAAATTAATGTTGAGATATACGTGCTATATATGCATGATGGTGTGGTATGGATGGTTGATCGGTATAGTTTATCCCTCGTTTTGGCTCAAGTGGTCGAGTGTGGCCTAGTTGAGCTACCCAGAAGTCGAGTAGGACCCATTGGTGAAGTGGGGAGCTAGTCAGGGCTCGGTGGACCAGGTAGGATTCACAAGAAGTCGGGTAGAACCCTCAGCTGACGGCCGATCCATTTTAGTATCCAGATATTAGAGAGTCTTATTTATATTACCTGAGAGTCGGTTATGTATTCAATTGTTGGTGTATGCACTATGAGCTTCTATGCTTTTTCATTTGTATCATTTTTTATGCTTATCAATAAAATAAATATTTCAGTTTAAAATTGTTTTAAAACGTATTTATCCTTAGAGTAATAGGTCATATAAAAATTATTCCTACAATGTCCCTAGTCAAGTATTTACATGGGGACATGTAAATACACTGAGACTAGTGTGTGAGTGTACTGATGACCTGATCTCACAGATCATAGATATAGATGATATCAAGTCTTCACACAGGTACACATTAAGAGTAATGATGTACTGGACAGACCCACCATGAGAACGTTGCATGGATCGTTACATGATTGTCATAAACGATTCTCAATGTGATAATGGTATATGTAGTCCTTCGACCTGAAGTCACTACGATTCCTACATGAGGAGTTTATTGTTTTAATACAATTAAACGTCTTCTATAACAAGAGGAGTATAAAGGTTGTGATTAGGCAATGAACAAATTATGCAGAGGGATGTGAGTGATGTAGATGGGATTTGTCTCTCCTATGTGACAGGAGTGATATCTATAGGCCACTTGATGGAGTAAGACTAAGAAAACGCATGGTCATGCTAGAAAGAATAAATATTAGATATTTATTCGGATTCAGTCTACTCCAGTATCAAGTAAAATAAATTGGGCCGTACAAGGATGACGCGACCATGCCTTGGGCCCAATTAGGATATCGTGACAAAAGGAACAAACATATTAAATAATTATCACTTATAGGTTATGTTGATAATATTCGGACATAATGATGCATTGCTAGATGCCGCTCTTATTTTATATTAATAATAAAATAATTTATTATTAATATGACTGAGTATTTTACCTGTAGGGTCACACACATAGAGTAAGCCCATCAGAAAATGTTGTCTTATTTTAGTTGGACTAAAATAAAGCTATTAGGCCTAACTCATTTGGAATGAGTAAGGAGCCCAATTTTAGAGAGAACAAATTAGGTCAAACCTAAGCCTATAAATAGAGCATAAGATGCTCATAGGCCGTTCACTCAAGTGAGACACAAATTCGCAAAAGTTGCAAGAGCTACACGCCGTCAAACTAGCAGTTGGCAAGTGTTGCGATTCTGGTGGGAGTGCTCGTGTGGACTCCTAAAGGACGAGGCTACGACTGCTTCAGTGTTCTTCAAGAGGTAATCCAAAAATGATTTTTGTGTTTGTTTTGTGCTTTGAAACACGGAACCTTGCAAATCCTTTGGAATCCCTTTTTTTTTCCGCTGCTCATGTTTAGGGATTTCCTAACAGTGGTATCAGAGCCAGGTTGCAAGAACCGTGTTTTGGGCATTTGTTTCTGTTTTATGATGATATGTTTTCGTTTGCAAGAGCTTTTGGAAAATATGATTTGCGAAATCATTTCTTGTTTAAAGGTTTGCATTTTTGTTTTGCGAAAATGTTTTGTGAAACTAGGATTCGAAAATGAACATGCATGATTATGTTGCTATTTTGAGTTATCGCATATGATGCATATATTACAATGATTAATCATGTATATGGTATGACCTCTGTTTTGGCATGATACATGAACTGATCTGAACCGGGGTCAAGGATCCGGTGTGGGACCAGCCACAAGAGTGCAGGTGTTCGAGGGTTTGCACACCGGTACTGTGGGTATCCGGTATTATAGTCCGGCCTCTCAGTGGGAGAAGCCGGTCTTGTTGTCCTGGAGATCCTTCACACCAGCGATTCGCGTTGAGAGAGGGCGAAAGATGGTGCCACCTGCGAAGATTCTCCGACGCTCAAGTCAGAAGAGTGTATAAACTCAATGAATTCACAAACGATACAATAGTAGAAGTGAGTTAGGACAACGTAACCCTATATGTGTTTTTGATCATGCTATTTATAGTTGAACGTAGAAAATGAATCGTTGGATGCAAGTGGCCCCATTGGCTCTGATAGCGTGTGAAGTTGGTCAATCAAAGTGGCTCAGTACTCAGAATGTGTCAGGGGGGTAGGTCAATTATCAGAGTACGATCCTGTGATAAGGATGGGGGATAATCACCTTTCCGCATAATTCGCTGACACATGTACTTGCTCTCTGAGGCCATTGACATGACAGATTCCGCTATGCTAGGTATCTTCACTGATAAGTTATAAGGAACCCTTATCTCACAGTGGTTCAGATGCAAACGGCTATTTAGACGTTCAGTGATAACGAGTGAAGTATCCGTGGTAGAGAGAACGAATAGAACGTCTGATGGGATAAGGGCGGATGGAGGGAGGCCGGATATCCGGTATGATGCTGCCCGAACCGTGACACCGGTTTCCCTCTTATGAAGTCATTCTGACGTCATAACTTTAGGGACCGGTATCCAGACCAGATCATTTGTCCCTTAGCTTGTATGAGGGACTGTTAAGTTGCTTATATAAGCTATACAGCCTTTGAGAAGTCTGGATGCCGGTTGAACGTTCTGGAAATTCTTCTTGAAAGCTTTGTAATATCCGTTCTGCCAAGTGAGTTACCGCTCTTCTCGTGCGATATACAACGGATTCAGACAGCGTATCATAATAAAGGAAATCCCAAGAGTTTTTGGAAATCGAAACCCTTGGTATTCGAAGAGTGGTTGGGGCGCATTAAATGCGTCTGAAATGATTGGACATTAAATGCACCTTTTTACGCACGAGCCATTACTTCGCAGGGATGTAACCGTCGGTTGGGCTTATTGGGCCTGAATTTCAACTGATGAAGGCCCATTTTGTAAAAACATTCACTGAAACGTTACCACTTTCGCGCTTTAACGTTACGAAACGACGAAGTCGTTTGAATTCGAAAGGTTGCGTTTTAAAGTAAATGTTGTAACTTTCAACAGAGCACTGTGCTTCTTCGTTACCTATAAAAGGGGGACTTAACAAGTTTTGGAATTCGTCTTTGTCTTCAAGCTTAGTGAACCTCTGCTCAAATTTCTGAAGATTTCTTTGCTGCCTTCAACCTTCACAAAGTTCCACTCTCTTTTAGGTAACCTCCCTTTCCTTTACCTTCCTACAATTTCGTTCATTTTACTTCCAATATGCGCCCTAGAACAGGCAACGCTAGTACCTCAAACAGGGGGAGTCTGAGCTCTCGTGCCCCCTCTAGCCGCCGTGGGGGAAGGATCCTAGTGAGCCTTCTTGTGGCTGGGCCTCGTTGCTCAGAGAGAGTTGAAACCTCTACCTCATGGGCGTCTTCTAATCAACGCCGCTCTGAGGTTCCCCTTGACTCGAGGGCTACCAGCAGCTCTGATGAAAGGTCAAGTACTGAAGGTTATCTCTCTGGCGATGTTGCTTTTTACCACAGCACGTACGCTTTCCATCGTGCATCAAAGACCATGGAGATTCTGGGGTCTGGAAAAACGTTGATTCTTCGCACCACTGAAGGGTGTGTCAATGTCGTGGCACACCGGCTGAACTGGGAAAAACTCAACAGGGAGAGGCCGTATTGCTGGGTTGAAGAGGAATTTCTGGAAATTCCTTCGCATCATTCGAGTGAAGAAGAAAAGACGGTCTCTCTCCGCTACAAGATTTACTCGGACAAGAAGTATAAAGCTCGCTATGTTGCGCTTGCACCACGTCCCTCCGAGAGAGTTTGTCACACCGTCCCTGATGAGAGGTCGGTCTATATGTACGACTTCGTGTTTCAAAAGTTGGGGGTCCGCTTCCCCATGACGGAATTTCAGATGGCCGTCCTACGCTTTCTCGACTGCGCTCCAACTCAACTACACCCCAACGGCTGGGGCCTGGTCCGTGCTCTTGAAATTCTGGGAGAGCACTTCAACTTCACTGCCACCGTGGCCAAATTATTCTATTACTGCCAGGTGGTCCGTCGTGCTAACAAGAAGGGTGGCCTTGGGTTCATAACACTCCGTTGTGACCCAAGGATAGTAAGCTTCAAGTCCTACACTGAGTCCGCTAAGGTGATGGACGTTCCTTTAAACATTATTATACGCGGGTCCGGATTCAGCCCAATAAACCGGTCTTCTGGCGTAATAAGGAAGGATTTCCCAAGTTCCCCCTCAGTTGGACGCACGAGCACTTTCTGCTGCTGAGCCGTGCTTACTATACTGATGAGGGCGAGCTTTCCTCCCAATCCGTTGAGGTGCTGAGCGCCATGCAGACGGCCTCGAAGACCCTCAAAGGATTTTCTTGCAGGCTCCTCCTGGCGGATGGCGATGTCCGCACTACCTACCTCCGTAATATCCGCTCCTGCTATGGTATGCTATGCATTTATTCCGTTCTGATTATTTTCTTTTTATGTGCTGACTCAATTTTTCTTGTTTTGCAGAACAAATCGAAAAAGCCTGCCCAGAAATGTTGTCTCTAAGGACCATGATGGTTGATGACGACTCCTCCTCCGAGGAGAATGAGATTCAGGCGAAGAGGAACGCCACTAAGGCTCCTACTATTCACTTGACTTCTGTAGTAGGAAATGAGGTTCCTCTTCTAGATGAGGAAGAAATAGAGAAACAAACAGAGGCCACTGGGCCGGGTGATGAGGAGGTCGTCATCGAAAAGAAGAAGAAAAGGCATCTGGTCAAGACGGCGGACCTGGAGAAGCCCCCTTCTGGTGATCCCGCAAAGAAACGCCAAAAGACGCTTGAGGAGTCTGGGCTTAAAAAGGACAAGGGGAAAAAGCCCGTCCTTGACTCTTCTGCCCCAGCTTCACAAACCGCTTCTGGGCCGGACTCTGAGAGCGGTCCTCCTCCGGCGTTCGACCCTCCGCGCGATTCTTTTCTCTCGCCATACTTATGGTTTCAGGGGTCCATGCCCCCCACTCTTCCAAAGGCTAGATACTGCCTTCGCCCCTCACTCGAGGCTGCTGAAGTTCAAGGAGCTTGCAAGGCCGGCCGTTGGCAGCTGGATGAACTGTCCGGCCTCCTTGAATCCCTGAGCAAAAAGGCTGATTATATGGAGCAGGTTGAGAAACTCGAAGCCGAACTCGCTGTAAAGGAGAAATGGACGATCAAACAAGCTGAGATTCATAGAGGTGTGGAGGCTGAACTGAGGAAGGCCAAGGAAACACTTCAGAAGAAGACAGAAGAGACAAGCCAACTTCACTTTGCCAACAAAGCTCTAGAACGGCAGGTTGCTGAGCTTCAACAGCAAAATAAGTTTATTCCTCTCCTTGAAGAAGAGCTTCAATTAGAGAAGAAGAGATCGGCCAAGCTTGCTGACGATCTCAAAGTGATGGAGGATGGACACAACAAAAGCCTTGGAGAGTGGGAGGTCCTGAGGCAGGAGATGCAGGCCCAAATGGAAGAGCTGAGGAAGGGGGTACGAGCACCGGGCCGTCGGAAGAGGACTTCGCTAAGCTTCAGAAGAAGTTATCTGCCGCTAAGGCCAAAGCCGCCAAAGCCTTGGAGATATGCAAAAAGGTAGTGTATGAATCCTTTGGGCTAGCACTTCGTCAAGTATTTTATCGTAACCCCGGAATAAAGCTTGACCTGTACGGACTGGATCCGTTTTATGAGTTCCATGAGGGGAAGCTTGTCAAGGTGAAGAAGGATGGCTCGTACCAGGACCCTCGCGATTCTCTGTATGAACTGCCTCTACTTCCGGAGGGTCAGAGCATGGAACCTACGGTGCCTACCTCTGGACCCGAAGGTGAGGCCCAGGAAACTGCCCAAGCTAATCCTGAGGCCGGAGCGGACGGAGTTCAAGCTGGTGGAGCTGGAGGAGAGAGGACGGAAGTACCTACTCTGGAGGATCAACCACCTGCTTCTTAATTTTATGCTTTCATTTGTGGCTGTGTTCTGGGATCAGCTCCAGTTTTTAACACTTTGAGTCCTGTATAACCTCTTCTTTCAAGAAATAGACTTTACTTTGTTTCTCTTTATCATTTATGATCAGTATATGATTGTCAGATAACTTAACAACACGCATAATACTTAACTTTTTTCGATACTTCGCAAAGCCGCTCTTGTCTAGCTGTACCGCTGTTTAAAGCGTCCATATCTCATCGAATTAAGATAATAAATCATAACAGATAAATAGCTATTAGGTTAAAGTATGCCCTGTCCCCAAGTATAAGTATATTGGGAAGGGGAATTTCATTGTAAAAGTTACCTTTAACTTCTTTAAAAGTTTGAAAGTTGGTCTGACCTCTAAGATGTAGTACGACTATATGAATGTTCAACCGCTCTTTCCCTTGAGGTTCGGTTCAATCCTACTACTCAGGTCTTCACTCGATGTTCGATTCGATCCTAATAACCGTACTTGGAGTTCGGTGCAATCCTACAATCCAAGCCTTCAACATGGGGTTCGGATCAGGGTTAATCCTGAACCTACTGCGCCCGTTACTCGGGGTTCAACTTGGTCTGCTAGATGGACCAGCTTACTGCGCCCAAGCCTTCGCATGGGGTTCGGTTTGTGGCCTTGAAAAAGGACCAGCCCTACAACCCATGTTGTCTTCGAATGGGGTTCGGTTTGTGGCCTTAAAAAAGGACCAGCGCTACAACCCATGTTGTCTTCGAGTGGGGTTCGGTTTATGGCCTTGAAAAAGGACCAGCCCTACAACCCATGTTGTCTTCGAATGGGGTTCGGTTTGTGGCCTTGAAAAAGGACCAGCCCTACAACCCATGTTGTCTTCGAATGGGGTTCGGTTTGTGGCCTTGAAAAAGGACCAGCCCTACAACCCATTCCACCTTGAGGAGTTACATCGTCAATGCACAAGATGTGTGATTGAGATCGTCCGCCCTGAGGAATTCACGTAATAGGCTATAGCTACAAGTCACAACATGCAGGAAAGGTGAGAGTAATGAGGTTATTGGACTGTATTCTCATTAAGATTGAAAGTATATTACAAAGGGAGCATAGTTGGGGTCATGCCTCATTAAAACCTTCTTGAGAAAACCCAATGAGAAAAAAACTTAAGTAAGGAAAAAGAGTATATGCCGCCTTACCAACTAGCTGTAATAAACATGTAAGTTCTGAGTGTTCCATTTGTTATGGATTGGAGTCCCATCAAGTTCTTCCAACCGGTATGATCCCTTTCCAGTCACCTCAACTACTCTGTAGGGGCCTTCCCACGTCGGTGCTAACTTTCCTTGGTATGCAAATTTATTCCCCACACTCGCCTTTCTCAAAATGAGATCTCCGGTATTGAAGGCTCTGTATTGGACGCGTTTATTATACCGGAGAGCTGCCTTTGCTTTCACTGCCTGGTCTCGGATAAAGGCCATTTCCCTTAACTCCTGGAGGACGTCCAGTTCTGACGCCAGATTGGCATTGTTGTCTTCAGCTGAGAAATATTCCACTCGGGCCGATCTGGTTTACAGCTCCACTGGGATCATCGCCTCAACCCCGTAAGTCAACCAGTATGGGGACTCATTAGTAGAAGAGTGTGGTGTAGTGCGGTATGCCCACAAGACGTGACATAGCTGATCAGTCCATCCTCCCTTCGCTTCTCCAAGACGCTTTTTCAAACCTTTTAGTACTTCGCGATTGGCTACTTCCGCTTGACCATTCGTCTGAGGGTGCTCAACAGATGAAAATATCTGGATTATCCCCAATCCTTCAAGTAAGTCTGTGAACTTTTTGTCAGTGAACTGGGTGCCGTTGTCAGTCACAATCCGCCCTGGCACACCGAACTGAGCTATAATATTTTCATACACGAAACGCCTTATCCGCGCAGAAGTGATATGCACTACTGGCTCAGCCTCGATCCACTTGGTAAATTAGTCTACACCCACAATCAGATATTTGATGCCTCCAGGAGCAGTAGGGAACGGACCCAGAATATCAAGGCCCCACTAGTAGAACAGCCAAGGCACAGCAGATAAAGAAAGCTCTTGGGCCGGTGTATAATGGAGGTTGGAGAATCTTTGACAAGCGTCACACTTCTTCACAAAATCTGCTGAGTCCTGCTTTACAGTGGGCCACCAATATCTAGCCCTGAGGACCTTTCTCATTAAGCTCCGACCCCCAGCATGGTGCCCACATTGCCCCTCATGTACTTCCTCCAAGACTGCTTGAACCTCATCTTCTCTCAAACACAAGAGATATGGGACTGAAAATCCCCTTTTATAGAGAACACCATCAACCATGGTAAAGTACGGCAGCTCCCTTTTCACTCGTCTCCTCTCCTTCTCATCAGTGGGGAGTTGTCCATCTGCCAGATAGCGAATATAGGGGATGACCCAAGAGTTCTCGTAAGGATAGCTTACCATTATGGCATTCAGAGAAGGGAACAAAGGGATGCTGGGTGATGTCAAAGTACTCTGAACCACCGTCATTGTGCTTCCGGGCTGCTTTGTACTTGCGAGTCTTGACAAGATATCCGCCCTGGTGTTTTCCTCTCTAGGCACATGTTTGAACTCCAGAACGTCGAATCTCCCCTTCAATTCATTCACACAATTCAAATAAAGTTGAAGTTGTGGCTCCCTGACCTGATATTCCCCCTGGATTTGCGAAATCACAAGCTGTGAATCGCTGCATAATGTCACTGCTGACGCTCCAATGTCGATCGCCGCTCGGAGGCCGACCAAACATGCTTCATATTCAGCCTGATTATTGGAGGTCTTGAAACTAAATCGGAGGGAGATTTCTAAGTGCACACCATCATCACTTTCCACCACAACACCAGCTCCACAACCTTTACTATTTGACGATCCATCCACATAAATGGTCCAATGTGCCCGAGGAGTGGTTGGATCCGACCCTGTCATCTTCACTACAAAATCCGCCAACACTTATGCTTTAATGGCTCCTCGAGGCTTATAAAAAATTTTGAACTCAGACAGCTCGATGGACCACTTAATCATTCTTCCAGCAAGATCCGGCTTGCTAAGCACTGAACGGAGAGGCAAATCCGTTCTCACCAGTATTGGGTGCGCATGGAAATACGGCCTTAACCGTCGTGAGGCCCAAACCACTGCTAGGGCGGCCTTCTCTATCTTCTGATATCTTCCTTCCGCCCCCTGGAGCGTCTTACTGGTAAAGTACACCGGCCTCTGCCCTTCGGGGGTTTCTTTAACTAAAGCTACGCCTAGGGCTTCATCAGAAATCGCTAAATACAAGATCAAAGTTTCACCGGGGTCAGGCTTAACCAAAATTGGTGGACTTGAGAGAACAACCTTGAGCTGTTGGAAGGCTTGTTCTTGCTCCCCTCCCCATTCAAAACTCTTATGCTTCTTCAACGCCTTATACAAGGGGAGGGATCTGTGTGCTATCTTGGGCATGAAACGAGCTAGAGCGGCTACTTTCCCGTTCAACGATTGGACCTCCCTCAGACTCTTAGGGCTTTGCATGTCCAGAATTACTTGACACTTCCCAGGGTTAGCCTCAATGCCTCGTTAGGTCAACATGAATCCCAAGAATTTCCCTGCTGGAACGGCGAAAGTGCACTTCAAGGGGTTTAGCCTCATACTGTACTGTCGCAGCCTAGTGAAAACTTGGCGCAGGTCTTCAACATGGTCTCCTCTAGTGGGCATTTTGGCTATAATATCATCAATATACACCTCAACCAGCCTGGTGTGCATCCCTTCAAAAACTTTGTTGATCATGCGCTGATAGGTAGCGCCAGCGTTCTTCAATCTAAATGGCATGACGGTGTAGCAAAAAACACCGCGGTCATTGACAAAAGCCGTCTTCTCCTGATCTTCTTCCCACATCGGAATCTGGTTGTACCCAGAATAAGCATCCATGAAACTAAGGTACTGGTAACCAGATGAGTCATCTACCATACGATCAATATTTGGCAGGGGATACGGATCTTTAGGGCAACACCGGTTAAGATCTACATAATTTATGCACATCCTCCACTTGCCATTGGCTTTCTGCACCATTACTACATTAGAAAGCCAAGAAGAATAGCGAATTTCCTTTATAAAACCAACTTTTAATAACTCTTCAGTCTGTTCACATGCTACCTTCTGCTTCTCCGGTCCCAATCTCCTCTTTTTCTGGGCCACCGGTCTTGTTTCTGGGTACACAGCGAGTTTGTGGCAACAAAAATCAAGGTCCATCCCAGGCATGTCTGCTGCTGTCCACGTAAAAAGGTCTTTAAACTCCTGCAGGAGGGTTAGCAAACGCTGCTCCATGACTGACTCCAGGTTATCATTGATGTGCGTGACCTTCTCTGGGGAATCCCCTAAAACGACGTCCCTGGAACCACCATCCGGTGTGGGCTCCGAGGGATTGAGAGGGTCGATTTTCAATTCCGCTCTTGGGTCCAAGTCAATTAGACTGACGGACCCAGCCGCTGTTCCTCCGTCGTTCAGCTTCCTCTTCTTGTTGAATGCTTCCAACTTAACCATATTGAGGCTCAAGTTGTAACAATACCGAGCCATCTCTTGATCACCGCGGAGAGAAGACACGCCGTTGTCCTTGTCGATGAATTTGATCAGGAGGTGAGGAGTAGACACTATTGCTTCCATTGCATTCAAAGTAGGATGGCCTATGATACCGTTATAGGGAGACTCCACATCAATCACCAGAATTCTTGATTTGACCGTTCTTGCACCAGGCTCTCCTTCAAAAGAAATTAGGGTGTCGAGGTACCCTTTAGTAGGTTGCTTGGCCCCGTTGAAAGCTGTGAGCTCTTGCGTGTAAGGTTGAAGATTTGCATCATTAAAACCCATTTTTTTGAAACAGTTATAAAAAATTACATCACAAGAACTTCCCTGGTCAACGAGGACCCTTTTCACGTCCTTGTTGGCAATTACAGCAATGATCACCACTGCGTCGTCCCCTCCTGGGATCGTTGGGCCAAAGTCATCATCGGTGAATGACACTATTGGGGCTGCCACACCGTCCCTGAAAGGACGGTTATCTCTTGACTTGCCCTGGAAAGATAAGATCATCCTGTGGTGATTCTTCCGGGCTGTGATTGATGCTCCTCCTCCAGCAAATCCTCCAGCTATCATCTCAATCACTTCACGTCTGCCCTGCCTCTGCTGCTGAGGCATGTTGTTCTGTTGAGTTCCTTCTGCAATCACTACTCCTTTCTGCTTTTCAGCTGTAGTGAACTTCCTAGCTGGGTTATGAGTATTATCATCCTCATCATCAGGATCCCTGCCCCTCTTGTCCATCCTCTGAGATTCGTCTACAGATTTCTCCCTGAACAAGTATTGCTTCAACTTTCCTTCCCGAATAAGAGTCTCCACCGTATTCTTTAACGCCTTGCACTTGTCAGTGTTGTGACCTGTCTGTTCGTGGAAAGTGCAATACTTACGTGGGTTACCACCCCTCTTGAGTGGGAGCGGCTTCCTTATACCAAAAACATTAAGCGTTGGCCAGCCAACCTCCCTCATGATTTGGGAGTGTCTGGCGTTCAGAGGGGCATAGTTATTGAACGACGAGACGCGCCTATCTCGTTGATTTGGACGAACGCTTGTAAAGTCCTCTCGGAAGGTATGTTTCTCAGGTCTCATCTTCTTCTTCTCTCTCTATGGCTGTTGGGAGGGTGCTGGAGGCTTCAGTCTAGCTGCTGTTGCCTCCAGATGCATCTCTATGCCCACGTATTTGGAAGCCTTCTTTCGAAACTCTTCGAAGGTCGTTGGGGGGCTCTTTGCCAAGGATAAGGCAAAAGCAGAACCAGGTTGCAAAGCTTCCACCACGATATGGAGCTGTATTGCCTCCGTGAGGTTGGGGACCAAAGCTGCCTCCTTATAAAACCTCTTCAAGAACTCCTTAAGAGTTTCAGTCTCTCCTTGCCTTATCTGTGCCAAGGTGTGAGAAGTTCTCGGGATATCCCTGGAGATGACAAAATGGCTTTCAAACGCTGCTGTCATTTCCTCCCAAGAATCTATGGATCCTGAGGGTAAACTCTTGAACCAGCTAAGAGCTTCCTCCGTCAATGTTCTTGGGAACATCCTGCACATGACGTCTTCATCAGCTCCCAAGTACATGGCTTCATACACATAAGCATCCAAGTGCTTAGTAGGATCAGTTTCTCCATTGTACTTTCCTATCGACAGTGGCTGAGTCGTTTGCAAATGTTTCAGGATGACGACGCTCATCAGTCTCCTTGAGAAAGGAACACTGAGCTTATAAGTCCCAGAAGTTACCACTGCCTGCTCCCTTCTCCTGGTACTGACTCTATCACCAGAGTCTTGGGTCTACTCTCTATCTTCGTATATAGGGATTTTCGAATACTGGAGAGTCGTAGATCTATCCCTTGCTGATACATGGTGAGCCTCCTCTGCATGGGACGTTACCCTGTCCCCAACTCCTCCTTTCTCTCGCCTCAACTCCATCAGCTCCTCCCTGAGTTGTCTGATAACCTCATCTCGAGGATCAGGGGTTGGTACTTGCACCATCCTCGGGGTGTTAGTAACAGGAGACTCAAAGACAAGTCTCCTTCCAGTCTGTTGATGGGTCACATCCTCTACATGACCATCAGCGAAATCACGTCCATCACCTTCCATTATGACAACCAAACTTCTGTAAAAATGGGAATAACTCTAACGAGTCCCACTGGGCGTGCCAATGAACTGATCTGAACCGGGGTAAAGGATCCGGTGTGGGACCAACCATAAGAGTGCAGGTGTTCGAGGGTTTGCACACCGGTACTGTGGGTATCTGGTGTTATAGTCCAGCCTCTCAGTGGGAGAAGCCGGTCTTGTTGTCCTGGAGATCCTTCACACCAGTGATTCGCGTTGAGAAAGGGCGAAAGGTGGTGCCACCTGTGAAGATTCTCCGACGCTCAAGTCAGAAGAGTGTATAAACTCAATGAATTCACAAACGATACAATAGTAGAATTGAGTTAGGACAACGTAACCCTGCATGTGTTTTTGATCATGCTATTTATAGTTGAACGTAGGAAATGAATCGTTGGATGCAAGTAGGCCCATTGGCTCTGATAGCGTGTGAAGTGGGTCAATCAAAGTGGCTCAGTACTCAGAATGTGTCAGGGGGGTAGGTCAATTATCAGAGTACGATCCTGTGATAAGGATGGGGGATAATCACTTTTCCGCATAATTTGCTGACACATGTACTTGCTCTCTGAGGCCATTGACATGACAGATTCCACTATGCTAGGTATCTTCACTGATAAGTTATAAGGAACCCTTATATCACAGTGGTTCAGATGCAAACAGCTATTTAGACGTTCAGTGATAACGAGTGAAGTATCCGTGGTAGAGAGAACGAATAGAACGTCTGATGGGATAAGGGCGGATGGAGGGAGGCCGGATATCCGGTATGATGCTGCCCGAACTGTGACACCGGTTTCCCTCTCATGAAGTCATTCTGACGTCATAACTTTAGGGACCGGTATCCAGATCGGATCAATACATATAATTTTGAGTTATTCTTTGTAAATTGTATATGATGCATGTTATAGAGTTTCTCAATTTTAGTATGTATGTTGTTGCCGTTTAAATTTGTATGATGTATGAGTTTATGCAATTTTTGTATTTGATATGTGTTTTACTCATATGATATTCATCGTACAAATTATGAATCAATTGAGTTGATCTTCGAACATGAATGGTTCATGTTATGAGGCGTTAAGTGATAAGGTTTAAGTGTTAAACCATGGCCGTTCCTTAATCTAGGGTTCAGGAGTTGAAACCTAGACGGCCGTCATGGAAAGGCATTGTATGTTGGCATTAGCGCAAATTGAATTCTAGGTTTTGAAACCCTAGACGGCGTTGCCTACATGTGCCTTGACGGTTGGGTTGTGAAGTGTTCGTAATAAGGAATTAGGGTTTTAAAGTGGTTGAAACCCTAGCCGAAATTTTAGAGCTGTTAATGGTCAAGGGACGTTCTGGCTAGGAAAGACTTGGTACTTAAGCGGTCACACCGGACCCACCTCTCTTTCCTGGGAACCAACTTGACTACAGTACTAATTTTTTGGGTCACACCGGACCCGTACATTCTCTGCGTAGCGCCTTATTACCGACCCCACGTGTTTAATTGCCCATTTTAAAAATTAATTACTCTTTTAATGCTTTTAAATGGGTTATAATCAATTAATTAACACGTTGCATGGTGAATGGTTATGGTCTTAGTTATTTTATTTAAATACAGCCTGCGTGCTATGCCTCTCTCTATTCTGTTGTATTTCTCTTCTCAACCCTTCACTCGTATGTAAAGCGAGTTTCTATTTAATCATGTAATCTTGATCGGGCCAACAAAGTAGAGACATAGAAGAAAACCAAGGAGTGGTGACTCTAAGAGGATGATGGATTCAAGAAGTAGGACTTCATGAAGCCATGGCAATATAGTTCCTCTAGGTTTATTTATTTATTTATTTTTCTTCTAGGAAGACCATAACCATCTCACAATTTCGTTTGCATGCTTTGGGGATAATTTTATTACGTTAAAGTGTTTAACAAAGATGGTAATTTTAAAATAAATTAAAATCCCTCAAAATAATATTAAGTTATAAACGCCTTCCAATAAGTACACTCGTCAACACTAATGTCAATAAATAGTGGGTCTGCCAAAGCAGGGCACTATTATTTATATTAGTAAGACGCGATGGGATAATGGTAATATCCAAACTGTTTTATTGGGCTTTAACTTAACTAAGTTTTCAATTGGATTGAATATAACTTAGAGGCGTAAACATTGGGCTAAATATTCATAAGATGAATAATTAGTAATGGTTACTTAACCCAATGACTAAGAGTTGTATAAAGATACAATTGGAAAAAGTTTCCTACCAAAATAACCAAGTATTAGGTGATCAGCCAAAGCTGACTTAACACTTGGCAAAATATGGATCTTAGCCCACTAGAAAATCTTCCAACGGGATTTTCTGATTCGTGGAGGGTATTTTGTTTTGAATCAAAATAGTGGGAGACATATTTAATTTAAATGACCATAATTTAAATATGTTTTGAAAATGATACTTACTACATATTTTCTGTTTTAGATAACCATGACGTCAAACACATTTTCAAACCTTTCATTGCGATCAATCCTAGACAAAGAAAAATTGTCTGGTTCTAACTTCCTTGACTGGTATAGAAACTTGAGGATTGTCCTCAAACAAGAGAAAAAGCAGTATGTCTTGGAAAGTCCAGTTCCGGAACCACCCGCTGCAAACGCCTCTAAAGCTGACAAGGATGCTTATAAGAAGCATCAGGATGATGCTTTAGATGTCCAATGCCTTATGTTGGCTACCATGTCTCCTGAGCTTCAGAAGCAATATGAGCACATGGAGGCTTTCGATATGATCGAAAACCTAATGAAGCTATATCAAGGTCAAGCTGACCAAGAAAGATATGAAGTTTCCTCAGCCCTATTTAGCTGTAGACTTGAAGAGGGAGGTTCTGTAGGACCTCATGTGCTCAAAATGATTGGGTACTTGGAGAATCTAGCTAGGCTAGGATTCCCCTTCCCTCAAAAGTTGGCTACTGATCTCATTTTGAAATCATTACCTGACAGTTTTAAGCCAGTCATCATGAATTACAACATGAATGCATTGGACAAAACATTGTCAGAGCTACTCAATATGTTGAGGACTGCTGAGCCCAATATTTCTAAAGGAAAGGGCAAGGCCATAATGATGGTCAATTCTGGCAAAGGTAAAGGAAAGGGCATGTATAAAGGCAAAGGAAAGGCTATTGTAGGAAATGGCAAGAAAATTTAGAAAGGCAAGGATAAGCCAAGTACATCAGCCTTAAAACCTGTGGGCGGGGTGGCTAAGGAAGGTAAATGTCACCATTGTGGACAAAAGGGACACTGGAAGAGAAACTGTCCAAAGTACCTAGAAGAGCTTAAGAAGAAGGGAAGTGAGACTTCCACTTCAGGTATTTTTGTTATAGAAATTAACATGTCAACTTCAACATCATGGGTATTAGATACTGGATGTGGATCTCACATTTGTCTTAGTTGCTGCATTAGCTGTAGGGACTTATTTTTTATCCTTGCCATCAGGGTTAGTCCTTGAATTGGACAATTGTTATTTTGTTCCGGCAATAAGGAGAAACATTATTTCTGTTTCTTGTCTTGATAAGAAAGGGTTTTCCTTTACAATAAAGAACAATAGTTATTCTGTTTATTTAAAAGACATGTTTTATTGTTGTGCAAATTTGAGTAATGGACTTTATGTTCTAGATCTCGAAACCCCTATCTATAACATTAATACTAAAAGGGTTAAAACAAATGATTTAAACCCAACTTATCTTTGGCATTGTCGCCTAGGACATATAAATGAGAAACGCATTTCTAAACTCCATCAAGATGGATATTTAGAATCTTTTGATTTTGAATCAATAGATACATGTGAATCTTGTTTATTAGGGAAGATGACTAAGACCCCATTTACCGAAAAAGGTGAAAGGGCGAGATATCTTCTTGGCTTGATACATAGTGATGTATGTGGGCCCATAGGGACAATGGCTAGGGGAGGTTTTAGTTACTTCATCACTTTTACTGATGATTTCAGTAGATATGGATTTGTGTTTCTCATGAAACATAAATCAGAATCCTTTGAAAAGTTCAAGGAGTTTAAACATGAAGTAGAGAACCAACTTGGCAAGACAATTAAAGCACTTCGATCCGATCGAGGTGGTGAATATTTGAGCCTAGAGTTTGATGAATATCTTAAAGAGTGTGGGATTATATCTCAACTTACTCCCCCTGGAACACCAGAATGGAATGGGGTTTTTGGGCGGAGAAATAGAACCTTGTTGGACATGGTTCGATCAATAATGAGTCAAACTGACCTCCCTAACTTATTCTGGGGACATGCTTTGTTGACAGCAACTTTTACACTTAACTGTGTTCCATCAAAGGCTGTTATAAAGACACCATATGAGATATGGACTAGGAAACGACCTAGTATGTCTTTTCTTAAGATTTGGGGCTGTGAAGCTTATGTTAAGCGTCAAAGTTTAGATAAACTCGGGCCCAAGTCAGATAAATGTTTTTTTGTGGGATACCCAAAAGAAACTAAGGGTTATTATTTTTACAATCCGACCGAGGGCAAAGTGTTTGTTGCTAGGAATGCTGTATTCTTAGAAAGGGAATTCATCTCTACAAGAATCAGTGGGAGAAAAGTAGAACTTGAAGAAATTTAAGACTCACAAGGCATTGAAGAGCTAATGGTGGAAGTGGAGCAGGACCCACAAAATGTTATGATAAATCCAGCTCCAGTAGCACAAGACTTACGTAGATCAGGTAGAATACGTCAACAACCTGAAAGATATGGATTTCTTGTAACTCAGGAAGGAGATGTATTCCTAATGGATCAAAATGAGCCAACATCTTATGAAGAGGCCATTGCAAGTTCAGAATCTGAGAAATGGCTAGAAGCCATGGAATCTGAAATGGACTCCATATACACTAATCAAGTTTGGAACTTGGCTGATGCACCTGAAG
Source organism: Clitoria ternatea (assembly GCA_037962975.1). Classification (NCBI taxonomy): domain Eukaryota; kingdom Viridiplantae; phylum Streptophyta; class Magnoliopsida; order Fabales; family Fabaceae; genus Clitoria; species Clitoria ternatea. Next base: position 73,401,534 of record CM075676.1, read on the forward strand.
GGGTAAAACCTATAGGATGCAAGTGGGTTTTCAAAAAGAAAACTGACATGGATGGTAATATAAGTACCTTTAAAGCAAGGTTAGTGGCTAAAGGTTTCAAGCAAATACATGGTATAGACTATGATGAAACTTTTTCCCCAGTTGCTATGCTAAAGTCTGTTCGGATTCTGCTTGCTATTGCTGCATACCATGATTATGAGATATGGCAAATGGATGTCAAGACTGCTTTCCTTAATGGAAATCTTCTTGAGGAAGTGTACATGACACAACCCGAAGGCTTTGTTAAGCCTGAAGCATCCAGGAAGGTGTGCAAGCTACAACGTTCTATATATGGACTTAAGCAAGCTTCCAGAAGCTGGAATCTTCGTTTTGATGAAGCTGTTAAACAATTTGGCTTTACTAAAAATGAGGATGAACCTTGTGTCTACAAGAAGGTTAGTGACTGCACAATTGTTTTTCTGGTCCTGTATGTTGATGACATACTACTTATTGGAAATGACGTTCCTACTCTTCAGTCTGTGAAGAGTTGGTTGGGAAGCTGTTTTTCTATGAAAGACTTAGGTGAAGCAACCTACGTGTTAGGAATTAAGATTTATAGAGATAGATCAAGAAAACTTCTTGGCCTAAGTCAGAATACATACATAGACAAAGTGTTAAAAAGGTTTAACATGCAAGATTCCAAGAAAGGAACTTTGCCTATGGCTCATGGCATAAGCTTATCAAAAGCTCAATCTCCTTCCACTAAAGAAGAAAGAGAACGAATGAATAAGATTCCATATGCATCTGCTATTGGATCAATCATGTATGCCATGATATGTACCCGACCAGATGTCTCGTACGCTTTAAGCATGACGAGCAGATACCAGTCTGATCCCGGTGAAAGTCACTGAACTGCTGTCAAGAATATCCTAAAGTACTTAAGAAAAACTAAGGATTCATTCTTGATATATGGAGGGGAAGAAGAGCTCATTGTAAAAGGTTACACTGATGCTAGCTTCCAAACTGATAAGGATGACTCAAGATCGCAATCTGGGTACGTGTTTTGTCTAAATGGTGGCGTTGTAAGCTGGAAGAGTTCAAAGCAAGAGACAGTTGCTGATTCTACTACAGAGTCTGAGTATATTGTTGCCTTAAATGCTGCAAAAGAGGCAGTATGGATCAAGAAGTTCATAACAGAACTTGGGATTGTTCCTAGCATTGTGGACCCTATAAGTCTCTACTGTGACAATAGTGGAGCAATCGCACAAGCTAAGGAACCTAGATCACATCAACGATCCAAGCATATACTTAGGCGATTTCATCTCATTCGAGAGATCCTTGACCGAGGAGATGTAAACATGAGAATATTACTGACCCACTCACAAAACCTCTTACACAACAAAAACATGAGGGGCACACTAGATCATTAGGCATTAGGCAAATGTCTGATTGGCTCTAGTGCAAGTGAGAGATTGTTGGTGTATGCACTATGAGCTTCTATGCTTTTTCATTTGTATCATTTTTTTATACTTATCAATAAAATAAATATTTCAGTTTAAAATTGTTTTAAAACGTATTTATCCTTGGAGTAATAGGTCATATAAAAATTATTCCTACAATGTCCCTAGTCAAGTATTTACATGGGGACATGTAAATACACTGAGACTAGTGTGTGAGTGTACGGATGACCTGATCTCACAGATTATAGATATAGATGATATCAAGTCTTCACACGGGCACACATTAAGAGTAATGATGTACTGGACAGACCCACCATGAGAACGTTGCATGGATCGTTACATGATTGTCATAAACGATTCTCAATGTGATAATGGCATATGTAGTCCTTTGACCTGAAGTCACTATGATTCCTACATGAGGAGTTTATTGTTTTAATACAATTAAACGTCTTCTATAACAAGAGGAGTATAAAGGTTGTGATTAGGCAATGAACAAATTATGCAGAGGGATGTGAGTGATGTAGATGGGATTTGTCTCTCCTATGTGACAGGAGTGATATCTATAGGCCACTTGATGGAGTAAGACTAAAAAAACGCATGGCCATGCTAGAAAGAATAAATATTAGATATTTATTCGGATTCAGTCTACTCCGGTATCAAGTAAAATAAATTGGGCCGTACAAGGATGACGCGACCATGCCTTGGGCCCAATTAGGATATCGTGACAAAAGGAACAAACATATTAAATAATTATCACTTATAGGTTATGTTGATAATATTCGGACATAATGATGCATTGCTAGATGCCGCTCTTATTTTATATTAATAATAAAATAATTTATTATTAATATGACTGAGTATTTTACCTGTAGGGTCACACACATAGAGTAAGCCCATCAGAAAATGTTGTCTTATTTTAGTTGGACTAAAATAAAGCTATTAAGCCTAACTCATTTGGAATGAGTAAGGAGCCCAATTTTAGAGAGAACAAATTAGGTCAAACCTAAGCCTATAAATAGAGCATAAGATGCTCATAGGCCGTTCACTCAAGTGAGACACAAATTCGCAAAAGTTGCAAGAGCTACACACCATCAAACTAGCAGTTGGCAAGTGTTGCAATTCTGGTGGGAGTGCTCGTGTGGACTCCTAAAGGACGAGGCTACGACTGCTTCGGTGTTCTTCAAGAGGTAATCCAAAAACGATTTTTGTGTTTGTTTTGTGCTTTGAAACACGGAACCTTGCAAATCCTTTGGAATCCCTTTTTTTTCCGCTGCTCATGTTTAGGGATTTCCTAACATCAATGACCATGAATTGATGTGGAGATTGAAATTAGAAGTGATGATTGGAATTTGAGCCTACATTGATGTTGACTTAGTGAGATGTGAAGTAATTAAATGAATGATTTATAATTTCATTGATAATGATCATAATGAGAATGATGAATATGAAACTTAGTAACGGTATGAAAATTTGCATTAATAAAGAATGGAAAGGTGAAATGGTTTAGTTAAGTTAGGTGATGAAAGTAAGTTCAATATAAGCTTGTGAATGATAATCGTGATTAATGAGATAACATTTAATTAGAAAAGTAGCTAGATTATGTTTTTCCTAGTAGTATATTTTTCTACATTAATTTGAAATTTTGGTCACTCACCCATTTGTTGTGGTTTAAAGTCAACAATGATAGGAAATTGATGGATACCACTAAGACAAGCACTAGATGGGGTCAGGATGAGATCAATGCTAAGTGAGACAGAAAGGATGTTTTGATTGATATATATATATATATACACATAGATGTGTGTGTGTGTGTGTACGTATGTATGCTTTGAGAATTTTGAGAGCTATGATGTTGAATGTGTATGGATATAACTTATGTTTTATGATGAACCTCCATCAATGATAATAAGTGATGTGATACCTAATGAGTTTTAGAAGTAACAATTAATCCATCATTGTTGCTAAAGTGGTTGATAGGTGTAGTTGAATACATTTTAATGAATGATGATATGTTATTGATGATGATGGTAGATAATTTGTATAATGGTGATGCCTAGTAATTAAAAATGGTTAAGCAGTGGCATTGAGTCATATATTTGATACACACACTTTAATGGACAGGTGCTATATCTATACTATCTTTGATGAGAAATGACTTTGATATGATTATTGTGACGACCTTCATCAATTTATATTTATATATGCATTTTTAACTAAATTTTACAATAAATTTTTTCACGATTAAATTAATTTCATTGCCCTATACTTGAAAATAGTTAATGTAAATAAAAGTGTTAAGATATGAAATTAATAATAAGTTAAAAGCCCAGAGAAACTGTTAAAAGCCAAGAAATATGAAAATTGGAACAGGGGCCTAACGTTACGCATGAGCTTTAGCTCGCAGCCCTGGCACTACGTGCCAGATTGATGCTGCACGTCAGGACATTAGTAGCAGCACCTGCTGCTGCTACACCTTTTAGGTCAATCAGCCAACTTCCGACCTATCTTATTGGCCCGTTTCAGGTTCGATTGCCATGAAACTTTATGGGTCACATGTTTTCCCCATTCCAGAACTATTGGCACCATCCGTTCTCCAAAATTCCAACATATGCGCAAGTTATGCGTAAAATGTAGTTTGACCACTTTTAGTGCAAAACTCTTTCACCAAACACCCTAAATGGGTTCCAACTGGCCCAAGGCTAATACACACAGTTTCTAAACTTCCTAGAGGACCTATTGGTACCTTCCGGGAATCCCAAATCCCGCCAGATTGTAAAATCACCTATTCAGTTCCTTAAACTCATAAAACTCACTATATGCATAACTTATAAAATAAATCAAATCATCAATCAATTACACGATCACATCACCCATCAATCATTCACATGAATAACACCTACCCATAACAATCATTCACGCAATGGCTCTGTGCCAATATACATTTGATTCACACATTATAAGACTAATCATCATATCGAGCCTAAGTCTAATTTTGTCCATGTCATCACCACATCATATTCCAATCCTAAATTCATCATCATGTAATTACTCATCAACATCATCGACTATCTTTATACATCATTAACACACTAAGACCATCCGGCTATCCTACTAATTATAACATAGCCAATCCATCCAATATAATCCATGAATCATTACATACATCAACAATTTAATATGCAACTACACTTCACGTATCATTTAAGCATGCAGATATTGCAAGACCTGCCCATATCATACAATCATATAGTGACTTTGTGCAACACAACACACAACATAATGAAATGCTACACTACTACATCAATACACATTCATGCCAACAAAGTAACATAATTTTGCATCTTTATAATTCAACAACAAGTACACAATTACATATATCTATCTTTCTTTTGGCTTCCATGTCGCCCTAGCCTCATTTAGTTCTCACCTCCGCAGTGTGCAACCATACCTGCCAACAATCACTAAAACCACAATACAAGGGGTGAGTGACTGAAATTAAGAATTAATATAGAAGTAAATATCAACACTAGGAAATGTATAACATAGCTACGCTCCTAGGCATGATTATCCAATACTAGTAATTACTTTTCATGTCCCTTCCTTTCTTACCATTCCCATTGATATACTTGCATAATTATGTTGGTTATCTTAAACTAACACCATCATCATCATATCATGATCAATTAAATCCAAACATAGTACCTATGCTCTTATCCTCTAATGCATTATTCTATTTCTATCACTATCATGTCAACTCGTCAATATGCATCACATACCAAAAACATCATCAACGACATACACATCGGTCAACGAGTGTAAAACACAACTGACTCTCATATATAGCAGACTCCTAGTATCTGGATACTAAAATTATCGACCTTTAGCTGGGGGTCTGACTTGACACCCCGTGAACTCGACTTAATTCACCGAGCCCGACTTGGCTCCCTCCCAACCACTGGGTCATAGACCTCTGGGTAGCTCAACTGGGTCTGACTTGACCACGGAAGCAAAAAACGAGGGTAACATATATCGTCGTTCGTCCTCCACCATATAATCATATAATCAATCATATATATACATGTAAGCATAGCCATACAATCCCTCCACTGGAAGTCTGTCAGGAGCCGCTCCTTGACCGTGTAACGCACCGATGATCACTCCACGCCCTTAACAATATCCAGGGTATCTTATCCGTAATATACAACTTAATATAATTAAAACATCATCAATCACATACACAAATGTCAGAAATTGACATGTGTTCCAAACACAGGGTGGCCGACTTGCCAACCCCACCAACATACCGCTATAATGAGGAATAATAGTCACGACTCTATATCATATACCATTCGATTCACAATTACATGATATAATACTACGAACATGTCATAAATCATAATTAAAACATCCAAACCTTAATTCAATAATAATAAATAAATAAATAATATATGAATTTTTTTTAAAAAAATAACCACATTGATCCTAAGATGTCCCTATATGACTCAATGAGTCCCCCATAACATATCCTAGGATTTGGGGCTCCAAAATGGCCCAAAGAAAATTTTTCAGCATGTCGGCTCCTTGCGCACCACTCGATAAACTAAGTCAAGTCTGAGTTATATAACTCCAAACGGGATGAATCCGGTTTGTAAACATCTGCAACTCAAATACCTACAATTGTTATGAAGAAGTCAAGGGCCAATTATGCCCCAAAGATTGCCCAATTTGCAAATTTATAAAATCAGCCCTGCTGAAATTTTCAACATATACACCCTTTAGTATTTTGGGCATAACTCGGGCTACCGAACTCCGATCGATGCAAATTGGGTATCAAAACAACGACGAAAAATTATCTACAACTTTCATGAAGAGAGAAAAAGCTGAATCATCTCGTTTGAACGAGATTTTGGGCGCTTAAGCAAAATTTTTGCTCAGGCTCTCGCTTGAGCGAAAATGCAACAGCATCAGACCCCGTCAGCTCGCTTGAGCGAAATTGGCAATGGCTTGAGTGAAAATGACACTCGCTTGAGTGAAATTATGCTCGCTTGGGCAACTTTTGACCAGAATGCACACCCAAACTCATATAATGGCTCGCTCAAGCGAAATTTGACTCGCTTGAGCGAGATTGATAGTTTTAAACATCTAAATTGACTTCCTACCTACCTATTTTGCCTGTTTCAAGTCCGATTACTATGAAACTTCATGGGCAATATATTTTCACCATTTCGGAGCTATTGGTGCTTTTCGTTTGCCAAAATTCGGACATATGACCAACTTATGCACAAAAATGCACTATGGTCCAATTATGCAACTTAAATGCATCACATTCATCAAATTCATTTCAAATACATCAAAACCTATAGGAACAACTCGCATTCAATATAGGAAATCTATTGATCCCTTCCGATGACTCAAAAACTCATCAGATCTCAATTTCACTCTTTCAATTCCTAAATTTCCTTTTTATGCATATGCTTAATTTCAAATTGTATGAAATCAACTCATATCTCATATCATATAATATGAACATATATTATATACATATTCAAGTTCAAATTTTAAGCTTCCAAATGAAGCTATCCATCATTCAAAACTTTAAATCCTTTATACAGATCATAAAACATCATCTAGAGCCGGCCAAGGCACAATATACTACTATACATACTATGTACACATACATGTACATAATACTTCAATCTCCACTGAATGCCATCTCATATGCCTTTACTGCGTCCTATATCCACTGAAAAATAATCATAAATAGGGGTAAGCATACTACATGTTAAATGACAGTTATTGAATCAGATCAAGTGTCCAATTCATAACCACATATAAATCATAATCATATCACATAATCTCATTACATTTCATCCATTCACAATGATCATATAATCATGTTATTCACAACAACATACATTAAAGCAATCACAGGCTCAATCAAATGGATTCATTATTAAGTTTTAATTTTGTGTTGCAACACTGGCTCTTAGCCATAGCTCAGCTCTCAGCTGATCTAGCCGTTTTACTAGTACCAAATCGTTTGCCCTCTCACTGTCAAAATCACTCTCAGCGACAACGGTAGTGTCACGGGCTAAACCCCGAGCCCCGCTCAAAAGGTTTGCCTTGAGTCCCACCCAAGGTCTTTTTGTAGAATCCTCGAAACCACATTATATTTCATATTTATTCATCATATAAGCATCCCACGCTTTATCAAATGCATCTCATGCATTCATATCATGAAAACTTCACGAATATCATTCATATCATTATCATTAATCACATATCATCATCATATTTCCTACTGCATCTTACGCATAGGAATCATCATAAATTCACACATGTAAATCATGTCTCATGCCAATTCAATTTCTCAATAACAGTCACATATAAACGAAAAATACCATAACACATGTATATAACACATATCACATATTCAGGATTTCTCACTAATCACAACAATATTGTCCCGAATCCGTTTATAAACTATGCATTTAAAATGTAAACGCTCCCCCTATCTGGAATAAATGATTCCAGAAGCTCCTCGAGCTATCGAATATTATCTGCTCGCTTTCACAAGTTCCAAATCGAACTTTTAGCTCTGAAACCTTCCGAAGTTACCTAGTTCATTGAAACATCATTCATCAAACCTCAATTTTATAGAAATAGCATCAAGAAGCTATTTCTATTCTCTTTTTCTCATGAGAAGATCATAACTCTAGAAAACCTAAGCTCTTTCTCCATTTCCATGGATTCCAATTTCTTCCAAGTTCTATAAAACTTAAAAATTAAAGGGTTTTAAAAGATTAAATCATAGTTCTATACAAGATTTCATCATCTTACCTTGGATTGGAGAATTCAAGCTCTCTTTTTAATCCAACCACAACTAGAAGAGAAGAGTGGAGAAGATGATGGAGTTCTTCTTCAATTTGATGTTTCTCACTAGAAATTGGAAAGAAATAGATTAGAGATAATGATTTGGGATAAGAAGAAGAATTTAGAAGTAAACCCTTTCAATCTCTCAAGCTTACGAAAGTTTGAATGGAAAAGAGAAGGGATTTTTGAATTTAAAAGATCAAGGGACGCGTCCGTCATTACGGTAAATGTTAGGGAAGTATCCGTCATTTTGGCAATTGTTCAAATTAATTTCCTATTTGCCTTTAAATCCCTTTTTAAACTTCATTTTAATAATAAATCCTATTTTTAGGATGTTACAATAATCATATCATCAACTCACGTATACGAATGGTATTCACGGGTTAGACACGTTACCTTATTAGTTCGTCATGGCTCACCACACCAAAATTATTACCATGCTTTAACTCAACAATATATGTTTCTATAAGCCTGGCAATCAATCAGAGTAATACTTGTGATATCCCTTCACATAAATACACGCACACACACATATATATACATATACACATTTAATTATTAGTCCACACCGTACTTTTGTAAATTCATGTTTAATCATTGCTATTTTATTATGGATTTCATCTACATTAGTTTCTTATTAACATCTGATCCGGTCTGGATACCGGCCCCCAATCTTATGACGTCAGAGCGACCTCATATAAGGAAAACCGGTGTCCTGGTTCAACATTACCACACCGGATATCCATGTCTGGCCTTCCATTCTCATCTCACGACCGCCCCACTTATTTTCTCTATAACGGATCATTGTTCATTTTCACAGAACATTTATATAACTGTTGGCTTCTCAGTCACAGCAAGATAAGAGCCCCTAATAACTTATCAGCGAAGATACTGTATATAGCAAAATATATCACGTCAATGGCCTCAGAAAGCAAGTGGATGTGTCAGCAAATTATACGGAAAAGGTGATTATCCTCTCTCCTTCCTATAGGATCGTACTCTGATAATTGACCTACCCTCCTGACACATTCTGAGTATTGAGCCACCCTGATTGACATAATGTACACGCTATCAGAGCTAGGGGACCCACCTGTATCCAACGACTCATTTTCTCACGTACAACTATAAATAGCTCATTTTAATACACATGCAAGGTGATGTTGTTCTAACTTACACTTTACTATTACTTCGCTTGAGCATTCATTGAGTTCTTACACTCTTCTAACTTGAGCGTCGGAGAATCTTCGCAGGTGGCACCACCTTTCGCCCCCTGCAACGCGAATCGTTGGTGTGAAGGATCTCCAGGACAACAAGATCGGCCTCTCCCACTGAGAGACCGGATTAATACATCGGATACTCACTGTTCCGGTGTACAAACCCTAAAAACATCTATATTCTTGTGGCTGGTCCCACACCGGATCCTAGACCCCGGTCCAGACCAGTTCAACATCATTCACTATAAGTTATGGCTTTACACCAACTCGTATAATCTTATTCTCCCATTAACATTAATTATGCATTATTAATCATGAGTTTCTCCTATTACTCGCTATTTGATTCTCATTCATCCTCTTTTTACCTCTACATCTATATTCATACATGCCCGCAAATTGATTAGTTTGCCACTCATATCACAATCAGTTACCAATCCACTTATATTTTAATCTCCTTTACATCATAACAATATTATACTGCTTATCCTTTAGTCAATTTACTGATCATTCTACCTTCATTTTAATATTTACATTTACTTACATTTCACGCAATTTTTCAACTTATCATAGATTGCTCAAATTAATTTAAACACTTAAAAGCAGCTATAATGTACTCTTTTCCTATACGCCAATTGTGTAATCACATTTCTATATTAACCTTAACCCAGCACACCCCCTTACATTGATTTTGAGCTTTCCAACGTTTCCAATCAATTGTCGGGTTCCCCCGAAGTTCATCAAAACTCATTTCCAATTTCAATCCTCATTTTCAAGACCCTCCGCATTAAACGACCTTCCAATCCTTAAATCTGAAATTCACTTCCTCATGTCCAAAAATACAAGAAATTGAAGTTCCTACCAGGTCCAGAGCTCAAATCACAAGGGAGGAAGAAGATGGAGGAGAAGGAAGTACGCGGGTTCTGTTTTGCATGTTCCTGTTTAATCTGATTGCGACGCTGACGCTACATATCCCACTGACGCTACGTGTTAAGGTCCTGATGCAATTTCCTTTGAAAATTCCTTTTAATTTACCTTAACCCTTCAAAATACCATTTTAAATCATACATCCACTTAAAAATCCCATTTTCCTTAATTCCAACTTAATTAAATATTAAACTTATCTTTCCCGATATTAAATTACCAGAGATGTTACAATTATATTGTTTACTTACGATATAAGGCCATGCGAATGGTTATTGAAATACCTAGACAAGAGTATAATTATAGATGGTCGGTTTAATAGTGATAGAACCTTAGAATTTGTTGTTTAATCACATTATTATTGAGTTAGAAATGGTAATTGAGAAGGGATAGGTGAATTATTACAAAACTAAGTTTTAGAAAGAGTAATGGTTAAGTAAGCCAATTGAATAAGTGATTTGGAGTTTCAGTGGGACTTGAAGTCTCCAGAAAGTGTTGATAGGTCTATATGTGTATTTAGAACTTGTGTGTAATGTCAATTAGTGAGTTGAATAACATTTGAATTGTTTTGCCATTAAAGTTGCTTGAAATGGAATGAAATGCATCTTTTTACATAACTTTGCAATCTGGCTAAACTTTTGAGCAAAAACCGCGCCTGCAGGTCCAAAATGAGTCATAGATAGTACTTATAAAGTTTCGTAGTAATCGAAGTTAAAATGAGCAAGTTAAAAGGTGCAGGAGTTGACTTAGAGGCCAAATTCTACATAATTTTACATTCTGGCCTACTGGTAATCGATTACAACTTTTGTGTAATTGATTATCATAGCTAATGTAATCGATTACAACTTTTTTGTAATCGATTACCAGGTTAAAATTTAAGGGCTTTGAGTTACTCTGAGTTACATATCGCTTAGGTTCTTAGAGTTTATTGCCAAAGATATACTTGATGTATTTTTTTCAAATTTTATTAGACCCGTAGGTGAATTCTAGGAATTTAGACGAGGATATCACAATATGCGATAAAATTGATTCAACCACCAATTCTTTCATGTAGGCTAGGCATGGAGGTCACGGTGTGCATTAGGTTTTTAAAGCAACATGGCTCGATCCCAAATGTTTGAAAGGTTTAGGCCTTCATAAATCCCACCTCATGAATTTAGGGAAATTATATTAACATCATGAGTTCTTTTTTATTCTCACCAATTTTTATGATTTTTTAACATAAAAGGTCTAAATTAACTTTTTATTTTAAATCGTACCATTCCCTTGTCGTACTATTCATTCCCTTGTCGTACTATTGATTTTAAATCGTACTATTCATTTTCTTGGGTTTTTCTTCTTCACTCCATTCATCTCCTTTTATTTCTCATTTGTCATTCTCCTTTGTCTTATCATCTCATGTCTTTCCTTCGTGTCTTATTATGTGACCAACCGCCCTACACATTTGTCACCCAATAGCATTTCCTCTGTTTGGATTACAAGATATACATCTCCCTTTCTAGATTACGAGATCCGAATTTAAGATGACGTACACAATTTATAATGCTTATTTACGAGTTTTGTTCTAGACATTTTACCACATCGTGTATTTAGAATTAGATTAGTTAAATTTGAATAAGGAAATCTTTAATCCAATCTCGCAATACAAAAAAGGAAATTATTCTCTCTATCTCATGATCCGAAAAAGAAGAAATGCTCTCATGTTGAGTAACAAAGGTATAGGATAAGTTGGTGCAAAAGAATAAAGGAATATGTAGAATTGTCAAAATGGGCTATCCGACCCATGGCGGGTTCAAGCTTTTAATGGGTAGGGCTAAAAAGAGACGCTTCGAATTTAGGCTTCAATTTTAAGCGACCAACGAGCTTGTGCGGCCTTTTGGTAGGTTTACATTGTTTTTCTTTACTTTTTTTTGGTAAAAAAATTACATCACTAAAGCATATACCAAAAATTTGAATGCTCTAAATCAACTACAAAATATCGTTCAACTAAACAATATGCAGTGTAATATTTTTTACGTTAGTAAAAGATTAAAATAAGAAAAAGTTACGGCCTATCTAAGGCTAACCCGATAAAAGTTTGACCGAGTATAGACTTTCACAAGCATGACTTAAAAAGATTTGATTTTAATTCAGACTTCAATTTCAGTGTTTAAATCTGACATGACAAAAAATATATCTATTTTGATTACTCTAAAAATATGATAAGAATGAAAAGTGAGAGAAAATAGGATAGGAGAGAATAACAAAGAAGAAAAGGAGGGAAATAAAAGAAGGAAGAAGAAATTGAGAAAATGAATAAGAAAAATTTAAAATTAAATGTTAGTTAAAGCGTTTTATATTAAAAATTATAAAGATAGGTGGAAATGAAAAAGAAGATGGTATTAAATATAATTTCCCATGAATTATGTGCATGCAGGAAAGTTTACTGGGGCTATTATGATGCATCGTCCAGAAACTGTGGGTCCAATCCAGATATTGGACCGTAAGCCTCAGCACTGTGGAATTCAATTCACATCTTGGGGCCTCATCCTTTTGCTACTTTAAATAATTCATATTAATTATACACATTATTTAATAAAATTAAATCTTTGTTCAATTTATAGAAGTTTAATTATCTTAATTATTGGATATTTTTATTTTTCTAATTTTATTTCCAGGGTTAATTATTAAACGAGCATTCAGTTACTGATTCATTCGTACAAATTCACGATTATTTACTCATTTCAACTGTTGAGAAAGACAAAGAATAAAAATTGTCTTGTTAGGAAAAGGGAAAACTGTCAAATGTCTTACTATACTCATTTTTGGTAAACTTCCCAACTCATAAATCCTTTATTGAAAATAACCTTACTATTTTATTATTTGCTATTAGTCTATTACCTTCTAAATAATAATATTTTCAAATTTTTAATAACCACACTATTATTTTTAACATTTCCGTGTATTAGTAACGATGTCATTGCCTACTAGTATTCATTCTTAACTTCTTCCTCTATTATTTTTTTTCTTTTATTATTAATGTAAATGTGACTTTAGTATTGTTTTTTTTAATATGTTTAACTTTATTCTCTTATTCCTTTCTTCCCCTCTTGCTCACTTTATACAAATCTTCTTCATTGAGCCAAATTGTTTACATAATCCTTTATATGAATATTTTAAAGAACAATAAATTAATCGGTCAAAGTAAAAATTCACTCATAAAATATAGGATTTACGAAAAATCTCAATTAAAAAATGACTAGTTTTAATTTTTGTCATTCATTGTGAGCACAATATAAATAAAACCACTAACAATAAATGACAAATGTGGTTTTTAGCCGTTTATAAATTTTTGAGTGATTAAAAGTGATTAATTTTTTATAAAAAACTTTTCTTGGACCCTATATTTTACCTGGGTGAATTTAAATTTTAATCTAAGTTAATAATTTGATATTTTTAAATATAATTTTTTTAAAATAAAATCTGATCTGTCCTGAACCGGGGTCAAGAGATCCAGTGTTAGGCCAGCCACAGAAGTTGAAGATTGTTTAAGGTTGAAGACTGACTCTGTGAGTATCCGGTCTGTATAACCGGAGTCCCAGTATGGAATGAGTGATCTTGGCGTCCTGGAGGTCCTTCACACCGACCTCACGCGTTGGTGTGGACGAAAGGTGGTGTCACCTGCTAAGATTCTCCGACGCTCAAGTCATTAATATATTCCAAGTGTGGAATGTAAATGATTATTCTATGGGATCAGATAGATGCATTCGGGAGAGAAGAACCCGAGTCGGGGCCAGCCCCCTCTCCAGTAAACTGAAGTGAGTTCTTATACCTGATTGGCTCGATATACGAGGACCTGTTAGTAGGGAACCACCAACCTCCATTAAGCAAGTATATTATTATTTAATGCGCACTCACCAGCATGATTGAGGCAAGTGGCTATTTTATATTGAGCGTAGAGATAATAGGGCTAGTTTTAGGGAGCAAGTTGATCATTCCCAGAAGCAGATTATGACTCGTAGTGTGGGGAATGAAATCGTTATCTTTGTCCCTGTAGCAATGCCCATTGTCTTTTGTCGGGTGACATGTATATTGTCCGGTGTTCATGGTGTTATCCTGGACAACCGGTGTAAGGAGAATGTCTGACACGGAATTAGAGTCCAGATATATACCATTGACACCGGTTATTCGTTGGAGAACGGTCAAGACATTGAAATATCTTATAGAACGGATACCGGTATCTAGTCCGGATCATATGTCCCCTAGCTTGTGTGAGGGACTGTAAGTTGCTCTCATAAGCTATACAACTTGCGAGAGGTCTGGATGTCGGTATACTTATACAGAAAATATTTACCTATATGTGTATTGTTCGGTATTATTTCGTTATGTGGAGCCGTTCTACGAATGAATTCCATGGAGGGAAGTCAGTTGCAGTGGTTGTTGTGAGGGTATTGTACCGAACTTAGGGAACTGCAAAAATACTTCAACCAGGTGTTTGTATTAGGATTTACATCATCAATTAACAAAGTTGGTAATTGAGATTATCCATTCTGGAAGAAGTGTTCCTTTGAATAATGAAGGATTATGTCTTGGTAAGACAATACCTGTAATATCCCTGATGTTTTAATGAGAATTGTAAGAAATGGGAAATGATTAGTAAATGTTTTAGAAGTTTTATTTAATATTTGTTCTGTCTTAGCCAGAGATAAGAAAGCCGGTGTCGAGATCGGTCTCAGAAGCGCGAGCAGGCGGAGTTAAAGACCGGGAGTGTAGGAGAAGAGCGGACAGAGTTAGGTGGTCTGGTCCAACCGTTGTGAGGAGAGCGCCTCACACGGGGTCATAGCCCGGATTAACCTCATAATGACTGAAACAACGGGTGTAGGTAACCAAGAGGTGAACACGGATGAGATATCCGACCTCTCAGGTTGTAGCTCGGATTTCCGAGGCATGAACACTAAGTTAGGACACGGGGGCCGATATTTATATTGGGCCTATACTCTTGCGAAGTATTAGAGAATTGTGAATAATTAAACGTTGAGGGAATAAATACGTGTAATTGATTTGATAACTATGCAATAGTTTAATATAGTGAAATTGATTAAATTTAGTAAGAATACAAATAAAATAAAGGAAAAGACGATCTTGCCCATAAGCTATATATATATATAAGGAAATTCTCTTCCTTCCCTCTTCATTATTTACAAGCTACCTTTGCTGTTGGTCTGTTCCTTCACTTTCGTTTTTCTCCTCTCTTAACGCTGAGTTGCATGCGCTGGAGAGGGACTCCATTTGTGTCCAAACTTCAATTTATTCCCATTCCTGTGATCGAGGCTTCAAGGTGAGTCTACTGATCCGTTCCAATTGTGATTCCCTTATTCCTTTTATTCTTTAGCGGTTTAAAGCCATGCATGGCTATATTCGTGGCTGTTCTCCACTCCTCCGGTGAGTGTGAGCCCAAATGCAGTCCATGAACTAAGGGCGTTGAAGTGACGAGCTGTACTTTATGATCCGTAGGTAGTAGGCTAAGCAACAGAAGACTGAGTGACGGAGTTGAGACTGCAAAACCAGTGCTCAGAGGAAGGAATCGACACAGAGAACAGATCATCGAAGCGTGGAACCAATGTAAGGGGGTGTTCGGGTTATAATTAATTAGAATAGGACTCGCTTCTTATTCAGGTCATTGAGGTAATGTAAACAGGTTAAGGAAAATGTTGCTAAACGTAGTTATGTGTTTATGCTTGTGCATGTGTGACTGGGTTCATTAATTAGTGGAAGATCGGGTATGGTTGAGTTTATCATGTTATGATCTTGTGATATCTAACGTTGAAATGATCAGCGTTATGTGACGTCGGGTTAGCAAGCAGGCTACTCGAGTGATGAGGAATTGATATTATTATGTAAAAGGTAAACTGTTGAATGATTATGTGGTATGGGATGGCCGACGGTATATGATAGCCCCTCATTTCTGGCTCCCGTGGTTTTTGTGCCCAGTTGAGCTACCCAGTGGTCAAGTAGGACCCAGTGGTCGAGGTGGAGAGTCAAGCAGGACTCGGTGAACCAAGCAGGGTTCACGGGGTGTCAAGTAGGACCCCCAGCTGAAGGCCAATCCTTTAGTATCCGGATACTAGGAGTCAGATTGTATGAGAGTCAGTTGTAATCATGATGAATGTGATGGAATTGTGTAGTTGGTTTAATATAGTTACTGTATGTAATACACTATGTTTCGGTATGCTTACTTACAAGTGATGCTTGATATGCATGTATATTTGTTAAGTTCCATTCTATATTAATTACAATGTCAAACACTCACCCTTGCCCTTTTTTTTAGTAACCAGAGACAGAGAGGGGGAAGGAGCCATGGAGTCGCGCCAAGGGGGAGAACGGTGCCAGGTCCGAGTGACTTTGAGTGACTTTCTATAGGGTTATATATATGTATGAGAACTTCCAAGTATTACTAATTAGTTGTGTTTAATCAAGACCGAACGAATGCAAATCTACATTTTAAAATACATTACTGTCATTTACAAATGTTGTTGTGGTAGCTATGACAAACTTTTGATTAACAGAATCATTTTTAGGGTGAGACTTGCGGGAGTCCGTCTGCATGTCTTGTCTAATCCGGTGTGTGAAAGGTATTCGCTCAAGCGAATAAAAACCTCGTTTAAGTGAGAGTCCGGAATCTCGCTTAGACGAGTAGGGGCCTCGCTCAAGCGAGAAGCCCTGATCCCCTTTCTCCCATCCGTTGTGCTTAAATTAACTTGCTTTTCTTTTCTAGACCTCATTTAATTAATCTAACTGTGACTGCTGTCACTTGAATAAGTCAGTAAAAATAAATGATTTTCACTAAATATCGATTAATTTTCAAGAAAAGGAAAAATTTATCGTAAAATGTAATCGTTTGAATAAAAATAAATGCAAAAATAACCTAGGATGTTACAATACCTCAATCGTAAAGATGATGGTTGGGTCTTCCATCATAAGGATGATGATGAATTGTCCTTGCCAGGAGGTACATCGTCAATTCACAGAATAAGTGATTGAGATCATCCGTCCTGGGGAAATATATCTCAATCGTATGAGTACGGATTGAGTCTTCAACCTGCAGGAAAAGGTCTTTATCACTTGGGATTCAGCGTGGCCTTATAGAAGAACCAGCTCACTGCACCCAGGCCTTCATCGGTGTTGGATTTTACCCATTCACCTTACTTATAGTTCGGTTTTAATCCTACCCCCCAAGCCTTCAATGGCGTTCGGTTTAATCCTACTAACCGTACTCAGAGTTCGGTTTTGCCCTATAATCCGAGTCTTTATTCGGGTGGGAAGTTTCTGAGTGCAACTTTCACGAGTGGGTTGTCTCCGAGTTGAGTGCAACTTTCCCGAGTGGGGTGTCTCCGAGTGCGACACTTCCGCGCGGGATAGCACCAAATGAGACATTTCTAAGTGGGATTGCACCGAGTGAGACATTTTCGATTCCCGCGTGGTATGACACCGAGTGAGACATACCGAGTGAGACATTTCCGATTCTCGTGTGGTATGGCACCGAGTGAGACATTTCCGATTCTCGTGTGGTATGGCACCGAGTGAGACATACCCAGTGATACATTTCCGATTCTCACGTGGTATGGCACCGAGTGAAGCATTTCCGAGTGGGTCATTTCCAGGGGAAATACTTCTGGACAGAGAAAGGCTTTGACTTCGAATGAGTACGTTTCGGGTATAGATATTCCCGAGTGAATAATTCGAGTCTGACTTCAAATTTGAAGTGTTTCCGAGTGAAGAGTTCCCGGAGGAAGTACTTCTAAGCGAATTCACTAATGAGGATGACGATTGATTCTTCTTCAATCATTCAGCCAAACCTACTAGTCATGATTGGAGTTCAGTTCAATCCTACAATCCATTTCCTGAGGTTCAGTAAAATCTCGCAACTCAAGTCTTCAGCGGTGTTCGGTTTAATCCTACTAATCGTACCCAAAGTTTGGTTTAATCCTACAATTTGGGTCTTCAACGCGGGGTTCAGATCAGGGCCAACCCTGATCCTACTGCGCCTGTTACTCGGGATTCAGCATGGTCTTGAAGAAGGACCAGCTTACTATACCCAAGCCTTCACCGACGTTCGGCCAAACCTACTAGTCGTACCCGGAGTTCGGTTTAATCCTACAATCCGAGCCTTCGACATGGGGTTCAGATCAGGGCTAATCTTGAACCTACTGTGCCCGTTACTCGGGGTTCAACGTGGTCTTGAAGAAGGACAGCTTACTGCACCCAAGCCTTCACCGACGTTCGGCCAAACCTACTAGTCGTACTCGGAGTTCGGTTTAATCCTACAATCTGAGCCTTCACCGGTGTTGGATTTTACCCATTCACTGTTCTTCTCAATCGGTGTTGGATTTTACCCATTCACCATTCTTCTCAATTGGTGTTGGATTTTACCCATTCACCGTTCCTGAGGTTCAGTTTTAATTTTACCCCTCAGGCCTTCAAGCGGCCGTTCAGTTTTATCCTACTAGCCGCGCTTGGGGTTCAACTTGGCCTTAGAAAGGAACCAGCTTACTACGCCTAAGTCTTCAAATTATGGTTCACCCCTTTGTACGTTCGAAGAGGTTCATCACTAACAATAGATACGTTGTTAGGACCGTCCGTCCTGAAAGTATCTTATCACAACAGTGTTGTGCATCAATTAAAATCATAAAGACAATAGGTGAACATATAGAATATTTCATTAATTATGATTTACAAAAGAGAGAGAGAGCGCTGAGTTGGGATCATGCCTCATTAGACCTTCTTGGTGATACCCAAGCAAGGAGAATGAGTACACATCGTCTTACCAACTAGCTATAATAGCGAAAGGCGTTTTTGGCCTGATCCCTAATCAATGACCTCTCGACGACCCTGATGTTGTTGTTGGGGCATAACATTTTACTGTGCAGGCTCACCAACCAGAACTCCCTTTTGTTTTTCAGAAGCAATAAATCTTCTGATCGGAGTGGGATGATCATCATCGCCTTCCTCGTAATCCCTCCCCCTTTTCTCAATCCGGTCCGGTTTATCAAAAGACCTTTCTTTGAAAAGGTATTGTTTGAGCTTACCCTCTCGGATCAGGGTCTCGATAGTATTTTTCAAGGCTTGATATTCGTTTGTCGAGTGGCCCTTTTGCTCATGGAATTCACAGTATTTCCTAGGGTCACCATGTTTGCGAAGCTGGGGTGGCTTCCTGACCCCATATACACTAAGCGTTGGCCATCCGATCTCTCTCAGAATCTGTGACCGCTTAGAATTTAACGGAGCATAATTGCTAAATGCCTTTACCCGTTAATCCTGACTCAGAGGTACAGGATTATCGAAGACGTTGTCACGGAGTGGTCTCTCCTTGCGTTCCGATCTGGGCTTATCCTTATCTCTCCGTTGTTGTTGATGTGGCGTTGGGGATTTCCCTTTCGCCGCTGTTGCTTCCAAGTGCATTTCAATGCCCACATACTTGGATGCTTTCCTCCTGAATTCTTCAAAATTCGCTGGAGGATTTTTCGCCAACAATAGGGCGAAAGCAGAGTTCGGTTGTAAGGCCTCTATCACGATATGCAACTGTAGTGCCTCTGCCAAGTTTGGAACAACGACGGCTTCCTTGTAAAACCTCTTCAAAAAGTCCTTGAGAGTTTCATGTTCCCCCTGCCTAATCTGGGCCAAGGTATGAGATGTCCTGGGAATATCTCTGGAAATGACAAAGTGGTCCACAAACACTGTTGCCATTTCTTCCCATGAGTTGATGGAACCTGATGGTAGCCCCTTGAACCAACTAAGGGCATCATCAACAAGAGTCCGAGGGAACATTCTGCACATGACATCCTCATCTGCCCCCGGGTACATGGCTTCAAATACGTAAGCATCAAAATGCTTAGTAGGATCAGTTTCACCACTGTATTTTTCAATAGAGAGTGGTTGAGTAGTCTGCAGGTGCTTAGGGATATGTACGCTCATAAGTCTCCTTGAAAAAGGAACTGTGAGCTTATAAGTTACCAGAGAGGCTGTCATTAGCTCTCTCTTCCCTTTAGCGAGTCTCTTATCAGAATCGTGGACCTGTTCCTTCCCTTCAAACGTGGGGATGTTTGAATACTGGGGGGTTGTGGATTTTTCTCCCTCAGTTGTGTGATGTGTCCCCTTGGTCTGAGACATGGCTCTCTCCTCCACGCTTTTTCTTTCACGCTTCAATTCCATCAGTTCCTCCATCAACTTTCGTATCATCTCATCTCTGGGATCGGGTGCAGACACTTGCACCATTCTCTGTGAACTCCCCATAGGTGACTCAAAAGCCAAGCGCCTGTTCACTGGTTGTTCTTGAGCAGTGATTTCTTCCACATGCCCATCTGGTAGGTTTTTCCCATTGCCTTCCATGATACGAGACAAGACTCTAGAAACAAGAGATGGAAATAACTTTAGCGGGTCCCATCGGGCGTGCCAATGATCTGTCCTGAACTGGGGTCAAGAGATCCAGTGTCAGGCCAGCCACAGAAGTTGAAGATTGTTTGAGGTTGAAGACTGGCTCTGTGAGTATCCGGTCTGTATATCCGGAGTCCCAGTATGGAATGAGTGATCTTGGCGTCCTGAAGGTCCTTCACACCGACCTCACGCGTTGGTGTGGACGAAAGGTGGTGTCACCTACGAAGATTCTCCGACGCTCAAGTCAGTAATATATTCCAAGTGTGGAATGTAAATGATTATTCTATGGGATCAGATAGATGCATTCGGGAGAGAAGAACCCGAGTCGGGGCAAGTCCCCTCTCTAGTAAACTGAAGTGAGTTCTTATACCTGATTGGCTCGATATACGAGGACCTGTTAGTGGGGAACCACCAACCTCCATTAAGCAAGTATATTATTATTTAATGCGCACTCACCAGCATGATTGAGGCAAATGACTATTTTATATTGAGCGTAGAGATAATAGGACTAGTTTTAGGGAGCAAGTTGATCATTCCCAGGAGCAGATTATGGCTCGTAGTGTGGGGAATGAAATTGTTATCTTTGTCCCTGTAGCAATGCCCATTGTCTTCTGTCGGGTGACATGTATATTGTCTGGTGTGCATGGTGTTATCCTGAACAACCGGTGTAAGGAGAATGTCTGACACGAAATTAGAGTCCGGATATATACCGTTGACACCGGTTATTCGTTAGAGAACGATCAAGACGTTGAAATATCTTATAGAACGGATACCGGTATCTAGTCCAGATCAAAACCTCTCCTAATAGTCTTGAAAAATTATTATATAAAATTAAGAGTAAATTACTACTTTATTTTGAAGACCATATAATTAGATAATTTAAGGTGAGTATGAAATAATTTATAAAAGAGTTTGATTAATCTATACAGTCTAACTTATTTTAATAAGTTACCCATTATATAGCTTATCAAAAATATATTCAATTTATATAATAAGTTTTGTGATAATATTTATAACATAAACAACTTCTGTTTACAAATAATTTATTACATAAGTTTTTGAATTAAGTTACGTATTTAAATATATATGTGACGTCCTACGTCTTTTTACCTTTATTTATATCCGATTAATTTTTTTCACAATAAATTTTTCACGTTTAATGATAATTAATTAGGTCCTAATGTAAAATAACATTTATTTTTCTTAAGCATACTCAAGATACTAAATAATAGTGAATAAATCAAATAATAGAATGGAATTAATTAGAATAAGTGGAAGAAGAAAAATAAAGTCAGGGGTCATTTGCTTGGGCTAGACCCTGATTCGCTTAAGCGAAACCAGTAAAGGTCGCTTAGGCGAGTTCCTACTCGCTTGAGCGAGTTCTACATTTTAAACCTGAGCGAATTACGAGACCTGCAAGGAAAATTCACAACAATTCAGTATTTTACTCGAAAATGGTCCACTCGGTCATACCTTACTCGGGAACATCTTATCCTTCCTTCCCTCGGAAGGGGTTCTCTGAGTCATGCCTCACTCGAAAACATCCTAACCTTCACTCAGAAGTGGATCTCTCGGTCATGCCTCACTCAGAAACATCCTAACCTTCCTTCACTCAGAAGGGGTTCTCTCGGTCATGCCTCGCTCGAAAACACCCTAACCTTCCTTCACTCGGAAAGGGTTCTCTCAGTCATGCCTCACTCGGAAACACCCTAACCTTCCTTCACTCGGAAAGGGTTCTCTCGGTCATGCCTCACTCGGAAACACCCTAACCCTCCTTCACTCGGAAAGGGTTCTCTCATTCATGCCTCACTCGGACGAGACTGAATCCGCTAGAGCGAGATTCGTCCAGTAATCAGCTATACTACAGCAGACACAATTCATCCCTTTTTCATCACTCATGACCCACAATTATTTACAAAACCTGCCCATGGCAATTTATCAATTACATCTACTATTGGCTCCGTGCCAATATATATATATATATATATATATATATATATATATATATATCAAATTCATGAAAATCGACACCGATCACATCGACATCACCACCATACACAGAAAACTCATTACACACATAATTTATTTCATAATTCCTCGGTTCCTTGGCATCAATCCTCTGCTTGGCGCACCTCCGGGGCTCCGACCTCTTCCCTTTCACTGGTTACTAAATTAGAAGAAAACCACAGCAAGAGTGAGTGTTTGACATCATAATTAATCTAGAACGGAAATTTAATAACCAAATGCATGTGTATAAACTCCATCCAAATGCTTTATTCTCAAATTGCAATTCACAATCAGCAAATATAATTAAGTACATACACATCATCACACAATACTAATAATTCCATCAATTATCACCACTGACTCTCACACAAAATCGACGCCTAGTATCCGGATACTAAATGATCGGCCTTCAGTTGGGGGTCCTACTTGACACCCCGTGTAACATCTCATTTTCATCACAAATAGGAAATAAATATTAATATATCTTTCTTGAGAAATACTTACTATAAGTTAGTTTATTAGTATCATTTTTTTATTTTGGTATTTATATTTAATTATTTGTTTTATTTAAATAATAATAAAAAAATGAAAATATTTCTGAATGAGAATTTTAAAATGACTTAATTAGTATTCACTAATTAAGAAAATTATATTAAGAATTTTTAATATCTTTATTATTCATCATTTTTATTTTATGTTCTTATATTTATGTTTTTACATATTTAAGATTTAACTCTTATTAGAATTTTAAAATAAAATTTTGAAGGAATTAGACTATGATTCTTTTGAACTTTTTGATCTACATAATATTTATGATTTTCTGGAATTTTTTAAAATTTTTGAATTATTTTAATAAAATAATATATTTTAAATAATTTTAAATTCATATAAAGTTGCTTAAAATTAAAAATATTTACAAGAATGTAAAGTTAAATTATAAGAAAATTTTCTAAAATCTATTTCAAGTATACTTATCTAAAAATTATCGGTTTGAGTAAAATCTTGATTTTTACCAATCGTAAAAAAATTGAAAACGTACTAATAAATTTTTATTAACAAAAAATTTTAGATTTTTAAAATTTAAACTTTATATTACTTATCATAAAATTAGTGAGAACCGATATAATATCGCTAAATTTCTAAAAGGATTAATTTTGAATATTTAAAATATACCGAGTGAAAGGTTACTATTTGACTTAATAATTCTGTTGACATTTACTATGCAAAACACTGTGCATGTATGAAATTTTCAAAAGTTGCACAGTAACCAGGTTTTAAATTTCAAAAAATGCATAGTACTTTTATATTAAAATAATAGAATGCATAGTAAATTTTTTTCCTATAAATACCAAAGGAATTCTTCTTTAGAATTCACAATTTCAGATTAAGTTTTCTTAATATAGTAGTGTTAGTGAGATAGTGGTGGAAGTAAGAGAGAGAAATAAATTTTTTGGAAGAAGGTTCTGTTAAAATTCTAAGGTACGAATACATCTCTTTTATATTTTTTAGGACTATTTTTATATCGTTTTTAGAAATCTATTATTATACTGGAAATAATATTATTTTAAGTTACTATTCTGCATAGTAATACTATTTCAATAGTAAATTACTATTTTAATAGTAAATTACTATTTAAATAGTAAATTACTATTTACTGTTACTATTTACCTTTACTGTTACTATTTACCTTTACTATTCACGTTTTACTATTCATCGTTACTATTCACAATTTACTATTTATCGTTACTATTCACGATTTACTATTTACTGTTACTATTCACGTTTTACTATTTACTGTTACTATTTACAGTTACTATTCACTATTCACTATTCACTATTCACTATTCACTATTCAAAATTTACCATGTTTATTTTAAGTAATAATCTTAATTTTCATTTTGTACTTATATTAAAATGAAATTGGTATGTTTTAGAACTCGGAGACGAGGCGCGCACGGATTTTCAATAACGAATCGGTATACAAGAGGTAAGGGGGAGTGAGATAAGAATATAATATGAAAGACATAAGAATAAAGGGAGGAGTCCCCTACTCCTTTTAAATTTAATAATATTATTATTTTAAAGTAATAACTTCTCAACTTAAAATTTATAATAAATTTAATATATTGTGTAACTTATTCTGAAATATCTATACATGGATCTGAATTATTATAACTTATACGGACTGGACTAAATCTATGCAAGGACTTGGACTTTTATATCCTATATGGATCGAACTAAACCTATGCAAGGACTTGGACTATTATGACTTGTCTAGACTGAACTATACCTATGCGAAGACTGGATTATATATATGGACTTATATAGACCTGTGCGAGAAATGGACTATAAGGACTCAAAATCAAATCTACTAATTTAAATAACCATTAAAATTTGAATTATATTTATGAACGATATTTAGTTGATTTGACTTGATTATAATTAATTGTATTTGATTTCGATTAATGATATTGTATTAGACTGTGATTGATAATATGCAATTATGATTGATGATATTTGATTGTGATTGATGAGATTACTATACTTGATTGTGGTTGATGAATGATTGATGACCTTGTGATATGAAGTTTAAGCATATAGTAAGCATGACGGAAAGTTAAAACTCAGTAAGAATTTTCTTACCTTACTCTTTAAATTTTTATTCCAAGAGAAAGTATTTTATAATTATTTTAGTCTTTTATTTCTTCTTAGAAATAATTTTCACTAACTTTATTTTTAATTTCAATAATAAAATCTAGTATTAGAAAGAAGTTATTTTATGAAAATCAGAGGTTGAGATAATTAATTCTTGAATTAAAGAAATTTTTTATAGTTTTAAGTATTCTTAGTTAATGATTTTAAATTATTTTCTTTAGAAATTAGAAGTTTAAAGTAAATTATTTTGGTTTTCCCCAACGAAATAACTAAAGAATATTTTGTCGAGATTTCTAAAACTCAATCTAGTTAAGATTCAAATTGAGAAAGATTATGTAAATATGTGAAGATTTTTAAGAGAAAGTTTTGAGATATTTAAGGCTTGGAAACTCAATTTTGGTAAGATCTAAATTTGAAGACTGTACTAAATTATTTCAGTATAACAGAAGTTCAAAGAATAACTTATGAGAATGTACAGTTTATTGTGATGATTTTGTGAACCTTTATAGTATTTAATAATTGAGTTTCTAAAAGTCTTAACCAACTAAATATGCGAGTAGTTCATGCATCATGAATCATTAAAGAGAAATGAGATGTGATATTGCTTGGGGACGGATTATAGAAACCGAGGATACATTAGAGGAGGCTTAATTGCGAGCCTTTGGATGAGAGGGTGTGAAAGGGTGCTTCAGGTGACCTGGGGTCGCTCCCTAGTCTCGGGTACTTTCACAATAAAAACTTTCTCAGTCTGACTAGTCTCTAAGTGTTTCCACGCCAGTTGAGCTTATGTTATTATTATCCAGAATTTATGGAACAGTGTAAACTCCTGGTTGGCCCAGTGCAAACTAAAACTTTAAGGGCCCACATGCATAGAATGAATGAGATGATAGTATTAAAAACATTGCATGACATTCATATGATTGTGACATTCTATGTGGGTGGTTGTGAATAAAAATATAATTGTTATGTTATGAAAACCCTTATGCTTATGTCTTATCTGTAAAGTATTATATTTTGTTTCTCACTCCTTCTTGTTTGAATTTTGTGTCCAAAATATATATTATATGATATATAGCTAGCAGTTCAAGATGAAAGGATGAAATTACAAGAGGGTAAATTGGTCTCATCCTCAATCAGATAGGAGAAGAGATGTGACAAGAATAGGATTCAAAATCACATGGTTTGAAGATAAGGAAATAATTGGTTACAATCGAAGTAAAGGTATTAAATTTTTAGTTTTAGTTTACCTTAATACAATATTAAGTTGGATGATTGTAAATCAATGTAAAGGTTAAACTTTAATAAACCTTATTCTTTGGATATGATACTGAAATCTTTGATCACTTATGATTTTCTGAAAGTTCATTTTATCATTATAAATAATTTGAAACTTTTTACTTTCAAAATTCAAAGAAAATCAGATGTATATATGTCCTTGTATACACGAGATAAGAAGTGATAAATATGTATATCTTTCTTAAAAAAAAAGAGCAAGAAGAATAGATATATGTCTCGTGTATATAAGGGGGTGTACACCCCGTGAACCCTGCTTGGTTCACCGAGTCCTGCTTGACTTTCCACCTCAACCACTGGGTCCTACTTGACCACTGGGTAGCTCAACTGGGCACAAAAACCACGGGAGCCGGAAACGTGGGGCTATACATACCGTCGGTCGTCCCACACCACACAATCATACATATATAATTCACATTCCTCATATCATATCACAAGTGGCCATCAACAACAGCACATACTCATCAAATGGGCGACCTACTTGTCAAGCCCGCCATCACTTTGCCACTATACACTTCGATTTATCACAACGTCAAGTATTTTAATCTCATGATCATTGTAAGCCATACACAATCCTAAACCGATCGATGTCCATATTCATACATACATACACATACAACTATCATCCAGTAATATTTCTTACCGTTTTCATAATTGGTTCGACGTCCCGGACCCAAAAAATGTACCTATTCTAATTAATTACAACCCGAACAGCACCCTTACCCCCGATTCCAAGCTTCGACGATTTGTTCTTGATACCGATTGCGTCCTCTAAGTGCTGGGTTTAAGGTTCTACCTCCGAATCCAACACCCGCTTCGTCACTCGGTCCTCCGACGTTCGTTTCGCTCCCTGCGGAGGTCGAAATGCAAAACCCATAAACGTGATATTACCCTTATTGTTTCAAATACCGTTTTTTAAGCTCCCATGCACTAGAGGAATGGAAAAATGGAAGTTTCCCCCACCATGCATGGCCATTCGGTTAGGGAGTGAAAATGAAAGGGAGAAAGATAGCTCAATTTAAAGGGTCCATTATACTCACCTCGAAGCCACGACCTCAAAAACGGGGTTATTTCAAAGTTTTGACACGGAATAGGTCTTCCCTTGGAGCATGCAACTCTCGGCAGTGTGAGGGAGGAGAAGAAGAAGAAGAAGAAGTTGGCGTGAAATGAATGAGGAAGAAGAAGGAATTTTAATTATTTAAGACTCAAGGGTAAAACTGTCTTTTCCCCATTTCTTTTATATTTTTTTTGAAAGTTTTAATTAAACTTTTACCTTTTACCCCCATTGGTAACTTCTAAATTTACCTCATTCTAATTTCACCTCATTTAACTCTTTTGTAATTAATCAACCAAATAAATTTATTTATTTCCACAATAGTTAATTATTTCTAATTGTCTTTATATCAAATAAATCTCTAAAACAATTAATATTTTCCGCTAATCATAATTTTACTAAAATATTAGGGATGTTACAATATAGTTATAAAATTTGTAATATTTTACTTTAGTTTACGAGTTTGTAAAATGAAATTCGATTTAGTCTTTTTTATATAAGATAACATTAAAAAGTTATAAAATGATCCTAAGAATAAAATTTTAAAGTAATGATAAAATAAATAAAATTCAAAATAATTAAAGCGAATATCGTTTTAAAAATTAGAGATTAAAGTGAAAATTTTAAACTATAAAAAGCTACATTATTATAAATGTTTACTATAAAAAATATATTGAAAGTAATGATAAATAAAATATTCAAAAGTAAAAAGAGAGAGAAAGAAAGAAGCCAAGCCAAGGCTGTGACACCTCAAGTTGTCGATCAGAGTGATTCCTTAGTCGGACCTCCCCGTCGTTGTAACCGGCAACCGCGCCTCCTCCCTTCGCCGGAATCCGCCACACTCTCTTCTCCGCCGGTATCGTTTGATTTTCTCTCTTCCCAATGCTACCTATTCCTTTCAATCCCCTCCCTCGTAACAATGTTAGTTCAGTTCGTTGTTTCTTCTGCTTTGAGCAACGGAGAATAGTAATCCTTTGGAATTTCAAGTATTTGAGGATTAAGCGCTCTCAAAGCACCTGTGCGTTTCATTTTTGCTTTCGCGACTTCTAGATTGGAATTTGGTTTGGGCATTTCTGATTTGGCATCGATTTGTGATTTCGATTTTGCAATTTAAAAGATTAAGCTAATTAATAGCAGCTAGGTTTCCAGAAACTGTATTTGGTATGTTAACTTATTGTAGAGACCCGAGAGAATTGGTAATACAATCTAAAAATTTATGGCATAGTTCACGTTTTGCTTGTTTCTATAGGTCCATAATAATATACTTAGGAGGTTTATAATCAGATGTTGACATGCAGTGTCATCAAATGATTGATGTTACTTTTTTCAATATTTGTGCATCTGGATGATAGTTAGGTAGATGAAGGTCAACTTATTGCATGTTCTGTATTGGTCATATTTGCATGAGATGGGATGAGACCTGTGTGAGTAATGCTCTTTATAGATTTGGATTTCATACAGGAAACTATGTATGCAGGTGAGTAGTTGATTGGCAATCCTATACTTATTGGTCAGGTTTTAGAATACAAAGAAGCTTCAATGGCCAAGAAACTTGAACCAAGACTCAGTAAACTATCTGTGTACCTTTACATTCCCAATATAATTGGTAGGTATTTAATGATACTGGTTGAGATTTGGTTTTATTCTTTGATGTTTGCTTGCATATTGTAGAAAGTAGAAACAATGGTGTTCTAAAAGTTACTCTTGATAAGGATAATGGGGTACAACTCCGATATGACAGATGAACGGAGTGATACCAAAAAATTATCCTGGCCATCTTTCTCATTGGTACATTTGTTTTTGGACAACCTGAGGTTTTGGTACTGGTTATTTGATTTATACCATGTGTTAGCAAGTTTTGTTTAAACAAAGGAATGCTTATTGTTGTAACTAATGTTACACTATTTATTACTAACTGTTCAACTGATCTTAATTAAGTTTTTGCTCGTATTTCTCCAAGAATACACTGTCTTAACTCCTGACTGTCCATGGTGATGTAGGATACATCCGGGTTCTTTTGAACTGTTTTGCCTTCTCCCAATGTTTAACAAACAAGATATTGTTCTCTGTTCTCTATTTTTTAAGGTGGGATACAATTTTATCGATTTTTCCTGGTAATGATATTTTCCTCATTAATGTTTATGGGATTGACAGCATAATTTGGCTGAATTTATGTTTCCAGCTTTGTTTGTGATGCTGTTGATGGCTGGTGTGCTCGCAAATTCAATCAAGGTATAAAATTTCTTATAGATTTCAGATCACAATCCATTTATCTGTCTGGATTTTCCTGTTGAATGCATGAATAATGTCACATTTCAACTAATAAAATCCTTGCTCACAATATATCTATGTCCACAATGGATGCTATTGCATTCTCAAACATTTGCACTAGCATTCTTGGGCAAAAGTTGGTCAAAAAATTAAGGGATAATACATTTTAACTCATTGTGGTTAAGACTTTAGAGCATTCTGAATATGATCCCCATGCAGAGCAAATTGCGGACACTATTTTACACTATCATGGGGCAAAACACATAAACATATATCTTAAATTTGGGTATTAGGCCTAATTCAATCTTAAAAGCTAGCTCATAGGATGAGGATTACCCTCCACCTTATATATTTTTTATTGGCCATATCTCTAGTCAATGTGGGACTTTTAACACACCCCTTGAATACGGGTGGCCCGTGGGACTTATAGAACATCCCCACACTCAAGAATGGAACGTGAACAACATGAGTGACCCAACAACGGATCTAGGATAGGCTCTGATACCATCCTAAATTTGAGTATTTGGCCTAACTCAATTTTAAAAGCTAACTCATAGGATGAGGATTACCCTCCATCTTATATACTTTTTATTGGTCATATCTCTAGTCAATGTGGGACTTTTAACAATATATATATATATATATATATATATATATGTGCAGAAAAACTTTAAAAACAGAGAATTATAACTAAAAACACTCCCAATTCATAATAGTAGATAATTAAAAACTAATATTATTTATGAGAAAAATTAAAGCTTGTATTTGGCTAATCCTTCCCCTGGTTACTGAGTGCTTCAAAACCATCTAGAACTTTAACACTTAAGAATCAGTTTGAAACTGAGGGAATATAGTATGCCACAGCTATAATTTACTGGTTTTTCCATGAGACACATTTACAGTTTGATTTTGTAGAGTCATGTATTCTTTTTCCAGTTTAACTGTCAACTACCAAGGTTGAGGATTATTTGTTTGCTCCAACTAGTTCATTCCGTGGAATGTTTGACTCTTAACATTTTTTTTAATAAAACTGAGTAGGCAATACACAAATATTCAATAAGAAAATAGTGGGGGTAATATGGCTCATATGCTAAAGCTTAATTGGTAAGATCAAACATCAGCTACAAAAAAGTCCTTGGTTTAAATGCTGCTGGTGCTCCTTCATTGGTATGCTGTGTGTAAGTATGCCACTATACGCTAAGATTGTAGCATACCCTAAATGTTGAATTGACTCAATACTTTCCATTTTATTTTTTTAGAAACTAATTATTCTATTATATACAAGGCTTAATTTAGTTTTTGGTCCTTAGAAAATTGACACTATTTGGATTTCGTCCCTGATTTTTTTTATTAGAAATAGGTCCCTAACTTTTTAAAATTGTTTAGTTTTGGTCCATGTTGTTAAATGACATTTCTTAACTGCTAAGTTGGCTAGTAGATAGCTAGCTCAATAGTGGCACATGTCATGATTTTAATGCCATATCATCATCTTCTTCCCCTTTCTCTCTCCTTTTCCTCTCCCTTTCTCTTCCTCTCTCCTTTGATTGAACCACCTCCGTCCCTTCATCCCTTCAGCGTGAACACCAACCACGCCCTAGCCCCAATCGAAGCAACCATTCTCCCCCTTGAGACAACACCCCCCCCCCCCCCCCCCCCCCCCATCCCCCAAACATCACACACCGCAACAGTCCCTCCCTGCTCACTATGTAAAACAACCTATCATAATGCGCAACATCTTCCCAATAGTAAAATTTCCCTCCTAAGATTTCGTTAAAGAAAACCTAAGAATTATATCTCTTCCTGCAGAAGGCAAAATTATAAAGACCAACAATAGAGAAAGCCGTGAAACCATTGCTTTGCTAGGGACTTGCCGACAAGACAACCTTTCTGAGGAATGAAGGGACAGAGGGGGAATGGCTATGAACACCATCGTGGTTTTTGGCTGCAGGCTCTGATTGAAGGGAAGAATGATGGTTTCAATTGGGGCCTGGTTGTGGTTCGTATTTGGGCTGAAGGGATGAAGGGACAAAGGTGGTTCTATTGGAGGAGAGAGGGAGAGAAGAAAGAGAAAGGGAGATGAAAATGAGAGAGAAAGGAGAAGATGATGACATGACAATAAAATCATGACATGTGGCACTGTTGAGCTAGCTGTTTGTTAGCCAACTCAACAGTTAACGAATGTCCATTAACGACGGGGACCAAAACCAAACAATTTTAAAAAGTCAGGGACTTATTTCTAACCAAAAAAAATTGAGGGAATTAGTCCAAATAGTGTACATTTTTCCAGGACCAAAAACTTAATTAAGCCTTCTATACAATAAATAAATATTTAATCTACTACCTTTGGTTTGTGTTGTTAATTTTTGATTCAGTGTCAACCTTTGGAGCTGTGCTGGACATGGTAACAGACAGGTTATTCTCTGCTCTTTGTCTCTCTTTGTGCATGCAAGCCAAAGAAATGTGATGATTGATGCTGCTATAGCTTCTTTATTATGTTTTATTCTTGCCTGCTTTGAATTAATTTGGCTTTGTTGATACCAGAATTAGCACTGCTTGTCTACTTGTAATTCTTTCCCAATTGTACAAGTAAGACGTTTCTCCTTTCAAGCTGTTCATCAGTCACTGTAATTTTAAGCTTGTACACCTGACTTTTGGGTTGATTTTCTTTGAAGGCCTGGCCTTATCTTCTTGTCACTGCTTGCTTTAGATATTGCGAGCCACTGGCTGCAAATGTACAGGTAATGCGTGTCAATTTTGTGTTTTTTTTTCACCCACAACTCTAATTGAATAATGATTTTGCATTTACTTAGTTTGGTCTCAATGGTAAGTTTTTATGCTGGACTTTTTACATAAATGCAGCACTTTCTTGTGTGGCAAAGCTAGTCATAAAGATGTAAAAGACAGCAGCAGCTGGCTTTTCAGGGCATACTATGGAAATAGGATGTTTATGGCTTATTGTTGCATCTCATGTGAGGTAATTGTAATACCGTCTTCTTGATCTTTTGTGAATAATTTTAATAGATGGATTCTTATCCTTTATATTCTGTAGGTTCTTTACTTAATCCTGTTTTATCTTTCGGAGAATGAAACGGAGAAATTGGTGGATGTAAGTGCACTCCAAGTGTTTCTGCTGCTGTTAGATTATCTTAAAGATGTTTAGAGCATTTCCTGTTATCTTATTTTCTCAATGAATTTGATTTTCAGGTTTTATCAAGCAATTTACACAAGATATCATTGCTTTCTTTCCTAATTGGTACTAGTTTATTTGGATGGGCAGTCAAGCAAGTTATAAATATTATTCAGGTGTGCACATGATATATTTATGCTGAATATTTTTATGATGCAATACTGTATATATATTTCGTTTCTGATCAGCTCCACCCCCCATAATGAAAGAAAGAGGAAGAAAAAACATGAAACAACACATCTAAGAAGAAAAAATATAGAAAAGTCCAAAGAAAATGGAGTGGCACTAAATTGTTCATATAAATGTGTGTGTGTGTAGGAATATTCTTCCTGTAAGTATCACAGTAATAGAAAATTTGGAATCTCCATATCTGATGTTTTTTAATATTCTTTCTGATTTAATGATCATGTTTTGACCTTTTTTAAAAAACAAGAAAAAAACTTGTATGAGCACATTTTTATATTTGTAAGTCAATGCAAAACTTCATATACTATATTCTATTAAGTACAGTATTAAAAATGTATTTTACAGCAGATGTTGACTTTAGTTCAATTTGCAGAAGCTTTCAAATTATCTAGGGTTGTCGATTAGAAAGTTAAAATACGGACTAAGATTTAACTAATCAGTAACTAGCATATTACCTGGTGCCTCAGTGCCCTCTTGTTAGAGTTTGAAGATGTTAACTCTTATATCTTAACTTCATATGATGATGATTGAAACAGTATTCTGATTCTATCTATATAAAGTGAATCTTGGAATAAGAAATGGTTGACTTATTAGTGTTATTATTTACTTAGCTTCAACTAGTACGTGCTTGTCTTATGCTTTTGATTTTAGTTAGTCATTGATTGGAGTCCTGCATTTTTTAATTTGACCCAAGACCCTGTGATTTCAGATGAAGACAGCTGCGGATGTGTGTGTGCTTTATGACATCGACAAAAAACATAAGCAGTGATCTTCTTCCACGACCAGAATCCCTTGCATTTGTCTTTTGCTACCAAGTTTTGTGCCGAATGATTAATATAGTATCATAGATGGCAATTGAGCTTAAATTGTTCTTGTTTCACAAGGCTTAGTAGAATCTCTCGAACTGTATCAGAGAATGCCTACCAAGTCTCGGAGCACATTGATTTTTCATCTTCCAGGGTGTTTCTTTTATAGGTTTTTAGAGATAGGGTTTTGGAGTCTATAAAAAATTGGAGCTTGTAACAGAACAAATTGAAATAATTCAATATGAATTTCTCTTGTAGTGTGATTGGATTTTAGAATTTTAGAATCGTTAAACTAGTAATGAGTGATAATTATAAAAAAAGTCAAGTATGGAAGTAATTCTAAATGATAATATGAGATGGGGGAGAAATTTTAAAATTCTCTTATAATAGGTTTATTTGAAATTCCTCCTGTTTGTTTTAAAAATTATAAAGTTGACTCATATTATTGTTTGTCATTAGAACATAAGGTAATTGTGGATAAGGTATTTGAAAGTTTTAAAGAATTTAAAATTCTAGAAAATTTAACTTCTATTAATTTAATATTCATCATTATTAAAATTATTGGTTTAAATAAAGTAATTTAAATCCTTACATTTTTAGCATCATTAATTTGGATCAAGTGTTTAAAACTTTCACATTCCTAATTTTTTTGGTGATGGTTACGGCATGATAGTGAAATAATGGTGGTGGCGATTACAATGAAATAATGGTGGTGGCGATTACAATGACTGTGCCATGGTGGTGCGGGGTGGGGGTGGGACAATGGCGATGATGACAACGGTCTTCTTAAACCCGGTATGTATGATCCAAGGTAATTCAGATTTTTTTTTCTTTTAGTTATATTAAAGTTTCTTTAAAAATTCTATAAATTTTAAAATTATAATATATTTTAATTACATTAAAAATCCTAAGTTAAAATGAATATACTTTGCTAATGAATGGTGATTTAGTTAGCAACATAAACTAAAATTATGGGAAGACTCTCATATACATTTTTTTAAGAAGAATTTTAATTATGACTACAATGATTAAGATTACTTTTGAAGGAGATAACTCTCATCAACACTAAAAAAGTGAAATTCTTTAACTTCCTTCGTCCAAATACAAGGTTATGCATTTGTACAAGATGGTATAAGAGCACTTTGTTGTTGATAAAATTATTATATTAAATAGCTCTACAGCTGTGACTTTGATAAGCCTTTAGTTTCTTATTTTTTGGACGCCTTAGGGCTTTTTGGGCCTTCTTCCTCCTTCGGTAGAGCAAAAGCCCACCAGTGAGAAGCTCAAAAAAAAAAGTGAAGTGATAAAATTATGATTAACCTATGTCTGATTGATATATTGTTGGTCGAGTGATAAAATTATGATTGATATTCCTATGAATACATTGTTGGCCTAGTATAAAGTTATGATTGACTTTAGGCCAAATGATACATTTGAAAATGTTGATCGACATTCTTTGTTTTACTTTACTGTTAGGCAGACCAATTCATTTTGGGCAAGACGAATTTGCAACTGCTTTGTCATTACTTTATTGTTGATGCGAAGGATCACTCCCGCTACACTTTCCTTTAGGGAGTATTTGGTATTTAAAATGTTTTTAAATTTTTT
The DNA here is from genome assembly GCA_037962975.1 of Clitoria ternatea. Lineage (NCBI taxonomy): Eukaryota > Viridiplantae > Streptophyta > Magnoliopsida > Fabales > Fabaceae > Clitoria > Clitoria ternatea. The sequence goes on from CM075676.1 coordinate 73,437,458, forward strand.
AAAATTATGAAGAATTTTGTTTTGTTTCTTAAGACTCATAGTTACTAAAAATGTTAAAATATGTTTAATTTTTTTAGGAATATCATTTAAATATAACTAAAACTTTCCACTCACTACTCACCTAAAAATGTTTTGTTGTGAAATTTTGTGAAATATAATTAAAAAACTTTTCTGAGAATCTTGTTTTCTTGAAAATATTTTATAAAAATAACTTAACAAACATGAGAAAATATTAAATTAATCCACAAACATTTTTACTAGATATAATAATGATTGGGTACCAATAATTACTATAATTAGCATCTAGGTGAAAAAAGTCATCCAAAGGTAACATATGAAGATTAAGGAATCCAAAAAAATCTATACCTATAAATACCTGTAGATAGTACCCACAAGAAAGTGAATTCAAGTAGTATAAAGTAGTACTTGCAGATTTATTAAATAGGTAGTTGAGATACAATTAATAAACAGGACGGATAACGGTATAAGGATATTTGTGTTCATGGTACCCACTAGACTTGAAATTAGGATTGTAGCCTTATATGTGTGCGCGTGTTTACTATAGGTCTTCTTAAGTCAGAAGTTTTTGTTCTTCACTTCCTCTCACTTCAAACCACAACCACCCTATTCTGACTCACACAATGGTGACCGCTACATTGATATATTTCATATGCTATGTGTTGATACTAGCGCACTACTAGTTCCTCTTGCTCACATAAGAGCATGGGTAACCCGATATCGCTATTTGTCTCATTTATTAACAGGTATTTAAACTGCCTATTTAATAAACTCGTAGATATTCGTTTATGTGATACAAATCTGTCCCATTGCGGTCATGATTATCAGATTGAGATACGAATTATGAATTGGAGGGATTATCATTTGAATCTTGAATCGTATCATGAATGGTAAGATTCAAGAACAATAACTATAAATATCATAAAAATTTTATACCCATGTAAAAACACAAATTCATAATCACTTATTGAAAAACTTAAATTAAAGTGTAGATTAAATGTAAGTGTTATTATAAATATTTTAATATTATGGATGTCCAAATTTTGTGTATAAATAGGACTTAAGTCCTTCATTACTAAAACACACAATTGAAACTCCCTTCAAATTTCTCTCCCACTCTTTCTCTCCCACTCTTTTAATCTTCATCTCCATCTACAAGTCTCTTTCTCATCTTATTTTCTTTATAATTTCATAACACGCTATCAGCACGAAAAGGATATAATTCTTCCAAAAGCCCGTTATGAATGGATGCATTTGCGCTTTCAAGACTTTAAAACTGTAAATGAATATAATTCTGCGCTATTTAGAATTACTTCAAAATTGAAGTTATGTGGAGAAAAGATCACTGAAAGTGATATGAGAGAGGAAACATTCTCCACTTTTCATGCATCTAGTATGCTCCTGTAGCAGCAATAAAGCCAAAAGGGCTTTACAAAATATTTTGAATTAATTACTTGTCTCCTTGTGGCTGAGCAAAATAATGAATTGCTTATGAAAAATCATGAATCTCGTCCAACTGGAACTGCTCAATTCCCAGAAGTGAATGTAGCAGCACACGATCATCATACGCATGGTCGTTGTGACATCCCTAGTCAATTTAATCATTTTTCACAATAAATTTTTCGCCTTTAATAAAATTTCCACTCGGTCTTAATATAAAATAACATTTACTTTCCTTAACTACATTCAAAATAATAAAATCATACTTAAAATAGCATTAACCGATTGAAATAAATCCTTGAATAAAAGCATATAAAAAAATAATAACCGATCGGAATATTTCATCATAAAATAAGATTTAGAATCAACGGAAGGAAGAAATCAGAGACAGGGTTACTCGCCTGAGCGAGACTCTGATTCGCTCGGGCGAGATCCGACTCGCTTGAGCGAATACTCCTCTTTAAACCTGAGCGGACCAGACTTACAAAGAAAGTCAAGAAGTCGGGTTTCGCTCGGAAATAAGCCCATTCGGTTATATATAGCACTCGGTGACAGCTTAACCTCACATCACTCAAAAAGGTTCACTCGGAAAACTCTCAACTTCCATTCACTCGGGCATACCACGTTGGACTCATTCCTACTCTTCACTCAGGAACAGTTCGCTCGGTGACAGCTCACTCGGGGATAATCTAACCTCCTTCACTCGAAAACACTCAAATTTTCACTCGAAAACATTCTCTCACTTGGTCATCTCTCACTCGGGTCAGCTTAACTTCCACTCGGAGAAGGTTCACTCATCCTCATTCAGAAACACTTGGACTTCACTCGGAAGCACTCTTATCTTTCTTCACTCAGAGTTCCAGCCACAACTCACTCGGAGACACTCTAACCTTTTCACTTGGAATTGGGTCTCTCGGTTATTCTTGTGTTTGAATATGTTAACAGGTCCAAAAGATGTGCAAGGATTTTGATAATGACAAGTACTCTTGAAGAAACAATGCAAAAACAAAGACATGAAATCAGAATTGAAGAAACAGCGAAGCTAATCGATTAGGCCATAGATGCTAATCGATTAGAAGCTTTCTGTCTTGGAAGAAATTGCATCAGAGTTGAAGATAATCGATTAAGGAAGCCACACAATCGATTAGATACTCACTGGAATTAAGATAATCGATTGCACACTTGAGACTAATCGATTACAGCAATCAAAAATAGAATTAAATGCATCAGGCACACATGCTAATCGATTAAGAGAGCCATATAATCGATTAGGAAGCCACTGGAATTTAAGGTAATCGATTGCAAGACATGCTAATCGATTAGGATGCTGCGAAGACAAATTAAATGCATCAGATACAAGATGCTAATCGATTACAGGTAATGAGATAATCGATTAGTGACTCTCTGACTTGAAGCTAATCGATTACAACGCGAGGGTGTAATCGATTACGATAGTGGAAAAACAGATTTAAGTGGGAAACCAGGTCATGTCTCCACCATTCTTCAAATCTCCACTAACTGCAACGGCTATGAGGGACTAGGGCACTCTTCAACAGCAATCTTAGGTCTATAAATTGAAGAGGAAGACAAGCACAAATAGAAAAACCCAGTAGCAACAATTCATAGCTCTATTTTGTGCTTTGTAAGCCTATCTCTTGCATTTTTGTACTTTCAATTGTATATCCTCTCATCTTGAGAGATTAGAATTTGGAGAGCTTTTCACTTGTATATCTGCTCTATTAAGAGAGTATATTGATTGTAAACACAAACTCCAAACACACAAAGTTATTCACTCTAGGTTGAGTGGTTGTTCACTCTAGGATTGAGTGGTTACAAAGGTTGTGGACTCAACCTTTGGGATATTGTGAGATTGAGAGATTGGGTGGGTTGCCCTTGTACTTGTGAGGATTGGGTTCTTGAGTGTGGGACACTAGGAAGCCGCAATTGCTCAAAGTTGTATCTCTAATCTACAATAGTGGAAAATCCTCTAAGTGGGTTGCTTAGAGGCGAGACGTACACCGGATTGGGTGGAACTCGTTACATCGGTTTGCAAGCTTCTCTTCCTTACTCTTTTACTTCCATACATTGCATATCTGTTGATTGGTATTGTTTGGTTGAGAAAGAACATACTTGAACTTGCTTAATTTGCTATACTTTAGATATTGCACACCAAGTGTTTGCTAAATTGCCTCAACAACACTTACCTCTTGTAGTGCATTGCATATCATTGTTACTTGCTTTCACTTGCATAATCTCATAAACTTGGTTATAGAAATCAATTTCAAAGGCATTCCAAGCAAAAGTTTTATAACTCAATTCACCCCCCCCTCTTGAGTATTGAGGCCACTTGAACAACAAGTGGTATCAGAGCTTGACTCTTGGTAGATCAAGCTTAACAGCTTCAAGAGATTAAATGGCCTCAAGTTCTCAAAATGTTTTTCCCGAGGGTGGTGCGATAAATAGACCTCCCGCTTTCAATGGGGAAGGGTATGCGTTTTGGAAAGAAAGAATGAAAATCTTCATTCAATCAATTGACTTGAGAATATGGAATACCATTGAAAATGGTCCCTATATACCAATGCATACTATAGATAGCAAGAATGTTGAAAAACCTATAGATGAATGGACAAGCGAAGAAGAAAAGAAAGTCCAATATGGCTACAAGGCCAAAAATCTTATTACTATGTCTTTAGGTCAAGATGAATTTTTTAGGATAATGACATGCCAAACTGCTAAGGAAATGTGGGATACTCTTCAAGTAACCCATGAAGGCACTAATGATGTAAAGGACTCAAAGATTAGTACTCTTACTAGTCAATATGAATGCTTTAGATTAAACTCTCATGAATCGATTGTTGATATGCAAAAAAGGTTTACTCTCATCATTAATCAACTCATTACACTTGGAAAGACTTACACTAACAAAGAACTCATTCATAAAGTGTTGAAAAGTCTTAACAGAGAATGGCAACCGCTAGTTACCGCCATCAAACAATCTCCTAGCATAAACGAAATGTCTCTCGCCACTTTATTTGGTAAGTTGCAGGAACAAGAACAAGAGCTGAAAGAATTAAAGATGGTGGAAGAGGAAGAAAAATCTTCCAAGAAAAAGGGTCTTGCTCTCAAGGCTACTTCCACAAATGAAGAAGAAGAATCCGGAAGTGAACTTGATGAAGAAGAAGAATTTGGACTATTTGTGAAACGCTTCGGGAAATTCATGAAAGGCAAACGCTTCCAAAGAAGCTTCAAAAGCTCAGGTAAGAAACCTATCACTAAAGAAAACTCTCCCTCACCCAACTGTTTTGAATGTGGCAAGGAAGGGCACTTCAAAGCCGATTGTCCAAACCTCAAAAAGAAGGGCAAGGACAAACAAAGAAGAAGAAGAGCCTATATTGCTTGGGATGAGAATGATGTGAGCAGCTCCGACGACTCGGAAGATGAGCAAGCCAATCTTTGCTTAATGGCAAATCATCAAGAAGAGGAAAATGAGGTAAATCTTCTTGACCTAGATAAAAATGAGCTGTTAGATGCATTTGAGGAATTATATGATAAATTTACAAAAATCTCTAGTAAACTCAAAGCATCTAGGAAAACTAGTGATACTCTCGAATTGCATCTCATGGAAGTATGTAAAGAAAATGAGAGCTTAAAAGAAGAACTAGAGAAAGTTCAAACATGCTCTAGGGATAAACCTTGTGATTTTGCAAAGAAGTGCATTGTGTTAGAAACCAAGGTTGAAGACCTAAATAGGACACTAGAGAAATTCACTAATGGAAGAGATAATTTGAATATCCTACTTGGGCAACAAAAATGCATGTTTAGTAAAACCGGTCTAGGATATGACCAAGAACATAGTAATCATAAAATGGAGAAGCACTACAAAAACTTCTTTGCACCACCAAGCAAATCCTCCTCACCTTTTATGAAATGCAATCATTGTGGTACCAAAGGACATAGTGCATATAAGTGCAGTGTTAGGAAACTAGGACCAAAGGTCTTAAGAAAGGTGTGGGTTCCCAAAGGAACATTCCCACAAACTAACCTTAAAGGACCCAACATAAAATGGGTACCTAGTTCTCTAAAATGATTTTGTTTTGCAGGTATGCTTCAAGGCAAGCAACACCCATTGGTACTTGGATAGCGGGTGTTCGAAGCATATGACGGGAGACATAACTAAATTTACATCATTCACTCCCAAACGAAAAGGAAGCGTCACATATGGAGACAACACTAAGGGAAGAATCCTAGGCATTGGAAATATTGGTAAGAACTCTTCCACATCCATAAGTGATGTATTGTATGTTGAAGGTCTCAAACATAATTTACTAAGCATAAGTCAATTATGTGACAAAGGATATAGAGTTTTATTTGAATCAAATTGTTGCATAATTGAACATAAGACCAATAAGGAAATTAAGTTTGTAGGCCAAAGAATTGATAATATTTACATGATTGATATGGATAGTTTGTCTACAAATGATGAACAATGCTTCATTTCAAAAGAGGATGAAACATGGCTATGGCATAGAAGAATAGCTCATATACATGTAGACCACTTGAACAAACTTGTTTCTAAAGATTTAGTAATTGGTCTACCAAAGCTCAAATTTGAAAATAGATTTTGTGATGCATGTCAAAAGGGAAAACAAGTAAAGGCATCTTTTCAATCCAAAAACATTGTTTCTACTCAAAGGCCTTTACAACTTTTGCACATGGACTTATTTGGACCATCCAAAATCAAAAGCTTTGGAGGGAATTACTATGGTCTAGTTATAGTAGATGACTATTCAAGATATACATGGACATTGTTTCTTGCTCATAAAAATGAAGCATATCATGCATTCAAGAAACTTGCAAGGATTATCCAAAATGAGCAAAACTCAAAAATTGCATCCATTAGAACCGATCATGGGGGAGAATTTGAAAATCAATCTTTTGAAAAGTTTTGCGAAAAACATGGTATTAATCACAACTTCTCAGCTCCTAGAACTCCACAACAAAATGGAGTAGTTGAAAGAAAGAATAGATCTTTAGTGGAGCTTGCTAGAACCATGCTAAATGAAAACAATGTTGCAAAACATTTTTGGGCCGATGCGGTAAACACCGCGTGTTATGTTATGAATAGATGCTTGATAAGGCCTATTTTAAAGAAAACCCCCTATGAGCTTTACAAAGGTAGAAAACCCAACATTGCATACTTTCATATCTTTGGATGTAAATGTTCTGTGCTCAACAATGGAAAGGATAATCTAGGGAAGTTTGATGCAAAATCTGATGAGGCAATCTTCCTAGGATATTCTCAATCAAGTAAATGTTATAGAATTTTCAACAAACAAACAAATACCATTGAGGAATCTATTCATGTCAAATTTGATGAAAATAGCCATAACCCTCCGAGAAAGGAAGATGTTGATGATCTTGTAGGTACCTTTCAAGAAATGAACTTACAAGACAAAGAAGAAGAAGTCAACAATGATGGAGGTGCAACACAAATTGAGAGACAACAAGATTGGGTAACATTGAAAGATCATCCCCTGGACAAAATCATTGGAGAAATAACCAAAGGGGTAAGTACTCGAAACGCCATTAGAAATGCATGCAATCACTTGGCTTTTGTATCCCAAATAGAACCCAAGAATATTGACGAAGCCATTATTGATGAACATTGGATGTTGGCCATGCAAGAAGAGTTAAACCAATTTGAAAGAAATGAAGTTTGGGAACTTGTGCCAAGACCCAATGATCATCTAATAATAGGCACCAAATGGGTGTTTAGAAATAAGCTAGATGAAAACGGAATAATAACTAGAAACAAAGCTAGACTAGTAGCAAAGGGATACAACCAAGAAGAAGGAATAGACTATGAAGAAACATATGCTCCCGTAGCTAGGTTAGAAGCCATTAGATTATTGCTAGCTTTTGCATGTTGTATGGATTTCAAATTGTATCAAATGGATGTCAAAAGTGCGTTCTTAAACGGCTACATTCAAGAAGAAGTTTATGTAGATCAACCTCCCGGTTTTGAAAATCATAAATTTCCAAACCATGTTTTCAAATTGAGAAAAGCCTTATATGGTTTGAAGCAAGCTCCAAGAGCTTGGTATGAAAGATTAAGCAAATTTCTTTTAGAACACAACTTTGAAAGAGGAAAGGTTGATACTACATTGTTTATAAAACGCAAACAAAATGACATCCTCTTGGTACAGATTTATGTAGATGACATAATATTTGGTGCTACTAATAAAAATCTTTGTCAAGAATTTGCCAAGATTATGCAGAATGAGTTTGAAATGTCCTTGATGGGAGAACTCACCTTCTTCCTTGGACTACAAATAAAACAAGCCATTGATGGAACGTTCATTAGCCAAACCAAATACTGTAAGGAACTACTTAAAAGGTTTGGAATGGACAAGGCAAATGAGATAGCTACACCAATGAGCACATCCTGCTATCTAGACAAAGACGAAAAGGGTAAGGACATTGAAATCACCAAATATCGAGGTATGATTGGATCCTTACTATATTTAACTGCGAGTAGACCTGATATTATGTTTGCGGTATGTATGTGTGCTAGATATCAAGCATGTCCCAAAGAATCACATTTGACTGCCGTAAAAAGGATTTTGAAATATCTTGTGGGTACTCAAAGTGTTGGTTTATGGTATCCCAAAGGCGTTGAATGTAATCTTTTAGGATATTCTGATTCCGACTTTGCGGGGTGTAAGCTTGATAGAAAAAGCACTAGTGGTACATGCCATTTGCTTGGTAGTTCCCTTGTTTCTTGGCATAGCAAGAAACAAGCAAGTGTTGCATTGTCAACAGCTGAGGCAGAATATGTAGCAGCTGGTAGTTGTTGTGCTCAAATTCTTTGGATGAGACAACAACTTCTTGATTTTGGTATTGCCTTGAATAAAGTCCCCATTAAATGTGATAATACAAGTGCCATTAACATCTCCAAAAATCCAGTAATGCACTCTAGAACCAAACACATCATGTGTTAAAAGGGGATTGTGTACTTGAACATGTAGAAACTTCTAAGCAACTAGCTGATATTTTCACAAAACCCTTGGCTAGAGAGCAATTCATTCACATAAGAAGAGAATTAGGCATTCTTGACATGTCCAATTGTGTTTGAATATTTTGTTGAATGGCATAATGCATGATATACATCACATTTCATGTTTGGAACCTTGCTGTTTGATATATTTGAAGTTTTTGACTCCATAATCGATTACTTTGTTAATCCCAATCGATTACTAAGCTTCTGTTTCGAGGGTAATCGATTAGAACTCACCCATAATCGATTACAATCATTTTGTTTTTAAGATAATCGATTATACATTATCCATAATCGATTACGAAGCTTCTGTTTCCAGTTCAAAACGTTTCCTCATCTTCATAATCGATTACCACATTGCCCCAATCGATTCGGACGATTCTGTTTCTACACTAATCGATTACCGTAAGCCTCTAATCGATTACCCTCTGCACAAAACGTTTGAAATTCCCCAGAAACAGTGATCTAATCGATTACCACCTGCCATGTAATCGATTAGTATGCGTTCTGATGGGTCAAAACTCCAATTTCCTAGGTTCACTCGAAACTCTCCCTTTCTTAACTCACTTCACTCCTCCCTAAACTCTCTTTCCTCCTTCCTAAACCTAATTTTCAACTATAAATAACCCCTCATTCACCTTCTCATCTCACACTACCTCCTTTCTCCCAAGTCTCTCAAAACTCTCTAGCGCTCATCTCTCTTCATCTCCTCTTTTAGCATTTTTCACCATGTCTTCCTCAAGGAATGTCAAAAGGGCTAGGTCCTCTGCTGCTCAAGCTCATAATCCCCTTGACTTCTCAAGGTTTTTCTCTTCTCCTAGAGACCTTCAGAATTTTATGAAAAATTTTTCTGAAAAGGAGATTATGACCCCTCACTACACCATAGCTGACACCTTTGACAACCCAAGCCTTACCTTCACCCAAAGCCTCAACCACTACAACCTCTTCCCCTTCCTATCCCTCAAAGAAGAAGAATACTATCCTGAGCTTATGAGAGTATTCTACTGCAACCTCCGCCTTGTCAATGGGATGGTTGAATCCAAAGTGAAAAACACTACCATCAAACTCTCCAATGCTCAGTTTGCAGAGATTTCCAAACTGCCCCTCAACAATGCTGACTTTGATGGAGGCGAACCCGAGGATGAATGGGGCTTCAATGCTCTTACTGCTCGCCAATCTTTATGGAAAGCTGACCGTCCAAGGAGCAACCACAAACTAGTTGGCCACTTGACCATGAACAACCGCTTGCTCCACTTCTTCTTGGTCAAGATGATTGTTCCCCGTGGTGGGAACTATGCTCTGGTTGAAGAGGATGATGTCATCTTAATGTGGGCCATGCTGAACCACAAAGAGATCAACTGGGTTCAGTTGATCAAGTTCCACATGCGCCATGCCAAGGACCAACAAAAGCTCCCCTATGGTATCCTCCTCACCAAAATTTTCAAATTCTGTGGAGTAGACTTAGCAGGGGAACTCTCTGAGAAAGTGCCCCCTAGAGCTTGCATTGGCACCCATCACCTCACCAAAATGGGTCTTGTTTTCACCAATGGAGCATGGTACTCACGCATGGAGGGCGTTTATGCCAAACATTCCCTTCCAAGCTCCTGCTGAAGAAGCACCTGCTCCTCCTCCTTCTCCACCTCAACCACAAGCTGCAGCCTCTTCATCTGCCCCACAAGTTGACCCTTTTGCATCTCTCTACGCTCATCTTGATCGCCGCTTCGATCGTCTTGAGAACTCCCTCCAAGATTTTTCCATGACCGAGCAGCAACATTTTAAGATGATGCAGCAGCGCTATGAGGAGCTGGCTCACCAAATTGCAGAAATCCGCTTCTTCAACCCGGACAATTAGATTTTTTTTGTTATGTTGGTTTCTGTTTGTTGCCGTTCTGCATTTTGAATAAATTTACTTCTTGTATTTCCCTTTGTTATTTAATAAAAGTATCTTATTTGAGTTTATATAATTTTGTTTTTGATGATTACAAAGGGGGAGAAGAATAGATGTTCATATGTTGGATAATGCTCTGATACAAAATATGAATAATTCTGAATATGCTCTGATAATATGCTCTGATAATATGGATAATAGATGCCTTGTTAACAATTTGCAAAATCTTATCTGTTTGTTAAACTCTTTTTGATAGGGGGAGAATTATAGATAAGAGATAATAAACAATGGATAAAATGAGATAAGACATTGGCTGCTGAATTGGTTTTTGAAAACTGTCATCTGCTATAATATAGCAGAGTTGTTTTTTGCAAAAGATAAGCCTATATTATTTAAACTAACAACCCTCAAGAGATGAACATAGTTGTCATCATCAAAAAGGGGGAGAATGTGTTTGAATATGTTAACAGGTCCAAAAGATGTGCAAGGATTTTGATAATGACAAGTACTCTTGAAGAAACAATGCAAAAACAAAGACATGAAATCAGAATTGAAGAAACAGCGAAGCTAATCGATTAGGCCATAGATGCTAATCGATTAGAAGCTTTCTGTCTTGGAAGAAATTGCATCAGAGTTGAAGATAATCGATTAAGGAAGCCACACAATCGATTAGATACTCACTGGAATTAAGATAATCGATTGCACACTTGAGACTAATCGATTACAGCAATCAAAAATGGAATTAAATGCATCAGGCACACATGCTAATCGATTAAGAGAGCCATATAATCGATTAGGAAGCCACTGGAATTTAAGGTAATCGATTGCAAGACATGCTAATCGATTAGGATGCTGCGAAGACAAATTAAATGCATCAGATACAAGATGCTAATCGATTACAGGTAATGAGATAATCGATTAGTGACTCTCTGACTTGAAGCTAATCGATTACAACGCGAGGGTGTAATCGATTACGATAGTGGAAAAACAGATTTAAGTGGGAAACCAGGTCATGTCTCCACCATTCTTCAAATCTCCACTAACTGCAACGGCTATGAGGGACTAGGGCACTCTTCAACAGCAATCTTAGGTCTATAAATTGAAGAGGAAGACAAGCACAAATAGAAAAACCCAGTAGCAACAATTCATAGCTCTATTTTGTGCTTTGTAAGCCTATCTCTTGCATTTTTGTACTTTCAATTGTATATCCTCTCATCTTGAGAGATTAGAATTTGGAGAGCTTTTCACTTGTATATCTGCTCTATTAAGAGAGTATATTGATTGTAAACACAAACTCCAAACACACAAAGTTATTCACTCTAGGTTGAGTGGTTGTTCACTCTAGGATTGAGTGGTTACAAAGGTTGTGGACTCAACCTTTGGGATATTGTGAGATTGAGAGATTGGGTGGGTTGCCCTTGTACTTGTGAGGATTGGGTTCTTGAGTGTGGGACACTAGGAAGCCGCAATTGCTCAAAGTTGTATCTCTAATCTACAATAGTGGAAAATCCTCTAAGTGGGTTGCTTAGAGGCGAGACGTACACCGGATTGGGTAGAACTCGTTACATCGGTTTGCAAGCTTCTCTTCCTTACTCTTTTACTTCCATACATTGCATATCTGTTGATTGGTATTGTTTGGTTGAGAAAGAACATACTTGAACTTGCTTAATTTGCTATACTTTAGATATTGCACACCAAGTGTTTGCTAAATTGCCTCAACAACACTTACCTCTTGTAGTGCATTGCATATCATTGTTACTTGCTTTCACTTGCATAATCTCATAAACTTGGTTATAGAAATCAATTTCAAAGGCATTCCAAGCAAAAGTTTTATAACTCAATTCACCCCCCCCCCTCTTGAGTATTGAGGCCACTTGAACAACAATTCTTCTCTCGAAAAGGAATGAAGGATGCTCACATGGTCAACAAATCAATAAGCCCTCGCTCGGATAAGGAATTACTCGGCTAAATTCACCAGGTGATCAACTCTGCTACAATGCAAATTCATTCATAAATTAAACACCAATTCATAACATCACACATTCATATTCAACATGCAGTCAACATCATCAAACACTCGGAAAACTCAATATATATATATATATATATATTTTACACAATTCATTCTGTTTCACTCGGTGCCTTGGCATCAATCCTCCACTTGGCGCACCTCCATGGCTCCGACCTCTTCCCTGTCACTGGTTACTAAAAATGTAAACCACAGCAAGGGTGAGTGTTTAGCATTATAGTTAATCTAGAACGGAATAAAATATGAGTATAAACTCTATCCGATTCTTTAGTTTCAGATTGTACATTACACTCGGCCATTTAACTCACACTCGGCATTACACTCACACTCGGCACTATATCCATTAACACTCGGCATTATTATAATTCACACTCAGCAGCATAACAATTCTCCTTTGACAATCTTAACAAGTAACATTCAGCAAGTAACTTCCACTCAGCAATTATAACAATCTTTCCACTCGGAAAATATATCAATTAACACTCGGCTTTATAGTAATTCATACTCAGCAATCGTAACAATTCATGCTTGGCAATTATCATGCTTTACACTCGGCAATTATAGCCAACCACACTCGTCAAATACAATAAATTGCATTCGGCAAATATGGCAGATCTTACTCGGCAATTATGACATCTTACTCAACAAGTACAATAGTTCATGCTCAACAAATATAATACTTCACACTCGGCATTTATATTCAACGTCATTCAGCAATATAGCAAATTGCACTCAGCAATACATCACTCGGTAAAAACGCAAATTGCACTCAACAATACATCAAATCGTTCTCAGCAAACATATCAAAATCTCATTCGGCAATTATAACAACTTCACTCGGCAAGTATACATCACGATTAATAATTCATCAAATTACAAGTCACAACTGACTCTCACATAGAATCGACTCCTAGTATCCGGATACTAAAGGATCGGCCTTCAGCTGGGGGTCCTACTTGACACCCCGTGAACCCTGCTTGGTTCACTGAGTCCTGCTTGACTCTCCACCTCGACCACTGGGTCCTACTTGACCACTGGGTAGCTCAACTGGGCACAAAAACCACGGGAGCTGGAAATGAAGGGCTATATGTGACGCTCCAAAATTTTGGAACAAATTTTTCACGTTTAAAGAATCATTTTTTAAATTTGTAATTTAAATTTTGAGGTCACGTAAAAATTAATAAATGCGGAATATTATCATGCATACTAGTCGTGAACGAATAAAACATAATACATTTATATAGCGGAAACGATAAAGAAGATTACAGTACATGGTACATAATATTATTACAACCCATTAAAATTCAAATGAAATCATAGTCCAAGCAATAAAACATAAAAGCTTCATTAATTGCATCACTCGTCAATCTGTGTAGCATGCATTGTAAAAATAATGTAAGAGTGAGACAGAATATAGAATAAATATAAAATAAATAAAATTGCACAAGCACAATCAACAAACCATAATGATATGATGAATATGCCAAACCAGGTCATTTGCATTTAATAATCCTTAATTTAGTCAAATGATGTCATGCTGGATCCATTTTGGTTTGGTGGGAATACTGCAGTAAAAAGTCTCATAGAGACACAAGTAGGACTTAGCATAATGCCATGAATCCCTACACTCCATGGCGCTCAAGTACCGAAGTACACAAGTAGGAATTAGCATAACCATGAATCCCTATACCTTCATGGCTCCTGTAAAAATAGGGCTTTAACTCATCATAGAGTAACCCCCCCACCAGGGTAGGCAATCATGGAACCCCTAAATTCCATGGTGCATCCAATGCTTATGATGCATGATGCCTTTAATTCTCTTTATCGATTTAACATACCATGATATCAATATTTCCATAATCACTTGGAAAACCACAAGTCCTCAAAGGACACATCACATATAATAATTTTCAGAATCATGGATTTACTGTTTCAACAACATATCTCAATAACCACAAGACATTCATGTATACATTAATTTAGTCATTCATAATTATTCATGACAAAGATGTACATACTGTATGTCATGTATAGGATACTCAATAACATCCATAATAATCAATAATCCCTCAATAATTCAATATCATTACTCGTATGAAAAATATCATTTTCTTCCATAATAACCATTATAGGTAAATTTCAGAATTTTACAACAGCAACATACGTTAGTAAAACGACCATAACGTGAGCAAATCAAATCCTTTTTAAGTAATTCTACTTTCTGTAGTTCCATAACAAAATTATCTACAACATTCATGAAGACCATAATTTCAAATTCCAAACAGGAACATCACATAATCACAGTATGCTAAGCTATCTCAAAGAAAGTAACTAAATGTACATATGTTGGTATTTTCAACGTTTCTGGAGCTACAAAAATAATTTTAGCATGGGACCAGTTCTAAATTACTCATAACACAAATATATAAAACTTTTATGAAGACACTATACTCTAATTCTTATCACAAAATTCACAGTTTTAAAAATACAATTCGTAATTTATGTCAGCAGATTTTCATCATGAACATACTTCTGTATTTTAGGCATAACTGGAGCTACAAATATTCTTTTAACTTGAAACCACTTTCTATAGATCCATAACATAAATATCTACAACTTTTGTGAAGACATCAAAGTCTAAAAACGTATGTATAATTCCCAGAATATTAATATATACACAAAATAGAAGATACGTATTCCAAACAGACATGCTGTAGTATTTTGGCTATAAATCATGCTATACATATCCAAATTAGTCGGTTCAAGTCTCAAAATTCACATAACAAAAAATCTACAACTTTGATGAAGAAGTCAGAATCAAATTCACACGTTTTCAGCTTCAAAATTAAGCAACAATTTACAAAAATAAATCTGGAATCCTATAATCAGCATACAATTCTATCCATTCCATAATTATTCACAACCCTATCCCCTCTTACCTTGATGAAGGGTCTTAGATTGGTTGAAAAATGTTTTCTTCTTACTGTCCTAGCTTCGAATCAGAGTGACTTGTACGTAGAGAAGGAAATGAGAAAGAGAGACTTTTACTAATTTTCGTTGTTCTGAGAATTCAGACTTGGAAAAGGTGTGGTATTGATTTAATAATGTACAAGACAAGTGGGGGGACAAGCTTTCTCGTGACTGGAGGTTAGGTGCATCAATAATGGAAATAATAGAGGTTTTAGATAAGAAGTGAGCTGTATTTTGACCATTTCCGCCGCCAACTTGTATGATTGGAGTAGATATATTAAAATATATATACTAGATGACATGATTGGAGTAAAAAGGTGCAAGTTTGATAATGGAACGGCCCTTAACACTAAGTAAGAGCAGCGATGTGAACGCGGATAAGTGCATTAAGTCGGTTAGATTCTAACAGGTATAAAGCAGGTCAATTGTTAGGATCGTGCCCGGCCTTTGGAAACCATCCATTCTCCCAGTCCTTATGGTTCGGCATTTCTGTTTCCGAGAAGTTCCAACAGTCTCTTTCCATTCAGTATAGCTTCACTTGGGAGGGATTTTCTCGGAACTGTTTCTACGTTAACCACTCGGTCACCTTTTCCTTCCTCGGAATAACTGTCTCATCCGAACTCATCAGAATTATCTCACTCGGATATATATATATATATATATATATATATATATCTTCCTGAAGTATTCTTTCAAAGCCACTTTTCCTTTCCGAATGGATCCACTCGGATATATCTCTGACTGAATTTCTTCACTCGAAAATACTTCTCTCGGAAGTTCATAACTCAGAAATCATATAACTAAAAGGATCATTCAGAGTTTTGTCACTCGAAAATCTTATAACAGATCATTTGGAGTTGATCAGTCCTCTCGGAAATCTTTCCACTTGGAAATTTCACTCGGATTCGAGGGTAATTTCGAAGTCGGATCTGAGCACAAGTTCTCGGTAATTTTAAGACACCAGAGCACGAATGGAATGGAGGGGTTCAACACTCGGATATCTCCTTCGTCGGGAACTCTTTACTCAGAAGTATTACTCACTCGGAGTTAAAGTCTTTGTCCAGTTGTACTCCCTGGAACTGACTCACTCGGTAGTCTCAATCGGTGACATGTCATACGGGAATCGGAAAGTCTCACTCGGTGTTATCCTACTTGGAAATGTCTCACTCGGTGAAATCCCACACAGCAGTGTCACACTCGGAGACACCCCATTTGGGAAAGTTACACTCAACTCTGAGCTAACCCACTCAGAAATCCACTACTTGGACACATCTTGGTCCGAGAAGTACTCATTCGAAATCAGCTTTTCTTCGGTTGAAAGTACTTCTCTCGGAAACGTTTCACTCGGAGATGTTTGACTCGGAAATGAGTCACTCAAAGACATTTGACTCGAAAACGAGTCATTCAAAGACATTTGACTCGAAAATGAGTCACTCAAAGACGTTTGACTCGGAAATGAGTCACTCGAAGACGTTTGACTCGGGAATGAGTCATTCGAAGACAAGTCACTCGGACCTTTCACCCAGAAGTGGTTCTCCCGAACACACTTCACTCAAAATGTCTCCGAGGCCAGGACTCCACTCGAAAGTGTTTCTCTCGGTCATACTTCACTCGGAAATATAACCTTCACTCGGAATTTCTCTCGGTCACTCGGAAACGTAACCTTCACTCGGAAACCGATTCTTTTATTCACTCAGAAAGTCTTATTTCTGACATTATTCACTCGGAAATTGGATAATATCATTAATAATCTGGATTAAAAATGATTATACATGAGATTAAAACTTTTGGGATGTTACACTATATATACCGTCGGCCGTCCCACACCACATAATCACGTATCATAATCATACAATCCGTTTACTGGAAGCCTGTCAGGAGCCACTCCTTGCTCGTGCAACGCACCAACGACCACTCCCCGCCCTCAACAGTATACGGAGTATCTCATACACAATATGTAACTCAATATAACAAACATTACCATTCTCATGCCACACATACATATTTTTCATCATAAGTGGCCATTAACATTACTCGGGTTGTCAAACCCGACTCGTTAACAACATCACGCGGGTGACCTCCTTGTCAAGCCCGACTCCATATAGCCACAAAAAAACAATTGTCACAGTATTAAATATTTTAATTTTAATCGGTTCAGCCACACACACACGATCGAAAACCAATCGGTGTCCATACATTTACATGCATTCATTCTCATTCATATACAATTCATTCGGCATTATCTCAATTATTACAACATTAAATACTTCTCAAGTCACATGCACACAATCAGAAACTGACCGGTGTTCACATACATGCATACTCATACATTCACAACTTCATCACAACGTCAGCATCAGATATTTCCTTGTCACACACACACGATCCTAAACCGATCGGTGTGCACACAAATACATATTCACATACATATTCACACGGTTTTCATTCAGCATCACTCTCACTCGGTTCACAGTCATTACAATGACTCAGACAGTGTCCCATTCTAATTAATTATAACCTGAAAACCCCCCTTACCTCTGTTCCGAGCTTCAACAGTTGCTGGGTGCACCGTTCCACCTCCGTTCCAGCAACAACTCCTTTAATCGTCCCACTGATGGTCGTTTCAGCACCAGTTCCTTTAAGCGTTCTACCCATGTTATTCCACCACCTACGGGTCTAGAACCTGAAACACGTCACATCGCACCACCACTCACACGGTTAAGGGCCACTCTAAGGCTCACAGCCAAACGGAATGGAGATCGGAACAGTACCCCCACATGCATGTACATGGTTCGGCCAAGAGAGGGAGAAAAGGAGGAATGCATAAATGGATCACCCATGCTACCAAGCTTCATCTTCATGCTTAAATGCCATAAAAATGGAAGCTACGCAGCATTTTCTCCGTTACCCCAAGAAATCCGAATTTGCCAAAGAGAAAAGAGAAGGGAAGAGGCGAAATTAATGGTACCCATGGACATACCTTGAAACCACTGCCACGAAAATGTGATTATCTCAAAGTTTTGATGCAAACTGGACTTCCCCACAGAGCATGCAGCTCGCAACAATGGAGGAAGGAAAGGAAGAAGAGAGAAACGGATGAAGAAGAAGAAGAAGGTTCTCGAAAATGAATGATTGAGAGAGAGAAGCCTTTACTTAACTCATGGCAACCCATTACCTGCTCAACCGGTCACTTCTCCATTCCCTTTATAATTTCTCAAATAATTTTAATTAAATCTCTTTTCTTCTAATCACACCTTTCATACTAAACAATTAATTCTTAAAAATATCCAATAAATTCCTAAAAACAATTATCAATATTTTCCACTTCACATAATTTTCTATAAATATCTGGGATGTTACAGTCGTGGTCGTGGCCGTAGTCGCGGTCATGGACGAGGTAATGCTCGATGACATGGTATTGGTCGTAGTCGCAAATATGGTTATGGCTGTGGTCATGGTCGAAATGATAAGAGATCATCATTCACATGGAAAAATAAAGAACATGTGAAAAAAGGGACAGATTCTCAAAATAGCGAACAAACTAAAAATATCTGTTATCGTTGTGGTAGCAAGGGACACTGGTCTCGAGTTTGTCACACACCAAAGCATCTCGTAGATCTATACCAAAAATCCCTTAAAAATAAAAGGAAAATAATAGAGACAAATTTTACTGGTATAGATTATGATTTCTCTGATTTTAGTATTGATGATTTTCTTACTCTTCCTGAAGAAGACATTGACCACTCGGTTGGAGAAGGGAGTGCCCCTAAATAAATTATTTTAATGTTTCATGTAATTTGTTTTGTTGTAAATTCTGTCTTTATCAATAAAATTTTGTTAAATATTATTGTTAATTATATTTTTACTCATGATTTATTTTTATTTATTTAATGAAGAATGAATGCTCATATGAATGACGAAGATATATGTCTCGCAGACAGTGCAACTCATACCATTCTCAAGAATGAAAAATATTTTTACCATATAGTAAAACAAGAAGCTAATGTTAATACTATACCTGGTAGTATAAATATAATTGAAGGCTCCGGTAGAGCTAGTATTTTTT
This sequence comes from Clitoria ternatea, assembly GCA_037962975.1. Taxonomy (NCBI): domain Eukaryota; kingdom Viridiplantae; phylum Streptophyta; class Magnoliopsida; order Fabales; family Fabaceae; genus Clitoria; species Clitoria ternatea. The sequence goes on from CM075676.1 coordinate 73,456,926, forward strand.
TACCTGGAAGAACAAAATTGCACATTGAAAGTGCATTATATTTTAAGAAGTCTCAAAGAAATTTGTTGAGTTTTAAAGATATCCGCAGAAATGGATATCATATTGAGACCACAAATGAAGAAAAAGATGAATATCTTTACATCACAAAGTTAATTTCTAATAAGAAATGTATATTGGAGAAATTGCCTTCATTTTCCTCCGGTTTGTACTATACTTATATTAGTACAGTTGAAACAAATGTTATTGTAAACCAAAAGTTTACAAATAAGAATGACTTTGTTATCTGACATGAACGATTAGGCCATCCTAGATCAATTATGATGCGAAAAATAGTTGAGAATTCAAATGGTCATTGTTTGTCCAGCAGACAAATTCTGCAAACTAAGAATTTCTCATGTGTTGCTTGTTCTCAAGGAAAATTGATCATTCGGCCATCACCAATGAAAATTGGGAATGAATCACTCATATTTTTAGAGCGTATACAAGGTGATATTTGTGGGCCAATACACCCTTCATGTGGACCATTTAGATATTTTATGGTTTTAATTGATGCATCAACTAGATGGTCACATGTTTGCTTATTATCAACTCGCAACCATGCGTTTGCGAGATTACTAGCTCAATTAATTTGTTTAAGAGCTCATTTTCCTGATTATCCAATTAAGAAATTACGCCTTGATAACGCTGGTGAATTCACATCTCAATCATTTAATGATTATTGTATGTCCATTGGAATTGATGTTGAACATCCTGTAGCACATGTTCATACACAAAATGGACTTGCTGAATCATTGATTAAACGTTTGAAATTGATAGCAAGACCATTGTTAATGAGATCAAAACTCCCAATTTCAACTTGGGGACATGCAATCTTGCATTCGGCAGCACTTATTCGCATCAGGCCTAAAAGTAATCATGAATATTCCCCTTTACAATTGGTTCATGGTAAAGAACCAAATATTTCCCATCTAAGAATCTTTAGAAGTGCGGTATATGTTCCTATCTCTCCTCCACAACGCACTAAGATGTGACCTCAAAGAAGGTTGGGAATATATGTTGGATATGAAAGTCCATCCATAATAAAATATCTTGAACCTTTAACAGGTGATTTATTTACAGCTCGTTTTGCTGATTGTCATTTTGATGAATCTGTTTTCCTACCATTAGGGGGAGAAAATAAACAGTTGGATAAAAGGATTAGCTGGAATGAGATATCTCCATCACATCTTGATCCTCGAACAAAGCAATCTGAACTAGAAGTTCAAAAAATAATTAGTTTGTAAAATTTAGCAAACCAACTACCTAATGCATTTGTTGATCTAAAAAGAGTGACTAAGTCACACATACCAGCTGTTAATACTCCAATAAAGATTGATATCCATGAAGAACAATCTAAATTTGCAAATGAATCTGAAGCCAAAATAAAACGTAGCAGACCTGTTGGTTCTAAAGATAAAAATCCTCAAAAAAAGAAAAGTAAATAAAGAGGATGGTCGAATTGAGAATATAAAGACTCCAGTAGAGTCTCCTGACATAATCAAGGTTTCAAATCCGGAAGAAACCAAGGTACCTGAAATTGATAAGAATAAAGAGATCTCTATAAATTATGTCATGGATGGAATACAATGGAATCGACATGAAGTCGATGTTGATGAAATTTTTCATTCAAAGTAGCTCTTGATATTATAAATGATGATAAGGATCATGAGCCAAAATCTGTTAAGGAATGTGCACAAAGAAATGATTGGCCAAAATGGAAAGATGCAATGCAAAAAGAGTTAAACTCACTTGCAAAACGGAAAGTTTTTGGACCTGTAGTCCAAACACCCAAAGGTGTAAAACCAGTTGGGTACAAATGGGTCTTTACGAGAAAAAGAAATGAAAATGGTGAAATTGTGCTATATAAAGCAAGACTTGTTGCACAAGGATTCTCACAAAGACCTGGTATTGATTTTGAAGAAACATATTCACCAGTGATGAATGCAACTACCTTTCGATACTTAATAAGTTTGGCAATTCGTGAAAGACTTGATTTACGTCTCATGGATGTTGTTGCAGCATATTTATATGGCTCACTTGAAAATGACATCTATATGAAACTCCCTGAAGGATTTGTTGAAAGAAGGGTATAAAAATGACCCGATTTGTCTATGTGTTTTTATGAAAAGATTGAGAAAATAGTTTGTTATAAATGCAATTTATGTAGATGATTTAAACATCATCGGAACTCCTGAAGAGCTCTCAAAGGCTGTAAATTGCTTAAAAAAGGAATTCGAGATGAAAGACTTGGGAAAAACAAAGTTTTGTCACGGATTACAATTAGAATATTTAAAGGAAGGAATCTTAATGCATCAGAGGACTTATACTGAAAAGGTGCTAAAGCAATTTTATATGGACAAATCACACCCATTGAGCAGTCCAATGGTTGTAAGGTCACTCGAAGTAAGCAAAGATCCTTTTCGACCTCAAGAGAAAAACAAAGAACTATTTGGTCTTGAAGTACCATATCTTAGTGCAATTGGTGCACTAATATATCTTGCTAGTCATACACGACCTGATATATCATTTGCTGTCAATTTGTTAGCAAGACATAGTTTTTTACCCACAAAAAGGCATTGGAATAGGATTAAACACATATTCCGATACCTTAAAGGTACAATGGACATGGGTTTATTTTTCTCATATGTATCTAAGGCAAACCTAATTGGTTATGCAGATACGGGGTATTTGTCTGATCCTCATAATGGTCGATCACAAACAAGATATTTGTTCACATGTGGTGGTACAGCAATTTCATGGAGATCCATAAAGCAAACAATTACAGCAACATCATCTAATCATGCTGAAATTCTAGCATTACATGAAGCAAGTCGAGAATGTGTTTGGTTGAGATTTATGATTCAACATATTCAAGAAACTTGTGGCTTGCATGTTGAAAAATTACCACCAACAATCTTATGTGAAGATAATGCAGCTTGTATCTCCCAATTAAAGGAGGGTTATATTAAAGGAGATAGGACAAAGCATATTTCACCAAAATTTTTCTTTACTCATGATCTTATAAAGAATGGTGAAATAAATGTCCAGCAAGTCCGATCATGTGAGAATCTAGCAGATGTCTTTACAAAATCATTACCAACCAAAGTCTTCGAGCAACTAGTACAGAAGATTGGTCTTCGACGCTTACATAAGTGTTCTGATAAGGGGAAGAATTAAATAGTTGTACATTTAATTATTTATTTACTTTGTAAAGAATGATGTACTCTTTTTCCTTCACTAGGTTTTTATCCCACTGGGTTTTTCCTAGTAAGGTTTTAACGAGACACATTCTAAAATATGGACATTCAAGGGGGAGTATTATAAATATTTTAATATTATGGATGTCCAAATTTTGTGTATAAATAGGACTTAAGTCCTTCATTACAAAAACACACAATTGGAACTCCCTTCAAATTTCTCTCCCACTCTTTCTCTCCCACTCTTTTAATCTTCATCTCCATCTACAAGTCTCTTTCTCTTCTTATTTTCTTTATAATTTCATAACAAGTGTAGATTAGCACGACCAAATATATATCAATAATTCCAACACATAAGATAAAGTCCACTACACAATTATTTTGATTATAAAAAAAGACCACTGCATAACACTTTCAATAGCTCTGAGGCATGTTATGGAAATAATTTAAAATAGAGTGGAGGAAAAACAAAACTTTCACCAACCAACCCCAAAAGCATTTCCTCTCACAAAATGGAGCCCTTTTTTTTGGTAAAAAGGATTCCATTCAAAATGGAGCTTTGACAAAGGTAACAATTCCCCTTGGTTCCCATTTTGACACAACAGTAGCTCCAACACCTTTGGCAGTTTCGCACAACTTCGACATCGTAGAGTTTCCAGACATTGACACCTAAGGGCTCTTCTACAGTTATGTGTAGAGAAACCCCACTGAAGTTGTGTTTTTGAACAAAATCTAATAATGGGTTTTTCCTCAAGCGGTGCTTTTCATTCCTTTCTGCCTTGTTTTTGAACAAAATCTACACTCATGTAGTCCATTTCAGAAAAACATCCCTTTCTGCCTGACTTTTTAAAAGTTGAGAACGAAATCTTAACTGATTTGTCCATTTCAGGAACATTTTGAAAAAAGGAAGCTTTTTTGGATTTTTCTAGAAACGGGTCGTGCAACTTTGTCCCCCCTTTTCATGCGCAACTTGGTTTTCGAAGGGGGGTGGGTAGGTCTCGTTTGATTCTTCCAAGAATCCTGATTCCGATGATACACCTCCAACACGCACAATTCACACACCTCCGATAGTCTCGTTCGACCCTCTAACTCATCCCATATCGTGATTGATGCGATACTAACTACCATGGCTACGGGTACTATCTGCAGATACTTGTAGACGCTGAGTTTTTCTGTCATTCCTTCATCGACAAAGTGAAGCCACTTTTCTTGGTAAATAAAAGAATGATTTATGTTTCATCCTGTTTATATAACATCCATATTAATCAAGATCTCCCATGTATCAATTCAGTCACATACTTGATGTGTGTGAATTCCAAGGCATAATACATATGCATGCATAGACACAATATTGGAAAAATCAATCGAAATCCTCAAATAAAACAGCTACATAGTTCTCAGCTGCAGGATAATTGAACCTACCAGAATTATATACATTCACAAGCGTAGTCAAATAATAGACAATCAACATGACAGACATGTTGCATAAATAATGGCCTTGCTCCAAACAATCAAATTTCTCTCTAACATCCCTACTTCTCCTTGACAACAAAACAATGTTCATAAAAAAGGTTCGTGACTTATTCAAGTGTACTAATACAGGCTAAACCCAAAATACTGGCTAATGAGGATGGAAAATCCGAGGGCTATTGCAACAAGAGAAGAAGCCCAAGTGAGTTTCTCAGTTATTCTAGGCACTCTATCTTTTAGTGCTTGGCTACATGAACCTATAAATACAGTATAGCTCCCCATTGCAACAACAGTTCCAAGTAAGAACATGATGAGAAATGCAGCACCGGCCACACGAGAAGGTAGAGCAAGGGCAGGCAACACCATCATCAATGCATCTGGTTGCAGTCCATGAACTATTCCTGTTGCAAAAGTGGCAAAACCAATCTTCTTCTTTCCTACCATAGAAGTAGTATTATCATGTGCTTCATACACACCGACATCGCATTCACCGTTTTCTAAGGCGACACATGGGGCAGGCACTTCTGAAGCTTCCTTAATTCCCATTGCACCAATTACTAGCAAGGTAAGGCCAACCACTCTGGTGCCCCAAGTTCGGATAACTTCAATGTGGAGTCTATCTTTAAGGAGCAAAAATATTAAGCCAAAGATAACTTGACCAGCATCATGGCCACAACCCCAAAGGGCCCCAACAGCAGCACTTTCCATTCGGGTTCGGCCAATTGACAATGGAGCCAAAGCAGCAAGGTGGTCAGGCCCTGACAGTGTGTGCAAACAACCAGCAAAGAAACCAGTCCAAGCACTACTTAGGAGCTCAGTGCGGATCAGTTTTCCACCAACTGCAGCAGTAGCAGGGCCACCTGTCTTGGCTACATTTTGAAATGTTGCAAACGCTGCTGGTGCAAAAGTCGGTTGAATTAAGAGCATAACAAGAGCACAGAGTACTGCCAATGACCGAGCCGTTATTGCCTGATAAAAAACATAATATAAAGGATAGCTTTTTTAAGCTTTATTGAAGCTTTCAATCATCTAAAAAGCAGTTAATTACTGTGCGCATTGAATCTACATACTACAAACACTTGTAACCATCAGTTAAAAAAAAAACTTGTAATATCATGAATGTCAATAACACAATGGCCAAGTCAAACTCACCATTTTGGCAGTATAAACATTCCAATGAATATCTGAGTTTCAATTCAGTTAAACATGACTCAACAAGAATGTTAACCATCACGATTTACTGGCAAAAACACATGATTAAAAGCTAAACAAGTTTCGTTACGATTCAAGATCCGTAAAAAGCAAACAAACCGGATAATACTACCAAAACAGAGCTTTAGATTAAGACAGTAATATCAGTAACAGAAATGCATGGAGGAATTGGGGAGGAGAGATCCACCATATCTAGAGAAAACCAATCAGGTGAGTGAATCCACAAGCATAGTACTCCACCAAACAACCCAAGAGCATTAGGTTCATGGGTGCTTAGACTTATATATCACGTCACTAACACGTTTCTATCCGATGTGAGACTTAACACTTGACATTCCAACATTACTATGTATAGGCTACATAAGAAACATGACTTGATACATCTCAACAGAAGATTTCTCACCCTTCATTACAAATTAGTCAAAAGACTCCTTTCAGATTATAACAGTTTTATCCTTAGCTAAAAAAATCAAGCGAGTCCATTATCCCTAAACAAGAATTCTGTTAGCAGAATTCTTAGATTTCTTACTCAGCATAACAGTGACAACTATACGAATTCCACATAGACCAATAACAAAGGTAAAACCTTTTAAAAATTCAAATCACCACGAGGATAACATATAAGACACTGTTCATGAAACAGTACATCATTGACTTCAAAATGACCATGTAAAAGGCATCAAACTTACACAAGATCTAAGCAATTATTGCAGAAAAAAGCACATACCTTTGGTTTTTCGAAATTCTCAGCAGCGATCCGATGGAGGGGTTGGGATTCGGGTATGGAGCAATCGGAATGAATGAGATGAGAAGACGAAAGGGGTGGTGAATTATTGGGGGCTGTGGGTGTGGCAAAAAAGGGAGCAGAAGACAAAAATGGAGATGGGTTTTCATGTTTGGAAGAAATTGAGGTGATCCACTTGAAGGAAGAGCGTGTTGAGGGGGAAAGATTGAATCTTGCAGAATCAAATCGAGTGGTTGGAGGGAGAAGAGTGAAGAGTTTGAGATTGGTGTTGAGAAGAGAAGAAGAGGATAGAAGCCTATCCATGGCTTCTATCAGAGGAGAAGAAAGAAAGTTTGATTGGATAAAGTGTGCGCGCAGAAAGTTAAACAAACACAGAGCATAAGCATTCACATTTTCTAGTAATTTAGGGCTATGATGCTGTTTTTTCGTTATGTTTATTAGTAATTCTGAATTTTGAAATATATTTTTTCTAATTTATGTAACTTAGTGTAATTTTGTACGGGTTTTATCGGATAAGAAAATAAAAAATTATTTAAAAAGGTGTTAAAAATAATCATTTTGGCGTTTTAAAAAAATAAAAAAGATTATTTTCCACTGAATAAACTAAATCTAAACATGCTTATATATACAATGGAAAAAATAGTGAATAATTCAAATTGACTAGAATGACATTATAATAGACATGGTAAAGTTATGTGTTAATTTAATTAAAAAAAGTAAGGCATGTGAGTGTATTTTCTCATTGGAGATAAGTATATTTTAAGTTGGTGAGTTTTAGCATACAATTGAATTTAATTTCTATGTTTTTTTTTTGTTTTTTTAGTTCTAGTGTTCCAAAAATATAATGATATTACTATTTAGAGTAGTATATTATGTTGTATATATTTTCCCTTACATTTTATTTACAGAGATCAAACATGTATGAAATATCGATTGATAATAACTCCATTAGCATTATAAATTGAGATTACATGAACAACCTTCCTATATTAAAAAAACACATGTGGAATGTGTTGTAAAAAAACCACAAGAAAATATCATTTTAAGTTAAATCGTGAAAAAATAAATGTTAAAAAGGATCGAAAACTAATTAAGAAAATCCTCATGCACCCATTTTAAAAAATTACAACTATTTGTGCTTTGAAAAAAAATGTTTTTTAAATTCTGTATGCCTAAATTTAGTTTTACTTTTTACAAATAGTTGTTGTTAATTTTGATTCTCGTACACTTAAGAGTTTATAAAATAGTTCTATCATTATCTAATAACAACATGACATGTATGTCATATGTTAAAGGTGTTTAAAGAAAATGTTAGAGTGAGTTTATCTTTATCGTTATTAGATCCAATTTTATTTGAAAATAACTTGATTAAGAAACCAATATTAATATATGGTACAATATCGGATTGATGTGATTTGTTAATAAGTAAGGAGACATACTTAAAAGAAATTAACCAATTGTTAAACCAAATCAATAAGTGATTAATTGATGGGTGTTGGTTATATTTTTCATTGAAAAAATGTTATTTACACTTGGTTTCTTAAGAAAAGTTTCGTGGTTAAGATAAACCACTATAAGAATATAAAAAGTTTATGTCAGATTAAAAGTTGACATTAACAATATGATTTAAATTAAAGAGTTTATATAGATGTTCATTATGTAAAAGCAAAAGTTGTGTTGTTTAATGATGCATAGTCATTAGTTGGTTTGGAGTGACACAAATGAATAGGTTAGACTACTATTATATACGAGGTTTACATGACTTAAGTTAATTTTGGTATCAATTATTTTAATTTTTTGTAACTTGTTATAATTTACATTAATCTTTCATTCATGTTTAACTTACGTTATAACACTAGATAATGAATACAAAGTTAATAAAGTATAAGCTTATATGCAATAAAATGTTGTGAAATAAATATAATATTAATCTTGACAATAATGTTAGGAGGCATTATCAACATTAAAATGATCAATGTTGGGAGGACGGTGTAACTGATCCTCGTCTAAAACAGAACATTCATCTAAACCTCATTGTACTAGACATAGTTACCTCTAATGAATCATTTGCCCTCACTCCATATCTGAGTTGGTAGACCTTGAAGTTGCTTCTACAACCATTGGCATGCAACCTCTAACCTTGTCGCCTTGTTGTTCGCCTCTTGAACCTACAACTCTAGGGCAATAGACCTCAAATCAAAAGAGACGTTGGCTCTACGGGAGACATGAGACTCCTAGGCCAGAGAGGTGGGGCACCAAGTCCTTAATGTCATAGCAACAACCCCGACTCTTGCCACTAACCACCTCCCTTAAACACATCAATTAGGAACAATACGAGTATTCTATCATGGATAAAGAAGCCTGAAAACTTTTGAAGCCAATTTTCCTTATTTTAATCTACATGTATGTTGAGATAAATATTTTACTTTATAGGTTTCTTAATTATTTTCAAATGGTTTAAAACTGTTTTTCTAATTGGTTTATAATAATAACTTTATATTCCCTTTCTTGCTATTACAAAATCTTTATATAATTTTCATTAAATATATTTAAATGATTTTTTTAATCTCTAGTGAGATAAAAATTATTTAATATTATTTAATGATGATAATATTTTTAATATATTATATTGTAATTCTATTATATAATACTAATTTACATTTTCATAGCAAAATAATATTATATCTACTATATAATATGATATCTTCTTCTTTATTTATATTACCTTCAATTACTTAAACAATAATGAATAATATGATTTGGTTATTTAGATTTTCTTTCATATAGCCAAAAAAATTATAATAATGAATAACAGTAGATATTTACAACTCTCATCCACAAGTACCTAATATTGATTAATTAATGTGTGTAACCACTACTTTTGATATTTTCATTAAAGTATATTAGTTTTAAGTATATTTAAATTATGACCTATAATAAACACTTTATTTTTTCTACAAATAAATCTTACATATAAAACTTATCTACATGTACAGAGATAGAAATTAATATTGCATAAGAATGAATATATATATATATATATATATGATCACATATTAATATTCAAGTTATGTTGATGATTATTAAATAATCAAAGTGACATCTATATGTTTTAAAACATATATGGTATTTTTAAAATACAGGAATAAACATTTACATGACTTATACAAATAAAACTATTGCATATGACTCGTGATAACAAAAGAAAAGAAAGAAAATTCAACCCAACATTTAAAAGAATTATATCAAAGTTATAATATTAAACAGAATTAAATTTGCATGTTGTCATTTATTAATATTTAAATCATTAAAATAAACGTTTATTCTGTACTTTCTATAAATATATATTAATATTTAAACCCAATGCTATAAATATTTATAATAACTATACTTAAAAATTATTTAATTTTAAATGTTGTTTTGTCTTCTGTTCGCACGAGGAATGTGGAAAACAAACCAAATACCATGTGCGAATGCATGGGTCAATAACACTAGTGTATATATATACACACACAAGTATATAATAAGTCTATAAGGAAAATACGTGATAAATTGGATGTTACTTACATGGTTGTCGTTGCCACTTTGTTCAACCTAATCATATCCTCTACACGCATGTGCAAGGAGAAGATATCGTTAGGACCCAACTTGGGCCCTCCTCTTGCACCTACAAACTAAAAAAAAATAACATTAACTAATTCTTAATTTTAACAACTAAATAATTGAATAGATTTTAAAAAGTTAATACTTATCACTCTCTTCACAACCTCAAAATAAATGGTGCGATTAGAGGTGTAAAGTGTGCCCTCTAGCATAATGCCTATTGACAACATTATGCCACCTTATCTCCCGATGGTCACTGGTGCCCTAGTGGTCATGGAGGCACCTTTATGCATCCTTCCTAATCTAGGAGGGCCAACTACTTCTATGATTTCTCCTAGCATTCTTGATCATGTTAGTGAAGCATTTCGTGCCTCATTTCATGAATGTTTGATTTTGATGAGAATAGTCGAAGATAATTTAGGATATTAGTTTGATGCATTTTTGTATAATTTGCGTGGACAAAGAGAAAAGAAGGAAAAACAAGCAAGTAATGAAATCCTATATATTTGGCTACAAAAGGTTAATGATTAGTCTTTCATGCTCTTATATATTTTTTTAAAATTTAGTAAACAATTTTTTAACTTATTTAATTTAATGCTCAGTCTTTTATGTTGCTGATATTTTTTAAAATTTTAATTTTTGCATGTGTTAGTCAAATTTGTAACATTTTCTAAGAAAATTTGTAAAAAAAATTAACATATCATAAATTTTAATCAATATAGCGAAAAATTATAATTCTATTATGTATATACGTTAAATAAAAAACAAAAGATGTATTATTCAATATTTATAAATGTCAAATACTTAACTAAAAAATGCGGATAAAAATTTTTCGATATTAACTATTTAGTTAAAACTCCTAGAGTGATTTTCTTTTTTAAATAATGCTAACTATTAAAAACTGTTACTTAATCAAGCATACATTTACCTAAGTAACATTTTAATTCATAAAATAAAATTTTATCTGTTTAATGTCTTACACAAGCCACTTAAAAATAACAATATAACTTTTAATTCTTCCTATGTAACTTCTTTTTCCATTTTGTTCTTTGATCAATACATATGATGAAATGTACCTCTTGTTTTCAGAAAGAATATGGTGCACGTTTTCACAATTTGTTTACCATGTATTAGGCATAACATGGGAAACAATAAGATGCATCGAGGTAGGGGTGTAACATCTCAAAAATTTCATTCTCATGTATAATCATTTTTATTTAGACCATTAATGATATTATCCATTTTATCTCAACTTTCTACATAAATTTGGTTAGGAAAAACATTTTTGTGAACACCTTTTTTGGTCCGACCCAAATACCTTCTTTGATACTAACTTCCGATAGCGCTCTGATTGGGACATTACCGAGTAAAATATTATTGAGCAGGAAATTTCTGAGTGAATCATGTTTGAGATAAGACTGTCCGAGTGAAGAAAGGAATCTGATTTCGAGTGAGATCTTTCTGAGTGAGGTATGACCGAGAGAACTTCCGAGTGAAGGAAGGTTAAGATGTTTTCGAGTGAGTCATGACCGAGAGAACCACTTCCGAGTGAAGAGAGTCCTGGCCTCAGAGACATTTCTGAGTGAAGCGTGTCCGAGAGAACCACTTCTGAGTGAAAGGGGCTCTGACTTCGAATGAGCACCTTTCGGGCAAAGACGCTTCCAAGTTCCATACTTCCGGGTGGAGTGTCTCTGAGTGACTCGTTTCCGAATGAAACGTCTCTGAGTGAAACGTTTCCGAGTGAAACGTCTCCGAGTGACTCGTTTCCGAATGAAACGTCTCCGAGTGAAACGTTTCCGAGAGAAGTACTTCCGAACGAAGAAAAGCTTTGATTTCGAATGAGTACTTCTCGGGCCGAGATATTTCCGAGTAGTGAATTCCCGAGTGAGGTATCTCCGAGTTGAGTGTAACTTTCCCAAATGAGGTGTCTCCGAGTATGACACTTCTGTGTGGGATGGCACCGAGTGAGACATTTCCAAGTGGGATAACACCAAGTGAGACATTTACGATTTCCGTGTGGTATGGCACCCATTGAGATATACCGAGTGAGTCATTTTCAGGGGAAGTACTTCTGGACAGAGAAAGGTTTTGATTTCGAATAAGTACGTTTCCGAGTGAATAGTTCCCGGGGGAAGTAAATATCTGAGTGGTGAACCCCTTCATTCTATTCGTGCTCGGGTGTCTTAAAGATTGCCTAGAGCCTGTGCTCGGGTCCATATTCAAAGTTTCCGAGAGCTTGTGCTTGGGTTCGTCTTCGAGATTGCCTTCGACTCCGAGTGATATTCCCAAGTGGAACGATTTCCGAGAGAGGACTGAACTTCGACTCTGAATGATTCTTTCGGTTGTAAGATTTCCGAGTGACGCACTTCCGAGAGAAATATTTTCGAGTGAAGAAAGACTTTGACTTTGAATAAGTACTTTTCGGGCAGAGATATATCCGAGTGGAGAATTCCTGAGTGAATCAATTCTGAACGAAAAGTGGCCGACTTTGAAAGAACACTTTTTAGGCAGAGATATATTCGAGTGAGATATTTCTGAATGAGGTGTCTCCGGGTGAGACATTTCCGAGTGAGTCACTTCCGAGGAAGGAAAAGCTATGACCGAGTGTTTCAAACAGAAACATTTCCAAGCGAATTCCCTCCGAGTGAAGCAATTCTGAACGAAAAGAGGCTCTCATGAATCCCGAGTATTTTCAATTTAATCTTTTACCATCGAGGTGCCAAACCTTCCCGTCGATGTGAGCTCTTGGAGAAGATTATCCTGTTATCCCTAGAGTAACTTTTATCTGTTGAGCGACGGCCCTTACACTCGGCACCGTCGGATCACTAAGTTATTAATTTCTTAGGCTCTTCCAATTCCTCTCGTCAAATTACCACTCAAAATACGTTATCCTGTACACATTTTAATTATTAGTTAGAGTCCGAATTTGGAAATATGGTCAACTACAAAGTTATTCCTCGTTGTCTTAGCTTTCCAACAAGACCAAATTTATTAAAATCCATTAAGATATGAGAGAGATATGTCCAAAATACCTAAACAGTATCAGAATTAATATTTTACTTCAATCATGCAAGCTCCATTATGTAAGCTGCGGAAATGGTCAATAATACAACTTATTTTCTTATCTAAAACCTCCATTATTACCATAATTAACGCACCTAACATCCCACTACAATCCTATTATGAAAAGCTTGTCCCCCACTTGTCATTGCATCATTAAATCAACACTACATCTTGTTCCCAAGTCTAAATTCTTAGAACAAGCTAAAGTTAGTGAAGTCTCTCTCTCATTTCCTTTCATTTTCTCCGTCAAAGTCACTCTTGATCTAAAGCTAGGACAGTAAGATAACATTTTCAACCACTCTAGGATCCTCCATCAAGGTAAGAGGGGATAGGGTTGTGAATAAATATGGAATGGGTAGAATTGTATGCTGTTCTAGGATTTCCAGATTTATTTTTGTAGCTTGTTACTTAATTTTGAAGCTGAAAATATGTGAATTTGACTCTGACTTCTTCATCAAAGTTGTAGATCTTTTCCTTATGTGAATTTTGAGACTTGAACCGACTGATTTGGATATGTATAGCATGAGTTATAGTCAAAATACTACAGTATGTTTTTTCTAGAATATGTACCTTCTATTTTGTGTAAATATTAATATTTTGGGAATTATACATACGTATTTAGACTTTGATGTCTTCATAAAAGTTATAGATATTTATGTTATGGATCTATAGAAAGTGGAATTGCTTAAAAAGGATTTGATTTTCTCATGTTATGATCGCTTTACTAATGTATGTTGCTGTTGTAAATTTCTGAAATTACCTATGATGATTATTATGGATGAAAATGATATTTTCCATGCGGGTAATGATTTATTTTTGAATTATTGAGGGATTATTGATTTTTATGGATGTTATTGAGTGTCCTATGAATGTCATACAATATGTTTATCTTTGTGATGAATAATTATGAATGACTAAATTAATGTATACATGAATGCCTTGTGGTTTATTGAGATATGTTGTTGAATTGTAAATCCATGATTTTGAGAATTAATATATGTGATGTGTCCTTTGAGGACTTGTGGTTTTCCAAGTGATTATGGAAGTATTGATATCATGGTATGTTAAATCGATAAAGAGAATTAAAGGCATTCATGCATCATAAGCATTTGGACGCACCATGGAATTTAAGGGTTCCATGATTGCCGGCCCTGGTGGGGGGTTACTCTATGATGAGTTAAAGCTCTATTTTCGTTGAGCGCCATGAAGTGTAGGGATTCATGGTTTATGCTAAGTCCTACTTGTGTACTTCGGTACTTGAGCGCCATGAAGTGTAGGGATTCATGGTTTATGCCAAGTCCTACTTGTGTACTTCGGTACTTGAGCGCCATGAAGTGTAGGGATTCATGGCATTATGCTAAGTCCTACTTGTGTCTCTATGGGACTTTTTACTGCAGTATTCCCACCAAATCAAAATGGATCCAACATGACATCATTTGACTAAATTAAAGATTATTAAATGTAAATGACCTTGTTTGGCATATTTATCATATCATTATGGTTTGTTGATTGTGTTTGTACAATTTTACTTATTTTATATTTATTCTATATTCTGTCTCACTCTTACATTATTTTTACAGTGCATGCTACACAGAATGATGAGTGGTGTAATTAATGAAGTTTTTATGATTTATTGCTTGGACTTTGACTTCATTTGAATTTTAATGGGTTGTAATAATATTATGTACCATGTACCGTAATCTTCTCTATCGTTTCCGCTATATAAATGTATTATGTTTTATTTGTTCACCATTAGTATGCATGATAATATTCCGCATTTATCAATTTTTATGTGACCTCAGAATTTAAATTATGAATTTCAAAATGATTTTTTAAACGCAAAAAATTTATTTCAAAAATTTGGGTTAATTAATTGGAATTTGTAATTTGGGTTTTGGGTGTCTCAAGGGGTGTCCGTCAGTCGGGTTCAGTCGGATTCGGTTACTTTTGAGTCCACACGTTGTTATCCATAAAACATAAATAATAACTTATTTTCACTCAAACTACCGTCTGTTTGGTCGGGTTCGGTTAATTGCGGTTCTCGATTTTTTCGGCTAAGTTTCTTAGGGAAATTTGATTTTTATTTTTTGACAAACACCTTTTACGTATAAAATAATTTTAGCAAAAACTTGCATATAAAAATAATGTATTTCACGTTTTAGAACCAACAAGTGACATAACATTGAAGCACTAGGAAATAATTCTATTGGATTATTTTTTTTTCTAATCATAGATTGTACTAGTACCAAAAAAGAGCTTAAAAGTTATTAAGTATTCAGATCTAACACATGCATTTAGAATATGATGATTTGATGATAAACTCATGTATGACTTTAGGTTGACTACACAAAGACCAATCTTAAAGAAAGTATCATCAATATATCTAGAAATCAGAGAAATAACTGCATGATATTTCTAGTAGTAGTCGGTCGGGTAGGGTTTAATTTTTTTAACCCAAACCCGATCGTTCTTAATCACAATAAACCATTTAAATGATCCGTTTTTACCCAAAAACTCGTTACAAACCGACCCGTTCTTACCTTTAAAATCGGGTAGCTCGGGTTCGCATGGATAATGTCGAAATTGGACACCCCTACATCGAGGTGCACAATTTTGGATTACACGGCCATGACCGATAATAATTTTATATAAGTTAGACGCTAATTCAAATCTATTTATTTTAAATTTGAAATTCAAATTTAGCATTGTTACACCCTTTCGTGACAAGTGGAATACCATTTTAAAGATATATTATTCTCTCTAGATTAGGTGTTGTAACTGGAAAAAAATCATTTTTCAAAACGCTTTACAAACAACTCGTATATGGCGTTGACATTATCTTTCATCACATAAGTGACCATACCCACCCTTACTCAATTTATTTATACTTTCTATAATGAACTAAATTATACCATATATACTTCTTCTTCTTTTTCTATCTCTTTCAAATTTTTAAACATATTTCAACTATAAATAACTAAACCCCTCATTTTTTACTACATTCTCACTCAAATGAAAGAAAATGTAGGAGGAATATTATGAGAGAAGGAAATAAGGCAAAAAAAAGAAAGTTTCCCTTGTTTATTTAAAAGAAAGAAAAGAGAGGAAAAATGATAAAATAACGAGACATTACAAAATTAATTCTTTCTTAACATGGAAGAAAATTGAAGGAAATATAGTGAAAATGTTGTTTAATAGATTTTAATAATTTAATAAAAAATTACTAAAATTTATATTTTTTTAAAGTTGATGCATTGGAATTTATTATAATCAAAATAATTTTTAAAATATAAAATTTATTTATTTCTATATAACTAATTTATTTTCATCAAAACAAGAAAATATTTCCCTTTCACTCATTTCTTTTTTTTTATCCATTCAAACAACACATTTTTCTATCTTATTTCCACTTTATTTTTTCCCTTCCTATTCCATCTCTCCATCCAAATGAACCATTAACTCTCACATCCTTTTTCCTCCCTTTGAATCACTATTTCGCTTCCACCTATCTCTAAAACATCACCACCTCCTTACACCAAACCACCATCAACCACCATAAATCTCCTATTTTCTCTCTCCTCTTATGCCATCATCATAAAGGAAACTATAATAATAAATAAATATAACATATCAAGATATATTTTTACATAAACATATATTTCAGGATGATGGTTGAATATTAAGTCATTAATAGTACTATTCTTTGTATTGAAATCGATGCAATCATCCTATACAAAAATAAAAAAACAACAAATACATTATTTTTGATAAAAGTGATCACTTTTGTGTTTAAACTTAAGCCTAAAAATTAATTAACAAAATCCAAGTGAAACTACCAAAACCCTCACCATTAAATTGATTAGCCTGGTCTGACTTCATGTATGACAAAACCCTACTTCATTAATAGAAATATGACTAACCGAGCAATGAAATAACTCTAACAACATGATCATTTTTCTTTTTTCACCTAAAAATGTTTATGCTTGTAAAATAAACAACAAATACATATTATAAATTAAAAAGAATTTTTTTTGGGAGGGGTCTTTCAAGAGTAATTCTTCATCCCATTAGATAGTGCATTAAAAGACGCAACATAAGATTTTTTTACTTATAAGAATCAGATATTGAACCTCTAACCATTTTCTTAAGAGATAGTTTACTGAATCATGGTGTAATGTTATTTAAACTAGGTCAGTCATTAACTTAGTTGAAGTACTGGGTCAATCAATAAGTTAGTGGTCAAATCAGGTTGAGCTAATTGACTCGATATAGATTAAAAATATACATTATTATTTTTAAGAAAGAAATTTTTTAAAAATAATTTTTTATCTTAGTTAAAATAAAGAAAAATCAAAATAGAAATACTTAAATTTGAAAAAAAAAGCTTTAAAGTCCAAACCTTTCCTCCAATGTTGCATCATGCATGTTCAGGATACATTTTAAAAAAATAAGTGTTTTTTGTGAGTACAGTATACTACCAGCTTGTACCCATTTTCCTGTACACGTTTTATAAAAATCTATTTGCATGATACATTGATATTAGAAGTGTCAATTTCATCTAATTATCTATTAAACATCTAATCTATCTACACATAATCTATAAAATCCATTATAAAATAAAAATATGATGGATTTAATGGATTGAATCTTATTTATTTATTGGATGGATATGATGGGTCCATCATAATTTTAATCCATTGGATTTTACTTTTGTTTTTTTATTAAAATTCATTGGATTTTTTAAATTTAATAAATCCCATTACAGTCTCACGGTTTGCCACTCTCAAAATTTGGGAAGGTTTTAATATGCACTGGCTTAATTGAATTTTAACATTTTTAATGAGATGAAAAATTAACATTAACTATTATTTTTTTTCACAACTTCACTTATTTAATTGATAAAACCTATAGTAACCCATTAAGTTTTTTTTTGTTATGTTTTTTAGTTTTTGACCTAGGCAGTACTTACTCACAAACCCTCACCACACACTTTCTCTCCTATTCACACAAGAAATTGAAACACCACACCACAATACACTACATCTCTCTCTCCATCAAGTCAGGAACACCGTATCACACCACACGACCTCCTCTCTGTTCAGTGTTTAGACTGCACCGCCACGTCCTTTCTCCGACAGATGATGGCAAGGCGCATGGGCGCAAGCCCGTTCAGTTTCACGAATCGCGATCCCCTTTGCTTTCTTTCCCTAGTTTCTCGCGACGCCTCTATTACTATAGGCTCTGCTTAGTTTCTCAATCCACTTACTCAAAAAATTTACAGGGTAAAAAAAATTAAATGAAAAATATATGGAGAGAAATTAAAAAAAAAGTTTAGAAAGAAAAAAAATTAAAGTGTAAGAATATAAAATATAAAGTGATAAAATAAAAAAAGAAATTACGAAAAAATAACACTATTTTTAAAATGGATGGTTGGATATCCATCCGCAAAAAAATATTAATAGATGGATTGAGTGGATTTAGTTAATTAAGGTTACGGATTGGATGGATATTTCAAGAGTTTTTAAATGAATCATGAATGGATTAATTGATGGATTTTGTCCATCCAATAAAATTTAATTTAAATCTTATCTAAACCATCTATTTGACACCCCTAATTGATACGAGTGTTGGGAAGACAAATCACCTATTTTCTTTATCTCAAGTCTCATTTTTCAAAATCAATAAGCAACAACATTTTTATTCTTTGTTTGGTTTTTTCTATCTCACTGTCTCACATTCAACTTCTTCCACACCTCACCTCTTCAAGTAGTGGCAATTAACTCCTGATGGCCTAATGTCGATGAAGAGGGCTTGGATGGATTGTAGACATGGGTTCATTGGAGATTGAGTTGGACAACAAAGGTGGGGGCTTTACGCAACATAAGAAGACAATGACGGACAACGACGGTCCACAACCGATGCCGGTACGTTGCTTCGACAATGGCGAGGTTCAACAAAGGGGCAACCTTTATGAGTTTTATCAGATTTGAGGGTTCTCACAGGAAAACGAAAGGAAACATCACATTTCAATTTTAGAAGGGAACCCTTGCATAAAATGAAGCTGCTAAAAAGAAACAAAAATAAATGTGCACGAACTTGGCTAGTTCAACCTCATTTGTGTTCTTCATCGGTTTTACCCTAAACCGGCTGGTTAAGGTTGGTTCTATTGTATGTCTGATCAGAATGGTAGAGTTATTAAAAAACAAGCAGGTTTGACTTTAAAGAAGGAGTTCGAATTAAAAGCGGATTTTTTTACCCTAGTTTAAAGAAGCTTTACTCAATTGGGCTTTTGTTAGACTGACTCGCAACATATTCTTTTAATTTTTTTCTTTTACTAATATGAAAAATATAATTTTTTACATTTATTTGTAATTGATTTAGAGGATATAAAAGTTTTGATATATTTTTAATGATTGTATTTTTTTTATAATTTTTTACCAAGAAAAAATAATATGCACATGTGAAAAGCTCATGTAAGCTAAAAATACCCGCCCAAATAAGTATCTTGATAGGTTGATGCAGGTTGAGCTCTAAATTTTAAGTGTCTGTTTGGTTTGCAGTTGGGGAAACGAAGTTATGAAAATAAAAAATTTAAAGGTTAATATTGATCATTCACGCCGTTTGAGATATTCGAAACTTTGTTTGACGATAGAATCTATTTTTAAGGACCTAAGACGATGTTTGGTTGGGTGTTCCAACCAACAGAACTCCATTGAGTTGAAGGGAAAAATTAATCCGACGGTCAAACGGAGTTTTAACTGTCTCAATATTGTGAAAGATCAATATTAACCTTTAAATTTTTTCATTTTTATAAGTCCGACTTTTTAACTGCAAACCAAACTTCCTGTAAGTCTAAATTCTAAACGGACCTATTTTTTGGTTCAAAAACGGACCTTTTAGTCCGGCTAAAAAACCTCGAATCCATCTTGGGCTGGACCGTGGACCGGACAGGCCGTTTTGATAGCTTTATATATGGCTACTTAAAGTATTACTAGACCAGTTCACCTGTTTTCGGGGCCTAAAAAAAATCTTACAAAAAAGAAAAAATAAAGTTTTAAAATAGAATATAATAAAAATAACTGGATGAAGTATTACCGTTTAACGTCCTTGTTTTGAGTTACTGGTAAACAAATGTCGCGAACGGAAGAAACAAAAAGGCGCCACGTCAGCAAGGAATTGGATGAGGAGCAAGAAGTGGTGTCCCTGCCTCTGGTTCCATTACACAAGCAAAGCTACTACCTCCTCTCCTTCCTGCTAATGCAAACTAAATGCTAATCCTCTCTCTCTCTTCCCTCTCCTTTCTCTCTCCTCTCCATCCATGGAAGTTAACCTCTCCTTCAACCACCACCGCTCCCTCACTCTAACCTCTCGCTCTCCCTCCCCCCGCACACACTTCCTCGGCTGCGTCCACACTCTCCGCCCTCTCCCTCCGTCACCTTCTCCCGCACGTTCCCTTCGCTCCCGAAACAAATGCAACAGGTTAGGCCTTCTTCGCTTCCATTCCCCGCGCTTCGTCTTCAAGGCTTCCTTTCATACTCCCTCACTCGTCGTCGTCGTCATCGCCGTCACTATATCCGCCGTCTCCTTCCTCCACTTCACTCTCAACAAGAGAAAAAAGAATCTCAACCAGGTCACTCTAACTCATCTCCTTCACTTCTCTTATTAGTCCTTTCACTTCCTCTGATTTTCGTGTCTATTCACTGTATTTCGTTGTTTTAACTGTTAATTTTGCAGTACCTTGAAATTTGAATTGAATCGAATCGAATCTCGCACTGCTTAATTATCTTTAGTTCATTTTCAGCCTTGTATAGATACATTTGAATACTACTTAGAAATTTTAGATAATATCGCTAAATCGTCGAGTTTGACTACTTACTTATTTTAAATTGAATTACATCAAATAGAAATAGTTATTTACTTACTTATTCCTCTGATTTTCGTGTCTATTCACTCTATTCAGTTGTTTTGACTGTTAGTTTTGCACTACGTGGAAATCTGAACCGAACCGAACCGAATCTCGCACTGATTAATTGTTCTTTTTAGTTTATTTTCAGGCTTGCATATATACATTGGAATACTACTTGCAAATTTTATATAATAATATATCGCTGAATTGTCGAGTTTGACTAATTACTCGTTTTAAATTGAATTGCATCAAATAGAAATACTTATCTATTTATTTACTTGACATTTTCACAGTTAGAATCTGATGAGGAAATTCTTCTACTTATTTATCTACATTGGAATACTACTTGCAAACTTTAGATATTATCACAGAATTGTCGAGTTTGACTAATTACTCGTTTCAAATTGAATTACATCAGATGGAAATATTTATTTATTTACTTATATGACATTTTCACGGTTTGAATTGATGGGGAAATTCTTCTGCTTAGTTTTATCTTGATAGGGAGGGATTTCTGTGAATTTTTTGCTGCCTACTGTGTGTTTTTGTTGTTCCTTGAGGTTAAAGTAATTGATGAATTGATTACGACTATTCTATTTCTATAATTAGCACATTTCTAACCTTTTTCACTAATGCAGACACGAGGACATGCGAAATTTGCGTTGTCACCGCAAGGAACTAATGTTGGAAACCAGGTCATTGATGGCCACATTCTTGGTTTTCCGGAATTTCAAAGGGATAACTCACTGAATGAAATTGGCATGTTAAAGGATCATGGTGGAGACGACAAAGAGCTCCACCTTTCGTTTTTGAAATCTTCAATGGTGCAAGAAGTAGCCCTTGGGACTGAGACATCAGAGTCATCTTCCTCTGTTATTGAGTCTAGTGTCAATAGTAACAGTTCCATGGTGTCAGATGAGTCTTTTTTATCTGTAGCTTTTCCATCAGGTTCATTACAGCCTCTAGATTTTGCTGAGGAAATAGCTGTACAAGCGGAAGAAAATCAAGATAAAGTTGACTCTGATCCTGAGTTGCCATGGAACATGGTCAAATATAAGCATACTGCTTCTTCTGCTAGTTTAAACAATTCTCAAGCAAAAACTAATGAACTTACTGAAGAAAAAATTGAACTTAGTGCCATCAACAGTGATGTCCTTTTCGGTGAAAGAGCTAGGGAAGAGCTGTACATGTTTTTTGAGGATGAAAAGTCTGAAACTAGATCCATGACACCACTCAATAGTTTAAATGCATTATCTCCTCACGCCTCTTTAATGAATAAAAAAGGATCGCCCTCAGCAATAGGAAGCACCACACTAAACGGATCAAGGATATCCCCAGATATTTCTCTACAAAGTGCAGGTAATTAATTACATGAAAAGCATGTGTTATCATATCATTTCATATAGTTGGTCAAATCCTTGCATAGTATCATGGTGATCAATTCAAAATTTAAAGAGAAGTTTTATGTAAACCATGTTTATTGATTCAGAACATGTTGAAAGAGAAGTTAAAATTTCCCGTCATAAAGAAGGCTATGCTCCACAACATGTGATTAAAAACTCGAGGAAAGGCAGCTACTCTTCAATAAACAGGGAAAATAGTAGTAACAAAGACTTTCCTCTGAATGCTCACTCTATCAAGGTGCATGCTGATCAGAAAAACATTCGAATTGGGGTGCATGATGACCAGAGGATTGATCCTTCAGACCTTCTGAGCAAATATAATAATTTACTTAAAGCTGGGAGGTAATACATTGTCTTGATCCTCCTTCAATGAACACTAAAGAAAATAAACTTGTTTACAAGAACACTGCTTCTTGGAGTTTTAAGCATGTAACAAATTTGCCTTGAATGAAGTAATGTGGTTAAACTCCTCCATTCCTCTTTTTCTCATTTGTCGAATATATCTTGACCACGATGTCTGTGTGGCCTGCTTTTACTATGACTTTTAAGCTTGAAGAGCTTATCCAGAAGTACATTGGTTCTGTTAGGTTACATGAATGCGTAGAATTGCTTAAAGATATGGAAACGAAGGGTTCATTAGATATGACTAAGGTACATGAATCGTTCTGACTGTTACTTGATATTCTATTCTTCAATTGTATTTCTTTTACATGTCATATTTACTGGCTACAGGTTTATCATGCCAAGTTTTTTAACACCTGCAAGAAACGAAAGGCTGTTAAAGAAGCTTTTGATTACATTAGGCTTATTCCAAATCCAACATTGAGTACATTTAATATGCTTATGACAGTATGTGCAAACTCCCAAGATTCAGAAGGTAAATATCATGGTTACCCTCTAAAATGTTATTTACTTGTCATCTTTTCAGTCCATGACATTTGTATTTGTGTAATTCAGGGGCTTTCCAAGTTTTGCAGCTTCTTAAGGGTGCTCGACTAGAACCTGATTGCAAACTTTATACCACCCTGATATCAACTTGTGCAAAGAGTGGGAAAGTTGATCTAATGTTTGAAGTACGATATCTCTCTTCAGTTGATTCACCATAGCAGGATATATTTATGCATAAACATAAGATATTTCTGTATATTATGTATCTATTAAAGATGTCTATCTGTACACTTAGGTGTTTCACAAGATGGTTAATTCTGGAGTGGAACCTAACGTTCTTACGTATGGGGCACTTATTGATGGTTGTGCTAGAGTTGGACAAGTGGCCAAAGCATTTGGTGCTTACGGGATAATGAGGTCAAAGGTACAGTTATTGTAGCGTGTCTTTCTAAAGAACTATATTGGCAGTGGTATGAGTTGAGTTCAACCCTCAGTTTTTAATTGTGCACACTGATGTGATGTTTGTATGCAGTAGAACGTGAAGCCAGATCGAGTTGTATTCAATGCACTTATAGCTGCTTGTGCTGAATCAGGAGCAGTGGATCGTGCTTTTGATGTGTTAGCAGAGATGGCAACTGAAACACAGCCCATTGACCCAGATCATGTAACTATCGGTGCATTGTTGAAGGCGTGTGCAAATGCTGGTCAGGTGTGGTTTCTTTCATCCCTCATTTTACAACATTTTATCGTGCATTCATGCTCTACTAGAAATAATTTAGTGTTTATGATGCTGTGTTTTTGCAGGTTGAACGAGCACGAGAAGTGTACAAGATGATACAAAAATATAACATAAAGGGATCACCAGAAGTGTACACTATTGCCATGAATTCTTGCAGTCAAACTGGAGATTGGGAATTTGCTTGTAGTGTATACAATGACATGACCCAGAAAGGGATACTTCCAGATGAGGTATTTTGTTTTTGTTTTAATTTTTAGTTTTGTGGATGATATGTATTATTAAAGGTTCTGCTGAAGTTTTTTCACTCAATAATTTGTTCTAGGATGTGTATCTCATTAATCTAACTATAAGAATCAAAGTACTTATTGTATGAATGAGGTATGAAAAGTTTCATAAATTTTGAAAATTATTTGATACTTCATCAAATAATCTCAATCTAATCTATAAAACAAATTTTAAGATAGATGTAATAAATTGATTGGAAGGTAACATACCTATGCTATGAATGTCTAACTTCTTTTTTCTTTTAAAAAAATTAACATACATGATGATCATATTACTATGATGTCATTCAACGGTTAGATTCGTCAAAATTGGTTTCTATAATAAGTTATTGAGTGAAGTAACCTTGCAAGTGTTATTCCTGGAGTAAGTTGAGCCCCCCTCCTCATTATTAAAATATGTGGTCTTAGTAGATTTTAAAATATTTTATTTGTATGGTGGTTTATTGAATTGATTTCGAATGTGTAGTTTTCTTCTTTCTCTACCATAATTTGCTAACAAGTTATTACTCATCATGTAGATATTTTTGAGTGCACTAATAGATGTTGCTGGACATGCTAAAAAGCTGGATGCTGCCTTTGATGTCTTACAAGAAGCCCGAAAAGGAGGAATGCGTATTGGAATAATGTCATATAGCTCATTGATGGGTGCATGTAGCAATGTATGTCTGGTTAAGTAATATGATGAAAGGGTAAAAGTACACAAAATTTTTTTGGTATGAATGAAAATGGAAACATCTCTAATGAATCTGACCTTACCCATAGCAAAATTTTAGTCATGTAACCCAGAATATTGGATAATGGATTTTGCAGAGTTAAATCTGGGAATGCACTAGGTAAAGGAATTGAAATGAATTGAAGGTCTACTTATGGGACAGTAGAGTGGATTTTGTCAATACGGGATTTTCTTATTTTGTCAATAATTTCTGTTATTAAGTTTTCTATTTGGGGAATAGGACTATATAGGCATGTGTTTCACTTTATTTTTCAGGCTTTTCAGGCATTCTATCTATTTTAAATTTTAAATTAAAAAATATGTACGGATGTATATCATTTTAGTGTAATAGATAAAGATTTTGTGCTCTAGTTGATGACTGTGAATCTAGAAACTAAAAATAATGAATCTAAATCTCTTAAATATGAGAATCCAAAGATAAGTACTTAGATAAAACAGTACTCCGTTTGTCCTAGAACTAGTCGCTTTAGCTTTTTTTTTTTGTCCCAAAACTATTGTCACTTTAGGAGTTCAAGTGTAATCAATTTATATTTTTCAATTGTATCCTCTTGTAATTAATGTATCTTTCTCTTATTACCTTTCATTTGACCAATGGATAAGACTTAGGAAGTTGATACATTGTTTATTACTTACAAAACAATAGAATTAAATGAGAGTATTTTAGTTTATATCAACTTTGTTAGAGTACTGTACTGTTAAGTACTCATGACAGCTGGTCAGTTACTAAACCGACTCAGCAAGTCTGTTAGTGTATATGTTGTTAAAAAGTTTGTTACAACTAAGCAAGCTTGTATAAAGTCTGTAATACCTAGTGCATAACTCAAGAAATGAAATCAGAATTTACAATTCAGTCTCTCTCTACTTTTCTCTTTCTCTCTCATTTATCAAACTCTAAAAAGCTCAAATGACTACACATTTAATGATTTCTTAATCTGTGTGAGAAATGCTGAAGTGACAATAGTTCTGGGACGGAAGAAGTATAACATATGACGCACAAGTATTAAATGAGACAACTACCCTATGCTATTATGTTTCTTTTCCTTGTAAATTATGTATTTTTTGTTCAAATGTTTTGCTGCATCCATTTAATTCACCATTCTGAAAAATATGTTTCTAACTAGGGGCAACTGCTTGTTTCAGGCAAGAAATTGGCAGAAAGCATTGGAGCTATATGAATATCTTAAATCTCTTAAATTGAAGATAACAGTTTCTACAGTTAATGCTTTGCTCACTGCACTTTGTAAGTTTGGGTTTTTTCTTTTTTTCTTTTCCTTTTTTTGGTTGTTTATTTTTATATTCATTTAGGTTCTTTATTCTTCAGCACTAAATGCTTGATTAGGAAGCTGTTCAATAGCTTGGGAAAGTAATTCCTTAGTAAATTTTCTGCAAATTTGAAGGTAGATGGAAATTCGTTAATAGATTTAGTAAACATATCTAAAAAGAAATTTAATTGAGGGAAATCAAATATAATAAGTCAGAGAGATAAGGCTAAAAGTAAGCTAAGGAACCTAAGGCTTGCATTTCTTTGAAAATTTACTTTTCATTCATTTTTGGATAATGTATTGCAAGTTATTGCTTGACTTTAGACAAACCAAAGTTAGGGGACCAAGTCTCAACAGGTGATGGGAAGGAAATTAGCCACTATTTGCTTAATTATATAATCCACAACAAAATATTAGTAGGCAAAAGCTATGCCTGAAGGGAATTGGTTAAGGAATTAAAAGTGAGAAGTTTTTATGAAAAAATCATAATTAATGCACTCTCACCATGATTTCCAGTGCACTTACAACACGATTTCCAACAGAAGTGAACTTCCTATTTATGGATTCCTTAACCAATGTCTTTAGCATGACCCATATTAATAAAGCTGGCAAAACTAAAGTTCGCACAGATGCAAATAAATACCCAAAATTAAAACTCTAATTGCAGAGTACTAAAAAAATAAATATAAAAATTTAGAACTCTAATTGAAGAGTGCTAAAATACCCTTACGGTTATAATCTTAACTGAGGAAACAACTCTAATAACTTGTTGCAAATGGTGAGCAGAATTTAAAAAATGTGAAGAATAAAGAGTTTAAGAATGGAGAGGTGGAAAGAGTGAGTGAAAATGAGAAGAGAGAAAATTTTATTGTGAAATTTCTAATCTTCCTCAAGCCCTTTACAGTTTCTAAGTGCTTTTTATATAGGTAACTAAACTTCTAACTACAGAAATCAACTCTTAACAAACTTGTAATTGAACTCAACAACTTCTTGGAAATTACAATCCAAACATACGATGTAATACTACCTTCATCCCTTTATATAAGATCTTTTTCAAGAAATTTGTTTGTCTCTTTTTATAAGACCCCCTTCTAAATTCCTATGCTATTAATTATTTTTTGACTAATAAAGTGTATTAATATATAGATAATTATCTGTCCTGTGATAATTGGGTAACATCAATGCCTTTGAATGTGGAGAGAGAAAGATGATAGTTTCAATAACTTCAAGGGTAATTTTGGAAAACTAACATATATCATAGACACATTTAATGTTTTAAACTAATTAAATTAAACAATTTTCTTAATATCCGCGAATTCGATAAAAATGTCCTATATAAAGGAACAGAGGTAGTATGCCTGAATGTGATAACTTGAACAATTAAGATTTAGAAAGTACACGTGTAAACTTAGATACACGCCCAAATGATTTGACATAAGTTATTTTTTCTATTTGTAAAGCATTTATTGTTTTAGACATGGGTGACAATCCTCTACCTGACTTTCAATTTCCCCTTCTGATCTGTGTTGTTGCATTGTTTATGTTTAGCTAATTAATAGGGATTAGGGAAAATGGGGTTTAAAACGTTGTAAGAGTTCTGTACAGGTGATGGAGACCAATTTCAGAAGGCTTTGGAGGTTTTATCTGAAATGAAAGGATTAGGATTGCGCCCTAACAGTATCACATTCTCAATACTTATAGTGGCGAGTGAGAAGTAAGTGGTCTGAGAGGATTTTGTTTTCAAATGAATGATTTTGTTTAGGTTCTTTCTTGACCAATTTCCTATTTTATTTCCTGCCTTTACAGAAAGGATGATATGGAGGCTGGTCAAATGCTTCTTTCTCATGCCAAAAGAGATGGTGTAGTCCCTAGTCTCATCATGTGTCGATGCGTGATTGGTAAGTCTCATTGGATTTTATTAGCTCCAATGCTGGCCTTGTATTGGTTCAGTTTAATATTGCATTGAAAATCACCTAATTGCCATTGTTACTTAAAATTATACTTCTACTTCCTCTGATTAGGAGCTTTATTATCCAAAGACTATTGTCTCTTTTTGTCATGATTGAAAATACATTGAAAATTGATGTTATACTTTTCACTTTGGCATTTTCCCTTTTTGTTCTTACCTATGAAGCCCAAATACTTAATAATAACATCGGTACAATGCAACACAGATACAAAAAATTCTTCAAAATTCAAGACACTATATGGTTTAGATATGTAAACATATAAAAACAAACATATTTACATAAATGCACAATGTTGTAGAGGGTAATTGGTCATTTTTATTAATACATAATCATAATAGTAGATGGTGATTACAATTTGAAAAAATACATGTGATTGTACAAAGACCAGAGATACATATTTTTCCCTTGCCTGTATGAACATGTAAAAAATTACATCTTCTCTCCTGGCCTATATCAGAATATCACAAAAAGCATCATAGTCTTGCTCAAAAGAAGTTGCCATTCTATATAGTTGTTAATCCTTTCAAAAGAAGTTTTGACTCTTTAAAATTGCCTATTATTAACAACTGTATCTTCAAGGTTATAGGGGAAGAGAATAGGGTCGTAACAAAGATATATGTAATTTTTATCATATTAATAATATTGGAATCTGAATGTATTGGTCAATAAAATATTATGAAAAAAGTCTTTAAAAAAACAACACTAATGCTTTGTCATTTTATGGGCTTTTTTGGGTCTTGCATATTATTTCTCAATTTCGTGTTTTTCCTAAATGTTAATTTTTTGGTAACAACATTGTAGATATTCCTAAACACCATTTCATGTTAAAAAAAATAAAGCAATCATGATGAACTCTTATTCCTCCACCCTAAATTAATTTTTTTTGCATAACTGTAATATGATATGCATTGAATTTAATTTACGGGATTAATTCTCTATTTGCTGGAACATCAGGCAAAAAGGTCATAGACTTTGGTTATTTTGGGGGCCAAATCTATTGTTGAGTGTTCCATGGTTTGTAAATCCTAATAGCCCTTTGATTTCTTTGAAAGGAATGTGCCTGCGGAGATTTGAGAAGGCTTACTTTGTTGGTGAGCCTGTTTTATCTTTTGGTTCGGGACAACCGCAAGTTGATAATAAATGGTATTTGTTATTTAGTTTTTGCATCCTTTTTATGATTGATTCTTTATTAACACTGATAAAAGACCAATAACTGTTCATTTATGAATGAACCCTCAAGTTAGCCTTTGATATTGTTTGGGCCGGACATTTTAGTTCTTTAAATTTAAAAAAATCCTTAATTAGTTTGACTTCATGAGAAGTCATTCATTTCAGTCCTTTCCACATTATTCTTTGTTGTCATTTTGGATTAAAAAGGATTGAAGTGAATGGTGTTTTATAATGAAGGATTTTTAGAATATCTGAAACTAAAATAATCTATACAATTTCAATGATTAACTTGTGGGTTTACTGGTTTATTTGTATGCAAACATTATTGTACATTTTCAGCTTCCAATTTATGCATGCCGGAATGCTATTTTTTTAATGTGAAACTATTGGATTAATATTTTGTTTGGATGATTCTTTTTTATTTCCATTTATACTCCATTGACTGTCAAAGAAGTAAAGAAAAATTAATAACATGAGGGAAGGCTTTGCATCATGCCTTTACTTGTTTGCTATGACCATAAATTTTTTCAGGCTTCTTTTCTAGATTATTTTCTTTGTATAAGTTTTTTATGCTACTTTTACTCATAGGACATCACTGGCCTTAATGGTGTATCGGGAAACAATTGAAGCTGGTGAAAAGCCTACAAGTGAAATATTGTCACACATTTTGGGATGCCTGCAGCTCCCTTATGATACATCTGTGAAAAATAGACTTGTTGAGAATCTTCGATTAAATGCAGAAACTTCAAGAAGCTCAAACCTCTGTTCATTAGTGGATGGATTTTGTGAATATGATCCACGTGCTTTTTCAATACTTGAGGTCAGTATGGAGCTGAAACTAATTCTGTTGAGTACTTCATATCTTAGCATTTCTATGGGGACATGGACCATCATATGTTGCCATAATAATTATGTAGGAAGCTGCTTCACATGGAATTGTTCCATCCGTATCATTTAAAGTGAGTCCCATTGTTATCGATGCTAAAGAATTGCATGCTTCTACTGCCGAGGTAAGTTTGTCCAGGTCTTTAAACACTCCTACACCGATGATTTTTGTTTTCTAAAAGGTTTACACTTTAACTGTGAAAAGCTAGATAACGAGACTAATGCTTTGTTTGGATGGCCAATGAATTGGAGTAGAAATTAATTGAATGGAAATTAGAAGGAATTTTTGTGTTTGGATTGATATAAATTAAAGAGAATTGAGTAGATTGATATTAATTGTTTGGATGCTTTTTCACTGTTTATGTCTCTTTCATACTATGTGTAAAGCGAGGCATTTGCAAATTCAACTTGCATACACATGCTGAAGATAGCTTGTGCCACTGTAATTGTTAAATTAATATCCCTAAATCCATGAAAATGTTGACAGGTATATTTCCTAACTGTTTTGAAAGGTCTCAAGCATCGACTAGCAGCAGGTAATTTTGTCACCTATATTAATATCAATGCTGCATTTTACCTGATGCACTTTTCAATGATGAAGTTTTCCTACATAGAAAATTTTCTCCTTTGATTGTTATTTATAACTTGTGAAATAAAATTGTGTTTATTATATATGAAACATTCTTTTCTCTTTTTTGGTTTAATTATCCTATTTGGGTTGGAGTGTACTCCGCTTACTCTTCCAATTGGTGTCTTCTTCAGGGCTTTTTGATTATTCTTTTCACTTGAGCATTTGATTTTGATATTTGGATAAGGAAATGAATTAAACCTTGTTAGAGTTATGTAAATATAGTAATCGTAAATATTAGGATTAATTAGATTGATCCTATTTGGGCCGATCTTGAGCAGGCACGTGTGGTTGTTGGCCGAAAAAGACCCGCGGTGGCAAGCGGAGGTGAAAAGGTGACCGTAGGAAAAAACAATCGGAGGGTTTCAAAACTGGGAGAAAGAATTAGGGTTTTAGGGAAAAAATTGCAGAGTTAGTCATGACTCACCAGAGAATCACAGAAAAAAGAAAGTCTCGTTAGGCTCTAAATAACTCAACCCATAAGCTAGCTCATGAATTAAGGATTGCCTCAAGCTTTATGAGGTGTATACTGACCATATTCTTAGTCGATGTGAGACTTATCTCAACATCTTAACACACCCTCTCAAACTGCGGGTGACCCAATATTCAAAGAGGGGTTCATTAGGCTCTGATAGCATATTAGAAAATGACAGACTTAACTCAATCCTAAAAAGTAGTTTATAGGATGAGGATTACCCTCACTTTATGTATTTTTAATTAGCCATATAACTAGTTAATGTGATACTTTCAACAAATCTGGAGTATAAGCTGGTATTGTATTTTTTCTGAATCCTTTACAATGGTTGTGTGGAAAGAATATGCTTTATTTTATTTGCTTGAGCATCATTATCCACGTTAGCACTGCATTTTTATGACACATAAGCTACTCAGATTCCATCTCCCCATTTTAGTACTGCCTTTTTGTCTCCTTTAATTTAATAATTTTGCCAACGATAAAAGGACTTGTTTTCTGTACTCCAACAAATATTGTGAACAAAGGCTTGTTTTTATGACATTTTACCTCATCATCACCCACTCAGTATCCATTTTTGTATGTTTCACGTTGTGATGATTTATTTCTACAAGCTGCAGCTTTCCTTTTAACATACTAATTCCAGATATGGATTTACAAGTTTACTGACCCCAGGCATACGAGTGACAATACTTCATTATAGCCTACTGACTTTGGTCATGGATCCCCATGAAAATCTTCTCTGCAGGGGCGAGATTACCCAATGTAATCATTTTATTGCCTGTAAAGAATATAGAAGTTGCATCTCCCAAGGGGGAAAAGATTCTTAACATTGCTGGAAGGTGAGATGAGATTAGTCAATCACAAATACATCCATTGCCAAAATTTTATCAATGCCTGATACATATCTGCATTATTGCATTGTTCTGACTTCAAACATACAGTATGAACTACTAGGGAAATTTGTTGAACTAGAGGAAGGCACTAAATGTTTAAATGCATGTAGCGTGATATATTTTTAGGCTTCTGAATCAAATAAAGAAATCTTAATGACAACTTATTTTTTTTAAAAAAAGCAAATATTAGTTGTTAGTTTATTAATTTTTGTAAGTAGCGGGAGTTGAACCCACTACTTTTCCCTCCTCCCCTTCTCCATTCACTACTAGACTAACCTTATATATTCAAACTTAAGGTTTGTTTTGTAGGTACTTTTGGTGTCATTTTCGATGAAAACACGTGTATCAGTTTTTGCATGTTTTATATTTACATGGATGAATTATTACATTTGTTGTGTTTTCGATGAAAAACAACATCAAAATAGTACCTATAGAACAACACCACACCCATGTCTCGTTTGATCTTTAACATTGGCATATTTTATGGCTGTCACTTGTATATTTTACTGATACAACTGATACTGATTTTTGTGATTTTTTAACTGTATTTGTTACTAATGAGATTTATGAGTACATTGAATACTTTAAGATGTCAGTGGTCAAATGACGCATGCAAGTCAATTTTCAAGTTTCTTGAAATTTTCCTTTAGTTTAGGCTGGTGATTACTGATAGACTACCCCTGGTAAGATGTAGTTACTTAGAGGTTCATCTGAATATTTTTTTTGCTGTTTGCCTTATATTTTAGAAAGAAATTGTCACAAACATCTGATCTGCACATGCTGAAATTTTGGATAGTGTTTGTGTCTAGATAGTGTTGTTCAGGAAATTTGTATGACAAATATGCAATATTCTGGCTTCAGAGTTGGCCAGGAAGTTGCAGCATTATTGAGGAGGCTTCAAATTCCTTACCATGGCACTGAATCGAAGGGGAAGCTTAGAATTAATGGTCTAGCTCTGAAGAAATGGTTTCAGCCAAAACTTATGTCCCCATTCAGCGGAAAACCAGGTGACTGGAGCTCTTCCCTATCACGACTAGGAAGAAGTATTAGTCATCAGCAACGAAACATTCGCACTGGCAATCTGTCTATGGACTAAGTGATCATGTATTGATTACCAGCGGAAGACAAGCATCTGATTTTTGCCTAATACTAGCTTTCATGCCACCTCTTCATGAACCATGTTAATGTTTTTTCAATATGAGTTGAAAGCTCCTTCATCCTAATGGTATAATAGAAGAGTGATTTAGACCCAAGAAAGCAGGTAATGCCTTCTTGAGTGCTGAGGCCATGGAATACGATGAGCAGGAAAGAATAGGACATCTCAGCAAGTTCAGTTTTATGAACCAAGGTCAATACCCCACAGTAGAGTATAAATCGCACAGATCTCGTACTTTTGTGATAACCTGCAGTTATATCATGGCCTTTGCAACGCGGATTATATAATTAATGTATGAATGATGATAGAGATGCAGATATTCAATGTATGTTTTACTGTTATACATGTACCTTTTTACCAGAACTATTCATGTGTAAACTAAAATATAGACAAATTGGAAAAAATATCAGATGATTTTGATGTTCATAGCTTCTTCCATTGTGTTCTATTATCCATTAATCCTATTTGAAAACATTTGAACTATTGTTACTAGTTTGCTGCTACCTGCTGCACCCAGGACAGGTTAGAGACCGGAAGAGTGATAGAAGTTCTACATTGAGTAATTAAGGAAGCTCAATGTGGTACTTGAGTTTTGAGAGTCTTCTATTTAATGGATTAGTTTTTTGGGTTGAGCTCTCCTCATGTGCTCAAGTTTTATCAAAGAGTATGTAGTGCGGAGAAGGAAAAAATGCAGCTACTCAAAAGATGCCATTGCTGCCTGCAATTGAACTATTGAGATAGAAATTTTCAATAGCATACTTTTCAGATAAATAAAATTGTTAAGTTTACAGAAGTACAAGAGAGTAAGGTACAATTGCCGTGGCGATTTTGCTTCTCCAGACAGTAAATAAATTTGAAGAAAATATTGTACAATGAAAGACAACATTTGGTGTTTGTCAAAAAACAAAAAAAAAAACTCCAAGTCAGAAGTAAAAAAACCAGACGCGGTTGATGTAGTCAATACTAGTAGTCTAACAAATATTAAATATACGTTTCAAAGGGCACGAAGTTGAGAAGTAAGATTGATGAAGGCATCTTCTTTGCAAGGAATAGTTAGAGCACCCATGGGATGATTGAAGCCAAACTCTTCTTCGGCTCTGTTTAGCAAGTCAAGAAACAAAGGATGGTTCAGGTATGATATTGGAACCACAAACCTCTTCTTTTGTAACTCTCCAACATAGACTGCTACATGTCCCTTTGGAACATTGCTACATGTCGACTTGAATATCTGTTTTGCATGATGAACCATATACGGTAGACGAATACCCATCATATGATCTTAGCCTTGAACCAAGTTGACTGTGTGGAAACTGTGGTCAGGAATTGGAAGGAATCAATTGCGTTGTTTTAGAAAGCACTTTCAAGTGGAGATGTTATGGAAGTTGATTAGTCAGTGGTGTATTTATAGCATCAGTACAGTCACAGAGTGGAAAGCCGTACATATCCAACTCATAGTTGAGTAATGGGGGTCCACGCCAAAAGAGAAGCAGGAAAACACATGCGTTTGTTCAGCTAGCTCAACTCCACTTCAAACTGTCCTTACTCATTACTGCCAGCTCAGTTCCATCGGAGTAGTCCATTCTAATAATTATAACGGTTTTCATAACTACTATTATAGTTAACTGATTATGCTGTGTTCTCTTACAAAGAAATAAGAGAAACAAATAGATGTTAGGAAATTAGATCCATTTCCATCAGAGAATTTTCTTAAAAATAGAGAAATAAAGTTAGGAAAGAACACAATCAACACACAAGAATTTAACGTGGAAAACTCCAAAACCCGGAGAAAAACCACGGCCCGTTGTCAAAACCGACAACCAGAGAATAATATTATATGAACAATTTATACATCACATAAACCTCACTCTCACACACCTTAACAACCCCAAGTGCACCCACACTTTCAAAGCTCACTTCTCACAACACTCTAAGGCAAGAGCATTACAACAAAGAGAAAAAAAACTTAAAGTGTTTCAGGGTATTTCCCACTGGTGTTTAAGACCCCAGTACACCCATTTATAATTATGGGTATTTAAACACTTGGTGCCTTTATTACAAAGGACCTTAAGGCCTATATATAACATAAGCCTTCATCTCCCTTTCCAAAACCAAGCAATGTGAGACTTTTTTCAATCACCAAGTTTAACAATAGAGATATATAAAAAGAAAAATACTAACTAATGCTTTTAGGTATTGACTAAGGAAGTAAAAATAGAAAGTTTTTATTTAAAAATATTATTAAATCTTACCCATTATGATTTTTAAACAATCTTTATATATATTTTAATTAAAAATTTCTAGTTTTTTCTTAAACAATGTCCTAAAGATATAGTATCCTTACAAAAAAACAAATAGACATAAAAGTAAAATAGAAAAAGATGTCATTTGAACTATAGTAATTATTTTAATGACAATGATTAAAAAATTGAGAATAATTTTTGTATGAGATAGTATAATAATTACCATGATTTTTAATGAATTTTTTATATTGATTTGTTAACCATTACTTTTGGCAATGAATAACAAATTTGATTGCATAAAAATGCAATTGTAAAGAATTAATTTAGCTAAAAATAATAAATCTACTCTATAGTATTTTTGACATAAATTAATTATTATGTTTTTATGTTATAAAAAGTTATTTAATTTCCAAAACTTAAACTTAGTATCTCTCCCCAAACAACATGCCTTGTGAATTGCTTCCTAATTTTGACTTGGTAAAAAAACTAATTAATATATAGATTATGTTAAAATGTGTGTTCAAAAATAGTGTGTTGTTAGTTAACCTTTCTCATTCTATTTTTGTTCCGGCATAGGCCTTTACTGGTTCATAAGGCTTCAATTTATTTTTGCGCTATTAAATGCTATATTTGTTATAAACTTAAAGATCATTTATAGTTCAAAATTTTGTACAATTTAATTTGACCACACACCACAAAAATTTATGCTAATTGGATACATATAATTATGGCTAAAATATACAATTAGGTCCACATGTTTTATCACTTAATTCTTGAATTTTTTTTATAGCAAGTCTCAGACGTGTTTAAATGTTTTTAAAATTTTCCTATCTGTTAATAGACTTAACCTTGTTAACCAAGGGTTATGACATGGGACCTAACACTATTATGTGCAAATGTGTGATTTAAGGTCCCAAAAGAGCGGTTGCCTTCTTCCTGCTTGCCTTGGCATGCAAACCTAAAAATTCTAGGGTTTTCGATTCCTTCTCCTCTGGGAGAGAGTTCAGCTTCTGGCTGGCTAGTTCTAATAAAAAAATTTGTAGCTGAGAGCCTAATCTCTTCCTCCGTGTGGTCATTTCCATTTATACAACTCTTGGTTGTGAACAGTGGCCGTAAACTGGTGAAGAATTTTTGCTCAAATGCGTTTCTCATTAGACGAGTTTGAAGCCAAAAGATCCATGGCAAAACCGACAATGTCCATTTTCAACCCATCAAATATGCTTCCATTGACACACCTTGAATTGGTATCATAGAAGAACCTTCTAATAGACACCATCCTTGGAGGCCCCAACTCATAGTCTTGGTAACCTCTTCCAAAAGTTTACAATAGCTGATTTTCCATACCCAATAAGCTTTCTCCAGCAAAAACAACGAAGCCTCAACCAAAGAATAAAAGATATTCAAAGCGGTTTTTTCACTACAAGACGTAATGAAAAGGTCAGATTTCTTCCAGGTTCTATTCAAAGCAGATTTTCACTACAAGACGTAAGACAAAGAAGGTAAAGTTTTAATTTTGTTAATTTTTATTTCACAAATTCAAAACGGTGAATTTGATTCCACATCATTAATGTTTAACATTATTAATCTCACCTATACATCATCCCTTAATGTCCCTCATGTATAGCGATGAGGAAAACAATAAAAAACAATGTAAACATTTGAGAGTAAATTGAAACCTTAAAATAATATCAATCACGAATAATATATTTTATTCTATAAATATATATAGTTATGTTGTGTTGTCTTTAAAGAAGACTATAACCATACATGAGGAGACAAACCACAAAAAGCACACGTAATGGTTAAGGATTACAAAATGGGTTGGTGGGTATGATGTGGTTGGGCCGTCTAAATACGAGTTAGGACGTCAAGTTATAAAAGGTAAATGAGCTAATAAATGTTTGGGTGGATTAATACTAATATGTTGGTCAGTTAATCAACTTTTACTTTCACCTTCCCTTTTTCTTTTTTTAATAATAAAAAATTTTAGGTGATATTTTATAATTACTTATTTTTCTTATAGTCTATTAAAAGAATATATTTTTTAAAAAAATTTATTAAATAATATTTATTTTTATTAATACGATGGATCCAATAGGTCAATAATCCGTCTTGACCCTCCTTTAACCATTTTTTATTAACCTAAATGATTTGTGTTGAGATGGGTTAAAAAGTTTTTCTGACTCATTTTTTTATCTATTTTTAATAATTGACTCAACAGACTTAACTTATTTTATCATCTCTAATAATGACTAATTGATAAAGATTAAAAACTAAAAAACAAACATTTTACCAGAGAAAAAGGAAAATGATCTATCTATATATATATATATTACTATATGTTAAGGGTGTAAAGACTCAAACAACAACTAAAAAATGATTTGATACATACTTGATTCAGCTTATCTTAATAAAATTTATCATTTATTTTAATTATTTTATGACATAATCATAACTAAAATATTTTTTGATAAACAGGAAACTAATTAATGCTTTAGCTGTTTTAGAAGTGTTTGGTATCTGATCAGATTTTGAAACTGCCGTATCTTTGCTAACTACCCAATCTGAACCAAGGTGTCTTGTTCCCATTATCAACCCTAACGCCCCGTTAAGCATTTAGGTCCACTCACAATGAAGCTGTTTTCTTATTTATTTACTATTTATTTTCTTTTTCATTTTTATATATCTCATGATAATAATTAAAGAACTAATTACACACTAACCCAAATGATACATACTTAAGCAAAATCTGGGATCCCCATGATATGCAATTCTCCATATCTTGGGTTTACACTTTGTGTTCCAATCCCATCGTTCGGAAAATTCTTTCAAGCCATAAGTAGTAATTAAAGCGAATAAATGAATATGAATATGAATAATTAATTAGAAGAAAATTGATTTAGAAAGAGAAAGATTGGTGGAATATTTGTAGATGAAGAGTGGTAGAGGAATGAGTTGCTCGTAGGCATACATAAGAATATATATACTTTTAAAAATAAAACTCTTTGAATATATATTATTAAATCAAAATAAAAAAAATACAAAATGCATTTTATATACTTCTTTTGTATCGATCATTCTATCCTTTTTAGATATGATCTGTCCTGAACCGGGGTCAAGAGATCCAGTGTGGGACCAGTCACAAAAGTCAAAGATCAAATGGGATTGAAGACCGGTTATGCAAGTATCCGGTCTGTATATCCGGAGTCCCAATATGAAGAGAGCGGTCTTGGCGTCCTGGAGGTCCTTCACACTGTCCTCACGTGTTGATGTGGGCGAAAGGTGGTGTCACCTGCGAAGATTCTCCGACGCTCAAGTCAGTAATAGTATTCCAAGTGAGGAATGTTTTATGATCACTCTCCGAAATCCAAATAGTAGTTATAAGTAAAAAGGGGAGAAGATCCTCCTTCCGTAAATGGAGAGAGTTCTTATACCTGATTGGCTCGATATACAAGGACTTGTTAGTGGGGAACCACTAACCTCCATTAATTAAATAAATTATTATTTAATATGCACTTGCCAGTATGATTGAGGCAAGTGGCTATTTTATATTGAGCGTAGAGAAAGTAGGGCTAGTCTTAGGGAACAAGTTGATTATTTCCAGGAACAGATTATGGCTCGTAGTGTGGAAAATGGAATCTTTGTCCTTGTCCCTATAGCAATGCCCTTTGTCTTCTGTATGGTGATATGTGTGTTATCCGATGTGCATGGCGTTATCCTGGACATCCAATATAGGGAGAACGCTTGATATGGATTTAGAGTCCGGATGTATACCGATGACACCGGTGACACGTTGGAGAACGGTCAAAGAGTCAAATATGTCTTGTAGAACGGATACCGGTATCGAGCCCGGATCATATGTCCCCTAGCTTGTGTGAGGGACTGTGTAGTTGTTCACATAAGCTATGCAACCTTCGTGAGGTCTGGATTTTGGTATACTTATGCAGAAAATATTTTTCTACATGTGTATTGTTCAGCATTATTATGTCATGAGGAGCCGTTTTGTGGATGAAGGCCCCGTTGTCATAATGTCTGTCGCGACCGGGGTCCCGGCGCGCGACGCGGACTGGTTAAAGACAAATAAAAGAAAATTGAAACGATATTGAAATGAGGCTCTTGAGAAGCCTAAAAAATAAAGGGTTCAAGGAGTCGCCACCAATATTTATTAAGGAAAATATTAGGAAAACCTTTAAATAGCACTGGTTTTTTTTGTTTTAAAAAAATGAGATTCTGTTTAGTCCGGGAGTCGAATTACAGGAGGGGAAGGTATTAGCACCCCACACTGTCCGTAAAAAACGGTTACCCAAATTGATCATGCATAATTAAAAAAATGATTATCAAATATTTCATCCTTCATAAAACAATCATAAATAATATACATAATAAAAAAATATATAAATATGAATAAAACAAAGATAGTAAAAAAATACATCTCCTAAGTTTGTTGTTTTTTAGTTCTAAGAAAATAAATAAACAAATGATTAAAAGACCATAAAAATAAAAGGATAAAAAAAACAATAAGACGTCTTGTCTTACTTATTTTCTAGTAAAAAAAATTGATTTTTATTGAGAAATATAAAGTTTAAAACAAATAAATAAATAAATAAATAAATAAAGATAAGAGGAAAAAAATAGAATTAAACACATCAACATGAAGATAAAGAAATATAATACACTTAATTAATTAAAATTGACAAGGAATATTATTTAATTATCTTTTAGAAAAAATAAGATTAATAAGATGTCTTATCTAAATTAATCTCATCTTAAATTTAAGAAAAAAAATGAATGAATAAATAACACACTATTTATTAGTCTTGATTTTTATTTTTTTTATAAAAGTGATTTTTTCTTAATTATTAAAAGGTTACTAAGAGAAAATAATAGGAAGTCATGACCATAATAAAAATAGATAATTATGTGTATATATACATATTTATAAACTATTAAAAATGGTCAAACGTAAATAAATAAATAGAAAGTGCAGAAAAATAAATAAATAAAGAAAGACAAAAAGATAAATAACTAAAAATAAAAGTATAGAGGATAAATAATAAAAAAATAAAAAAATAAAGGTACAAAAAAAGTAAATAAAAGTTCAAAAAAATAAAAATAAAAATAAAAAGACATAACCATAAATACATAAAAATAAAAGAGCAGAAAAATAAATACATAAAATAAAGGGGCAGAAAAATAAATAATAAAAAAATAAAAGAGTAGAAAAGCAAATAACAAAAATAAATGGGCAGAAAAGTAAAATAAAAAAATAAAGGGACAGAAAAGTAAATACATGAAAATAAAGGGGTAGAAATGTAAATAACAAAAATAAAGGGGCAGAAAAGTAAATACATGAAAATAAAGGGGCAGAAAAGTAAATAGCAAAAATAAAGGGGCAGGAAAGTAAATACATGAAAATAAAGGGGCAAAAATGTAAATAACAAAAATAAAGGGGTAAAAAAGTAAATACATGAAAATAAAGAGGCAAAAATGTAAATAACAAAAATAAAGGGGCAGAAAAGTAAATACATAAAAATAAAGGGGCAGAAATATAAATAACAAAAATAAAGGGGCAGAAAAGTAAATACATGAAAATAAAGGGGCAGAAATGTAAATAACAAAAATAAAGGGCCAGAAAAGTAAATACTAGGCAGAAAAGTAAATAACAAAAATAAAAGGACAGGAAAGTAAATAAATAAAATAAAAGGGCATAAAAATAAATAAATAAAGATAAAAATGTAAAAAATAAAAAAATAAAAAAATAAACTAATAATTGCAGAAATGTAAAGTGTGGATAAATAAAGTGCAGAAAAATAAATTAACAATAATAAAAGTGCAAAAAAGTAAATAAAGAGAAATAAAAGTGTAAAAAAAAATAAATAAAGAAAGAAAAATAAAGGTACAAATAAATAAATAAAGATGAAGATGCATAAAAATAAATAAATAGATATATAACTGCAGAAAAATAAAGTGCAGGAAAATAAAGTGCTTAAATATAAATAAAGAAAAATAAAAGTGCAAAAAAATAAATAACAGTTAAATAAAGACGAATAAATAAATATAAATAAACAACTTTGTATTAATAAAAAATACCTTGGTACAAGATTAATTACAGAGAAATTAGAACGGAAGTCGGAAAATCAATTTTGTGTAGATTTCCTTTGCTTTTGGCTTTGTTTGGACTTGATTTGAAGGTATTTGGATACCGGTTACAACACTTGGACAGTATTTTAGCTCACAAAAACTCACATACTAAGACAAACAAGAGTGGTACACTCATTTTCCTAACTAGGATTACACAAAGTAATTTTTAAAAACCCAAACTTCTAAAAATTCTTACAAAAATTTAACACTATTTCCTCTCTTTTTTCTCTTCTTCCCCCCAAATGCCTCAATGTTACCTTCTATTTATAGAAGAAAATTGACATTGGATCCTCCATAAATGACATCACTTTTCTACTTTTTCAATTTGTCCAAATTTGATGTCAATTTCCCCAATTTTCTCCAATTATCCAACCAAACCGGGGCCCACCACTAATAAACCACCGTCAACTTTTCTGATTTTCTTTTTTTTTAATTTTTGTTTTTTTTGGACCTCTTTTTTTTTGGACTTTTTTTTGGGCCCATTTCCTTTTTTTTGTTTTTTTTGTTTTTTTTTGGCCCATTCCCTTTTTTTTAGATTTTTTTTAGGGCCCATTTTTTTTTCTTTTTCTTTTTCTTTTTTTTTTGCCCTTTTTATTTGATTTTTATTTTTTTATTTTCGTTTTTTTTATTTTTTATTTTTTATTTTTTTATTTTTTTTATTTTAATTTTTTTGCCCATTTATTTTTCTGATTTTTTTGGGCCTTTTTATTTAAAGGTACAAATGGAAACATAAATTATTCATTACATATATGAAAATATATAAAATATCCAATAA
The DNA here is from genome assembly GCA_037962975.1 of Clitoria ternatea. Lineage (NCBI taxonomy): Eukaryota > Viridiplantae > Streptophyta > Magnoliopsida > Fabales > Fabaceae > Clitoria > Clitoria ternatea. Next base: position 73,499,803 of record CM075676.1, read on the forward strand.
ATATAAATTACTACCCACACTATAAGGAGTAAAAAAGTAGTCACAAAACATCGTCTTCCCTCCCTTATTCTTTCCTCTTGGCTTCGGCATCCATCAGCCATTGCTTGAGAGAAATGAAGAGAATTGATGAAATGAGAGGTGTGGTAGGAAATGAAGAGGGATTGGGTATTTATAGAAATGGGGAAGGGTTACTATTCCAACGGTCACTATATAATTTTTAATAATATATTTTTTTTTAAAATATGATCCGGGGTGGCAATCTGGACTAGACGAGGTTCTAAGCACTGTACCGCGTCACCAATGAGAACTGGTAAGTCATAACCAGGGTCTGAAATCATTGGTCAACTATGGACATTTTTCTTCACCTCGGTTAAATATTAAGCATTGGGGAATCTCCTGCAGGTTTACCTCCGGTGTGTCTTGAAGTTCAAGTACGGATTAACACATCAGTTTTAACTTGAAGAACCTCGGATTCCCACCGAACTGAGGTGTAAAATACCGTACTCCACTGAGGCTGTACGAGCTTAGAACTAATGAGGTAACACCGGTCATGAGACCGTGCTAGGACCCCGGTTAATGCAGTCAACATTGACTCCGGATTCTAGGACAAATAAACTTTTTTTTTCTCTTTTTTTTTCTTTCTTTTTTTTTCTACTTTTTTTTTACATGTCTTAATATATATTTTGCCGGACAAAAATAGGTGTTCACAGATGCCCTTCTTTACTTCTTTTCATGAAAGAATATGAGACATATTCATATTATTGATGTGAAAAGAAAGTAAAGACGTGAACACCACTAAGAATACTCGACAACTTTTGGCAAGAAGTAAATAGCCGAATGGTGTTGTCCTAATGACAGGAAGATAAACGACATAACCTAGGGGTTAATACCTGAAGCTTTAGAAAAATATGAAGTTGCCTTGACATTTCGAAGAGCCTAAGAATGGGTATTTGAGGCTTCGACACAAAATAGATGACAGGGGGATGCCCCTGAATGATTTTGATTGAGATAGCCTAGGGAAGGATACCTGAGGCTTTGTCATGAAAATAAATGACTGGGGAGATGCCCTGATTTGATTTTGATTGAGATAGCCTAGGGAAGGATACCTGAAGCTTTGACATGAAACTAAATGACTAGGGGGATGCCCCTGATTTGATTATGATTGAGATAGTCTAGGGATGGATACCTGAGGCTTTGATATGAAATAAATGACTGGGGGGATGCCCCTGACTTGATTTTGATTGAGATAGCCTAGGGAAGAATACCTGAGGCTTTGACATAAAATAAATGACTAGGGGGATGCCCCTGATTTGATTATGATTGAGATAGTCTAGGGATGGATACCTGAGGCTTTGACATAAAATAAATGACTGGGGGGATGCCCCTGACTTGGTTTTGATTGAGATAGCCTAGGGAAGAATACCTGAGGCTTTGACACGAAACTAAATGACTGGGGGGGATGCCCTTGTTTTGATTTTGGTTGAGATAGCCTAGGGATGGATACCTGAGGCTTTGACATGAAAATAAATGACTGGGGAAATGCCCCTGATTTGATTTGAGTAGCCTAGGAATGGATACCTGAGGCTCGGACATGAAGTAAGACTTAAGGGAAATACCTATACCATAATGACTTATGGTGGAGAATTATATGAGATTTATGCTCAAGAAGAATGTGTCCGAGATTGACTTTTCTGACTTAGTGTGGGTTCCGAGTGAATACAAGGATTGCATTTTCACATCTTAGTAAACCATCCCGACTGGAGTTAGGTGATAGGCTGAAACTGTTGATCTCGACTCTTCATGGGGAATATTTGTCCTTGTTGTACCCTCAAACCTGCATGGAAGAAATAGTCAAGTGGAAAACCAAAGGTCAAAGATCTTGTTTCCTCCAGGTGACTACCATAATCTTTATGGGACTTGTTATTATTCATGGCAGAGCGGAATATCCTGATTACCAAGGTCTGTGTAATTGGGAAGTATCAAGCTTGTTTGAGATTAAAAATATGCTTTTCATGATTTTTTTTTAATATTTTTCACAAAATGCATGCAAATGAAACCTGACAAGACAAGGATTGGAATTGAAATTGAGAATTCCATATATTTACTTGGGAAAATTACAAGTTTACATCATAATTTTTAATCCAAACTTTTAGAGGACATAAAGACTACCCTATCCCTTTAGAGTATGCTCAAGCATAATACTTCTTGACTGCATATGAATTGACCGGGAAAGATAACTCCTCACCATCCATGTTCGTCAAAATCAAAGCTCCTCCAGAAAAGGCTCTCTTTACAACGAATGGTCCTTCATAATTTGGCCTCCATTTGCCTCGATGATCATTTTGATTCGGCAAGATTTTCTTCAGTACCAAATCACCTTCATGAAATTGACGAGGTCGCACTTTCTTTTCGTATGCCTTCTTCATACGCTTTTGGTATAACTGCCCATGACAGAGAGCGGTTAACCTTTTCCCATCAATTAAATTTAATTGATCATACCGGGACCGAACCCATTCAGCTTCTTCTAATTTGGCATCCATGATTACTTTTAAAGAGGGAATTTCCACTTCTATTGGTAAAACAGCTTCCATACCATACACCAATGAGAAGGGTGTTGCCCCTGTCGAAGTTCGTACAGAGGTACGATACCCATGTAAAGCAAAAGGAAGCAACTCACTCCAGTCTTTGTAGGTTTCAACCATCTTTTGTATGATTTTCTTTATATTTTTGTTAGCAGCTTCCACTGCTCCATTCATCTTAGGTCTGTATGGAGATGAATTGAGGTGTTTGATTTTGAATTCCTCGCAGAGTTCATCCATCATTTTATTATTCAGGTTTGTACCATTATCAGTGATGATCTGATTTGGTAAACCATATCTACAAATCAATTCTCTCTTGATGAATTTGACCACAACATTTTTAGTCACGTTGGTGTAGGAAGCTGCTTCAACCCACTTGGTGAAGTAATCAATGGCCACCAAAATAAAGCGATGCCCATTCGATGCTTTTGGTTCAATGGGACCAATAACATCTATGCCCCACATAGCAAAAGGCCAAGGCGCTGTTAGAACGTGCAAAGAAGATGGTGGTGCATGAATGTTGTCTGCATAGGTTTGACACTTGTGACATTTCTTGGTATAGTTATTACAATCATTCTCCATTGTCATCCAATAATATCCAGATCGGAGAATTTTTCTTGCCATCGAGTGCCCATTTGCATGTGTTCCGAAAGGCCCTTCATGAACATCCTTCATGATTTTGTTAGCTTCCGTCACGTCTACGCAACGAAGGAGAACAGAATCATAATTTCTCTTATAGAGTGTATTCCCAGTCATAAAGAAATTCATGGCTAGGCGCCTGAGGGTTCTTTTATCATTTTCTGAGATACCAGGGGGATATTCTTGATTTTGAACATAATTTTTGATGTCATGAAACCATGGTTTCCCATCGGGCTCTTCTTCTATCTCATGACAATATGCAGGTTCGAGACGCCTTTCAATCTCGATGAAGGGCATGTCACACTCCCTACTTACGTTGAACATGGAGGCCAACGTGGCCAAAGCATCGGCTAATTGGTTATCATCCCGAGAAATATGATGGAAAGAGACTTCATCAAACCCTTTGATTAGTTCCATGATGTGAGCTTGATAAGGAATCAATTTTCCATCTCTAGTACCCCATTCTTCTTTCAGTTGATGAATCACCAAGGCAGAATCTCCGTATATTTGTAGAGATTTCACCTTTGCTTCAAGTGCCGCCTGAATCCCCAAAGCACAAGCTTCATATTCTGCAATATTATTGGTACAATCAAAACAAAGTCTAGCAGTGAATGGGAAAAGCTTGTTATCTGGTGAGATTAGGATGGCTCCAATCCCATGCCCCAGTGTATTCGACGCCCCATCGAACATCAAAATCCAAGTTCTATTAGGACAATCTTTCTCTTCTGACAACATCATAATATTTTCGTCAGGAAATTCAAATGACATTGGTTGGTATTCTTTTAGGGGATGGTGGGCCAAGTGATCAGCCAAAGCACTCCCTCTTACAGCTTTTTGGGTGACATGAATGATATCATACTCAGTCAAAAGAACCTGCCAACGAGCTATTCTTCCCGTCAGAGCCGGTTTCTCAAAGATGTACTTAATTGGGTCCATCTTAGATATCAACCAAGTAGTATAAGATAACATGTATTGTCTTAGGCGACGAGCAGCCCATGCTAATGCACAACAAGTTCGTTCTACAGTGGAATATCGTGCTTCGCACTCAGTGAACTTCTTGCTCAAATAGTAAATAGCATGCTCTTTTCTCCCAAACTCATCATGCTGCCCCAGTACAAAGCCCATAGACTCATCTATCACAGTCAAATACAACAGGAGTGGTCTTCCCGGGGTTGGGGGAACCAAGATCGGTGGGGATTGCAAGTATTGCTTTATTTGGTCAAAGGCCTCCTGACAATCATCATTCCATTGTGATGGTTGATTTTTACGAAGCAACTTAAAGATTGGATTACATACAGCTGTTAGTTGAGAAATGAAACGAGCTATGTAATTCAACCTTCCAAGGAACCCTCGTACTTCTTTTTTAGTGCTAGGAGCAGGCATTTCCATGATTGCCTTTACTTTATCAGGATCCACTTCGATACCTTTCTCACTGACAATGAAACCAAGCAACCTTCCAGAACTAGCCCCAAAAGTGCATTTAGCCGGATTTAATCTGAGTTTGAATTTTCTCAGGCGTTCAAAGAGCTTTCGTAAGTCAATCAAGTGACCTTCAGCGGATTTGGATTTGGCAATAATATCATCCACATAAACCACTATCTCTTTATGCATCATGTCATGAAATAGAGTTACCATCGCTCTTTGGTAAGTGGCACCGGCATTTTTCAATCCAAAAGACATCACCTTGTAGCAGAAGGTTCCCCACAAAGTAATGAAAGTGGTTTTTTCCATGTCTTCGGGTGCCATCTTGATTTGGTTGTACCCAGAAAATCCATCCATGAATGAAAAAATGGAATGTTGGGCCGTGTTATCAACAAGAACATCAATATGTGGCAATGGAAAGTCATCTTTTGGGCTAGCCTTCCCAACTTGATTGAAGACATGAGAAGTAAGCCATAGATACAAGGCGGGTAGACAACAGACGATCTTCTTCCCATTCCGGTTGTGACAGGAATCCATTGTACAATATATATCAGCTAAGACAGCAGTCATGGAACTTTCACCTCTAAGCTTTCTAGCTAGGAAAACATCAATTGCCTTGAAATCAATATAATTATCAAGGCTTGGGAAGAGGATCACACCATAGATGGCCAACGCCAAAATGTCAACAAACACGTCCCATTCTCCTTTCCCTGCCTGACTGAGGAGTTGCTGCTCAAAGAAGCTTAGTGCGAATCCTGAAATTTGGTTCCTGTTTAACTGAGCCTTCTTAAGCATTTCAGGATCTATCTTGAGAATGCGAGCTACATTGAAGATTGAAGCATGATGTTCAGTTCAACGATAAGGTTTCAAATCTTCTAATGGCAAGCCAAATATCTGTTCAAACTCCTCTAAAGTAGGAGCTAACTGGAAATCTTTGAATGTAAAACAGCGGAGAGGAGGATCATAAAACTGAGCTAGAGCAGTAAGGGCCCCTTCTTGCACTTCAACCTCTAAGAATTTTAGGATCTTTCCATACTCCCTTGTAAAGGTCATTTTCTGAGTAATATCCATCCTTTTGCTTAAGGATAACAAATTGCTAGTATTTGATCTGATGACTTTGAGGTGTAACAAATTTTTTAAACCAGTTGCCTTCACTTCTTGATCACTTGATCTCATGTTAAATTCCATTTTTTAGTGATACTTACCGATGTTTAAATTTCACCTTTAACAAAAGAAATAAATGAATTAGATTAACAAAGAAAACAGTTTGATAAATATCCTCACATAAGAGTAATAGTATTTATCATGACTTGAGTATAGAAAATATACATTTTTGATGATTTTTTTTTAAAAAAACTTTGTGCAAATGAATAAAAGATAAAAGGAATGTTTTCCCAATTGTGTCTTAGACAAGGTAACCACCTAATTGGCTCTAAGGCTATTTAATCGTGTTTCTTCAAAAGGTAATTGTTCTAATTGGTTCTAAGAAGGTCACCGGAGCTCTGATCTTTAGCTATGAGTCTTATGCAAAAAGTAGGGAATCCTACTTAGTGCGGACATCATAACTAAGATAACACCCCGGCTGAGATTTTCACGCGAATCATGGTAGGACGTCTCGTCCTAAATGACACCGCTAATAATCTCCCCTAGCCTATGTCTTTTGCGGGGCCCGGGAATAGGGTCCCTTCTAATAGTGTGTGCATTATGGTGAATGTGAAGTGTGTGGGGCATTCATACCTGGATTTTTACCCATTCTTCACAATGAACAAACATAAAACAAAATAAATATCACATGTTTTCTACCCTAAGGTTCTAAATTAAGGCAATAAAGAAGTAAAAAAAACAGTATAAAATCTACAATTAATGGAAGATTAGATAAACAACAAGAATAACATAACAAATAAATATAAAGGATGAAATAATTAACAATCAACAAAATACACAAGATCAATTTAACGGACTTGACTCTCAAAATGTTCCCCAGTGGAGTCGCCATCTGTCGCGACCGGGGTCCCGGCGCGCGACGTGGACTGGTTAAAGACAAATAAAAGAAAATTGAAACGGTATTGAAATGAGGCTCTTGAGAAGCCTAAAAAATAAAGGGTTCAAGGAGTCGCCACCAATATTTATTAAGGAAAATATTAGGAAAACCTTTAAATAGCACTGGTTTTTTTTTGTTTTAAAAAAATGAGATTCTGTTTAGTCCGGGAGTCGAATTACAGGAGGGGAAGGTATTAGCACCCCACACTGTCCGTAAAAAACGGTTACCCAAATTGATCATGCATAATTAAAAAAATGGTTATCAAATATTTCATCCTTCATAAAACAATCATAAATAATATACATAATAAAAAAATATATAAATATGAATAAAACAAAGATAGTAAAAAAATACATCTCCTAAGTTTGTTGTTTTTTAGTTCTAAGAAAATAAATAAACAAATGATTAAAAGACCATAAAAATAAAAGGATAAAAAAATAATAAGACGTCTTGTCTTACTTATTTTCTAGTAAAAAAAATTGATTTTTATTGAGAAATATAAAGTTTAAAACAAATAAATAAATAAATAAAGATAAGAGGAAAAAAAATAGAATTAAACACATCAACATGAAGATAAAAAAATATAATACACTTAATTAATTAAAATTGACAAGGAATATTATTTAATTATCTTTTAGAAAAAATAAGATTAATAAGATGTCTTATCTAAATTAATCTCATCTTAAATTTAAGAAAAAAAATGAATGAATAAATAACACACTATTTATTAGTCTTGATTTTTATTTTTTTTATGAAAGTATTTTTTCTTAATTATTAAAAGGTTACTAAGAGAAAATAATAGGAAGTCATGACCATAATAAAAATAGATAATTATGTGTATATATACATATTTATAAACTATTAAAAATGGTCAAACGTAAATAAATAAATAGAAAGTGCAGAAAAATAAATAAATAAAGAAAGACAAAAAGATAAATAACTAAAAATAAAAGTATAGAGGATAAATAATAAAAAAAATAAAAAAATAAAGGTACAGAAAAAGTAAATAAAAGTTCAAAAAAATAAAAATAAAAAATAAAAATAAAAAGACATAACCATAAATACATAAAAATAAAAGAGCAAAAAAATAAATACATAAAATAAAGGGGCAGAAAAATAAATAATAAAAAAATAAAAGAGTAGAAAAGCAAATAACAAAAATAAATGGGCAGAAAAGTAAAATAAAAAAATAAAGGGACAAAAAAGTAAATACATGAAAATAAAGGGGTAGAAATGTAAATAACAAAAATAAAGGAGCAGAAATGTAAATATATTAAAATAAAGGGGCAGAAAAGTAAATAGTAAAAATAAAGGGGCAGGAAAGTAAATACATGAAAATAAAGGGGCAAAAATGTAAATAATAAAAATAAAGGGGTAAAAAAGTAAATACATGAAAATAAAGAGGCAGAAATGTAAATAACAAAAATAGAGGGGCAGAAAAGTAAATACATAAAAATAAAGGGGCAGAAATATAAATAACAAAAATAAAGGGGCAGAAAAGTAAATACATGAAAATAAAGGGGCAGAAATGTAAATAACAAAAATAAAGGGCCAGAAAAGTAAATACTAGGTAGAAAAGTAAATAACAAAAATAAAAGGACAGGAAAGTAAATAAATAAAATAAAAGGGCATAAAAATAAATAAATAAAGATAAAAATGTAAAAAATAAAAAAAATAAAAAAATAAACTAATAATTGCAGAAATGTAAAGTACGGATAAATAAAGTGCAGAAAAATAAATTAACAATAATAAAAGTGCAAAAAAGTAAATAAAGAGAAATAAAAGTGTAAAAAAAATAAAGAAAGAAAGAAAAATAAAGGTACAAATAAATAAATAAAGATGAAGATGCATAAAAATAAATAAATAGATAAATAACTGCAGAAAAATAAAGTGCAGGAAAATAAAGTGCTTAAATATAAATAAAGAAAAATAAAAGTGCAGAAAAATAAATAACAGTTAAATAAAGACGAATAAATAAATATAAATAAACAACTTTGTATTAATAAAAAATACCTTGGTACAAGATCAATTACAGAGAAATTAGAACGGAAGTCGAAAAATCAATTTTGTGTAGATTTCCTTTGCTTTTGGCTTTGTTTGGACTTGATTTGAAGGTATTTGGATACCGGTTCTTGGACAGTATTTTAGCTTACAAAAACTCACATACTAAGACAAACAAGAGTGGTGCACTCATTTTCCTAACTAGGATTACACAAAGTAATTTTTGAAAACCCAAACTTCTAAAAATTCTTACAAAAATTTAACACTCTTTCCTCTCTTTTTTCTCTTCTTCCCCCCCCAAATGCCTCAATGTTACCTTCTATTTATAGAAGAAAATTGGCATTGGATCCTCCATAAATGACATCACTTTTCTACTTTTTCAATTTGTCCAAATTTGATGTCAATTTCCCCAATTTTCTCCAATTATCCAACCAAACCGGGGCCACCACTAATAAACCACCGTCAACTTTTCTGATTTTCTTTTTTTCTTTTTTAATTTTCATTTTTTTTGGACCTCTTTTTTTTTGGACTTTTTTTTTGGGCCCATTTCTTTTTTTTTGTTTTTTTTGTTTTTTTTGGTCCATTCCCTTTTTTTTAGATTTTTTTAGGGCCCATTTTTTTCTTTTTCTTTTCTTTTTTTTTGCCCTTTTTATTTGATTTTTATTTTTTTTATTTTTTTATTTTTATTTTTTTTATTTTTTTATTTTTTTATTTTTTTTTTGCCCATTTATTTTTCTGATTTTTTTTGGGCTTTTTTATTTAAAGGTACAAATGGAAACATAAATTATTCATTACATATATGGAAATATATAAAATATCCAATAAATATAAATTACTACCCACACTATAAGGAGTAAAAAGGTAGTCACAAAACATCGTCTTCCCTCCCTTATTCTTTTCTCTTGGCTTCGGCATCCATCAGCCATTGCTTGAGAGAAATGAAGAGAATTGATGAAATGAGAGGTGTGGTAGGAAATGAAGAGGGATTGAGTATTTATAGAAATGGGGAAGGGTTACTATTCCAACGGTCACTATACAATTTTTAATAATATATTTTTTTTAAAAATATGATCCGGGGTGGCAATCTGGACTGGACGAGGTTCTAAGCACTGTACCGCGTCACCAATGAGAACTGGTAAGTCATAACCAGGGTCTGAAATCATTGGTCAACTGTGGACATTTTTCTTCACCTCGGTTAAATATTAAGCATTGGAGAATCTCCTGCAGGTTTACCTCCGGTGTGTCTTGAAGTTCAAGTACGGATTAACACATCAGTTTTAACTTGAAGAACCTCGGATTCCCACCGAACTGAGGTGTAAAATACCGTACTCCACTGAGGCTGTACGAGCTTAGAACTAATGAGGTAACACCGGTCATGAGACCGTGCTAGGACCCCGGTTAATGCAGTCAACATTGGCTCCAGATTCTAGGACAAATAAACTCTTTTTTTTTCTCTTTTATTTTTCTTTCTTTTTTTTTTCTACTTTTTTTTACATGTCTTAATATATATTTTGCCGGACAAAAATAGGTGTTCACAATGTCATTACAACGGATCTGGACAAAGATTCATTGTATGAGAATCCCAAAAGTTTTTTGAAACTTGAGACTTTTAAAATTCGAGTAACGGCTGTAAGGCATAAATCGCGTCGCATGATTAGGCATTAAATACCTTTAAACACGTGTACGAGCAATTATTGCATTGGAGGTGTGTATCTCCATAACCGTCGCCTGGGGCTTAATGGGCTTATAATTTTTAAAACTTCTGGGCCCAGTGGAGAGGCCCCTTGGTGAATCGACGTTGTTTTGGCGCCCATGAGTTTGAAACGACTATGTCGTTTGAATTGTAAATCGACGCGTTTAGTCGTGAAGGACACAATCCTAAGAGTTGGTAACCGAACCTCTTCGTCTCTTATAAAAGAAACACTTAGTGAATTCTGGGAATCACTTGCTTCTGATTCCTTAGCAACACTCTGCAAAAATTTCATAGAGACGCCTGCTGCTTGTTTTACGAAGCTCTTTCTGTCTTCACTTTCCTTGCTACCTTAGGTAACTATTTTCTTTCCTCTGTTAATTTCATTTTCCATTTCTTAGTTTTTCTTGAAAAAATGCGCCCTAGGAGGGGGAGATTAGCTTCTCACATCTCTGGCCACCGTGGGGGAAGAATCCCTGTGGTTTTTCCTAGGGTTGAGTCATGTCGCTCTGAAAGGGGATCTTACTCACGGCGGATAGTGATTCTTCCTTCCTTAGAGTCATCCTCTGAGTATAGTCGCTTTTCCGATAGTGAGGTGAGTAATGATTGTTTCCTTTCTGACGATGTGAGTTTTTATCGTAGAGCAAAGATTTTTGTCCACACTATTAGAACGATGACTGGAGAAGGAACTTCTGGAGAACAAGTAGTTTTGAGGACAACGGAGGGCTTGTGTAACGTTGTTGCACACTGGTTGAACTGGGAGGAACTCTAGGTCAAATGGCCTTTCTGCTGGATGGCTGATGAGTTTAAGAATTTAATTTCTCATCATGCGAATGAGGACGGATCTCAAATTCAGCCGAGGTTCACAGTCCATGCAGAGAAGAAGTTAAAAAAGTGGTTCAGGGTGTTTGCACCGCTACCTACAGAACGGATTTGCCATGTCCTCCCAGACGAACGTTCTGTGTATATGCATGACTTCGTATTTCATCACCTCGGAGTTTGTTTCCCCTTAACAGAATTTTAAATGGGTGTGTTAAGGTTTTTAGATTGCGCACCCTCTCAACTTCATCCCAATGGTTGGGGACTTGTCCGGGCTTTGGAAGTATTGGGTGGTTACTTCAACTTCACTCCCTCTATGGCGATGTTGTTCTATTATACACAAGTAGTTCGGAGGGCTAACAAGAAAAGGGGTGTAAGTTTAGTCACACTTCGAACTCTGTGTTCCTTCGTGAACTTCGAATCTTACACCGATTCGGCAAAAGTTGATGGGCAGTCTTTCAAATCTTTCTATGCCCGGATATCAATTAAAGAAAACAAGCCTGTTTTTTGGAAGAATGCAGAGGGTTTTAATGAATTTCCTCTCAGCTGGACTCATGAACATTTTCTTCTGACATCCCAAGCGTATTACACTAATCCATCTGAACTATCCACTGCATCGGTGACAGTGTTATTTGCCCTTGAAGCCTACACCATACGCTTCAAAGCATTCTTTTGTAGACGCCTTTTGAGTAGTTCAAGTGAAGTCCGGGATGAATACTTACGTAATTCTTGTGTTATTTCCCTTTTCCTCCTTTGTTAATTGCATTGATTATTTCTTTATTGCTAATGCATTTTATTTATGCATGCAGGTGAAATAGGGCAGAAATCTCCCGACATGCATAAACTGAAATCCTTGAAGGCTGGAGGGAAATCTGTGGCTGGTGAGAATGATGTTCAGCCAAAAAGGAATTCTGTGAAATTCTGTTCTGAGTCCATTATTTTGACTTCGGATGCCGAAGGGGAGATTCCCTTGGTGGAGGGAGATTCAGCTGGTGTTGATGCAACTACGGATCAACCCAAAATAAAAGAGAGGAGAAGGAAGATCAAGAACGACCTTTTAGGAATCATTACCTCTTCCTCTCCTCCACCGAAGAAACACAAACTTTCAACGAGTCCAGAAAAAACAAGGGCCTCCAAAGGTAAAGCTGTAGAGACATCGGATACAACTAGAGTTTCTTCTGGACTCCACAAGGGTATTCTTTTCGGGGTCTTTGGATCAGGTCTGATCTCCTCCCCAACTGCTTCATTCCTCACTCATTCCTCTCATACCAGGGGCCAACTCCAGTAATCCTTCCTCAGCCGCTCTATAAACTCTGGCCCACACTTGAACCTAAAGAAATCAAAAAGGCGTGTGAAGCTGGAAAATGGCAGCTAGCAGAGCTGGCTGATGATGTTGCTGAGGTGGATAAGTTGAGTGATCAAGTAGAGCAGCTCAACCTCTCAGCAGAGAAAGATAAGGCCGCTCTGAAATTAGCTGAGGATCGCCTAGCCAAGTCTAAGGAGTACGGAGATCTCATGAGCAAGGAGAATCTCAAGCTCAAGAGCATGGTTAAAGACTTGGAGGGCCAACTGGCAGAGAAGGAAGAGATGGTTGATAAGCTGAAAGAAGAACTCCGTAGCAGTCAGGCTAAACAAGCTGAACTTGAAGATAAAAGCAAAGCTGCTATAGAGGATTATTTTAAGCAAGCAGAGGAGTGGTCCTTAAAGGAGAAAAAGTTCCTCCTTGAGATTAAGGGACTGAAGGCTGGGAGCTCAGAATCCCAAGGAACGGAAGAAGAGATTTTTAGGTTGCGGGAAGAATTGACTATAGCCAAAGCTAAGGCGAAGGAAGCCATTGATATATGCAACCAAGTTGCTGAAGAAGCCTTCGGCCTAGCTATACGCCTAATTTTCTACCGTAACCCCACTGTGAAGCTAAACCTCTATGGTATAAATCCGTTCTATGAATTTCATGGAGGGAAGCTAGTCACAGTGGTTGAAGATCGTCATGAAGATCCTCTGGAGTCCTTGTATGGCTTGCCCCCTCTTCCCGGGGGTCAAAGCATGGGATTGGATTCTGCTGCTCCTACGCCGGAGGGCGTCTCATCTGAAGGAGGTGCGAAGGCACCTGAAGAGAAAAATCTGGAAGAAATCCCTAAAGAAGGGACACAAGACTTCAGAGAAGGAGAGGGACAGAAAGAGCCCCAAGAGCAGATTCCCCTTCTGTAGTCTTGTTGTTTTGCATATGTAAAGCTGTGTTCCAGGATCAGCTTCGGTTTTGATTAATTTTGAACAATACACATGTAATTTGCCTTTAATGAAAGATTAGAATTCCTCTCAGGCATTGTTTTCAATACTTCATGAAGAATAGTATAACTTAAAAATATCCGTTATACTTTTATCATTTCAGTATTCAATAATCCGTTTAGTGCTATTAACTTGAGGACGAATTAAAATAACTGCCTCGAAGAAAATTAATCAAGTCATTTGAAATAGATAAGTTTTAGAACAGAGAATTATATACATGAATACTGTCCCCAAGTATAAGTTTGTTAAGGGATTGATACCTGTCATAGGGTATTACCCTCAATTCTTTTAGGGAGAGAAGGAGTCGATCCGTTATTCACAACAGCGGTGTCGCAGGATGGATGACTAGTATTAATTCGTATTGTTCTCACTGGAGGGAAAAACGTCGTCCATCGTCAATTTACAGAGTAGGTAATTAAGATTATCCGTTCTGGAAGAAGTGTTCCCTCAAAAGAGGAATAATAACTATAAAGATGATGGTTGGATCTTCCATCATAAAGATGCTGATGGGAATTGTTCACACCAGGAGTTACATCATCAAATCACAGAGTAGGTGACTGAGATCATCCGTCCTGGGGAAATACATCTCAATCGTAAAAGTACGGATTGAGTCTTCAATTATATCATCAAATCCGGTATCAAGACAGGATCATTATTTTATTTGTCCCCTAGCTTGTGTGAGGGACTAGTAAAGTTTCTCATATAAGCTACATCGCTTGCATTTGGTCTGGATACCGGTTCATCTATATAGGCAAAATATTTATTTAACGTGTGCTAGGTTTCAGCATTATGTTGTCACATGAAGATCCGTCCTGGGAATGAAGACTCTGTTGTCCTAGCGTTCCTTACGACGGATCCGGACAAAGATCTGTTATGCGAGAATCCCGAAAGTTTTTGAAACTTGCAACTCTTGGTATTCGAGTAACAGTTGCAACGTTTCTCATGATTGGACATTTAATGCCTTTAAGCACGTGGGTGAGCCATTATTGTTTTACATGCGCATGTCTTTGTAACCGTCACTCAGGAGCTTTATGGGCCTGAAATTTGAATTTTAAGGCCCATTTGAGAGGCCTTTTGACGAATCGATGCTATTTTTGGGCCTTAGGGTTTGAAACGACAGCCTTGTATTAACGAAAGGGTGTCGTTTAGTGGTAAATGACATAACCCTTGATCTGACAATTGAGACTCTCCACCCCTTATAAAAGGAGCACTTAGTGAATTCAAAAATCACTCACTCTTGCTTTCCTGACGAAACTCTACAAAAATTTTGAGAAGACGTTTCTGCTTGCTTCTCTGAAATTTGCTTCTCCATCTTCTTCTTCCTTAGGTAACCATCTCCTTCATCTCCTCATATTTTTCCTTAAGTTTTGTGAATGTCTGGGAGAGGTTATACTGGTTTGAGCCGTGTTGGCCCTAGAATTAGAGGAGGAAGAGCTTCGTCTCGAACTCCTGCAAGTCGTGGTGGGAGGATCCCTGTGATCTCCTCTAGCGCCTGGCCATTTCATTCAGAGAGGGAGGCGTCGCCCTATTCAAGGTGGAGGGTGATAATACCCTCTTCAGAATCCTCTTCTAGTGAGAGTGAGGAGAGCGCTGATTTATACCTCTCTGATGATATGGGTTTTTACCGTAGTGTGAAGATTTTTAAACTAGCTGTCCGAAAAATAACTGGCGAGGGCACCTCTGGTGATGGAGCATCGTCTCAACAACATATCCTGAAGACAGCTTCGGGATTGTGTAACGTGGTTGCACATCGGATAGACTGGGTAAAGCTCCAGAGGATGTGCCCATATTGTTGGGTGGTGGATGAATTTCGCGACACACCGTCTATCCACGCCAGGGAGGACGGAGCAAGGTTGGAGCCTCGCTTTAGAGTTAACAAAAAGGAATAGCACAAGGAGCGTTTTATGGTGCTGGCACCCCTTCCCTCAGAGCGGATATGCTACACACCGGATGAGAGGTCAATCTATATGTACGATTTCCTTTTCTTGAACTTGGGTGTGCGCCTTCCTCTGACAAAGTTCCAAATGGGGGTCATGAGATTTTTAGACTGCGCCCCCTCTCAGCTTTACCCTAACAGATGAGGGTTAATCCGTTCTCTAGAAGTGCTTGGGGAGCACTTCAACTTCACCTTGACGGTCGCCATGCTCTTTTATTTTACGCAAGTGGACCGTCGTGCGAATAAACAGAGTGGAGGAGTAAGTCTAGTAACTCTCCGTACTCTCTCCAGGCTCGTTAACTTTGAGTCCTACACTGACTCCGCCAAAGTCGATGGGTGATCATTCAAGTCATACTTCACCAGGATCCACGTTAAGCCTGACGATCCAATTTTTTGGCTAAATAAAGAAGGAATAAATGAATTTCCCGTGGCCTGGACCCACGAGCATTTTTTATTGACCTCCCAGGCCTATTATACTGAGGAGAGCGAATTATCATCCACTTATGTATCCGTTCTCTTTGCTATTGAGGCATACACCGCCGCGCATAAATCTTTCTCCTACCGACGTTTGTTAGGGTGAAAAACTACCCGCGAGGAATATTTGCGTAATTTCCTATCATTTCTTGTTGTTGTCTTTCTTTATATGTCTTAAAATCTTCTACTACTGATCATCTTCTTGTTTGATTATGCAGTTGAAATCGAGACTGAATCACGGTATATGGAGAAGTTGAAGTCGCTAAAGGCCTGGGGGAAATCCGTCGCGGCTGAAAACAGTATTCAGCCAAAGCGGAATTCCAAAAAGGCTACTATTGAAACCATCATCCTCACTTCCTCTGCTGGCGACGATATTCCCTTGCTGGAGGGCGGATCTGAGAAGCCTACCTCCGATGTTAAGGATAAAAAGGCTGGAGAAAGGAGGAGAAAAATAAAGAATGACTCCTCGCTACAGGCGGAGTCACAACCACCTCCCAAAAAACCTAAAACTTCCGAAGGAGGTACTGATTCTGGGGCTTCTAAAGGAAAGAAAGCGTAAGGACTAACCCCGGATGCCCCCGGTAACACCGTTACCTTCAACGCCAAACCAATAACCACCTACTTTGCACCTAGGGTCTCTTGCCCCCCTCCAGGCAACTCCAATCTTGCCCCATTCCAAGTGTATGAGGGTCCAGTGCCTCATTGCATTCCCGATCCACACTACAAGCTGAAAACCACTATGGAGCCTAAAGAAATAAAGCAAGCTTGCGATGTCGGATAGTGGCAGTTGGAAGAGCTATCTGGTCTTCTGAAGTCGCTCAGTAGGCTGGCAGACGACGGCCCAGAAGTCGGCAGACTGACGGGTAAAGTTAATGACCTTACTGTCGCGTCTGCCAAGGACAGGGCGACTATACAGCAGCTTGAGAATCGTTTGAAGACATCCAGAGAGTATGGGGAGCGGATGGATAAGGAGGCCTCCAGGAAGAGATTGGTTATCAAAGAGTTGGAAGCCTAATTGGCTGAACAGAAAAAAACAACTTCGACCTCAGTGCCAGCCTTTACACAGAGAGAGAGAGCATTCTTCAAAGCTGGGAGAGGAGTTAAAGGCAAAAGCATACAGCTACTCCAGGGAGGCTGAAGACTGGACCCGTAGGGAAAAGGAACTGCTCCTAGAGATTGAAAATTTAAAGTTGACAAGTCCGAATGACGATGTCGCGACCTTACGAGCGAATCTGGAAGCTGCCAACGCCAGAGCGGATGAGGCTGTGGATATTTGTGTCCAAGTAGCCGAGGAATCCTTTGGGTTAGGAGTGCACCAAGTTCTCTTCCGTAATCCCAAAGTGGAACTTAATTTGAGCGGTATTAATCCGTTCTATGAGTTTTACGGTGGGATACTCGTAGCCGTTGTTGACGATCGTCAGGAGGATCCGTCCAACACCAAGTACGAGCTGCCTCTTCTCCCCCAAGGCCAGTCAATGGGGCCTTCTCTCCTGGTCCCTATCGCCAAGCAGCCCGGAGGTGAAGGAACAAGTGCTAATGCTGCTGCAGATGAAGCTGCTGGTCATAGGGGGTGAGGTCGGAGGTAAAGAGAAGGAAGAAAGCGGAGGGACAAGCCAAAAGAAGTAGCGACTTTCTTGTCTTATTGTTTTTGTTAAATCAATACCGCTGTGTTTCGGGATCAGCTCCAAATTTCAATCAATCATTTATGTACTTTGGGATGTCATTAATGAAATTACAATTTTCTTTATACGTCTGTTTATCGAAAATAGTTTAAATAGAATCGTTGTATGTGTAATGAATCAGTTCGGATTTACATACGTAGAATGTAAAACGGATAGTAACATATAAGTACTGTCCCCATGTGTGGGTACTTTAGTAACAAAGGCTCGTTTTATGGAATGTTATCTTTGATTTGGTAGAAAAGAGAGAGCTTATCCACCCCGTATTGTATTAAAATTGTGACATGACGAGGTCGTCACTTAAATCTTAACATTTGGCATACACTAGATTTGTAAGGAGAGTACCTTAATCGTTGAGAGTGGTTGGGAGTATCTTGAGGGGAAGTAATCGTGGTGATGTTTACTGAATCTTTATCCTGCAAGAGAATTTCCCAACTAGAAGAGTAACGTTATATCTTCACCAGTGTTCGGTCGAACCTACTAGCTGTACTTGGAGTTCGGTTTTCTTTCTACCCTCCAAGCCTTCAACACGGGGTTCGGAACAAGGCTAATCCTGAACCTACTGCGCCTGTTACTTGGGGTTCAGCGTGGTCTTGAAAAAGAACCAGCTTACTGCGCCCAAGCCTTCACTGGTGTTCGACCAAACCTACTAACCGTACTTGGAGTTCGATTTTAATCCTACAATCCAAGCCTTCACCGGTGTTCAGCCAAACTTACTAACCGTACCCAGAGTTCGGTCTAATCCTACAATCTGGGCCTTCGAATGGGGTTCGGTACAGCCTTATAAAAAAGGTCTGATCCTACTGCGCCCTTATCCTTGGGTTCGGTATGGTCTTTACAGGAGAACCAATCCTACTGCGCCCAGGTCTTCAAGTAAGATTTGGTATCCTTGAGAAAGGTTTGATCTTTGATTATTCATACATATTCGAGGAGTTACATCGTCAACTACAGAATAGGTAGTTGAGATCATCCGTCTTGAATATATTCGTATACGCCGGCAAGGCTAAAAATCACAGCACAAAGAAAAGCTTGAAAGAGTTAAGTTTGTGTATGATATTCTCATTGAACTAAAATAAGAATTACAATAAAAGCGTAGCTTGGATCATGCTGTAATGAATTCTCCGTTGAGCGGTCTCAAGTAAGGAGAAAAGAGTGCATGTCGTTTTAGCAGCTAGCTATAATAGATGCGTAAGTTCTGCGTATTCCATTTGTTTCGGATTGGTGTGCCATCAAGGTTTTCTAGGCGGTAAGAACCTTTACCAGTGACTTCGGATACCCTGTATGGGCCTTCCCAGTTTGGGGCTAATTTGCCTTGATGAGCGAATTTGTTTCCCGCATTTGCTTTCCTCAAAACCAAATCCCCAATGTTGAAAGTCCTGGATTGGACTCGTTTATTGTACCGAAGGGCGGCTTTGGCTTTGATGGCCTGGTCTCTAACGAATGCTTCCTCTCTGAGCTCTTGAATTACATCCATCTCTGACGCTAAGTTAGCGCTCTTGCTTTCCTTAGAGAAGTGCTTGACCCTCACAGAAGCAGTTTGTAATTCCACAGGTATCATTGCTTCTATTCCATAAGTCAAGCGATATGGGGATTCGTTGGTGGATGAGTGAGGCGTTGTCCAGTAATGCCCAAATGACGTGGCACAACTAGTCTGTCCATCCGCCCTTGGCTTCCCCAAGACGTTTCTTCAGCCCTTTCAGCACCTCTCTGTTAGCCACTTCAGCTTAACCGTTAGTCTGTGGGTGTTCGACAGATGAGAATATCTAGGTTATTCCCAAACCTTCAAGCAAATCCGTGAACTTCTTGTCTGTGAATTGAGTGTTGTTGTCTGTAATAATCCACTCTGGGACCCCGAATCGTGTTATGATGTTTTCGTACATGAAACGACGAGTTCAGGCTGAAGTGATATAGACCACTGGCTCTGCCTTAATCCACTTTGTGAAATAATCAACACCCACAATTAAATATTTAATGCCCCCGGGCGTAGTTGGGAATGGTCCTAAGATGTCCAGACCCCATTGGTAGAACGGCCAAGGCACAGCTGATGTAAATAATTCTTCAGCCGGTGTATGGTGAAGGTTGGAAAACCTTTGGTAGGCGTCGTACTTTTTGACGAAGTCAATAGAATCTTGCTTTATCGTAGGCCACCAATATCCGACTCTTAGAATTTTTCTCATCAAGCTTCTTCCTCCAGCGTGATGTCCACATTGCCCCTCATGCACCTCCTGCAGAACTCCTTGTACCTTGTTTTCCTTTAAACAAATCAAATAAGGTACTGAAAAGGCCCTTCGGTAGAGGTTACCATCAATCATGGTGAAATATGGCAACTCCTTTCTCATCCTTTTTCTTTCATTTTCGTCCGTAGGTAGCTGTCCATCGGCTAGATAACGGATATAAGGGGCCATCCATGAGTTTTCATAAGGAGAATTGGTCATTATGGTATTCAGAGAGGGGAAAAGAGGAATGCTGGGTGACGTCAGTGTGCTTTGGATCAACATTGTGGTGCTGCCTGGACGTTTGGTGCTTGCCAATCTAGAAAGTATATCCGCTCTGGTATTCTCTTCGCGTGGAACATGTTTAAATTCCATATTTGAAAATTTCACCTTTAACTCCTTGACACAATTTAAGTATAACTGGAGTTGAGGTTCACGAGCTTGATAATCTCCCAGGATCTATGAAATCATGAGTTATGAATCACTGCAGAGTGTTGCTTCAGAAGCTCTGATGTCAATCGCAGCTCGAAGCCCAGCCAAACAAGCTTCGTATTCAGCTTGGTTGTTAGATGTTTTGAAATTAAAGTGAAGGGAGATTTCCAGGTGCACACCGTCATCGCTTTCAAGGACTACACTTGCTCTGGAGCCCCTTTGATTCGATGAACCATCCACATAGATGGTCCAATGAACACGAGGTGTAGCTGGATCTATCCCTGTCATTTCCATGATAAAATCAGCCAGGACCTGAGCCTTGATAGCGCCTCGAGGTTCATAAGATATATCAAAATCTGAGAGTTCAATGGACCATTTAATCATTCTACCAGCAAGGTTAGGTTTGATTAACACAGATCGGAGTGGTAGGTCCGTTCTCACCATGACTGGATGAGTGTGAAAATATAGACGTAACCGTCGAGAGGCCCAAACAATAGCGAGAGCGGCCTTTTCAATTTTTTGATACCAGATCTCAGCGCCTTGTAATGTTTTGCTAGTAAAGTATACCGGCCTCTGTCCATCAGGAGTTTCATTTACTAAGGCTACGCCCAAAGCTTCATCCAAAATTGCCAAGTATAGGATGAGTGTGTCCCCAGGGTCAGGTTTCGTTAGTATAGGAGGTTTGGACAATGCTTGTTCTTGTTCCTGTCCCTACTCAAATTTTTTGGACTTTTTTAACACTTTGTATAGAGGAAGTGACCTGTGAGCCATTTTTGGCATGAACCGTGCTAAGGCTTCTACTTTGCCATTCAGGGATTGGACTTCCCTCAGATTTTTTGGACTCTGCATGTTGAGAATCGTTTGGTATTTCCCTGGATTGGCCTCAATACTACGCTGAGTTAACATGAAACCCAAAAACTTCCCAGCTGGGAGAGCGAAAGTACATTTTAACGGGTTTAGCCTCATGTTATATTCTCTCAAGCGGATGAACACTTGGCGCAGGTCTTCAATATGATCACCTCCAACCGGCGTCTTGGCTATAATATCCTCAATGTACACCTCAACAAGCTTGATGTGCATGCCCTCAAACACCTTATTAATCATTCACTGATAAGTGGCTCCAGTAATTTTTAAACCAAAGGGCATGACGGTATAGCAGAAGACGCCACGATCATTGACAAAAGCAGTCTTTCCTTGATCCTCTTCGTACATCGAAATTTGGTTGTATCCTGAGTACGCATCCATGAAACTCAGGTATTGATAACCAGAGGAATCATCTACCATCCGATCTATATTAGGAAGGGGGTAAGGATCTTTTAGACAACAACGGTTGAGGTCCACATAGTCAATACACATTCTCCATTTACCATTAGCTTTCTGGACCATCACCACATTTGAGAGCCAAGAGGAATAGCGGATTTCCTTAATAAATCCGGCTTTCAGTAATTCTTCAGTTTGTTGGCAAGCTGCTTTCTGTTTTTCTGGTCCCAATCTTCTCTTCTTTTGGGCAACCGGTCTCGTCTCTGGGTAGACAGATAATTTATGACAGCAGAAAGCAGGATCTATGCCAGGCATATCGGCTGCGGTCCATGCAAAAAGATCTTTGAATTCTTTAAGAAGGTTAAGCAGACGCTCCTCTGTAACTAAATCCAATTTGTCATTGATATGTGTGACCTTTTCAGGTGAGTCTCCTAGTATTACATCCCTTGAGCCTCCATCCAGTGTAGGTTTGGAAGGATTCAGAGGGTCGATCTTTTGATCCGACCTAGGGTCTAAATCAACAAGGCTCACAGAACCAGCAGCTGTTCCACAATCATTGAGCTTCCTCTTTTTATTGGATGCCTCCAACTTTGTCATATTTAGGCTTAGGTTATAACAGTACCTGGCCATCTCTTGGTCACCTCGGATGGAAGAAACAGCGTTGTCCTTATCGATAAACTTGATAAGGAGGTGTGAAGTTGAAACGATTGCCTCCATAGCATTCAAGGTGGGGTGGCCTATGATGCCGTTGAATGGTGATTCAACATCAATTACCAGTACTCTGGATTTAACCGTTCTGGCCCCTGGCTCACCTTCAAAAGAGATAAGGGTATCAAGGTACCCCTTTGTTGGTTGCTTTACACCATTAAAAGCTGTTAGTTCCTGTGTGTAAGGCTGTAAGTCTGAGTCATTGAAACCCATTCTTTTAAAGCAATTATAAAAAATAACATCACAGGAACTTCCCTGGTCGACAAGGATTCTTCTGACATCCTTGTTGGCTATCACTGCAATAATGACCACAACATCGTCTCCACCCGGAACGGTTGGACCGAAATCCTCATCAGAGAATGAAATTACTGGAGCCTCAACACCCTCTCTGTAAGGACGATTGTCTTTAACCTTTCCTTGTACTGACATAATCATTCGATGATGATTTTTACGGGCTGTAATCGAAGCTCCTCCCCCAGCAAATCCTCTAGCGATCATATCGATGATTTCACACCGGCCTTGATGTTGTTGCTGGGGCATATCGTCTCTTTGAGCTATGTCATTAGTCATAGCACCTTTTTGTTTCTCTGCAGCAGAGAACTTTCTAACCGGATTATGGCTATTATCATCTCTGTCATCTTGATCTCTTTCTCTTTTCTCAGTCCGGTCTACCTTGTCAAAGGACTTCTCTTTGAACAACTATTGCTTTAGTTTGCCCTCTCTAATCAGCATTTCGACTGTGTTCTTTAGAGCTTGACATTTATCGGTGGAATGTCCTGTCTGTTCATGAAAATCACAGTACTTTCGAGGATTCCCTGGTCTTTTCACAGGGGCCGGCCTCCTAATGCCATAAATGCTGAATGTTGGCCATCCTACCTCTCTCAAAATCTGAGACGGTCTGGCTGTCAAAGGTACATAATGGATAAAGGAATTGATACGTCTCTCTCGACGTCAAGGAGAGGTGTTGTTAACTTTGGGGCTGTTGAACGGCCTCTCTATGCGTTCTGACCTCATCCTGTCCTTATCTCTCCGCGGTTGTGAGGTTGGTGCTGGTGGTTTTGTCTTTGTAGCCATAGCCTCTAAGTGCATCTCTATACCCACATATTTTGAGGCTTTCTTCCTAAACTCTTCAAATGTTGTTGGTGGGCTTTTTGCTAGTGAGAGGGCGAAGGATGGTCCTGGCTGCAATGCCTCAATGATGATATGCAGGTTAATGGCCTCTGTGAGGTTAGGAACCAGAGATATTTCCTTGTAAAATCTCCTCAGAAAATCCTTTAAAGTCTCATTTTCGCCCTGCTTAATTTGGGCTAAAGTATAAGACGTCCTGGGAACATCTCTAGAGATGACAAAGTGAGTTTCGAAGACAGCTGCCATTTCAGCCCAGGAATCTATCGATCCTGATGGCAAACCTTTGAACCAGCTGAGGGCCTCCTCTGACAATGTTCTCGAAAACATTCGACACATAACATCTTCATCAGCCCCTAAGTACATGGCTTCAAATACGTAAGTATCAAGATGCTTAGTAGGATCAGTTTCACCACTGTATTTTCGAATAGAGAGTGGCTGAGTGGTTTGCAGATGCTTAGGGATATGTATGCTCATAAGCCTCCTTGAAAAAGGAACTTTGAGCTTATAAGTTACCGGGGGTGCTGTCATTAGCTCCCTCTTCCCTTTAGTAGCTCTATCATCAGAATCATGGGTTTGTTTTTTCCCCTCAAACATGGGGATGTTTGAATATTGGAGGGTCGTGGATTTTTCTCCTTCAGTTGTATGGGGAGTGTCTCTTGTGCGAGATGACTCCTTGTCCTCACTTTGCATTCTTTCTCTTTGTAATTCTGCGAGTTTTTTTTGGAGTTGACTGATCAACTCATCACGAGGGTCGGGGTTGGAGACTGCCACCATTTTCTTTGAGCTGCCCCCTTGAGATTCAAAGTTAAGCTTTCTGAAGGCGTTTGTTTTAGTTCTACCTTCAGGTTGATTTTCCACAAAGTCATGTGCTTCGCCTTCCATGGATAATCACTGTACTTTTGTAGAATGTGGGAATAACTTTATCGTGTCCCACTAGGCGTGCCAATGATCTGTCCTGAACCGGGGTCAAGAGATCCGGTGTGGGGCCATTCACAAAAGTCAAAGATCAAATAGGATTAAAGACCGGCTATACAAGTATCCGGTCTGTATATCCGGAGTCCCAATATGAAGAGAGCGGTCTTGGCGTCCTGGAGGTCCTTCACACCGTCCTCACACGTTGATGTGGGCGAAAGGTGGTGTCACCTACGAAGATTCTCCGATGCTCAAGTCAGTAATAGTATTCCAAGTGAGGAATGTTTTATGATCACTCTCCGAAATCCAGATAGTAGTTGTAAGTAAAAAAGGGAGAAGATCCTCTTTCCGTAATGGAGAGAGTTCTTATACCTGATTGGCTCGATATACGAGGACTTGTTAGTGGGGAACCACTAACCTCCATTAATTAAATAAATTATTATTTAATATGCACTTGCCAGTATGATTGAGGCAAGTGGCTATTTTATATTGAGCGTAGAGAAAGTAGGGCTAGTCTTAGGGAACAAGTTGATTATTTCCAGGAACATATTATGGCTCGTAGTGTGGAAAATGGAATCTTTGTCCTTGTCCCTGTAGCAATGCCCTTTGTCTTCTGTATGGTGATATGTGTGTTATCCGATGTGCATGGCGTTATCCTGGACAT
Organism: Clitoria ternatea; assembly: GCA_037962975.1. Classification (NCBI taxonomy): domain Eukaryota; kingdom Viridiplantae; phylum Streptophyta; class Magnoliopsida; order Fabales; family Fabaceae; genus Clitoria; species Clitoria ternatea. The sequence goes on from CM075676.1 coordinate 73,524,686, forward strand.
CCGATATAGGGAGAACGCCTGATATGGATTTAGAGTCCGGATGTATACCGATGACACCGGTGACACGTTAGAGAACGGTCAAAGACAGTCAAATATGTCTTGTAGAACGGATACCGGTATCGAGCGCAGATCAAGATACACTATACATCCATAAAAATATTATTATTCTTTTTAGTACGTTATTAATTAATAAAGATATTAACTTTAGCAAACATCATTAAACTTATCTTTTTAATTAAATGATAATTAATTGTAAGTTTTTTTTGTCTTGATTTACATATATGTAAGTATTAAGAATTCAATATTTTTTCTATTGTCAAGCTTAATATTCCAATATTTAAAATATATTTAAATTTTAAATTTTATATTTAGCCCCTCAAAGAAAGCTCTTTAACTTCATCTTGTTTATAGACTGATTTATATTGATCTATTCCGTCAAGAGTTAGTTAAAGGTGTATATGACAAATGGAGATTGACTCAAGTGATACATGTTTGAACATTTCGTGTTCAAGCCTTGAAATTTTTTTTCATTGAGAAAGTTAGTTCACCATGATGTTAATGTTCATGGTTTGAACATGATTATTTTTTATAGAGAATATATGTGATTAAACAAAAAAAAGAAGTGTTGATATGATGTTAGTAACAACGGACTACAATGTTGATATAAAATTTACCACATAAACAATAATGGGTCCTAGGTGCTAATGTGACACATGTTAAAATACTTAATGTGTCACGTCAACTTTGTTATTTTAATCATTGACAAAGATTTATTTGGTGATTAAAATCTTTCTATGACTAAATTGATGACTATTGAATCTTTCAAATATCAAATTAAAGGTTTTATCTAAATTTTATGTAAAAACTTTATGATTAAATAAGTAATTAATAATTAGTGATAATTTGCGTAGATCAAATTTTAAAATATAAACACTACGAATTTTACGCCAAAATTTGAACTATAATTTGAATGTTCTTTAGTGATTTGGAAAGAAGAAGATAATCGTGGAAGATGGATCTAAGAGTGGATTATCTAAAAAACTCAAGAATTAAAATAGATATAAAATTTTACCTTTAGGATTCAAGCTCGTGATACCAAATGATGTAAGATTTTCTTAAAAAATTTTAAGAAATGAATCTTCCTAGGAGGCAAGATCCAAGCAAAAACATGCAAGATCCTTCAAGCTCTATGAAGTTCTCTCTTGGTCGGGAGCTTCCAAGGTGGGAAGAAAAATAAACAAAATAAGAGATGAAATAAGAAGTGTTACTCTTAAGAGGTAAGATAAACTTAAGGAAGATTCATCATAATGAAAGGACCCGTTGATAAGAATTAATACTCAAATTTCTATCTAAAATACTTAAGAGAATATAAGTTATGATAAATGTTATATAACGAACAAGACTCATTTTATTTATAGACTCCTAAGTAAGCCAACTAAAAAACATAGCCTCTTCATTCCTAAGCTAAAATTTGTCCAATTAGTGATGGAAATATGACCCAACAAATTATAACTATCTCACTGACAACTTATAATGTCTTAAGTGTGACACAAATAAAGTAAGTAGTCGATTGAGTTTGATCCAACTCACCCAATGATAAAAGTCTAATACAATTTAATGTGTATAGATAATTTAAAGATGTTAATTTACAATGATTTAAATATGTATTTGGTCCTTATCCCAATAAATTATTTTTTCCTTTTACATATTTCTTATATTGAATATTTTATTTTAAGTCCTTATTTTAATAATTTCAACTTATCAAATTGACTATTAACATATGATTCTAGTGGGTTAAAATATTTATACATAAATATATATTACTTAAATACAATTATTATATATTGAGAGAATCATGAGACTAAAAAATAAAAAAAATGAATATGTAATGCTCTTTACAGGGGTAAAATTCACATTTAATTAATTATAGTTAAATAATACGATGAATCAAAAGAAATCGAAATTTACTCATAGAATTGACTTAATGATGAGGGGTTTGAATAGTATTGAAGTTTTAGGTTGAAATAAAAAAGTAATCTAAATTCACTTAAGAAATTTTTTCTTTTTTCTTTTTGGGTAAGGGTTTTTAAAAGGTTAAGAAAATGTGAATTCACTGTTATTTTACATTTTAGGATCATGCCTAAAAAAATATAAAAGGGTTAAAAAAATGAGAGAAATGTTGTAAACGAAATATTCGATTCGATTTCAGCGTGCCGCACTCTGTTTTGCTCTTTCTGTTTTAATTTATATAGTCAATCATTATTCCAAAGATATATATAAATATAAGGAATTAATAGATAAATGGTTTTTTTAACGTCTACCCATCATATATCTCAAATACTACTAGAAAAGCAAAAGTGTTTTATTGAAAGTTGGGTTGGCTTTATATTGAAATGAATAAAAAAATTATATTATGTGTAACTTTAATAAAATATTTTTATTTTTGTATATTTAAAATGTTTTGGAACACACATTAAAAAAACTAATAATTAAATTATGATAAATGTAACATCCTAGTTAGAAGTTAATAGGCAAGCTAAATTAAACAATTAATTAATTGAGAAATTTAGGTAGAGTTATAAATTTGCCCTTAATGAATGCAAATTACAATTGCCTTCCAATTTCACTCACTCTCACGCAAAAGTGGAAACAAAAACAGTGGTAAAACACAATTGCATTTCACTTTCTCTTTCTCCTCCTTCTCTCTTCGTGAAGTGCATGCAAGGCTGAAGGAAATTGGCTTCTCTTCCATTCTTTTCTCCTGCGGATCACCATCACCGTTCTCCATCATTCTCCTTGAATTCCTTCAATTGGAAGCTTGCATTTGTTGTTCCCTTCTTCCTCTTTCTCTTGGGCAACTGTGGCACTTGAAGGAATTTCCATGGTTGACAAATTTTGAGGTGAACCCATAAACCATTTTCATTTCTGTGTGGTTACCTTCAAACCTCAAACTCTCATTCTTTCAATTTCATGGGTTTTATGGTGTTTGAAATTTATTTGACATTGTGGGTAGCTTGAAGGGCATTTGAAAACTTGGGGTTTCCGTCTTCTTCATTTTCAGTAAGTTTCGTATACCTATTTGTTGGTTTAAGTCCTGTTATATGAGGTTTGAGTATTGATTGACTTAAGTATAATTAAGGAAATATTTTGGAAGTGTTTCAGAGCTTGAGTTTAAGTCGGGGTCAAGCATCGGAGGTTAATCGCATTGTCGGAAGTGGTTTGATTAAGAATTTGTGATCAGAGAACGATTGGATAGCGTGGAGATCGCTCTTGAGCTTCTGGAATCGCTTATTCCAGGTAGGGGGAACTGTTACATTTTAAATGTGATCCGGTCTCAATACCGGTATCCGATCTGCAATACAAATTTCAACGTCTTTGACAAGACATCTACGTGTAACCGGTGTCATCGGTATACATCCGAACTGTAATTCCGTATCAGGCGTTCTCCCTATACCGGTTGTTCAGGATAACACCATGACATCGGACACTACACACGTCACTGTGCTAATGACAAGGATTGTTGCTACAGGGATCGATCAATAATTCCCTACACTACGAGCCAAATTCTGCTCACGGGAATGGTCAACTTGTTCCCTAATCCTAGTCTACATTCTCTACGCTCAATATAAAATAGCCACTTGACCCAATCATGCAGGTAAGTACGCAATATAATAATGCTAATGGGAGTTGGTGGTTCCCCACCAACGAGTCCTCGTTAATCGAGCCAATCAGGTATATGAACTCACTTCATGATTGAAGGGAGGGGCTTCTTCAGCTCCTTTATGACTGATTACTCTCTGAATACATTCCTTACTTGGAATATAATCACTGACTTGAGCGTCGGAGAATCTTTGCAGGTGACACCACCATTCACCCACTTCAACGCGTTAGGTCGGTGTGAAGGATCTCCAGGACGCCCAATCCGCTCTCCTCATTCAAGGACAACGGATACATACATCGGATACACATACATCCGGTCTGTTATACGGTATTGACATACTATTCGTGACTGGCTTGAGATCGGATCTCTTGACTCCGGTCCAGGACAGATCATTGGCACGCCCGGTGGGACACGATAAAGTTATTCCCATATCCTTTGACAGAGCAGGTAATCCACAATGGAAGGCGAAGCACAAGACTTTATGGAGAATCAAGCTGAAGGCAGAACCAATCCTAACGCCTTCAGAAAACTCAACTTTGATTCTCATGGGGGCAGCTCAAAGAAGATAGTAACAGTGTCTGATCCTGATCCTCGCGATGAGTTGATCAAACAACTTCAGAGAGAACTCACTGAATTGCGAAGAGAAAAAAGGCAAAGCGAGGATAAAGAGTCATCTCCCACGCGAAACACTCCCCACACAACTGATGGTGAAAAGTCCACCACTCTTCAGTACTCAAATATCCCAACGTTTGAGGGGGGAGAACAGACTCGCGACTCTGAGGATGCAGCTTCCCGAAGGAAGAGAGATTCAACAGCAGCACCCCCATTGTCTTACAATCTGAAGGTTCCTTTTTCAAGGAGACTTATGGGCGTCAGCATCCCCAAGCACCTTCAAACTACTCAACCACTTTCCATCGGAAAGTATAATGGTGAAACTGATCCAACTAAGCACCTTGATGCTTATGTGTTTGAAGCCATGTACTTGGGGGCTGATGAAGACGTGATGTGCCGAATGTTCCCTCGAACATTGTCTGAGGAGGCCCTCGGGTGGTTTAAAGGCCTGCCTTCTGGATCTATAGATTCTTGGGCAGAAATGGTAGCTGCCTTTGAAACCCACTTTGTCATCTCCAGAGACGTGCCCAAGACGTCCCATACCTTAGCTCAGATTAAGCAAGGTGAAACAGAGGGCTTAAAAGATTTCTTGAAGAGGTTTTATAAGGAAGCAGCCTGGTTCCTAACCTCACAGAATCTATCAAGCTGCATATCGTTATTGAGGCATTGCAGCCAGGTTCAGCTTTCGCTCTTTCATTAGCAAAGAGCCCTCCAGCAACTTTTGAGGAGTTCAGAAAGAAAGCCTCAAAATACGTGAGTATAGAGATGCATTTGGAGGCGATAGCTGCAAAGAAAAAGCCCCCAGCACCACTTCCTCAAACCCAGAAGGGTAAGGAGAAGACGAGGTCAGAACGCATGGAGAGGCCATTTACAAATCCTAAGGTTAATAACCACCCTCCTCAACCTCGAGAAAGGCACGTCAATTCCTTCAGCCATTATGCACAGTTGTCTGCCAGACCATCTCAGATTTTGAGAGAGGTCGGATGGCCAGTTTTCAGCACATATGGCATCAGAAGACCAGCCCCTATGAAAAGACCAGGAAATTCCCGTAAGTACTGCGATTTTCATGAACAAAATGGTCATTCCACTGATGAATGCCAAGCTCTAAAGAACGCGGTTGAGACGCTAATTAGAGAAGGCAAATTGAAGCAGTACCTGTTCAAAGAAAAATCCTTTGACAGGGCAGAACGTAATGAGAAAAGAGAAAGAGATCCAGACGATGGGGATGACAATAACCCCAGTCCGGTTCGAAAGTTCCCTGCTGCAGAGAAGCAAAAAGGTGTGATGACTGACAATGCAGCACAGAAAGACAGCATACCCCAGCAACAACGTCAGGGCCGACGTGAAGTTATTGACATGATTGCTGGAGGGTTCGCTGGAGGAGGAGCTTCAATTACAGTCCGTAAGAATCATCACATAATGATTCTATCTGTGCAAGGGAAAGTCAAAGACAATCGCCCTTACAGAGGTGGGATTGAAGCTCCCACAATCTCTTTCTCTGACGAAGATTTTGGCCCAACCATTCCTGGTGGTGACGATGCTGTAGTCATCACTGCTGTGATCGCCAACAAGGACGTCCGAAGAATCCTTGTTGACCAGGGAAGTTCCTGCGATGTTATTTTCTATAATTGCTTTAAAAGAATGGGTTTTAAAGACTCAGACTTACAGCCTTACACGCAGGAACTAACAGCTTTCAATGGCGCAAAGCAACCAATTAAAGGGTATCTTGACACCCTTATCTCGTTTGAAGGCGAGCCAGGAGCCAGGACGGTTAGGTCTCGGGTGCTAGTGATTGATGTCAAATCACCATTTAATGGCATCATAGGCCGTCCCACTCTGAATGCAATGGAGGCAGTTGTATCAACCCCACATCTCCTTATCAAGTTCATTGACAAGGATAATGCTGTGTCATCTATCCGGGGTGATCAAGAGATGGCTAGGTACTGCTACAACCTTAGCCTCAACATGACAAAGCTGGACGCCTCCAATAAAAAGAGGAAACTTAATGATGCTGGAACATCGGCTGGATCTGTAAGCCTTGTCGACCTGGACCCCAGAGCGGATTTGAACATTGATCCGTTCAACCCATCAAAGCCCACACCGGATGGAAGTTCCAGGGACATCGTCTTGGGAGATTCTCCAGAAAAGATCACCCATATCAATGACAAGCTAGATACTGAAATAGAGCAGCGACTGCTGGCTCTCTTGCAAGAGTTTAAAGACCTCTTTGCATGGACTGCAGCCGATATGCCAGGCATAAACCCAGAATTCTGCTGTCATAAACTATCCGTATATCCAGAGACGAAACCTGTGGCCCAAAAGAAAAGACGATTGGGCCCAGAGAAACAGAAGGCAGCTTGCCAGCAAACTGAGGAATTGCTAAAGGCCGGATTTATCAGGGAAATCCGATATTCCTCTTGGCTTTCGAATGTGGTGATGGTCCCTAAATCCAATGGTAAATGGAGAATGTGCATTGACTACGTGGACCTCAACCGCTGCTGTCCGAAAGATCCTTATCCTCTTCCTAATATAGATCGGATGGTGGATGATTCCTCTGGTTATCAATACCTGAGTTTCATGGACGCTTATTCTGGTTACAACCAAATTCCGATGTGTGAAGAGGATCAAGAGAAGACGGCCTTCATAAATGATCGTGGTGTCTTTTGCTATACAGTCATGCCCTTTGGCCTGAAAAACGCTGGGGCGACGTATCAGCGCATGATCAACAAGGTTTTCGAAGGTATGCACACCAAACTTGTTGAAGTATACATTGACGACATAATAGCAAAGACACCGGTTGGTGGCGATCATATTGAGGACCTACGCCAAGTATTCACCCGATTAAGACAATTTAACATGAGGCTGAACCCAATGAAGTGCACGTTTGCTGTCCCTGCTGGGAAATTTTTGGGTTTCATGTTAACTCAACGTGGTATTGAAGCCAATCCAGGGAAGTGCCAAACGATTCTAGACATGCAGAGTCCTAAGAATCTCAAAGAAGTCCAATCCCTGAATGGCAAGGTAGCAGCTTTGGCACGATTCATGCCAAAGATGGCTCACAGGTCGCTCCCCCTGTACAAAATACTGAAAAAGTCCAAGAAATTCGAGTGGGGACAGGAACAAGAAAAAGCTTTCCAAGAGCTTAAGGAGGTGTTGTCCAAACCTCCCATTCTCACAAAGCCTGATCCCGAAGACACACTCATTCTGTACTTGGCTATTTCAGATGAAGCTTTGGGCGTTGCCTTGATAAAAGAAACTCCTGATGGACAAAGACCGGTCTATTTCACTAGCAAGACCTTGCAAGGAGCTGAGATCCGGTATCAGAAAATTGAAAAGGCCGCCCTCGCTGTTGTTTGGGCCTCACGACGGTTGCGTCCGTACTTTCACGCCTATCCGATCATAGTAAGAACGGATTTACCACTCCGTTCTGTCTTAATCAAGCCCGATCTCGCTGGGAGGATGATCAAATGGTCTATTGAACTCTCTGAGTTTGATATATCCTACGAACCCCGCAGCGCTATTAAAGCTCAAGTCCTGGCTGACTTTATTGTGGAAATGACAGGGACTGATCCAGATTACCCTCGAGTCCATTGGACCATTTACGTTGATGGTTCATCAAACCAAAGAGGCTCTGGAGCAGGTGTAGTTCTAGAAAGTGACGACGGAGTACACCTGGAGATCTCCCTTCGTTTCAATTTTAAAACATCCAACAACCAAGCTGAGTACGAAGCTTGCTTGGCCGGACTAAGAGCTGTAGTTGACATCGGAGCTTCTGAGGCGACACTCTGCAGCGATTCACAGCTGGTGATTTCGCAGATCTTAGGAGATTATCAAGCTCGCGAACCTCAACTCCAATTATACTTGAACTGTGTCAAAGAGTTGACTGAGAAATTCTCAAAGGTGGAATTCAAGCATGTTCCACGTGAAGAGAATATGAGAGCGGATATACTCTCTAGGTTAGCAAGCACTAAACGACCAGGTAGCACCACTACGTTGGTTCAAAGCACGCTAACGTCGCCCAGCATTCCTCTTTTCCCTTCTCTAAACGCCATAATGACTAACTCCCTTTACGGAGATACATGGATGGCTCCTTACATCCGTTACTTGGCTGATGGACAGCTGCCTACGGATGAGAAGGAAAAGACGAGGCTAAGGAGAGAATTACCGTATTTCACTATGATTGATGGTAATCTTTACAGAAGGGCACTCTCAGTGCCCTATTTGATTTGTCTCAAAGAGGATGAGGCGCAAGATGTAATGGAGGAAGTGCATGGAGGACAATGTGGACACCACGCCGGAGGAAGAAGCTTAATGCGAAAAATCCTCAGAGCTGGATACTGGTGGCCCACGATGAAGCAAGACTCCATTGACTTCGTCAAAAAATGTGATGCTTGCCAAAAATTCTCTAACCTTCACCACACACCGGCGGAAGAACTCTTCACATCCGCCGTTCCATGGCCCTTCTACCAATGAGGATTAGATATTCTGGGCCCCTTTCCAACTGCTCCTGGGGGTATCAAATATCTCATTGTAGGGGTCGATTATTTCACTAAGTGGATAGAAGCAGAGCCGGTGGTGCATATTACTTCAGCCCGAACTCGTCGTTTCATGTACGAAAACATCATAACACGGTTCGGGGTCCCAGCACGGATTGTCACAGATAATGGCACCCAGTTCACGGATAGAAAATTCACAGATTTGCTTGAAGGGTTAGGAATAACCCAAATATTCTCATCCGTCGAACATCCCCAAACTAATGGTCAAGCTGAAGTGGCCAACAGGGAGGTGCTGAAGGGACTAAAGAAACGCCTTGGTGAAGCCAAGGGCGGATGGACAGACCAGCTGTGTCATGTCCTATGGGCATATCGGACAACGCCTCATTCATCCACCAATGAATCCCCATATCGCCTAACATACGGGGTCGAGGCAATGATACCTGTGGATCTGCAAATTGCTTCCACAAGGGTAAAGTACTTCTCTGAAGAAACCAACAATGCTAACTTGGCATCCGAAATGGATGTCATACAAGAACTCAGAGAAGACGCTTTCATCAGAGATCAAGCCATCAAAGCCAAAGTTGCTCTCCGGTACAACAAACGAGTCCAATCAAGGACTTTCAACGTTGGAGATTTGGTTTTGAGGAAAGCAAGTATAGGGAACAAATTCGCTCATCAAGGCAAATTAGCCCCAAACTGGGAAGGCCCATATAGGGTATCCGAGGTCACTGGCAAAGGCTCTTACCGCCTTGAAAACCTTGATGGCACTCCAATCCGAAATAAGTGGAACACCCAAAACTTGCGCATCTACTATAGCTAGCTGTTGAAACCATCCACACTCTCCTATCCTTATCTTGGATTGAATACTGGAGAATTTATTTTCACAGCTACGCTCTCATTGTAATTCTTATTTTTGATTTAATAAGAATCTCTCACAACAATTTAACTCTTTCGAGTTTTTCTCATGCTGTGATTTTCAGTTTATCCGGTGTACAGAAACGTATTCAGAACGGATGATCTCAGCTACTTGTTCTGTAGCTGACGATGTAACTTCTCGAATATGCGCAACACACAAGAGCATACTCAGGACGGATGATCTCAATTACCCATTCTGTAATTGACGATGTAACTCCTCGAGTGTGTTTAATTGATTGAAGGCCCGGATTGTAGGATTAAACTGAACTCTGGGTACGGTTAGTAAGTTTGGCTGAACACCGGTGAAGGCTCGGATTGTAGGATTAAACCGAACTCTGAGTACGACTAGTAGGATTAACCGAACGTCGGTGAAGACCTGAGTTGTAGGATTAAACCGAACCTCAGGGCATGGGTGGTAGGGCTGGTCCTTTTTCAAGGCCACAAACCGAACCCCATTCGAAGACTACATGGGTTGTAGGGCTGGTCCTTTTTCAAGGCCACAAACCGAACCCCATGCGAAGGCTTGGGCGCAGTAAGCTGGTTCTTCTTCAAGACCACACTGAACCCCAAGTAACGGGCGCAGTAGGTTCAGGATTAGCCCTGATCTGAACCCCGTATCGAAGGCTCGGATTGTAGGATTAAACCGAACTCTGAGTACGACTAGTAGGATTAACCGAACGTCGGTGAAGAATTGTCATTGGATAATACCAAAGACCAATTGAAGAACGGCTAGTAGGATTAAACCGAACGCCAAATATGACATGGACAGTAGGATCAAACCGAACTCCAAACACAACAAGTAAGTTATACTGAACTCCAGATTAATACTCTCTTATGAAGTTCTTTATTTGGAAGTTTTATAGCTTATAATTCTGAGTTATCAATTCTTCAATTAAGACCTGACTCATGAACTCCGACACAAACAATTCACTCGGGTACACCACAATCTAAGGCATATTCACCCGAAATCTCTCAGTCGGAAATATTGGAAGAGGAATTTCTATTTTAAATCCTCACTCTCAAAAGCTCTCACGAGAAAATCTCACTCAGAGTTTATTCAAAGTGATAATCACCCAATAAAACTGGGGGACAGCATCAACGATTTAACGGATATCTTGAGGAATGAACTCTCGTCTAAACGATCTCACAATCATTCCCCTTAAGCCGTTCTTGTGACGATGATGTGTTCCCTCACAAGCGGTGATCTTATTATGAAATTCATCTCGCATGTATATGTCCGGTATGGAGATTTTATTTTACAATCTGATCTTTATTACTCAAATCCGGAATGATACAATACACATGCAATCCCTCTATTAAAGTTGTTTTTCACTAAACGGGAATGGAGGTAAAAAACTCTTTTATTGATTTAATGAGGATTACAATTCGTGTAATAATCCGGAGCTGATCCCGGAACACAGCGAATTAGAATCAATAAAATGGAAAAGGAAACAGGGAAAGCGCTACTTTCTCTGGCTTGAATCTCCTTCTTTCCCTTTGCCTTTGCCTCCGGTCTTGCCTTCTTCAGTGCGAGAGCTTGTTCCTGTACTTATGGGCTTCAGGAGTGAAGGTCCCATTGATTAGCCTGCAGGTAAAGGAGCGAACTTATAAGGAGTGTTAGGCGGACTTTCCTAACGCTTATCAACTATGGCCACCAGTTTCCCTTAATGAAACTCATAGAACGGATGAATACCATTCAGATTAAGTTTCACCTTGGGATTCCGATATTGAATTTGACGAACAGCCAACCCAAAGGATTCCTTGACTGCTTGATCGCACATATCCACAGCCTCGTCAAATTCTGCTTTTGTGTCCGCCAACTTTGAGAGCAGCTCCTTCTCCTTACGCGACCAATCTTCGGTTCCTCGAGAATAAACAACTTTAACTTCCTTAAGCTCCTCTTCCAGCTTTGAAGAGCGTTCCTTCTCCGCACAAAAACCGGAGTGGAGGTCGGAATTGATTTTCTTTTGGTCAGCTACTTGGGCCTCCAACTCCTTGGCAAGATATTTCAGCCTGGCAATTTCTTCATCCTTCTTATATCCTTCCTCTTTGGAAGCTTCTAATTTACCTTCTAGACGAAGGATGGTTGCCTTATCCTTAGCAGCAGCAACGCTAAGGTCATTAACCTTGCCAACCAACAAACTCAGCCTCTCATTCTCTTCTGAAAGCTTGCGAACCGATCTTAAGAGCCCGGATAATTCTGCCAGGTGCTTCTGTCCGGCATCGCAAGCTTTGGTTACTTCATCGCTCATCAATGAGGGCTTCAGCTTGTACGGAGTCTCAGGAACGCCCTCAGGAACAGAACCCTCGTATACCAGATATTGTGCAAGACCGGAGTTACTTTGAAGAGGGCGAGTAACTTTTGGTGCAAAGTAAGTCGTTATTGGCTTTGCACCATAAGTGATCCCGTCGCCGGGAGCATCCGGAGTGGATCCTGCATCCAGAGCGAATCTTTCCACTTTCTTTCCCTTTGAAAGCTCCGGATCAGCACCCTCACTTGAAATTTTTTGTTTTTTCGGAGAGGGTTGACGATCCGAGGTCCTTGAGGAACCGCGTTTTATCGTTTTCTTCTTCTCTCCGACCTTCTCGACCGCAACCCCCTCAGATCCGCCCTCTAGCAAGGGAATGTCGTCACCAGCAGATGAGGTTAAAATGATGGTCTCAGCTGTAGCTTTCTTCGAATTCTGTTTCGCTTGAATGTCATTTTCAGCTGCCACGGAATTCACTCCAGCTTTGAGCCCCTTCAATTTTTCCATCTCTGGTGACACAGCTTCAATTTCAACTGCAAAACCAAACAACACGGTTAGAAATCAAATACTTCAAGGCATGATACGATAAAATATGAAAATTAGCAGGAAAATTACGCAGATATTCCTCGCGGGTATACCACGATCCTAACAAACGCCTGCAAGAGAAAAATTGATGCGAGGCGGTGTAGGATTGAAGAGCGGAAAGAACAGAAACTGAAGACGGGCTTAGTTCATCCTCCTCAGTGTAGTACGCCTGGGAGGTCAGCAAAAAGTGTTCATGCGTCCAAGCCACTGGGAACTTCGGAATCCCATCTTCAGTTAACCAAAAAACTGACTCATCAGGGTGAACGCTAATCTTCGTGAAATAGGACTTGAATGAATGTCCATCAACTTTGGCGGAGTCAGTGTACGCCTCAAAGTTGATAACCTTTGAGAGAGTCCGGAGGGATATCAAGCTCACTCCCCCCTTCTCTTTATTTGCACGACGGACCACTTGGGCAAAATAAAAGAGCATGGCCACCGTCGGCTTGAAGTTGAAGTGCTCCCCAAGCACTTCAAGAGAACGGACTAATCCCCATCCGTTGGGGTGAAGCTGCGAAGGAGCGCAGTCCAGGAATCTCAGAACCCCCATCTGAAACTTCGAAAGGGGAAACCGCACACCAAGGTTCAAAAATAAAAAGTCATACATATACAAGGACCTTTCGTCCGGAGTATGACAAATTCGATCAGATGGCAACGGAGCTATCACCACGAAGCACTTCTTGTATTTGTCCTTCTTGAAGACCGTGAAACGCGGCTCCAACTCCGCTCCCCCCTCTCGAGCGTGAACTGATGCTATTTCACGAAACTCCTCAGCCACCCAGCTGAATGGGCGTTTCTGTTGGAATTTCACCCAGTCTATCCGGTGTGCAACCACATTGCATAGGCCGGATTGGGTCTTCAAGATATATTTCTCAGAAGGAGATTCCCCTTCAGACGATTTCCTCCCAGTAGCTTTCTTTGTCACCATTGTGAAAGCTTTGATGCTGCGATAAAATTTCACATCATCAGAGAGATACAAATCCCCACTCTCAACACTCTCACTGAAGGAGGAAGACTCTGAAGAGGGTATAATCACCCTTCGCCTTTGATATTGCGACTCCTCCCTCTCTGTATTCCGTGGCCTCGACTGAAGGATCACTGGGATCCTCCCACCACGAACACTAGGGTTTTGAGTCAAAGCCCTGCCTCCTCGTCCTCTAGGGCTAACGCCACTGAAGCTAACACCCTTCCTAGGCATTCTCAAATATTGAAAAGAGATACAGAAAACGAAGGGAAAGTGGTTACCTAAGGATAGTGAATTGAAATTCACAGAGGCGGACACGAAGAACTTCTTGAAACTTTTGCAGAGGTTCGACAAGGGAGCAAGAAGAAATGGTAACTGAGATTGCCAGATATGCCTTTTTCGGGGCATGAAAATTTTTCAAATACCCACTAAACACAACCTGTCGTTTACCCCCAAACGACTCCCCGTTTAGTGGACCAAAATTGTCGTTTAATACCTCAAGGCGCGAAAATGCCATCGTTTTGTCACAGAGCCATCGAAATGGGCCTACTAAAACCAAATACTAGGCCCAACAATACTATGCGTGACAGTTACTAAGACATGCGCACTTAGCGCAATAATGGCTTGCCCACGTGAATTAAGGCATTAAATGTCCAATCATTAGAAACGTGGCCGCCATTACCCGAATACCAAGGGTTACGAAATTCGATAAACTCCTGATATTCTCATTGTCGAATCCGCCCTTAAGAGATTCATCACTACGGAACCTTGTTCCCAGAGCAGACATATACACTTCGATGAAGTTCCGAAATCCCAAACGTACTATGATCAATATAGCTCATATGAGCAAGTCAACTGCTTCCTCACATCAGCTAGGGGGCTAGTAGAGGTATTACTCGGATTTCGGATGGATGCGAAAATTGCCTAATCCGCACTCCCATGATTGGAAAAATTCACCAGGACGGATGATCTCAATCACCTATTTTGTGATTCGATGATGTAACTCCTGGTACGAAGAGCTCCACTAATCATTCCAGGACGGATGATCTCAATCACCTATAAAGTGATTCGACGATGTAACTCCTGGTATGAACAATTCTCATCATCATTCTTACGATGAAAGCTTTTGAAAACTAAAAAGTATTCACTCAATCCGTACTCCTACGATCGAAAAATGTCTCCAGGATGATCTAAATCACTTAATCTGTGACCTGACGAGGTAACTCTTGGTGTTGTGTACTTTTCCAGAACGGATAATCTCAATCACCCATTACGTGATATGACGATGTAACTCCTTGACATGGTATACCTGCCCAGGACGGATGATCTCAATCACCTATTCTGTGATATGACGATGTAACTCCTGGCGCCATACACACCTCAAGGACGGATGATCTCAATCACCTATTATGTGATCCGACGATATAACTTCTGGTGCTGTACACATCCCCAAGACGGATGATCTCAATCACTTATGAAGTAATTTGATGACAAAACACCTGGCATGATCAATTCATATAATCATTCTTATGATGGAAAATTCCGAAAGTCAGTCCGCACTTTCGCTTTCAAGTAGTATTCTCCCAGGACGGATACTCTTTATCACATATTCTGTGATACAATGACGTAACTCCTGGCGTAGAAAAAACTCCCATCATCATCCTTATGATGAAGGACTCAAACACCACTTCCTTGCAGTTCCCTAAGCTTGGAACAATATTGTCATCTCCTGTGAGAGCATTACGGATTAAAAGCAGTCATCCGTCCTGTTACATTACTCTACTGAACAGCGGATCGACCCATCTTTCCCCAAGAGAATTAAGAAAATTAAGGATCATGCCCCAAAGACAGGCACCTTTTTCTTAACACATACTTGGGGACATGTATATATTTCGCCGTTCTAAATTTATCTATTGTTTAATCTTCTGAGGCAGTTATTTCAATCCGGCCTTAAGATTAGTTATACAGAACGGATTAGCATTGAATTATATATACATGAAACGATGAAGACAAATGCCTTAAATGGAATTCATTCATTAAAAACAAGGCTGTATACAATAGTTCAAAATCCAGAGTTGATCCCGGTACACAACTATACATATAAAGGAAAACAAAACTACGGAGGAGGAATCTGTTCTTCAGTTTTCTGTGCCTCCTCAGCACCAGACTCTTGTACCCCTTCCTTGGGAACCTCCACAGGAATCTCCCCTCCAGGAGCTTCAGCCCTTTCTTCAGAAGAGGGAACCTCGGACACAGGAAAGACGTAATCAGGTCCCATGGTTTGACCCTCAGGAAGAGGAGCCAAACCATATAAGGACGTCGGTGGATCTTCATGACGACCATCCACCACTGCGACTAACTTTCCCCCATGGAATTCATAGTACGGATCCATTCCATAAAGGTTAAGTTTCGCAGTGGGGTTGCGGTAGAAGACTTGGCGTATGGCTAGGCCGAAGGACTCTTCAACAGCCCGGCTGCATATGTCAACAGCTTCTTCTCTCTCAGCTTTCGCTGTAGCCAATTCTCCCCGCAACTTGGACAGCTCCTCACTAGATACTTCGGACTCCGCTTTCCTAGCCTTCAGTCCCTCTATCTCAAGAAGGAGCTTCTTCTCCCTTTGAGACCACTCCTCAGCATCAGCCTTATTTTTATCCTGGCTGCTACGGAGTTCTTCCTCCTTCTCTGCCACTTTGCCTTCCAAGTTTTTAAGATCGCCTTTGAGCTTGAGATTCTCTTTAGTCATGATATCTCCAAACTCCTTAGACTTGCTAAGACGATCTTCCATTAACTTTACGGCGGCTTTGTCTTTTTCCGAGGAAAGCTTGAGTTCTTTCAATTCGTCGCTCAATTCTTCAACCTTATCGACGTTGTTAGCCAACTCGCTGACTGAAGAAAGCATCCCAGCAAGTTTGGCTAACTGCCACCTTCCGGCCTCACACGCTTCCTTAATTTCTTTAGGACTGAGTGTAGGCCAGAGTTTGTACATCGGAGGGGGAAGAGTGGCTGGAGTAGAACCCTCATAGGAGAGGAAGGGGGTGAGAAACGAGGTAGTTGGGAAGGAGGTCGGCCCTGATCCAGAAACCCCAGCAGCAGTGCCTTTATTGAGATCGGAGGAAGCACCAATCGCTTCTGAGGCTTCAACAGCTTTATCCTCCGAAGTCCTTTGCTTCTTGGACTGACGCCTTCCAGGATCATTCTGGATCTTTCTTCTCCTCTCACTAACTTGAGGATGACCCGTGGCCGCGCCAGCCTCAGAGGAACCACCCTCAACCAACGGAACGTCCCCTTCAGCATCCGAGGTCAGTATTATTAACTCAGGACGATCCTTGGTTGAGGGCCTGGGCTTCACTTCATTTTCACGGGCAACGGTCTTACCCGCCGCCTTGAATTTCTTTAACTTGTCTATCTCTGGAGTCTCTTGTTCTATTTCACCTACATGAACAAACACAAGATGTCAGCAACTACAAATATTCTATATATATATTTGATAAAGGAGAAAGGGTGAAATAAAACGAGAAATACGCAAATATTCCTCCCAGACTCCGCTTGAGCTACTTAGCAAACGCCGACACGAAAAGACGTGACGACGTGTAGTGTGTGATTCGAGTGCGAACAACACTCTCGACGTCTCACGAGACAGATCGGATTGATCAGTGTAGTACGCGTGTGAGCTCAAGAGGAAATGTTTGTGTGTCCAACTCAGGGGAAATTTGTCGATGCCCTCTTCATCCTTCCAAAATATTGGTTTGCCCTTCTTAATAGAGATGCGAGTGAAATAAGTCTTGAAGGACTTCCCATCAACCTTGGCAGAATCCGTATAAGACTCAAAGTTCACAAAGGAACAAAGAGTCCGGAGAGTCACCAGACCAACTCCACCCTGTTTGTTTGCCCTTCGAACTACCTGAGTGTAGTAGAACAACATCGCTACAGTTGGCGTGAAATTGAAGTGCTCCCCAAGCACTTCGAGAGCTCGGATGAGACCCCAACCGTTGGGATGAAGTTGGGAGGGTGCACAGTTCAGAAACTTCAAGACACCCATCTGGAGTTCGGTTAGAGGAAAACGAACTCCCAGATAATGAAAAATAAAGTCATACATATATATAGAGCGGTCATTGGGGACGACATGGCATATCCGCTCTGTCGGAAGTGGTGCGTAAACCCTATACCACTTTTTTGTCTCTTCATCCGTACTCAGCGTGAACCTCGGTTGAATCCGGGATCCCTCCTCATCCGCATGACGAGAGGCCAAGTCCTTAAACTCGCTGGACACCCAACAGAAAGGCCATTTAGCCTGAACCTCCTCCCAATTCAGCCTCGAAGCAACTACGCTGAAGAGACCTTCAGCTGTCTTCGAAATGGCACTATCTCCAGAAGATCCTTCTCCAGTTGCTATTGGAAATATCTAGACCGAACTCCTTAATCTACGATAAGAAATAAAATGTCGTCAGAAAGTTGCAATCATTACTCACTGCATTTTAAAAGCAATTACAATCAGAGGGCGACTCTGAGAAGGGAAAGGTCACTTCCCGCAGTGAGTAAGATCCCCTTTCTGAGCGACGCGATTCAGTCTTAGGAAGAATTACAAGGATTCTTCCCCACGACTATTAGGGTTGAGGGAAACTGATTCCCCCCCTTAGATGAAGCCTACTTTCTATAACTAAGAGTAACAAACCAAAGCGAAACTAGAGCAACAAGGAAGAGATAATTACCTCAAATGACAGTGATGAATTTGAAGAACGAAGGAACCCTCGCAATGTAGGCAGCAAACTTCCTTGCAAAATTTCTGCAGAGTTTCGTTGAGAAAACAAAAGCAAGTGGAACCCAGAATCCACTAAGTATTCCTTTTATAGGAAACGAAGAGGTTCGGTTACCCCCTCTTGAAGTTGTGTCGTTCTCGATAAAACGCATTCGTTCACAAGCGAAACGACACAACCGTTCCAAATTCTTGGGCGCCAAAACGATAGCGACTCAGCGAAGGGCTATCCACTAGGCCCAAAAGTTTCGGAAACTTCAGGCCCATTAAGCCCAAAATGACGGTTAATAATATTTTCATCTCAGACGTAATAATTGCTTGCCCACGTGATTAAAAGCATTAATGTCTAATCATGCAACGCAATTCACGCTTTACAGCCGTTACACGAACTTCAAGAGCTTTCAATTCCAATAAACTCTTGAAATTCTCACACAACGAATCTTTGTCTGAATCCGTTGTGACCGCACCAAAAGGTCGTATCTATTAAATTTAGAACGGTTCTTTACAAATGACAACAGATGCTAAGGAACTGTTACACACGTAAGCTTATCGATATTGAGACCTCTCGCAGGTTCAGTAGCTTATGTGAACAACCATTCAGTCCCTCACACAAGCTAGGGGACATATGATCCGGTCTCAATACCGGTATCCGATCTGCAATACAAATTTCAACGTCTTTGACAAGACATTTACGTGTAACCGGTGTCATCGGTATACATCCGAACTGTAATTCCGTATCAGGCGTTCTCCCTATACCGGTTGTTCAGGATAACACCATGACATCGGACACTACACACGTCACTGTGCTAATGACAAGGATTGTTGCTACAGGGATCGATCAATAATTCCCTACACTACGAGCCAAATTCTGCTCACGGGAATGGTCAACTTGTTCCCTAATCCTAGTCTACATTCTCTACGCTCAATATAAAATAGCCACTTGACCCAATCATACAGGTAAGTGCGCAATATAATAATGCTAATGGGAGTTGGTGGTTCCCCACCAACGAGTCCTCGTTAATCGAGCCAATCAGGTATATGAACTCACTTCATGATTGAAGGGAGGGGCTTCTTCAGCTCCTTTACGACTGATTACTCTCTGAATACATTCCTTACTTGGAATATAATCACTGACTTGAGCGTCGGAGAATCTTTGCAGGTGACACCACCATTCACCCACTTCAACGCGTTAGGTCGGTGTGAAGGATCTCCAGGACGCCCAATCCGCTCTCCTCATTCAAGGACAACGGATACATACATCGGATACACATACATCCGGTCTGTTATACGGTATTGACATACTATTCGTGACTGGCTTGAGATCGGATCTCTTGACTCCGGTCCAGGACAGATCAAAATGCATAGTTTATAGACGGGTTTGAGGTATGTTGCTATATTATATGTTATGTAATTGTGTGATATGATGAATTGATATGTTTAATTATGTGATAATTGAGAAATACCCTGTTTTATATGATATCTGAGAGATATTGATTGTGGTGATGATTTCCGTTATATTGAATTACATGAGATGCAAAGTGAGAATGAAATTTGATCTGTCCAGATCCGGGGTCTAGGATCTGGTGTCGGGACAGCCTCAAGAGTTGAAGATTGAATGAGATAGAAGACCAGCTGAGTGTATCCGGTCTCTCTTATCCGGCCTCTCAATGTGTGGAGGTCGGTCTTGTTGTCCTGGAGATCCTTCACACCGACCTCTCGCGTTGGTGTGGGCGACAGGTGGTGTCACCTGCGAAGATTCTCCGACGCTCAAGTTAGAAGAGTGTAAGTGAACTCTGTTAATGCTCAAACAGTATAATAGCAAGAGAGAGAGCAAGGACAACGTAACCTTTGACATGTATTGCAACATGTTATTTATAGTTGAGCGTGGAAGATGAATCGTTGGGTGTTAGTGGGCCCATTGGTTCTGATAGCGTGTATAAAGAGTCAATCCGAGTGGGCCAACATTCTGAATATGCTAAGAGAGTAGGTGAATTATCAGTGTACTATTCTGTCACATGGATGGAAAGGTAATCACCTTTTCCATAAATCGCGCTGGTGATTATACCTACTCCTGTCGGTGGATGATAGGGACATATTCCACTGTGCAGAATGCCTTCTTCATTATTATATTGGAGCAGTCAATTATAAGTCGCCCGGTATAGGAGAGCGGATAGGCCACCCGGTATCTCGGATGTCACCTCGGATGACCGGTGTAAGTGAAGTTTACCTAGTGTGCTGCAGACCGGATCGATATTCTTGACACCGGTTGAACTCTGGGGCGGCTATAAGGACTTCACTTTAAGTGAGCCCGGATCAACATATCTACTGAATGGAACAATGGTCCTAGGATACTGAACGGATTCCAAGACGACTGAAACTGCCTCCTTGCCCTTAGGACCGGTGTCCAGACCGGGTATCAATGGGGCCGGTATCCAAACCGGATCAGAATTGATGTGATATATTACATGGGATGCAATGTATTGATGGTAATTAAATTTTATGCATGAGATGTGATAGAATAACATTGATGAAATTGAGATATTACATGAGCCGTAATTGAATGAATGGTTTGGTATCATTCTATAGCATGAGATACTTGATGTAAATTGCATATTGTTGTATAGATGGAAAAAGGGTGACCTGTGGTAGGTCAGGAACCCTGTGTTGGTAATTTCACGTTACAGATTCTTGGGCTAGGTTCTGTGAGAGCCCGTGATTACCGATGGAGCTTAAGTCTCAAGGTGACCAGTATCACAGGGGAAGAGCTAAGGAAGTGAGGCCAGGAAGGAATCTGTAGTTGAAATCATTGTTAAGTCGGATCCGTATGCATGTTTATTGATGAATATTATTGAGAATGACATAATTGTGTGGCCTATGTATTGTGATATTGAGAATATTGAGTGTACTGTGGATTGCGTTGAATGATAGTGAATGATATTGATTGGTTGTGATATTGTATGGTATATTAGGTGATCCGGTCTCAATACCGGTATCCGATCTACAAGACATATTTCAACGTCTTTGTCAATTCACCAACGTGCAACCGGTGTCATCGGTATACATCCGGTCTCTAATTCCGTATCAGGCGCTCTCCCTATACCAGTTGCCCAGGATAACACCATGACACCGGATAACACACACGTCACTATGCAGAAGACAAAAGGCATTGCTACAGGGACCGATCAATAATTCCCTGCACTACGAGCCAAAATCTGCTCACGGGAATGGTCAACTTGTCCCTTAATTCCAGCCTATACTCCCTACGCTCAATATAAAATAGCCACTTGACCCAATCATGCTGGCACGTGCACAATAAAATAATAATATATAATGTTATTGGAGGTTAGTGGTTCCCCACTAACATGTCCTCGTATTTCGAGCCAATCAGGTGTATGAACTCTCTTCATCAATGAAGGGAGGGATCTTTTGACTCTATCAACTTACAATTACTCTCTGAATACATTCCTGACTTGAAATATTATCACTGACTTGAGCGTCGGAGAATCTTCGCAGGTGACACCACCTTTCGCCCACATCAACGCGTTAGGCCGGTGTGAAGGACCTCCAGGACGCCCAATCCGCTCCCTTCTCATACAGAGACATCGAATATACAAACCAGATACTCATATAACCGGTCTTCAAAGACGTAATCTTCCTACTATTTGTGATTGACCCGACACCGGAACTCTTGACCCCGGTTCAGGACAGATCATTGGCATGCTTGGTGGGACTCGATAAAGTTATTCCCATATCCTGTGAAAGAACAAATGATCATTAATGGAAGGCAAAGCACATGATTTCGTGGAGAATCAACCTGAAGGCAGAACCAACCCCAACGCCTTCAGGAAGCTTAACTTCGATTCTCATGGGGGCAACTCAAAGAAGGTAGTACCAGTGTCTAGCCCCGATCCTCGTGATGAGTTGATCAGTCAACTCCAGAAAGAACTCACAGAATTGCGAAGAGAGAGAAGGCAGAGTGAGGACAAGTAGTCATCTCACACAAGAGACACTCCCCATACAACCGATGGAGAAAAATCCACAACTCTCCAATACTCAAACATCCCCACGTTTGAGGGGAGAGAGCAAACCCACGATTCTAATGATGGAGCTGCTCGAGGGAAGAGGGAGCTAATTACAGTACCCCCGGTGACTTACAAGCTCAAAGTTCCTTTTTCAAGGAGACTTATGAGTATCCACATCCCCAAGCATCTGCAAACCACTCAGCCTCTTTCCATTGGAAAGTATAATGGCGAAACTGATCCTACTAAGCATCTTGATGCTTACGTATTTGAAGCCATGTACTTGGGGGCTGATGAAGACGTAATGTGTCGGATGTTCCCGCGAACATTGTCAGAAGAGGCCCTCGGATGGTTCAAAGGTTTACCTTCTGGATCCATAGATTCCTAGGCTGAAATGGCAGCTATTTTTGAAACTCACTTTGTCATCTCTAGAGATATTCCCAGGACATCTCATACTTTGGCCCAAATTAAGCAGGGTGAAAACGAAACCTTAAAGGATTTCCTGAAGAGGTTCTACAAGGAAGCATCCCTGGTTCCTAACCTCACAGAATCCATTAAGCTGCATATCGTTATCGAGGCACTACAGCCAGGATCAGCCTTTGCTCTCTCACTAGCAAAAAGCCCGCCAACAACATTTGAGGAGTTTAGGAAAAAAGCCTCAAAGTATGTGGGTATAGAGATGCACCTAGAAGCTATGGCTGCAAAGAAAAAGCCACCAACACCACCTTCACAGCCGCGGAGAGATAAGGAGAAAACGAGGTCAGAACGCATGGAGAGGCCATTCAACAACCCCAAAGTTAATAACTCCTCTCCTCGACCTCGAGAAAGGCGTGTTAATTCCTTCATCCATTATGCACCACTGTCAGCCAGGCCATCTCAAATTTTGAGAGAGGTTGGATGGCCAGCTTTCAGCATCTATGGCATTAGAAGGCCAGCCCCTGTGAAGAGACTAGGGAATCCCCGTAAGTACTGTGATTTTCATGAACAGATAGGTCATTCCACTGATGAATGCCAAGCTCTAAAGAACGCAGTTGAAATGTTAATTAGAGAAGGCAAACTAAAGCAATACCTGTTCAAAGAAAAATCCTTTGACAGGGAGGATCGGAATGAAAAGAGAGAAAGAGATTCAGACGATAGGGACGACAATAGTCGTAATCCGGTTAGAAAGTTCTCCGCTACGGAGAAACAGAAAGGTGCAATGACTGATGATATAACACACAGAGATGACATGCCTCAGCAACAGCGTCAAGGCCGGCGTGAAGTCATTGATATGATCACTGGAGGGTTCGTTGGGGTAAGAGCTTCAATTACAGCCCGTAAGAATCATCATAGAATGATTCTGTCTGTACAAGGAAAAGTTAAAGACAATCGTCCTTACAGAGGAGGGGTTAAAGCTCCAATAATTTCATTCTCTGATGAGGATTTTGGTCCTACCATTCCTGGTGGAGACGATGTTGTAGTCATCATTGCAGTGATAGCCAACAAGGACGTCCGAAGAATCCTTGTTGACCAGGGAAGTTCCTGTGATATTATTTTTTATAATTGCTTTAAAAGAATGGGTTTTAATGACTCAGACTTACAGCATTACACACAGGAACTAACAGCTTTTAATGGTGCAAAGCAACCAACAAAAGGGTATCTTGACACCCTTATCTCTTTTGAAGGTGGGCCAGGGGCTAGAACGGTTAAATCCAGAGTGTTGGTGATTGATGTTGAGTCACCATTTAACGGCATCATAGGCCGCCCCACCTTGAATGCTATGGAGGCAGTCGTGTCAACTCCACACCTCCTTATCAAGTTTATCGATAAAGACAATGCTGTTTCGTCTATCCGAGGTGACTAAGAGATGGCCAGGTACTGCTATAACCTAAGCCTAAATATGACAAAGCTGGAAGCCTCCAATAAAAAGAGGAAACTCAACGATTCTGGAATAACTGCTGGTTCTGTGATCCTTGTCGACCTGGACCCTAGGGCGGATTTGAACATTGATCCGTCCAACCCATCAAAGCCCACACCGGATGGAAGTTCCAGGGACATTGTATTGGGAGATTCTCCAGAAAATGTCACCCATATTAATGACAAGCTAGATACAGAAATGGAGTAACGACTGTTGATGCTCCTACAGGAATTCAAAGACCTCTTTGCATATGCCTGGCATAGATCCTGCTTTCTGCTGTCATAAATTATCCGTCTACCCAGAGACGAGACCGGTTACCCAAAAGAAGAGAAGATTGGGACCAGAGAAACAGAAAGCAGCTTTCCAACAGACTGAGGAATTGCTGAAGGCTGGATTTATCAAGGAAATCCGTTATTCCTCTTGGCTTTCAAATGTAGTGATGGTCCGGAAAGCCCATGGCAAATGGAGAATGTGCATTGACTATGTGGACCTCAACCGTTGCTGTCCAAAGGATCCTTATCCTCTTCCTAACATAGATCGGATGGTAGATGATTCCTCTGGCTATCGGTACCTGAGCTTCATGGATGCATACTCAGGATACAACCAAATTCTGATGTGTAAGGAGGATCAGGAGAAGACAGCTTTCATCAATGATCGTGGTGTCTTTTGCTACACCGTTATGCCCTTCGGCCTGAAGAATGTTGGGGCTACATACCAGCGCATGATTAATAAGGTGTTTGAAGGCATGCACACCAAGCTTGTCGAGGTATACATCGACGACATCATAGCCAAGACACCGGTTGGAGGTGATCATATTGAAGACCTACGCCAAGTGTTTATCCGCTTAAGAGAATTTAACATGAGGCTAAACCCATTGAAATTCACTTTCGCTGTCCCAGCTGGGAAGTTTTTGGGTTTTATGTTAACTCAACGCGGTATCGAGGCCAATCCAGGGAAGTGCCAAACGATTCTCAATATGCAGAGTCTAAAAAATCTGAGAGAAGTCCAATCCCTGAATGGCAAAGTAGCAGCCTTGGCACGGTTCATGCCAAAGATGGCTCACAGGTCATTTCCTCTGTATAAAGTGCTGAGAAAGTCCAAGAAATTCGAGTGGGGACAGGAACAAGAACAAGCATTCCAAGAGCTTAAGGAGGTGTTGTCCAAACCTCCTATTCTTACGAAGCCTGACCCCGAGGACACGCTCATCCTATACTTGGCTATTTCAGATGAAGCTTTGGGCGTAGCCTTAGTAAAGAAAACTCCTGATGGACAGAGACCGGTCTACTTCACTAGCAAAACATTACAAGGTGCTGAGATCCGGTATCAAAAAATTGAAAAGGCCGCCCTCGCTGTTGTTTGGGCCTCTCGACGGTTACGTCCTTATTTCCATGCCCATCCCATCATGGTAAGGACAGATCTACCACTCCGCTCTGTATTAATAAAACCTGACCTTGCTGGTAGGATGATCAAGTGGTCCATTGAGCTATCAGAGTTTGATATATCCTATGAACCTCGAGGCGCTATAAAAGCTCAGGTCCTGGCTGATTTTATTGTGGAAATGACAGGGGTAGATCCAGATACACCTCATGTTTATTGGACCATCTATGTCGATGGTTTGTCGAATCAGAGGGGCTCTGGAGCAGGTGTAGTCCTTGAAAGCGATGACGGAGTACACTTAGAGATCTCCCTTCGTTTCAATTTCAAAACTTCCAATAACCAAGCTGAATACGAAGCTTGTTTGGCCGGCCTACGAGCTGTGATTGACATCGGAGCCTCTGAGGCGACGCTCTGCAGTGATTCACAACTCGTGATTTCATAGATCTTGGGAGATTATCAAGCTCGTGAGCCTCAACTCCAATTATACTTAAACTGTGTCAAGGAGTTGAGAAAGAAGTTCTTAAAAATGGAATTCAAGCATGTTCCACTTGAAGAGAATACCAGAGCGGATATACTCTCCAGATTGGCAAGCACCAAACGGCCAGGTAGCACCACTACGTTGGTCCAGAGCACACTGACGTCGCCCAACATTCCTCTTTTCCCTTCTCTAAATGCCATAATGGTCAATTCCCTTTACAGCGACACATGGATGGACCCCTACATCCATTATCTGGCCAATGGGCAATTGCCTACTGATGAGAAGGAAAAGAAAAGAATAAGGAGGGAATTGCCATACTTCACTATGATAGATGGTAACCTCTACAGAAGGGCACTCTCAGTACCTTACTTAATCTGTCTGAGAGAGGACGAGGTACATAGAGTAATGGAAGAAGTTCACGAAGGACAATGTGGACATCACGCTGGAGGAAGAAGTCTAATGAGAAAAATCCTCAGAGCGGGATATTGGTGGCACACAATGAAACAGGACTCCATTGACTTTGTCAAGAAATGTGACGCCTGCCAAAAATTTTCTAATCTTCACCACACACCGGCAGAAGAACTCTTCACATCCGCTGTTCCATGGCCGTTCTACCAATGGGGATTAGATATTTTGGGCCCTTTCCCAACTGCTTCCGGGGGCATCAAATATCTCATTGTAGGGGTCGATTATTTCACTAAGTGGATCGAAGTAGAGCCGGTGGTGCATATTACTTCAGCACGAACTCGTCGTTTTATGTATGAAAACATTATAACACGCTTCGGAGTCCCATCACGGGTTGTCACAGACAATGGCACCCAATTCATGGACATGAAGTTTACAGATTTACTCGAGGGGTTAGAAATAACCCAGATATTTTTCTCCGTCGAACATCCCCAAACCAACGGCCAAGCTGAAGTGGCCAATAGGGAGTTGCTGAAGGGACTGAAGAAACGTCTTGGTGAAGCCAAGGGCGAATGGACAGACCAGTTGTGCCACGTCCTTTGGGCATATCAGACAACGCCTCATTCTTCTACTAATGAATCCCCATATCGCCTGACCTATGGGGTGGAGGCAATGATACCTGTGGAACTACAAATTGCTTCTACTAGGGTCAAGTACTTCTCTGAAGAAAGCAATAACGCTAATTTGGCATCAGAAATGGATGTTGTACAAGAACTCAGAGAGGATGCATTCATTAGAGATCAGGCCATCAAAGCCAAAGTTGCCCTCTGATACAACAAACGAGTCCAATCAAGGACTTTCAATGTTGGAGATTTGGTTTTGAGGAAAGCAAGTGTGGGAAACAAATTCGCTCATCAAGGCAAACTAGCTCCAAACTGGGAAGGCCCCTACAGGGTATCTGAGATCGCTGGCAAAGGCTCTTACCGCCTTGAAAACCTTGATGGCACTCCAATCCGAAACAAGTGGAATACCCAGAACTTGCGTATTTATTACAGCTAGCTGCTGGAACGATACACACTTTTCTCTCCTCACTTGAGATTGTTCAAAGGAGAAATCTTTATATCATAATCCCAGCTACGCTTTTATTGTAATTCTTATTTTTGCTCAATAAGAATCTCATACATCAACTTAACTCTTTCAAGTTTTTCTTATGCTGTGATTTTCAGTCTATCCGGTGTGCACAAACATATTCAGGACGGATGATCTCAACTACCCATTCTGTAGTTGACGATGTAACTCCTCGAATGTGTGCAAATAAAGGAAGACCTGGGCGCAGTAGGATCAGACCTTTATATAAGGCTGTACCAAACCCAATTCGAAGGCCCAGATTGTAGGATTAAACCGAACTCTGGTTACGGTTAGTAAGTTTGGCTGAACACCGTTGAAGGCTTGGATTGTAGGATTAAACCGAACTCCAAGTACGGTTAGTAGGTATGACCGAACACCGGAGAAGGCTTGGGCACAGTAAGCTGGTTCTTCTACAAGACCACGCTGAACCCCGAGTAACGGGCGCAGTAGGTACAGGATTAGCCCTGATCTGAACCCCGTGTTGAAGACTTGGATTGTAGGATTGAACCGAACTTTGAGTACGACTAGTAGGTTTGGCCAAACGTCGGTGAAGAATGGTGAATGAATAAAACCTAACACCGACTAAAGAACGGTTAGTAGGATTAAACTGAATGCCAAGAAAGACATGGGTTATAGGATCAAAACCGAACCCTATTCAAAGGCTTGGACTGTAGGATCGAACCGAACTCCAAATACAACAAGTAAGTTACACCGAACTCTAAATTTCCCAGAAGCACTTCTCCTGGAAATTCTTCAATCGATAATACTTTCTCTTGAAATTCCTTATTTGGAAACGTTTTAACTTCAAAGACTCGGGTCATATTTTATCGAAGCTCGACTCATGATTTCCGACTCAGGAATAATTCACTCGGGCATGTCTCTATCTGAGGCGTATTCACCCAAAGTATTTCGTTCGGAAATTCTCCATTCGGTACCGCGCCATGCAGGAATCAGAGATGTTCCATGCGGTGTCATGCCACGCGGGAATTGGAAATATTTTGCTCGGTCTTTTTCTTACTCAGAAATGCTCCACTCGGAGCCATGATATTCGTAAATGCTTCACTCAATGAAATCCCACGCTAAAGTGCCATACTTGGGATTATTCAAAATTGTTGAAAAGTACTTCCTTTAGGAATTCCCCACTCGGAAATACTTTCCCTTGGAATTCCTTACTCGGAAATGCTTCAAGTTCGATACTATACTATTAAAATTCTTCAGTCGGCAATATTTCATTGAAATCCGACTCACGAAGAATCAATCATCACTCTCATTAACTTTGCTTGGAAATACTTTTCCTTAGAATTCCTTACTCGGAAACACTTCAAATTTAGTGTCCGACTCATGAATTCTTTAAGTCGACAATATTTCACTTCGAAGTTCCAATCAGCAATTATTCACTCGGAATATTTCCATCTGAAACGTATTTATGCAAACTCAGAACCTTTCTCTGACCAAAGGTATTTCCACTAAAATAGCCCACTCGGAAATTTTTCGCTCGGTGCTATACCACGAAGAGTCGAAAATGTCTCACTCGGTGCAATCCCAATTAGCAGTGTTGTACTCGGAAATACTCTACTCGGGAGAATTTGCACTCAGAAAACTCGAGCCCGAATGAAAACTCGGATTGTAAGGCTAAAACTGAACTCCGAGTGTAGTAAGTACAATCAAACCGAGTGCGGCTGAAGAATCACTTAGAACCTTCCACTCAGGAAAGTTCAATCAGAACTCTTTACTCAGAAAGATTTATTTTGAAAGCTTCCACTCGGAGCTCTCACCCAGAAGAGTTTCCGCTCAGAAATCTCACTCAGAAGAACTCCCACTCAGAGTTCTCAATCGGAATAACTTCCACTCAGAAGTATCACTCGAAATTGTCCTTGACAAAAAATAAGACTCAGTTAAAACGTACATGCTTTCACTGAGCAACTCGAGGGGTAATGGAATTTCCAGGGTGACATGGCCAGAACCAGTCTTACTCGGAGTCACTCATTCAGAGTCAGTTGCTCCCTCGGAACTGATCACCCAATAATGTTAGGAGACAGTATCCAATGGCTAATGAATATTCCGAAGGATGAACACTCAGTAAAACGTCCTCACGATTACTTCCCCTCAAGGCTAACACTGCAAGCCGTTCTCATGATAACAACGTTTTTCCTCACGACGACATTCCCCATTACTTATACCAGGTTTGTGTATGCCAAATGTGTGATTTAAGTAAACGATGTCATCACACTAAAATATCCATACTTGACAAAAGATATTCTATCTTTTCTATCAAACCAAGCCTTTAGTCACTAAAGTGCCCATACGTGAGGAAAATAATTGTATGTTAATATCCGTTCTTCATTCTACACTTTTAAATCCGGAATGGTTCATTACACGTACAATGATTCTATTGAAGTTATTTTCAACAAACAAACATATAAAGCAAGTTGTCTTTTTATTGATCAGATCTTGAATTACATAAGAATTGATTAACTGATCCGAAGCTGATCCCGGAACACAGCAGATTTAAATCAATAAAAACTAAAGACAAGGAAGGCACTATTTCTATTGGCTTGTCTCTTCGCCCTTTCCTTTGCCTTTATCTCCGGCCTTGCTACCCCCATCACCAGCAGCTTTACCTGCATCAGCACCTGCACTTGTTCCTTCACTTCTAGGCTGCTTGGTGACAGGGGTCAGAAGAGAAGGTCCCATTGACTGGCCTTTGGGGAGAAGAGCCAGCTTATACTTGGTGTTTGGCGGTTCCTCTTGACGATCGTCAACCAAAGCTACGAGTTTCCCTCCTTGAAACTCATAGAACGGATCAATACCATTCAAATTGAGTTCCACTTTGGGATTCCGGTATTGAATTTAACGTACAGCTAACCCGAAAGATTCCTCGACTGCTTGGACACAAATAGCCACAGCCTCTTCTGCTCGGGTATTCACAGCAGTCAAATCCGCTTTCAGAACTTTGACCTCGTCAGTCAAACTCGCCAACTTTAGAAACAACTCCTTCTCCTTACGAGCCCAGTCTTCAACTCCTTGGGAGTAAATGACCTTGGTTTCCTTCAATTCTTCTACCAACTTGGCCGAATGCTCCTTCTCCGTACAGAGGCTGGCGTGAAGGTCGGAATTGATTTTCTTCTGATCAACCGCTTGGGCCTCCAGCTCGTTAATAAGATACTTCAGCCTGGAGATTTCTTCGTCTTTTTTATCCCCTTCCTCTTTGGACGCCTTCAACTGATTCTCCAAATGCAGAATGTTTGCCCTGTGCTTAGCTGCGGTAACGTTCATATCGTTAACCTTGCCCGTTAACTGGCCAAGTTTTTCGTTATCTGCCGACAGCCTACGAACCGATTTCAGAAGACCGGACAATTCAGCCAATTGCCATTGTCCGGCGTCACAAGCTCGAGTTATTTCTTCGGCCTCTAACGAATTCTTCAGCTTGTACGGAGAATCAGGAATGCACTCTGGCACTGGACCCTCATACACAAGGTATGGGGTGAGATTGGAATTGCCTGGAGGGGGACAGGAAACCTTAGGCGCAAAGTAAGCAGTTATTGGTTTGGCAACCAGGTAGGAACGCTGCTTGGGGCATCCGGTATGGCCCTTTCTGTCGTCTTTCCCTTAGAAGCCTCCGCATCGACTGCTCCTTTGGAAGTTTTTGGTTTTTTGGGGAGGGCTGAGACTCTATTTTCTTGGAAGAGTTATGTTCTACTTTTGTCCTCTTCTTACCGGCCTTTTTTCCCTCAACATTAGAGGTCGGTATGTCAGATCCGCCCTCCAATAAAGGAATATCGTCACCAGCGGACGAAGTGAGTATGATGGTCTCAACGGTAGCCTTCTTGGAATTCCACTTTGCCTGAATATTGTTTTCAGCCGCAACAGATTTCCCTCCAGCTTTGAGGCCCTTCAACTTCTCCATCTTTGGTGACTCAGCTTCAATTTCAACTACATAATCAGATAAAAAGACCATCAATAACAGAAGATATCAAGACATAAAAAGAAGGAAAATAAAAAATCACAGAAAATTACACAAGTATTCTTCGCGGGTAGTTTCCGACCCTAGCAAACGCCTGCAAGAGAAAAACTTGTGCGAGACGGTGTATGATTGAAGAGCAGAAAGAACAGAGACCGATGTTGGGGTTAACTCGTCCTCATCGGTATAATAAGCTTGGGACGTCAACAAAAAGTGTTCATGAGTCCAGGCCACGGGAAATTCTTGAATCCCATCTTTATTCAGCCAAAAAATTGGATCATCGGGCTTCACACGAATCCTGGTAAAAATAAGATTTGAATGAACGCCCATCTACTTTGGCGGAGTCAGTGTATGACTCGAAGTTGATGACTTTGGAATTAGTCCGGAGGGTTATCAAACTTTCTCCTCCCTTCTCCTTATCCGCACGACGGACCACTTGCGTAAAATAAAAAAGCATGGCCACCGTGGGTGTGAAATTGAAGTGCTTCCCAAGCACTTCAAGAGAACGGATTAACCCCCATCCATTGGGGTGAAGCTGAGAGGGGGCGCAGTCCAAAAACCTCAACACCCCCATCTGAAATTTTGTGAAGGGAAGGCGTACACCTAAATTCAAAAATACAAAGTCATACATGAATGTTGACCTCTCATCCGGTGTATGACAAACCCGTTCTGAGAGAAGAGGAGCCAACACCATAAAACGCTCCTTGAATTTCTCCTTTTTGAAAACCGTGAAGCGAGGCTCCAACCTTGCTCCGTCCTCCCGAGCATGGATAGACGGTGTTGAGAGAAATTCACCCGCAACCCAGCAATAAGGACGCTCCTTTTGGAGCTTAACCCAATCAATCCGGTGTGCAACTACATTGCACAGCCCAGAAGCTGTCTTCAAGATATATTGCTGAGATGGTGCTCCACTGCCAGAGGCACTTTCTCCAGTCATCTTCTTTATAGCTAGTTTAAACACCTTCACGCTGCGATAAAAACTCACTTCATCAGAGAGGTATAAATCAGCGCTCTCCTCACTCTCACTAGAAGAGGATTCTGAAGAGGGTATTATCACCCTTCGCCTTGAGTAGGGCGACGCCTCCCTCTCTGAATGAAGTGGGTTTGAATGGAAGATCACATGGATCCTCCCACCACGACTTAAGGAAATTCGAGACAAGGCTCTTCCTCCTCTTCCCCTAGGGCCAACGCGGCTCGAGCCAGCAAAACCTCTCCCAGACATTTAGAAAAACTAGAAGAAAATACGAAAAGACGAAGGAAAGGTTACCTAAGGATGAAGAAGGGTGGTGAATCAAGTTTCACACAAGCAAACAGTAATGTCTTCTCGAAATTTTTGCAGAGTTTCGTCAGGAAAGCAAGACTCAGTGGTTTCTGAATTCACTTAGTATTCCTTTTATAAGGGGACAACAAACTCAATTATGGGTCGAAGGTTATGTCGTTTGCCACTAAGCGACGCCTTTTTGGTAAATCCAAGGCTGTCGTTTCAAACCTTAAGGCGCGAAATCAACGTCGATTCGTCAAAAGGGCCTCTCGAATGGGCCTCAGAATTTAAATTTCAGGCCCATAAAGCTCCCTAGTGACGGTTATAAAGACGTGCGCATTTAAGGCAATAATGGCTTGCCCACGTGATTAAAGGCATTAAATGTCCAATCATGAGAAACGTTGCAACTGTTACTCGAATACCAAGAGTTGCAAGTTTCGAAAACTTTTAGGATTCTCGCACAAGGAATCTTTGTCCATATCTGTCCTCACGGGTGCCATGACAACAAAACCTTCGTTCCACGAACAGATGACTACGTAACAACATGTATCATCCGGCATCTAGACTACTTCTAAACGACATAGCTTATATGAGCCACTTTACTAGTCCCTCACACAAGCTAGGGGACAAGTAGAATGATGATCTCGTCTTGACCGGATTTGATAACGAAATTGAAAACTTAATCCGTACTTTTATGATTGAGATGTACTCTCCCAGGACGGATGATCTCAATCACCTAATCTGTGATTTGATGATGTAACTCTTGGTGTGGTATACTTTCCCAGGACGGATGATCTCAATCACCTAATATGCGATTTGATGATGTAACTCCTGGCGTGGTATACTTTCCCAGGACGGATGATCTCAATCACCTAATCTATGATTTGATGATGTAACTCCTGGCGTGGTATACTTTCCCAGGACGGATGATCTCAATCACCTAATCTGTGATTTGATGATGTAACTCCTGGCGTGATGTACTTTCCCAGGACGGATGATCTCAATCACCTAATCTGTGATTTGATGATGTAACTCCTGGCGTGATGTACTTTCCCAGGATGGATGATCTCAATCACCTATTCTGTGATTTGACGATGTAACTCCTGGCGTGATGTATTTCCCCAGAACGGATGTTCTCTATCACCTATTCTGTGATGTGATAATGTAACTCCTGGCATAGACAAATTCCCATCATCATCCTTATGATGGAAGACTCAACCATCATCTTCATGTATCTTTGCAGTTCCCCAAACTCGGAACAATACTCTCACAATAGACGACATTGTTCTCTCCAGTGAAAATAATACGAATTAATACTAGTCATCCGTCCTGTTACACCACTTTTGTGAACAACAGATTGACTCCTTCTCTCCCCAAAAGAATTAAGGATGATGCCCTAAGACATATATCTATTTCTTAACATACTTATACTTGGGGACAGTATTCATGTATATATCTCTCCGTTCTAAATTTATTTATGGTCTAATTTTCCGAGGCGATTATTTCAATCCGACCTCAATGTTAGATTATCAATGACTGAAACGATATACATGAAGTATTGAAGACAAATTTCTGAATGGAATTTTATTCATTCACGAAAAACAAGATTACATTTAATACCAGAGTTGATCCCGGAACACAACTTTACATATAAAGAATAGCAAGACTACGAATGGGGAACTTGCTCTTCAGTCTCTTTCTGTCCTTCCCCTTCTCCAGGTTCTTGTGTCCCTTCCTTTGGGATTTTCTCTAGAGTCTTCTCTTCTGGAGCTTTAGCACCTCCTGTAGATGAGGCGACCTCAAGCATAGGAAAAACGAAATCCGGACCCATACTTTGACCCTTGGGAAGAGGGGGCAAACCGTATAAGGACTTCAGAGGATCTTCATGTCGACCATCAACCACTGCGACTAACCTCCCTCCATGGAATTCATAGAACGGATCCATACCATAGAGGTTAAGCGGCACAGTGGGGTTACGGTAGAAAACTTGGCGTATAGCTAGGCCGAAGTATTCTTCAACATCTTGGGTGCATATGTCAATAGCTTCCTGCGCCTCGGCTTTTGCTACAGCCAATTCTTCCCGTAACCTTGAAAGATCTCCATCCGATCCTTGAGATTTCGTGCTCCTAGCCTTCAGTCCCTCGATCTCAAGGAGGAAATTCTTCTCCTTCTGGGACCACTCCTCTGCTTGTTTAAAATAATCCTCCGCAGCAACTTTGCCTTTATCTTCAAGCTCAGCTTGTCTAGCCTGACTACTATGGAGTTTCTCTTTTGATTTATCAAGCATCTCCTCCTTTTCAGCCAGTTTACCCTCCAGGTCTTTAAGCATGGTTTTGAGCTTAAGATTTTCCTTGCTCATAAGATCTCTGAACTCTTTAGACCTGGCTAGACGATCTTCCGCTAATCTTAGAGCAGCTTTATCCTTCCCCACCGAGAGGTTGAGCTGTTCTACTTTATCACTCAGCTTATCAACCTTGTCAGCATCATCAACTAACAAACTGAGCGAGTGAAGCATCCCAGTTAGCTCTGCTAACTGCCATTTTCCGGCCTCACATGCCTCTTTGATTTCTTTAGGTTTAAGCGTGGGCCGAAGCTCGTATAATGGCTGAGGAAGAATCGCTGGGGTTGTCCCTCAGTATGAGAGGAAGGGAGTAAGGAACGAAGCAGTTGGGTAGGAGATCGGACTTGAAGATCCAAAGACCCCGGAAAGAATACCCTTGTGGAGTCCGGTGGAAACTTTAGCTGCATCCGAGGTCTCTACAGCTTTACCTTTGGAGATCGTTGCTCTTTCCGGACTCCTTGAAGGTTTATGTTTCTTTGTTGATCTTCCTGAAGGATCATTCTTGATCTTCCTCCTCTTCTCTGTTATTTTGGATTGACTCGCAGTTGCGCTAACACCAGTCGAGTCACCCTCCACCAGCGGAATTTCCCCTTCTGCATCCGAGGTCAGAATAATCAACTCGGAACAATCCTTCACAGAATCCTTCTTAGGCAGAATCTCATTCTCGCCAGCTACGGATTTACCTCCTGTTTTCAAGGATTTCAGCTTGTTCATGTCCAGAGATTTTTGTTCTATTTCACCTGCATGCATAAATAAAACGTGTTAGCAACAAAGAAATGCTTAATACAGTTAACAAAGGAGGAAAAAAGAAATAAAACGAGAATTACATAGATATTCGTCTCAGACTTCGCTTGAACTACTTAAAAGATGTCTACACAAAAATACTTTAAAGCGTGTAGTGTATGCTTCAAGCGCGAATAACACCTTCGCTATTTCATTGGACAGCTCAGATTGATACGCGTAGTACGCCTGGGAGGTTAGAAGAAAGTGCTCATGAGTCCAGCTCAGAGGAAATTTATTAAGACCCTCTTCGCTTTTCCAGAAGACAGGCTTATTCTTTTTAATTGATATTCGGGTAAAGAAAGACTTGAATGACTTCCTGTCAACTTTAGCCGAATCGGTGTAGGATTTGAAGTTCACAAAGGAACATAGAGTCCGGAGTGTGATTAAACCTACACCGCCTTGCTTGTTAGCCCTCCGAACTACCTGAGTGTAGTAGAACAGCATCGCTACGGTGGGCGTAAAGTTGAAGTAGTCACCCAATACTTCTAGAGCACGGATGAGTCCCCAACCGTTCGGATGAAGTTGAGAAGGTGCGCAATTTAGGAATCTTAATACACCCATTTGAAACTCGGATAAGGGGAAACGAACTCCGAGATGATGAAATACAAAATCATGCATGTATACCGAACGCTCATCTGGGACAACGTGGCATATCCGTTCTGCAGAGAGCGGTGCAAACACCCTGAACCATTTTTTCATTTTCTCCTCTGCGTGAACTATAAACCTTGGCTGAATCCTAGATCCGTCCTCATCCGCATGATGAGAAGCTAAGTTTTTGAACTCATCAGCCACCCAGCAGAAGGGCCACTTAGCCTGAAGTTCTACCCAGTTTAGCCGAGAGGCAACAACGTTGTACAGACCTTCTGTTGTCTTCATAACAGTTTGATCTTCAGAGGCTCCTTCTCCAGCCATCGTCCTGGTCGTGAGGACAAAAATCTTCGCTCTACGATAAAAAAGTCACACCGTCAGAAGGGTAACATTCATTACTCACCTCACTATCTGAAGAGCGACTACAACCAGAGGACGACTTTGAATAAGGAATAATCACTCTCCATTGTGAGTAAGATTCCCTTTCTGAGCGACGTGACTCAGCCCTCGGAAGAATCACGGGGATTCTTCCCCCACGATAGTTAAGGTTGCGAGAAGCTAATCTTCCCCTCCTAGGGCATATTTTTTCAGAAAATACAGAACAAAGGAAAACGAAGATAACAGAAGGAAGAAAGTGGTTACCTCAAATGATAAGGAAGACGAAAACAGAAAAAGCTTCGCAAAACAAACAGCAAGCGTCCTTACGAAATTTCTGCAGAGTTTTGCTAAAAAATCAGAAGCAAGTGGTTCCCAGAATTCACTAAGTGCTTCTTTTATAGGGAACAAAAGGGTTCGGTTACCAACTCTTAAGGTTATGTCATTCACGACCAAACGCGTCAGTTTACCTAACAAACGACACAGTCGTTTTAAATTCATGGGCGCCAAAACAATGTCGAATTGCCAAAAGGCCTCTCTATTGGGCCCAGAAGTTTTAAAATTGTAAGCCCATTAAGCCCTAAGCGACGGTTACTGAGATATACACCTCAGAAGCAATAATTGCTCGCAAACGTCTTTAAAGGCATTTAATGTCTAATCAGGTGACGCAATTTACGCTTTACAGCCGTTACTCGAATTCCAAGAGTCTTCAGTTTCCAAAAGACTTTTAGCATTCTCATACTGTGAATCTTTGTCTGAATCCGTTATAACAACATCGTGACAATGGAATGTTCATCCATAGAACGGTTACTCATGATATAATGATGCTGAATACATGTAGAAAGACATTTCCTACATAGTTATACCGGCATCAAGACCTACCGCAGGTTGAGTAGCTCGTGTGAACAACTACACAGTCCCTCACACAAGCTAGGGGACATATGATCCGGTCTCAATACCTGTATCCGATCTACAAGACATATTTTAGCGTCTTTGTCAATTTGCCAACGTGCAACCAGTGTCATCGGTATACATCCGGTCTCTAATTCCGTATCAAGCGCTCTCCCTATACCGGTTGCCCAGGATAACACCATGACACCGGATAACACACACGTCACTATACAGAAGACAAAAGGCATTGCTACAGGGACCGATCAATAATTCCTTACACTACGACCCAAAATCTGCTCACGGGAATGGTCAACTCGTCCCTTAATTCCAGCCTATACTCCCTACGCTCAATATAAAATAGCCACTTGATCCAATCATGCTGGCAAGTGCACAATAAAATAATAATATATAATGTTATTGGAGGTTAGTGGTTCCCCACTAACATGTCCTCGTATTTCAAGCCAATCAGGTGTATGAACTCTCTTCATCAATGAAGGGAGGGATCTTTTAACTCTATCAACTTACAATTACTCTCTGAATACATTCCTGACTTGAAATATTATCACTGACTTGAGCGTCGGAGAATCTTCGCAGGTGACACCACCTTTCGCCCACATCAACGCGTTAGGCCGGTGTGAAGGACCTCCAGGACGCCCAATCCGCTCCCTTCTCATACAGAGACATCGGATATACAAACCAGATACTCATATAACCGGTCTTTAGAGACGTAATCTTCCTACTATTTGTGATTGACCCGACACCGGAACTCTTGACCCCGGTTCAGGACAGATCATTAGGGAATTGGATAATTGATTCGATTCAATGACTATCATTTAACATGTATTGTGCTCATCCCTATTTTGTGGCTATATTTTCAGTGGACTTGGGTTGCGGTGGTGATTTGTGAGATGTCACCATACTCGTGAGGAAGACACTTGTACATGATGTAAATAGGCTGTATAGTATTTTGTGATGTAGCTTTGGCCAGCTTTGGTAGATAACTGTTTTGATAGTTGATGTACATAACTGTGTGATAGCTTCACTTGGAAGTCCGTAGTTGATGATATATATATGACAGAATGATATCTAGGGTATGACATTGATGATATGATGTTTATATATATGGATAGATGTCGTGGATGGATCCACGTGCCTTTTATTGCATTGCATATGATGAGAAGGTTTTGTTGCATTGCATAACTGCGTGAATGACTATGGGTAGGTCTTGTTGTGCCTTGAAATGTATGTGGGATAATGATTGTATGAAGGATGATGTTATTGAGTTGTATAAGTTGAGAAATGAAATGGTAGTTAAGTATTTATTATGAAAAATGTGGTTTTAGGTCCAATTTAAAGAACTAAACATGCCAAATTACATTCTGCGAGGTTTCGGGATCTACAGATAGCTTCACTAGCTATTACTTATGATTTGAAATGTGTAGAAACTTGAAAGGCTCAATTCCGACTTGGTTTGGTATAAAAATGTAAGTTTTTAGGTTCAAATTCAAGAAAATACGTTTTTGTGCATAAGTCGGCCAAACCTTAGAATTTTGAGGCACGGTTCGTTTCTACACGTCACAAATGGTATGTTTAGGGTGATGTCAATGTTTGGTGATGTTTGGAGATACTATGGCATGCATAAGTTGGTTGGAATACCAAATTTTGCATAATTTCTGCATTCTGGTATGACGCATATTAATTAGCGTAATCGATTAGGGTCATTCTGGAATAGAGAAATTGGTTAACTGGTTGGCGTAATCGATTACGGAAATTCTGTTTTAGGCGTAATCGATTAACGTAGTAGATTATGGACATTCTGGATGGTGGTAATTGTTTAGCTGTCGACGTAATCGATTAGCACCCTGGTAACAGATTATCGTAATCAATTACTAGTAGCCAAAATTATCCTAACTTTTATTTTTAATACTGTCAAGCTTTCAGATTCCTCCATACTTGCACCTAATGTCCGTTTATGATTGATATTGCTGTTGTGTGGTCCCAAAATCGTATCTTAAAATTGAAATAAATCGTGAAAATTTTTTATAGGTTTTTGAGCATCATTTTAAGGTTAGGATGTTTTAATAAAAATTATATATATAAAAGTTAATATTAAAGTTTAAGAGAGTTTAATGCTTTTTATAGCTGTTTATGGTATTGTTGCTATAGACTTGGCGAGGTCTTTGATGAACAAATCAAGACCCATGCAGGAACAAAATAGAATGAAAATTTGTTAATAAATACACTCTTTAAACACGCATTTTATTACAGTCTATATTATTAATTATTTTTTAATAATTCAAAATTAGGAAAGTAATTTATAAGGAATATTGTTTGACTTTTTAAAAAATTAACCAATCATATATGAAATGTATTAAAAAAATATGTTGTTAGTAATTACTAAGTTTACTGTTTTTTTAAGAGAGAAAATATAAAAGAGGTAGTGCAAAAAATAAATTGAAGCACCAAATATTTAATTAGATAAGTGGAAAAAGAAACATTTGGTTTGTGATGGCAGCATGAATATTTTTTAAGTATGTCGTAGGCGTCAAAATTTGAAGATTGAAACATGTTTTAGATATTTATAAGAAATTCATTTAAAAATTGATTAGATGATACATTCCTAAATTAATCTGAATAGTTCAAACGAATTTCACACAAATCTGTTCCAAAATTGTCCAAACATTTTGCAGAGTAAATTTAAAAAATTAGTGGGCAAATTTCAGTCAAACTAGTGACAGATTTAGGACAAAATATATACTACATTATAGTTAGACAAATTTTTTTCTATCCCAAATTTCCGCATGAAAGTGCCAGTTTTGCTAATGCAGACATTCAAAGCATGGCACGTTCACAAATAGAAAAGGTGACAAAAAAATCCTCCATCTCAACTTTTTTAAGATTTGACAAACCAACAAAAATCAAGATTTGACTAAAAAAAATCATAGATTTGATAAAAAAAATCTAATTATTTTAAACAGTATAAAAAATTAATATTAACTATTAAAGTTTTTATTTTTTATAATTTTATTTCTCTAATTAGTTATTTTAATATAGGTAGCAAAAGGATTGGTCATCAACTTCTGCGGCTTTCAGGTTTTGGCGTGACCTTGTGCAGTTTGGACAGACAAATAAATAAACTAAAAACAGAAATAGAGTTGTACATGTGATGATGTTCGCTTATACACTATAGCTAAGATAAGTGATAAGGTGGATAAAAGAGGTTGAATATTCAGGGTTATATCAATAGGAAGATTAGGAAAAATAAACATCAAGAAATTGAAACAAGCAAAAATAATTGACAGAATTTTGTGATTGATACAAACATTAAACTGTTTAGTTTGTAGTTAGGAAAATAAAATCATAAACATGGAAAATTTAAAAGTTAACTTTTACGCTGTTTAAAATAGTAAAAACTCTATTTGACAATACAATTTCATTTTAAAATTGATCAAATCTATGTTTAACCAACCAAACAAGACTAAACGAAGCCTAATATTATTAAATAACCGACGTCAATAACAAAACATGAGACAAGCAGTTAGTTTTGGATGAAAAACAGTGGGCATGCAAGTGATATAACTGACAAAAGCTTTATTATCTCTACGATAAAAGGATAAGGAACATGCAAAAGTTTATCAATAAACCCAAACAATATATATAGTAACAGAATTTGATGCAGGTAGTGTGGAACTTTTTGATGAGAAGTTGAAAATGGGTATTCGTGTGGTTGCGGAGATGTTTAAGCATGCAAGGCAAATTTTACGAGTGAGGTGTGAGTCAAGTTCAAAGAAGAATAGCAGTAGTAGTATTTTTGATGTGCCAAAGGGTCATTTTGCAGTTTACGTGGGAAATGAAGAGGATTGCAGAAAACGGTTTGTGGTCCCAATATGGTACTTGAAGCAGCCTCTGTTTAGAGAGTTGTTGAGTCGAGCTGAACAAGAGTTTGGTTTTCACTATCCAATGGCCAATCTTGTCATTCCTTGCTCAGTTGATCATTTTCTACATGTCACTTCTTCTTTCAATGGTTAATATTCCTTAACATAATTTGTCTCTCATTTTTGTAGATAACTGTGCAAGAGAAGAATGTCATTCACTACCCTAGGCTATTGCATGTTGTATTCATCTTTTTCAACACGACTTAGTTTTATAGAGTAGTAAATTTGACAAATTTTTGTTACCCCAGAGACTTGAATCAACAACTTTTAGATTAATTTATAATGTTATTCTGTTAACTAATCTATAGAATTAATCAATTAAATCCGTTATTGATTTGGTAAAAGTATTAATGGAGTTAAATTAGAGATTAAATCATGCTTGAACATATAGTAATAAAAAAATAATCTAAATTGATTAGTTCGTCGATTGACAATTCCATTATTAGCACTAATCATTTTAGTTCGAATTTGAAAATAGTGAAACTAATAAAAATATTTTTTTAAAAAGAGAAGGCTTTGTAAAATATGCTTGATAAAAACTATTAGAAAGGAAAATATTGCTTTAAAACATAATATTCACATTGTTAGTAAAACTATATAACTTTTATTTTCTTTAGTTTTTTGGATAACTTTATTTGAATTATAATGTGTAATTAATACAATCAATTTTAACACATTGAATTTGATAAGTGGTTTGGACTTAATTTTTTCCATCTTTTCCCTGGTTAGTTTCTCTTACAATAACATCACAATTCTTGTATTTTTTTTATTTTTATATTAATTATTATCTTTACAAAATTTGTATTCTACTTCTTATTATCTCGACAACTTTTTTTTTATGTAAATTCATTAGTAAATGATATTGTTCTAACTTAACCTAAAATCTCAAGTTAAATTTTATTAAAAATACAATTACCTAGGTTGAAAGAATTTTGTCGCATTTAATAATGTTAGTTAACTACAGCTCAAGTGAACTATGTGAAATTTAAAATGACAACTTTTTTTCTCTTAAATTTACCCAGTTTTAAATAATTCAATTGTCATAAATATTATATTCAGGATAATCAACATGATGTTCAAAATTGAGACATTTCCAAGAAAAAGAAAAATCAATTTATATACTACGTCACTCGTTAAAATTGTGTAAATCATATATTTTAGTGTTTGAGATTTTTAAAGCATGATATAGTCTCCAACATTGCAAAATGTCATTCTTTTGGTTTCTATTTACTTTAAATCTTGCCTATTGTTTTATTTAGAAACAGCTAAATTAAAAGTCGTTTAATAACATTTATGATTATTTGAAGTTTTGAAATCTCAAATTCTGAAATACACGACTTATAATCTCAAGAATTATTTTGAGAGTTTAACATATGTTGCTAATTATAGACAACAAGTGTAAATCAACTAGAGTCCTGAAATCGTGACAGAACCAAAAATTTTGAAATATGAGAGGCAAAACTATAACACATACAGTTTTTTTTATTAGCTATAACTTAAGACACTTACATCACTGAAAATATATAATTTTTATAGAAACAAATAATAAATTTTACGTGAAAATTTGGGGGGAAAATACATTTCAGTGAGGGCATCAATCTTCAGGATCTACGATGTAGGAAGAAAATACACATTAGTCTGAAAAAGCTAAGATTATTTATTATTCAGTTTTTTTTTATTTCGTGCTTTAATACATACACATGTAAGATTTTAGATAAGTACATTATTTTTTCAAAAATAACATGTTACTTCAAAATTTTAAAATCTTATCCGCATAAGTCAAATATTGTAATGGATACAAAAGCTACTTATGATAGCTTCAAACATCTGAAATAATTAGTAGATCGGAATTATTTTAACATTGATTTTAAATCCTACATTTAAACAAAGTTTTTATCGTTTCGAACTCGTGAATAATTGATATTAACATTTAAATTTTTTTATTTTACAAGACAAGATAAAACAGACCAAATGACCATATACATATGTGTCCGTTTGGTTTCCAGTTGGAGAAACAAAGTTGGGAAAATGAAGAAATTTAAGGGTTGATATTGATCATTCACATCGTTCGAGACAATCAAAACTCCGTTTAACTATAAAATGTATTTTTGGGTTGGTCAGACCTTTGTATCCAAACATAGAAATAGCCAATTCTGCAATTCTGGTTCAGGAAAAGCTTCCTCCTCTGTACTGGCATTTGTACTGGACAAAGACTATAACTATATATCTTTCACACTGAGTTACAAAGTCTATAAATTTTCCTTCATATATAATACTATAACTTGGTATATAGGTTATCTAGTATGTGCCGCATGCATTTTTTGTGGCCCCAGACCAAAAAGAGTTGAGTCTATTTAAATGTAGGTTTAAACGTAATTATCTGTTTAGCCTACAAGTCCCATACTACTTCCCAATTCTAAAAGTTAATTTATAAAGAAGATGATTATCTATATTTTATATGTTTTCAATTGGTTATATTTTTAGTGGAATTTTTAAAAATTTCAACATATTTCTTACTTAAAAATGAATATTTAGAGCGTGAATAACCATGTTTCCACTTAATGTAGGATTTTTCATTTTATGACTTTCAACACAACCTTGATAAATAAATAGTATGAGTAAGTATTATGTTAACAAAAGGTACGAGTCATTATTGTATAGTATTGGATTAATAATCTTAATTTCCCTTAAGAATTTATATAGAGATTAATTTTTCTTAATATAATAACCTCATAAAAATTTAATAACATTAACTATTTTTTCATCAAAATATTTTTATTAGTCATTAATGAAATAAATATTAATTAAATAAAAAAAAGTAAAATTTATTGGTACTAAT
This sequence comes from Clitoria ternatea, assembly GCA_037962975.1. Classification (NCBI taxonomy): domain Eukaryota; kingdom Viridiplantae; phylum Streptophyta; class Magnoliopsida; order Fabales; family Fabaceae; genus Clitoria; species Clitoria ternatea. The sequence goes on from CM075676.1 coordinate 73,569,196, forward strand.
AAAAGTAAAATGATACTTCTAGAAAACCAGTATAATTTGTAGATAAATTAAATGATTTTAAGGGTAACTTTTGACCCATAACGAAAGGGCAACTCTTAACCCATAAAAACCAAAAAGAATATTTTAGTTCTGATACCATGTTAAAGGTTCCATCCCAAAATCAATTGGCAATGGTTGGAGTTGCCCAACTGATATTTAAGTCATACAAAATATCATAAGGCAGACGATATAAGACTTCCAACAGTAAGGTATAACAACAACAAACAAATGAAGGGAAGAGGGAGCGGTATCAAATAATAAATTATGGTGGTGTTGACCAAGAAAGAAATTATATATGGCCCTTATCACATTCAACAAAGAATCAAAGATCCATACGACCATATCTTTGTTAAATAGTTTAAAATTTCATATTTGGATGAAAATCCAACGTACACTTTGCATTGGTAAAGTAGAGGGATCAATATGGTGAGTGGTGACCAACTTTTTTGGCAGTCTGTCACATTTTGATGATCACTGCTGCATGATTGCCACTCACACACCTACTCTCACTAACATACATTGCACCGTGTACATATCCTCCTTTGACTGCTATGTTGATTATTTCTCTTGTCAGTTATGATCACCTTAAATTTGGAAAACAATATACCTTTCACTGTTTAATAATTGCATATTCTTTTGGATTATTAATTCATTTCTTTTACATATTCTTCTGTGTTTAATAACTGCATATTCATTGAGTTTAAATGTACCAATAGGAAACACTCTGACGGATGTATTAGGATCCCAGACATGGTTGGGGGAGATGTTTTATATGATATCAATTATTTTACATAATGTCATTTGTTTTTTGTCTTTTGACAACGGCTTTGATTTTTATTTAATTTTAAAGTTTTTTCATGTAATATTATGGTGATTGTTCTCCCTATACTTTTATTTTGTTTTAAAGAAAACCGTCAAGTGAAAATGATGTTATTTTTCAATTCATGTATATTAGTTGTAAATTAACCAATAAGAAGTTCTTCTACCTTAATTAACTTGAGATATTGAGTTGGAATGTTATTGAAATATTAATGTAGTCGTGGTAAAACTTTGGTTAAGATAGTTGTTGTTATTTATAATGGTTCTACATTTAGTGATGAATCCAAAAAATTTATATCGTGGGGATAATACTTTCTTACACGTACGTAAATTAAAATATAAAATTTGTATGAGGGCAATTGATATTTATTACATAACATGTTAACAAAAAATAAGATCCAGTAGTAGGGGCACCAACCCCCAATAGGATGCACGTAGATATGTCCCTGTCTACACTCTTACTTAACCTAAATAAGATATATATTAAAGAAAAATCTCATTATTTTGCTAAAATCTCATGAATGTCTTGTTAGACTTAGCTAGCTTAGCTCATTTGGCATGTGATCACACTTTACACGTGTCATGTATTGTTAGTTAGAGTTAGTTAGTGAGTTAAGTTTACATTAATTGGTTATAGATTAACTAAGTTGCATGCACATGTACTTCTCACTTCCAAAAATTAATCAAAGTCTATATGATTCATTGAGTTCCTCTCATTGTTCACTATTGTTTAGAATTTCCTTACGGTATTGAAGCTCTAAATCTTTAGAGCTATGATTTCATTTTTCTTATAGTGCAAGGTCCTAATGTTGATATGTGTCGTGACTGTAATAGTTTATCGCCGTGAACACTGTTGATTCTTTATACAATCTAGCTTTACCTTTCTATATACATCCTTGTGAGAATCTGCCAATAACATTAGTGACCTTGATACTCACTAGAAGCAATTATCATTTGTGGTCTAAATTAATGCAAAGAACTCTTGTTTCCAAAAACAAGTTCAAGTTCGTCAATGGCTCCATTATGATGTCTTCAAGCTTCGATCCTATATTTGATCTTTGGGAGGGATGTAATAACCTTGTTATTCATGGATGATTCATTTTTGGTTTCAACTTCAATTGTAAAAAGTATAGTATATATTAATCTTGCCTTTGATGTGTGAAACGATCTTTGAGAAAGATTTTCACAAGGAAATCTCATTTGTTAAACTTAGCTAGCTTAGGTCATTTGACATATGATCACACCTAACATGTATCATTTTCTATTAGTTAGAGTTAGTGAGTTTAGTTTACATACATTGGTTGCAGATTAACAAAGTTGCAACCATTTTGTTGTATAAATACACATGTAATCAAAGTCTATGATTCATTCAATTCTTCTCTTAGGGTCTGTTTGGTGTATGGAATTGGAATTGGGAACTATAATTTCAATTTCAATTCCAATTCCAATTTTTATAGAATTGGAATTTCTATAAAATTATTAATTCCATGTTTGGATCATATAAAATTAAAATCATGAGTTATAACTTAAAGCTAAAATATGTCTGGTGGTGGTAATGATAACAACGATGATGTTGGTGATAATAATAACAATAATAATGGTTGTTGCAATGACGATGGTGGCAACGATGGTTGCAACTTGCAAGAATGATGACATAGGTTGTTGTGGCAATGGTGGAAGCAGTGGTGGTATAGAATGAGAAGTAATGGCAACAACAGTGATAGTGATGGTGGTGGTTACGGTCGTGGTGGTGGTTGTTGGTAGATAGTTGAGTTCTTTGAGCATGCTGTGAGCGGTTTAATCTTGTTGAGTGTATAGAAAAATTTTATTGGAAAAGTTCATGTCTTACTTCGGCGATCTTTATGTTTTGAAGAGAATAGTCTTTGACTTTTAGTTGTGGGACACTTTTAGGGATGAGGATCTGTCCTAATATAGAACTTAAGACTTTTTGTTAAGGTTATATTTGGACCATTTACTTTGTGTTTGTTTTAAAATTTTATTACTAAGATTTGGAGTCATCTTTATAGTGTTATATATGCTCAAGTTGTGAATAATTAATTATAAACAACAAAATCAACGTTGTGAAGTGGTCATTAAACTAATTAAGTCATCAGTTCACAGGTTAATGGTTGACCTAATATTGATAAAATAATATTAATAAAAGCATAGTATCATAACTTCATGATACTAAGAATAAAATGTAAAATAATATTTTTAATAAATAGTATTAATAATATTTTAAACAAAAAATATATTTAAAATAATATTCTTTTAGGATTAAATAGTGAACTCGTATAAAATTTAAAATCAGTGATCCATTAATTATTGTGGGTTTGACTTTTTTTTTAATTGATTTTACCATTTCAAAAATGATTCAATCATGAACCAGTTTTGTGAAAATACAGGTGATCGACCAAAGATGATTAAGAAAGCTGGCAATGGATCTGGCTATCAGTTATCTGTTATCAGTACATGATGATGATGGAGGATGGCCACATCCACTGTCCAGGTGGTCACTTCCATGTTAGTTTAGTATTCTGCGGAATTTGCACCCTTAAAGTACACTACTGTACTTCTTGTGACTGCTAAATTATATCCTGTATGCATGCATCGCTTTTTTCAACGTTTTTTTTATTGTGTGGGTTTTTGGTTGAAGTTGTTTAACCCAAAAAAAAAATATCTTACGGTCAAATAAAATTTTAATTGTCTCTAATGATATGAATAATCAATATTAAACTTTAGATTTTTTCATTTTTATAACTTCATTTCCCCAATTACATACCAAACAGTCACTAAATCTATTCACAATTTATCATTAGTATGTAATTTGGTTGATAAATATGCCATTTCAAGTTTAAGTCATCGATAATGCATTTATGTTAAATCGAGAACTCTACTATTCATAATTGAAGTATAAATAAAGCATATGAAAAAATTTGCTCGTAGTTTCAGCAATGTTATCTAGTCTCTACAATTACAAAATTGACCTTTTTGAATATTTAGTTTCCTTACCTGTATATTCATGCTACTGTTGACATTCCATTTATTCACAGGGGAGGAATTGTGCCGAGTCACTGAGTCTCAGACGAGTTTAACAAAACAACACCTTAATCCATTAATAAAATGATTGACAGAACAGAACAGAGTTATAGATAAGCATAGTTTGAATTAAGATAAACAATATATTCTAAATTTTAATTACTTTTTGGATTCTTATTGTGTAACTACCGCTGCAATAAATGAACATTTCCTTCTCAATATTGAGCTTAAATGGTTGTAAGTGAAATACCACTCCATTCTCATCAGTAAAGATCAAACTCCACATATATATAGTTAAAAAACGAAATGAACTACTATTATATTACACTTCATGGTTAAAAATTTTAATTTAACCTCTTTATTATTAACCGCTATACACAATTATTAAAATCTCATGCATCGCAGTTTTTTACCAATTTTTATTACATGACAGTATATCATACAAAAAATGTATGCTATACGCCTGAATTAAAATGGGCACAATGATACGGGAAAGGTTACGCTGAAGTTTTGAGGACTACATTTGGAAACAGATAGATTTGCTTGAATTCAATAGAGAAAATAATTATATACAAATTTTGAAGACATCATCACTTTGGATGCTATTGGATTCAGCCATTAGGAGGAACCTCCAATACAAAATAAATGGAAGAGACCAGATTTTAATGCTCCTATCTAACTTGGTGGTGATCTTTACCAACTAAGAAAATAAAAACAACCAATGTCCAATGGTTCATTCAAATTGATGAACACCCTTAGAAGGATCAATTAAGAGAGGAAGTTAGAGTAATGAAGTAATCTTCAGTGCAAGGAATAGTGAGACCCCCCATAGGGTGATTGAATCCAAATTCTTCTTCAGCCCAATCCAACAAATCTCTGAATAAAGGATGACTTAGGTAAGATATTGGAATCACAAACCTCTTATAGTTCTCTCCAACATACACTGCCAAGTGGCCTTTTGGAACATCAGCAATTGCTGAAGCCATTCTGATTCTTTGTGAAAGACTTCTCTGGAGTTTCTGTTTTGCATTAGCTATGCCCACAAATCTGTTACTAGTCTTCATGATGGAGAAAAAAACTAGATATGGATATTGAAGTGATTAAATGATAGAGAATTTTAAAGTGGTAGAGCTGGATATAAATAAGATTTGGGTTTGAATTGCCATGTCTAGAAACTGCATACATATATATAGGGAGCTAAGTCATGCAGTGACTAAAATTGCTTGATAACAATGAAGAATGTTTAGGAACATGTCAGGTGAAGGATTTGGGGTAGCTTCACATGACAGTGCCCAATCTGGACCAAAACATGAGGGCCCACCAAATTTTGGGGCAAAAAAATAAGTGTGGTACTGGTTAAAAGTTATACTACTTGTTGGTTATTGTTTCTCTTTGATCTAATAATGCTTTGGCCCTTTTTATTCTAGGCACGTTCTTGACAAGAAATGCCAACATGAATTGGAAAATATGTTGCACTGGTCTTGCCTATTCAAAAAGGAGCTTTGAATTTAGACTTGGGCTCTTTACTGGCAATTTCTTGTCATCATTAGGCAACCTCTGTTGTGATAATGGATAGAGCCCTGTTTATTGCTTCACTAAATACTTTTAATTTAACTGGGTCATGGGTAGCAAATTATAAAATCCCAATTTGATCAAAATCTACTTAATCCAACACATTTTATTATCAGTTTAGGGAAAATTTAACAAAATTTTATTATCAGTTTCAAACCAACTTAATACAAGTTAACAGGTCTAATCGGTTAGTTTAGCAAGTTATATAAATTATTATGAAACTTCTCCTAAACCAAAAAGTTCAACTTAGCATAAATTGTTTAGGTGATGTACACTTAATTTTTCTTATGTAAGGTTTTGATCATATTTAATGTTAGACTATTTCAAACGTTTATATATTCATCTAAGTCAATCCAATAAACCACAATAGGGTTTGATTTTAATCTTTAACCCAGTCTTGAAATGGAAATAGTTAAAGAGAATTAAATGAAATGATTTTTATTAATTTATGAGTTATATAAGCACATCATACTTAACCGACAGCAATTACACTAAGTTCATTAGATAAAGCGCTAAAACAATGGGCCTCATAATACTAATAGCTCTTCAACTCAATTATTTGACAGAAGCTTGGTTCCTTGTGTTAGACCGTTACGATTGTTTCTAAATTTTAAATTATTCCTCAGAAATTTATAATCTAGTGGTTTTTATTTTCTTATTGGCTTCAGAAAATTCACATTGGCTTTTTCTTTTTGAAAGGCAATGAATCAATTATGCTATAAATGCATTGAGTGCCTCTTCAAAGTGCACAGTATCTATCTAGTGTAGAAAACGATGATATTTATTCACTACACGGAGTAGCATATGCATCTTATCACATCAAATTCCGCTTTCGTGCAGTGAAAGTAAAGCTACAGAGAATGCAACAAAGTAAAAGCCAAATTCAATGTGTTGAGGGTGTGACAGAATAATATACTAGATTGTTTAGTGCACTAAGCACAGCGCATTTTACTGCAATGTATCAGAATTCAAACATGTTGTGGGGAAATGAAGAATGCTTAATTTGCTTAGTTAGCTCAACTTCACTTCAATTTCAATCTATTCTTCATGTACTCATCCTCCATTGAAATCATAAAGCAGTCCAATAATAGAGTCATTGCAATAGAAAACTGAAAACTTCCACGTGATTGCATAAAAGATGTTTCCAAGTTTGAACACCACACGTGAAATATATACTCCTGCTATTGGAGTACTGGACCCGATTTTACAAAACTCCCTAAAGTTTAGTGGCCATCCTACTACCCTATGGCACACTATGCATAAGAAAATTCTAACAAATCGTAGAGTATCGTGGATCAACTTGACTAGGCGTTATTTGTGAAAGAGTTCTATATGACAAGATTGCATTATTAGGAACGAATACAAGACAATGGACAAGTAACATGCGTGAAAGAAAACTTGGCATGTTAGATAAATAACTTATATTTCTGTTTGCAGTACTTTTGATCTCCAATATATACTCACATCACATTGCAACACTTGTAATCTTTTTCTTTTCTTTTATATTAAGGAGGAAACTCAGTAAGATTATAAGAAGGTTGTTTTAGAAAAACACTTATTATTTTTAAATCACAAAGAACATTCAATACTTTTTTCTTAAAATATTCGATAAGGCACATAACTTCCTATATTATATTTTTGGTCAATCTATATAAAGTTTCAAAAATAAAGTTATAGTTTTTTTGGTTGCCGAATCAAGTTATAATAAAGGGTTTTCTCAAGCTGGCCCAATATTAGGTGGGCAAGAATTGCTGGATTTGGGATGGGCCAGTCCAATTTACTTTAGTGTCTGCTTAGGGTAATTTCTCGAGACTATTGCCTTGACCACCAAACAAAAAGGACAATTGCCATATTCACTACACACCACACAAAATATAATATCACAATCCTGACATTTTTAACTTCAAATTCATACACATGTTTCTTAACTTCAAGTGGATATTTGTTGATAAAAAAAAAACTTCAAGTGGAAATTTCTATATATACCTCACGATTGTGCCAATTCATGCACATTGTTTTTACTTCTAGTGGATAATGCATTTTTGTAACTATATGCCAACAATTTGAGTTCCTTATCTAAATGTTTTTGGTGCATGTTAATAGTTGCCTGTGCAATATGAACCAGACATAGTGTCTTAATTGGTATGTCTAGCTAGAACAATATACATCTTGTTTTCACAAGCATTGGTTTTGATCTTTCAGATTTCTCTTTTTTCAATTATCAAGTGGGTCTAGGATGTCCTTCCAAATATTGGGATATCAACTTCACTTAATTTCTTCATCTTTGAATAAATACATTTTAGTTAGAGTAGACAATACCATGCATGTGATCCTTCACGCCCATGTTTTCTAGCTGGATTCCATCAATCATGGCTTTACTCAATTGTTTCTCAAAGCTTTCTCTTTATCTATATATATAGAGAGATTGTCATGGTTGGAGAGTCACAGCTTGTCTTTTTTATAACTATTTGAATGCCAATATTGCATAATGAGAGATTCCTAAATCTAAATCCTTTGCTAAATGATAGGCCCAAGTGTATTGGCAAGAAACCTGAGTGGCTCAAGAACTTTGTTCCCAAATAGTTTCTGAGGAGTTTATATTTTGGCCCATGTTGGCCCATTTAGAATTTCCCGTTGCTTTGCTTTGCTTCCTGACTTTGGCTTCTATATGTACCCTCTTCTGAGTATGAAATGACAAGAAAAACAGAATTAAAATCCTCCTCTCCTATTTCTCTCTCTATAACTGATTCTCCTTTATTAGGATCTCTTGTATATCCTAACACTAAACCTTTGCATTGCAGATGTTTATATGATAAATTTGATTGTGTATTTAAATAAGCATGAAAATAATGTGTGGTACACATGAAATAAAAATAAGTAATTCAACGCAGTAATCTTATGGTCGAAAATAGTTGCATTAATAAAATGTTCTTGAACTCATTAACCTCTGTTAAATTGGAGTGTCTTCTTCTGCAAAGTTTGATCAATAAATTTAATGAGGCAACTCGCAGCAGTGTCAGAGGATTTTCAAAATCACCAGTAAGCTATGTCACACCCAAAAAGAAAAAAACTACAGTTATTTCACTGATAAACAATAGTTGTATCTGCCAAACCCTTTGAAATTGAGCTTATAAATAGGAAGGGGCACCCACTTAAATTCAGATATTTGTGATCATGCAAGGAGGAAGTAATATATTATGGAAATATATATGAAGTAGCTAAAGCTGCTTCTAGACTTTCATTGAAATGTGACAAACAACAACTACTATCAAGTTTGTTCCTTATCTCAAGAAGAATTGCTGCACTTAATCCTTATTATAAGATAATAGGCTAATGATATATATCAACTGAAATTTGATTCAGGTTCTTTTGTATTTGTACATGTAAGAATTCAGTGAGATTTGGCAAAATCAAAATGTGTCCTGGCAATGTTTTGACATTCTCATTCAGGCAAAAGTTTTTTTGAAAATGCCTTTTGTATGTCAGTCTCCATCAGAATGATTTACTGCCTATTCAAACGAGAAGTTGGATGATCATATCCAAATTCTTCTTGTGCTTGAATGACTAATTCTTGAAATGAAGGTTGGTTCAAGAATGATGCTGGAATCACAAACGGCCTCATTTTACAATATATTTATATGCTTTAACTGGGATTTGTTGCCGCTTTAGAAAAATATGTTTCTTTATTGCCATCTTTCTTTGGGATGTTTTTCTTGTGTCATCTTGCCATGTAAATGAATACATGTTTACAAGTTGAATGTATTGAAATCCTTGTTCTTCTAGTCATTTGAGCAAAAGGTCACAGCACAACCTTCCTACATATCTTATTGTGAAAATGCCTCCCATAATGTTGATTTAAAATAAAGAGCATATGCAACTTAAAATCCCCTTGTATTTAGCTTTCAAAGTCGTGAAGATTTATAACTCCCACATCGAAAGATGTAGCTAAAGTAACATGGAAGATGGAATATAAAAGTTTAATGCATGACAATGACCAACATACTTACCTGGATGGGGTCAATAGGTGATCAGGAAGGCCTATGGCCTAGGGAAGTGGTCTCCATTGCACATAGGAGAGGTGCTTCTCTAAGGTCTGTCTAAATGGCAGAGCCTACATCATAATTTGTGGTAGTGGGGGCCTGCGTTCGCGCGGCCCCTTCTAACCTTAATCTTAAATTTTAATTTGAATTCTAGTAGTTTATGATTTCTTTTTGTCTTAAGTTTTAATTGAAGTTAGAAAGATTTTTATTATTAAGATTTTTCCCATTTAAAGTTTATAATTTCTTGTAGTTTTACCCACACTAGCTTCTAGTGTAATGTCTTTTTTTAAAGTTAAATTTATACAATTCATCCAACATCATGATTTATTTATTTAAAATTCCATGATTGATTTTGTAGCCTCAATTAAAACTATATGGTGTTTGATTCAACTACATAGAACAAAGGGCTATATTGCTTTTTGTTTTTCATGAATTTCAGTGAAATATATCATTTTTGTCATCCATTCTGTAACAATAATGTTTTGTAATTCATGACCAATTAATGTGTTATAATTATTTTGTTGATGAAATGGTTCTTTATATAATCGATGAAGATATATTAATTAATTGAATATTTTGTTGCTATTTTGTTATTTTTAGCTTAGAAAATGGGTGGTTTGATATATTTTCAATGACATTATCCAATATTTGTTAGTACGTTGAGATTATGACGAAATTTATTATTGAAATGAATGAGTTCAATTAAATTAAGAAGTTTAGTCATGTGGTCTATATATTATGTTGTGGATATTAGAGTAGTAATGGCATAGGTGCACCTAATACACCTTGCAGGAGGAAAGGGTTATCCATTAAATAGAGCTGCCAGTACACGGAGAGAGCTATCAACAAGATAAAACTGCCTTCAATGAGATGATATAGATTGATGTGATAGGGGAGATGTCTACTCGTAAAATGTAGCTGCCCCTAAGGTCGACCATCTTAGGAGGAGAGGGTTGTCAATGAGGTAGAGCTACTTCTGATGTAGATTCCTTTATGAGTAACTCCATGTAATATTCAAATTGTTGGACTTCAATTATTTTATAGTATGTTATTTTAAATTGATATTTAATCAATTGTTTGGATTAATGAGAACACTTATTTTAGAAAATTGGAAGTGATACTTTATCTATGAAAATTGGAAGTGATAATGATTATCTGTGAATAATTATGATTGCTTGTTTTCTTTCCTATTCATTGTAGTTGTTATGCCATCACTTAGTCTATATGTGTAACATCCCGTGTATTTTTATATTTAAAAGAATAAATAAATGTGTGAATAAGTTAAAAATATAATAAATTGGGAGTATGTGGCTTGTTGTGTGATTTAAGAATGAATTTAATGGGAATTTAAGATTTCCGTCTGACGCGTAGCATCAGGGTGGAATTTTAAAGCTAACGCGTAGCGCCAGCGGACACCTAGTATAACATCCTTAATTTTTAAAATAAATTTCAATAAATTAAAAATATTTTTCAAATAATTCAAATTTCCAAAACTGAATTTGAATTAGATAATTTACAATATTTATTTTACAAAGCCGACCGGCTCTTTAAAACAAAAATAAATACAATTGATTATATAAAAACACTCGGTATTCATGAGCCGGTCAAGGCTTCCACTAAGACCATCTCCGAGCTGCATGAACATCTTCACACATCATGGTTGAGCCCTTCATTCACTGAAAAATAAATGTAGAGGGTGAGCATAACATATCAAATAACAGTTATTGAATTGGAATAGAAATCCAATTAATAACTATAAAACCAATACTGATTACACTCAGCAAAAATTAGCACTCGGCAATTCTAAATCACACTCAGTAAATATTTAAATTTCCACTCGGTAAATAAAAATATCACTCGGTAAGCATAGCAACTGCACTCGGCATATGACAAGTTCACTCGGCAATAACAAATTATTCATTCTCAAAAACTGAGACATATTCATATACTCATCATAACAGCATGTTCTCATAATAACACATAAAACAGTGTATGCATATGCTCAGCCAAATGGATCCATTAAGTCACATACTTAATCAATGACCAACCAAAACGGGATCATGATTAAGTCTATCAAATTTTGTGTTGCAACACTGGCTCCCCGAGCCATAATTCAGCTCCTCGCTGATTCGGCCGTTTTACAGGTACCAAACCGCTCTGCGCCCACAATGTAACACTGAGTACCACTCCCAGAGTGATAGCGGTCCTCTACCCAGTGCTACGGGCCGGCCTTGAGTCACACTCAAAGGTGTCCATGGTATATAGGAACCACTCCATCACAATTCATATTCAAACATCACACATGCATCTCATGTATATAAATATCATGAAAAGTTCATGAATCATCATTTATAACATCATCAACTCATATCATCCCACACGGTATAATAACCAACATACATAACTCAATATGAATGGAAAATAAGGAAACATAAAATATGTTATTCAGTTGGGGTTTCAATTCACACATATAACATATTAATACCCCAAATCCATTCATAAACTATCTATTTGAGATGTACGCTCCCCCTACCTGGAAATAAAATCTTCCAGCAGCTTTAAAAGCTTAACCAAGTCACTGCTCCAGAATTCTGACTGGAACTGCAGTGTTGTTCTTCTCCAAGTTTTCCTTCGTAAAAAGAAGAGAATGGAGATTTGGTTTCCTTCTTCGTTTATTGGTTCCAGTGAAGATGAGAAGTATAAGAATGATTTCACTTCCAACAACTTCTCTATTAATCCAATAGCAGAAGTATTTATATACCTTCCATATGAAAGAGACGTGAATATCTTGAAATACTCTGCCACACGTTTCTTTAGTAATTAATGAAAAGGGTACAACACATCAAAATGGTCCCAACTTAGAAAATATCTAAGGAAGGAATTTGCTAGAAGGTAGAAGAATATAATGATGTGGACAGCTTCCATCAGACCTGATTCCTCGCTTGAGCGAACCACTCTCGCTTGAGCGAGAATTACCCAGTAACTAATTTCCATGCTTTCGCTCGAGTGAGATTCCCTCTTACTAGCTGCTCGTTCAAGCGAGAATTGTCCAGTAACGAATTCCACTGGTATTCGCTTGAGCGAGGCACCTACTTGCTTAGGCGAAATCCAACCAGAGGCAGTCCTTTGATTCTGTACTCGCCCACTCGGCAAGGCTTCCTAGCACTCGGGTTTTTCACTCAGTAGTTTAATCAGAACCAATTCATATCGCTCGGTTTTTACCTCTTTCCAAGTCAGAGTCTTATTCCTTTCTTTATTCGAAAATTTCCTCGAAATTACTTACTCAGTAAACTCAATCAGAGTTGAAGTCTTTGTCCAGTAGCACTCTTTCTGGAAAGACTTACTCAGAATATTTTACTTAAACGTGTCTCAATCGGACACAGTGTCACTTCATTTGGAAATGATTCTCTTAATGATGTTTCACTCGGAAACATCTTAACTTTTCTTAGAATTAATCTTCTATTTTATTTCACTCGGAGTCAGATTCATTTCACTCGGAATCTGATCCTTTTCACTCGGAAAATCTTATTTCTTTCATTTTTCACTCGGAATTTTATTCAAAAATTCTTCTTTAATGATTTTTAAGTTATTTTTATAAAAATTATAAAAATCAGGATGTTACACCTAGCGCTAATGTCGTGGGCAGAATTAAAACACACAAGGTGAAACAGAACCCACATGCAAAAATACCTCTTTCTCTCTTTCTTCTCTTAAGCTTTGGACCTTATTTCAAGTCAATTCTTGGTAGGATCTTGAGAATCAATCACGTTCTTGGCTTTAGAGAGCTAAGGTATGCCAATGGGATCCTTCCATTTCATGTTTGCTTTCTCCCCTTCTTCTTTCTCTCTCTAACTGTGGTTGCATGTGAGGTGAGAGGTTATGGTTTCACGTTTTATGGCGATGTGAGGCTTGGGTATTGCTTCTAAGGTGAGGTGGATGGCAATGTACTAATGGGTTTTACGTTTCGGTATCCGTAGGTGCCGAAACGAGTGTAAGAGAACTGTTTGGCGAAGCGAGTGTTGGAATCAGAAGCAAAGTAGCGAGTGATTTGAGCGTGGGTCGCAATCTACATCGAGAACAAATTATCGAAGTAGTATCTAAGTAAAGGGGTGTTCGAGTCATAATTAATTAAAATTGGTGATATATAATTAAAATTAAGAACTATACGATGTTTGTAATAAATAGAAAAATATAGAAATATGCTAAAGTGATGAATATGTATATGCATGATGATTTGAATGCTTAATTGGTTAGTAAATAAATTGTATGGATGGTATGTAATTATTTGATAGTTGTGGGTGTATGATTTTGTATGATAAATTGATGTTAAATGGCCCGATGCATATATATATATATATATATATATATATATATATAATTATATATGATTAACTGGATTGAGATTCTGAGTCATTAGGCATATGTTGATGAATTTGATGGGTATTGATGAATTAACATACATCGTGATGAGTTGTTGAGGGGCTGGGTCTGTGTGGCTGCCTTATGTGATGGTAGATTGTTGATTATTGCCAGTATGTATATATGATTTGAGATGCATGTTTGTGATTATGTGGTGTAGGACGACCGACAGTATATGTATCCCTCGCTTTCGGCTCCCGTGGTCCTCTAAGGCCTAGTTGAGCTACTCAGTGATCAAGTAGTATCTAGTGGTTGAGGTGGAGAGCCAAGTCGGGCTCGGTGAACCAAGTCGGGTTCACAGTGTGTCAAGTTGGACCCCCAGTAGAAGATCGATCCTTTAGTATCCAGATACTAGGAGTCATATTGTATGGTGAAAGTCAGCGGTGCTTCATTGATATGACTGTGATGATGTATGAGTTTGTAATTGATGCGGAAATAATGAATATGATGTTATGTGTTTGGTTATGATAGATCATGTGTAGGAATTGGTAATTGGTAAGGCATGTGAAATATATTGTGATGGTAAATTGTCATGAAATGATGACTATTTAAATGAGATGATTATTGTATGAGCTTGTAGGGGACTTGAGAAGTTGAATGGTATAAATGGTAAAGTATTTATATTTATATTTTACTATTATGTTTACCGTTTTATATATTAATTATGATTTGGTTTCCAAACACTCACTCTTGCTGTGGTTTCTATTTCTTTAGTGACCAATGATAAGGAAGGTGTGGATGCCCCAGAAGCAAGTGCCAAGTGAAGAGCTGTTGCCAAGAAAAGCTGAGGAAATTTGTATTATGTGTAATATTTATTAATGGCCTGTTTAACGTTATTTAATATGTGTGGTGATGTATAAGGATTTAAATTCATAGATTGTGTGCTTTGAATTCTCTTGGATGGATTGTGGTTTGATGAGATTTATTGGGTGGTATGTGTGATGGAGTGTTGATGATTAGGACTAATAATTTATGTGTGGTGTTAGCCATGTTTATGGCATTATAATATTATGTGTAGTTGTATGGCATGGAGCCATTGCATGCGTGAATGTTTACGATTGGCGGGTACTGTGATATGCATGTAATTTATATAATGAGTGTGATTGTGAATTGGATGGTTGATATGATGATGATTTAGATTATGTTTTTCATAATAGTGAAATAGTGAAAATGTGGAAAAATAGGAATCAGATAAGTGATTTTGAGATCCGATGTGTTTTCGGACCCTCGAAAGGGACCAATAGGGGACTTAACTAGTTTGAAGCACATTTGATGGGTTTAGTGCATGTAAGTGCAATATTTTTATTTAAATGTATTTCTATGCATAACTCGCACATATGATAGAATTTTGGTAAACAGACGATGCCAACAGTTTTGGGATAAGGAAAACATGTGGCCTATGAAGTTTTGTGACAATTGAACCTGAAACGGGCCATTTGGGTAGGTCGGAAGTTGACTAAATGACCTAAAACCCATGACAACAGCATTACTGCTACTGTTATGCCCACACGTAGCGTGCGGATGGTGCTCAGCGCCAGCTACAGAGGAGCTCAAGCGTAGCGTCAAGCCCCTGTTCCTATTTTGCACTTTTTGCTAATTGGAAATGAACCATAGGCTGTAGTAATGTCATGTAGATGCTATTTAAGAGTCATTTGACTTCTTAGGGGATTTGTGTAGTTACAAAATAATTTATTTTATGAAAAATTTATTAGGATTTTAATTAAACGGATTAAAAATAAATGGAAATTAAGGGTAAGATCTCACAATATGATTCACCCTTTTATATTTAACATTTTTCAGATCATCCGTTTCTCGAATTGCAGGCTACTAGGAATTGTGGTCCTTCCCAATAGAGATTCAGTTGGTAGGCCTCCATTGTTCTGGTGACCCTTATTTGTATTATGTGTCTTCTATTGGACTATGCTACAACTTTAGGAGTATAAATATATATGTTGTGATTTTGAGTTTCTTGTATATTTTGGAATCTAGTTAAATGACAAAGATAAATTTGACTATGATTGAATTATGTAAATATTGATATGAACTATTTGATATTATTTTTGGATGTTGATATTATAAAGGAGACCTTGTCAAAATTTTATTAGAATAATTAATTCAAATGTTCAAGGCTTGTAATTGATAGGTATGAGTTAGCTTACTAGGCTAAGTGATAGTTGAGAATCTTAACTTGTGCGCCAATCATGGTTCATAAATGGGGTCGTGACATAGCTAGACCCTCTTGTAAAAAATGGACGGGTTTGGACATAACAAATTGAGGCCCAAATTGATACGGGTTTTTTTGGCCTAGCTCGAAAAGCCCAACCCATTTATGATGCCTCGTTTGTTTTATTAATTATAATTTAATGGGAATTGAATTCTTTAAACTACAATCTTAATTTATATTATCAACTCGAGTTACAATTTTTTGATTTTCAATGTAATATTACTAATAACAAAAGATAAGATAAGATAACGAATAAAAATTTATCTTAACAAAGAAAAGGAGATACTTTCCTCATAAAAGACTATTATAGATGTTATTTGATAGTCTGATTACTTGAAGAGCACAACATGGGATACAATATTCACAGTAACATGAAATAGATGTTGCGCAGAGCTAGAAAAAAGGATAATTTTCTCATGCAAAGCAAATATGGAATGTGATATTGATAGGGTTATTACTTGAAGAAAAAACATGGAATATATTAAAATATCCTCAGATTCCGTAGAGTTTTGCCCTAGAGTGTCTATCAATCCTTTGAATTTATAGATAAAGGAAAATACATTAGATTTATTACAAAGAAATAATAAATATAGTCTAGTTACTGATTTTCTTCCTGAACGAGCAGACCAAGTATTGACTAGATTATTCACAAGGTGTAGAGTAGCAGATATACCTAGGAGTTGATTGTCTACGAGTAGCATATTTTTTTTAGTAGGCCCATGATGTCAGTGAGGATTGTGTCAGATGACTTCAGTATATTCAATTGCAGCTATAGTGATATGAGATCAAAATTTAATTGTTATCATGATGTTCTGCATTGTTTTAAGAACTTTGATGTGAAGTTTTACATCTCCGCTTAGCTAATATATATATATATATATATATATATATATATATATATATATATATATATATATATATATATATATATATATATATCATGAACTGATTGTTGGTTGATAAGTTATTTAAAAATTTGGTTTTGTTAAATTTTTAGGGGAAGAGTTTCCAAAATTTTGACAACACCTTTATAATAAGCAGTTTTTAATTTGAGTACAAAAAGGTATGTAGGCTTATCAGGCTAGGGGTTGATAGAGTCCTTGACGGAACGAGTAGGTGACACATGCAAATGGAGGAAGGAAAGGGTGCATGAATAGCTCTGGACTCCGCTAACTTGGGTGGAGCCAACACCAATTCAACAACACAGGCGTTAGCACGCTTTCTGTGATTAGGATTTATTTGAGAACTCTTTTCTCTTGTTAGGATTTGGTTTTCTGAATTTTGTATATCTTACTTATTATTCTCCCTCACACACACATAATTTTTAGGTTTTCCTTTATTTTATATTTAAATTTAATATAAAATAACATAAATTAAAATAAATTTAACTAATTAAGAAAAATTAACATTAATGTTAGACAACCAATTAATGTTAACTTTAAATATGGTAGAAGTCTCGTCAAAACATCAATTTGACTTTTTAATTCGATAACAGACACTAATCCAACATGAATATTGATCCGGTCTCAATACCGGTATCCGATCTGCAAGACATATTTCAACGTCTTTGTCAAGACATCTACGTGTAACCGGTGTCATCGGTATACATCCGGACTGTAATTCCGTATCAGGCGTTCTCCCTATACCGGTTGTTCAGGATAACACCATGACACCGGACAACACACACGTCACTGCGCTAAAGACAAGGATTATTGCTACAGGGATCGATCAATAATTCCCTGCACTACGAGCCAAATTCTGCTCACGGGGATGGTCAACTTGCTCCCTAATCCTAGTCTATATTCTCCATGCTCAATATAAAATAGCCACTTGACCCAATCATGCTGGTAAGTGCGCAATAAAATAATGCTAATGGGAGTTAGTGGTTCCCCACTAACGAGTCCTCGTAAAACGAGCCAATCAGGTATATGAACTCATTTCATGAATGAAGTGAGGGATTTTTGAACAAAATCTATGAACGATTACTCTCTGAAATACATTCCTTACTTGGAATATCATCACTGACTTGAGCGTCGGAGAATCTTTGCAGGTGACACCACCATTCGCCCACTTCAACGCGTTAGGTCGGTGTGAAGGATCTCCAGAACGCCAATCCGCTCTCCTCACTCAAGGACAACGGATATTTACACCGGATACTCATACATCCGGTCTTCTGCACAGTATTTGCATACTATTGGTGATTGACTTGAGTCCGGATCTCTAGACCCCGGTTCAGGACAGATCATTGGCACGCCCAGTGGGACACGTTAAAGTTATTCCCACTTCTCGTTTAAGAAGTCTGGTCTCTTATCATGGAAGGCAATGGGAGAAACCAACCAGATGGGCACGTAGAAGACATCACTGCCCAGGAACAACCAGTGAACAGGCACTTAGCTCTTGAGTCGCCTGTGGAAAATTCAAGAAGAATGGTGCAGGTTTCAGCACCAAATCTAAAGGATGAGATGATAAGAAAGTTGATGGAGGAACTAATGGAATTGAAACGTGAAAGAAAGGGCGTGGAGGAGAGAGCCATGTTTCTGATCAAGGGGACACATCGCACAACCGAGGGAGAAAAATCCTCTACCCCCCAGTATTCAAATATCCCCACATTTGAAGGGAAGGAACGGATCCACGATTCTGATAAGAGAGTGGTTAAAGGAAAGAGGAGGCTGATGACAGCCTCTCCAGTAACTTATAAGCTCACAGTCCCTTTTTCAAGGAGACTTATGAGTGTACGCATCCCTAAGCACCTACAGACTACTCAACCTCTCTCTATAGAAAAATACAGTGGTGAAACTGATCCTACTAAGCATCTTGATCTTATACACTCGAAGTCATGTACCTGGGGGCAGATGAAGATGTCATGTGCAGGATGTTCCCTCGGACTCTTGTTGATGATGCCCTTAGCTGGTTCAGGAAGCTACCATCAGGTTCTATTGACTCATGGGAAGAAATGGCAACAGCGTTTGTGGACCACTTTGTCATTTCCAGTGATATTCCCAAAACATCTCATACCTTGGCTCAGATTAGGCAGGGGGAACATGAAACTCTCAAGGACTTCTTGAAGAGGTTTCACAAGGAAGCAGCTGCTGTTCCAAACTTGGCAGAAGCACTACAATTGCACATAGCAATAGAAGCTTTGCAACCAAGCTCTGCTTTTGCCCTGTCGTTGGCAAAGAATCCTCCAGTGAATTTCGAAGAATTCAGGAGGAAAGCATCCAAGTATGTGAGCATTGAAATACACTTGGAAGCAACAGTGGCGAGAGGGAAATCCCTAACGTTACAACGGAGTGATAAGAGCAGATCCAGATCGGATCCCATGGAAAGACCGTGCCGTGGCGATGCCTTCGATAGCTCCGCTCCACAGCGTTAAGCAGAACGGATGCATGCATTCGACAATTATGCTCCGCTAAATTCTGAACGATCTCAAATTCTTAGGGAGATCGGATGGCCAACCCTTATTGCGTACGGGGTCAGGACTCCACCCCAGCTTCATAAACAGGGCGACCCTCGGAAATACTGCGAATTCCATGAGCAAGAGGGCCATTCAATAGACGAATGTCAGGCTCTGATGAATACTATTGAGACCCTGATCCGAGAGGGTAAACTCAAACAATACCTTCTCAAAGAAAGGTCTACTGATCAACTGGACCAGATTGAGAAAAGGGGAGGAGATTACGAGGAAGACGATGGCGATCATCCCACTCCGATTAGAAGGTTTACTGCTTCTGAAAAACAAAAGGGAGTTGTGATTGGTGAGCCTGCACAGCAAAACACTATGCCCCGACAACAACATCAAGGCCGTCGAGAGGTCATTGATTAGAGATTAGGCCAGCAAAATTAATAGGGCCTTCTGTTGATACAGCTAGTCGGTAAGACGGTGTGCACTCCACTCCTTTTCCTTACTCAGGTTTTTCTCGATCGGGTTTTACCAAGAAGGTCTAATGAGTCATAACCCTGACTCATCTCTCTTTCTCTCTTTTGTAATTCATAATTAATGAAATACTCTAAATGATTCACCCATTGTCTTTATGATTTTATTCGATGCACAACACTGTTGTGACAAGATACTTTCAGGACGGATGATCCTAACAATGTATCCGTTGTTAGCGATGAACCTCTTCGAAGGTACAACTGGGTGAACCACCCCATTCGAAGGCCCAGATTGTAGGATTAAACCGAACTCTGGGTACGGTTAGTAAGTTTGGCTGAACACCGGTGAAGGCTCAGATTGTAGGATTGAACCGAACTCCGAGTACGATTAGTAGGTTTGGCCGAACGTCAGTGAAGACCTGGGCTGTAGGATTAAACCGAACCTCAGGAAATGGGTTGTAGGATTGAACCGAACCCCATTCCGAGAACGGTAAAAGGGTAAAACCCAACACCGTATTGAAGGCTTGGGCGCAGTAAGCTGGTTCTTCTTCAAGACCACGCTGAACCCCAAGTAAAGGGCGCAGTAGGTTCAGGATTAGCCCTGATCTGAACCCCGTATTGAAGGCTCAGATTGTAGGATTAAACCGAACTCTGAGTACGACTAGTAGGATTGACCGAACGTCGATGAAGAATCGTCATTGGGTAAAACCAAAGACCTATTGAAGAAAGGTTAGTAGGATTAAACCGAACGCCAAATATGACATGGATTGTAGGATCAAACCGAACTCCAAACACAACAAGTAAGTTATACTGAACTCCAAATTAATACTCTCTTTTGAAGTTCCTTATTTGGAAGTTTTATAGCTTTAAATTCTGAGTCATCAATTCTTCAATTGAAGCCTGACTCATAAACTCCGACCCAAAAATAATTCATTCGGGTACGCCACAATCTTAGGCACATTCACCCGAAACCTTTCAGTCGGAAATATTTACATTCGAAATTATCAAATAGAGGAATTTCTATCCGAAGTCCTCACTCTTAAGAACTCTCACGTGAAAGTACTACTCAGAGTTCGTTCAAAGTACTGATCACCCAATAATACTGGGGGACAGCATCAACAGTTTAACGAATATCTTGAGGAATGAACTCTTGACGAAACATTCTCACAGTCATTCCCCCTCAAGATTTACATTACAAGCCGTTCTCATGACAATAACATGTTCACTTACAACGGCGATCCCTATTATGATATTTACAACCAAAAGGCCTGATCTTTAAGAAGCAACATACGCTTTTTACCAGGCTTTTATATCAAACTATCTATACTTGACAAAAGATACTCTATCTTTTCTGTCAAATCAAGTCTTTGGCTATCAAAATGCCTATGCATGAAAACGATAGTTATACGTCTCTATCCGTTCTTCATCTTGCATGTAAAAATCCGGAATGAAGGTTCTACGTTCATACCCGATCTTCACTACCTAAGTCCGGAATGATTCAATACACATGCAATCCCTCTATTAAAGCTGTTTTCTACTAAACGTACTACGATCGATATAGCTCATATGAGCAAATCTACCAACTCCTGGTACGAACAATTCCCATCATTATTCTTATGATGGAAGCTTTTGAAAATTGAGAAGCATTCACACAATCTGTACTCCTACGATTGAAAAAATGTCTCCAGGACGGATTATCTCAATCACTTAATCTGTGATCTGACGATGTAACTCTTGGCGTTGTGTACTCTTCCAGAACGGATAATCTCAATCACTCATTATGTGATCTGACGATGTAACTCCTGACGTTGTGTACTTGTCCAGGACGGATGATCTCAATCACCTATTCTGTGATCTGACGATGTAACTCCTGGCGCCGTACACATCCCAAGGACGGATGATCTCAATCACCTATTATGTGATCTGACGATGTAACTCCTGGTGCCGTACACATCCCCAAGACGGACGATCTCAATCACCTATAAAGTGATTCGATGATGTAACTCCTGATACAAACAATCCCCATCATCATTTTTATGATGGAAGATTGTCGCGACCGGGATCGCGGCGGCGCGGCCGACCCTCGAAACGAATTTAAATAATAAACAGGGAGTCGCCACCAATATTTTTTAGGATAAAATACTGGAAAAACCTTTTGTTAAAGCACTGGTTATAAAAATGAAATTCCATGATTCGGGAGTCTGATTACAGGTGAGGAAGGTATTAGCACCTCACGACTGTCCGTTATAAAAACGGTTACCTCAATTTGATAGCGCGCATTATAATTAACCCAATAATTATTTTAACTTCTTCATAAAAAGAAAAATGTACGGAACGACAAAATAAACAAAGATCAACACAAAATATTTACATGAGATTAACAGGACGTCTCGTCCAAATTAATCTCGCTCCGCCTTTTTAAAGAGATATATATAAAAAAAAATATGAGATTAACAGGACGTCTCGTCCAAATTAACCTCGCTCCTCCTTTTTAAAGAGATATTAAAAATATGAGATTAACAGGACGTCTCGTCCAAATTAATCTCGCTCCTCCTTTTGATAGCAAGACAAAAAGGAAACTCTAAAAATTAAATAAAGAAAGGTGGGCCCGACAGGAACTGTTTCCCGCTCCTACGTATTCTCGAGCTTTCGAGAAATCAGGGTCACATAGTTCTTAAAAAATGTTTTTTTTTAGGAATAGATTAGGAAGATATTGATGGGCATCATTCTAGCGAAGAATCCATACAAGGCGAAGTGCTTCGCACGTGCACGGATCCTATAAAGGCTGTGTAGACGGAAGTATTTTCCGTACGACACTGATTAAGAAAAATGAATATATAAAAAAATGAAGAAAACCGAGTGAAGAATAAGAAAACCGAGTGAAAAATAAGAAAACCGAGTGAAACTATGAAAATCCGAGTGAAAACAGAGAAAACCGAGTGAAACAGTGAAAATATGAGTGGAAGTAGTGAAAAGCTGAGTGAAAATAAGGGAAACCGAGTGAAACTATGAAAAATCCGAGTGAAAACAGGGAAAACCGAGTGAAACAGTGACAATATGAGTGAAACAGTGAAAATCTGAGTGAAACAGTGAAGATCTGAGTGAAACAGTGAAGATCTGAGTGAAAATAAGGGAAAACCGAGTGAAACAGTGACAATATGAGTGAAACAGTGAAAATCTGAGTGAAAATAAGGGAAAACTGAGTGAAACAGTGAGAATCCGAGTGAAATAGTGAAAATATGAGTGGAAGTAGTGAAAAACTGAGTGAAAATAAGGGAAACCGAGTGCAACAGTCAGGATCTGTGTGAAAATAAGGGAAACCGAGTGCAACAGCGAGAATCCGAGTAGAAAGAGGCTTACCGGGTGAAATTTGAGCAGAGAAGAACGATTGGGACAAGAATTGCAAGTCCGAGAGGGAAAATGGAGCTGGAAGGAGTGCTGTTGAGTGAGAGTGTAGAGGATGTTGGGGTAAAGAGAGTTTGAAAGGTGAGGGGTGAGTGAAGTGAGAGGGAGAGAGAGAACAGAGGTTTGGCAGAGTTTCCTCGTCTGAAATGCCTCCTCCTCAGCTGCCCTCTGCCCATCCTATTTATAGGCTGGCCCGAGTGGAATGCCAGCTCAGGCTTCTACTTCCGAGTGGAATGCCAGCTCAGGCCTCCACTCGGTTTGGGTAGTGGGGGACAACGGCTGGTGGGAATTTTTAATTCCCTCCACCTCCGCCGCTGTCTGCCAGCCACCTCCGGGATTCCTGGATCCACTTTGGGGTGAAATCCAAGTCAGCATGTGAATCCGAGTGAAGAGAGTGGAAATCCGAGAGAAAAAGGGTGTAATCCGAGTGAAAATGGTGTAATCCGAATGAGAATGGCTCGGATCCACCTTCCAATCAGTATTCATTAACACTGGCAGTCAAATCCGAGTGAGGATGTGTAAATCCGAGTGTGAATGGTGTAATCCGAGTAAGAATGGCTCGGATCCACCTTCCAATCAGTATTCATTAACACTGGCACTCAAATCCGATTGAGGATGTGTAAATCCGAGAGAAAAATGGGGGATCCGAGTCGGATCACCCTCTCAGTCAGCATTAGGAGTCAAATCCGAGTGGGAAAAAGGTATTCCCCGTGGAAGGCCGAGTGAGAATACTCCTTTCCGAGTGGTTTTACTCGGTTTGTGGTTGCTGTGAGATATTCAATTGCAAACGAGTGTAAAAGCCTCGGAACCGACTCTAACGATTGGGGAATGACTTGAAATTGACTCGGAGCCGATTGAAAATTGAGGAGAATGACTCGGAAGTTGCAATGGCTCGGATCTTGTTTGAAGAAGCAAACTGACTGAATTGCCAGTCAATTCTGACTGGAAGTTGATGGAAATGAGCTCGGGAAAGGTTTGAAGGAGGACTCGGAGGTTGAGTGTAAAGGAGGACTCGGAACCGAGTGACCAACGACACGGAACCGACTAAAATGGCTCGGAAATTGGAATTTTGGTTATTTTCACTCGGAATAGCATTGACAGTGAAGTATTTCACTCGGAACTGACCCATTTTGAGTGATCCCACTCAGATTTGATTATTTTCGAGTCATTCCACTCGAAAATTCTTGATTTTGACTCATTCCACTCGGAAATGCTTCATTTTGACTCGGATTTGATCATTTCTGAGTAGTTCTACTCGGATTTGATCCTTTTTGAGTAATCTCACTCGGATTTTTTGTTCAACAGGGGCATTTTCTACTCGGATTTGATCCTTTTTGAGTAATCTCACTCGGATTTGATCCGTTCTGAGTATTTTCACTCGGACTTGCTAGTTTTTGGGCCATTCCACTCGGATTTTTGTTCAACAGGGGCATTTTCTACTCGGATTTGATCCTTTTTGAGTCATTTCACTCGGATTTGCCTCCAACAGGTCTATATTCCACTCGGAAATGCTTCCATCATAGTCATCTTGCTCGGATCTGACCATTTTTGAGTTATTCTATTCAAATCTGACCATTCTGAAGTATAAAAAGAATCATTCCAGTTGGACCGGACCAAAAGAGGTGTTCACAAAGATTTTGAAAGTTAATCCGCACTTTCGCTCTCAAGTGGTATTTTCCCAGGACGGATACTCTTTATCACCTATTCTGTGGTACAATGACGTAACTCCTGGCATAGACAAACTCCCATCATCATCCTTATGATGGAAGGCTCAAACACCACTTTCTTACACCTTTGCAGTTCCCCAAACTTGGAACAATATTCTTACAATGGACGACATTGTTTTCTCCAGTGAGAATAACATGAATTAAGAACAGTCATCCGTCCTGTTACACTATTTTACTAAACAACGGATCGACCCCTCTTTTCCCCAAAAGAATTAAGGATCATGCCCTAAAGACAGGCACCTTCTTCTTAACACGCACTTGGGGACATGTATATATATTTATCCGTTCTAAATTCATTTGTTGTTTAATCTTCCGTGGCAATGATTTCAATTCGACCTCAAGGTTAATCATACAGAACGGATTAACAACGACTTAAATATACATGAAATGTTGAAGACAAATTTCTTAAATGAATTTTATTCATAAAGGACGAAATTACACAATTGTTCAAAACCGGAGTTGATCCCGGTACACAACTTTACATATAGGGAGGAATTTGCTCTTCAGCTTTCTGTGCCTCCTCAACACCAGGCTCTTGTGTCCCTTCCTTTGGGACTTCCTCAGGAATATCCCCTCCGGGAGCCTCGATTCCTTCCGCAGATGAAGGAACCTCAGACGTAGGAAAGACGAAATCCGGTCCCATACTTTGACCCTCAGGAAGAGGAGGCAAACCGTATAAGGACGTCGGAGGATCTTCATGACGACCATCAACCACTGCGACTAACTTTCCTCCATGGAATTCATAGAACGGATCAATTCCATGGAATTCATAGAACGGATCTTTTAATCTGAGAACGGTTCTTTGCAAAATAATAATAAATGCCAAGGAACTGTTATACGCGTAAGCTTACCGATATTCAGACCTCTCGCAGGTTGAGTAGCTTATGTGAACAACCACTCAGTCCCTCACACAAGCTAGGGGACATATGATCCGGTCTCAATACCGGTATCCGATCTGCAAGACATATTTCAACGTCTTTGTCAAGACATCTACGTGTAACCGGTGTCATCGGTATACATCCGGACTGTAATTCCGTATCAGGCGTTCTCCCTATACCGGTTGTTCAGGATAACACCATGACACCGGACAACACACACGTCACTGCGCTAAAGACAAGGATTATTGCTACAGGGATCGATCAATAATTCCCTGCACTACGAGCCAAATTCTGCTCACGGGGATGGTCAACTTGCTCCCTAATCCTAGTCTATATTCTCCATGCTCAATATAAAATAGCCACTTGACCCAATCATGCTGGTAAGTGCGCAATAAAATAATGCTAATGGGACTCATTTCAGGTATATGAACGAGTCCTCGTAAAACGAGCCAATCAGGTATATGAACTCATTTCATGAATGAAGTGAGGGATTTTTGAACAAAATCTATGAACGATTACTCTCTGAAATACATTCTTTACTTGGAATATCATCACTGACTTGAGCGTCGGAGAATCTTTGCAGGTGACACCACCATTCGCCCACTTCAACGCGTTAGGTCGGTGTGAAGGATCTCCAGAACGCCAATCCGCTCTCCTCACTCAAGGACAACGGATATTTACACCGGATACTCATACATCCAGTCTTCTGCACAGTATTTGCATACTATTGGTGATTGACTTGAGTCCGGATCTCTAGACCCCGGTTCAGGACAGATCAAATATATCTCTAGTTATTAGCATGGGTTTTAGCCAACCCTAACTACCAAAATGTTGTAATGACTTTTTTTTTGTTTCATTGAGAATCGAATTTGTATTATGGAGCTTATAACAACTCATACACCTTAGCATGAGTTTTGGCCGACCCTAACCATCAAAATGTTTATAATGACTTTTTTTATTTCATTAAAAATTGAACTTGCATCAAAGAGTTCACAACAACTTACGTACTTGCTTAACTAACAAAGCTATCCCCTTGTAATGACTTATCAAATGAAAACTACATAAAAGAATTTTCCGGTTTTTATCTATCAAATTAAAGCATGTCATGTTATCATAACAACCAAAATTTTGTTCTATAACAAAACATGGGGAATAGTGGAAAAAATTTGGGAATGCCTTGTCTTCACATTCTCATTCAGGTGAATGTGCAACTTCCATTGGGTTGTATACAGAGGGAAAAACAAAGGAAAATTTTCACAGTAAAAGAAGTCGCCTTTAATTTTGTGTACATTTAATTCTAGCAACACCATGTGTGAACTTGCATACATTAAATTTTCGGTCCCCACCACCCCAAATAAGTGTTAACATGATCCTAATAGACCTCTTTCCCGATAGACTTCTATAACATGTTATGTTGTTTTTACTCCAAGACAACACCACATGCCCTTGTCTCTCAGTTGGTCCCATGAATCCTATCTCATAGCTCTCCCCCAATAATTCAGTAGACTATAGTTTCTTACAAATCCCTTTTTCTATATAAATTCATGGTTGCAAGCATTTAGTGTCAGCACAAAACATTCACATCCTGAAGCATTCCTAATTCAGAAACTGCCACTTTCAAGTCTTTTCTAGAGCATTTCCTTCCCAAGAGATCTCAGCAAATACAATACAACAATGGGTTTTCGTTTACCTGGTATCAGAAAGGCATCCTTTGCTGCTTCAAAATCTTTGGAGGTGCCAAAGGGCTATCTTGCAGTCTATGTCGGAGAGAGAATGAAGCGGTTCGTGATCCCTATATCATACTTGAACCAACCTTCGTTCCAAGACTTGTTGAGTCATGCTGAGGAAGAGTTTGGATATGATCATCCAATGGGTGGTCTTACAATTCCTTGCAGTGAAGATGTCTTCCAAAATATAACTTCACTCTTGAGTGGGCTATAAATCTCACACTGTAGGAGCCTAATATAGATTAACTGTTCTGTAGAATAGGCATATTCTCAACTTGTGAATATCTTCCTTATATTTTTGATCGAGATATAGGGGAAATGAATGTTAAATTTGTTCTCTTCTTTTGTTTAATGGCAACGGATTCAACTATGTACTCAAGCTGTCTTCTCCTTTTACTAGTTATATGGTCAATGACTCAATGGGTACTTCATCTGGTATAAGCATGGTTGTTTGTGACAAGAATAACAAAACTTGGTTGCTAAATGCTATAATATATTTTAAAGTGGGAATAGAACACGTAATATTTGGCAAGGGTAGAGCAGCAGAGCAAAAGAATTTTTTCTAAGAACAAGGAGAAGGATATACTTTAGAATTGGGACATAGTTCAAAAATAGTTTATTAATAAATACACACACAACATGCTTAAGAAATTAAAATTGGGTTTGCCAAGGCCACACCCTGCTATGGATGATGTGCAAATATAACACTGGACTCAACATCAAGGTCTAATTTTTCCCTTGTAGAACATTGGCCAAGCTACTTCTATAGCAACAGCTTTCTCACATTCTATATTTTTAGAAGTCAAAAACCAATGCATTTCTATGTCATTAGTCATAGAATCCTTAAAGCTAAACTATAAGTCTAGGCCCGTAACAATTATGACATTTAACTAATATTTACATTGTAAATTATCATCCCAATAGTCACGTTCTCAGTTTAAATTCAATAAAAAGAAATAAGCTGAAAAGGGAGAAAGTGTAGGCCGTGGTGGATAAGAGAACATTAGAAGAACAATGGGCTAATAGTTGAGTCTGTACTCTGTAGATCGGATTACTTATTTTTCTTCGGGCAAGAAACAACTAATAGTCCATGTTATTATATATGGTGCTGCTTGTTTAGGATAATAGAATGTTAAGGAACACTAAATTAACTTAGCATTAATATTCTGTGGTGTTGGAAGCTGGAGCTAAATCATCCCCATCACTTTCGTTGAAGAGTCTTGCACGAAGTGGCTGAAGTTTCTTTCTGAGAAGAAGTGGACTTAAATTGAAATACAGTAGAGCAGCTTGAACATTCATAATCAAGTTTGGCCAATAAAATTTGGCAAAAGCTTAAAATGCTCTCACAATATCTTGTCAAAATTTTCTCATTCAGATAACGTTTTTGATTTCCAAAAGAGTGAATAAAGGAAGAAACAAAATTGAAAGAAAGTGCCTTCTGTACAAATTAGTCTCAGATAATCTATGATTTATCCGAGTCTTCACAGCCCATTCAAGCGAGAAGTAAGGTTTAGGAAATCATCCTCTCTGCATGGAATTGTTAGACCACCTGCTGGGTGATGAAATCCAAATTCTTCTTCTGCCTGATTTAGTAACTCCTGAAATGAAGGTTGGTTCAAGTATGTTACAGGAATTACGAACCGTGTCATTTTATCTCCAACATAGACTGCAAGGTAGCCTTTTGGTACTTCAACTCCCTTGGAGATTGCTTGGGTGGCAGAAAATGATGGCCTTCTAATACTTGGTAACCGGAAACCCATTTTTCTCTGTTGCTTAACACAAAACAATATAGGGAGATTCAGAGAAGTATCTGATTTCTTATACTTCAGGATGCAAATGACTTGTGTTGCTTGAGGAGTGAATAATTGTTGTATATATAGTTGTTATGTGCCTTTGCAGTCCAATTTCAAAATGAATTATTTTTTATGAGGCAGACACCGGGTCTACTTAGAGACAATGGATCACATGGTATTGTCTTAGACTTATAGAGCTCTTTCACTGATAAATAGTAGCTCACCATACCCCACCTTCTGAGATAATGGCCAACAAAATTTTGCCACTTGAAATTGAAGACTCGAACAAGGGTTAAGCGGCCTAATGCTTGTTCATTCATTGTGCTAAAGCTACTTGAATGAAAGACACGCTTTAGACACCTCACATTATTTTTTAGATAAGATGACAATGTCATTAATATATATCTTCCATGTATACCAAATACCAAATAATATTAGAGATATCATGCAAGCTGTAAAGCATAAACCAGTGGCTGCTTATGGTTGATAGCTTTGTAATAGCAATCGTTTGGAGGTAAAAACAGAACCAACATTGAATACATGTTCATGAGATGAGGCACTTAGAACCACATCTTTTATATGTTCATAAGATCCTAAGCACGTCTACGGCCCCATTGCTCTGCCTCCACAAAAAGGTTCCAACATGATCCAATTAAATTTTCTATTTTAGAGACACGTCTCTTTTATTTCGAGTTGGTTAATCTATTGGGGAAGGTGTGACTTGTATTATCTACTAATGTTAAGTAGATCTTTGAGCAAGTCCTCTAAGACAACACCATATGCTCTTGTCCCTTAATAATTCAAGTAGCCTATGGTTGGTTTCATATTATTACATCTATATATATATATATATTCATAGATATGCAAGACTTTAGGACCAACACAAATCATTCACATCCTTAGGTATTTCAAATTCAAAAATTCAGTCTTATATACTGCTATACAAGTGTTTTTTTGGCCAAGTCTCATTTCAACACAAACAAGAATGGGTTTTCGTTTACCAAGTATCAGAAAGGCATCATTTGGTGCAAGCCAAGCATCATCAAAAGCTGTGAACGTCCCAAAGGGCCATCTTACGGTTTACATAGGAGAGAAAATGAAGCGGTTTGTGATCCCCATTTCATACTTGTACGAAACGTCATTTCAAGAATTACTGAGACAAGCTGAGGAAGAATTTGGGTATGACCATCCAAAGGGTGGTCTCACTATTCCTTGTGGAGAAGAAGAGTTCTTAGATATCATTTCTCAATTGGATAGGTGTTAACCATGTGAGGATAAGATTGACATAAACATAGATTTCTTAACACAATTTTTGTAGCATAGTTTCTTACCTTGGATTATTTTCTCTTTCTTGGTTATGCAAAACCAGAAGTGTAAGAAATTTTCATATGAATGAGAGGTTTTAGAGAATTAAAGTATTTCCTTCTGTTTTTCTCTTTAAATTTTAAACTTAAGTCAATAAGGTGAATGTTCAGTCTAGAATCTTTAGATATTTTTTTTGTTAATGATCAGTATCCTTTTTTAAGGAAATCTTATTTGGAGCTTTGTTAGAACCTTTAGATGATAAAATAGAAATATATCTCTTATATTGATCTTGAAAAAGGAGCAAAAAATCAGTTATAACTAAGTGATCCTAACAACTCTAACTTCACTAAGCTTACGTTCATTGATACAAGGCATGTCTATATATAGACTTGCTAATAACAACTAACACATTGATAACTAACTTTGTGAACTAAATCAATTATAACTAAGTGATCCTAACAACTCTAACTTCACTAACTAAGCTAACTATATTAGCTTGCTGTAATTACTCTCTACACCCCCTTAAACTCAGGGGAGTGTAACAGGACCCTAAGTTTGAATTTGCAGAATTGAAACATGTGTTGGGAAACTAGTTTGGTAAGAACATCAGCAGTCTGACTTGAGGAAGGGGTGTGCTGAACCCCTAGATGTTTAGTAGTGACCTTGTCCCTTACAAAATATAGATCAAGTTCTACATGATCCTTGAATGAAGCGTTGGATTAAAGGCTAAGTGAATTGCACTAAGTTTGTCATAGTAAATTGTAAGAGTGGCAAGGAGAGTCACATTAAGTTCACTAAGCAATGATTTAAGACAAGTAAGTTCCATGGTTACTATAGCCAAGCTTCTGTATTCAGACTCAATTCTTGACCTGAATACAACAACTTGCTTCTTTGATGACCAAGCCACAAGATTGGAGTCAAGATACACACAGAAACCTGATGTCAATTTTCTGTCATCAGGATCAGACCCGCAATCTGCATCACAAAAGGCTTTGAGGGCTGGATTTGGTGATTTGATGAGAAGAAGACCAGCATTGGAAGTGCATGCCTTTCAAGTATCTGAGTATCCTTTTAACTGTCTTCCAATGAGAGAGCTTAGGTGTGTGCATAAATTGACACACTTTATTGACTAGGTATGCAATTTCAGGTATTGTGATAGTCAAATATTGTAAGGCTCCAACTATGGATCTGTATAGCTGAGGAACATCAAACAGTTTTGGAGATCATGGTTAGTTAGTGAACCAAAAGCTTCATCTCCACCAACTCCCAAAACGGTGCAGCCATTGTTGACAAATGCAAAGGGAGCTTTTCAAAATCCAACCTATTTTCAGCTCATTTTTTCTTGCAAGTATAGTGTTTAATTATTAAGTTTATTAGCATTCTGAGTTCTATAAATAGCCAGGCAATGTAATCTATTCTCATCAAGAAATCAATAAGTTTTCCTTCATAGCTCATTTTGAGTTTTCTCTCTTTGAGAGTTTTTCCTTGGCATTCTGAGCCATCTTGGCATCAGAGCAAGGTTCCCAGAACTTGCTACGCCTTAGGTTGAGTTAGAGAGAGCGGAAACAGTGAGTGGGTAGTTGTTCCCTCACCGAAAAAATTTGGGTCACCACAAAACACCCTTTTTCAGTACGTTTTTAATAAAACCGCCACCGCAGAAGTGTCCAGAAGGTCCCAAAACCTTGGGATACTAAGTTTCGTGTAAAACGAAACTCATTTAAGGTTAGAACAGCCTCGCCGGGAAAGTCGCCGGAAAATCAGGCTTCGCCAGAAAATCCAGAGGTTGAAGACGATACTTTTAATACCGGTTTTACAATCGCTGGTAAAAGTCTGAACAGCCGCTGTTAAAAGTTTGGACTTTCTACAATAGTTTTTCTTTCAAGCTGTTGTTAAAAGTATCCTGCACCACATCCTGCCACGTGTACCATTGACCCAGGTTTGACCAGATACTTTTTTATTACACATTAGCCCCTTATATTTCTAATATTTCATTGTAGCCCATACCATTTCCAAATTACATGTTGGCCCTTATAGTTTCATTAAATTCTCTTTTTACCCCTAAACATTTTAAAATTACAGATTTACCCTTATCCATCTAAAATTACCATTTTACCTCATCTGTCTGAAAATTACCATTTTACCCCTATCTGTCTAGAATTACCATATTTACCCATTTTTTTTCCTTTTACCACTACGTTTAAAATGCCTCCTAGAAGACAATTTGAAAGAAATCTCCAAGACATCGAACTAGATGACTTGCGACAACAAATTCAAAGGTTGCAGGAGATAGTTGAAGCCCAGCTCAACCAACAGAGAAATACCAATTCTGTTGAAAGTGACTCTGATGATAGTAATTCTTCCTCCTCTAACAATTTTAGAGTGAGAAGGTCATGACAACAAGGCCATGACTTCAGAATGGATATACCAGAATTCGAAGGGACATTAGAACCTGACGAATTTTTGGATTGGATCCGCACTGTTGAGAGAATATTCGATCTGAAGGATATTCCAGATGAGCAAAAGGTTAAAATCGTCACCCTCAAACTAAAGTGACATGCATCCATTTGATGAGATACTCTGCAGAAGAATCGTGCAAAAGATAGGAAAAGTAAGATTAAGACTTGGGAGAAAATGCGAAAGCAACTCAGAGCTAGATTCTTACCTACTAATTATCATCAAGATAATTATCTGCGGCTTATTAATCTTCAACAAAAAACAATGATAGTTGAGGAGTATACCAGGGAATTTGAACAACTAAAGATGAAATGTGAGCTGATTGAAGAAGAAGAACATACCATAGCTCGTTACCTTATTGGGCTAAATACAGAGATTTCTCATCTAGTCCAGCTACAACAATATTTCACCCTAGATGATGTCATCCGACTTGCCATCAGGATAGAAGAACAACTCCCCAAGAGAAACCAGTTCCATCCTTCTTCTTCCAGATTACCTTTTCAACCTTCTTCTTCTAGAAACCCTTCCTTTCCCTGAAAAACACAAACCACCCAACCACCTACCCCAAACAAAACACCAGCCAAACTATACAAAGATAAGAACCCTAAACCTACCTACCAATCCAAGTCCACTATAAAATGCTTTAGATGTCAAGGTTTTGGCCATATAGCTTCTGATTTTCCAAACCGAAAGGTTGTCACCATCATTGAAGGAGAACCTTTTGAAGCTCCAGAAGAAGAGCTAGAGGTAGAACTAGGAGAGCCGGTGTATGATAATGAACTCACGCCTGCTAATCATGGTGAGTTACTAGTTGTTAGGAGAAGTTTACACACAGCACAAATAAAAGAGAACTCCTGGTTGAGACATAATATCTTCCACACCCGTTGCACCTCGCTAGGAAAGATTTGTAATATCATCATTGATAGTGGAAGTTGTGAGAATGTAGTATCAAACTACATGGTGGAAAAGCTCAAGTTGCCAACACAAAGTCACCTGCATCCTTACAAATTGCAGTGGCTTAATGAAGACAATGAGGTAAAAGTTTCTAAAAGATGTCTTGTGTCTTTTTCAATTAGCAGGAAATACCAGGATGAAGTTTGGTGCGATGTTGTTCCTATGGATGCTTGCCATCTTCTTCTTGGAAGGCCTTGGCAATATGATCGTCGTACCCAATATGACGGTTATACAAACACCTACTCGTTTGAGAAGGACGGAGTGAAAATCAGATTAGCTTTACTACCGCCAGATGAATTCAACCAAGACAAAAAAGAAGAAAAGCAGCTGGTGTCCTTAGTCACCAAAAATCAATTTAAGGTGGCTACAGATGAAGTTAATCATTTGGGCTTTTTATTGTTGATTGAGCAGAATTATGGAACCAATACACCACTAGAAATTTTGCCACTTTTATCAGAATTCCCAGGTGTTATTCCAAAAGAAATTCCTCCAGGACTACCACCTATGCGTGATATTCAACATGATATAGACTTTGTTCTAGGAGCAGTTATTCTAAATAAACCTGCTTATCGAATGAATCCTCAAGAGCATGCTGAAGTACAAAGGCAGGTTGAAGGATTGCTGAAGAAAGGATTAATTCAGGAAAGTGTCAATCCTTGTGCTATTCCTGTTATATTAGTCCCTAAAAAGGATGGCACATGGAGGATGTGCATGGATAGTAGAGCTGTGAATAAGATCACCATCAAGTATCGATTCCCGATACCATGACTTGATGACTTGTTGAACGAATTACACAGTGCCACTATCTTTTC
Organism: Clitoria ternatea; assembly: GCA_037962975.1. Lineage (NCBI taxonomy): Eukaryota > Viridiplantae > Streptophyta > Magnoliopsida > Fabales > Fabaceae > Clitoria > Clitoria ternatea. The sequence continues at coordinate 73,604,276 of CM075676.1, forward strand.
CAAGATTGATCTCCGTAGTGGATACAATTAGATCAGAATCAGGCTAGGAGATGAGTGGAAGACCGCTTTCAAAACACGAGATGGTTTGTGTGAATGGATAGTCATGCCATTTGGATTATCCAACGCCTCCAGCACATTCATGCGCCTAATGAATCAGGTATTACGCCCTTTCAATGGATAATTTGTGGTTGTTTACTTTGAGATATCCTGATTTACAACAGAAGCAAGGATGAGCATTTAAAACATATAAGACAAGTGTTAGAGGTTCTTCAAGAATAGGAACTCTATGCCAACCTGGAGAAATGCTCTTTCATGACCAAAGAAGTGATGTTTCTTGGTTATATTGTTGGCGCTGAAGGCATCCGTGTAGACCCTAGCAAGATCGAGGCAATCAACAACTGGCCTATTCCTCAGTCAATCCATGATGTCAGAAGTTTCCATGGGCTAGCTTCTTTTTATCATAGGTTTATCAAGAATTTCAGTACCATTGCAGCTCCGCTCACCAGTTGCATCAAAGGTGATAAATTTCAATGGTCAGAACAAGCACAAAAGAGTTTTGATGAATTAAAGGAGCACTTGATGAAAGCCCCTGTACTAGCACTACCTAACTCTGACCAAGTGTTTGAGGTAAGTTGTGATGCTTCTAACATTGGTATTGGTGCAGTACTCAGTCAGGAAGGCCGACCAATAGCTTTCTTTAGTGAAAAGCTAAATGATGCTAAGCTGAGGTACTACACTTATGATAAGGAATTTCATGCCATCGTACGAGCTTTGCAACATTGGAGTCATTACCTGCTTCCAAAAGAATTCATTCTCTATTCAGATGATGAAGCTCTCAAATACTTGAATTCCCAACAAAAAATCAGTCGTAGGCATGCTTCATGGATCGAGTTTCTACAAGCTTATCCATTCCTAATCAAACATAAGTCTGGGAAACATAACTCTGTTGCAGATGCTCTCAACCAATGTCATGTTTTGCTATCCACTTTGTAAACAAAAGTTATTGACTTTGAGATTCTAAAGGAATTGTATCAAGATGATCCTGACTTCACCAATATTTGGTAGTCAACTGAGAACCATCCTTTTCAAAGTTACCATCGTCAGCAAGGATTTCTATTTAAGAACAATGTTTTGTGTATTCCTCATTGTTCTTTAAGAGAAGCCATTATCTGGGAAGCACATGATGGAGGATTAGCTGGTCACTTTGGCAGAGACAAAATAGTTACACTGATCAAGGAGAACTTCTACTGGCCTAAGCTTGAAAGGGATGTCATTCGGCATATCCAATGATGTCGTATCTATCACCTTGCCAAATCCAAGAGTCAAAATACTGGATTATATTTACCATTTCCAGTACCCACAACACCATGGGAAGATGTTAGCATGGATTTCGTTCTTGGGCTACCATGAACACAACATCAGAAGGATTCTGTAATGGTGGTTGTAGACAGGTTTTCAAAAATGACGCATTTCATACCTTGTCAAAGACTAATGATGCTGTCTACATGGCTAACTTATACTTCAAGGAGATTGTACGACTCCATGGAATTCCCAAAACTATCACATTAGACGGAGATGTCAAATTTCTAAGTCACTTTTGGAGAACTCTATGGAAAAAGATGGGTACAAAGCTACAGTTCAACAGTGCTAGTCATCCTCAAACAGATGGCCAAATAGAAGCAATCAATCGATTGCTAGGAAGCCTATTACGAAGTTTTGTCGATAAAAATCTTCGTCAATAGGATCAAGTCATAGCCCAGGTGGAGTTTGCTTACAACAATTCCACAAATCAGGCTACTGGAATGTGCCCTTTTGAAGTAGTGTATGGTGTACGACCTATCAGTCCATTCGATATGGTTCCTTGTTCTACAAAGAATCAGTTCAGTGCTGATGCTGACCAAAGAGCCAAAGAAATCAAGAAGCTTCATGAACAAGTTCGAGTTAGAATCGAAAAGCAAAATGCAAAATACAAAGCTCAACGAGACAAGCATCGAAAGCAACAAGTGTTTAAAGAAGGAGACTTGGTATGGATTCATCTTCGAAAGGAAAGATTTCCAAAGCAACCCAATGCTAAGTTGTCCGCTAGAGCCGATGGACCCTTTCAGGTAGTTCAAAAGATCAATGATAATGCTTACAAAATTGAGCTACTAGGTTCCTATAGTGTATCAGCTACCTTTAACATTGCTGATCTCTTGCGGTACTTTGAAGAAGAAGATGCTTAGACTCGAGGACGAGTCTTTTCCAACCTGGGGAGAATGAACCAGAAGCTTCCTCTCCACCAACTCCCAAAACGGTGCAGCCATTGTTAACAAATGCAAAGGGAGCTTTTCAAAATCCAACCCATTTCCAGCTCATTTTTTCTTGCAAGTGGTGTTTAATTATTAAGTTTATTAGTATTCTAAGTTCTATAAATAGCCAGACAATGTAATCTATTCTCATCAAGCAATCAATAAGTTTTCCTTCATAGCTCATTTTGAGTTTTCTCTCTTTGAGAGTTTTTCCTTGGCATTCTGAGCCAGTTAGTTTCTGGCCAGTAGCCATTGGAGTTGTCATTGGTTTTGCAAACAGCGTGTTGGCCTTTTGCAGTAGATCATTAATGTATTTGGTCTCTGAAAGATGAAAACCACTAAAGAATGTAGAATTAACTTGAATCCCCAAAGAATAGTTGAGTTGAGAAAGCCTAGGTCTTTGAGAGCAAAGGTCTGATGGAGCTGTGAGATGAATTGGTTAAGTGTATGAGAGAAATTAGTGGTCATCCATATAATCTAAAACAAGCATAATGACTTTGGAGTTATTCTTGATGAAAAGAAAGGTATCACTCTTACCAGACTTGAAATCTTGAATAGTAAGAAAGTTGTGTAGTTTTTGAAACCAGACTCTAGGAGCCTGCTTAAGACCATATTAGGCTTTGTTGAGCTTGCGCACAAGATGATTACCACCTTACTCATAGCTTGGAGGTTGTTGCAGTCCTCCAACTGTCAATTCAACAAGGCATTATTGAACTTGCTAATATTCCAATTCAAATTAAGAGTAAGAATAGAACAATTCTAATAGTTGTAGACTTAACCACAAGGCTAAAAGTTTTTAAGAAATTAAAACTTCCTAATTGAAACCGTTGGCTACAAGTTTAGCCGTATATTTATTAATAGTACTATCGGGATTCCTTTTGAGCTTGAAAATCCATTTACAACTAATTAGATTGGTGTTGGATGGTTTTGGAACTAAAGTCTGTGTTGGGCTTGAAGCTCTTGAACCATAACCCATTTCCAATTTGAGGACCTTATTAGAGTAGCTTTCATCGAGGAAGGTTCTGATTCATCAGACTCAGTTTGTTATGTGACTTTAGAGTTGAGAACCTTTGGTTTGTTGATTCCACTCTTACTTCCAGTATGCATGGAGTGTTTGTTGGTTGAATGAGTAGGAACTAAGATAACAACAGGAGATGGATTATCTAGAGGTTGCAACTTGTGTAGGATCCTGAGTGCCTTGTGGTGTAGGAATTGGTGTGTCTTGATGTGTAGGTTCTGAATCACCTTGGCCTAAATCATGTTAATCATTCAAGAATGAAAATATGTTAGATGTAGTACCATAGGCATGGTACGTACTATTTGAGTATTATCTCTTTTCATAAGAGATGTAATGCATAGGAATTGATCTGACTAAAAAGGGAAAACATGTTCATCAAACTTAACATGTCTAGAGACATATGACTTCTCTTTTGGAGCATACACAACCTCTATATTGAGATGTATAACCAATGAAAGTACATTGTTCTGATCTGAATCAAGTTTATGTTTATTATATAGTCTCAGGTAGGGTAGCAAGCACAACCAAACACCTTGAGATCTTTGTAAGATGGTACTTGGCCTATTAACAACTCAAAGGGAGACTTGTTGTCTAATGTTATGCTAGGTAATCTATTTATCAGGTAGGTAGTTGTGGTGAAAGCCTCTCCCATAAACTTTAGTGGAACATGAGCATTGACTAGGATTGAAAGACCAATTTCTATAACATGTTGTTTCCACTCAGCTAAACCGTTCTGCTCTTGAGGGTAGGGGCAACTCATTCTGTGTTGAATGCCATGATCTGCTAAAAACTTGGCTAGCATTGTATACTCTTTTCCATTGTCACTTTGCAAAATCTTAATCATGTGTTCAAACTAATTTCTACTAGTAACTTAAAATTCATAAAACACTTGGCACTTTGGGACTTTGTTTCAAGTAAGAGTAATATCTAAATATGCTCAGTTCTATTGATTGGTGAACAAATTACAGTGAGTGTGTCCATAAGTTTCTTGACAGCAAGAACGTACTGATTCATTGAATTACCTCCTTTCTTGGTGCTTTTTAGTTGCAATCTCAGCTGACTGATCTTTGCATTCTTGTTCATTGCAAAATATGCTACAAGATTCTTCCAGATCTGAAATGAGTGATCACACCCAACCATGCAGGGAAGCAGATTGGTGGACATCGATGCTAACAACCATGTGAGTATGAGTTGTTCTTGTTGTTCCCACACCGCAAATTCTAGATTGATTCTTCCTTGTTCTTCATCTTCTGATGATAGAAACTTCTTGGGCATGCCTCCAAGATCTCCTTTTGAGATGAATTTTGAGAGTTTTTATCCTTTGATTGTTCCTAGAGCTTGCTGCTTCCAGGCAAGGAAACTTTCATCATTGGGTGTGATGAAATCTTGAACAGTAAGTGGCTGCATCACCATATGTGCCACCGAGACTTAAGAGCTCATCTTGGATCAGATCGATGAGCTCTGATACCATAAAGTATCCTAGCAGGTAATGAAAATAAGAGGTTTATGAATATTGAGAGAATGGAGAATTGAGAAATAGTGGTTGTATTGATTACACTCATTGATACAAGGCATGACTATATATAGACTTACTAATAACCACTAACATATTGCTAACTAACTTTGTGAACTAAATCAGTTATAACTAAGTGATCCTAACAGCCCTAACTTCACTAACTAAGCTAACTATTTTAGCTTGCTGTTATTACTCTACAACTTTTTAAAATTTTTCCTAGAGGGTCTGACTCTGAACAAAGAATTCACCTGCTTAATTTACTTTTGCGCCATCAAAATTATAGTAATTACTTAGATAACAAGTATTTTAGTTCGTCATCATAGTTTTTAATGTATTAATTTAATTGAGTAAGAATTGACTTTAAACTGCTATGTATAATTCTTCTCATCAAGCAGATGCTAGTTGGCAATTGACAGATATATGTCTAAAGAAAACATATGCTACGAAAATATGGAATACCATTTAAACGAATGAACAAACAGTGAGCACATCTCGTTTGATTGCAAGTGGTTGCTATTCAGTATTCTTTTGGGAAGTAGGTTATTCACTATTGACTACACATGGTAACTTTGTCCCGAATGTGGTATCTTTCTCTTTGGTCCAAAGGGTCAAGTTGTACAAAGAATGAATAACCTACTTTCTCAAAAAAAATAGTTGTACTTATATACCTTTACATTATGTACATATGTAAGCATGTGTATATGTATGAATGTATTACCCATGGTGTATATATCAAAAAGACGATAGGTTGATGTATATTAACTGAAATATTGGACAGTGATAGTGTCACATATGTTAGAATTCTTTGAGAATTGGCCAAAAGCACAAAAATGTTTTTGGAAATGTCTTGTCTTCACATTCTTATTCAGGTAAGTGTTCCAACTTCCATTGGATTGTATACGAAGAATAAACAAAATGGAAAATCTTCAAACTAAAAGTAGGTTCCTTCTGTAAGAATTTGCCTCAACTAATCTATGTTAGTCTCCATTCAAGCGAGAAGTGAGGTGCAGGAACTCATCCTCCTTGCATGGAATTGTTAGACCACCTGTTGGATGATCATATCCAAATTCTTCCTCTGCATGACTTAACAATTCTTGAAATAAAGGTTGGTTCAAGAATGACACTGGAATCACGAACCGTCTCATGTTATCTCCAACATAAACTGCAGCATAGCCTTTTGGAACTTGTGGTCCCTTGGAAACTGCAGGGGCTGCCCTTCTAGTAATATCTGGTATCCGGAAACCCATTGTTTACTTGTTTCTCCACAGAAATTAGTGAATTCTGATGCTTGAGGATCCGAGTGACTTGTTTTGTTTGTGAACCAAAGAAAATATGTCTATATATATAGCTGCAAATTATGGGTCTTTGCAATCCAACTCTGCAATGCATTGTTCTTTAAAGGGCCATGACAGGGCTTATTAAGGGACAGGCATGGTTTTGTCTCTGAGATAGCGGCCAACACATTAAAATTAATGCTAGTTATAGACATGCTTCAGACACCACACATGTTTGTTTAGCAACAAGGACAATATTGCTATTCATATGTCTATAATTTATTGATATCAGAGTGTATAGCAAGCACTTAGCAACCTGTATTCCTTGAGCAGATCAAAACAATGTGTGGCAGTAAGAAGAGAGTTGATATAGAACACACGATCATGAGGAACCATGAGTCACATCTTTTCTATACTCCAATTTGTAAGCAACACCATGTGAACTTGCATCCATGACGTTTGCAGTTCCCACCATCCCGAATGAGACTTCATTTTCATTGATGCTTCTATTTTAACAACTATAAAATGTTATCTTGATTATTGGGAAAGTCCTCTAAAACAAAACCATGTGCCCTTGTGTCCCAGTTGGTCCCATGATTCCTATCTCAAAGCCCTCCTTCACCAATAATTCAGTAGACTAAGGGTTCTTAACTACTTGTCCTTTTATCTATATATATTCATGGTTGCGAGCATTTAGGACCAACAAAACCACTCACATCCTGAAGCATTTGAAATTCCAAAAGCTCCACTTAATTGTCTTTTTTATTAGACAATTTTCTTCTCAAATCTCAGCAAATACAAAACAACAATGGGTTTCCGATTACCTGGTATCAGAAGGGCATCCTTTGCTGCTTCAAAAACTTTTGAGGTGCCAAAGGGCTATCTTGCAGTCTATGTCGGAGAGAGAATGAAGCGGTTTGTAATCCCTATGTCATACTTGAACCAACCTTCATTCCAAGACTTGTTGAGTCATGCCGAGGAAGAGTTTGGATATGATCATCCCATGGGTGGTCTTACAATTCCTTGCAGTGAAGATGTTTTCCAAAATATACTTCACTCTTGAGTGGGCTATAAATCTCACACTGTAGGAGACTGATATAGATTAACAGTTTTGTACAATAGGCATATTAATTCTTAACTTGCGAGTATCTCCTTTTATCTTGAGAAATAGCAAAATGAAAAATTTGTTCTTTTTTCTGTTTAATGACAAGGAATCTCTACTGAAGCCACTCCTCTCTATGCTTTCTGTATTTTAGTTGCAATGTCAATGTTCCCTCCTTCGTGCATTATAAGCAAGGCGGCTTGCTAAAAGAAAAAGCCAACATGAATGTTCTGATGAATTTCAAAGCAGGAGCAGAATAATACACGAGTTTTGGCAAGGGCAGAGAAAAAGTAGTTTTTTCTAGAATCAAGGAGTATACATATACATTTAATTTGGGACAAGGTTAAAAAATCATTAATCAATAAATATACACAGCCGTCTAATAAAATTAAGAATTTTAGGTGCCAGGGCCCTGATCACACATAATGCATATCTTCTCAGTTATGGAAGATGTCTAACATCAGAGGCCTACTTATGGATAATCTTTCTCATACGGTTTATCTATAATTTTATATATGTAGGTCAAAAAAGTCAATGATTTCTATGACTTTTGTCTTCTATATATATAATTTTAAGGTTTAATTATATTTTTGATTCTTACATTTTAGATTAAACCCGAGTTGTTTTTTTATGTTATCCTTTCTGTTAAATCTATTAACCTAATTAACAGAAGAAGCTAATGTGGTATTGCTTTTGATTTGTGACAATTAAAATTTAATTTTCAGTGTTTTCTAACTGCCACAAATGTTGAAAGATGACTCCCAATTCAGGCTGATGAAGGACAGGTTGGCAGCAATGGTGGAGGAGGAAGGAGGCCAGAGAAAACATCATCGTGAAGACGTCATAACACAAAAACAAACACAAATAATCACAGGGTCAACTTTCTCTCCCCAAGGACAACAGGAAAATTCTGCAGCTTCACCAGAGTCCTCTTTTGCAAGAAGGACCACCTCACGTTAAACCTTGGAAATGCGTCACTATAATTCATATTTATCCAGTGTATAATAATTGATCAACAAATCTAAATCAAAATAAGCACTACGTCAGTATCATTCGTTAACTTGGTTAACAAATTTGACTGAAAGAATCAAAGTGAATTATAACTTCTTTGACTTTTTTTAATTATCGACGATATCCTATGGGACTTTTAATCTTAATTACCGTTAAACCTTCTCATCTTTCCTAAAAATATGTTTGGGGGAATTGATACTATTGTCTTCTATAATTTTTAGTCATTTTCCCTTTAGCTTTCAAGCTATTCTGAAAGTCAATACGCTGATGTTCAATTTAGTGTCTTTAGAGGATATAATGGAAATATCTTCCCTTGGTCCTGAAAAAGGAAGATCAAATTGGTCCTCCTATGCCCTCCTATATTGCAGAAATGTTGGCAATTAAAATGAATCGCCTAGTTGAAATTGAAATACTATGGGAAGAAAATAAGAACACTCAAAGAGCAAAATTTAATTTCACTATAATATAAGTATAACAGGTACACTCAAGTTTCTATAGCTTTGTTAAAAGCTAATACATAAACACACAACACTCAAATAAAGCTTGTTGAAGCTTTCTCTCAATTTTTTCTTCTCACTTTCTTCTTCACTCAAGGCATACTAATAACTAAGACAAGGTATCCTATTTATACTAATTTTGATGTCACTTTTCTAAGGAAAATTCAAGTTGAAACTTACTTCCTAAGTTAGCAAAATTCAAGTTGGATTTTGCTTCCTAAGATAGAAAAGTTCAAGTTGGATTTTGTTTCCTAAGGTAGAAGAGTTCTAGTTGAATTTTACTTCCTAGGGTAGAAGAGTTCTAATTGAAATTTGCTTCTTGAGGTAGAGGAGTTCAAGTTGAAATTTGCTTCCTAATCTTAATCACTAAGCTTTTAGCAAATCAAATGACCAAGTTTAATTTCTAACATCCTCCCTTAAACTTGGCTTCATCATCCCAAGCGTATTCTTCAGCTTCAAGAATAAATTTGTTTTGAGTGGCTTCGTGAAAATATCTGCTACTTGATTTTCTGAAGCACAATACTCCATCACAATTTCTTTGTCTCTGATCAAGTCACGAATGTAGTGGTGCTTGATATCAATATGTTTTCTACGACCATGAAAGACCGGATTCTTTGTCAAAGCAATTGTTGATTTGTTGTCACAAAATATTTTTGTTGGCTCATCTTGTTGATGTTGCAACTTACTTAATATTCTCCGTAACCAAACTGCTTGAGTAACACAATTTGTTGCTGTGATGTACTCTGCTTCTACTGTTGGCAGAGCAACTACTTGTTGTTTCTTGGAGGACCAAGAAAATACACCTGTTCCAAGATAAAAGGCATAACTCGAAGTGCTTTTTCGAGTTTCAGTTTCACCAGCCCAATCACTGTCTGTGTATCCAATCAACTCTGACTTGTTATAACTTGAATACAAAATACCTTCATCAATTGTACCTTTAACATATCTCAAAATTCTCTTTGCAGCTTGCCAATGAGATTGTCTTGGTGATTCCATGAATCTACTTATGAGCCCAACTCCATAAACTATGTCAGGTCTTGTTGCTGTCAAGTACCTGAGGCTTCCTATTAGCATTCTGAAATTTGTTGAATTAACAAGATCACCGCCACTTTCTTTTCCAAGCTTTAATCTTTCTTCAATTGGTGTCAGCATTGGTTTATATGCCTCCATCTTGAATTTCTTCAAAACATCTCTTGCATATTTTCTTTGAGAGATAAAAATCCCTTCATTTGTTTGCTTCACCTCAATGCCCAGAAAATAAGACATTAGGCCTATATCTATCATTTCAAATTGAGAAGACATATTCTCCCTGAATTCAGCTAGCAATTTTGAATTATTGCCAGTGAAGATTAAAACATCCACGTATAAACACACAATAATAATATCTCCAGCTTTGTTTGTTTTGACATATAACGCGTGCTCATATGGACTTCTATGAAATCCATTGCTCACAAAGTATGTGTCAATACGTGTGTATCAAGCTCTAGGCACTTGCTTTAATCCATATAGAGCTTTCTTTAATTTGTAGACCTTGTCTTCAGCTCCTTGTTGTTGATAACCTGGTGGTTGCTCAACATAAACTTCTTCTTCAAGTACACCATTCAAGAAAGCAGACTTGACATCCATTTGAGAAATCTTCCAGTTATTTTGAGCAGCAAGGGAAAAAATCATACGCACAGTGTCCAATCTAGCAACTGGAGCATATACTTCAAAATAATCAATACCTGGTTTTTGTTTGTACCCTTTTGCCACTAATCGTGCTTTGAAACGATCAACCTCTCCACTTGGATTGCACTTTGTTTTGTACACCCACTTTACACCTATTGGCTTTTTTCCTTCTGGAAGTGTTGTTAACTCCCATGTGTCATTCTTTTCAATTGCATGAATTTCTTCATCCATTGCTTTAATCCAGCAATCATCATTGGCTGCTTCCTCATATGTTACTGGATCACAGTCTGTAAATAAGGCATAGTAAGTAACTTCTTCTTCTGTGTCTTTTGGATCATCATCTCTACCAACTTCATAATCTTGCAAGTGTGGAGGCGGACGCCGCTCCCTTTGTGGATATCTTTGAGGTGGTGAATCTGGTGTTGATTCAGCTGATGGTTCTTCAGTTGTGTCTTCTACTTCTCTATGTATAGTAACTGGTACAGGAAATAATGCTTTTTCTTTTTCTGACCAGTCCCATGCTTCATCTTCATCAAAAGTAATATCTCGACTGATAATTACCTTTTGGGTTTCTGGATTATACAACTTATAGGCTTTTGTATCTTCACTGTATCCTACAAAGATGCATTTTTCTATTTTGTCATCGAGTTTCTTCCTTAGTTGATCAGGAACATATGCATAAGAAATACAGCCAAAAACCTTCAAGTGACTAAGATTTGACTTTTTCCCACTCCAAGCTTCTTGTGGAGTTTTATCACGAACACTCTTGACAGGACACCTATTTAATAGGTATACTGCACAGGCCACAGCTTCGGCCCAAAAACCTTTTAGTAATTTCTTGCAATGCAACATGCTTCTCACCATATCCATAATTGTTTTGTTCTTCCTTTCTGCTACTCCATTTTGTTGAGGAGTGTATCTAGCAGTCATTTAATGTTTAACACCATGTTTCCTCAAGAAATCATCACAAACAATATATTATGTCCCCTATTAGTTCTTAAGGTTTTCAGAGTATAACCACTTCTCCTTTCAACATATGCTATAAAGCTTTTGAGTGTATCACAAGCATTAGATTTATTTTTTAGAAAATAAACCCACGTCTTCCTGCTAAAGTCATCAATAAAAGTAATAAAATATTTATTACCTCCATTAGATGGAACTTCAACATAACATAAATTAGAGTGCACCAACTCAAGTGGTTTTGTGGCTCTCCAGGCACGTCCTTTAGGAAAAGGATCTTGATGTTTCTTGCCAACTACACAAGCTTCACATAGTTGATCAGAAGCTTGGATAATAGGCAAGCCAGTGACCCATTTTTTATTTGCAAGAAACTTGATACTTTCAAAGTTGAAATGTCCAAGCCGCATGTGCCACAACCAGTTATCGTTAATAGTTGTAGCTTTGCAGCATAAACCAACATCATACTTGATGTTCATAGGAAATAGACGATTCCTTGACATGTTTGTCATTTCTATCAAGCCCATCTCAGCATCATTTATGATGCAACCTTCTTGTTGAATTTTAAGTCATAACCTTTTTCAGCAAGTTAACCAACACTTAAAAGGTTCTGACATATACCAGGTGCGTAGAACACATCAGAAATATAATTCAAAGATCCATCTTTCAATCTGATGGCAATCTTTCCTTTTCCCAAGACTTCAAGCTTTGAGTTATCACCAAGCTTGACTGTGGTGTGATAATTTTCATCTAAGTTAGAAAACAACTCTTTCTTCCCACTTAGATGATTGCTGTATCCTGTATCTAACAACCATTGGTTGTCATTTCTATCAGCTACTGTATGAGTTGTTGTAAGCACCACCTTTATACCTTTCCCACTTTTTGCAACTCGGGCATGACTTTCTCTAATATTCAATGCTTTAGCACGACATTCTCGACTATAGTGACCAAACTTATTACAGTTATGACACTGGATATGAGATTTGCATTCAGATTGAAAATGTCCGTACTTTTGGCATTTGTGACATTGAATATTAGATTTATTTGGAAATGACCCATTACCTCGTGTGGCTTGATTTGAGTCAAGTTGAGAATTCCTCCATCTTCCTTTAAAATTCTGACCCCTGTGATGGTAGTTGGCCCTTCTTTGCACAAGTCCCTCGTTTCTGACATTTGTTTGAGCTTTTAATGCTTGCTCAACTGTCCCACTTGACCTTTCGTTCATCTGCATCTCACGTGACTCTAAGGATGCTTGCAAATCATTTAGAGTCATTGTGTTAAGATCTTTTGCTTCTTCAATAGCTGCTACTATGTAATCAAAACGAGTTGATAGTGTGCGTAAAACTTTCTCCATGATTTCTTTCTCCTTTATATCATCACCGTTGTTTTTCATTTCGTTGACAAGTTTGTCCATTCGTGAAAAATAATCACGAATGCTTTCTTCTCTTCCTTGTTCCATCAACTCGAACTAGCGTTTCAAGCCTTGCAACCTCGTTCTTTTGACTGGATCAGCACCTTCATATGTTTTGAGTAAAATTTCCCAAGCCTTCTTTGTTGTTTTAGCATGGAAAATTTTCTCAAGAACAGACAGCTCCATAGATTGACAGATCAGAAATAAGGCTTTTTCATTAAGTAGATGATTTTTCTCTACTTGTTGCATATCAGCTTTTCCTTTATCTTCTTCAGTTGGTTCAGCAAAACCATCTTTGATGATTTCACCATAACCATTGGTTTTTAAGCAAAGCTCCATGAGGCGTTTCCACATGGCAAAATTTGATCTGCCATCAAACTTGAAAACAATTGTTTGTACTTGTTGAACTTGACTTGCTCCCGTGCTGGAACTTGCTGCCATTTTGATACAACAAGCTCTGATACCAAATATCGGCAATTAAAATGAATCGCCTAGTTGAAATTGAGATGCTATGGGAAGAAAATAAGAACACTCAAAGAGAAAAATTTAATTTCACTATAATATTTGTATAACAGGTATACTTAAGTTTCTTTAGCTTTGTTAAAAGCTAATACATAAACACACAACACTCTTTGAAGCTTTCTCTCAATTTTTTCTTCTCACTTTCTTCTTCACTCAAGGCATACTAATAACTAAGACAAGGTATCCTATTTATTCTAATTTTGATGTCACTTTTCTAAGGAAAATTCAAGTTGAAACTTACTTCCTAAGTTAGCAAAATTCAAGTTGGATTTTGCTTCCTAAGATAGAAGAGTTCAAGTTGGATTTTGCTTCTTAAGGTAGAAGAGTTCTAGTTGAATTTTACTTTCTAGGGTAGAAGAGTTCTAATTGAAATTTACTTCTTGAGGTAGAAGAGTTCAAGTTGAAATTTGCTTCCTAATCTTAATCACTAAGCTTTTAGCAAATCAAATGACTAAGTTTAATTTCTAACAAGAAATAATGTTTGACAAAAGAAATTATGCATGATGGTATTTTTTATCAACTACTATTTTTTTTTGGTTTAAAAACATTATTGTTGGAGTAAAAATGTTTTTGGCTCTTTTGATAAGTGGTTGATCTGTTAACTATTCTTTTAAGGAAATAGGCTATGCTCTTTGTACAAGGTTGATCCTTTTATGTGCCTTCCTTGCCATGTTGACAATAACAATAATCTTGGCATCAAGGTTGAAGCAAAATTTTTTACATATTGATATACAGAAAAACGTGGGAATTTTTTTATAATAATTATCATTTTTTAACACCACTTTCTGTAGCAGCAGCATGCACTAGACTTGGTGAATATCCCTCCAAAAGAAATACTTCAGTTAACCCTATTGAAAGATGATATATATAAATAAAGCTAGTGTTATAAATGTTAAAACTCATTCATATTTGCCAAAAAGCAAAGTATTTTTCAAAATGTCTTGTCTTAGCATTCTCATTCTGGTAAAATTCTCAAACTTCCGTTTGATTGTACAAGTAAAAAAACAAACGGGAAAATATTAGCACAAAAGAAAATGCCTTCTGTACAAATTTGCCTAATGTATCTCAGTCTACATTATAGCTTGATTTATAGCCCATTCAAGCGAGAAATGTGGTCTTGGAACTCATCCTCTCCTTGCAAGGAATTGTGAGACCACCAGTTGGATGATCATAATCGAATTCTTCTTCTGCATAACTTAGCAATTCTTGAAATAAAGGCTGGTTCAAGAACGACACTGGAATCACGAACCGCCTCATTTTATCTCCAACATACACTGCAAGATAGCCTTTTGGGACTTCAAGTCCCTTTGAAGCTGTAGAGGAAGCAGAAAATGATGCCCGTCTAATGATGCTTGGTATGCGGAAACCCATTGTTTTCTGTTTCTCCACAGAAAAATAATATACTGATTGCTCTCAAAGTACTTGTACGAGAAAGAAATAATCGAATTATGATGCTTCAGGACGCAGTATGACTTGTGTTGCTTGAGAACCAAAGAATTAGTGTATATATAATTGCTAACAGCCTTTGCAATCCAATTCTGCAATGCATTATTTTTAAGAGGTCTACCAAGGGACAAGTGATCACATGGCGTTGTCTAAGAGGTCTCCTTGAAGGATTAGAAAGTTGAATGAAAGTGCATATACCCCACCTTCTGGCACAATTGCCAACAGATTAAAATTAAAGACCCAGGAAGGGAGAAACCTAATGCTTGTGCATTGATTGGGATATAGCTACTTCAATAATAGACATGGTTCAGAAAGCTCATCGACAATTTTGTTTAGATAAGATGAAAATGCTATCGATATACATCCAGCATTTAGTGACATAAGAGTGTATAGAAAGAACTTTGCAAGCTGTAATCCTTGAGGAGACAAAATTGATAGCTGTGAAACAATGTTTGACAGTAAGAGAACTGATATTGAACACATGATCATGAGGCACTAAGTCCACATCTTTTGTGCACATCAAATGATACCCCACGTGAGCTTGCATGCATGAAATTTGTGGCCCTTGCCACCCCAAATAAGTGTCAACATTAATTAGACTTTATTTCTCACTGAAACGTCTATTTTATGTCTAGTGGGGAAATCTGTTGGCCATTGCTCCAGAAGGTTAGACAGTATATTATCTTAACTATTATAACATGTTACGGAAGTCTTCTTAGGCAACACCATATGCACTTGTCTCAGGGTCCTCTTTCACCAATAATTCAGTAGACTACAGTTTCTTACTAATCCTTTTTTCTATATAAATTCATGGTTGCAAGTATTCAGGGTCAACACAAAACATTCACATCCTGAAGCATTCTAAATTCAAAAACTTCCACTTTCCAGTCTTTTCTAGAGCATTTCCTTCCCGGGTGATCTCAGCAAATACAATACAACAATGGGTTTTCGTTTACCTGGTATCAGAAGGGCACTCATTGCTGCTAACCAAGCTTCTTCAAAAACTTTTGAGGTGCCAAAGGGCTATTTTGGTGTCTATGTCGGAGAGAGAATGAGGCGGTTTGTGATCCCTATATCATTCTTGAACCAACCTTCATTTCAAGACTTGTTGAGTCGTGCTGAGGAAGAGTTTGGATATGATCATCCAATGGGTGGTCTTACAATTCCTTGCAGTGAAGATGTCTTCCAAAGTATAACTTCTCGCTTCAATGGGCTATAACTCTCACCCTTTATAAGACTGACATAGATTAGCAGTTTTGTACAATAGTCATATTCTTCACTTGTGAATATCTCCTTTTCGAGAATAGGAAAAAAAGGACCACAAGAATGACAATTAAAGTTTTTTCATTTAATGACAAAGAATTCTACTACTGCTCCTGTGTTTTGTGTGTATTTTACAATGCCAATGCCCTTTTCATCCAGTATGAAAAAGGTGGCTTGCTATAAGAAAAACTAAACTTGGATGTCTGATAAATTTCAAAGCAGGATAGAATATATGGTTTCTGTCAAAGGCAGGGCAATAATAGTTTTTCTAGGAACAAGGAGTAAGACAAGATAAATTTCATTTGGACTAGGTTCAAAAATAGTTTATTGATAAAAATACATAACCTGCTAAAGATTATTAAACTTTGACCTGCCAAAGGCACGATCAAATATGAGGAGTACCTTCTCTGCCATGGATCAAATATGTTTTTTTTTCTTGGTGAACAGACGGGGCTCAAAAAACCACTGCTTTTTTATGACTTTAGTATTTAGTATTTTTTAGATAAAATGAAGCTATAACCCAACAGCCCAGCAAGCATAGGTATAATGTATTTTCACCAAATAAAGAAGTTACCCTAGCTAATATTTTTACAGTTGGACATTTGGGTAACTACTTTTAAATATCAGAAATCCAAGTTCTCAAACTAAATTTCATAAGCAAAAACAAGTTGGAAAGGAAGAAAATGTTGGCCGTGGATAAAAGAACATCTGCCTGATCATTGACTCCAGGTGGATTGAAAATCTTATTTTTCTTTTCCCTAAAATTGGTAATAGCTTCTGTTACCTTTCAAAATTTTGGGGCAATAGCATAATAGGGACATTCTATTTATTACAGCCCAAGAAACAACTTATAGTTCATTCATGGTGCTGTGTTGCAGGGATAATAGAATAGGGAGAAATATGAATACTGTGTTGCAGGAAGCTGGTACTAAATCAGCCTCGTCCCATACACAAGAGAGTCTAGAATGAAGTGGCTGAAGTTTTCTGGACAGATGTGTTGTGTGTTCCATGTTTGGCACAAGCACAAGCGTTGAAATAAAATAGGGAAGCTGTAATGATCATTATAAAATTTGTGGTCATTATCTACACTTAATGCCTATTAAAAGCTGAAAAACGAGTATGTATCAACTTTCCTTGAAATTTAGCAAAAGCTTAAAATTATAATTTTTTTCACAATGTCTTGTAAAATTCTACACTTTTAGATTACATTTTTTGATTTCCAAACGAATGTTACAAGGAAGAAATCGAAAATGGAAAATCTTGAAAATGAAAGAAAGTGCCTTCTGTACAAATTTGTCTCATCTAATCTATGATCTATCTGAGTGTTTACAGCCCATTCAAGCGAGAAGTGAGACTTAGGAACTCATCTTCTCTGCATGGAATTGTTAGACCACCTGCTGGATGCTGATATCCAAATTCTTCTTCTGCCTGACTTAGTAACTCTTGAAATGAAGGTTGGTTCAAGTATGTTATAGGAACTATGAACCGTGTCATTTTATCTCCAACATAGACTGCAAGGTAGCCTTTTGGTACTTCAACCCCCTTGGAGGTTGCTTGTGTGGTAGAAAATAATAGTCGTCTAATACTTGGTAAGCGGAAACCCATTTTTCTCTGTTGCTTAACACAAAACAATATATTGATCTCAAAGGGCTTTTATAAGAAGGATCCGAGTTCTTATCTTTCAGGATGCAAATGACTTGTGTTGCTTGAGAACCAAAGAATTGTTGTATATATAGTTCTTATTATGGCCTTTGCAGTCCAATTTCACTATGAATTATTTTGATGAGGCAAAGATGGGGTCTACTTAGAGACAAGGGATCACATGGTATTGTTCTAGACTTAGGGAGTTCTTTCATTGGTTAAGAAGATAAATGGGAGTGCATTCCATACCCCACTTCTGAGATAATGGCCAACAGGTTTTTCCCACTTAAAATTGAAAACTCCTATAAAGGTTATGCTTAATGCTTGTTCATTGCGCTATAGCTATTTGAATGAAAGACATGCTTTAGACACCTCGCATTCTTCTGAAGATAAGACGACAAAGCTATTGATATATATCTACCATGTACAAAGTACCAATTACTATTATCAGAATGATCGTATGCAAGCTGTAAAGTGAAAACCATTAGCTGCTTATAATGATTGATAGCTTTGTAACAGTGTTTCGAGGATAGAACAGAACCAGCATTGAATACATGGTCATAATTAGGCACTGTGAATCACATTTTTCTTTTGTATGTCAAATCGAAGCAAGTTTATAGCCTTCCCCTGCACCTCGACAAATAAGGACTGCTAACAATCCAATTAAACTTTCTTTTGCGTAGATACCTTAGCATTTTAAGTAAATGTTTGGTGAAAGCAAATTCGTATGATAAACAGTATTATATATAAAGTACATGCTTTTCTACCAACAAAACCTGGCAGTGGCAGATAACCGAATCTTTCTAAGCATGTTATCATGGTGCCTGCTGTGTCTTAAATGGATTTTAGTCTTTAATGTGGGCTTTACCTGCTAACCCTTAGGTGCCAGCCCTGAATAATTTTAGTTTATACAAGAAATATGTTTACTCTCCATTTTACAATTTTATGCACTAAAATTTGTAAGGTTACACTGGTTGGTAGTCTAATACTGATAATGTTCGAGTTTCCCGTGCCCTAATACTATGATATTTCACTTTCAATTGCTATATATTGTTATCATTGCCACATATCAATATATACATTACGAGAAAACATGTGACATGCCTAAAGAGTGAAGGCCAAAATATGGAATACCATTGAATGCATGAACAAATATTAGGTCTTACTTGAGCACATCTCATTTGATTGCAAGTGGTTGCTCTGTTGACTTTTCTTTTGAGCACATATCATATGCATATGTTTGTGTGTGACAGAAATTAAAAATTGTGGGAGCCTAGCCACGATCATCCATTAGATGTAAACAATAAAAATGAACTTGGAATCAAAGTTGAAACGCAACTTTTGAATGTTGTCATAAAGAAAAATACAGCAAATTATTATAATTATTATTTTTAACACCCCTTTCAGCAGCAGCAGCTGAATGGACTATAAGCATTTATCAAGCTTGGTGAGTATCTCCAAAAGAATTACCGCAGTTAATCCTAATTAAATGATGATAACCAGATATAAACTGAAATTGGAAAATGACACTGCTGCATATTTTATGTTCATTGAGATTTGACGAAAGCAAAAAAGTGTTTTTGGAAATGTCTAAACATTCTTCTTTCAGGCAAAATTTTCCAACTTCCGTTGGATTACAATTGGAAAATCTTCATAATGAATAAAAATTCCTTCTATACAACTCAACTAATCTATCTCAGTCTCTGTTAGCTTGATTTACAGCCCATTCAAGCGGGAAATGAGGTCTAGGAACTCATCCTCTTGCATGGAATTGTGAGACCGCCTGTTGGATGATCATATCCAAATTCTTCTTCTGCATGACTTAGTAATTCTTGGAATAAAGGTTGGTTCAAGAATGACACTGGAATCACAAACCGCCTCATTTCATCTCCAACATAAACTGCAAGATAGCCTTTTGGGACTTGAGGTCCCTTGGAAGCTGCAGGGGAAGCAGAAAATGATGCCCGTCTGATGATGCTTGGAATGCGGAAACCCATTGGTTTTTGTTGCTTAACAAACAAATAATACACTGTTTGTTGTCAAGGGACTTCTTGTATGAGAAAGAAATATATGAATTCTGATGCTTTAGGATGAAAATGAGTTGTGTTGCTCGAGAAGAAATAGTGTATATATAGTTTCTAAGAGCTCTCAGCAACTGCAATCCTATTCCACATTGAATGACTTTCGACAGGGTCGACTGATAGACAGAGGACCACATGGTACTGTCTCATATTGATCTCTTTCATGGATTCGGTGCATACTATACCCACCTTCTGAGATAATGGCCAATAGATTTACCCACATGAAATTAAATGTATCAGCAAAGGTTATGGTTCTTCATTCATTGTGCTATATCTACATCAATGATAAACATGCTTTAGACATGCTTCTTTAAATAAGGTGACAATGCTATTGATATATATCTACCATGTAAGCCACGAGGCTTAAGCTGACCCAGTTGATAACTCAGAAACAGTGTTTGGAGATAAGAAGAGAACCAACATTGAATACATGATTGTGGGGCTGCTGCACCATGGACCACATCATTTTATGAACGTCAAGTTCTAACCAACACAGCTGGAATTTTGCGTAAACGAAATTGGCGGCCCACACCACCCCAAATTAGTGTCAACCTATTCAATTAGATTTTCATTTTTTATAGATACTTCTGTTTCATTTCAACTCAAGTGGGGCAATCTGTTCCACAAGGTGGGGCTTGT
Organism: Clitoria ternatea; assembly: GCA_037962975.1. Lineage (NCBI taxonomy): Eukaryota > Viridiplantae > Streptophyta > Magnoliopsida > Fabales > Fabaceae > Clitoria > Clitoria ternatea. The sequence continues at coordinate 73,624,610 of CM075676.1, forward strand.
ATTGTCTACTACATAACATGTTATTTTTCTTGAGAAAGTCCTCTAAGACAACACCATATGCCTTGTCTCTCATTTGGTACCATGATTTGATAATCCCTCTTCACCAATAATTCAATTAGCCAATGGTTTCTTTCATATCCTTTTATCTATATATATTCATGGGTGCAAGCAATAAGATAAACACAAATCATCCACATCCTAAAGCACTCAAAATTCGAAAGCCTTTTACAAGTCTTTTTTGTACACCATTTTCTTCTCAAGTGTCTAACAAGATCAATATACCAATGGGTTTCCGTTTACCTGGTATTAGAAAGGCATCTGCTAACAAAGCTTCTTCAAAAACCATGGATGCGCCAAAGGGCTATCTTGCAGTCTATGTTGGAGAGAAAATGAAGCGGTTTGTGATCCCTATATCGTACTTAAACCAACCTTCCTTCCAAGACTTGTTGAGTCAATCCGAGGAAGAGTTTGGATATGATCATCCTATGGGTGGCCTCACAATTCCTTGCAGCGAAGATGTCTTCCAACATATAACTTCTTGCTTGAATCGACAATAAATCTCACATTATAGGAGACTGACATACAATAGTAGAGACATTTAATTTGTTCAACAGGCTTCCGCTTAACTTGTAAAGATCTCCCTTTCTTGAGAAATAGGGAAAAGAAAGACCATCAGAATGACAAAATCACAGTATATTATTTTTTTTGTGTAATGACAATGAATTTAACTACTCATGTGTGTCCTCTGTTTTTTTATGTGTATTAGTTACAGTTTTAATTTCAGTTTGTACTTCTCCCTGCATTAAGCAAGGTTGCTTGCTGTAAGAGAAACCAAACCTAGGTAGTAGTTCTGAAAATACATACTAAAAAAAGAAACAGAATAATATTTTTTTTTCAGAATGTACATATGAAATTAAGATTTTTAGGAATCATTGACCCCGTAAAATATGCATTAGTCAATTGCCTTCCCTGCTTAGGCAAGTCCACAATAACGATGAACTTGGCAAAGGTATTTAATTACACATACTGAAGTCCTATGGCACGCTTCAAATTTCCCAAAGTTGAGTGATCAGATTCGGATTCTTTTTTTTTTTTTTTACCAAATTCGGATTCAGATTCGGGTTCAATTAATTGGATATTCATCTAGACAGAGCAACTGAGAAAATCAATAAAGCTCAAATTGGTATCTTTTAGTTGCATGAAATTTTCTACACGCTTTAAATCTTGTATTGCACAGATCTACATGGCCACTCAATTAATTTCCACTTCATTTCACTTCTTCATCCAAACGAAGCATTAGTAATTAGGGAAATGGTTGGCTCATGCCTATGGCCGTACATCATGTCTTGCAAGTACTAATGTAAGACATTAAGAGCAATATTAGTTAGGATTCGGGAAAACAGGATATGGACACAAAATGTGGTCTTTCATATTTTAATAGCTGTGACCTAGATTTCACGTTCTACATACCAGGTTCCAAGAACTGGTAGTTTATGAATACAAAGAACCTCTGTGATATGTCTGAAGCTTGTCTTGAACATAAGAAGGTCATTGTATTTGTTATGCAATTATTAGCTTATGGGCTGTAAAGTCTCTAACTGAAGAGGAAACCAAGTTGGCATGAATTATCAAATATCAGGTAATCTTTGATCAACACCTTGAAGACAATATTATGCATCATCACATTATCTCTTGTCTCTTCCTAGACCCCATCAAGCATCACATTGCTCACAAACCATTCACTTCATCAGAGACAAAGACTCGTATATCTATCTATATGTAGTATACTCATAATGGCATTCACAAGTAATATTTACAAGTGTAACAAGTCACTCAGAAAACATTTCTTTCTTACACAATCTTGAATTCATGGTATTGTTCTTGGTGTGTAGCAACTAAAAACAATGGGCTTCCGCTTTCCAGGTATTAGAAGGGCATCTTTCCAAGCAGCTTCTAAAGCTGTGGAAGTCCCTAATAGCTATCTTGCAGTCTATGTTGGAGAGAAATTGAAACTGTTTGTGATTCCAATTTCATACTAGAATCAACCTTTATTTCAAGACTTAATAAGCCACGTCGAGGAAGAATTTGGATATGATCATCCTATGGGTGGTCTCACAATTCGTTGCAGAGAGGATGCTTTCTTAGGTCTCACTTCTCGTTTGAATGAGCTATAGATGACACTGAAGGAAACTGACATAGACTAGTATAAACAAAGGGTACATCAGACACTCTGATTTATTTATTTTTTATCCTTCTTTTGTCAGTGGAAAATTCCATTTAATAGAGCTAGTTATTTACAGAGATGTCAGATAATTTTATCAAGTTTCAATGAAATTGTATAAGCAATTCTTCCAAAAAAAAAAAACGTAACACATAAACAGCCACTATTATACATATTATCTTCAATGTTTTTGTTTTTTCCTTTTCCGTTTCTTCCTTGGTTGCAATAAGATGACGTGGGTTTGAGAACTTGAAAATCAAAATTGAAGAGCTGTATATGATAAAAACATGTGATACTGGTTCTAAAATTGGGCCCTACAGAATATAGGACTATGTCTGCAAATTTCTTGTTACACATACTACATTACTTTATGGTTGGAAAACCTACACGGGAATTGAAATAACTCAATGATCTTGTGTTTCGAACTAAAATCAGCTTGAATTCACATATTTTGTTCATTTACAAACTTACAAATCTCTAATACAGTTCAGGTATTTGATTTATAGTTGAATATCTCACATTGTTTCCCATTATACAAAACATTAGTATACAACCACAGCAGAAGACTTTCGGTGACACAAAGCTTAATCTGAACCTATGTGAATCCAAATATAAGGAAGGAACTCAAGCTCCTACATTTGAATGGGAACCCAACATTCAAGGTAATAAGGCCTGGTTGTGACACTGATTCTATGAGAGACATTTGAAAGATGAAGCTTGAGTAAGTGCCAACCTCAAAATTTGATTGTGTTTACAACACGAAAAAGGACGCAGCGCATTGGTGAAGTGATGAAGTAGCAGTGAAGTGCAACAACAAAACAATGCCTTCTTGAACACAGTGAGTGTGCATAGTTTAAATTCCTCAATACAACATCATACAGTAAAATAATCAATCAAATTAATAACTTCCATTCCTTTACATTTTCCACTTTTGCATGAAAGCGAAGGGAAAAAAATCTCTACAAAATTGTTTGGACTAAATACTAATGTGTGTCAGCGTCTTTGTTCAGAACTATTCAAGTGAGAATTGACATGATATCTAAGAAGACATCTTCACTACAAGGAATCGTAAGGCCACCCGTCGGATGACGGTACCCATATTCTTCCTCTGCTTTTCTTAGAAGGTCCTGAAATGAAGGTTGATTCAAGCATCCAACTGGAATTACAAACCGCTTCTTTTTTTCGCCAACATACACTGCAAGATATCCCTTTGGAACCTCTACACCCTTTGATGTTGCTTGTCTAGCTCTGCTAACACCAAGTAAACGAAAACCCATGTTTCTCTTTTGTTGTTTGTTACTCTGCACACACAAGTATTGAATGATCTCAAAGAACTAGTATGATCACAATATTAATTTCAAGTTTGATGCTCTAGGACACATTTGAGAGTGGAATGAGGGGTATATATGGTGCCTTGAATAGCCTTGTTCACAGAATTAAATGGTGAGATCATGGACCACCACGTGGTGTTGTTGTAAGTTACGGATCTTCATCAATAATTTCTAAAGAGTCACCAAACACAGGTATGGCTTAAGATGATAGAGATTACAGCAAAGAACCTAATTATTGTTTAAACTATTTAATGCCCTGTTTCTTATGATCAAGACATGCACGAGACAGATCATTTTCACTTTCTCACACATGTCTCTAGGGTCACTGCTAACAGTGTGATTGCTGCAACACGTCACTTTCATTGTTGATATACATTTGCATATTAGTAGTCTGCTAGAAGCTTAAATTCAGTGGTTGGACTCTAATATCTCAAGTCAAAATCAATGCCATTCTTTGTTGCAACAACATGCATGATATGTCCTTGTGAACAGCACGGAAAGTACTTCTGATTGAAGTCTCTATCACAGTTTCCTATGCCACAAGTACAAAACCAACATATCATTTAATTGAAGATTTAGACAACGTATCAAGGTGTGCCTCAAGTATTGGTATATGGTACCTTTCTTCATTTTCAATTCAACTTCTCTACTATTTCTACTTTTACCCCTAAAAGCAAATATGTTTCGCCGTATGCCTCGTGATGGAACCCACCCTTGGAGTGAATTTATCATTTCTCAACGAATTACTAAATATCTTTGATACGCAATATTATGTCAAATTGCCAGTTGGTATGATTTGCGATCATGGGTCTCAAAAGAAACAGGGCCAAGACATGCACTGAGCTGGATTGAGATAGGGAATTAATTTATACAGCTCACTGATTGAGAAACCATCGGAACATGTCTCATGTAAAATCCAGTAACAGATGTAAACATTGCACTGATGAATGAATTTGGTATGGCTATGGCTAAATCTTTGGTAAAGAAATGAATATATACACGTATACAAGTAAACCACAACCACTGAAATTATGGGAAACATAAACCTTAAATTATGTGAATGAAATTTGTGTATGATCTGGGGCTTTAATTTTAGTTTTATGAGTGTGGATGTATGATTCAGGCCATGAATTGATGCCTCTCTTTGGCAATAGCAAAATACTATTAGCTCTGCCCTGACCTGATTTTGATGCATGTGGTCTGTCATGCTCTAAAATCTGTGAGAACAATCAGGTCCTTTTTTCTATTTTGTTTTCAACAAGAAACCTTCTAGTACTGTCTCAAGTTCTAATTGCAGGGAGAAGTAAACATTATAATTGTTAACACCAAAAAATTAACAATTGAACTCATTGTCATTACTCAAAAATGGTAATAATAATCTTTACAACTTTGATGAAATTCCTATAGTACAAAATGTCTCCACTAATCTATGTCAGTCTCTAAAGTGGCGATTTATTGTCCATTCAAACAAGAAGTTATATGCTGGAAGACATCTTCACTGCAAGGAATGGTGAGGCCACCCATGGGATGATCATATCCAAACTCTTCCTGTACTTGACTCAATAAGTCTTGGAATGAAGGTTGGTTCAAGTATCATATGGGAATCACAAACCGCTTCTGTTTCTCTCCTACATACACTGCAAGATAGCCCTTCGGAACTTGTACTGATTTTGAAGCTGCATGGCTAGATGTGAATGATGCCCGTCGAATAGCAGGTAAACGGAAACCCATTTTTGTGATTGTTGAAGTAGAACAATATCAAATTTATGAAGATTGAATATGAACTTGATGCTTGAGGATGCCAATGGTTTGAGTTGCTTGTGAGTAGCGTATTTATAGCTTTTAAGATTCTCTAGAAACCAAATTCCTAGTAATTGTTAGGGAAGGATGGCATACACATGAGAAATCACATGGTGTTGTCTACGACATGCCTCTATCAAGGATCAAGTCGTGTAGAAATTGTGCAACCCCCCATCTTCTCAAACAATAGACACATGAAGCATCCACTTGTAACAAAACTGAGACGAGCTTAAGAGAAACATAACGTTTGTTCATGCATTAATTGGGGCTCCATATTTTTATGAACATGCTTTTGACATGTTTTCTTCAAGTTGATAACACATAAAATGTTGAGGTACAGCTGGAAAGTAATTTCTGGCAGACGAATTATAAGGCGAACATATAGCTATAGATCATATGCCAACATATTCCTGAGGTTTGAAATCATACGTCTATTTGATTTCAATTGGACTCACTCAAGATGGTGGGGCAGATATTATCTGCAATACCATGTTAAGTTGCTTCTTGAGGAAGTCCTCAAAGACACATCCATATGCCTTTGTCCCTTGTTGGTCCCATGAGTTCTATTTCTCATCTCATAGCTAGCCCTCCCCACCCCCAATAATTCTAGTAACACTTGAAAATCCTTTCATCTATATATACTCTTGGTTGCAAGCATTTGGGCCAACAAAAATCATTCACATCCTAAAGCATTTGAAGTTCAAAAGCTTGCAACTTATTTATAACATTCTCTTCACAAGTCTCAATATATACAAAATTGGGTTTTCGTTTACCTAGCATCAAAAAGCTGGCATCATTTTCTGCAAACCAAGCATCTTCAAAAGTTGTGAACGTGCCAAAGGGCTACCTTGTAGTTTATGTTGGAGATGAAATGAAGCGATTTTTAATCCCCATATCATACTTGAATCAACCTTCATTTCAAGATTTGTTGAGTCAAGCCGAGGCAGAATTTGGGTATAACCATCCAATGGGCGGTCTCACAATACCTTGTGAGGAAGATGTGTTCTTAGACATCAGATCTGGCTTGAATAGGTGCTAATTCCATGAAGATGAGGCTGACACGGGCGTGCTAACACATTTTTTGTAACATAGTTTTACACCTTGAAAATATTTTCTACTGTTCTTTTGTTGTCTCTTGGGCTAGTGTAAAAAATGTTCGTTTGAATGAGAAGTTTTGGGTCATGAACCTATTCCTTACATTTTTGCTTCCTTTATAAATCTGAAAATCGAAGGAACTAATAAGCTTAGTGTTCGGTTTAGAATCATTAGATGATAAAATGGAAAATTCTGTCCTGATCTTGAAAGGGAAAAAGAAAACAAGGACTCTTTCCATTTATAAAATTTATTTTTTCCTCAAGTTGCAGAAAAAGAGAACGTAGTCAATAGAAAAAGAGAAAGGTGCACGAAAACTATATGGGCGGTATGGCGAAACAGATTGATGTATAAAATAACATAATTATTGAATAAGAAATTAGCTAAAAATTTGTTAATTTAAATCAAATTAATAATAGTGCTGAATGTATCTGTTATGAACCTATATGCTGATGTGGAGGAATTAGTGTTATAAGTAATATGTGGCCATGTGGGTTATTGGACTTATGGCATTGTGGGCTAAACATGAGCAACCAAAGAAGCATAAAAATTAAGGCAGAGGATGTGCTGAAAGAAAGTGTGAAGAATATTGATGCAGCTTCTCCTCTTTCTCTTGGTCTCTCATTCTCTCTAAATTCATTTCCTTCTTTCTGTGATATGTTCTCTTCTTTAAGTTTTCTTGTAATCACTATTGTAGCAAGTTAATCTTAATTGTGAGATTCAATAGAGATATCTTTTACTTGTTACTTCAATTGATCTATCATCTAGTTAAATTGCCACTATTACATTGGTGCTTACATTCATCTTATGTGACTGAAGAATTCTCGATAGAAGATCTTGATGAACTGAAATATCTGATGAAACATCTTTTGCACTTAGTTGAGGACCAACATACTCGGTATGCCACCTTTTGCAACATACCATCCTGTTATGTACCTTAGGCAACACTGAAAAATTTATGGTTGTAATTAAATATATTGTAAAGGTTATTTTATAAAGCTACATGTTTCAACTTTTTACTAGATTGCAAAATTTGTGCTGTTGTACGTGTCTCATTCTGTCACTGTCTATCAAACTAAAAGTGATGAAGTGTTAGGTAATATTACCATGTGGCAATATTTGCCCCTAGGAGTGAAAGTAAAATTTTATATTGATTTTATTCATCCTTGGTTAAGACCATGAAGAATCAAGATGAAGTGAAAATGAAAAGATAAGGGATATACATATACCAGTACTTAATCCCACCACCCTACAACAGTCTCAATCTCCAATTAAATTATATGATGCACTGTACTTGTGCAGTTGAAAACGTGCAGATTAAAATCAGAAACAGTTCTGTATCAATTTTTTCCCCTCTGCTTTCATGCAAATATGGAAAATGAGGGAACAAAAGACATTAGTTTCAATGATTATTTTACTGCAAAATCTTCTGTTGAGGAATTTAAATATATGCACATTTCATTGTGTTTGAGGAACTGTTTTGTTGTTGCATACTACCTTACCATTTTAATTAGCACTTCACCAATTGGCCTTCTATTTTTTGTTTATTTTTTTTGTTGCAACACTGTTAGCTGCTGAGGCTTTCATTTTATAGAAACTATTTCATTACACAATCTCAGTCTTCTTGATTTATCATGGTGTGGTCGCATTTTTTTGGAGGACTCTGACAATAACAACTTAAGGGTCTTGAATAGGTCTAATTTGATCTACTGTAAAAACTATTATTTTTATTACTAACTATTGTAGATTTATAGGTTTTTAATTGGTATAAAATTGAGAATAAAAGAGACAAAAATTTGAAGGAAGAATATTTAAATTTAAAGCGAAGAAAAATGGCAAATGCAACAGAGGAATTCAACTTTGTTCATTAGGCAATGTGTGTACACACAGAATCACTTTATTAAAAAATTTGCAATACTACATGTAAAAACTATTTAAGAGATTTGAATTATTAACTATTGTAGACTTGTAGGTTTTTAATTAGTATAAAATTGAGAATCAAAGATACAAAGATTGAAAAAATATTTAAATTTAAAGAGAAGAAAAATGACAATGCAACAGAGGAATTCAACTTTATTCATTAGCAAGGTATGAATTGAACTGAGTTTATAGGACGAATCTATGAACTTGGTTTAAGATGAACCGTGCACATAGAGATAGAGGTTCTATAACAGAAACATGAACATATTCACCCTACGAACTCGGTTCAGGTCATAAACGTGTTCATATTTATTTGTGGGTCAATTTATGAACTTTGTTATTGCTTAAACCAAGTTCATAGACATCCTACAAACTCGCTTAAAGACAGAATCGAGTTCATAGGTAGGAATTTTTTTAAATATCTGTTTTTGTTTTCTATTACCCCAAACCTTCAAACAATACAAATAACAGAATTGCCAACAAAACATATTATGAATATAATGGTATCTTGTTCCATATATATATATACAAACTACTATAACTCAATACTTATATACCTATACTATTGTCCCCTAATCCTAAAAAAATATAAGGCCCATTGCTCCTGAATTTCCTTGATATCTTTGACAGACCGGTCCTAGAAAAACTGTATATATATATATATATATATATATATATATATATATATATATATATATATATATATCAGTGTTATCAATGGCGGATGGCAGTTCATGGCGGTGAGCCAAAAAAATGCCATAAAAGTTATGACGGATGCCATGGCGATCATGATAAATGCAGAAGTATACATTATAAAAGACTGCAAAATGAAAAACTAAAGCAAAACTAACATAAAAACTCAATTAAGTTATACCATAACAATGTAAAACATTGCATAACTAATTGATAAAAGGTTCAAAACATAATATTAATAATCATCAACAGCTACAAGTAAAATGTTTAACAACAAACAAGGCATAGACTAAATAGAAACTAATCTTCCTCCTCAACCCCAACATAATCATTATCTTCATTCCCATGGTCATCTTCAAAGAGAAATCCCTCATCATCTTTATCTTCTGAATCCTCCAAATTCAACTCAATTTCATTGTCCTCCTCACTCTCACTATCGTCCTCAAATTCAGGTTCTTCTTCAATTAATATCCCTTTTCCCTTGGATGATGAAGTTGAAGCCACCTTCTTCTTCTTATTAGACTTGATAGCAATAACAGCACTTGAAGGTTCCGTCCTCTTCATAGTTTTCTGCCTGGTATATACCCTAGGCTCTCCAACTCCTGAAGTTGCATAAACAGTTCCCCAATCCAATGTATTGTCATCCTCAAAGACCAAATCAGCTGCACCATTATTGTTGTCATCATCCATTTCCCCAACAAGCCATTCATTACACTCATCTATGTTATTGAGTGAGCTTGGATCAATTTCATCTCTAATGTTGTATCTCTTTGCAAGAGTTTGGTTGCATTTGACATAAACCAAGTCATGCAACTTCTTGTGATCCAACCTATTTCTTTTCTTTGAATGGATCTACATGTAATCAAAATTATTATAATTAGTAAAGTTCTAAAGTTTAAAGATAGATGAGATAAGAGTTGAGTCAATTACTTGCTCAAACACACTCCAATTGCGCTCACACCCAGATGCGCTGCATGTCAAACTAAGTATCTTGATGACAAGTTGTTGCAAGTTTGGTGTTGTATGTCCATACATCCGCCGCCATTGAGCTACAAAATCAGTATTTGGGAAGAGATTTAGAAGTGAAAATTTAAATATCATTTACTAGAAAAGTAAATTAGTAATTAGATTCTCACCAGGAGCAATGGTTTTCCTTTGTTTCCGTGCAAACTCGCATCCAAACAAACCACTACCGTCCTTATAAATTGGAAGCTCAGTGAGGATCTTTTGCTGCACATCTTGACTTGGCACCAACCTCTTGATGCAATCATACAACCCGGTTGTAACCTCTAAATCATATTCAATTCCTGGGTTGGAATAATAAAACTCCGAATTCAGATAATGACCAGCTGCATGCAATGGTTGGTGAAGTTGGCAACTCCATCTACGATCAATAATTTCAAACACATCCTTGTATTTGTTTTCATCTTTGTTAAAGGCTTTCATGATGGCCTCCTTTGCCTTATCCATTGCCTCATAGATGTATCCCATGGCTGGTTTCCTTTCCCCATCCACAAGTCGAAGTACTCGAACAAGAGGTGCCATAACTTTAAGGGTAAAGACCACATTCTTCCAAAAATTAGGCATTAGAACAACCTGTGTTGCTTGCTTCCCTTTGGCTTCTTTACTCAACTTGTTCTTCATCCATTCATCAGAGGTAAACATCTTCCTCAAGTTCCCTTTTTGTTGATGAAGCCTTTCTAATGAAAGAAATGAGGTGGCAAATCTAGTGACTGCATGTCTCACTAACTCCTTTCCTTCAGTGAAATGCCTCAATAAACTAAGGGTACTAGAATGGGCATAGATAAAACCAACAACAACTATTCCCCTTTGAATTGTCTTCTTGACCAATGGAAGCTTTCCAATATCTTCAAGCATCAAATCTATGCAATGTGCAGCGCAAGGGGTCCAATAAAGGTGTGGCCTCTTCTCTTGTAACTTCTTCCCGACTGAAACATAGTTTGAACCATTATCTGTGATTATTTACACAACCTTGTTCTCTCCAATCTCCTCCACTATAGAGTCAAGCAACTCAAACAGTTTGTCACCGGTCTTCACAAACGGTGATCCATCAACAGACTTCATAAACATAGTCCCAATAGGTGAATTAACCAAAAAATTAATCAGACAACGTTGCTTCCTATCAGTCCATGCATCTAACATTATAGAACAACCGTGCTTTGCCCATTGCTCCTTGTGGTCTTTCAAAAGATTATTGGTGTGCTCCAACTCTTTGTTTAACAACTTAACTCGCATGTCATGGTAACTAGGAGCTTTTAAATTTTTTCCTCTTTGTTTAACAACTTAACTCGCATGTCATGGTAACTAGAAGCTTTTAAATTTTTTCCATAGGCACCAATAGCATCAAGCATGTCTTGGAAGGCGGAAGATTTGATTAGGTTGAATGACAACCCGGATGTGTACCAAAATCGGGCTATCATTTGGTGAACCCTTTCCTTCGCCTCCTTGTCACAATGATCTCGGATACTAGCTTGCCTTAACCTTTCCTTCTTTCTCCTGTCAATGGCAAGTTCAGGTTTCTTACAAAAAAGGTCCATTGGCCCCTTCTTAGCAATCTTCTTTGAAGCACTTGAAGTGCCTGAAGAAGGGAACAAATCTTGATTTTCTCCTTCATCCTCCTCACTTTCAGCATATCCAGTGTTTTCAAGATCTAGATCTCTCACATTGAAACTTTCAGTAGCCACCCCTAGCTTTCTCTTTTGCATATTTAAGAAGTTCCTCTTTCACTTCCGGTGGACATTTTGTACAAGCTTTAACATTTCCCTTCTTTCCAGTTAGATGCTGCTTGGATCGGGTTATCCCTGCTTTCATAATCTTCCCGCAGAAATTATAAATAGTGTTGTTGGTGTCCGTTTTCGTAAGGGTACGTACATATTTCCAACCGGCATCACTTCTGTTTTTTGAGGATTGTGTTGATCCGGATTCAGTGGCCATTGTCAACAACTGAAAAAGGAGGACAACAGCAAAACAGAGAGGACAATTGAAATAAAAAATTGTCAAGGAGAGAACTGAAAAAATTTATTTAGAGATTAATATTAAAATTATAACTGAAATAAAGTTTATATTTTATCTAAAAAAAAGAGAGAGGACAACAACGAAACAGAGAGAGAGAGGATAACTGAAATAAAAAAAATGTCAACAAGAGAACTGAAAAAATTTATTTACAGATTAATATTCAACTTAAAACTGAAAAAAAAATTTACATTTGTTCTAAAAAAGAAGAGAGGACAGCAGCACAACAACTGAAATAGAAAATTGCAACGAGAACTAAAAAAAATAATTTACAGATTAAGATTAAAACTTAATAAAATAAGGAGAGAGAGAACTGAAAAAATAAGGAAAAAAATTAAAAACAAAAACAGAGAGATAAGAGGAGAGAAACAGCCAAGCATTCAGCTTAGAGGAGAGAAGAAGAAATAAAAAAAAAGAGAGAAGAGAAGAGAGAGAAGACAACAGAGAAGGGGACCAACCAACCTGAAGAAAAAACAGGGGAAATCAGGACGCCGGAGAAGACAACCAGGACGCCGGAGAAGATAACCAGCACGCCGGAGAAGACAACCCGAGCGTTGGAGAAGGAGAAATCGCGCTGGAGAAAAAGACCCAAGCGCCGGAAATGAGGAAATCTCGCCGGAGAAGAAGACCCAAGCGCCCGAGGGTGCTAAAACGCCTTGGAAACCGCTGGAACGAATCGAAAATGGAGGGAGAATTGGGAAACGGAAGTAGCTTTGCTGTTTTAGGGTTTTCTTCTTAATTTTCGGGGTTCAAAAGGAAACCCAAAAGGTTTGGGCTCCCAGGTCAGAAACCGGGCCGAGGGCCCAAAACGTTTTTTTTTTATTTTGTCTCCCATTTCCGCCATGGCCGGCCATGAACCGATATTGCGCCTTGCCCATGACGGCGCCATAAAAAACCGCAACACCATGACCCTTTCATATCGGGCCGTTCAATTTCCACCACGCCATAGCGCTATGGCGGCGCCATAACCGCTTTTGACAACACTGATATATATATCAGTTATTGCATATACAAATACATAATTACTTCATTACCCAAATTTGTTTGAAATTAATGAATTAGTTACAAAACTTACAGTTGCACATAAATCAATTATGTTTGCATCTTCTTCATAATATAATACCCGCATTCATAACCTCCCATTTGTCTACAATATTGTACAATATATATACAAAGTTTGTTAGTATTTGCTTTAGAATATAAAAATAAAATCTATAGGGGAAGTATACTTTTGGGTGTAGCCATTACAACGTGTTTTTTGTGTTGACGCCCTTTAATTGATTATATCCATTTAGCTATATTGGAAAAAAACACCAATTAGAAATGTCAATAAAAATAAACTTGTTTGTTGTTCATAATAGAAGTATCAATGTCGACTTACGTTTCAATACAAAGTTTAAATTGTCTTGAACAAATGCAAACTGTTATGTTATCTACTAGACAGATAACTACAAGAAGCCAATGAGTACTGAAATGAAAGGGAAGCGAGTAAGTACTCAACATAAGTGAATGATATACATTTATATAAATACAAACATACTAAAAATAGTGTCAACCTACTTGTTAATGTATGGCGCCAAATAAACCATCTTCTTAGGCTCAGACATCCAATTTTGTATGCAAGCTTGGGTCTCTATGTCCTTAGTTCTATTCCCCTGCATGGCCTCACACTCTAGGAATCCAAATGTGTCATCCTTCCCTTCAGCCACCCATACCTCGTACATGAACCTACAATATATAATTGATGAAAAAAATTAGTACACATAATTTAGGAAAATATATGTTTAAATGTGCAAGTACTTACATCTCCCAAAGCTGTATAATGGAGATATTAAGCATGATTGTCCCATTTTTAATCTCCGATATATCGTTCTAATCAATGTATATGGGATCGTTACTCGTCCTACCAAAGACATCCTTGTTCCACAGCACCTAGGCAGGTGTGTGCCATACAAGTCAGCACAGACTCTCCATAACTCTAGTATGGGATTCAAACTTCCCCTATAGGTAACTATAACAAGAAGACATATAAATATATGCATATAAAATTAAATAAATAAATATGGAATACCTCCTCTGTGGGGACTAGAACGACCATGTCAGGGTCAGGTGTGATAACAGGCACCTCCCCCGTCATGTAAAACATCTAGTTCTTATGAAATTGCAGAGAAGGAAATGACAGAGGATCATTGAGATGCAGTTTTTATAAACAGATTCTCCAAACAAATATTTTAAAATTATACTCTGTTTCAGACATTTAACCAAAATTATACTTCATCTTAATTTTAACATTTATGGCAGTTTTCATATGTTATGTACAGATTTTTAAAAATTATTTTTATTTTCAGTTTTAAAAATAAAATGAACATCCTTATATTATGTCCATGTAACTTGTAGCACAATATATCCACCATGGGTCATATGAACTAATGCATAATGGGCGACCAACGACATGCCAAAATTGCTTTGTACAAAAGAACTACTAGTTCGATATAGAGAATGATGGAAATAAAATAATAATTTTCAGAGTTTAGGGTTTATACCTGAATCTCCATTTCTTTCAACGGCAGTGGACCCGTTCCCTCATTCATTGTAGCGGTAAGCTCCAAAGATTCAATGCATCCCTCAAGATCCATGTTCTCAAGTGCCAGTTTGTTGTTTTCAGCCCAGAAAAATTCAATATGTTCCCTATAATGTTTCACTGCCTTTGCTATTCTGTTGTTCTCCATCTTGACTTCTGTGAAAACAACACTGTTAGTATCCCATTTTCGCTTCATATTCTTCAATTCAGCATTCTCACGTTCCAGTTTCTCGTTCCTATTCACCAACTCCAAAAACGAGGTTGTGATCAACCAACCCGTTAAACAAATTTTCATAACTCTCTTTGGCCCTTATCCCTATCGCACACTCTTTCTCCTTTTTCAGTTTGATTTTAGCCGCAATCCTTGCAAGCCTATGTAACTCACTCTCCTCTTTGAGTGGCCCGACCAATGCTTTCAGGTTGGCGTCCCTATTCACCAACTTTCGTTCAACGTGGTCAACTCATGCATCTCATAGGCAGAACGTAAAACCAAAACAAGCTCGAAGATGGGCATCGCTTCGTACTTATTTTGGGCGGTAGAACAGAACCCAGGTTTGGTAAGCGGTTGGGGGTTCGCCATGAGAAAGACGGAAAGGTGTAAACTTTTGGAGACTCAAAAAGTGTGTTTGGAAGATTCGGAGTCGCAAGTCTGCTTTGGCTAAAAACCCATATACACCTTTTCGTTTGATACTAAATTAAGAGACACGCTTTTTAATTAATCTGCCGGTTCAGTTCCTTCACCAACGGTTGGAACTTTCAAATTCATAATAACCTCGTTTGTGTTTAATACACCTAAATTCCATAAAAATATTTAATGATAATTAGTCTTATGTTCCGGGTTGAAAATTAGTTTTATGTTTCAGGTTAATACAAATAAATTCCAGAAAAAATTTAATGAAAATAAATTAACGAAAGTGCATTTTTTATGTGTTGCTTAATTTGAATTATTTTTATAAATTAAAAATTCAACCCTAAATAATTAGTATCAAATAAAAAAAGTGAGACCATTTTGAAAGAATAATTTTTTGAAAAACTTAGTATCTATCTCGGGTCCCCTCAATTACCAAATTTTTTAAAAATTATATAATTCAATATATTTTATATCGAGTTATTTGTTTAATTATCCAATAATTTATTAGATACTCATTAAATCACCGATAAACCATCTAAAACCAGATGTTATAACAATGCAATTATAAGGTTCACATGTCATGTCATACTTCACTATTTGTGTATTAGGGTTAACATGTAACATCCCTAATATTTTAATAAAAATTATAAAGAGTGGAAAATATTAGCAAATGTTTTAGAGACTTATTTAATATTTGATCTGCCTGAACCGGGGTCAAGGAATCCGGTGTCGGGCCGGCCTCAGATGTGAGGACCAAACAGGTGTTGAAGATCGGTTGTACATTGGAGGACGGTCAAAGACGTACTGTCTTGTGACTGATGCTTATCCGGTGTGAGGAGAATGCCTAACTCGGAACTATAGTCCGGATCAACTTCTTATAATGACTGAGGCAAACGGATGTACGTAACCAGGATGTGAGAACGGATGAAATATCTGATCTCTCAAGCGTTAGCTCGGATTTCCGAGGTGTGGACACTACGCCAGGATACCGGTTGGTCGGTATCCAGATCGGGTCAATACTCTTATGAAGTATTAGACAGTTGCGAATAATTAAACATTGTGAAAGCAAATAAGCGTAGTTGGTTGGTAATTATAAAAGAGTCCAATGTGATGAAATTGATTAAAAACTTTTAATGAGAATGCAAATGAAATAGGGGAAAAGGCTGTCTTGCCCCTGAGCTTTATATAAAAGGAAATTCTCTCTCTCCCCTCTTCATTATTCACGAACCACTTCTTCTTCTTGGTCTGTTCTCCTTCTTCTTCGTTTTCTCCTCTCTCGTTGCTGAATTACATGCTCCGGAGGAGGACTCCGTTCGTGTTAAAACTTCAATCGAACCCCATTCCTGTGATCGTGGCCTCAAGGTGAGTCCACTGATCCATTTTATTTGTGGCTCCTTATGCCTTTCGTTTCTCTGGTAGCTAAGGGCCATGCATGGCTGTATTCGAGTCTGTTCTCCACTCCTTTGGTAAGTGTGAGCTCAAATGTGGCCTAAGAGCTGAGGGCGTTGAGTTAACGGGTTTTTACATTCTGACCCATAGGTAGTAGATTAAGCAACGAAAGGCTGAGTGACGGAGTTGAGACTGCGAATCCAGTGCTTAGAGGAAGGGACCGACATCGGGAGCAGATCATCGAAGCGTGGAACCGAGGTAAGGGGGTGTTCGAGTTATGATTAATTAGAATAGGACTTACTTCCTATCCGACCCGTGAACGGTATGAACAGGGTAAGAAAACGTTATTGAATGTTGTTGTGTGCCTATGTTTGTGCATGTGTGACTGTGTATACCGATCAGTTGAGGATCGGGTGTGTGGTTGAGTTAATCATGTCATGAGCTTGAGATATTTAATGTTGAGATGACCGGTGTTATAATGTGAATCCGGGTTTGACAATCAGGTCACCCAAGTGATGAGGAATTGATGTTAATGGCCACGTTTGACATGTGAAATGTGAACTGTATGCATGACTATGTGGTGTGGGACGGCCGACGGTATGTTATAGCCCCTCATTTCCGGCTCCCGTGGTTTTTGTGCCCAGTTGAGCTACCCAGTGGTCAAGTAGGACCCAGTGGTCGAGGTGGAGAGTCAAGCAGGACTCGGTGAACCAAGCAGGGTTCACGGGGTGTCAAGTAGGACCCCTAGCTGAAGGCCGATCCTTTAGTATCCGGATACTAGGAGTCAGATTGCATGAGTCAGTGGTGATTATTGATGAATTTGATATAATTGCTAAGTTGAGTTGATATGTTCATTGTGTGCAATGTGCTATAATTTCCAAGTGTGACTTGATAAATCTCCGAGTGAAAATTTAATATATTTGATGAGTATGAATTGTTATCTTTACTGAATGCTGTTGTTGGGTTTTTCCGAGTGAACTACTACGATTTTCGAATGAGACATACATATATATATACCTAGCATGATTTGTC
The DNA here is from genome assembly GCA_037962975.1 of Clitoria ternatea. NCBI lineage: Eukaryota > Viridiplantae > Streptophyta > Magnoliopsida > Fabales > Fabaceae > Clitoria > Clitoria ternatea. The sequence goes on from CM075676.1 coordinate 73,642,333, forward strand.
ATTAAGTTTGCCGAGTGAAATTCGCTATTATGATTGTTGAGTACGATTTGAAAGAGGGACGAAGATGCATTCAGATAGAACATATATATATATATTTAACTTGTTAAATTCCGCTCTATATTAATTATGATGCCAAACACTCACCCTTTCTGTTATTGTAATTTAGTAACCAGTGACAGGGAGGAAGCCGGAGCCATGGAGTCGCGCCAAGGGGGAGATCGATGCCAAGGCCCGAGTGACTTTGAGTGATTGTGCAGAGTATATGTGTGTATAAGGAGTTTCCGAGTGTTTAATATTATCTGTGTGCCAACTTAAATTGAATCGGATGCGAATTTATATTTCAAAATACATTGATATATATATATATATATATATATATATATATATATATATGTTCTCATGTTTGCTGTGACAGCTCATTAACTAACGGATTCATTCCCGAGTGAGGGATAACCGAGAGACCCCCTTCCGGGTGGAAGGTTAGAATGTCCCGAGTGGGATTGGTTGGGAGAGAGTTCCGAGTGAAGAAAGTGTATAAAGATTCCGAGTGAAGAAGGTGTATCATGATTCCGAGTGAAGAGAAGTTGGATGTGTCCGAGGGGAAATCTGAGTTTCTTCCGAGGGAAGTAAGGATAGGGTATTCACCGAGTGAGGATATCCGGAGAAGCGATAACCGAGTGAAGAAGGTTGAGTTATCCCCGAGGGAGTTGTGACCGAGCGAAGCTTTCTGAGTGAAAGGTAGTAATGAGTCAAGTGTGGAATGTCTGAGTGAATGGAAGTTGAGTATTTTCCGAGTGAAACCCTTTTGCCGAGTAAACCATTTTACCGAGTGAAACCCCATGTGAGTCCGCATGTGCGTCTTGTTCGCTCAGACTTCAGGGTGGCATTTGCTCAAGCGAGTCGGCACTCGCTTAAGCGACTCTCGGATTTCGCCTAGGTACCTTGGGGCCTCGCTCAGGCGAATGACCCCTGTCCTCTTCTTCTTCTTCTTCTTCTTCTTCTTCTCCCGCTGTTGTAACTCCACTTTACCGAAGGATGTATTCCGACCGGATATTATTTCACGTACACTCTTATTATTACTTTGATTATATTTAAGTGAATACTAATTATTATCAAGACCGAGTGGAACCATTTCCGATCGGTTATTATTTTAACATACTTTTATTTAAGGATTTATTTTAGAAACGGTTTTGTTTATTCTGAGTATGATTTCATGTAACTAAAAGAGGTAAATATCATTTTACGTCAAGGCTGAGTGGATTATTTATTAGGGGAAGTAGATACTAATTCATATTAAGATACAAATTTTTATTCAACGCGAAAATTTATTTTGAAAATAATCTGCCGTATGTAAATAAAAAGGGTAAATCAACCTAGGATGTTACATAACACGTATGGGAGTTGATTATATGGTTCAAGGTTAGGGATGTGTGTCAGGGTTACCGCTTATTGGACTTAGGCTCAATTCTAATTTTGAGGTAATAGGTTGATAGGGTTATGGTCATGTGTTGGGGTCAACACCCACGATGGGTGGGTGTACAATTTATGGTTAGGGTTATATGTTATGGTTTTCATTATTCGGGAGTTGGTTATACAGTTCAGGGTTTAGAGATGTGTGTCTTATCACTTATTAAACTCAGGCTCAGTTCCATTTTGAGGTAATATTGTAATTATTATTTTATTATTATTATTATTATTATCTTCATTATTATTATTATTATTATTATTATTATTATTATTATTATTATTATTATTATTATTATTATTATTATTATTATTATTATTATCATTGTTTATTATTACTATTACTATTGTTATTATTATTAGGAGGATGTTCTGGTGATCCAGTGTGGATATCGGTCCTATAAACTAGCTACCACGGATATTATTAAGAAAATACCAAGTATTTGCAAAAGGCACAGGCAGAACTGGATTCACCCCCAGGCATGCCAGAATTAAGATCTTTCAGTACAGAAAATATAGGAGTGACCTCGGCCAAAAGTGGCAAGTGGGCAAGTTGCATCTGTAAAAAACTGCAGGATGTGTTCCTTGATACATGCCAAATCACCAACTTGTGATTAAGGGGAAGACTATATAAAGAGCTTATTCATTAAGCCATAACATACCTTGAATCAAATTACTAAACAAACTTACCCTCTCACTTTATCCATGTAATACAATTTTCTCCGTTATAACCGTACTGACTTAAGCATCAGAGTCCCTTTTACAGGTACATCTCCGGTGTGGTTTCAAGGACTACGGTTGGAATTAACTGATCCTACCTTGGCATGAAGAGCTTGGTGTTCCCACTAAACCAAAGTATACAATACCGTACTCCCACTGAGACGGTGTAAAATAGTAAGAGAAAGAGAGTAAGGACATTTGACACCGGTTCTTTGGTCAACAACTTTGACCCTGTATACCGGTCAGATCATTGGCATGCCCCGTGGGACCTGTACGTATCACAAAGAAGTTATAGAAGCAAACAGACGGAACGAAACCCCTAAAGGACATGTCCAAAATGTCGCCTAGAGGGTCAAACCCCAGATCTTGGAATACAAGGGCGGAATCATGGAGACACCTAGAATGGAGCAACTCCAAGGGAAGATGCAAGTTGTACCATAACCAGATCCTCGAGACGAGCTTATCAGGCAACTCTGGATGGAGATACAAGAGTTAAGACAAAACATGGGGTTGAAAGATGATGCAGTAGGAGAACGGAGGCAACATGAACCTTCCCATACCCATGAATATTTACAAGCACAAACATACGATGAACAGGAATTGACATACCAGACCACAGAGTTGAACAACCAAATGAGAGGTCCATTACAAGGACGAACTAGGGAATACGGGTTCAGTGTGTCATTCACTAGAAGGTTGATGAGTGTACCCATTCCAAGGCACCTGCAGACCCCACAACCGTTGTCAATAGGAAAGTACAATGGGGAGTTCGACCCAGGATGACACTTAGATACCTATGCTAATGAATCATTATTTTTGGGAGCAGAGGAGGACGTAATGTGTAGAATGTTCCTAGGACACTATCCGTTGAAGCTTTAGAGCGGTTCAAAAGCTTACGACCGGGGTCGATAGATTGTTGGGATGTAAGTTAGTTAACTTTTTAAGTGAACTTACACATTAATGATTTTTGAAGTTTGTAGGAGCAGACCCATGCAATAAACAAAAGCATGCAGCAATGTAATCCATAGCAAATAATCATAAGCTTCTAACGAGAGCTGCAATGAAACCTAATAAGTTACAAATAAATATGATGAAATTAATGGATATTAATTATACAAAAGATACTTACTCAGAGTGATATGGGGTTAAATACACACTTTTCTCTGACTCATGCATCTAATTTTGGATGTAAGCCTTAGTCTCTTTTTTGATGTTCTTACTCTTTTGTATAGATGACGACCCTAAGAACCAATATAACCCATCAACACTGTTATCCTTACAAAATTTATGTAGAAACCTAAAAAAACATTACACACGATTAGTAACAGATAACACGTAAACTAAAATAATTAAATACAAAACTACTTACATATCCCAAAGTTGTATAATAGAGATGTTCAGCATGGTCCACCCATTCGTAGTCTCGGACAAGTCATTATGTGTAATATAAAGAACAAGTGCACTTGTTCGACCGAAGACATCTGCCTACCACAGGACTTGGACAAAGTCGTCGTCCAACTCACCCTCGATGGCCCATAACCTCCAAATGGGATTGATGATGGCCTTCCCTTTCCCAGATGGTAGGCCAATATTCTACTGAATATTTAACATATTAAAACTAATATGCTATGAAACACACCATAAACTTACAATTTATTTTATGTTCCTTTTGGAACATACCCGGGGAGTAGCAACTCTCATTAATCTGTTAGGCCACATAAGGAAGTGTCCTAGTGCCTGGCCAACAACCTACACCTCCTCAGTTGGCACTAGGGTTGTGACATCCCCTACTATGATCTCCACAATAGAGACCCTTGACACATTATCAACCAGATGGTGAACCAAATGGCCTAAGTGGTGAAACATACCTATGGCCCTTGGGTCCTATGACCTATCAACAAGCATGTCACATTGATAGGCAGCCTCAGCATCGACCTCCTCATCGTCATCATCAAGTGCAACATAAGACCCCTTTGTGCTGACCCACCCAACTTGTGGGTCCATCGTCGATTTAGTAGACTCCCTCTATTGGCTCATGGAATCCATTTTCTCCTAGAGCTTTGTGAAATCAACTTGTAGCTTTTGGAAGTTCTTTGCGTATTTAGCTTCCGCAACAGCTACCCTAGAAGGTAGAGAACTATAGAAGCTCCAGAGGCCTAGAGTGAAGCATGATTAGAAATTAATAAATGATAAGAAATATATATGAAAAGGAACAATGTCAAACTTACCATGACCTCAACTAGCAGCGCGTACTCTACCAGGGTGCTCTTGTCTTCCAATGGCACAGTGAGTATGTCTTGTCGACCTTGGGCAATGAATGACCCTTGTGTTGATTTCTCAACTAAGGAATCCTACAACAAAAACTAAGCAAATCTTGTTAGAAATAAACTTCTTTGCAATAAAAGATAAAACTTTTAAGAGTATTTAAAGGCAACCTCCCCAGCTTGCGTTGAAGTGTATCCCTCAATCTTCTTCACCCTGACACGCTTCCATTTGTCATGTCGTGTGGGTGGAGAAGGGGGATCCATAATAGTGGTGTCAGGTTGGCTAACCTGATGCTGAGCAGCCTTCTCCTTGGCCATCTGCTGCTCCGTAATCAGTATCCCCTACATGACAACCTATGGGATACTGATTCTTCATACGAATAGTCTGTGCTTTTGAGCGTTTGGCCTGTAACAAAAACAACATGGTTATGTTGGAAATATAATTTTAAAAGTCATATGAAATTAAATTAGCACAAACTTACCATAAACTCATTAGTATGTCTAGATGCAACAAATGCATCCCAAGGATCTCTTGGTCAATGAAGTTGTTTTTATCACCTGGGAAACCTGCTGCTCCCCAAAAACATGTGTTGGTAAGTGTTGTCTTGAATGCCCTCTACCTCTCACCGATAATGCTAAGAACCTTCCTCCTCAGTATGTCAACTATGGGTCCCAAGCAACCTATAATTTCCAAATTAGGATGTAATAGTATATTATGGTCAAAAACTAAAATAAACTAATTAAATAAGTTAAAGTTAGGATTTATTGTCACAATATCATCCTATATTTGGTTCTTCAACACCTCCTCAACATTATCCTAATCCGGGATAAGAATGGAAACCTTTGACGTTGCCAAAAAACCCAAGTAACTCATAAACTTGACGGCATGATCCCCTAAGTTACCCCTATGTTGACATCAATGTCAACGCGACACCTCTCTCCCCGGTGGTGCCTAAGTCTGACATTGTTCATCCGTGTCACACTAGTCATCTTTACTCCTCTTGGCAGGAAACCTGTACGCTATGAGTCGGATTTCGTATGTGGATCCTAGTCAGCCATATATATCTGTTTAAACAATAAACTCAGTATTTGATTCATCAAACGCATGAATATACTTGGGGCTTTTGATAGTTCAAATGGCATCATAGCCTATTCATAGAATTCATCTCTGGCTTCAAATGTGGTTTTCCATTCATCTCCTGGGTGGATTCAGATATAATGGTAATCTCTATGAAGATCAATCTTTGAAAATATTTTTGAACCATGAATATCAAAGGTCTATATTTGATAGTGATTTTGTTCACTGCTCCACTATCAACACATTCACCAACTTCCATCCTTCTTTGGCACAAGTAATGCAGGTACAACAAAGGGGCTAACGCCTACACTTTCTTGAATCATACCTTTTATAAGTAATTCCTCAACTTGTTAATTTAAATATATTTTATTAAAAAATCTATAAATATGCATAATTTCAAGATATGATGTATTCTGTCTTGAGCCTTCCACTTCCCTTATCACTGAAACAGTAAAAAAAATAGACTTCTGTGTAATTATTCTGTGCAAGAGATGATTTAAAATGTTGCATAGAGAATTACTTGTAATCAAGTCTCATAAAAGAAGCCGTACGTGCTTCAATTTTCGAGCTTTCCTGCAGTGTTACTACAAAGTACTTACAAGCAAGGCAATAATATAAAGACTTTTGTCAATTATGGAAATAACTAGGGTTAATCAATATGGAAATTTTGATTTCTTGAAGCACTAAGATCTTTTTTTTTTCTTTTTTTATTTCAATTTTGTTACAGCGCTAATTGGAAATCAGAAGAAAAACTGCGCTGGCTATTCAATTTTGGAATTTTATTAGAAATAAGTCTAATTTTTCTATAAACATATGTATTTTAATATCATAATCATATATGGATTTTTCTACATAAAAATATATATTTTAATTTGTGTTTTGTTCCATTCCTGCTTGGAATTTTATTAGAAACAACAAATCTAGTTTTTTTACAGCAAGATGCCTTTCTCAATCATCATAAGTTTCTTGTTGCAACACAAAGGAATAATTGAACAAATCAACGAATAAATGGACAAAAAACAGAGGAGCTAACTGAATAGTTGAACTTGAATTCATTTTTATTGTGCAAAGAAAGAGGACATAATCTGAATTTGTCACTCTGATAATCTGTTCTAATCTTTTGTACAAAATGTCAATACTAATCTACGTCAGTTTCCTACAGTGTGAGATCTATAGCCCATTCAGGCGAGAAGTAATATGTTGGAAAATATCTTCACTGCAAGGAATGGTGAGGCCACCCATGGGATGATCATACCCAAACTCTTCCTCAGCTTCACTCAGCAACTCTTGGAATGAAGGTTGATTCAAGTATGAAATGGGGATCACAAACCTCTTCATTTTCTCTCCAATGTACACTGCCAGATATCCCTTTGGAACTTCTACAGATTTTGAAGCTGTTCGGTTTGCAGCAAATGATGCCTTTCTTACAACAGGTAAACGAAAACCCATTTTTGATGTGTTGAAAATAGACAAAAGATTAGTATTTGTAAGATGCAAATTTCTGAATATTGAATCTCTCAGGATGAGAATGCTTTGTATTGATCCTAGATGCTTGCAGCTATGAATATATATATAGATGAAGGAATATGTAACAAACCATTGGCTACTTGAATGATTAATGGAGAAGGGCCACAAGAGCCAAAGGACCTACTAGGGATAGGACACAAGCATAGAAGAGATCACATGGTGTTGTCTTAGAGATCTCAAGGATCAACACGTTGACACTAATTTTGGAGTGGGCCACAAACTTCATGTATACAAATTTAATGGGATGATGGCATGTTGCTTAGAATTTGATGAACATAAAAAAAATGTGGCTCCGAACACTGTTTCAAAGTTATCAATCAGGTTTGCTATAATGGTTTACAACTGGCATTCTATCTGATATTAGTAGGTAATTGGTAGATGTTGTGAGATGTCTAAGGTGTGGCTATCGTTGGAGAAGCAACAGAACAAGCATTAGGTTTAACCTATTCTATATCTGTTAGGCATCATCTAACAAGGTGGGGTATGCAGTCTCATTCAACTTCTTAATCCTAAAAGATATCTCCGAGACAATAGCATGTGATCCTTTGTCTCATAGTAGAACCCATCTCAGAAATGATTCATATAGTGGAATTGGATTGCAGGGGCCTTTAGCAACTATATATACACTAGTTATTGGGTTCTCAAGCAACACAAGTCATTTGCATCCAGAACTATCAGAACACAAATATTTCCTTCTTACACAAGTGCTTCAGATCAATATATTTCGTTTTGAGTGGAGAAACAGAAAACAATGGGTTTCCACATACCAGGTATTAGAAGGGCACCATTCAGTGCAACCAAAGCAACCTCCAAGTGGGTTGAGGTACCCAAAGGCTACCTTTCAATCTATGTTGGAGAAAACATGAGGCGGTTCGTGATTCCTATATCATACTTGAACCAACCTAGTTTTCAGGAATTACTAAGTCGTGCAGAAGAAGAATTCGGATATGAGCATCCAACAGGTGGTCTCACAATTCCATGCAGGGAGGATGAGTTTCTAAGCCTATCTTCTCACCTGAATCGGTTGTAACATTCTAATGGAGACTGATAGATCATAGATTAGATGAGGCAAAATTGTACAGAAGCAACTTTCTTTCTTTTTGAAGATTTTCCATTTTGATTTCTTCATTGTATCATTCATTTGGAAATGGAAAAATGTTATACGTTCAAGCTTTAACATGACAACTATTGGAAGACTTTATCCTCCAAATCTCGATTAATTTTTTGGTTGATATATATCAGGCTATCAGATTTTTTAATAGGGAGTAAGTGCAGTAGTTCTATTATAGACATTGACCAAACATGGTCGTTACTGCTACCCTATTGTATTTCAATGTATATATGTCAGTGATGAGCCAAATAACGAAGGTAAATTACACACCACATTTGTCCTAAAGCAACTTTAGTCAACTGTTGCTAGACTTGTTTAGTTCCAGCTTTCAAGGTCACAAAGTAATTATCTTCAGTTACTCTAATTCTCATTCTCATTCTCATTCTACCATCAGTGCAAAATCATCATTGTTTTAAAGGGTCATCGAATTGATTCTTCCATTTTCCCAAATAAGCAACAATGTCACATGAATTATTAGTTTTTTCTTGGCTAGCAATTTATAGATTATCACTACTATTGCTCTAACTTTCACAACAACACCAGAATATATTTCCAATTTTTTCCAATCCACACAAATTCGATCATCAGCAACCGTTGTTATGTAATACATGGCCTGTATAAACTTTTTCCCTTTCGGAGTTACTTATATTTATTAAGTATAAATTGAGAACTTGGGTCAATGATATTTCAGTGAGTACAAATTTAGAACAAAAACATAAACATTAGTTAACTCTCATAATTGTTTTAGACCTAGATATATTTTCAGCTTTAAGGTAACCTTTTTTTTAATTTGCAAAAACTTTCAACCTATTTTTCTTTCATCGTAAGGTCTCACAATTCATTTAATCTAAAAGATAAAAAAGTTACAGAAAAGCGTTGGTTCTCTGACTTATGTGCGTATGATAAACCATCCATACATTATTGGAAAAGGTTTAGCTATAGAAGTAGGCTAGTGTTATTCAAGGGGAAATGAAACCTTGATTTAAGTCTGTTTTTATTTTGCGCATGCCATGGCAAGAAAGGTACCTCCATTATGATTGGGGCCTTGGAGCCTCAAAAATTTATTCACAGGTCCTTGGAAAATACTGTTGCTCTGCCCTTTCTAGGAATAATAGGTTGTTTTTCTGCTTTGAAATTTATCCGAACAAACAAGTGTGGATTTTTCTTATATAAAGCAACCTTGCATTTTGCATTTATAAGGAGAAATGAACACGAATAAACAGAAAACACATAAGAGCTGCTTGATTCATTAAATTCATTCCCATTGCACAAAATCAAAGGGAAATACTCCAGGAATTTGTCATTCTAATGATCTTTCTCTCCATTCTATTTTTCAAGAAAGGGAAACCTATACATGTTGAGAAATGCCTATGGTACAAAAATGTCTATACTCTAGTATAGTAATCTATGTCAGTATCTTAGATTATGAGATTTATAGCCCATTTAACCTGCGAGTTATTTGTTGGAAGAAATCTTCACTGCATGGAATTGTAAGACCACCAGTGGGATGATCATATCCAAATTCTTCCTCTGCTTGACTCAATAAGTCTTGGAAGGAAGGTTGGCTTAAGTATGATATGGGAATCATAAACCGCTTCATTCTCTCTCTCCAATATAGACAGCAACATAGCCCTTTGGTGTATCACATGCTTTTAAAGATGTTTGGTTTGCCCTTTTGATACCAGGTAAACGAAAACCCATTGTGATTATGTGTTGAGACTTGAGAAGATAGTGGTCTGAAAAAAATACTTGAAGGCAGAGGCTTTTGAATTTTGAATGGCTCAGGATCACAGGATGTGAATGATTTCTGTTGGTCGTAAATCTTGTAACCGTGAGTATGTATAGAGATAAAAAAAAATGCAAGTAAGAAACCATTGGCTACTTGAATTATTGATGCAGGAGGGCTGAGAGTGATGGGACCAACTGAGGGACAAGGGCACATGGTATTGTGAAGGTCTATCTCAAGAATCAACATAGCATGTTAATAGTAGTTAAGGCAATACTACCCCACCTTCTTGAGTGATCCAACAGGTTTCCCCACTTGAAATGAAATAGACGTATCAATAAAAATGAAAATCTAATTAGATCATGTTGACAATTATTAGGGGAAGCAGAGACCACAAACTTTATGTATGCAAATATCGTGCTGGGCTGTTTAAAATTTTCCATACATAAAAAATGCTGTTCATAGTGCCTCATGATCATGTATTCCATCCTCTTCTTACCTCTAGCACTGTTTCAGAGCTAATTTGATCTGCTCAAAATTGACAGGTTGCTTCCTGTCACTTTAATATTAGTAGGGGCTATATATGTATGTATTCGTATATATATATAAAACATGTGAGATGCCTAAAGCATGCCTACAATCGAATTAACAATAGCACAAGAATGAGAATTCATTATGTTGGTAATTTGTTTGCCATTATTTCCAGAGGTGGGGTATGCACTCCCATTAAACTTCTTACACCTCTAAAGACACCTCAAAAACAATATCATGTGACCCTTGTCTATGAGTAGACCCTATCACTGGCTCATAAAAAATCATTGATATATTGTGGAATTTGATTGCAGTCCTTTAGCAGCTATATATACACTTTCTTGGGGTTCTCAAGCAACACAAGTCATCTGTATCCTTAAGAATCAGAATTCAATATTTCTTTCTCACACAAGTACTGTGAGATCAGCATATTATTTGTTGTGTATAGCAACAAAAAACAATGGATTTCCGCATACCAAGTATCATTAAACGGGCATCATTTTCTCCATCCCAAGTAGCTCCCAAGGGACTTAATATCCCAAAAGGCTATCTTGCAGTCTATGTTGGAGAAAAGATGAGGCGGTTTGTGATTTCAGTATCATTCTTGAACCAACCTTCATTTCAAGAATTACTAAGTCAAGCAGAAGAAGAATTTGGATATGATCATCCAACTGGTGGATTGACAATTCCATGCAAGGAGGATGAGTTTCTAAACCTCACTTCTCACTTGAATGAGCTGTATATATAGATTAGTTGAGGCAAATTTGTACAGAAGGAACTTTCTTTTATTTTGAAGATTTTCCATTTTGTCCTTTTATTGTAGAATCCAACTGAATTTGGAAAATTTTTGCCTAGTTCCAATATATACAAATACAACACTATCAGTATCTAATTTCAGTTTTAAAAGGATGAAGTGCAGTAATTCCTTTGGAAATATTGACCTAGTTTGATAATGATCGTTTCCTAACTGTATTTCCAAATGTATGTCCATGATTCTGTCAAGGAATTTACAGCACATTCAGTTCCTCCTCCCTCCCATTCTATCATCACTGCAAAATCATGAGCCATTTCCCAAATAAACAATACCATCACGTGGATAATTAGCTTTTGGGTACCAAAACACGGATTATTACTACTATGGTATTGCCCTACATTTCATAATGGCAGAATATATAAATTTTGCTAGACAGAAAATAAGAACCCCAATCCACCCAGATTCAATGAAAAGGTAACAGTTTCTCTATTCATTCTTTCAGCCCTTCCAATCTTCGGTCTATTAAATTTTAATTGATAATTTTTATTTTACATTGAAATAAGTGACTTCCAAGTTCAGATGTATAAATATTTGGATTATAGTTCATAACAAAAATATTTAGTTAGACAACCTAGACCTGTTGTTTTGCTTTAACGCAATTTTTCTTGTATTTGGCTTGAACACTTTCAACCAATACTTCTTGCACTGTAAGGTCATAACTTCATATTCCCTAAAACACCAAAAGTAGACAACAGAATTGGTTTCATTGAATTACTATGGATAAGACAAACTATACCGTTGTCAACAGTATGGGAGAAAGTTTTAGCTCTAGGAGAAAAATTAAATGTTGATGTTAAGCCTCATGTGCCTTGACATCCCAAAATATATTTAAATTTCTCCCAAATAAAATTTTCCTTCTCGTTGGTACTTCGAAAAATACTTTTGCTCTACCCTTTGAAATTTATCAGAACTACCAAAGTCTCTAAAACCTTGCTCGTACAGGTAAAACTGAAAACTGTGACCAATTCACATGAAAAACAGAGAAGCCAGCTGAGTAGTTGAATTCAAAGTCATTACACAAAAAAAAATAACACACTGACTTTGTCAATCTGATATGATGGTCTTTCTTTTTCCTATTCTCAAGAAAGGGAGATCTTTACAAGTTAAGCAGAAGCCCATTGAACAAATTAAATGTCTCTATACTATTCTATGTCAGTCTCCTACAATGTGAGATTTATTGTCAATTCAAGCAAGAAGTTATATGTTGGAAGACATCTTCGCTGCAAGGAATTGTGAGGCCACCCATAGGATGATCATATCCAAACTCTTCCTCGGATTGACTCAACAAGGCTTGGAAGGAAGGTTGGTTTAAGTACGATATAGGGATCACAAACCGCTTCATTTTCTCTCCAACATATACTGCAAGATAGCCCTTTGGCGCATCCACAGTTTTTGAGGAAGCTTGGTTTGGAGATGCCTTTCTAATACCAGGTAAACGGAAACCCATTGGTGTATTGATCTTGTTAGACAGTTGAGAAGAAAATGGTGTAGAAAAAAGACTTGTAAAAGGCTTTCGAATTTTGAGTGCTTTAGGATGTGGATGATTTGTGTTGATTCTAATTGCTTGCACCCATGAATATATATAGATAAAAGGATATGAAAGAGACCATTGGCTAATTGAATTATTGGCGAAGAGGGGTTATCAAATCATGGTACCAAATGAGAGACAAGGCATATGGTGTTGTCTCAGAGGACTTTCTCAAGAAAAGTAAGTTAACATGAGATGTAGTAGACAATACAAGCCCCACCTTGTGGAACAGATTACCCCACTTAGGTTGAAATGAAAAAGAAGTATCTATAAAAAATGAAAATATAATTGGATAGGTTGACACTAATTTGGGGTGGTGTGGGCCGCCAACTTCGTTTATGCAAAATTCCAGCTGTGTTGCTTAGAACTTGACGTTCATAAAAAAATGTGGTCCATAGTGTAGCCCCACAATCATGTATTCAATGTTGATTCTCTTCTTATCTCCAAACACTGTTTCTGAGTTATCAACTGGGTCTGCTTAAGCCTGGTGGCTTACGTGGTAGATATATATCAATAGCATTGTCATCTTATTTAAAGAAGCATGTCTAAAGCATGTTTATCATTGATGTAGATATAACACAATGAATGAAGAACCATAACCTTTGATGATACATTTAATTTCAAGTGGGTAAATCTGTTGGTCATTATCTCAGAAGGTGGGTATAGTATGCACCGAATCCATGAAAGAGATCAATATGAGACAGTACCATGTGATCCTCTGTTTATCAGTCGACCCTGTCGAAAGTCATTCAATGTGGAATAGGATTGCAGTTGCTGAGAGCTCTTAGAAACTATATATACACTATTTCTTCGGTTCTCAAGCAACATAACAAATTTTCATCCTAAAGCATCAGAATTCATATATTTTTTTCACATACAAGAAGTCCCTTGACAACAAACAGTGTATTATTTGTTTTGTTAAGCAACAAAAACCAATGGGTTTCCGCATTCCAAGCATCATCAGATGGGCATCATTTTCTGCTTCCCCTGCAGCTTCCAAGGGACTTGAAGTCCCAAAAGGCTATCTTGCAGTTTATGTTGGAGTTGAAATGAGGCGGTTTGTGATTCCAGTGTCATTCTTGAACCAAACTTTGTTCCAAGAATTACTAAGTCATGTAGAAGAAGAATTTGGATATGATCATCCAACAGGTGGTCTCACAATTCCATGCAAGGAGGATGAGTTCCTAGACCTCATTTCCCGCTTGAATGGGCTGTAAATCAAGCTAACAGAGACTGAGATAGATTAGTTGAGTTGTATAGAAGGAATTTTCATTCATTATGAAGATTTTCCAATTGTAATCCAACGCAAGTTGGAAAATTTTGCCTGAAACAAGAATGTTATAAGACATTTCCAAAAACACTTTTTTTGCTTTTGCCAAATCTCAATGAACTTAAAGTATGTATTTCATGATACATAATTGCTTTCACCAAACATTTACTTAACATGTTATAGTATATAAATCAAGTCCCACCTTCTGGAGCTAAGACAAGCAGATTAACCCACTTGAAATGAAAACAGAGGTATTTACGTAAAAGAAAGTTTAATGGATCTGTTAGCACATATTTGTCGAGGTGCAGAAGGCTATAAACTTGCTTCGATTTGACATACCAAAAAAAAATGTGATTCACAGTGCCTAATGACCATGTATTCAATGTCGGTTCTGTTCTATCCTCCAAACACTGTCACAAAGCTCTCAATCATTATAAGCAGCTAATGGCTTACTCTTTACAGCTGGGATACGATCATTCTGATAGTTATTGGTACGTTGTCTAAAGCATGTCTTTCATTCAAGTAGCTATAGCACAGTGAACGAACAAGCATTAGTACTAAATTTACTCGTAGTATTCAAAATGAGTAAGAGTATCCGTCTATAGAGACTTATGGTCCAAGCACCAACAATTCAATTTCACTAATATTTGAGCTTAACAAATTGAATGATGAGAAGTTTATATCATAACTAGAACTAAAGTAAAGTGACATCTAAAGCTACAAATATCAATTAATGACAAAATCAATGAAAGAGTGAAAATACAGGAGTAAACGGGGGAAAATAGCAATGGACAAGGTATTAGATTCATAATCCTCCCAATTATCCTTCTATGTAAACAAAAATTAAGTCCAATTCAATTAATCATGCATTTCTGAATTTCAGATTCACTATAGTATAGAAAGGTCAATCCCTTATCTCAAACTGCCTTTTCCCTAAATTAAGAACCCTAATCCTTTAATGATTCTCAACTAAGGAAAACAAATAGAAGAAGAATCTAAAAGGAACTCACAATCAATGATCCTTATCCCTAGAGTATCACTAATAATGTTAAATCACTTCAATTTCAATCTCAAACTTAATTTTCCAATTACAATTTAAGATCCTAGGTCAACTATGAGTGATCAATTCATATAAGCAATTAACATAAAACTAGATCAACCAAGAACATACATAAATTTGAATTGAATAAGAAGATTAGATTTATATTGAATTCTAATTGGGATTCATCATCCCCTAACTAAGAATTTAGCTACACAGGTTGAAAAGATAAGAGAAAAAATGAAAGAGATGAAGAAATCCATGTCTTGTAGCCTTGATCTTGTTCCCCCAAGCTCCAAGTGGAAGAGACAATGTTCTAATCCTAAAAGTGGTAAAAATGAAGTGGCAAAAACAAGTGTCTAGTTCGTCTAACTACACATATTTTCATAAACAAGAATGTGGCAACATGTTATTCTATTTGTTCTCACACGATATTTGTGTTTCAAACAGCAGCAGGAGTCGTGTGGCCACAAACATTC
Organism: Clitoria ternatea; assembly: GCA_037962975.1. Classification (NCBI taxonomy): domain Eukaryota; kingdom Viridiplantae; phylum Streptophyta; class Magnoliopsida; order Fabales; family Fabaceae; genus Clitoria; species Clitoria ternatea. The sequence goes on from CM075676.1 coordinate 73,657,884, forward strand.
TGATGTGTGCTCACAAATGACAACAATAGGAAACAAACTTTGAACACACATATTTTGTGTCCATACGCATGTAAGTATTGATTCTTCTCTTTAGAACTTATTTGTTCCCACAAATGATGACAACCATCTTCCTTTTCCTTCCAATTACATTTTCAAGTTTCAATCCTTCAAAAACATATCAAAGCGTGAGCTTATGATATTTATTTATTATCTACCACTCAAAACACCACAAATGCTATTTTTTTATGTTTTCTCCTCTAATTGACATCCTTATCATCCTAATTAACTAAACTTTGGCTAAAAATAATTCTTAAATAAATAAAATCCACTACTCATTGTTGGAGTCTTCAATTTCAAGTGGAAAAACCTGCTGGCCATTATCTCAGAAGTGGGGTATGCATGGTATGCAATCCTATTTATCTTCTTAACCAGTGAAAGATCCCTCTAAGTCTAGAACAATACCATGTGATCCCTTGTGTCCAAGTAGACCCAGCCTTTACCTCATGAAAAATAATTCACAGTGAAATTGGACTGCAAAGGCAAATACCAATAATATACACAATAATTCTTTGGTTCTCAAGCAACACAAGTCATTTGCATCCTGAAAGAAAAGAACTCAGGTACTTCTCTCTTATAGAAATCCTTTGAGATCAATATATTGTTTTCTGTGTTGAGCAACAGAGAAAAATGGGTTTCCGCTTACCAATTATTAGACGCCTATCATTTTCTACCACACAAGCAACCTCTAAGGGGGTTGAAGTACCAAAAGGTTACCTTGCAGACTATGTTGGAGATGAAATGACACGATTCTTAATCCCTATAACATACATGAACCAACCGTCATTTCAAGAGTTACTAAGTCAGGCAAAAGAAGAATTTGGATATCATCATCCAGCAAACAGGGAAAATTGAAAACTGTGACAAATAGACAGAAAAAAAAACAACAATGGAAGAGCCAGTTGAGGAGTTGAATTAATTGTCATTACGCAAAAGAAATAATATACAAAATGTTTTGTCATTCTGGTGGTCTTTCATTTCCCTATTTCTCAAGAAAGGGAGATCTTTACAAGAGTTAAGCAGATGCCGATTGAACAAATTAAATGTCTCTACTATTCTATGTCAGTCTCCTACGATGTGAGATTTATTGTCGATTCAAGCAAGAAGTTATATGTTGGAAGACATCTTCGCTGCAAGGAATTGTGAGGCCACCCATAGGATGATCATATCCAAACTCTTCCTCAGATAGACTCAACAAGTCTTGGAAGGAAGGTTGGTTTAAGTACGATATAGGGATCACAAACCGCTTCATTTTTTCTCCAACATAGACTGCAAGATAGCCCTTTGGCGCATCCACAGTTTTTGCAGAAGCTTGGTTTGGAGATGCCTTTCTAATACCAGGTAAACGGAAACCCATTGGTTTATTGATCTTGTTAGACAGTTGAGAAGAAAATGGTGTAGAGAAAAGACTTGTAAAAGGCTTTCGAATTTTGAGTGCTTGCACCCATGAATATATATAGATAAAAGGATATGAAAGAAACCATTGGCTAATTGAATTATTTTGGTGAAGAGGGGTTATCAAATCATGGTACCAAATGAGAGACAAGGCATATGGTGTTGTCTTAGAGGACTTTCTCAAGAAAAATAAGTTAACATGTTATGTAGTAGACAATACAAGCCCCACCTTGTGGAACAGATTACCTCACTTGAGTTGAAATGAAACAGAAGTATCTACAAAAAATGAAAACCTAATTGGATAGGTTGACACTTATTTGGGGTGGTGGGGGCCGGCAATGTCGTTTATGCAAAATTCCAGCTGTGTTGCTTAAAACTTGACGTTCATAAGAAAATGTGGTCCATAGTGCAGCCCCACAATCATGTATTCAATGTTGGTTCTCTTCTTATCTCCAAACACTGTTTCTGAGTTATCAGTTGGGTCTGCTTAAGCCTCGTGGCTTACATGGTAGATATATATCAATAGCATTGTCATCTTATTTAAAGAAGCATGTAAGGTGTCTAAAGCATGTTTATCATTGATGTAATCCTCTGTGGGCCATTATCTCAGAAGGTGGGTATTGTATTTATCTATGAAAGAGACCAGTGAGACAATACCACGTGATCCTCTATCTCTGAGTAGACCCTGTCGAAAGTCATTCAATGTGGAATAGGATTGCTGTTGCCGAGGGCTCTTAGAAACTATATATACACTATTTCTTGGGTTCTCAAGCAACACAACTCATTTGCATCCTAAAGCGTTACAATTCAAATATTTCTTTCTCGTACAATTCCTTTGAGATCAATCTGTATTTTATCTGTTTGTGGAGCAACCGCCATGGAACTTCCAAAAGGCTATCTTGCCGTCTATGTTGGAAATAAAATGAGGCGGTTCGTGATTCCAGTATCATACTTGAACCAGCCTTCATTTCAAGAGTTACTAAGTCAGGCAGAAGAAGAATTTGGATATCATCATCCAGCAGGTGGTCTTACAATTCCATGCAGAGAGGAAGAGTTTCTAAGCCTCACCTCTCGCTTGAATGGGCTGTAAACACTCAGATAGATCATAGATTAGCTGAGACAAATTTGTACAGAAGGCACTTAATTTCTTTCACTTTTTCTTCTTCCATGTATCATTCTTTTGGAAATCATCAAAAAACATTATCTGTAGGAGAAACTTTTGACAAGATATATATCGACATGAAGACATTTTCGCTTTTGCAAAATCTCAGTGAAATTTCAGTTGATATACATACCAAATACAGGCTGTCAGCTTTTAAGAGGGATCAAGTGTAATTCTCTTGGAATTATTGACCAAACGTGATAATGATCCCAGAAGATACAGCATGTACATATTACAATGTATACATATTGATTAAAATAATTACAAATTAGATAAGTCAGGACATGAATCATGCTGATTTAACAAAGAATAAGGAACAGCTTCTAATCTAACCTTGCATTCTAACAGATCCTACTTCAATGTAAGTCCTTGTGCTGAATATTGGATACAGAACACACTTGCTCAGAATAAACCTCATCCACTGTGCTAGAATATTCATGTTCAGTTAATTTAGTGCTCCTTACCATTCTATTATCTCTGCAAAATCATAGGGTGGTCGACTCTTCCATTTTCCTAAGCAAGCAGCACCATTACATGGATTATTAGGTGTTTCTTGGGCTGTAATACAATGGACTGTCATTACAATGTTATTGTCCCAAATTTTACAACCGCAACATTAGAAACTACTACCAATTTTAGTGGAAAGAAAAATATGAATTCGGATCCACGCAGATTCACTGTTGCTCTACAACCCATGGCCAATATTTTCTCTCTTTTCCATCTCACATTGTTTTATTAAATTTTTAACTGAGAACATGGATCTCTGATATTTAAAAGTTGAGACTCAATGTTCAACTGTTCTTGACTTCTACAGATTTAGCATTAGATAAACCATGTGTCAGTGGTATGAGAAAGCTTTTGATACAGAAGTTGGCCAGTTTTGTAACTTCATATTTGTTGTACATCATCCATAGTAGGAAACCTTATGTGAGATCATGGCCTACGCACCCTAAAATTTTAATTTCATATGTTGTTTATATTAATTAATAAAAAATATGAAACTTTCCTAAAAAAAAAATTTAAAATACTTGCCAAATAGTATGTGTTCTATTCCTGCTTTGAATTTTATCTGAACAACCAAGTTTGGTTCTTATAGCATGAAACGTTGCTTATATAGGATGAAGTGAATGTTGATTTCATAACTAATAAACAGAAAACACAGAGGAGCAGCTTGAGTAGTTAAATTTGTTGTAATAAAAACAAAAATCAAAAGAACATATGTGTCAATCTTATGGTCTTTTTCTTCCTATTTCTCAAAAAAGAGTAGTTGCAAGCTGAGATGACTATGGTACAAAATGCTTCAACTAATCTATGTCAGTTTCCTACTGCATGAGATCTATAGCCCATTTAAGCGTGAAGTTACGTTTTGGAAAAAAACTTCACTGCAAGGAATTGTAAGACCACCCATGGGATGATCATATCCAAACTCTTCTTCAGCTTGACTCAACAAATCTTGGAAACAAGGTTGAACCAGGTATCCTATGGGGATCACAAACCGCTTCATACTCTCTCCAACATAAACTGCAAGATATCCCTTTGGCACCTCCACGGCTTTAGAAGATGCTTGGTTGGCAGCAGATGATGCCCTTTTGATACCAGGTAAACGAAAACCCATTTTTGTATTGTGTTTTCTGAGACTTGATAGGTAGATGGTCAAAAAAGGCTTGAAAGTGAGGATTTTGAACTTCAAATGCTTGAGGATGTGAATGATTTGTGTTGGTACAGAAGGCTAGCAGCCATGAATATATATAGATAAAAGGATGCTTAGGAAACCATAGGGTAGCTGAATTATTGGTGAGGAAATGCTATGGAATATGAGTTGAGTCACGGGACCAACTATGAGACAAGAGCATATGGTGTTGCCTAAGATGACTTTATCATGAATCACTGAATTAGCATAACATGTTATAGTAGTTAAGATAATACTATCCTACCTTCTGAAGTGGTAGCCGACAGATTTCCCCATTTGGGGTGGCAGGGGCCACAAACTCTATGAATGGAAGTTCGTGTGCTGCTTACACAAAAAAGCCGTGGTTCAAAATTCCTCATGATTATCTGTTCAATATCAATTCTTTTCTTACCACCGAACATTGATTCAGATATATCAATCTGGTCTACTCAAGGTTTACAGGATTCTAAGTGCTTATCGAGAGTATCGATAGCATTGCAAGCTTATCTAAAGAAACATGTGAGATGTCTGAAGCATGTCTACCATACATAGAAGTACGAATAATTTTAATCTGTTGGAAATTAACTCACAATACCATGTGATCCCTTCCCTTGTCTCTCAGTAGACCCTACCCATGGCTCTGTCAAAAGTTATTCATTGTGGAATTGGATTGCAGGGTCACTTAACAACTATATATACACTATTTCCTGAGTTCCCAAGCAACACAAGTCCTTTGCATCCTAAAGCATCAGAATTCAAATATTTCTTTCTTATTCAAGTCTCTTGAAAACAATCAGTATATTATTTGTTTGTGCAGCAACAAAAAACAATGGTTTTCCGCATTCCAAGCATCATTAGACGGGCATCATTTTCTGCTTCCCCCGCAGCTTCCAAAGGATTTGAAGTCCCCAAAGGCTATCTTGCAGTTTATGTTGGAGATGAAATGAGGCGGTTCGTGATTCCAGTATCATTCTTGAACCAACCTGTATTTCAAGAATGACTAAGTCATGCAGAAGAAGAATTCGGATATGATCATCCAGCTGGTGGTCTCACAATTCCTTGCAAGGAGGATGAGTTTCTAAACCTCACTTCTCATTTGAATAGACTGTAACCATTCCATTAGAGACAGATAGATTAGTTGAGACAATTTGTACAGAAGAACATTTCTTTTACGGTGAAGTTTTTCCATTTTTCCCCCTTGTATAGTCCAACCGAAGTTGGAAAATTTTACCTGAATGAGAATGTTAAGACAAGACATTTCCAATCCAAGCAAAGTGACTTTCTTCTTTTGCCAGATATCAGTGAATTCTAATATTTAAAACAGTTTCAATATTAAAGAGATTACCCAATAGTTGTTCTATATGATCATTGGCCTTTGTTTCTTCATATCCTGCTTATTTCTGTATATGGAATTAAAATTAAGGACTTTCAAATCTGATATTTTATAAGTATTAGTGACTCCATCCATATAAACATTGAGAGGATGAATTATTAAACAACGTGAGAAAAAAGTATGTAAAGAGATCTCTGATAAGTGATTTTTGTAGAGGAAAAAATGATCATCATAATTTTTTTATGATAATCATCATCATAAATACCTACTAATTGACAGGTTATATAAGGATAAAGTGAGACGAGTTGCAAAGAAAAGAAAGGAGAAGCAGAGAATTTATAAATTTTGCTTACGAGCTCAAAATAATACATTGCAACTTCACAATTCCCACTTCTGCTAGGGAGGATAAAAAAATGATAAATTTTGAAAAACTTCTCATTTATATGGGTACACTTCTATACACATCCCATGTTGGAAAATATATTCCTTGTAACTAGGTAAGAAATATTTGTTACAAAATTTGTGTTAAGTAATCTATTCTTAGGATGTTATGTAAACAAAAGGCACAGTTCACAGTGGCTCATGATCATTATGCATTCAATGTTGGTTCTGTTCTTGCCTCCAAATACTGTTACAAAAGCTATATACAATTCATAAGCAGCTAATGGTTTAAACTTTACAGCTTGCATACTATCATTCTGATATTTATTGGTACTTAGAAGATATATATCAATGGAATTGTCATCTTATCAATAGAATATATAACGCGAAGTGTCTACAGCATGTCTTTCATTCAAGTAGCTATGGCACAATGAATGAACAAGCATTAGGTGAGCCTTCAATTTCAAGTGGGAAAAATTTGTTGGTCATTGTTTCAAAAAATGGGGTATGGATATAAAAATAATTGCAGTAGCTATTTATCTTGTGAAAGAGCTCTCAAAGTGTAAGACAGTACCATGTGAACACTTGTCTCTAAGTAGACCCCATCTCTGCCTCATCAAAAATAATTCAAAGTGAAATTGGACTTCAAAGTCAAATAGCAACTATATATACACCAATTCTTTGGTTCTCAAGCAACACAAGGCATTTGAATCCTAAAGTATAAGAACTTGATGGTGATTTGATAGTTAGTGATGGGTAAGGTTGTGGATAGTTAAAAATGATAGTTGAAGAAGTTTGGATAAGTCACTCTAAGGATGAAGAATTGATAACTTGATTACTTCTTCATTCATACATAAGGAGATAACATGCCTATTTATAGGCATCCTCCATCACTATAATATTCTCTAGAATGTTCTAGAGATAGTCTTGTCTAGAATATCATAGAAAAGTAAATGATATAAATAGATTTTCCTAGATGTTTCCTAGTAACCTTGTAGAAGATTCTAGAAGGTTCTATAATATTCTAGAAACTTGTATAATATTCCAGAAATTTGTATAATCTTCTAATACTCCTCCTTTATGCAAATTTCTGTAACTCCAAGCATTGAGCGCAACTCTTCAAATTTGGGTCTTGGCAAAGCTTTAGTGAAGATGTCTGCAACTTGATCTTTAGTTGTGCAATACTCAAGCTTGATTTCTTTAGTTCCTTCTGCTTCCCTGATAAAGTGATATTTGATTGCTATGTGTTTTGTTCTGCTATGATGCACTGGATTTTTTGCCATTGCTATAGCTGATTTGTTATCGCAGTAGATTGTAGTAGGCTCTTCTTGTTTTTGTCCCATTTCTTCAAGTATTCTTCGTAGCCATATTGCTTGACTTGTAGTTTCAGCTGCTGCTACATATTCTGCTTCTGCTGTTGATTGAGCCACTGTAGCTTGCTTCTTTGAAGCCCAAGAGATTATTCCTGATCCTAGTGAGAAGGTATATCCAGATGTGCTTTTCATGTCATCGATTGATCCTGCCCAGTCACTGTCAGTGTAGCCAAGTAGTTTTGAGTTCCCTGAAGTTTGGTACCATATTCCATACTCCTTTGTGCCTTGTAGATATCTTAGGATTCTTTTTGCTATTCCAAAATGAATTTGGCTTGGGCTTTGCATGAATCTTGAAAGAAGACTTACAGCATACATTATGTCTGGTCGTGTGGCTGTGAGATATAGTAAGCTCCCAATCAAGCTTCTATAATGCGATGCATCAGCTTCTGGTGCTCCATCATTTTTCTTCAATTTCTCATTAGTTACTAGTGGAGTTCCAACAGTCTTGCAGCCATTCATCTTGAATTTGTTGAGTAGTGCTGCGACATACTTCTTTTGTGAGATAAAAATTCCGTCTTTCTTTTGTTTTACCTCTATGCCGAGGAAGTAGTTCATCAAGCCAAGGTCGGTCATGTCAAAGGTCTTCATCATATCTTCTTTGAACTTGACTATCATCTTCATATTGTTCCCTGTGTAGATAAGATCATCTACATACAAGGAGACTATGAGTATATCATACTGACCTTGGAGCTTGGTGTATAAAGTTGACTCACTTTTGCTCCTCCTGAATCCATGATCCATGAAGTATTGATCGATTTTGCTGTACCATGCTCGTGGAGCTTGTTTCAATCCATATAGTGCCTTCTTCAATCTTAGTACTTTGCCTTCATTACCTTTACTAACGAAACCTTGTGGTTGCTCTACATAAATCTCTTCTTGAAGATCACCATTAAGAAAGGCGGATTTTACATCCAATTGATAAATGCTCCATCCTTTTTGGGCAGCAAGAGCAATTAGAGTTCTTATTGTATCCAGACGGGCTACTGGAGCAAATGTCTCGTTGTAGTCAACTCCATATTGTTGTGAGTATCCTTTAGCTACTAGTCTTGCCTTGTACTTTTGTATGGTGCCATCGGGATTAAGCTTCGTCTTATAGATCCATTTCACCCCAATGATATCTTTATCTGAAGGACAATCTGTTAACTCCCATGTATTATTTTTCTCAATCATCTTGATCTCTTCTTCCATTGCTTTCACCCATACATCTTGTTTTGATGCTGCTTCAAAGCTTTCTGGTTCAGTTATAGCCAGGTTGCAGGTTTCGTAGATATCGACCAAGGATCTAACTCGTCTCGGAGTAGACTCTGGTGAGGAAATTTGGTGTTGTGGCTGTGAAGAGCTCTCACTTGAATCTTCTTCAATTTCTTGAGGTTGCTGCATTGGTATGGAAATGTTTTTCTCTACCTTTTCATCTTTCCAATTCCAAGCAGCATTTTCATCAACCTCCACATCTCGACTAATAGTGAGCTTTTTGGTTTCCAAGTTATAGACTCGATATCCTTTTGATTGTGTGCTATACCCCAAGAAAATACCTCGTACAGTTTTGTCTTCTAGTTTGTGTCTCTTTTCTTCTGGAACATGTATGTAGCATACAGATCCAAAAACTCTTAAGTGTTTTGCTGATGGTTTCTGGTTGCTCCAAGCTTCAATTGGTGTTTTATCTTGGACAGCCTTTGTTGGACATCTGTTAAGTATGTATACTGCAGTATAAACTGCTTCAGCCCAGAACGTGTTTGGTAATTCTTTCTCCTTTAACATTGCTCTCGCCATCTCCATTACCGTGCGATTTTTCCTTTCAGATACTCCATTTTGTTGTGGAGTATAGGTGACAGTAAGCTGGCGCTTAATGCCTTCATCCTCACAGAATTTATCAAATTCATGTGAGGTGTACTCTTTACCTCGGTCACTCCTTAATATTTTGATCTCTTTTCCACTTTGTTTCTCGACAAGGGCCTTGAACTTTTTGAATATTCCAAATACTTCTGATTTGGCTTTGATGAAATAGACCCAAGTCATTCTAGAGAAGTCATCAATGAAAAGGATAAAGTACCTGTTGTTGTGAAGCGACGGTGTTCGCATTGGTCCACAAATATCTGTGTGAATCAGCTCCAATAAGTCTTTTGCTCTCCAAGCTTTCCCAGATGAAAATGGTTGTCGATGTTGCTTACCAAGCAAACATCCTTCACAAGCTTCATTATTTTCTTCAAGTCTTGGAAGATCTTTCATCATATTCTTCTGGTATAAAAGCTTTAATGCATGAATATTAAAGTGGCCAAACCTTCGATGCCAAAGCTTGGAGGTATCAACTTCTACTTTCATGGCAATGTTAATGCCTTGCTTGAAGCTTATTGGGAAACTTCTGTTACTTTTCTCCATCTTCACTTGGCCAATTTCTATCTTTTTACTATCATATATTTTGCATGTGTCCCCTTGGAAATGGAGAGAATAACCTTTCTCCATCATTTGACCAATACTCAAGAGATTTTCTTTGAGGTTAGGGACTAATAGGACGTCAGAAATAAGTTTCGTACCTTTCTTTGTTTCTACCATAACAGTACCTTTCCCTTCTGATTCAACGACAGTACCGTTCCCTATTCGAACTTTTACTTTGATGGATTTGTCGATATCTTTGAAGATGCTTAGATCTTTGGCCATATGATTGCTACAGCCACTGTCCAAGTACCAGTTTCCACTTGAATTGTTGTTAGAATCTTGAGTAGCATAGAAAAGATGTTGGTCTCGACCATATTCTTCAGCGAAATTTGCTTGATGCTTGTTTTTGTTGCGACAATGCCTTTCTATATGTCCAAATTTCTGGCAATGTTGACATTGTGGCTTTCCACGATACCAACAACCTTCTTTAACATGATTTGTTCTCTTACAAATGCTGCATGGAGGATACTTATTTTGATTTTTCCTAGAGAAATTTCTAGAATTCCCTTTGTTTCTAGAAGTTTCTCCATTATTCTTTTTTTCTTCATTCCCTTTATGTTGAGACCGTAATTTGAGCTTTGTTTGAAAGGCATTTTCAACTGAGTCTTCATCATGCCTTTTCAACCTTTGTTCATAAGCTTCAAAGGACCCTACCAACTCTGTTACTGATAGAGTAGATAGATCCTTTGTTTGCTCAATAGTTGTCACAATTGGATCATATTTTCGTGGAACAGTGATAAGTAATTTTTCAACAATTTTCTTGTCAGAAATATTTTCCCCATAAGCTCTCATTTGATTTACTATTTCTTTTATCTTGGAATAGTAATCCTTTATGGTTTCAGACTCTTTCATTTTCAATAATTCAAACTCTCGCCGTAGAGTTTGAAGTTTTACGATACGTACCTTTTCACTTCCTTCAAACTCCTCCTGTAACGTAGTCCATGCTTCTTTTGCTGTGGTAGCACCCATTATTCTTGGAAAGATAGTATCAGTCACAGCTTGTTGTAGAGTAAATAAGGCCTTCGAATCTTTTTGCTTATTCTCCTTTAGTTCTTTTCGTTGAGCTGCAGTAAGAGATGAAACATCTGTTGGAGCAGTGAATCCTTCTTCTACAATTTCCCATAAATCTTGGAAGGTGAAGTATGTCTTCATTTTCGTGCTCCAAAAATCATAATTTTCACCATTGAAAATAGGAACGGGAAGGGATGATAGTTGAGTAGCATTAGCCATTAGTTAAAAAGATGTTGATAGTGGTTGATTGTTGTTTAAGGATAGTATGGTAATGTTTTTACGCCCAATAAATGATCGAACGTAGCTCTGATACCACTGATGGTGATTTGATAGTTAGTGATGGGTAAGGTTGTGGATAGTTAAAAATGATAGTTGAAGAAGTTTGGATAAGTCACTCTAAGGATGAAGAATTGATAACTTGATTACTTCTTCATTCATACATAAGGAGATAACATGCATATTTATAGGCATCCTCCATCACTATAATATTCTCTAGAATGTTCTAGAGATAGTCTTGTCTAGAATATCATAGAAAAGTAAATGATATAAATAGATTTTCCTAGATGTTTCCTAGTAACCTTGTAGAAGATTCTAGAAGGTTCTATAATATTCTAGAAACTTGTATAATATTCCAGAAATTTGTATAATCTTCTAATAGAACTCAAATATTTCTCTCTTACACACATTTCTTTGAGATCAATATATTGTTTCCTCTGTGAAGCAACAGAGAATAATGGGTTTCCGCATACCAGGTATTAAACGACCATCATTCTCTACCATGCAAGCAACCTCCAAGGGAGTTGAAGTACCAAAAGGCTACCTTGCAGTCTACGTTGGAGATAAAATGACACGGTTCGTAATTCCTGTAACATTCTTGAACCAACCTTCATTTCAAGAGTTACTAAGTCAGGCAGAAGAAGAATTTGGATATCATCATCCAGTGGGTGGTCTAACGATTCCATGCAGAGAGAATGAATTCCTGAGCGTAACCTATCGCTTGAATGGTTTCTAAAAACTCAGATAGATGATAGATTAGCTGAGAAAAAATTGTACAGAAGACACTTCCTTTCATTTTTGTTTATCATTCTTATGGAAATCAAATGGTTATCTGAAAGAAAAAATTTGACAAGATATTTTTAAGACATTTAAGCTTTTGCAAAATCTCTGATATTTCAGTTGATATAAATACTAAATACAGGCTGTCAGCTTTTAATAGGGATCAATTGCACTAAACCTTTATGACAGTATAGTGATTAATGAATCAATTATAATGAATACATATACATATCAATTACAATAATTACAAATTAGATAAATTAGGACATGCAACATGCTGATTTGACAAAGAATAAGGAACAGATTCTAATCTGATTTACATTCTAACAGATACTTACTGCTGCTCTTCTGTATTTCATTGTTAGTGATGCTTCTGCTGAATATTAAACACAAAACGCACTTGCTCAACTATACTTGTAATCTAATTTGCATTCTAAATCTGATGTGGCTGATCTAATTTCAGCATCGCAGACTACTCATTCAGTTAATTTAGTGCTCCTTGCTCTCTATTATCACTACAAAATCGTAGGGTCGTCAACTCTTCCATTTTCCTACACAAGCAGCACCATAACATTTCACAACAGTGATAGCTATATACTACCAAATTTAGTGGAGAGAAAAATATGAATTCTGATCCACACAGGTTCAGTGACTTGCCTACTGCTGTTCCACTATCCATGGTCAATATTTTCTCCATTTCCATCTAATATTTGTTAATTATTTTTTTTTAATTGAAAACATGACCTCTAATATTTTGAAATTATGACTCCAATTTTCAACTGTATAAGTATTTTAGGATGATAATTTATTACATATTAGCTAACTGTCACAAATGTTACGGACCTAGATCTATTGTTAAGGCAACAGTTTTTGTGTGTTAGAACTTTAACCTTTGCTATTTGCATTGTAAGGTCGTAGATTCATCTTACCTTGACGACAGAAGCCATAAGAAAGCATTGTTTTCTTGACTTCTACAGATGGTATGAGATGAGAAAGCTTTTTCTGCAGAAGTGGGCTAGTTTTTTACAATGAAAAAAATTAAACTTTGATGTTCAGTTCATAGTTGTTACACATCATCCATGGTAGGGAAGTTACACCTCATGCGTGGTCATGGCCTAGGCTCCCCAAAATTTTACTTTTTGTAAATATGTTGTTTATATTCTTATTAATAAAAATTTTAAAACGTGCCCCAGGTAAAATTTATAACAGTGATCAAAAAAATTATTTATCTTTCTCTTTCCAACACAAAATACTTTTGCTCTGCCCTTGTCAAACAGTATGCGTTCTATTCTTGCTTTGAAGTTTTTCTAAACAGCCAAGTTTGGTTTTTATAGCAAGAAACATCGCTTATACCAGATGAAGAATGTTGACATCATAACTAATAAACAGAAAACACAGAGGAGCAGCTTAAGTAATTGAATTCATTGTCATTAGACAAAAAATCAAAAGAACATATGTGTCAATCTTATGGTCTTCTTCTTCCTATTTCTCAAAAAAGAGTAGTTGCAAGCTGAGATGCCTATGGTACAAAATGCTTCAACTAATCTATGTCAGTTTCCTACTGCATGAGATCTAAAGCCCATTTAAGCGTGAAGTTACGTTTTGGAAAACTTCTTCACTGCAAGGAATTGTAAGACCACCCATGGGATGATCATATCCAAACTCTTCTTCAGCTTGACTCAACAAATCTTGGAAACAAGGTTGAACCAGGTATCCTATGGGGATCACAAACCGCTTCATACTCTCTCCAACATAAACTGCAAGATATCCCTTTGGCACCTCCACGGCTTTAGAAGATGCTTGGTTGGCAGCAGATGATGCCCTTTTGATACCAGGTAAACGAAAACCCATTGTTGTATTGTGTTTTCTGAGACTTGATAGGGAGATGGTGAAAAAATACTTGAAAAGTGAGGTTTTTGAACTTCAAATGCTTGAGGATGTGAATGATTTGTGTTGGTACTAAAGGCTTGCAGCCATGAATATATATAGATAAAAGGATGCTTAGGAAACCATAGGGTAGCTGAATTATTGGTGAGGAAATGCTATGGGATATGAGTTAAGTCATGGGGCCAACTATGAGACAAGAGCATATGGTGTTGCCTAAGATGACTCTATCATGAATCACTGTATCAGCATAACATGTTATAGTAGTTAAGATAATACTAATACTATAGTGGCCGACAGATTTCCCCATTTGGGGTGGCAGGGGCCACGAACTCTATGAATGAAAGTTCGTGTGCTTACACAAAAAAAGACGTGGTTCATAGTTCATCATGATTATGTGTTCAATATCAATTCTCTTCTTACCACCAAACATTGATTCAGATATATCAATCTGGTCGTCTCAAGGTTTACTGGATTCTAAGCGCATGCTGAATATCTATATATAGTATTATCATCTTATCGAAAGAAACATGTGGGATGTCCAAAGCATGTCTAACATAGAAGTATCATCTTATTTAACTTGCTAATCCTTGAAAGAGATCTCTTAGACAATTGTGATCCCTTGTTGCTCAGTAGAGTCCACCATAACAAGAATCATTTGGGATCTCTAAAGTTATTTATTATGGAATTGACTGCAGAGGGAAGTAACAACTATATATAAACTACCACTTGAATTCTTAAGCAGCATAAGTCATTTGCATCCTGAAGCATCAGGTCTCAATATTTCTTTCTCATACAACTCCCTTAACAACAATCAGTATATTATTTTTTTGTGGAGCAAAAAAACAATGGGTTTCCGCATACCTAGCATCATTAGACAGGCATCGTTTTCTTCTTCCCCTACAGCTTTCATGGTACATCAGGTCCCGAAACGCTATGTTGCAGTTTATGTTGGAGAAAAGATGAGGCGGTTTGTGATTCTGGTATCATACTTGAACCAACCTTCATTTCAAGAATTACTAAACCAAGCAGAAGACGAATTCGGTTATCATCATCCAACTAGTGGATTGACAATTCCATGCGAGGAGGATGAGTTTCTAAACCTCACTTCTCACTTGAATGAGCTGTAAATCATGCTCTAACAGGGTTGAATACATTAGTTGAGGCAAACTTGTACAGAAGGAGCTTTCACTTATTCTGAAGACTTTCAATTTGTCTTTTTATTGTAGAATCCAACTGAAGTTGGAAAGTTTTTGACTAGAAGAGAATGTTAGGACAAGACGTTTCCAAAAAACATTTCTAGCTTTGCCAAATCTCAATGAGTTCCAATACATACAAAACTATCCCCATCTAATTGCAGTTTTAAATTAAGTGCAGTAATTCCATTGGAGATATTGACCAAGCTTAATTAATTGTCGTTGCTTAAATGTATTTCAATGTATGTCCTTTAGTCACTCAAGGAATTCCCAGCACATTTGTCCTGAAATAGTTTTAGTCAATTTTGCTAGATTAATCTGTATATATGTCTCCCTTAAAAGAAAAGGAAGAAAAAAAAGGCAGAGAAGGCTCATAACAAATGATTGAGAAAATGATTTTTTACTATGTATTGAAGAAAGCAATGCAGAGTATACAACCTATTGCCTATGAAAGGATAAAGACAAAGGAAATAACCGAAAAATATAACTCAGAGGGTGGTACACCTCATTCCTATCTAGAATCCTCTAATATGTACTGGCTAGATATTTACAATACTATATCAGAAAAATAAAAAACTTTGCAATATGGGCTAGAGTTGCTGGTTTGGTTGGACTATTGTGGAGCCTTTGGTTCTTTTTCTTTTAGCCCCTCACAAACTGGAGGTTTGAAGATGTCAAGAAGCTCCAACTTGGATAAATTTGAGTGAAATAGCCCCGAGGAAGAGCTTTAGTGAAGATATATGCTAACTGAAGTCATGATGAAACCGGTAAGAGGTGCATGAGATCAGCGAGCAATTTTTCTCAGACAATGTGACAATTAATTTCTAAATGCTTTGTCCTTTCATAAAAAACCAGGTTTTCTGCAATGTATAATGCGCTTTGGCTATCACAGTAGAGAACAAGATGCTTAGTAATAGGAATCCTCAAATCATCAAGAAGAAAAGAGAGCCATTGAAGCTCGCAAGTGGAAGAAAGCCTTGTACTTTACTTCTGCAGAAGAGCGAGAAACAGTTGATTTTTCTTGGCTTTCTAGAACACCAAGGAATTACCAATAAAAAAGAAGTAACCAGTGATAGAACGTCGTGTATCAACACATGTAGCCCAGTCAACATCACTGAATCCAAGAAGTTGTGTTAAGCACTTGCGATTGAAAAATAAACCTTTTCTAGGACATCCTTTCAAATAACAAATCGCACTCAAGGCAGCTTGAAGATGAGTCTGAGTTGGTGCTACCATGAATCGATTGGGTTGCTGGGTGGCAAAGACTATATCAGGTCTTGTGCTAGTTAAATAGTTGTTGGGTGCTAGTTAATGACGGATTGAATAGGATACAAGATCTTTGAAGAGGTTTGGTTAGAATCCTTTGGAACAAGGGCCAAATCACTTAAAGAAGTGTTGCAATAATAATCAGCAAGATAACATAGGTAAGTGGTGACACGGGTTGAATATCGCGGTAGAAGAGGAAGGGAATTTTGTGGTGATGTCAGAGGTAGTGTCAGAGCAATGGAACCTTGTGAGGAAGAGGGTTGGCGGCGTGGTAAGGGAGAGGAAGAGTTGCTGGTTTGTGATGTAGAAGGTGAATTGGGACTACAAGTGGGGTCAAGGGAATCTGAGTGTACATGGAGAGTAGGTGACTTAAAGGGAGGATGGTGGGAATAGTTTGTTTTAGGTTATGGAAGGGTTTGAATATGAATTGGACTGGTGTCATAATCTGGTTTTGTATTTGTATTGGATTGAGAAGCTAGACTGTATGGTGAGAAAGGAAAAATCATCTCATTGAATTGAACATTACGTGAAACAAAAATTTCTTTGTTGTTGATGTCAAAAATAGCATAGTCTTTGGTTCTTGTTTGAAAATCCAACAAAATCCCACGCCTAGAGCGAGCATCAAATTTTTGGCAAGAAGGATTTGTTGATGCATAGCAAAGATAACCAGAAATTTTAACCATAGAAAAATCAAGAGGTTCGTTATATAATAATTCAAAAGGAGTTTTATTTTTGATAACTGATAAGTGTCCATTGTATTATAATTCATTATGTTATTTGGGCAGTTATGCTAAAAAAATTGCTAGATTAAAAAGTACCTTATGCCATTGTCATAGCTCAATTTATGGAGGACACTTCAATGGAGAGAGGACCATTGCCAAGGTCCTCTAATCTGGATTCTACTGACCTTCTCTATTCAAGGATTCCAATGCCTATGTTCAACAATGTGATGAATGCCAACGGTCAGGAAGCATCTCTAAGCGCAATGAAATGCCTTTGAATGTCATTCTACCATCCTTAGTCCAATGGTCAGATCGAGGTATCTAACAAAGAGATAAAGCGGATTCTGGAGAAAACAGTGTCACAGAGCAAGAAAGATTGTCTTTAAAGCTTGATGATGCTCTGTAGGCTTACAGAACTGCATATAAAGCCCTTATTGGTCTATCTCCTTATCATCTTGTTTATGGTAAAAGTTTCCACCTGCCTGTTGAGCTAGAACATAGAGCATACTGGGCAATAAAGCTGTTGAATTTTGATCATCAGGTGGCTGGAGAAAAAAGAAAGTTGCAGGTACATGAGTTGCAGGAATGAAGGCTAAATACTTATGAATCTTCAAGGATTTATAAGGAAAAGATGAAGTTTTATCATGATCAGAAAATTCTGAAGAAGAGTTTTTATCCTGGGCAATCTGTACTTCTTTTTAACTTCAGGCTGAAATTAGCAACATTAGCACAACTTCCACTGTCCACAATGAGAGAACACAATTTTCCTTTATGTAACATCTTGTATAAAAGGCGTTCTCTCTTTGTGTACAATCATCAACCTTTACATGGCTTCCAAGTAATCTTTGAATCCTGTAAAGTTCATCATCATCTGCCAAAATTTGCTTACTGTCATATGAGCTACTACTTGAGTCATCACTTGAAGACTAAACATCAAATTCAGCCTCTGATCGACTTGAGTAGTACCCATCATTTTTCAAAATCATGGTTCTCTTAGTGAGACAATCTGAAGCAACATGACCTCTACCCAAGCATTCAAAACATTTTATGGTAGAAGATTTGGACGAAAAAGAAAGTTTAGATGAGAAATCATGCTTATGTTTGTTAGTCCTATATATTTTACCCTCTTTATGAAACTCACTTTTAACAAATGGAGAAGAAGCGCCCACTCCGTTCTCCCTAGATTTTCTTTCAAACTTATTATTTTTTGTAGGTTATAATTCTCCTTGCCCTTCCACTTAGGCCTAAAGGGTAGGTATTCCCCTTTACAATAGGAGTCCCTCTCACTAAGCTGACTCTCTTTTTTGGTACACTGGTGTAACAACTCCTCAATGTCTATATGTGGTAAGAATTCTACCCTATTTTTTATGTTCCTATTAATACCATGCAATATGTATTAGGGTTTCTTCATCTTCTTCTAGGTTTGCCCTAATCATGGCTATTTCTAAGGCCTTATAATAATCCTCTATAGATTTGGAGCCTTGGGTGAGCCTATTTAGCTTTGCTAATAGTTCCCCTCGGTAGTAGTTAGGAACATATTTTTTTTCTTAAAAGGGCTTTTAGGTCTAACCAATCTTCAATTTGAGGAAAGTTATCTTTTCTTCTTTCTTTACAGATTTGTGTCCACCAGACCAAAACATAGTTTTGAAAACTAAGGGTTACTATTCTAACCTTTTTTTATCTTTTATTTGGTGGGAGTTGAAAAGTTGTTCAACTCTCATCTCCCACTCCAAGTAGGTCTCAACATCACTCTTCCCATAGAAGGGTGAGATCTCTAGTTTAACTTCTCTCAATCCTACATCATCCCTTTTGTGATGTCTCCCCGACCTTTGTTCATCTTTACTTTCACTCTCTTGGTGTCTACTGTTTCTGTGATTTCTATCCCTGTTTCCCTGCCTAGGTTCATTTTTATTTTCTAGGTTATCTAACCTAGAGTTGATTGTATTAAGATTTTTCATTATTGCTCTAAGCGGGGACATGTTATCTCTATCACTAGACGATATTTTGAAATTCACAAAAGTAGACAAGAGATTCTAATCAAGAATGTATGTCAGACAAAAATTAAAATGCAAAATAAAAACTATAATGTAAGGGGAAATCCTATGTTATTTGGACTAGGTAGTATATCTAAGGTTGTTATCCTATGTTTATGTCTTACTAGGTTGATTATGATGTTTCAAGACAAAGTACACTATACCTAGTACTTACCTAGAATTCGGTTATGGTAGGTTTTACTAACTAGAAATTAGGTCAAACTTCTAAAAACTTCTAACTAAATTTGGTTATGAAGTTATTATTATTAGAACTAACTCATTAGTTACAACTAATCCTAACCAAATTCGGTTTTAAGGTGATAACAACTAACTAAAATTAGTTTAATACCCTAATAAATTTAACTAAATTGGTTTTAGAAGTTAGAACAACCTAACCAATTAACTACTTTGTTAAAACTAATAACAACCTCTAACTAATGACTAGAATTAGCTAAAAATGTAACTACCTAGATGGTCATGCAATGTATGGCCGGAAATTATACCCTAGGTTTAACTAAGGAAGTTCAAAAATTTTAAGAGTCCAATGTTCTTTATAAGTAAGTAAAAAGTCCAAAATACAAGGACTAAAAGTGAAATACAAGGAAAATTCAAATTGTTTGATTTTTTGGTGATTGTATAAGGCTTTGCTTTCCTTCTTACAAAGTCTTCAAGCTTGTACTTCAAGACCTTTTTTTCACAGTTTCAAACTTGCAAAAACATAATCTCAACAAAGATATTAGGGTTAGGTCAAATCAAAAAGAAACTTTCCCTTTCGAGTGTTTTATTCCACTCTTCACTTTAGGTTCTAGTTTGTCCACCCTTTAAACAATTGTGACTATTACCTTCTATCTCTCAAAGATGTTACCCCTTAGAGTTTAAAGAAGTCAAAACCCAATGGAATTCAAAGAAATAAAACTCTAAGAAACTTGAGATTAATGAAAAATGACAAGCAATAAAAGGCACAATTTGAAAAGACACTCATAGTGGAATTGGTGAGAAAGGAAACCCTAAAAGCAATAAAAGGTAAATTTGAATCAAGCTTCTACTCTACTATTATGGATTAGACAAGATATTAACAAAACAAACAAAACTTGACAAACTAAAAAAAATGCAACAAGAAAGTTTAAGCACCTTACAAAAATTACCTAGAACTTCTAGAATGCAAAAGTTGTATAAGCAAAATTTTAGTGGAAACTTGATTTTTATGGAAATAAATGTTGGTCAAATAGTACAACTTGGCTGAATACCAAACAAAATTCACAAAACCGTGCCAAAAATTGACTTCAAAGGGTCACTGCTTTTCCTTTTCAATTTTTTTAAATTGCTATTCGGCCTATTTTTGCTTTTTCAATGTGGGCTCAAATTTGCTTTTTCTCTTTGAAATAGAGGTACGGTACTCAACAAACAAAATGGCCAATGTCCAAAATTCAGCACATACGGCAATTAATCAAATGACCAAAGATTTGCAACTCGACGCGTAACAGAGTGACTTCGATTTTCAAATCAACTTGCAGTACAACAATTGACTCAAATTTTGCAACTTCAAATTTTACAGATTATTGACCAATTGGAATTTCAAATCAAAGGACACTGTTTGCAATTTCAAGACCGGTTGAACAACATTCAATTGCCAAGACCAAACCAATTTCACGTACAGTGCATATCACAATTGACCAACTTTTCCAAATTCCATACACAATTTCTCAATGTCAAAGCTGAAACAGAATGACTCAACAAATTTCTTACTTGACGTACAGTAATTGACCAATGAATTTTTTTTTCCCCAAAATGATAGGCACAGAATTGGACCAACCAGGAATCAAATGACTTCAATTATTGCACTATTCGAATTCACATAAAGTAGAAAGACCAATTCTGACTTAGCATGTGCAGTAATCAGAATTTTCAAAAATATACTGCACGTATAGTAAAAACACAATTGACCAATTACCATTCAAAATTTCAACGTGCACAATAAATTAACAAAAACAAGCACGTACAATTTCTTTGAATTGGCAGAACAGAATGACGAACTTGCAAAATTAAAATCGAATGACCAAAATTCCAAGATCAGCGCATACAGTAAATTGACCAATAAGGTTTTGAATTGAACAGGTACTGCACTTGCCCAGATCGACATAAAGAATTTCAGTTGCACAATTTGGTAAATTGCTTATAACCTTTTTGCATATTATGGACTACACAGAACACGTAATTGACAATTCAAATGCAATTTCAAGGTGATACAGATTGTAATGTTCTTACGTGTGCTGGACTGAAAAACAAAGAAATTCCTAACATCAAACTCTATTGAAAGAATTCTAACAATCTTAAAATTGAGCAATTGATCACCGCCTTAAAATGAGATGATGTAAACACAAGAATTGGGGCCTTGATACCAACTAAAATGATGCATTTAAATCGTATGAACACAACACTTCTATTCTCAGCTTTCAAAGAAAAAATTCTAGATACAAAGACAAAGCTCCAATGTGCACCCAACTTACCCTATAGGCTCTACAATTTCAGCTCTTAATCCTATGCAGGGAATTCACTAAAACTGTGACCTATTGGTGCAAGAAAGTCTGAAAACTAATATACAAACAGCAAGAAATTCTGGAAATTGAAAAGAATTACTCAATATGAAAAAGAAACTTGAAGAAAAACTAAGAAAGAAAAGCAAAAACATGCATCTTTTATTGAGTTTTTGAGATTTTAACATGAACAACTAGGAAATGGGTGACTAATATGAATCAAAAACAGCAAAAGAATGTTCGGCCAAACATGCCAAATTTTCAAAAATAGGAGAAAGAATGGGTAGAAAAGAACCTCAAAGCTCAAAGATAGCAAATGATGAAGGAAGACCTTCTAAAGTTGGTGGATCTTGGTTCCTTTTCCCTTGTGCTTGCTTCTCCTTGATATTTTCTTGTAGAAAACCGAATTGGTGCAAGGGAATTCAGCATAAATTATGACTCTTTATAAGGAAGAAAAACTCCTAAAAACTAAAGGATGAATGGTGAAAATGGTAAAGGAAGGAAATAAAATTGGAAAAGGTAGGATGGAATGGATGATTTGGATGGATGAAAGGGATTGGACGCCACCTTAAGGAAGGATAAGTCCTACTCGCCACTCTAGGGGATGAGAGCCTAGAGATAAGAGCTTGCTAGAAGGGAAAACTCACTCTAGCCTAAAGAGAGAGAATGCCCTATCTCACAAAAATTTGTATATTCTTCAAAATGTAAGGTAATGATTACATGCAGAGCATACCCTTATATAGCCCACTAAGAGATTAGGCTAAGGCATAGAGTATTAGGCTTCTAACATTTTCCTAGGCCTAATTACACAAAAGGAGAAAAGGATGGCCAAATACAAGCCCAAATGGAAATTACAAGCCCAAAAGTGGTCCAATGACCATATAAGGTCGAAATCCTATCTCTAAAAATATGTGAAGCCCTAAAATATATTTAAAAACCTATATTTCATAAATGTTACATGAAAAGTATGAATAGGTCTTCAAATGGTCCTCCTTGGCTTATTGGGTGGTGATTTTGGCCTTCTTTGTCTTTGCCCTTGTATAGGGTTGTGATGAGATCTTCCCTGCTCATGTCCTCATCAGATTTGGACCAGGAATGGTAATTTGTTCCATTCAAAGCTGAAGGAGCTATAAAAGCACAAGATTTTCATTTGCATGAAGGTAATATGGACTTGAAAAATCAATTGTTGAACTATCCATTGACAAAGGCAATTGACAAAAACATATCTAGAAAGAACGCAAAGAAGAGAAAGACAAAGAACAATTATCAATTCGCAAAGATTGAAAAGAAAACAAGATGAACTCACGAAAAAGAAAAGTTGAAGACGAAACCAAATGAACCAAGGCAATGATCAACTCTTCAAGACAAAGAATCGAAACCTCGATCTCAAGAAATTTCGAGCTCCGGACATGCGTAGTAGAGCCCCTAGGAAAGGGGCTCTGATACCATATCAAAAATCACAATGCAATTGAATGAATCACCAAGCATAACCCTCTCAAGATCCATTAGAGTAACTCTGCCATAGAACCATGATCAAAAGAAAAGCAAGAGTGCAGAGAAAAAAAAGCAGAGAAAGAGAGAGACAAAAAACTGAATATGTAAAAATGATATATGATTCATTCACCAACTTAAAGAGAAAAGTTTATATACAAGCTGGAAAAGTAACAAACTCTAATTAATAAGCTAATTAGTCACTATAATAAATACATATTAACAATTGTAGTTACAGCTTTTAAATATTAGAGATTGATGTTGTCAATTAAAAGATTAAACTGACAAATATTAGATGGAAAAGGAGAAATATTGACCATGGAAAGTGGAACAACAGTGGGCAAATCACTGAATCTATGCGGATCAAAATTCATATTTTACTTTCCACTAAAATTGGTAGTATATAACTATTACTGTTAGTCATGGTTGACAAAATTGGAGTAAAATCATAAAATCGTAAGATTTTACAATTTTTGTTCCCTGTTACGATTCAAATCGTGGAAAAAATCATTTTTGCCCAAAATCGTAGTGAAATCGGGAGTGAAATCGCAAAATCCATAAAATTGTAAGATTTCACGATTTTTCTTATCGGGTCAAAAATATTAAAAAACTCATTTTGGGTTAGGTGACCAAAAAAAATAACATTACCCGGTTTCTGAAATCAGGGCTTCTCCTTCCATAGCAGACTCACGACTTCTTCCTCCTCTCTTTTCCACTTATTCTGCAGCTCTACTTCTGTTCATCCTGGTTCTCTCTATGTCACTCTATCTTTCTTCTTCATCCTGCTCGCTTTGCGTCACTTCTTTCTTCTTCATCTTGGTCGCACTGTGTCCCATTTTGCTTCTGTGCTTCTTCGTCCCTCCCACTCGTAATAATGGCTACCACAACAAGAAACTTTGGAACAACATCAGCAGGTCGAGATGGAGGTAGTTCTAGTGGTGTTGCCACCTCTACAAATATCTTCCCTTTGTGTTCCAACCCTATACCTATAAATGCTAGGATTATGCTTTAAATATGTTTACATTGTTGTTTGTTTATGGTTTATGTTATGAATTATGAGTTATAGATTTTTATGCAAATTTATGATGTCTTTTCAATAGATTTATGACCTTGAATTATGCTTTTATATGCATATATATATATATGAATTTATATGCATATAAACTGTTAGAAACTATGTAGTTTAATTAGTCTCACATTGAAAAATCTTAAGGGACTTATGCCTTCTATGTTACTATATAAGTAACACCTTGTAAAGCTTTTAAACACACAAAAATATAAACACTTCCTAGTGTAGCCGTGGATGTAGGTACATACACTGTGTGCGGAACCACGTAAAATTCTTGTGTCGTTTCTCTCCCTCCCTCTTTTTCTTTTAGTTGCTTTTATTCCTAACAATTGGTATCAAGAGCCTATATCTTAGTATGCTCTGTGGTTGCAGCCTTGTCTGAACTTCCACATCAGAAAAGATTTGGTTTTTCCACGGGAGTCTCAGTTTAGAGAAAATAGTGGGAGCTTTCTTAGTTTAGAGAAAGTAACAAGGGGCAATGGCGCTAGAAGATGGGAAGGTGAAGATTGAGAAGTTCGATGGCAAAGACTTCAGATACTGGAAAATGCAGATGTAGGACTATCTATATCATAAGAAGTTGCATCAACCCTTAACAGGGAAGAAGCCAGACGACATGAAGCAGGCAGAATGGGAGTTGCTAGACCGGCAGACTCTTGGTGTAATCCGACTGACACTATCAAAGAATGTTGCATAAACATTGTAAATGAGAAGACAACTGCAAGTTTGATGAAGTCATTGTCAAACATGTATGAAAAGCCATCAGCAGCCAACAAAGTATACTTGATACGTCGGCTAGTCAATCTCAGAATGGGTGAAGGTAATTCTGTAACTCATCATATTAATGAATTTAATACAATCCTTGCCCAGTTGGCATCAGTACAGATCACCTTTGAAGACAAAGTGAAAGCATTAATCCTACTATCATCTCTGCCGGATAGTTGGAGTGCAACAATTACTGCAGTTAGCAGCTCTTCCAGAAATACCAAGTTGAAGCTTGATGACATCCGTGACTTAATCCTAAGCGAAGATGTTCGCAGAAGAGACTTAGGAGAGTTTTCCAATTCTTCTTTCGGTTCAACACTGAATACTAAAAGCAGAGGAAGGAATAGCCAGAAGGGTCAGAATCAAGGCCGAGGCAGATCAAAGTCCAGAGGAAAAAGACAAACCAAAGTCTGGAATGACATCATTTGTTGGAATTGTGATAAAAGAGGTCACTTTACCAATCAATACAGAGCTCCAAAGAGGAAGAACAAAAACAAGAAGCAGGATGATGATGATGAATCCGCAAACGTAGCAACTGATGAAATTGCAGATGCATTAATTTGCAGTTTAGATAGTCCTGTTGACTCATGGATTATGGACTCGGGTGCGTCATTCCACACTACACCTTCTTTAGAACTATTATCTAACTATGTTTCTGGAAAGTTTAGGAAGGTTTACCTTGCAGATGGAAAATCTCTTGACATTATGGGAAGGGGTGATATTAACATCAGAACCTCTGGTGGGACCCTGTGGACATTGCATAATGTTAGACATATCTGTGCCTTAAAGAGAAACTTAATATCTATAGGGCAGTTGGATGATGAGGAACACCATACTACTTTTGGAGACGGAACTTGGAAGGTAACAAAAGGCAATCTGGTTGTTGCTCGTGGAAAGAAGCGAGGGTCTCTCTACATGGTTGTGGATGAGGATATGGTAGCAGTCACTGAAGCTGCCAACAGTTCCTCTTTATGGCATCAAAGGCTGGGACACATGAGTGAAAAAGGAATGAAGCTCATGATGTCAAAAGGTAAATTATCTAGCTTGAAACATGTTGATGTTGGTGTTTGTGAACATTGTATCTTTGGAAAGCAGAAAAAGGTTAGCTTCTCAAAGTCAAGAAAGACATCCAAAGTTGAAAGGCTAGAACTGGTGCATACAGATGTTTGGGGGCCAGCTCCAGTAAAATCCCTTGGAGGCTCACACTATTATGTCACTTTCATTGATGACTGTATAAGAAAGGTATGGGTCTATTTTCTGAAAAATAAATCTGATGTGTTTTCTGTGTTCAAAAAATGAAAAACAGAAGTTGAAACTCAGACAGGTTTAAAGGTTAAGAGTCTGAAATCTGATAATAGTGGAGAGTATGATAGCCAGGAATTCAAAGATTTCTGTTCAGAAAATGGGATCTGAATGATCAAGACTATACCAGGAACACCAGAGCAAAATGGTGTGGTAGAAAGAATGAATAGAACCCTGAATGAGAGAGCTAGATGCATGAGGATCCAGTCTGGCCTGCCTAAGGTGTTTTGGGCAGATACAATAAGCACAACAGCCTACCTCATAAATAAAGGACCATCAGTTCCTTTGGATTATCAATTGCCCGAAGAAGTATGGTCTGGAAAGGAGGTAAACCTTTCACATTTGAAAGTCTTTGGTTGTGTCTCATATATTCTTGTAGACTCTACTAACAGAGATAAATTGGATCCTAAAGCAAGAATATGTTATTTCATTGGCTATGGATCTAACATGTATGGCTACAGGTTTTGGGATGACCAAAACAAGAAAATTATCAGAAGCAGAAATGTCACATTTAATGAAAACATGTTCTATAAGGACAGGTCTACAGAATCCATGTGTGCAGCTAAACAGTTAGAACTTTTTGAGAAAGTAGCATTGGAAGAAATTTCAGAAAGTGATCTAGAAGTGGAGCCTGAGTCAGAATCAGAACCCATAACAACGTCAGAAACTCCTGATACCCAGTTAAGAAGATCTAGCAGAATGGGAGTGCCACGACAAAGGTATTCCCCTTCATTGCATTATTTGTTATTAACTGATGCTGGTGAGCTAGAGTACTTTGCTGAGGCCTTGCAGGGCAGTGACTCGATTAAGTGGGAGCTAGCAATGGAGAATGAAGTGAAATCTCTTCAGAGAAACAAAACTTGGTCTTTGACTAAGCTACCAGAAGGAAAGAAGGCATTGCAAAATAAATGGGTTTACAGGATAAAGGAAGAATCTGACGGCAGCAGAAGATACAAGTTGAGACTCGTAGTGAAAGGATTTTAGCAGAAACAAGGAATTGACTTCACAGAGATCTTCTCTCCTGTTGTCAAGATGACTACCATCAGAGTTATCTTGAGTATTGTAGCTGCAGAGAATCTTCATTTGGAGCAGTTAGATGTCAAAACTGCATTCCTACATGGAGATTTGGAAGAAGACATCTTTATGACACAACCAGAAGGTTTTGAAGAGCAAGGCAAGCAGAATCTTGTATGTAAACTTCATAAGAGCTTGTATGGCTTGAAACAAGCACCAACACAGTGGTACAAGAAGTTTAATGAGTTTATGTCCAACTCAAGATTTCACAGATGTGAAGAAGATCATTGCTGTTATGTTAAGAAATATGATGATAGTTATATTATCCTTGCTTTATATGTTGACGACATGCTAATTGCAGGGTCTAGTATGACAGAAATTAACAGGCTGAAACAACAGTTGGCAGAGAACTTTGAGATGAAGGATCTTGGTCTAGCTAAACAAATTCTTGGTATGAGAAACTTCAAAAACAGACCAGAAGGCATTTTGAAATTGTCCCAGGAGAAATATATAGAAAAATTACTTGACAGGTTTAATGTTGGAGATGCCAAGACCAGGAACACCCCTTTGGGAACTCACTTAAAACTTTCAAAGTGGCAATCTTCTCAGATAGATGAAGAAAAAAGTTACATGTCTAAAGTACCATACGCGTCTGCAGTAGGGAGCCTGATGTACGCTGTGGTTTGCACCAGACCTGACATAGCACATGCAGTGGGAGTTGTGAGTAGGTACCTATCCAATCCTGGAAAGAAGCATTGGGAAGCTGTGAAGTGGATATTAAGATATCTGAAGGGTACATCACGGATGTGTTTGTGTTTTAGAAGAAGCAATCTCACTTTACAGGGGTTTTCTGATGTAGATTTAGGAGGAGATTTGGATAGTAGAAAAAGCACCTCAGGTTACATTTTTACCTTGGGTGGTACTGTTGTTAGCTGGAAGTCTAAACTCCAAGGAAGAGTTGCTCTATCAACCACTGAAGCCGAGTATGTGGCTATCTCTGAAGCAGCCAAGGAGATGCTATGGCTGAAGAACTTTCTCAAAGATTTGGGGAAGGAACGAGATGATTCTCCATTATTCAGTGACAGTCAGAGTGTTATATGTCTTGCTAAAAACCCAGTTCTTCATTCAAGATGCAAGCACATTGAATTGAAGTATCACTTTATCAGAGACTTGATAAGTGATGGAGATTTGTCTTTGTTGAAGATCTCAGGATCAGATAATCCAGCTGATATGTTAACCAAGACTGTCACAACTGACAAGTTGAGGCTTTGCATTGCCTCAACTGGCCTTCAAGGATAATTGATGATGAAGGCGCTACACTAGGTGAAAGAGCAGATAAGCTTATTGTTTTACAAGGACTGTAATTAAACTCCAAGTGGGAGAATTGTTAGAAACTATGTAGTTTAATTAATCTTAAGGGACTTATGCCTTCTATGTTACTATATAAGTAACACCTTGTAAAGCTTTTAAACACACAAAAATATAAACACTTCCTAGTGTAGCCGTGGATGTAGGTACATACACTGTGTGTTGAACCACATAAAATTCTTGTGTCGTTTCTCTCCCTCTCTCTTTTTCTTTTAGTCGCTTTTGTTCCTAACAATAAACATGTATATACATAATAAGTAAAATCTTACGATTCGATTTACGATTTTACGATTTGCGATTTTCCACCCCTTTACGATTCAACATGAAATCCAAATTTTATCAACTTGTTGTTGTTTCGTTTTGTTCTGTTTCTGTAAAATCATTCAAATAATTCCAAGAATGCAATTCACTTTTTGCAAGTTCATCATGATGGTATCATGAGCTTTCTGGTTCATTCTTTTTCTTCTAACACATCCTTCATCCTCCTTCTTACAATCATGTCTTTCCCAGACTATATATTCCGATTACAACACAAACCCCTCAAATCCCTTTTACTTGCATCCAAATGAGAACCTAACTCTTGTCTTGGTCTCGCCATTCCTAAATGGAAAGAATTATCACATTTGGGATCCAAACACGAGAGTTGCCTTGGATACCAAAAGTAAACTCAATTTCATCAATGGAAATATTTCCCAATCATCCAAGACTGATTCCCTGTTTAGGACATGGAAAAGATGTAACATGGTTCTTTCTTCGATTAGACATTTAGTGGAAGAATCAATCCTCAAATCTATTCTTTGGATACAACTTGCTTTAGATGCATGGAAAGATTTAAAAGATCAATTTGCACCTAGGGATATCTTTTGAATTTCTGATATCCAAGAAGAAACTTACAAATTGCAACAAGGAGATTCAGATGTCACTAAGTATTTTACCAAACTCAAGACTTTATGGAGGACTTAGAGAATCTGAGGCCCATTCCATATTGTAAGTATTCTATACCTTGTGGAGCTATTCAATCTATAACCACCCATAGGGAGCAAGATTATGTTATACACTTCCTTAAAGATTAAATGAGCAATTTTCTCAAGTAAGATCTCAGATCATGCTTATTGATCCGCTGCTCAATATCACTTGAGTGTTTTTAATTGTTATTCAACGAGAAAGATAATTTAATGTAGACCCTCTGGCCTTAACCAATTAAGTTCTTGCTATTACTTCTCAACAACAAGGCAAGTGCACTAACAACAATGCCAAGAAAAATCAAAGAAAAGGTAAGAACAATGGAGGGAAAAATACCAAGTTTTGCATACATTGTAAGAAAACTAATCATAGGTGGAAACCTACTACTTTAAGCATGGTTTTTCACAAGGCTATCAATCCAAAACTCCAAGAACTGCCAATTTTGTTCGCAGCTTTCCTTTGGATTGCTCTTATGAGGAATCAAGTCCAAAGGAAAATACAAACTCTGGTGTTACGATCAGTCAAGAGCAATATCAAGGTCTTCTTGAGCTATTAAAGCAATCAAAACAAACTAAGAAACATGCTACAAATTTGGTATCTACAAGACCTCCAATTGTGAAAATGTAATAAATAATGGCTCCTGGATACAGCTGCCATACCACATCACTTTTGAATCAGGTAGTTTCTTATTCTATAAACTATTCTTAACGTTCTTATTACTTTGCCTAATGGAAGTCAAGTTTCTACCAATATTTTTGATATTGTTTCTTTAACATAAACTTTAACTTTACATGATGTTTGTTCTAGAATTTCATGTGAATTTGGTTTCTGTCACTAAGCTCTTAGAGCAGTTTAGGTGCCACTTAGTTCTTTATGAACTTCTTATTTTGTTTCATTTTGCAGAACAATTCCAAGAGGATGATTGAGTTAGCTAGGAAACAAGGCCTCTTTGTCCTAGACCTTCCTTAGGAAAAAATCAAGAATTCCTAAACCAATGTTCATCATGCTAAGTATGATTCTAATAAAGAGGCTTTTCTTTGGAATCTTAGGCTAAGCCACATTTCTAATTCTGTTTCTAAACTAGTCTCTAAAATTTCCTTTTATATATACCTCTTTATAGAAATAATAGATCCCCTTTTGATGTTTTCCATTTGTCAAAACAAAGAAAATTGTCCTTTCCTAATAGTAATTATGTTTCAAATGATATTTTTAACATCTTGCATGCTAACATTTGGGGTCCATACTCTATATTTTCATGTTTTGGTCATAAATGTCTTTTAACCTTAGTTGATAACTATTCTAGATTTGTTTGGGTTATCTTCATGAAAACCAAAGGAGAAACTAGGCAGAATTTAATCAATTTTACCTCTTATATAGAAACTCAGTTTAAAACTAAACTAAAATGCTTGAATGGATTTGAGTTCCTAATGTAAGATTTCTATAAAGCTAAAGGGATTCTACACCAAAAAAGTTGTGTAGAAACTCCTAACAAAACGGTGTTGCTTATATATTAAATGTTTATAGATCTCTTAATTTCCCAGCCAATTAACCTGAAAATTTTTGAATTTTGTTGTCTCACATGCTGTTCACATCATAAATAAACTACCTAGTCCCTTGTTGAAAAATAAATGCCCTTATGACTTGTTGTACGACAAGCCTCCTATTTTGATTAATTTGAAAGTTTTTGAGTGCCTTTGCAATGCTGGCACCCTTCATTCTCAAAGAAGCAAATTTCAGCGTAGATCTAGGAAAATCATCTTCCTAGGCTTTAGGGAAGGAACTAAAGGTTACATCTTGTATGATCTCTAATCACATGAATTCCTGGTATCTAGAAATGTTATTTTTTATGAGCATGCCTTTCCTTTTCATTCTAAAGATATGTAGGAAAAGAGTAAATTGGTTCAAGAACAATCCTTACCAAGTTTTGATCATTGGGTTGATATTCATGGTGATTTTGGATATCATACATAAGAAATCAATGCAAAATGAAGGATTGAGACTGGGAGACAAGTTTCAGTCCCATTGCTTAATCATTTCCATGAGGAAAATAGTCAAAAAAAAAAAAAAAGATATTGGAGGAATGGGTACCAACAGAACATGAAATCCTATCTCAACAGCCACAAAATATCCAAATAACAAGACATTATTTGAGGATTAGAAATCTATCTCCCTATTTGGCAAACTACCATTGGAATATGTTCAACACAACAAAACAAGAAAAATCATGTGGTATTACTTATACTTTTTCCTCTTTTGTTTCATATGAAAGTTCTTGAGATTCATACAAGAATTTCTGCTTGGTAGTGAGTGCTATACAAGAGCCTACCTCTTTTCAACAAACATCTAAGATTAGTTGCTGGAAAAGGGTAATGGACACTGAGCTTGCTGCTTCGCATTACAACAAAACCTGAACTTTAGTGATCCTCCACCAGGCATTACACCAATAGGATGTAAATGGGTATATAAGGTGAAATACCATGCTTATGGGACAGTTGAGATGTACAAGGGTAGATTGGTGACAAAAGGCTACACTCAATTGAAAGGTGTAGATTTTTTTGAAACTTTTTCACTAGTTGCCAAGACCACAACTATTCGGGTTCTTCTTGTTGTTGCCTCCACCAAAGGTTGGCACTTGGAGCAATGATGTTGATAATGCTTTTTTACATAGAAGCTTGCATGAAGAAGTTTATATGCAACCATCACCAAGACTTGTCCCTAAAGGATCAACTAAGGTGTGTAAACTGCACAAATCTCTCTATGGGCTAAGGTAAACAAGCAGAGAATGGCATGCAACCTTGACCAAACTCCTATATCCCTTGAGTATCAACAATCTCCTGCATATCAAGCTTTGTTTGTTAAAAGCATAGTATCATCTTTCACAAAATTAGTTTATGTTGATGATATAGTGCTTATAGGAAATGACATGGCAGAAATCAAAAGGGTGAAACAACATCTTGATCAAGCTTTCAGGATTAAAGATTTAGGCCTTTTAACATATTTTCTAGACTTAAGAGGTGGCAAGATCCAAAAAGGGTATTCATCTAAATCAAAGGAAGTATACACTCCAACTCCTTGAAGATAATGGCACATTGGCTACTAAACCTTCCAAAACTCCCCCTTTGATCCATCAACTAAACTTCAACCTAATGAAGGAAAACCCCCAACTGTGTAGCATCCTATAGAAGACTAGTTGGAAGGTTACTTTATCTCACAGTGACAAAGCCCCACATATCCTATGCTGACAACTCTCTCAATTCATGTCTCAGCCTTCAGATACTCATTTCGAAGTTGCAGTTGGTGTGCTCAAGTATCTAAACAGGTCTCCATCTCAAGGCATTTTTTTTCTCAGCATCATGAGAATTGAAACTTAGCCTTGGCAAATTCTGATCGGGCATGTTGTACAAAAACTAGGAAGTCTATAACTGGTTTTTGCATATTTCTTGGAAAGTCTCTCATTTCATGGAAATCGAAGTAACTAGAACTAAAGTAAAGTGACATCTAAAGCTTATATCACCAACAATCCAATTTCACTAATATTTGAACTTAACAAATTGAGTGTTAAGAAGTTTATATCATAACTTGAACTAAAGTAAAGTGACATCTAAAGCTACAAGTATCAATTGATAACAAAGTCAATGAAAGAGTGAAAATATAGGAGCAGAAGCAGGGGAAAATAACAATGGACAAGATGTTAGATTTAGAATCCTTCCAATTATCCTTCTATGTAGAAATAAATTGAATCCAATCCAATTAATCATGCAATGCTGAAGTTCAGATTCACTATATTATAGAAAGGTCAATCCTTTAGCTCAAACTCCCTTTTCTCTAAATTAAGAACCTTAATCCTTTAATCATTCTCAACTAAGGAAATCAAATAGAAGAAAAATCTCAAAGGAACTCACAATCAATGATCCCTTTCCCTAGAGTATTAATAATAATGTTAATCACTTCAATTCCAAATTCAAACTCAATTTTCCAATTGCAATTCAAGATCCTAGGTCAACTATGAGTTATCAATTCATATAAGCAATTAACATAAAACTAGATCAACCAATAATGAAAAAGATGAAGAAATCCATGTCTTGTAGCCTTGATCTTGTTCCCCCAAGCTCCAAGTGGAAGAGACAATGTTGAGATTCTAATCCTAAAAGTGGTAAAAATGAAGTGGGAAAAACAAGTGTGTAGTTTGTCTAACTACACATATTTTCATAAACTAGAATGTGGCAACATGTTATTCTATTTGTTCTCACACGATATTTGTGTTCCAAACAGCAACAGGAGTCGTGTGGCCACAAACATTCTGATGTGTGCTCACAAATGACAAGAATAGGAAACAAACTCTGAACACACATATTTTATGTCCATACACGGATTTACACCTGTCCCAAATGTCAGTAGTGATTCTTCTCTTTAGAACTTATTTGTTCCCACAAATGATGACAACCATCTTCCTTTTCCTTCCAATTACATTTTTCAAGTTTCAATCCTTCAAAAACATATCAAAGCATGAGCTTATGATATTTATTTATTATCTATCACTCAAAACACCACAAATGCTATTTTTTTTATGTTTTATCATCTAGTTGACATCCTTATCATCCTAATTAACTAAACTTTGTCTAAAAATAATTCTTAAATCCATAAAATCCACTATTCGTTTGTTGGAGTCTTCAATTTCAAGTGGAAAAACCTGCTGGCCATTATCTCAGAAGTGGGGTATGCATGGTATGCAATCCTATTTATCTTCTTAACCAGTGAAAGATCCCTCTAAGTCTAGAACAATACCATATGATCCCTTGTGTCCAAGTAGACCCAGCCTTTACCTCATGAAAAATAATTCACAGTGAAATTGGACTGCAAAGGCAAATACCAATTATATATACAATAATTCTTTGGTTCTCAAGCAACACAAGTCATTTGCATCCTGAAAGAAAAGAACTCAGGTACTTCTCTCTTATAAAAGTCCTTTGAGATCAATATATTGTTTTCTGTGTTGAGCAACAGAGAAAAATGGGTTTCCGCTTACCAATTATTA
Source organism: Clitoria ternatea (assembly GCA_037962975.1). Taxonomy (NCBI): domain Eukaryota; kingdom Viridiplantae; phylum Streptophyta; class Magnoliopsida; order Fabales; family Fabaceae; genus Clitoria; species Clitoria ternatea. The sequence continues at coordinate 73,692,393 of CM075676.1, forward strand.
GACGCCTATCATTTTCTACCACACAAGCAACCTCTAAGGGGGTTGAAGTACCAAAAGGCTACCTTGCAGACTATGTTGGATATGAAATGACACGATTCATAATCCCTATAACATACATGAACCAACCTTCATTTCAAGAGTTACTAAGTCAGGCAAAAGAAGAATTTGGATATCATCATCCAGCAAACAGGGAAAATTGAAAACTGACAAATAGACAGAAAAAAAAAAACAACGGAAGAGCCAGTTGAGGAGTTGAATTAATTGTCATTACGCAAAAGAAATAATATATAAAATGTTTTGCCATTCTGATGGTCTTTCATTTCCCTATTTCTCAAGAAAGGGAGATCTTTACAAGAGTTAAGCAGATGCCTATTGAACAAATTAAATGTCTCTACTATTCTATGTCAGTCTCCTACAATGTGAGATTTATTGTCGATTCAAGCAAGAAGTTATATGTTGGAAGACATTTTCGCTGCAAGGAATTGTGAGGCCACCCATAGGATGATCATATCCAAACTCTTCCTCGGATTGACTCAACAAGTCTTGGAAGGAAGGTTGGTTTAAGTACGATATCGGGATCACAAACCGCTTCATTTTCTCTCCAACATATACTGCAAGATAGCCCTTTGGCGCATCCACAGTTTTTGAAGAAGCTTGGTTTGGAGATGCCTTTCTAATACCAGGTAAACGGAAACCCATTGGTGTATTGATCTTGTTAGACACTTGAGAAGAAAATGGCGTAGAAAAAAGACTTGTAAAAGGCTTTCAAATTTTGAGTGCTTTAGGATGTGGATGATTTGTGTTGATTCTAATTGCTTGCACCCATGAATATATATAGATAAAAGGATATGAAAGAAACCATTGGCTAATTGAATTATTTTGGTGAAGAGGGGTTATCAAATCATGGTACCAAATGAGAGACAAGGCATATGGTGGTCTTAGAGGACTTTCTCAAGAAAAATAAGTTAACATGTTATGTAGTAGACAATACAAGCCCCACCTTGTGGAACAGATTACCTCACTTGAGTTGAAATGAAACAGAAGTATCTATAAAAAATGAAAATCTAATTGGATAGGTTGACACTTATTTGGGGTGGTGGGGGCCGGCAATTTCGTTTATGCAAAATTCCAGCTGTGTTGCTTACAACTTGACGTTCATAAAAAAATGTGGTCCATAGTGCAGCCCCACAATCATGTATTCAATGTTGGTTCTCTTCTTATCTCCAAACACTGTTTCTGAGTTATCAATTGGGTCTGCTTAAGCCTCGTGGCTTACATGGTAGAAGAAGCATGTAAGGTGTCTAAAGCATGTTTATCATTGATGTAATCCTCTGTGGGCCATTATCTCAGAAGGTGGGTATTGTATTTATCTATGAAAGAGACCAGTGAGACAATACCATGTGATCCTCTATCTCTGAGTAGACCCTGTCGAAAGTCATTCAATGTGGAATAGGATTGCTGTTGCCGAGGGCTCTTAGAAACTATATATACACTATTTCTTGGGTTCTCAAGCAACACAACTCATTTGCATCCTAAAGCGTTACAATTCAAATATTTCTTTCTCGTACAAGTCCTTTGAGATCAATCTGTATTTTATTTGTTTGTGGAGCAAAGAATACAATGGGTTTCCGGATACCAAGCATCATTAGACGGGCATCATTTTCTTCTTCCCCTGCCGCCATGGAACTTGAAGTCCCAAAAGGCTATCTTGCCGTCTATGTTGGAAATAAAATGAGGCGGTTCGTGATTCCAGTATCATACTTGAACCAGCCTTCATTTCAAGAGTTACTAAGTCAGGCAGAAGAAGAATTTGGATATCATCACCCAGCAGGTGTTCTTACAATTCCATGCAGAGAGGAAGAGTTTCTAAGCCTCACCTCTCGCTTGAATGGGCTGTAAACACTCAGATAAATCATAGATTATCTGAGACAAACTTGTACAGAAGGCACTCAATTTCTTTCACTTTTTCTTCTTCCATGTATCATTCTTTTGGAAATCCTCAAAAAACATTATCTGTAGGAGAAACTTTTGACAAGATATATATCGACATGAAGACATTTTTGCAAAATCTCAGTGAAATTCCAGTTGATATACATACCAAATACAGGCTGTCAGCTTTTAAGAGGGATCAAGTGTAATTCTCTTGGAATTATTGACCAAACGTGATAATGATCCCAGAAGATACAGCATGTACATATTACAATGAATACATATTGATTAAAATAATTACAAAATACATAAGTCAGGACATGAACCATGCTGATTTAACAAAGAATAAGGAACAGCTTCTAATCTAAACTTGCATTCTAACAGATCCTATTTCAATGTAAGTCCTTGTGCTGAATATTGGATACAGAACACACTTGCTCAGAATAAACCTCATCCACTGTGCTACAATATTCATGTTCAGTTAATTTAGTGCTCCTTACCATTCAATTATCTCTGCAAAATCATAGGGTGGTCGACTCTTCCATTTTCCTAAGCAAGCAGCACCATTACATGGATTATTAGGTGTTTCTTGGGCTTTAATACAATGGACTGTCATTACAATGTTATTGTCCCAAATTTTACAACCGCAACATTAGAAGCTACTACCAATTTTAGTGGAAAGAAAAATATGAATTCGGATCCACGCAGATTCACTGTTGCTCTACAACCCATGGCCAATATTTTCTCTCTTTTCCATCTCACATTGTTTTATTAAATTTTTAACTGAGAACATGGATCTCTGATATTTAAAAGTTGAGACTCCAATGTTCAACTGTTCTTGACTTCTACAGATTTAGCATTAGATAAACCATGTGTCAGTGGTATGAGAAAGCTTTTGATACAGAAGTTGGCCAGTTTTGTAACTTCATATTTGTTGTACATCATCCATGGTAGGAAACCTTATGTGAGATCATGGCCTACGCACCCTAAAATTTTAATTTCATACGTTGTTTATATTAATTAATAAAAAATATGAAACTTTCCTAAAAAAAAAATTTAAAATACTTTTTCTCTGCCCTTGCCAAATAGTATGTGTTCTATTCCTGCTTTGAATTTTATCTGAACAACCAAGTTTGGTTCTTATATCATGAAACGTTGCTTATATAGGATGAAGTGAATGTTGATTTCATAACTAATAAACAGAAAACACAGAGGAGCAGCTTGAGTAGTTAAATTTGTTGTAATAAAACAAAAAATCAAAAGAACATATGTGTCAATCTTATGGTCTTTTTCTTCCTATTTCTCAAAAAAGAGTAGTTGCAAGCTGAGATGCCTATGGTACAAAATGCTTCAACTAATCTATGTCAGTTTCCTACTGCATGAGATCTATAGCCCATTTAAGCGTGAAGTTACGTTTTGGAAAACTTCTTCACTGCAAGGAATTGTAAGACCACCCATGGGATGATCATATCCAAACTCTTCTTCAGCTTGACTCAACAAATCTTGGAAACAAGGTTGAACCAGGTATCCTATGGGGATCACAAACCGCTTCATACTCTCTCCAACATAAACTGCAAGATACCCCTTTGGCACCTCCACGGCTTTAGAAGATGCTTGGTTGGCAGCAGATGATGCCCTTTTGATACCAGGTAAACGAAAACCCATTGTTGTATTGTGTTTTCTGAGACTTGATAGGAAGATGGTGAAGAAAGGCTTGAAAGTGAGGTTTTTGAACTTCAAATGCTTGAGGATGTGAATGATTTGTGTTGGTACAGAAGGCTAGCAGCCATGAATATATATAGATAAAAGGATGCTTAGGAAACCATAGGGTAGCTGAATTATTGGTGAGGAAATGCTATGGGATATGAGTTGAGTCACGGGACCAACTATGAGACAAGAGCATATGGTGTTGCTAAGATGACTTTATCATGAATCACTGAATCAGCATAAAATGTTATAGTAGTTAAGATAATACTATCCTACCTTCTGAAGTGGTAGCCGACAGATTTCCCCAGTTGGGGTGGCAGGGGCCACAAACTCTATGAATGGAAGTTCGTGTGCTGCTTACACAAAAAAGACGTGGTTCAAAGTTCCTCATGATTATGTGTTCAATATCAATTCTTTTCTTACCACCGAATATTGCTTCAGATATATCAATCTGGTCTGCTCAAGGTTTACAGGATTCTAAGTGCTTACCGAGAGTATCGATAGCATTGCAAGCTTCTCTAAAGAAACATGTGAGATGTCTAAAGCATGTCTACCATACATAGAAGTATCAATAATTTTAATCTGTTGGCAATTAACTCAGAATGTGGGATATGCACACCCATTCAACGTCCTGATCCTTGAAAGAGATCTCTAGGACAATACCATGTGATCCCTTGTCTCTCAGTAGACCCTACCCATGGCTCTGTCAAAAGTTAACAACTATATATACACTATTTCCTGAGTTCTCAAGCAACACAAGTCTTTTGCATCCTAAAGCATCAGAATTCAAACATTTCTTTCTTATTCAAGTCCCTTGACAACAATCAGTATATTATTTGTTTGTGCAGCAACAAAAAACAATGGGTTTCCGCATTCCAAGCATCATTAGACGGGCATCATTTTCTGCTTCCCCCGCAGCTTCCAAAGGATTTGAAGTCCCCAAAGGCTATCTTGCAGTTTATGTTGGAGATGAAATGAGGCGGTTCGTGATTCCAGTATCATTCTTGAACCAACCTGTATTTCAAGAATTACTAAGTCATGCAGAAGAAGAATTCGGATATGATCATCCAGCTGGTGGTCTCACAATTCCTTGCAAGGAGGATGAGTTTCTAAACCTCACTTCACATTTGAATAGGCAGTAAATCATTCTAACTGAGACTGAGACAGATTAGTGGGGAGGCAAATTTGTACAGAAGGCATTTAATTTCTGTTTCGCTGACGATTTTCCATTTTGATTTTTTCCTTATAATCATACAGATGTCAAACAATTTTATGTGAATGAGAATGTTAACACATAGAATTCTAATATATACAAATGCAACAGTATCATTATCAAATTTCAATTGATATATATCAGCCTATTTTAGTTTTATAGGGATTAAGTGCAATAATTCTTTTGGAAATATTGAACGAACCTGATAATAATCATTGGTTGTTACCACTTCCCTATTGCATTTGAATGAATGACTGAATGTCTTTAGCCACTTATTTAGTTCCTGCCTGCAGTATCACGAATTAGTCATCTCTTGTTAATTTGGTGTTCCTTTCCTATTCTGTCATAAGCGGAAAAACGTCCATGTTTCCCATGGATCATTGATTCTTCGAATTTCTGAATCAGGCACCCCCATCACCTGGATTATCAGTTATTCCTTATAATACATGAATTGTCTCAACTAATGTATTGCCCCCGAATTTCATAAAAGTAATGTAAGATATTTACCATATTGGTTGACAGTTGTTCTAGTATCTATAGGGCCTATATTTTTTCCCTTTCCTATTTTCCTTAGGGTGTGTAAATTGCACAAATCTCTCTATGGGCTAAGGTAAACAAGCAGAGAATGGCATGCAACCTTGACCAAAGCTCTCATATCCCTTGAGTATCAGCAATCTCATGCAGATCAAGTCTTGTTTGTTAAAAGCATAGGATCATCTTTCACAACATTATTAGTTTATATTTATGATATAGTGCTTATGGGAAATGGCATGGCAAAAATCAAAAGGGTGAAGCAGCATCTTATCAAGCTTTCAGGATTAAAGACTTGGGTCCTCTTAAGATATTTTCTAAACTTGAGGTGACAAGATCCAACATCTACATCAAAGGAACTATACACTCCAACTCCTCGAAGACAGTGGCAACTAAACTTTCCAAAACCCCCTTTGATCCTTCAACTAAACTTCAATCCAGTGAAGGAAAACCCCTAACTGATATAGCATCCTATAGAAGACTAGTTGGAAGGTTACTTTATCTCACAATGATAAGGCCTGACATATCCTATGCTGTCCAACAACTCTCTCAATTCATGTCTCAGCTTTCAGAAACTCATTTCAAAGCTGCGGTTCATGTGCTCAAGTATCTAAAAAGGTCTCCATCTCAAGGTATTTTTTTCTCGGCATCATTAGACTCGAAACTTAGCCTTTGCAGATTCTGATTGAGCATGTTGTACAGAAGCTAGGAAGTCCATAACTGGTTTTTGCATCTTCCTTGGAAAGACTCTCATTTCTTGGAAATCAAAGAAACAAGCCACTGTATCTAAATCATCAACTGAAGCAGAGTATAGGGCCATAGCAAGCTTAACTCGTGAGATACAATGGGTAAATTACCTGTTTCAAGACCTTTAAGTGAAAATTCAGCTACCGGCAACTATATACTGTGACAATGCTTCAACCATTCACTTAAGCTCATAATCTGATTTTCCGTAAGAGAACCAAATTAACATATAGAAATTGACTGCCACATACTAGGAGAGAAAACCAAGGCTGGATTAATTCACCTAAATCAAGGCAGGTTTAATTCACCTCTTACCTATATCTTCTCAAGCTCAATTAGCATATGCTTTCACAAAGCCCTTGCACTCAACATCCTTTGAAGATTTTATCAGCAAGTTGGGATTACAAGACTTACACCTACCAACTTGAGGGAGGGTGTTAGTTTAGGTGTTTCCTTCTAAGGCACTTAGTTAGCATCTAGCTTCTATATAAAGGGTTAGATGTTGTTGTATTAGTTAACCTTTGTTGTGCAAGTTTCATTTTGTTCTATTTTTGAAAATTCATTCAAATAATTCCAAGAATGCGATTCACTTTTTCCAAGTTCATCAAGAATTACTGTTGTGAAATTTGGGACCATAACGCTGTAATGAAGTCCATTGTATCATTGCCAAGAAACAACTAATATATAATCCATGCTTGTTTAGGAAAATGGAATAATCGACGACCCCTACCATTTTTCAGTAATAATATATTAGGGAAGAGTAAATTAATTGAACATGAATACTCTGGTTCTGAAATTAAATCAGCCACATCACATGTAGAATGTAACACTCCTTCACCAATAATTCAAGTAGCCAATGGTTTCTCTTTACACCATAAACAGAAATAAGTAGGAAAGGAAGAAATAAAGACCAAGGATAATAGAACAACTATTGAATAATCTCTTTACCCCAAAATAGGCCATATCTCCTATTGCTACGGTGAAATTCGGGGCAAAGCCTAATAATCCATGTATTGTGGCACGGGAAACAACTTACAATCTATGTGATATAAGGAAAATGGAAGAATTGATGTCCCCTGGGAAATGAGGAATCATTTTGCAGTGACTGTAGAATTGGAAGAAGCATCAAATTAACTCATGATAATAATCCTGTGATTCTGAAAGCAGGAACAAGTGGGTCACATGTTTAAAGCTGCTTCAGGACAAAAGTGTTGTGTGTTCCTTATTTGGCTCACGAACTTATGATGGAATTGATAATATTGACACTGTTGTGTATATTATAATTCACTGATATCTGCAAAAATAAGAAAGTGATTTTGCTTGGAAATTTCTTCTCTTAACTCTCTCATTAAGGTAAAATTTTCCAACCTCCGTTGGACTATACAAAGGGAAATAATGGAAAAACTTCACAATAAAAGAGATGTTCTTCTGTATAAATTTGTCTCCACTAGTCTATCCCAGTCTCCATTAGCATGATTTACAGCCCATTCAAGCAAGAAATGTGGTCTAGGAACTCTTCCTCCTTGCATTGGATTGTGAGGCCACCTGTTGGATGATCATATCCGAATTCTTCTTCTGCTTGACCTAGTAATTGTTGAAATAAAGGTTGATTCAAGAAGGATACTGGAATCATGAACCGCCTCATTTCATCTCCAACATACACTGCAAGGTATCCTTTTGGGATTTGAAGTCCCTTGGAAGCTGCAGGAAAAGAAGAAAATGATGCACATCTGATGATGCTTGGAACGCGGAAACCCATTATTTTTTGTGGCTCAACAAACAAATAATATACTGATTATTGTCAAGGGACTTGTATGAGAAAGAATATTTGAATTCTGATGCTTTAGGATGCAAATGACGTGTGTTGGTTGAGAACTCAAGAAATAGTGTATATATAGTTGTTAAGTGCCTTTGCAATCCAATTCCACAATGAATAATTTTTGACAGGGCTTTGGTTTGCTCTACTGAGAGACAACGGATCACATGGTATTGTCTTAGAGTTCCCTTTCAAGGATAAGGATGTTAAATGACCAATAGATTTAGCACTGAGTGAGGCAAAGGTGAAACTGAATTGATTCTGGTTCATTCATTGTGCTGTAGCTACTTCAATATCAATGGTAGACATGGTTTAGACGTCTCACATGTAAATTTCTTTAGACAAATGAAATAGAACACCTGATTGGAATTGGAGGTAAGAAGAGAACCGATATTGAGGACATGATCATGAGGCTCTAAGAAGAACCACATTTTTTGTGTACGTCTAATTCTAAGCAACACCATGTGAACTTGCATACATTAAATTTTCGGTCCCCACCACCCCAAATAAGTGTCAACATGATCCAAAATTCCGAATACACTTTCTTTTTCACAGAAACATCTGTTTTATGGGGAAATCGGCTGGCCTTGGTCATCACTCCAGAAGGTGGAATGGTTATCTTAAGACAACACCATATGCCTTGTCTCTCTTTCGGTACCATGATTTGATAACACTCCTTCACCAATAATTCAAGTAGCCAACGGTTTCTTACATATCCTTTTATCTATATATATTCATGGCTGCAAAGTAATTGGAACCAACACAAATCATTCAAATCCTAAAGCACACAAAATTCGAAAGCTATTTACAATACAAGTCTTTTCTGTACATCATTTTCTTCTCAGGTGTCTAACAAGATCAATACAACAATGGGTTTCCGTTTACCTGGTATTAGAAAGGCATCTGCAAACCAAGCTTCTTCAAAAACCGTGGATGCGCCAAAGGGCTATCTTGCAGTCTATGTTGGTGAGAAAATGAAGCAGTTTGTGATCCCTATATCATACTTGAACCAACCTTCATTCCAAGACTTGTTGAGTCTATCCGAGGAAGAGTTTGGATATGACCATCCTATGGGTGGCCTCACAATTCCTTGCAGCGAAGATGTCTTCCAACGTATAACCTCCTTCTTGAATCAACAATAAATCTCACACTCTAGAAGACTAACTTAGAATTGTACAATTAATAGGCATTTGCTTAACTCTTGTAAAGATCTCCCTTTCTTTAGACCTAGGGTAAAGAAAGACCATCAGAATGACAAAATCACAGTATATTTTTTTTTTTGTGTAATGAGAATGAATTCAACTGGTCAACTGGCTTCTCTGTTTTTTATGTGTATTAGTCACCGTTTCAGTTCCCTTGTACGAACAAGGTAGTTCTGATAAATTTCAAGACAGGGTTATGGACCACATGAATCCTCCCAAGGGTAAAGCAAAAGTATTTTTCCAAGAAACAACGAGAAGGAAAATTTTATTTGTTATAAATTTAAATATATTTTATCAATAAATATATATAACAACACTGATATCTGTTAAAATAAAGCGGAATCAATAGGGCAAGTAGGCTTACGGTGTAATGGAAATTGGGTTTGGAATTTAGGGAAGAGCCTTTTTCAGTTGGGAAAAGGCTGCAGTTGATGATTTGATGCAGGTTATAAATGGAGCACTGCTGAATATGAGGCATATGTTGGTTGTTATGCAGGTGTTCGACAAAACCATTCTCATGGGATGGTCATAGATAAGGTCTAAATTGAAGGGTTTTAACTTGGTGTAATTTGGTTTGGGTACCTCTTGTATCCAGTTATATATTATTACATCTTCTTTGGCTGAAAAAATTTAAAACACTGGCCAACTCCCAGAGCAAAAACTTTTTCTTACACTGTTGACGATGGTATGATCTGTTATCCATTATACTATGTAACTATGTTCATAGATCCAAATTCTCTGTTAAAATTTTATGGACCAAAATGAATTGGAAAGGGATAATAGAGACACTGTTTACTTTTCATTGATACTGGTAATAAATCGGTGTTTTGGTTTTGGTGCCAAATATCAAAACTCACATAAAGATGAACGAATCACCATTGCCAACTCTCACATGAACCTTGAACCATGAGCAAGAAACCGGAGCCATGGTCTCAGAGAGAAAAAGGAGAAGAGCACAGCACAAGATAATTTCAATATATGATTCATTCACACTGAAAACCAAGAGCGAAAAAGTATATATACAATAGTTAATAGTTAATAGTTAACTAACTAAGCTAGTAACAGAAAAATAATCCAAAGTGGTTAACACTAACGAACTCTAACAAGCTAACCAACTGAAAATAATCAAAGCAAGTTAGCACCAAAGAAACAACTATTAATCCACGTGAGGGTGTTGTTTATTTGGGAAATTGGAAGAATTGATGACCAGAAAATGCTCATGATTTTGCAGTGAGGGACCAAAGCCTCACAACAGTCCAACCAAACCAGCAACCTCAGCCCAATTGTATAGCCCATATTGCAAAGTTTTTTATTTTTCTGATATAGTTGTAAATATCTAGCCACTATATATTCGAGGATTCTAGATAGGAATGAGATTAACCACCCTCTGAGCTGTATTTTTCGGTTATTCCCTTTGTCTTTATCCTTTCATAGGCAATAGGTTGTGTACTCTGCATTGCTTTCTTGAATACACAGTAAAAAGTCATTTTCCCAATCATTTATTCTAAGTCTTCTCTGCTTTTTTTTTCTTCTTTTTCTTCTATGGTATCAAAGCTCCTCTTAGAGCTCTGCTAATCCCTTTTCACCATGTCCGACGATCACTTTCAATTTGGTCCTGAAACCACTGCTGGCGATGGTAATACAACTTCTGGTCCTGAAACCACCTCTAATGGTGGTAATACAAATCCTAGTCTTAATCCCTTCATCCCATTTCACATTCATCCCAGTGAAGGGCCTAGTTCTGTCACCATTAACCCTATTCTCACCGACTCAAACTACCATTTCTAGTCTCGTGCCATTTGTATGGCCTTATCTCTAAAAACAAGATAAGCTTCCTTACTGGTGCTATCACTGAACCATCTGATATTGATCCTTTGCACACTCCATGGGAACGCTGTAATACCTTAATCATGTCTTGGCTCATCTACTCCCTGTCTCCTTCTATTCTCAAAGTGTCATCTTTTTTGGTAGCATTGTTGCTATCTGGGATGATCTCAAAGATTGTTTTTCTCAAAGCGACCTCCTTCATATTGCAAAGCTCCAAGAAGAGATATATGGCTTAAAGCGAGGCTCCCGTCCTATCTCTAAATACTACACGTCCCTTAAATCTCTATGGGACAAGCTTGATAATTATCGCCCTTTCCCTAAATGCGAGTGTTCTTCCAAGACGTATCATCAACAGAACTTTGTTATCCGCTTTCTCAAAGGTTTAGAGGACCATTTCTGTCGTTCGTTCCTAAATCTTTCTCATGGACCCTTTGTCATCGATTTCACGTGTTTTCTCTATGGTTGTGGAATAGGAATGTCAACACTCTCTTCCTCCAGTCACAGAAGAACCAAATGCATTCATCAATTCTGGTTTCATCTCTTTCGGTGAGGGACGCAGCGGTGATGGCCGTCCCAATGGTCCTCCAGGCAGCAACATGCGTTTATACCCCTCAATAAAATAGATGTGTCGAAAGAAAACATTAACACATTCTCAATGTAGCTAAGGCCCTCATGTTTCAATCTAATTTTCCAAAACATTTTTGGTCCTATGCTATTAAACATCCAGTCTTCCTAATAAATCATGTTCCTTCCACTGTTATTGATAAGATTTTTCAGTAATTATGTGTGGCAAGTTTACCCCGCGTTTAGTTGTAGTAAAATAGAGTGTCATTTCACTAGGGGACTATTAAAACTTGAAAGGTTCAGTTCAAATAATTTGAGTGGGAAAAAGAGTGGTTTTTATGATATAAAATAGTAAAAACTAGTAGAGACATGCATAAACAGTACTAAAAGAAAAGGAAAGTTCAAATATTGAGAAACTGGGATTGGATTTCATCTATCTCATCCTTTTGAACCTTGGATATATTCATATAAATGATATCTACAACTATCGACTTTTATGCAACAAACCTTAAATCATTCGTTTTGATTCCTCGAATCTAAAATCCTATGAAAACCTCTAAAATGTTGATCCTTCAATCATTTTAATAAGTTTTCTAGCATTTTATTCAGTTGTTAAAAGCGTTCAATATGTCGAAGGTTATTCCTAATGTCAGAGCATATTGAGTATTTCATTCAGATCGATTTTCATAAATTATTTTCTAGTAACTTAAGAAAACTGAATCGGGAAATTCTTTATTCAATACGATCAAGCAAATAACATAGAATGAAATACCAAAATCAATTTGAATCAACTACATCCAATCTCAAGAAGGAGTTTAGCTACACATAGTAGCCATTACAAACCATAAAATAGGAGAAAAAGCTTCCACAGCCTTCAACAATGTCTTCCTATAGAGGGTTTCTTGTTTCTTTTTTTTTCTTCGTATCCCTTCTGATCTTTGAGCTATCCCTTTAAATATAGTTGGCCTCGTTCAAACAAGCTTAGTCTCGCTTAAGCGAGAGCCACTTGTAATTAGTGACTCAGTTGGTGATTTCCTCGAAGTCCAGCTCAAGCAAGTTTAATCTCGCTTAAGCGAGATCACATCTAATTCTACTACCCTTGTTTTTGTTTGAGTGAACTGCTTCTCGCTCAAACGAGTGTAATCTTTGAGTTTCTACAATTTTTTCTCGCTTAAGCAAGAAAATCCACGCTCAAGCGAATGCCTCGCTTAAGCGAAACAAGGTACTCCATATTTGCTTGAATTTTTGCCATTTTAACCAATCCTTTCTCCACTTCCCTATTTTTCCTACATCAGAGCAATAAAATAAGTATTAAATGCTATCAAAGCTAACAAAACCAAGGTTAGGGTATATAACTTCAATTTCTTGCTAGTTTATCAACTAATTCCCTTTTAATCCAACAATTTTTTCAGCTTAACTGCCAAAATATATAATGAATTATAATACAATGGACACTTATCAAAGCCTCCCCAACCTAGAGTTATGTTTTCCCTCGAGCAAAAATTCCTAAACAACAAAACCATAATCAGTTATTAAAAATCAATCACACTAACCAGGGTAAAACAAACAACCTTCAAACATAACTTTATATGTGACGACCCGCGTCAATTTATCATTTATTTATACCCATTTGATCATTTTTCACAATAAATTTATCGCGTATAATGAAAATTAATTTGGTCCTAATATAAAATAATATTTATTTTTCTTAAGCATACTCAAAATAATAACCGATCGGAAATAAATCAATTAATGAAACGGAATTAGCTACAATCAGCGGAAGAAGAAAAACAAAGACAGGAGTCATTTGCCTGAGCGAGACCCTGATTCGCTTAGGCGAAACCCGAGAAGGTCACTTAGGCGAGTTCTGACTCGCTTGAGCAAATTCTACACTTTAAACCTGAGCGGACAACGAGACATGCAAGGAAAATTAACAAGTCGGGTTTCACTCGAAAATGGGTCCACTTGGGAACCTCTTAATCTTCATTCAGAAAAGGGTTCTCTCGGACATACCTCACTCGGAAACACCCTAACCTTCCTTCACTCGGAAATGGCGAGGGATACTCGCTTGAGCGAAATAGGCACCAAATCATCCGGCCCTCGCTCGGACAAGACTGAATCCGCTCGGTGAGATTCGTCCAATAATCGACTTTACTACAGCCACGTAAATTCACTCATGAAAATCAATACCGACCACATAGCAACATAATTCATATGCACATTAGTCAACATACACAAGCAACATAGTATGACATCACATACTCGGAAAATTCATTATATATTACACACAATTCATTTCACAATCACTCGATTCCTTGGCATCAATCCTCCGCTTAGCGCACCTCCAGGGCTCCGACCTCTTCCCTGTCACTGGTTACTAAATTGAAAACCACAGCAAGGGTGAGTGTTTGGCATCATAATTAATCTAGAACAAAAATTAACAAATTACATGTATATAAACTCCGTCTGATTGTTTATTCCTCAATTTGCAAATCACACTCGGCAAATATAGCCAATCACACTTGGCAAATATAGCCAATCACACTCGGCAAATATAACATTTCACACTCGGCAAGTATAACAATTCACACTCCGCAAATATAACAATTCATACTCGGCAAGTTTAACAATTCACACTCGGCAAGTATAACAATTCACACTCAGCAAATATAACAATTCATACTCAGCAAGTTTAACAATTCACACTCGGCAAGTATAACAATTCATACTCGGCAAATATAACAATTCATACTCGGCAAATATAACAAATCGCACTCGGCAATTATAGCAAATTACACTCGGCAATTATAATTAAGTACATACACATCACAATACTAAATTCATCTATTGTCACCACTGACTCTTAAACAAAATTGACGCCTAGTATCCGGATACTAAAGGACTGGCCTTCAGCTGGGAGTCCGACTTGACATCCCATGAACCCGACTTGGTTCACCGAGCCCGACTTGGCTCCCCCTCAACCACTGGGTCATAGACCTCTGGGTAGCTCAACTGGGTCCGACTTGACTGCGGAAGCCAAAAATGAGGGTAATACATACCGTCGGCCGTCCCATACCACATAATCACATATCATATCTCATAATCATTACATATCATCAACAAACAGCAGATGCAACTACCAGAAACTGGCATGTGCTCACAATACAGGGCGACCGACTTGTCAAGCCCATCCATCACATTGCCACTGGGCGACCTACTTGTCAAGCCCGTATCATAACGCCATTATACACATCGAATCATCACCACAAGTATTTCAAACTCAATCATCATAAGCCATACACGATCCTCAACCGATCGGTGTCCATATTCATACATGCATACACATACAACTCATCCAACAATATTTCTTACCATGTTCATAATCAGTTCAATGACTCGGACCCAAAATATGTCCTATTCTAATTAATTACAACCCGAACACCTCCCTTACCTCTATTCCAAGCTTCAACGATCTGCTCCTAATGCCGATTGCGTCCTCTAAGCGCTGGGTTCACGGTTTCACTTCCGAATCCAGCACCAGCTTCGTCAATCAGTCCTCCAATGTTCGTTCTGCTACCTACGGGGTCGGAATGCAAAACCCGTTAATGTCATACCACCCTTTGCTCTAAAGACCATTTTCGAGCTCACACTCACCAGAGGAGTGGAAAATAAAACCTTACTCCGCCATGCATGACCATTCGGTCAGGGAGTGAAAATAAAAAGGGAAGAGATAACTCAATTCAAACAGTTCATTGGACTCACCTTGAAACCACGGTCACGGAAATGAGGTTATCTCGAAGTTTTGATGCGAAATGGACCTTCCTCTGGAGTATACAGCTCGGCAGCGATGGAGGAAGGAGAAGAAGAAAAAGAAACGGAAGAAGAAAGAAGCAGTAGAAGAAGCGCGTGAAAGTGAATGAGGAAAGGAGAAGGAAAACCTTCTTTATTTAAGCCTCAGGGGAAAAACAGCCTTTTCCCCATTTCTTTTATTTTTTCATTAAAAGTTTTAATTAAACTTTTACCTCCTTTTAATTACACCTCATTTAACCCTTTTTTAATTAATCAATCAAATGAATTTTATTTACTTTCCACACTAGTTAATTATTTATAATTGCCTAATACTTCATAAAAATATCAAATAAATCCTTAAAATAATTATTAATATTTTCCGCTACACATAATTTTTCTAAAATATCCGAGATGTTACATTATATACGAACACATGGTGTCTTTTGAACTGAATCAGATAAAATGAAAATACAACAATATATATACAAATCAAAGTAACCTAAAACTGTAAAGACAAGGAATCCTCTCATGCTCACAGGTAAATGTTTCAATCTCAACATCACTGATCATGCTCAAATCAAGATTGCTTATCATTTCTAATCACAATGCTATCAAAATAAACAGCATGGATCATAATGTCTTCAAAAAGGTTGTAATAGGGGCCAAGGTTACAGAAAAATCATTGGTTTTTTTATTCAAAATGCACACTATATAAAAAAAGCATTTATGCTTCTCCTCTTATTATTCTCAGGCATGCACTTATTTTTTATTATATCTTCTTGATGGTTCAGAGCCAGACTTAGAAGGAAGGGTTGAATAAGTCTTACTCTTTGTACTCATTTTTACGGACTCTGAACAATTAATATTATTGAAAAGAGACCAGAGAGTAAGAAGGGAGAATAACACAGCAAATTTATATTGGTTCACTTCCAAAGCAGAAGCTACGTCTAGTACCTTCAAACTTGAAGGATTTTAACTATTGCAAAAACACCTTTTACAATAACAGTACCAGAATAGTGCTACAAGTATTCTTGACTCCATCCACTTCTAGCTTAAACCCAAGTATTGTTTCAACAAGCCACTCCTGGCTTCAAACACCCAAGTAGTCTTTTGAAAGCCTCTTCAAGCTATAAAGTGTTTCCTACTTATACTATGAGATGGTGAACAACACCAGACACAAAATACAAAGATGACTGATAAAGAGATTTTGTGTTACAATCGATAGCTTAGATACAAAGATGACTGAAGACAGGTATGCCAAGTTACAAACTATGATAAGTCATAGTCTGCTAGAAGCAGAACTACAAAGAAGACTTATGCAAGGTACAAGAACTTAGAAATTTTTACAGAGAAAGTCTTTCAGAATTTTTATTCTTGTATGAGATCAGAGAATGTTCAAAAGCTTTAAAATGACAACAGCCAACTAAACATTTTGAAATCTTTTTGTATTTATAGACTTCCTTGAGATAGTCGTTGATTCAGCCTTGATGGAATCAATTCATTGATCTTTTCAAGGACAGAATAAACAGCAATTGTAGAGACCTGAGTCTGTCATGATTTAAAGGTATACACTAAAAATGGATTGTCTCAATAGTTTTTATTAAACGATGTCATTTTGCTTATCCATTTATAAGCAATCGGGTACATCTTTATAGTCATTGACCATTAGAGTTTCTGACTTGTACAAGTTCAACTTTTACTGACATCTTGGGATATGCGAGATAGTTTTCTTGATTTGTGTGAATAGTCCTTCCACTTTTCCGTTTGTTACCTTTTTGATAATAGGCATAGAGTTGATATATGAAAGTCCTTGTAGTTCTTTATTCAGAAAAGAAAGATTCTTTTCAGACACTTTTAGAAGAGAAATGAGTAGTCATCCCAGGGTCTGTAGCTTGAATCAGACTTGATTCTTTGAAGCCTTTAATGAGTGCATACTAAGGCACTCTTAATCTGCTAAATAATATTAAAGATATTAATATTTACATAATGAAAATTAGGATAAATTTTTCACGGTTAAAAACAACCGTCAGAAGAAGAACACCACAATTTAAATTTTAATAACTACCCTGAATCTATATAAAAACCTATCTCATATATAATGATATGAGAAGGTATGTTATTTAAGTAAATGTCTACTTAGGACAATCATTCACATAATTATAAATCACATATTTATGGAATATTTAAAATTAGTTCAAATACAGGCTTGAATTTTAAGAATGGGTTCCCAAAAGGGTCACATTAATGACTTTTTCTCTTTTCCTAAGTTTACATTACACTTCAAGGATTTAAAATCACATAATCATGTCTCATCACATTCATGTATATATATATACCTTTAGGTGTAACACTACCATGTTATTTTTGAAGTACAATCTAAAATCATTTTTAGATATCACTAGGTCTTATTATCAATAACCTTAAGTTTTAATTACACAATCTTGTGTGTAGGTTTACATGTACCTAACTTCAAGTAAAGCAATCTAAATGCACCTATGAACTGCTAACATCATTTTGATACTTACATATAGAACAACTTCACATATTCATGTCAATAACCTCTATCATTTAATTCCTAACATCAAGGTATCTCCATATCTCACTAGCCAAGATTAATAATTCCTCTACAATCCATTCCTCACAACATTCATCAATTTATAAGAAAAATTCAGCATATGACATTAATAATTCCAATCTCAAAAATCATTGGCAAGATTTCAATTTAATGTCATGCACTATCAATTTCTACTTTGTGATACAAAAAGATCACAAGTCCTCCAAAGCATAAATCAGCATTTTTTGTAAAACACTAGGAGTACTTAATTTGTTTGACTCCCTATGAACAGCTTCATCTTCCACATCAATCTTGAAGCATTGTTGCTTATTCAAAGGATGTTTTATTCCTTCAAAGACATTAAAATTCACTTCATCATCTTGGGCTCTTACTTTCAATTTGCCATCATCCACATCAATTACCATTTTTACGGTTTTCATAAAAGGACTACCTAAGATCAAAGGAACCTCAACATCCACTCCAATGTCCATCACTATAAAATCAACGGGAAACAAAAATTTATCCACTCGAAAGTACATCTTCTGCCACTCCATAAGGGAATTGATCTATCAGCTAACTACAAAGTCATCTGGTTAGTTGAACCTCCAAATCTCTAATTCTCTTCCACATGGATAAGGGTATCAGATTTATACTGTCTCCAAGGTCCAAAAGTGCTTTGTCCACTGGTAGAGCACCAATGGTAACAGGAATGATGAAACTTCTAGAATCCTTGGTTTTCTGTGGCAATGCCTTCTAAATGATTGCATTGCAACCAACTTCAAGCTCAATCGTCTCTTCAGAAAATCTCTTCTTCTTCGAGAGCAAATCCTTCATAAATTTAACATAAGTTAGCATTTGCTGCATGGCCTCCACAAATGGAATGTTAATCTGTAACCGCTTGAAGATATCCATGAATCTTGCAAACTGTCTTTCCTTGTCTTTCTTAGAAGGATTTTTAGGATAAGGCGAATTCTTCAAATGTGGAACTAGAGTTTCTGTAACACCCTCTGTTACACCTTAATAAATTCTAGAAAAATTCGTAATTTTTTTTTTACTAAAGATATAATTGTTAAGAAGAAACTATCGGAATAAATTATATACATTATTTCTGAAATACCTCATAAATATTATTAAAACTTTATAAAGTAATTTTACATTCATCCAACGGAAATAAATATTAAACATTATAAGAAAGAGAGGAAACTCCATGGCCCAGAAGCAGTTACTTATTAACATTATTTATTCATTGGACCACGGTATTCATACCGAGCTCCCTTTCTAGAACGTGCTATATTTACTGCCGATATTCTTCGATCCTTCCTTCTGAACCATCAATTTAAAACATGTGAAACAAAAACACGGAGAAAGGAGTGAGAAACAGAATATAATATTTCCGAATAAGACATAAGCAACAAAGGGTTTTCACAAACCAATACATAATAATATCAATCACAATCACATACACAATCAATTATGAATGCATGAATGTTATGCAATATCTTCCTCACAACTTACCTATATATATGGGCCCTTAAATTTTAATTTGCACTGGGCCAACCAGGAGTTTACACTGTTCCATAAGTCCGGATAATAATAATATGAACAGCTCAACTGGCATGGAAACACTTAGAGACTAGTCAGATTGAGAAAGTTTTTATTGTGAAAGTACCCGACACTAGGGAGCTACCCCAGGTCCCCTGAAGCACCCTTTCACACCCTCTCATCCCAAGGCTCGTAATTAAGCCTCCTCTAATGTATCCTCGGTTTCTATAATCCGTCCCCAGACAATATCATTTTATTTCACTTTAATGAATCATGATGTATGAACTACTCGCGTATTTAGTTGGTTAAGGCTTTTAGAAACTCAATTATTAAATCCCTTAAAGGTTTACAATATCATTTCAATAAATTGTACATTTTCTCAATTCTCTGAATTTCTGTCCCACAGAAATAAATTTGGTACAGTTTTCAAATCTCACTGAAATTGAGTTTCTAAGCCTTAAATATCTAAAAACTTTATCATATAAAACTTTACATAATCTTTCTCAAATTAAATCTTAACAAAACCAAATTTAGAAATCTTAATTATTTCCAAATATTTTTAGTTATTAAGTTGGAAAAATAAAATAATTTTCTTTCAAAAAATTTTATTTTATTAAAAGAGAATAATTATTAACCAAAAATACTTAAAATTATAAAAATTTTCTTTAACTCAAGATTTAATTAAATAAATTCTCATAAAATGCTTTCTTTCTAAAATAAATACTAATTTTTTATTCTAAATATTGAAAATAAAGTTAATAAAAATAATTTCTAAGAAGGAATAAAAGATAATAAAATTTAAAGAGTAAGGTAAGAAATTCTTACTGAATTTTTAGCTTTCCGTCATGCTCGCTATATGCTCAAACTCCACATTACAATATCATCAATCAAAATCAAACAATATCAATCATAACTAAATATCATCAATCAATCAATCATAATCAAATCATAATCAAATCAATTAAATATCATTAATACATATCATAATACAGAATTTAATGATTATTAATATAGTCAATTTGAGTCATTTTGGTCAATTCCTCGCATAGGTATATGTAAGTCCATATAATCCAGTCCTTGCATAGGTATAGTTCAGTCCATATGGGTTATAATGGTCCAAGTCCTTGCATAGGTATAGTCCAGTCCATATAGGTCATAATGGTCTAAGTCCTTGCATAGGTATGTTAGAGTTAGTTAAACCGGATATTTAATTTAAAATTTATTAAAATTGTTAAGTTAAAAAGTTAATATTTTAAAATAATAATATTATTAAATTTAAAAGGAGTAGGGGACTCCTCCCATTATTCTTATGTCTTTTCATATTATACTCTTATCTCACTCCCCCTTACCTTGAATTGTTACCCAAAATGGATTTGCTTTGCGCCTCTGATTTCTAGAAATATTAATACCAATCTTATTTCAGTATAAGCATAAGACGAAGATTAAGATTACTACTTAAAACAGAAATGGTAAATTTTGAATAGTGAATAGTGAATAGTGAATCGTGAATAGTAACAGTAAATAGTAAAACGTAAATAGTAATAGTAAATAGTAAAACGTGAATAGTAATAGTAAATAGTAAATCGTGAATAGTAACGGTAAATAGTAACAGTAAATAGTAATTTACTATTTGAATAGTAATTTACTATTGAAATAGTAATTTACTATTGAAATAGTGTTTACTATGCAGAATAGTAACTTAAAATAATATTATTTCCAGTATAATAACAGATTTCTAAAAATGATATAAAAATAACCCAAAAAATATAAAAGAGAAGTATTCTTACCTTAGGATTTTGGCAGAACCTTCTCTCCAAAAACTTTTCTTCTCTCTCTCACTTCCACCACTATCTCACTAGCACTACTATATTAAGAAAACTTAATCTGAAATTGTGAATTCTAAAGAAGAAATCATTCGGTATTTATAGGAAAAAATTTACTATGCATTCCATTATTTTAATATAAAAGTACTATGCATTTTTGAATTTTTTATTCCAGGTTACTGTGCATCTTTTGAAAATTTCATACATGCACAGTGATTTGCATAGTAATTGTCCGCAAAATTATTAAGTCAAATAGTAACCCTTCACTCAGTATATTTTAAATATTCAAAATGAGTCCTTTTTGAAATTTAGCGATATTATATCAGTCCTCACTAATTTTATAATAAGTAATATAAAGCTGAAATTTTAAAAATCTAAAATTTTCTGTTAATAAAAATTTATTGATACGTTTCCAATTTTTTTAACGATATTGGAAAAAATCAAGATTTTTCTCAAACCGATAATTTTTAGATAAGTCTACTTGAAACAGATTTTAGAAAATTTTCTTATAATTTAAATTCACTTTCTTATAAATATTTTTAATTTAAGTCACTTATATGAATTTAAAATTATTTAAAAAAATATTATTTTATTAAAAAAATTGCAAAATTCCAAAAAAATTCCAAAAAATCATAAATAATACGTAGGTTAAAAAGTTCTAAAGAACCATAATTTAATTCCTTCAAAATTTTAATATAAAAATAAAAATTCTACTCCCCTTAGAAAATTTCGTCCTCGAAATTTACATTAATCAGTAAAACAAATGAGGATGAGACTTTTTCATCTCAGTTTCTAGTTCCCATGTAGCATCTTCTCCTCTCGTTTCACTCCAAATAACCTTTACAAGCGGAATTGTCTTGTCTCTTAATTGTTTTATTCTTCTGTCACCTATTCTAACAAGTGGTGCATCATATGTAAGATTATCTTTAACTTGTATGACATCAGGTTCAATAACATGTGTAGGATCAAATATATACTTTCGTAAGTTTGACACATGAAAAACATTATGGATATTAGAAAGAAAAGGTGGTAATGCTATTTGGTAGGCAAGGGGACTAACTTTATGAATTATTTGGTATGGACCGATAAATCTAGGAGTTAGTTTTCGAGATTTCATTGCCCGACCGACCCCAGTCATAGGTGTGACTTTCAAGAATACATGATCGCCTTCTTGAAATTCGAGCGGCTTTCTTCTTTTGTCATAGTAACTTTTCTGCCTGCTCTGTGTTGCCTTCATCTTTTCCTGAACTATTTTGATTTTATCCGTGGTTTGTTGTACCAACTCTGGTCCCAGCATCAAGTTTTCACCAGTCTCAAACCAACATAGCGGGGTCCTACATTTTCTTCCATATAATGCTTCAAAAGGTGCCATGCCAATGCTAACATGGAAACTGTTGTTGTAGGTAAACTCCACATATGGTAAGAATTGATTCCAACTTCCTTTATGCTCTAACACACAAGCTCGTAACAAGTCCTCTAGAGATTGGATTGTTCTTTCTGATTGTCCATCTGTCTGAGGATGATATGCTGAACTTAGACGCAGTCTTGTTCCTAAAGCCTTGTGAAAGCTCTTCCAGAATTGTGATGTAAAACGAGGGTCCCGATCATAAATGATACTTGAAGGAATTCCATGCAATCTCACAATCTCCTCGATGTATAATTTTGTCAGCTTCTCCATAGAGTAACGAATATTGATGGGAATAAAGTGGGCAGACTTTGTTAGTCTATCAACTATTACCCATATTGAATCATGTCCTAATGGAGTTTTGGGTAAAGAAGTCACAAAATCCATGGTAATGCTATCCCATTTCCATTCTGGTATTTCCATTGATTGTAGCATTCCAGGGGGCTTTTGATGTTCCACTTTAACCTTCTGGCAAATTAGACATACAGCCACGTACTCTGCCACTGCTTTCTTCATTCCAGGCCACCAAAATAACTTCTTCAAATCTTGATACATTTTAGTAGCTCCGGGATGAATGCTCATATAACTTTTATGACCTTCTTCCAGAATTGCTTTCCTTAACTCCTCTTGATTAGGGATACACACTCGATCCTTATACCTTAGCAATTGGTCACTTCTTACATTGAACTCGACTTCTTTTCCTTGTTTCAAGAGTTCTTTCTTCTCTTGCAGGAATTCATCCTCTCTTTGAGCCTCTAAAACTTGTCTCAGGAATTCACTTGTCACTTGCAACGCTCCTAATCTGTAGCTATTAGCATTAACCTTTACTGCTAGGTTAAGATCTCTGAAGTTCTCTATTAATTCCAGCTCTTTAATCATCATTGTGGACGCATGTAGAGACTTTCGACTTAAAGCATCAGCTACTACGTTCGCTTTTCCAGGATGGTATTGCAACTCAAAGTCGTAGTCCTTTAAGAACTCCATCCATCTCCGTTGCCTCATGTTTAACTCCTTTTGGTCGAATAAATACTTGAGACTCTTATGATCGCTAAACACATCGAATGTTGCACCGTATAGATAATGCCTCCAAATCTTTAAGGCAAAAACTACAGCGGCTAACTCTAAGTCATGGGTAGGGTAGTTAATCTCATGTTGCCTTAATTGGCGCGACGCATAGGCTACAACCTTCTTGTCTTGCATGAGTACACTTCCTAGTCCTTGTTTAGACGCATCACAGTAAACTTCAAAACTTCGATGTGGATCAGGGAGTACTAACACCGGCGCAGAAGTAAGTCGATCTTTCAACTCTTGGAAACTATTCTCGCATTGTGTCGTCCACACAAAAGGTTGTCCTTTCCGTGTTAACTTAGTCAATGGGTATCCTAGCTTTGAAAATCCTTCAATGAATCTCCTATAGTATCCAGCCAAGCCCAAGAAACTTCTAATCTCAGTGATCGTGGTTGGTCTCTCCCATTTTAAAACTGCTTCCACCTTGGAAGGGTCTACAGCTATTCCTCCTTGACTAATTACATGTCCTAAAAAGTTCACCTCTTCCAACCAGAATTCACACTTTGACAGCTTTGCAAACAGTTGTTTCTTTTTCAAGATTTCCAACACGACCTTCAAATGTTCAACATGTTCTTCTCTGCTTTTAGAGTACACTAATATATCATCAATGAACACCACTACAAATTTATCTAGATATGGATGAAAAATCCTATTCATGTAATCCATGAATACGGCTGGTGCATTAGTTACACCAAAAGGCATTACTAGATATTCGTAATGGCCATAGCGTGTTCTAAAAGCAGTTTTTGATACATCTTCTTTTTTCACCCTTATTTGATGGTATCCAGACCTCAAATCAATTTTGGAGAACACCGTGGTACCACGCAGCTGATCCATCAAGTCGTTAATCCTTGGCAGAGGATATCTGTTCTTGATTGTCACCTTGTTCAGTTGTCGATAATCTACACACAACCTCATGCTACCATCCTTCTTCTTAACCAACAACACTGGTGCACCCCAGGGGGATACACTGGGTCGTATAAACTGCTTCTCTATCATCTCTTCAAGTTATTTCTTCAATTCTGCTAATTCTAGAGGTGACATTCGGTATGGTGCAATTGAAATAGGTCCAACTCCAGGTACTAGATCAATGGAAAATTCTACATCTCTTTTTGGGGGTAAACCAGGGATATCTTCAGGAAAAACGTCAGGAAATTCACACACAACCGGCAGATTTTTGATTTTTGATTCTTGCTCTCCTTTCGTTGAAAGCAATAGCATGAATCCTTGAGCCCCTCCTTTTAAAGAGGCACTCACTTGGTTGGCGGTTAGAAATCTCGAATCCTCAGGATTCAAATTCACTGGTTCTTTAAACATTATGGTTTTATTATGACAATCTATTAGAACATGATTGTCAGACAACCAATCTAGCCCAATAATAACTTCTAAGCCAGAAAGGGGTAAACAGAAAAGATTAGCTTTAAAGTCCCTACCATTTATGACAATAGGGCATTTCCAACAGGCTTTAGAAGTGACAATGGGATTGTTTCCAGGAGTATGTACAGATAAGTCAAATGGCAGTTCTATCACAGGTAATTTTAGTTTTTCTACACAGTCATTGGCAATAAAGGAATGTGATGCACCTGAGTCATACATAACAGTTAAAGAAATCTTATTAATGATACACTTACCTTCTACCATGGAATCAACATGAGATGCTTCTTCTCCAGTGATTGCAAAAACCTTTCCTTTTGCCTTTGGCCTTCCGACTGCACTATGCGCGCCTCCTTGACTATTTATGCTTGTACTTGCACCTTCAGGGTTTTCTCTCTTCATCTCTGGGCAATCCTTGATGTGATGACCTGGTTTGTTACACTTAAAACAAACATAAGGGTTTTTAGGACAATCCCTTTTCAAATGGGGTCCTCCACAGATAAAACATTTAAAATTTGGTGCAGATGTTGGGTAATAGCTTCCAGTTGAAGCTTGGGGTCTGTTAGGAACAGATGCTGCTCCAAACTGGCGAAATGGCGCTTGGTAAGGCTTATTCCTTCTGAAGTCTCTTCTTTGGTGATGGTGAGGTCCTCCACTTCTCATTTCTCCTGCCTTGTGAATGGGCTCACGACTTTTGGTCATTCTATCCTTATGATCTTCTTCAAAGATCCTGCAGCGATTTACCAATACAGAAAATTCACGGATTTCCTGCATTCGTATAGCTTCCTTAATTTCGGGCCGCAATCCATTTACAAACTTTGCACACTGATCTCTTTCATTAGTAGCATCATTATAATGAGAATGAAAACGAGATAGCTCTTCAAACCTGGATGCGTACTCTCCTACGGTCATATTTCCTTGGGTCAGCGACAGGAATTCAAATTGTCTTTTCTCTTTAACATCAGCTGGAAAGTATTTCTCCAGAAACATATCCTTGAAATAATCCCAAGTGATCTCCACGTCGTTGACTTCGAATTGTCTACGCATGCTATCCCACAAATGTTCGGCATCCTCAGATAAGACATAAGTAGCGAAGACTACCTTATCAGCTTCATTACATTGCAATGCTCGAAAGATCTTCTCTATCTCTCGAATCCAGATTTGTGCTCCATCAGGGTTATATCCTCCCTTGAAACGAGGTGGATTGCGCTTTTCGAATAAGTCCAGCCTTCTCAAGGCATCGTTACCTTGACCTTCACGTGCTCCCATTGCATTGATTAAGCGTTCTACAACTCCAGCAAGATCGTTTCCAGCCATTAGTTTCCTGTTTCACAGTAACTGAGATTTGTCACATCAATCACAGTTACTACCAAGTCAGATATTCTATTTTCTATTACCTATACAGAGTTTACAGACAAAGCAAGATAAACCTTTTCCCCAGGCCTATTGGATTAACTGCTCTGATACCACTTTGTAACACCCTCTGTTACACCTTAATAAATTCTAGAAAAATTCATAATTTTTTTTATACTAAAGATATGATTGTTAAGAAGAAACTATCGGAATAAATTATATACATTATTTCTGAAATACCTCATAAATATTATTAAAACTTTATAAAGTAATTTTACATTCATCCAACGGAAATAAATATTAAACATTATAAGAAAGAGAGGAAACTCCATGGCCCAGAAGCAGTTGCTTATTAACATTATTTATTCATTGGACCACGGTATTCATACCGAGCTCCCTTTCTAGAACGTGCTATATTTACTGCCGATATTCTTCGATCCTTCCTTCTGAACCATCAATTTAAAACATGTGAAACAAAAACACGGAGAAAGGAGTGAGAAACAGAATATAATATTTCCGAATAAGACATAAGCAACAAAGGGTTTTCACAAACCAATACATAATAATATCAATCACAATCACATACACAATCAATTATGAATGCATGAATGTTATGCAATATCTTCCTCATAACTTACCTATATATGTGGGCCCTTAAATTTTAATTTGCACTGGGCCAACCAGGAGTTTACACTGTTCCATAAGTCCGGATAATAATAATATGAACAGCTCAACTGGCATGGAAACACTTAGAGACTAGTCAGATTGAGAAAGTTTTTATTGTGAAAGTACCCGACACTAGGGAGCTACCCCAGGTCCCCTGAAGCACCCTTTCACACCCTCTCATCCCAAGGCTCGTAATTAAGCCTCCTCTAATGTATCCTCGGTTTCTATAATCCGTCCCCAGACAATATCATTTTATTTCACTTTAATGAATCATGATGTATGAACTACTCGCGTATTTAGTTGGTTAAGGCTTTTAGAAACTCAATTATTAAATCCCTTAAAGGTTTACAATATCATTTCAATAAATTGTACATTTTCTCAATTCTCTGAATTTCTGTCCCACAGAAATAAATTTGGTACAGTTTTCAAATCTCACTGAAATTGAGTTTCTAAGCCTTAAATATCTAAAAACTTTATCATATAAAACTTTACATAATCTTTCTCAAATTAAATCTTAACAAAACCAAATTTAGAAATCTTAATTATTTCCAAATATTTTTAGTTATTAAGTTGGAAAAATAAAATAATTTTCTTTCAAAAAATTTTGTTTTATTAAAAGAGAATAATTATTAACCAAAAATACTTAAAATTACAAAAATTTTCTTTAACTCAAGATTTAATTAAATAAATTCTCATAAAATGTTTTCTTTCTAAAATAAATACTAATTTTTTTATTCTAAATATTGAAAATAAAGTTAATAAAAATAATTTCTAAGAAGGAATAAAAGATAATAAAATTTAAAGAGTAAGGTAAGAAATTCTTACTGAATTTTTAGCTTTCCGTCATGCTCGCTATATGCTCAAACTCCACATTACAATATCATCAATCAAAATCAAACAATATCAATCATAACTAAATATCATCAATCAATCAATCATAATCAAATCATAATCAAATCAATTAAATATCATTAATACATATCATAATACAGAATTTAATGATTATTAATATAGTCAATTTGAGTCATTTTGGTCAATTCCTCGCATAGGTATATGTAAGTCCATATAATCCAGTCCTTACATAGGTATAGTTCAGTCCAGATGGGTTATAATGGTCCAAGTCCTTGCATAGGTATAGTTCAGTCCATATAGGTCATAATGGTCCAAGTCCTTGCATAGGTATGTTAGAGTTAGTTAAACCGGATATTTAATTTAAAATTTATTAAAATTGTTAAGTTAAAAAGTTAATATTTTAAAATAATAATATTATTAAATTTAAAAGGAGTAGGGGACTCCTCCCATTATTCTTATGTCTTTTCATATTATACTCTTATCTCACTCCCCCTTACCTTGAATTGTTACCCAAAATGGATTTGCTTTGCGCCTCCGATTTCTAGAAATATTAATACCAATCTTATTTCAATATAAGCATAAGACGAAGATTAAGATTACTACTTAAAACAGAAATGGTAAATTTTGAATAGTGAATAGTGAATAGTGAATCGCGAATAGTAACAGTAAATAGTAAAACGTAAATAGTAACAGTAAATAGTAAAACGTGAATAGTAACAGTAAATAGTAAATCGTGAATAGTAACAGTAAATAGTAATTTACTATTTGAATAGTAATTTACTATTGAAATAGTAATTTACTATTGAAATAGTGTTTACTATGCAGAATAGTAACTTAAAATAATATTATTTCCAGTATAATAACAGATTTCTAAAAACGATATAAAAATAACCCAAAAAATATAAAAGAGAAGTATTCTTACCTTAGGATTTTAGCAGAACCTTCTCTCCAAAAACTTTTCTTCTCTCTCTCACTTCCACCACTATCTCACTAGCACTACTATATTAAGAAAACTTAATCTGAAATTGTGAATTCTAAAGAAGAAATCCTTCGGTATTTATAAGAAAAAATTTACTATGCATTCCATTATTTTAATATAAAAGTACTATGCATTTTTGAATTTTTTATTCTAGGTTACTGTGCATCTTTTGAAAATTTCATACATGCACAGTGATTTGCATAGTAATTGTCGGCAAAATTATTAAGTCAAATAGTAACCCTTCACTCAGTATATTTTAAATATTCAAAATGAGTCCTTTTTGAAATTTAGCGATATTATATCAGTCCTCACTAATTTTATAATAAGTAATATAAAGCTGAAATTTTAAAAATCTAAAATTTTCTGTTAATAAAAATTTATTGATACGTTTCCAATTTTTTTAACGATATTGGAAAAAATCAAGATTTTTCTCAAACCGATAATTTTTAGATAAGTCTACTTGAAACAGATTTTAGAAAATTTTCTTATAATTTAAATTCACTTTCTTATAAATATTTTTAATTTAAGTCACTTATATGAATTTAAAATATTTAAAAAAATATTATTTTATTAACAAAATTGCAAAATCCAAAAAAATTCCAAAAAATCATAAATAATACGTAGGTTAAAAAGTTCTAAAGAACCATAATTTAATTCCTTCAAAATTTTAATATAAAAATAAAAATAGGGGTGTTGCAGTTTCAACATTCTTCTTACCCTTGTTACTCTTTTTATCTTTATTTTCAAACTCTTTTTCTTTTTATTAACCTCTTCACTCTCACTATTCACAAACTCAGTCTCTTTATTCTTTTCCTCTTTAACTTCTCCTTTCTTTTCACTCTGATTTTCAATTTCCTCCTCAACATCATTCAATTCTTTTTCAACATCCTTTTCTTTTTCACACAATTTCTTCCTTAACTCTTTCATTTTCACTCACTCCTTGCCCTAAAACTTTGCCACTACTAGTGGTGATTGCTTTACAATGCTCTTTCAGGTTTAGCTGAGTATTAGCTCCATATTGATGACCTTGTTGATCAGTAATCTGGCAGGCAAGTTATCTTACCTGGGTCTCCAAGTTTTTGATTGACGCTTCAGTGTTCTTCTGGTTAGTCATTGAAGCTTGCATGAACTTCTCCAGGGTGTCTTCTAGTTTAGAAGTCTTTTCAAGTAAGGAAGGAAAATTTTGCTGATAATTTGGCATGTTTCTTGTTTCTAATTTACAATATGATTTTGTTGTTGTCTCCATCCCTGAAAAGGAGGGTTAGAATAATTGGAATTGAAATTACCTGACCTACCTTGATTACCCATGTAATAAATAGATTCTTCTTGGGAATTGGAATTCCCATTAGGATGATCACCTCCACAACAATCACAGTGGAGGTTATTGTTGAATAGCTAAAGACTGTATAGCATGCAGTTGTTGTGGAAGCTTTGCCATCTGTTGTGTTAAAGCTTCCATTTGCTAGGTTAAAATTTTATTCTGAGCTAAGATTGCATCAGTTATGTTCAAATCTAACATCCCTTTTCTTTGTACTTGTTAGCGGTCATGCTGAGCTTGATAATCTGTAGAGGAAAGTGCTTCTATTATTCTTGTTGCTTGCTCCGCATCTACTATCATCGTTGTACCTCCAGCTATTGCATCCAAGATCATTTATGTATCAGGTCGGAGTCCATTATAGAAAATTTTTAGTTGGGCAATCTCTTCAAACCCATGATTAGGACACTTCCTAAGCAAGGATTTAAATCGATCCCAAGCTTCACAGAAAGGATCTTCAGGTCCTTGACAAAATGTTAAAATATCATATGTGGCTTTGATAAATCTAGATGGTGGAAAGAATGTGTAAGAACTTTTCTTCCACATCTGTCCAATTGCTCAAGCTCTTATTAGGGTGAGATTGTAGCCATTCCTTAGCTTTACCTACCAAAGAAAAAGGAAATAAACACAGATAGGCAGCTTATAAGGATCCTTACTCAAATCCCATGGTTCCAACCAAATCATAGAATATGGATAAATAAGTGTAAGGATCCTCATTTAACATTCCCATGAATTGATGCACACTGATCAAACTCAAGAAAGAAGGCTTCATCTCAAGAGCTTATGTTGTGTTAGGCATGGCAATACTAGAAAAGTATCTCGGGCCTTACTGAGTTGCATAATCTCCCAAAGTTCTCCTTAGTGGGTTATTCTGTTGGCCTGTTATCTGTTCTTCAGGTTGTGGAGGAGTTGTTGGTATTGGTGTTTCAGAAATAGGAGGTGTAGTAAAGGATTGACCTTGCACATGGCCTTGCTTTTTCTTTTTGGACTTGCTTCTATTTTTCGTAGCAGTCTTTTCAATTTCTAGATCAAACTACAACTAGTCCTCAGGAACCTGTCCTCTTAAAAGCATATATTGCATTGATTGCAAGGGTTAAGCAAGATACCAAATAAAAACTAGTAAAAAAAGTACACTATAAACAATATAAACAATATTCACAATGCCAGATTATAAAAAACTGAATCTCAAATTTACACCGCCCCCCAACGGCGGCGCCAAAACTTGATAAGATTTTTCAGTAACACGTTTAGTTGTAGTAAAATAGAGTGTCATTCCACTGGGGGACTATTGAAACTTGAAAGGTTTAATTCAAATAATTTGAGTAGGAAAAAGAGTGGTTTTCATTATGATATAAAATAGTAAAGACTAGTAGAGACATGCATAAACAGTACTAAAATAAAAGGAAAGTTCAAATATAGAGAAACTGAGATTGGATTTCATCTATCTCATCCTTCCGAACCTTGAATATATTAATATAAATGATATCTACAACTATCGACTTTTACGCAACAAACCTTAAATCATTCGTTTTGATTCCTCGAATCTGAAATCCTAAGAAAACCTCTAAAACGTTGATCCATCAATCATTTTAATAAGTTTTCTAGCATTCTATTTAGTTGTTAAAAGAATTCAATATGTTGAAGGTTATTCCTAACGCTAGAGTATATTGAGTATTTTATTCAGATCAGTTTTCATAAATCATTTTCCAATAACTTAAGAAAACTGAATCAGGAAACTATTTATTCAATAGGATCAAGCAAATAACATAGCATGAAATACCAAAATCAATAGAACAGTTACCATATATATATAAATATAGAGCCAATGTATGAAGGATTCGAATCAACTATATCCAATCCCAAAAAGGAGTTTAGCTGCACATAGTAGCTATTACAAACCATAAAATATGAGAAAAGGGAGAAGAAAAAGCTTCGACAACCTTCAACAATGTCTTCCTATGAGGGTTTCTTGTTTCTTTTTTTTTCTTCGTATCTTCGAGCTGTCTCTTTAAATATAGTTGGCCTCGCTCAAGTGAGCTTAGTCTCGCTTAAGCGAGATCACATCTGATTCTACTATCCTTGTTTTCACTTGAGCGAACTGCTCGTCGCTTAAGTAAGTGCAATCTCTGAGTTTCTGTAGTTTTTTCTCGCTCAAGCGAGGTACTCCAGATTTACTTGAATTTTTGTCATTTCAACCAATCCTTTCTCCAATTCCCCATTTTTCCTACATCAAAGCAACAAAATAAGATTAAATGCTATCAAAGCTAACAAAACCAAGGTTGGGGTATATAACTTCAATTTCTTGCTAGTTTATCAACTAATTCCCTTTTAATCCAGCAATTTTTTCAGCATAATTGCCCAAATAGTATAATAAATTATATTACAATGGACATTTATCAGTTATCAAAAATAAAACTCCTTTTGAATTGTTATATAAGGAACCTCCTGATTTTTCTATGGTTAAAATTTTTGGCTATCTTTGCTATGTATCAACAAAGCCTTCTCGCCAAAAATTTGATGCTTACTCTAGGCGTGGGATTTTGTTGGATTTTCAAATGGGAAGCAAAGGCTATGTTATTTTTAACATCAACAACAAAGAAATTTTTGTTTCACGTAATGTTCAATTTAATAAGATGATTTTTCCTTTCTCACCACACAGTCCAGCTTCTCAATCCAATACAAATACAAAACCAGATTATGACACTAGCCCAATTCATATTCAAACCCTTCCACAACCTGAAACAAGCTATTCTCACCTCCCTCTGAGTCACCTACTCTCCATGTACCCTCAGATTCCCTTGACCCCACTTGTAGTCCTAATTCACCTTCTACATCACAAATCAGCAACTCTCCCTCTACCTCACCATGTCGTCAACCCTCTTCCTCACAGGGTTCCATTGCTCTTGAACGACCTCTGAAATCACCATAAAATTCCCTTCCTCCTCTACTGTGACATTCAACCCGTGTCACCACTCGCCAAGTTATCTTGCTGATTATTATTGCAATATTTCTTCAAGTGATTTGGCCTTCATCCCAAAGGATTCTAACCAATCCTCTTCAAAGATCCTGTATCCTATCCAATTTGTCATTGATTATTCTCACTTGTCTTCTTCTCATTCTCATTTTTTGATGTGTCTCAATTCTAAGCAAGAACCAAAGACGTATCAAGAGGCTATTACCTAACCTTGCTGGTAGGAGGCGACGCATGTTGAAATTATGGCCTTAATGCAAAACCAAACTTGGGAAATTATGGCCAAGCCTTCCTCTGTCAAACCCATTGAATGCAAATGGGTTTTCAAAATAAAGAGAATGCCTGATGGATCTATGGAGCGCTACAAAGCTCACCTAGTAATGAAAGGGTATTTGCAAATTGAAGGGATCGACTACCTAGAAACCTTCTCCCCTGTTGTCAAAATGGTTACGATAAGAGTCGTTTTAGCTTTGGCATCAATTCACAATTAAGACTTGCAACAACCTGACTCTAGTAATGCCTTTCTCTATAGGGACCTTTCAAAGGATGTGTATATGATGCTTCCCCCTAGACTCTCTGGTCATCCTTCTAACAATTGTTGCAAGCTTAAAAATCACTTTACGACTTAAAACAAGCAAGCCGCAAATGGTATGAAAAGTTATTTTTTTTATTATTGTCTTCTAGATATGTTCAAGCCCATGCTGATCATAGTTTATTCGTTAAAGATACTGGTTTTGCCTTCACTCTCTCATTGTTTACGTTAATGATATTGTTCTTACTAGAAATTGTGCTTCTGAATTTACTAAAATTAAAACCACTTTTCACTCTTGTTTCCATATAAAAGATCTTGAACAGTTGAAATACTTTTTGGGAATAAAGTTGGCTCATTCCAGCAAAGGAATTTATATATGTCAACGCAAATACTGTCTAGATTTGATTAAAGATTCTAGTCTCCTAGGTTGCAAACCCTCTTCCACTCTAATGGATGATTCCCTACGTCTTCATCAAGACTATAGTGAACCTTTAGCTAATCCCTTGACATACAAACGATTAATAGGGTTGTCTCATCTATTTAACTAGCACAAGACCTGATATAGTCTTCGCCACCCAGTAACTCAATCGATTCATGGTAGCACCAACTTAGACTCATCTTCAAGCTACCTTGAGAGTGATTCGTTATTTGAAAGGTTGTCCTAGAAAAGGTTTATTTTTCAATCACAAGTCCTCAACACAACTTCTTGGATTCAGTGATGTTGACTGGGCTACATGTGTTGATACACGACGTTCCATCACTGGTTACTATTTTTTTTTGGTAATTCCTTAGTGTCCTGGAAAGCCAAGAAGCAATCAACTATTTCTCGCTCTTCTGCAGAAGCAAAGTACAAGGCTCTTGCTTCTGCCACTTGCGAGCTTTACTGGCTCTCTTTTCTTCTTAATGATTTGAGGATTCCTATTACTAAGCGTCTTGTTCTCTATATGATAGCCAAAGCGCATTATACATTGCAGCAAACCCAATTTTTCATAAAAGGACAAAGCATTTAGAAATCGATTGTCACATTGTCCGAGAAAAATTACTCGTTGGTCTCATGCACCTCTTACCGGTTTCATCATCACTTCAGTTAGTAGATATCTTCACTAAAGCTCTTTCTCCGGGGCTGTTTCACTCAAATTTATCCAAGCTGGAGCTTCTTGACATCTTCAAACCTCCAGCTTGTGAGGGGCTAAAAGAAGAAGAACCAAAGGCTCCACAATAGTCCAACCAAACCAGCAACCCCAGCCCAATTGTATAGCCCATAATATTGCACAATTTTTTATTTTTCTGATATAGTAGTAAATATCTAGCCAGTACATATTAAAGGATTCTAGATAGGAATGAGGTGTACCACCCTCTGAGCTGTATTTTTTGGTTATTCCCTTTGTCTTTATCCTTTCATAGGCAATAGGTTATGTACTCTACATTGCTTTCTTCAATACACCGGAAAAAAATCATTTTCTCAATCATTTGTTATGAGCCTTCTCTGCCTTTTTTTTCTTCCTTTTCTTTTAAGGGAGACATATATACAGAATAATCTAGCAAAATTGACTAAAACTATTTCAGGACAAATGTGCTGTGAATTCCTTGAGTGACTAAAGAACATACATTGAAATACATTTAAGCAACGACAATTAATTAAGCTTGGTCAATATCTCCAATGGAATTACTACACTTAATTTAAAACTGCAATTAGATGGGGATAGTTTTGTATGTATTGAGATTTGGCAGAGCTAGAAATGTTTTTTGGAAATGTCTTGTCCTAACATTCTCTTCTAGTCAAAAACTTTCCAACTTCAGTTGGATTCTACAATAAAAAGACAAATTGAAAGTCTTCACAATAAGAGAAAGCTCCTTCTGTACAAGTTTGCCTCAACTAATATATCCAACCCTGTTAGAGCATGATTTACAGCTCATTCAAGTGAGAAGTGAGGTTTAGAAACTCATCCTCCTCGCATGGAATTGTCAATCCATTAGTTGGATGATGATAACCGAATTCCTCTTCTGCTTGGTTTCGTAATTCTTGAAATGAAGGTTGGTTCAAGTATGATACCAGAATCACAAACCGCATCATCTTCTCTCCAACATAAACTGCAACATAGCCTTTCGGGACCTGATGTGCCATGAAAGCTGTAGGGGAAGCAGAAAACGATGCCTGTCTAATGATGCTAGGTATGCGGAAACCCATTGTTTTTTTGCTCCACAAAAAATAATATACTGATTGTTGTTAAGGGAGTTGTATGAGAAAGAAATATTGAGATCTGATGCTTCAGGATACAAATGACTTATGCTGCTTGAGAATTCAAGTGGTAGTGTATATATAGTTGTTGCTTGCCTCTGCAATCAATTCCATAATAAATAACTTTAGAGATCCCAAATGATTCTTGTTATGGTGGACTCTACTGAGCAACAAAGGATCACAGGGTATTGTCTAAGAGATCTCTTTCAAGTATTAGAAACTTAAATAAGATGATACTTCTATGGTAGACATGCTTTGGACATCCCACATGTTTCTTTCGATAAGATGATAATACTATAGATATACAGCATGCGCTTAGAATCCAGTAAACCTTGAGACGACCAGATTGATATATCTGAAGCAATGTTTGGTGGTAAAAAAAGAATTGATATTGAACACATAATCATGAGCAACTATGAACCACGTCTTTCTTTGTGTAAGCAGCACACGAACTTTCATTCATAGAGTTTGTGGCCCCTGCCATCCCAAATGGGGAAATCTGTCGGCCACCACCTCAGAAGGCAGTATAGTATTAGTATTATCTTAACTACTATAACATGTTATGCTGATACAGTGATTCATGATAGAGTCATCTTAGGCAACACCATATGCTCTTGTCTCACAGTTGGGCCCATGACTCAACTCATATCCCATAGCATTTCCTCACCAATAATTCAGCTACCCTATGGTTTCCTAAGCATCCTTTTATCTATATATATTCATGGCTGCAAGCCTTTAGTACCAACGCAACTCATTCACATCCTCAAGCATTTGAAATTCAAAAACCTCACTTTTCAAGTATTTTTTCACCATCTTCCTATCAAGTCTCAGAAAACACAATACAACAATGGGTTTTCGTTTACCTGGTATCAAAAGGGCATCATCTGCTGCCAACCAAGCATCTTCTAAAGCCGTGGAGGTGCCAAAGGGATATCTTGCAGTTTATGTTGGAGAGAGAATGAAGCGGTTTGTGATCCCCATAGGATACCTGGTTCAACCTTGTTTCCAAGATTTGTTGAGTCAAGCTGAAGAAGAGTTTGGATATGATCATCCCATGGGTGGTCTTACAATTCCTTGCAGTGAAGAAGTCTTCCAAAACATAACTTCACGCTTAAATGGGCTATAGATCTCATGCAGTAGGAAACTGACATAGATTAGTTGATGCATTTTGTACAATAGGCATCTCAACTTGAAGATACATTTTTTGAGAAATAGGAAGAAAAAGACCATAAGATTGACACAGATGTTCTTTTGATTTTTTGACTAATGACAATGAATTCAATTACTTAAGCTGCTCCTCTGTGTTTTCTGTTTATTAGTTATGATGTCAACATTCTTCATCTTGTATAAGCGATGTTTCTTGCTATAAAAACCAAACTTGGCTGTTTAGAAAAACTTCAAAGCAAGAATAGAACGCATACTGTTTGACAAGGGCAGAGCAAAAGTATTTTGTCTAGGAAAAAGAAAGATAAATAATTTTTTTGATCACTGTTATAAATTTTACCTGGGGCACGTTTTAAAATTTTTATTAATAAGAATATAAACAACATATTTACAAAAAGTAAAATTTTGGGGAGCCTAGGCCATGACCACACATTAGGTGTAACTCCCCTACCATGGATGATATGTAACAACTATGAACTGAACATCAAAGTTTAATTTTTTCCATTGAAAAAAACTAGCCCACTTCTGCAGAAAAGCTTTCTCATCTCATACCATCTGTAGAAGTCAAGAAAACAATGCTTTCTTATGGCTTCTGTCGTCAAGGCAAGATGAATCTACGACCTTACAATGCAAGTAGCAAAGGTTAAAGTTTTAACACACAAAAACTGTTGCCTTAACAATAGATCTAGGTCCGTAACATTTGTGACAGTTAGCCAATATTGTAATTGATATGTATATGTATTCATTATGATTGATTCATTAATCACTATACTGTCATAAAGATTTAGTACAATTGATCCCTATTAAAAGCTGACAGCCTGTATTTAGTATTTATATCAACTGAAATTAGAGATTTTGCAAAAGCTTAAATGTATCTTGTCAGAATTTTCTCATTCAGATAACTTCATTTGATTTCCAAAAGAATGATAAACAAAAATAAAAGGAAGTGTCTTCTGTACAATTTTTTCTCAGCTAATCTATCATCTATCTGAGTCTTTAGAAACGATTCAAGCGATAGGTGACGCTCAGGAATTCATTCTCTCTGCATGGAATCGTTAGACCACCCGCTGGATGATGATATCCAAATTTTTCTTCTGCCTGACTTAGTAACTCTTGAAATGAAGGTTGGTTCAAGAATGTTACAGGAATTACGAACCGTGTCATTTTATCTCCAACGTAGACTGCAAGATAGCCTTTTGGTACTTCAATTCCCTTGGAGGTTGCTTGCATGGTAGAGAATGATGGTCGTTTAATACCTGGTATGCGGAAACCCATTTTTCTCTGTTGCTTCACAGAGGAAACAATATATTGATCTCAAAGAATTGTGTGTAAGAGAGAAATATTTGAGTTCTTATACTTTAGGACTCAAATGCCTTGTGTTGCTCGAGAACCAAAGAATTGGTGTATATATAGTTGTTATTTGACTTTGAAGTCCAATTTCACTTTGAATTATTTTTGATGAGGCAGAGATGGGGTCTACTTAGAGACAAGTGTTCGCATGGTACTGTCTTACACTTTGAGAGCTCTTTCACAAGATAAATAGCTACTGCACTTATTTTTATATCAATACCCCATTTTTTGAAATAATGACCAACAAATTTTTCCCACTTGAAATTGAAGGCTCACCTAATGCTTGTTCATTCATTGTGCCAAAGCTACTTGAATGAAAGACATGCTGTAGACACTTCGCGTTATATATTCTTTTGATAAGATGACAATTCCATTGATATATATCTTCTATGTACCAACAAATATCAGAGTGATAACATGCAAGCTGTAAAGTTTAAACCATTAGCTGCTTATGAATTGTATATAGCTTTTGTAACAGTATTTGGAGGCAAGAACAGAACCAACATTGAATGCATAATGATCATGAGCCACTGTGAATTGTGCCTTTTGTGTACATAACATCCTAAGAATAGATTACTTAACACAAATTTTGTAACAAATATTTCTTACCTAGTTACAAGGAATATATTTTCCAACTTGGGATGTGTATAGAAGTGTACTCATATAAATGAGAAGTTTTTCAAAATTTATCATTTTTTTGTCCTCCCTAGCAAAAGTGGGAATTGTGAAGTTGCAATGTCAACTTTTAAATCTATTATTTTGAGCATGTAAGCAAAATTTATAAATTCTCTGCTTCTCCTTTCTTTTCTTTGCAACTCGTCTCACTTTATCCTTATATAACCTGTTAATTAGTAGGTGATCTATCCTGACCAGGGTCAAGAGATTCGGTGTGGGGCCAGTCACAAAAGTCAAAGATCAAATGGGATTGAAGACCGGTTCTGCAAGTATCCGGTCTGTATATCCGGAGTCCCAATATGAAGAGAGCGGTCTTGGCGTCCTGGAGGTCCTTCACACCGTCCTCACGTGTTGATGTGGGCGAAAGGTGGTGTCACCTGCGAAGATTCTCCGACGCTCAAGTCAGTAATAATATTACAAGTGAGGAATGTTTTATGATCACTCTCTGAAATCCAGATAGTAGTTGTAAGTAAAAAGGGGAGAAGCCCCTCCTTCCGTAAATGGGGAGAGTTCTTATACCTGATTGGCTTGATATACCAGGACTTGTTAGTGGGGAACCACTAACCTCCATTAATTAAATAAATTATTATTTAATATGCACTTGCCAGTATGATTGAGGCAAGTGGCTATTTTATATTGAGCATAGAGAAAGTAGGGCTAGTCTTAGGGAACAGGTTGATTATTTCCAGGAACAGATTATGGCTCGTAGTGTAGAAAATGGAATCTTTGTCCTTGTCCCTGTAGCAATACCCTTTGTCTTCTGTATGGTGATATGTGTGTTATCTGATGTGCATGGCATTATCCTGGACATCCGATATAGGGAGAACGCCTGATATGGATTTAAAGTCCGGATGTATACCGATGACACTGGTGACACGTTGGAGAACGGTCAAAGACAGTCAAATATGTCTTGTAGAACGGATACCGGTATCGAGCCCAGATCAGTAGTGTGACGACCCGCGTCAGTTTAATCATTTTTCAAAATAATTTTTCACATTTAATAAATATTAACTCGGTCATAATATAAAATAATATTTACTTTTCTTAATTATATTTGAACCAATAAAAACATAATCAAAATAATGACCGATCAGAAGTATTTCAATAATAAAATAGAATTTAGAATCCGCGGAAGAAAGAAAATAGAGTCAGGGGTCATTCGCCTGAGCCGGACCCTGATTCGCTTAAGCGAGTGCCGACTCGCTTGAGCGAGTGCTACTCTTAAACTTGAGCGCACAAGACATACAAGGAAAGTCAACAATTCGGGTTTCACTCGGAAATACATGTTTCTCGATCAACTCTCAGTCAGAAGCAACTAAACCTTACATCACTCAGAAAAGGTCCACTCGATCTTACTTCACTCGGAAAACACCTGAGCCTTACTTCACTCGGAAGAGGCTCACGAACATAACTCACTCAGGAACTTCCTCACCTTCACTCGGGAGCAATCTAATCTTCACTTCGGAGACACTCTACTCTTTCTTCACTCGGAAATGTTCTACTCTTTCTTCACTCAGAACATTTCACTCTTTCCTCACTCGGAACATTCGAAGGATACACAGGAACGAACAGACACCAAACCAATTGGCTCTCCCTCGGACAAGGATAGATTCGCTCGGGAAATACTCACCCGGTAATAAACTTTACTACAGCAATCATGTGAAAATAAATACCAATCATAATTCAACATAAATTCACATCCGATTCAATTTAATTCAGCACACAACATGCAACATCACACACTCGGGAAACTCATTATACACATACATATATATATTACATAATTCATTCAAAGTCACTCGGGCCTTGGCATCAATTCTCCGCTTGGCGCACCTCCATGGCTCCGACCTTTTCCCTGTCACTGGTTACTAAATTGAAAACCACAACAACGGTGAGTGTTTGGCATCATAATTAATCTAGAACGGAAATTAACAGTTTACATGTATATCAACTCCGTTCGGTTACTTTATTATCAAATTGAAAGTCAAGCTCAGCAAATAACTCACACTCGGCAAGTATAATGATTCACTCGGTAAATATAACAAGTTGCACTCGGCAAATTATCAAGTCATACTCGGCAAATATAATAGTTCTCACTCGGCAAATGTAATAATTCTCACTGAGCAAATATAGCAAATTGCACTCGGCAACTATATTGAATCATACTCAGCAAATATATCGATTCGCACTCGACAAATATATCAACTCACTCAGCAAATATATCAACTTCACTCGGCAAATATACCAACTCATACTCAGCAAATATATCAACTTGCACTCGACAAATATATCAACTCACTCAGCAAATATATCAGTTTCACTCGGCGATTATATCAACTCATACTTAGCAAATATATCAATTTCACTCGGCAAACATATCAACTCATACTCAGCAAATATATCAACTCGCACTCGACAAATATATCAACTCACTCAGCAAATATATCAACTTCACTCGGCAAATATACTAACTCATACTCAGCAAATATATCAACTTGCACTCGACAAATGTATCAACTCACTCAGCAAATATATCAACTTCACTCAGCGATTATATCAACTCATACTTAGCAAATATATCAACTTCACTCGGCAAGCATATCAACTCATACTCAGTAAATATACCAACTTGCACTCGACAAATATATCAACTCACTCAGCAAATATATCAACTTCACTCGGCGATTATATCAACTCATACTTAGCAAATATATCAATTTCACTCGGCAAACATATCAACTCATACTCAGCAAATATACCAACTTGCACTCGATAAATATATCAACTCACTCAGCAAATATATCAACTTTACTCGGCGATTATATCAACTCATACTTAGAAAATATATCAATTTCACTCGGCAAACATATCAACTCATACTCAGCAAATATACCAACTTGCACTCGACAAATATATCAACTCACTCAGCAAATATATCAGTTTCACTCGGCGATTATATCAACTCATACTTAGCAAATATATCAATTTCACTCGGCAAACATAACAATTTACACACGGTAAATTTAACAAATTGCACCCGGCAATACAACCAATCATACTCGATAAATATAATAATTCTCATTCGGTAATTTTAGCAAATCACTCAGCGAATATAGCCATCACACTCGGTAATTATAACAGTTCACACTAGGCAATTATAACAATTTACACTCGGCAATTATACACATCACAACCAATAATTCATCAATTGTCACAACTGACTCTCATAAAAAATTGACGCCTAGTATCCGGATACTAAAAGGATCGACCTTCAGCTGGGAGTCCGACTTGACATCCCGTGAACCCGACTTGGTTCACCGAGCCCGACTTGGCTCCCCCTCAACCACTGGGTCAAAGACCTCTGGGTAGCT
Source organism: Clitoria ternatea (assembly GCA_037962975.1). Classification (NCBI taxonomy): domain Eukaryota; kingdom Viridiplantae; phylum Streptophyta; class Magnoliopsida; order Fabales; family Fabaceae; genus Clitoria; species Clitoria ternatea. Next base: position 73,734,948 of record CM075676.1, read on the forward strand.
TAACTGGGTCCGACTTGACCACTGAAGCCAAAAACAGGGTAATTCATACCGTTGGTCGTCCTCCACCACATAATCACATATTCCATTATATAAACATAGGCATATCATTACGATCATCGACAATCAACAGATGCAACCACCAGAAACTAGCATGTGCTCACAGTACAGGGCGACCGACTTGTCAAGCCCATCCATTACACAGTCAATCACATAACATAATCATACCATCCTTTTACTGGAAGCCTGTCAGGAGCCGCTCCTTGCTTGTGCAACGCACCGGCGACTACTCCCCGCTCTCAACAGTATACAGAGTATCTCATGCACAATATATATAACTCAATATAATTAAAACGTTATCAATCTCATGCACAAATGTTAGAACCGACATATAATCACCAGTCGGGCGGCCTACTTGCCAACCCATCAACACAAGCCACTATATACTTCAATTTATCTCAACATGTATTTCAAACTCAATCAAGCCACACACGATCCTCAACCGATCGGTGTCCATACTTACATGCATACACATACACATACCATTTTCGTTCAGTAATATCTTCTTACCATTTTCACAATCAATTTAATGACTCGGACTCACAGCATGTCCTATTCTAATTAATTATAACCCGAACACCCCCTTACCTCTGTTCCAGGCTCCTCCCTCCTGCTCCTGATGCCGATTACGTCCCCTAAACGCTGGGTTCCCTACTTCACTTCCGAATCCAACACCAGTTTCCTCAATCGGTCCACTGGTGTTCGTCCTGCTACCAGAGGAGTGGAGAACAGAACCGTACCCCACCATGCATGGCCATTCGGTCAAGGAGTGAAAATAAAAAGGGAAGAGATAACTCGATCCAAACGGTCCAATGAGCTCATCTTGAAACCATGGTCACGGAAATGGTGTTCCTACGAAGTTCTGACACGGGACAGACCTCCCCTCAGAGCATACAGCTCAGCAACGTGAGGAAGGAAGAGAAGAAGAAGAAACAGAAGCAGTAGGAAGAAGAAACAGAGAAATGCTCGCGTGTAGAACGAATGAGGAATAAGATGGGTTTTATTATTATTGTTTAAAGTCCAGGGGCGAGACAGCCTTTTCCCCATCTCCTTTATATTTTCTTTGAAAACTTTAATTAAATCTTTACCTCCTTCTAATCACTCCTCATTTAACCCTTACTCAATCAAATAAATTTTATTTATTTCCATAATAGTTAATCATTCATAATTGCCTTTATTTTAATAATAATTCATAAAAATACTCAATGAATCTCTAAAACATTTATTAATATTTTCACTCATCATAATTTTCACTAAAATATCCGGGATGTTACAAGTAGGTATTTATGATGATGATTATCATAAAAAAATTATGATGATCATTTTTTCCTCTACAAAAATCACTTATCAGAGATCTCTTAACATACTTTTTTTCTCACGTTGTTTAATAATTCATCCTCTCAATGTTTATATGGATGGAGTACTAATACTTATAAAATATCAAATTTGAAAGTCCTTAATTTTAATTCCATATACAGAAATAAGTAGGATAGGAAGAAACAAAGGCCAATGATCATATAGAACAACTATTGGGTAATCTCTTTAATATTGAAACTGTTTTAAATATTAGAATTCACTGATATCTGGCAAAAGAAGAAAGTCACTTTGCTTGGATTGGAAATGTCTTGTCTTAACATTCTCATTCAGGTAAAATTTTCCAACTTCGGTTGGACTATACAAGGGGGGAAAATGGAAAAACTTCACCGTAAAAGAAATGTTCTTCTGTACAAATTGTCTCAACTAATCTATCTCAGTCTCTATTGGAATGGTTACTGTCTATTCAAACGAGAAGTGAGGTTTAGAAACTCATCCTCCTTGCAAGGAATTGTGAGACCACCAGCTGGATGATCATATCCGAATTCTTCTTCTGCATGACTTAGTAATTCTTGAAATACAGGTTGGTTCAAGAATGATACTGGAATCACGAACCGCCTCATTTCATCTCCAACATAAACTGCAAGATAGCCTTTGGGGACTTCAAATCCTTTGGAAGCTGCGGGGGAAGCAGAAAATGATGCCCGTCTAATGATGCTTGGAATGTGGAAACCCATTGTTTTTTGTTGCAGCACAAACAAATAATATACTGATTGTTGTCAAGAGACTTGCACCAGAAAGAAATATTTGAATTCTGATGCTTTAGGATGCAAAGGACTTGTGTTGCTTGGGAACTCAGGAAATAGTGTATATATAGTTGTTAAGTGACTCTGCAATCCAATTCCACAATGAATAACTTTTGACCGAGCCATGGGTAGGGTCTACTGAGAGACAAGGGAAGGGATCACATGGTATTGTCCTAGAGATCTCTTTCAAGGATCAGGACGTTGAATGGGTGTGCATATCCCACGTTCTGAGTTAATTGCCAACAGATTGAAATTATTGATACTTCTATGTATGGTAGACATGCTTTAGACATCTCACATGTTTCTTTAGATAAGCTTGCAATGCTATTGATACTCTCGGTAAGCACGTAGAATCCTGTAAACCTTGAGCAGACCAGATTGATATATCTGAAGCAATGTTCGGTGGTAAGATAGTATTATTTGAAGCAATGTTCGGTGGTAAGATAGAGTTTGTGGCCCCTGCCACCCCAAATGGGGAAATCTGTCGGCTACCACTTCAGAAGGTAGGATAGTATTATCTTAACTACTATAGCATGTTATGCTGATTCAGTGATTCATGATAAAGTCATCTTAGGCAACACCATATGCTCTTGTCTCATAGTTGGTCCCGTGACTCAACTCATATCCCATAGCATTTCCTCACCAATAATTCAGCTACCCTATGGTTTCCTAAGCATCCTTTTATCTATATATATTCATGGCTGCTAGCCTTCTGTATCAACACAAATCATTCACATCCTCAAGCATTTGAAGTTCAAAAACCTCACTTTTAAGCCTTTTTTGACCATCTTCCTATCAAGTCTCAGAAAACACAATACAACAATGGGTTTTCGTTTACCTGGTACCAAAAGGGCATCATCTGCTGCCAACCAAGCATCTTCTAAAGCGGTGGAGGTGCCAAAGGGGTATCTTGCAGTTTATGTTGGAGAGAGTATGAAGCGGTTTGTGATCCCCATAGGATACCTGGTTCAACCTTGTTTCCAAGATTTGTTGAGTCAAGCTGAAGAAGAGTTTGGATATGATCATCCCATGGGTGGTCTTACAATTCCTTGCAGTGAAGAAGTTTTCCAAAACGTAACTTCACGCTTAAATGGGCCATAGATCTCATGCAGTAGGAAACTGACATACATTAGTTGATGCATTTTGTACCATAGGCATCTCAGCTTGCAACTACTCTTTTTTGAGAAATAGGAAGAAAAAGACCATAAGATTGACACATATGTTCTTTTGATTTTTTGTTTTATTACCACGAATTTAACTATTCAAGCTGCTCCTCTGTGTTTTCTGTTTATTAGTTATGAAATCAACATTCACTTCATCCTATATAAGCAACGTTTCATGCTATAAGAACCAAACTTGGTTGTTCAGATAAAATTCAAAGCAGGAATAGAACACATACTATTTGGCAAGGGCAGAGAAAAAGTATTTTTAAATTTTTTTTTTTTGGAAAGTTTCATATTTTTTATTAATTAATATAAACAACGTTTGAAATTAAAATTTTAGGGTGCGTAGGCCATGATCTCACATAAGGTTTCCTACCAAGGATGATGTACAACAAATATGAAGTTACAAAACTGGCCTACTTCTGTATCAAAAGCTTTCTCATACCACTGACACATGGTTTATCTAATGCTAAATCTGTAGAAGTCAAGAACAGTTGAACATTGGAGTCTCAACTTTTAAATATCAGAGATCCATGTTCTCAGTTAAAAATTTAATAAAACAATGTGAGATGGAAAAGAGAGAAAATATTGGCCATGGATCCGAATTCTTATTTTTCTTTCCACTAAAATTGGTAGTAGCTTCTAATGTTGCGGTTGTAAAATTTGGGACAATAACATTGTAATGACAGTCCATTGTATTACAGCCCAAGAAACACCTAATAATCCATGTAATGGTGCTGCTTGCTTAGGAAAATGGAAGAATCTACCACCCTATGATTTTGCAGAGATAATTGAATGGTAAGGAGCACTAAATTAACTGAACATGAATATTCTAGCACAGTGGATGAGGTTTATTCTGAGCAAGTGTGTTCTGTATCCAATATTCAGCACAAGGACTTACGTTGAAATAGGATCTGTTAGAATGCAAGTTTAGATTAGAAGCTGTTCCTTATTCGTTGTTAAATCAGCATGATTCATGTCCTGACTTATCTAATTTGTAATTATTTTAATCAATATGTATTCATTGTAATATGTACATGCTGTATCTTCTGGGATCATTATCACGTTTGATCAATAATTCCAAGAGAATTACACTTGATCCCTCTTAAAAGCTGACAGCCTGTATTTGGTATGTATATCAACTGAAATTTCACTGAGATTTTGCAAAAGCGAAAATGTCTTCATGTCGATATATATCTTGTTAAAAGTTTCTCCTACAGATAATGTTTTTTGATGATTTCCAAAAGAATGATACATGGAAGAAGAAAAAGTGAAAGAAATTAAGTGCCTTCTGTACAAATTTGTCTCAGCTAATCTATGATCTATCTGAGTGTTTACAGCCCATTCAAGCGAGAGGTGAGGCTTAGAAACTCTTCCTCTCTGCATGGAATTGTAAGACCACCTGCTGGATGATGATATCCAAATGAAGGCTGGTTCAAGTATGATACTGGAATCACGAACCGCCTCATTTTATTTCCAACATAGACGGCAAGATAGCTTTTGGGACTTCAAGTTCCATGGCGGCAGGGGAAGAAGAAAATGATGCCCATCTAATGATGCCTGGTATGCGGAAACGCATTGTATTCTTTGCTCCACAAACAAATAAAATACAGATTGATCTCAAAGGACTTGTACGAGAAAGAAATATTTGAATTGTAATGCTTTAGGATGCAAATCAGTTGTGTTGCTTGAGACCCCAAGAAATAGTGCATATATAGTTTCTAAGATCCCTCGGCAACAGCAATCCTATTCCACATTGAATGACTTTCGACAGGGTCTACTCAGATTTAGAGGATCACATGGTATTGTCTCACTGGTCTCTTTCATAGATAAATACAATACCCACCTTCTGAGATAATGGCCCACAGAGGATTACATCAATGATAAACATGCTTTAGACACCTTACATGCTTCTTTAAATAAGATGACAATGCTATTGATATATATCTACCATGTAAGCCACGAGGCTTAAGCAGACCCAATTGATAACTCAGAAACAGTGTTTGGAGATAAGAAGAGAACCAACATTGAATACATGATTGTGGGGCTGCACTATGGACCACATTTTTTTATGAACGTCAAGTTGTAAGCAACACAGCTGGAATTTTGCATAAACGAAATTGCCGGCCCCCACCACTCCAAATAAGTGTCAACCCATCCAATTAGATTTTCATTTTTTATAGATACTTCTGTTTCATTTCAACTCAAGTGAGGTAATCTGTTCCACAAGGTGGGGCTTGTATTGTCTACTACATAACATGTTAACTTATTCTTCTTGAGAAAGTCCTCTAAGACAACACCATATGCCTTGCCTCTCATTTGGTACCATGATTTGATAACCCCTCTTCACCAAAATAATTCAATTAGCCAATGGTTTCTTTCATATCCTTTTATCTATATATATTCATGGGTGCAAGCAATTAGAATCAACACAAATCATCCACATCCTAAAGCACTCAAAATTCGAAAGCCTTTTACAAGTCTTTTTTCTACACCATTTCCTTCTCAACTGTCTAACAAGATCAATACACCAATGGGTTTCCGTTTACCTGGTATTAGAAAGGCATCTCCAAACCAAGCTTCCTCAAAAACTGTGGATGCGCCAAAGGGCTATCTTGCAGTATATGTTGGAGAGAAAATGAAGCGGTTTGTGATCCCTATATCGTACTTAAACCAACCTTCCTTCCAAGCCTTGTTGAGTCAATCCGAGGAAGAGTTTGGATATGATCATCCTATGGGTGGCCTCACAATTCCTTGCAGCGAAGATGTCTTCCAACATATAACTTCTTGCTTGAATCGACAATAAATCTCACATTGTAGGAGACTGACATAGAATAGTAGAGACATTTAATTTGTTCAATAGGCATCTGCTTAACTCTTGTGAAGATCCCTTTCTTGAGAAATAGGGAAATGAAAGACCATCAGAATGACAAAACATTTTTCATATTATTTCTTTTGCGTAATGACAATTAATTCAACTCCTCAACTGGCTCTTCCGTTGTTGTTTGTTTTCTGTCTACTTGTCACAGTTTTCAATTTTCCCTGTTTGCTGGATGATGATACCCAAATTCTTCTTTTGCCTGACTTAGTAATTCTTGAAATGAAGGTTGGTTCAAGTATGTTATAGGGATTATGAATCGTGTCATTTCATCTCCAACATAGTCTGCAAGGTAGCCTTTTGGTACTTCAACCCCCTTAGAGGTTGCTTGTGTGGTAGAAAATGATAGGCGTCTAATAATTGGTAAGCGGAAACCCATTTTTCTCTGTTGCTTAACACAGAAAACAATATATTGATCTCAAAGGACTTTTATAAGAGAGAAGTACCTGAGTTCTTTTCTTTCAGGATGCAAATGACTTGTGTTGCTTGAGAACCAAAGAATTATTGTATATATAATTGGTATTTGCCTTTGCAGTCCAATTTCACTGTGAATTATTTTTCATGAGGCAAAGGCTGGGTCTACTTAGAGACAAGGGATCACATGGTATTGTTCTAGACTTAGAGGGATCTTTCACTGGTTAAGAAGATAAATAGGATTGCATACCATGCATACCCCACTTCTGAGATAATGGCCAGCAGGTTTTTCCACTTGAAATTGAAGACTAACAACTGAATAGTGGATTTTATGGATTTAAGAATTATTTTTAGCCAAAGTTTAGTTAATTAGGATGATAAGGATGTCAACTAGATGAGAAAACATAAAAAAATAGCATTTGTGGTGTTTTGAGTGATAGATAATAAATAAATATCATAAGCTCATGCTTTGATATGTTTTTGAAGGATTGAAACTTGAAAAATGTAATTGGAAGGAAAAGGAAGATGGTTGTCATCATTTGTGGGAACAAATAAGTTCTAAAGAGAAGAATCACTACTGACATTTGGGACAGGTGTAAATCCGTGTATGGACATAAAATATGTGTGTTCAGAGTTTGTTTCCTATTCTTGTCATTTGTGAGCACACATCAGAATGTTTGTGGCCACACGACTCCTGTTGCTGTTTGGAACACAAATATCGTGTGAGAACAAATAGAATAACATGTTGCCACATTCTAGTTTATGAAAATATGTGTAGTTAGAAGAACTAGACACTTGTTTTTCCCACTTCATTTTTACCAATTTTAGGATTAGAATCTCAACATTGTCTCTTCCACTTGGAGCTTGGGGGAACAAGATCAAGGCTACAAGATATGGATTTCTTCATCTCTTTCATTTTTTCTTTTATTTTTCAACATGTGTAGCAAAATTCTTAGTTAGGGGATGATGAATCCCAATTAGAATTCAATATAAATCTAATCTTCTTATTCAATTCAAATTTATGTATGTTCTTGGTTGATCTAGTTTTATGTTAATTGCTTATATGTTAATCTTCTTATTCAATTCAAATTTATGTTGGTTGATGATTTAGATATTGTAGCTTGTTACTTCGATTTCCAAGAAATGAGACTTTCCAAGAAAGGTGCAAAAACCAGTTATAGACTTCCTAGTTTTTGTACAACATGCCCAATCAGAATTTGCCAAGGCTAAGTTTCAATTCTCATGAAGCTGAGAAAAAAATGCCTTGAAGAGACCTGTTTAAAAACTTGAGCTCACGAACTGCAACTTTGAAATGAGTATCTGAAGGCTGAGACATGAATTGAGAGAGTTGTCAGCATAGGATATGTCGGGCTTTGTCACTGTGAGATTAAGTAACCTTCCAACTAGTCTTCTATAGGATGCTACACAGTTAGGGGTTTTCCTTCACTGGGTTGAAGTTTAGTTGAAGGATCAAAGGGGATGTTTTGGAAGGTTTAGTAGCCAATGTGCCACTATCTTAAGGAGTTGGAGTGTATACTTACTTTGATTTAGATGAATTGGATCTTGCCACCTCTTAAGTCTAGAAAATATCTTAGAAGACCTAAATCGTTAATCCTGAAAGCTTGATCAAGATGTTGTTTCACCCTTTTGATTTCTACCATGTCATTTCCCATAAGCACTATATCATCAACATAAACTAATGTTGTGAAAGATGATACTATGCTTTTAACAAACAAAGCTTGATCTGCATGGGATTGTTGATACTCAAGGGATATGAGAGTTTGGTCAAGGTTGCATGCCATTCTCTGCTTGTTTACCTTAGCCCATAGAGAGATTTGTGCAATTTACACACCTTAGTTGATCCTTCAGGGACAAGTCCTGGTGATGGTTGCATATAAACTTCTTCATGCAAGCTTCCATGTAAAAAAGCATTATCAACATCATTGCTCCAAGTGCCAACCTTTGGTGGAGGCAACAGCAAGAAGAACCCGAATAGTTGTGGTCTTGGCAACTGGTGAAAAGGTTTCATAAAAATCTACACCTTTCAATTGAGTGTAGCCTTTTGTCACCAATCTATCCTTGTACATCTCAACCTCTGAAGCACGGGTACGCTAAAAATGGCGACGTACCCGTACCGGGTACGTGTCGGGTACGGGTACACAGTGGGTACGCGATGGATACGCACCCAATACGCACCAGAAACAGGGGAGGGTCGGGTACAGCTCCGATACGGCTCTGGTGCGGCTCCGGTACGGCTCCGATGTGGCTCCGGTACCGGTACGTTTTTACCGAAACACACGGTTTTGGTCAATGAATTTAGGGTTTTAGAGGGGGGAATCAAATCATTCGGTACCTTTTTTTCCCGCATCCTTCTTCTCTCAGTCTCCTTCATCTCTTCTCCTCAGTCCAGTCCTCTGTCTCGTGCTTCTCTGTGAACATCCTCTGCCTCGTGCTTGTCTCTTCACAGGTCACTCTTTCACCTTCGCGGGTCGTCTCACCTCACCGTGGCAGTTGCGTCTTCCTCCACCACTCCTCCATTTGTGCTCTGCATCTCCTCTTCCAGGGGATCCAGGTAATACTTAGTCTGGACAATATTATTGTGAATTATTATTGTGAGGGGAGTGAAGAGTTTCTGTCCCCTGTTACAACTAACACAAACACTGAATTGAAATTGGTTTTGTTGAGTAGAACTATTATTAGTAGTTAATTAGATGGTTTATTACATAAAAAAATCGGTGGTATTTTCATCTTTTTAAAATTTGTTTGGTGAGAAAGAATGAGGAAACAGAGAGGTAGTTTCGTGTATGGACTTAATTCCTCTATTGGTCTCTGAGAATTATGTCAATTATTTTCTATTGTAAATTAAATATTATGCTTATGGGGTTAAATTGATTAAATATATTTTATTGTGATAAAAATTAGAATAAATTAAATATTGTATCTGTGGAGTTAAATTGATTGAATATATTTTATTGTGATAGAAATTAGAATAAACTGGACAGTGATTTTTTTCTGCAGATGTCTTCCTCACAATCTTACTTACACACAGTTGTTATTTTGATGTTTGTTTTTATTTCATGATGCTAATTGTTATTTTGATAAACAATTCATGTATTATAACTTCTTGTTGACATTATAAGTTATGACTATGTTTTGTTATTTAATTTGGTACTTTTTGCATATATTTAATTTTTTATTATTAAATTAATATTTTATTATATTAACGTACCCGTACCCTGTATTTTTAAGATTTTTCTTACCCCCGTACCCGTACCCGTACCCGGTACCGGTACTGTACCCGTATCCATGCAACATAGATCTCAACTGTCCCCATCAGCATAGTATTTCACCTTATATACCCAATTACATCCTATTGGTGTAATGCCTAGTGGAGGATCCACTAAAGTTCAGGTTTTGTAGCGCAGGGTCCATTACCTTCTTCCAGCAACTAATCTTAGATGTTTGTTGAAAAGAGGTAGGCTCTTGTATAGCACTCACTACCAAGCAGAAATTCTTGTATGAATCTCAACAACTTTCATATGAAACAAAAGAGGAAAGAGGATAAGTGATACCAAATGATTTTTCTTGTTTTGTTGTGTTGAACATATTCCAATGGTAGTCTGACAAATAGGGAGATAGATTTCTAATCCTCAAATAATGTCTTGTTATTTGGATATTTTGTGGCTGATAGGATTTCATGTTCTGTTGGTGCCCATTCCTCCAATATCTTATTGTTTTTTTGACTATTTTCCTCATGGAAATGATTAAGCAATGGGACTGAAACTTGTCTCCCAGTCTCAGTGTCTCATTTTGCATTGATTTCTTATGTATGATATTCAAAATCACCATGAATATCAACCCAATGATCAAAACTTGGTAAGGATTGTTCTTGAACCAATTTACTCTTTTCCTACATATCTTTAGAATGAAAAGGAAAGGCATGCTCATAAAAAATAACATTTCTAGATACTAGGAATTCATGTGATTAGAGATCATACAAGATGTAACCTTTAGTTCCCTCCCTAAAGCCTAGGAAGATAATTTTCCTAGATCTACGCTGAAATTTGCTTATTTGAGATTGAAGGGTGCTAGCATAGCAAAGGCGCCCAAAAACTTTCAAATTAATCAAAATAGGAGGCTTGTCATACAACAAGTCATAAGGGCATTTATTTTTCAACAAGGGACTATTATTTACGATGTGAACAGCATGTGAGACAACAAAATTCCAAAATTTTCAGGTTAATTAGCTTGGAAATTAAGAGATCTATAAACATTTAATATGTAAGCAACACCATTTTGTTAGGGGTCTCTACACAACTTCTTTGGATGTAGAATCCCTTTAGCTTTATAGAAATCTTACATTAGGAACTCAAGTCCATTATCATTTCTCAAGCATTTTAGTTTAGTTTTAAACTGAGTTTCTATATAAGAGGTAAAATTGATTAAATGCTGCTTAGTTTCTCCTCTGGTTTTCATGAAGATAACCCAAACAAATCTAGAATAGTCATCAACTAAGGTTAAATAATATTTATGACCAAAACATGAAAATATAGAGTATGGACCCCAAATGTTAGCATGCAAGATGTTAATATCATTTGAAATATAATTACCATTAGGAAAGGACAATTTTCTTTGTTTTGACAAATGGCAAACATCAAAAGGGGGTCCGTTATTTCAATAAAGAGGTATATATAAAAGGAAATTTCAGAGACTAGTTTAGAAACAGAATTAGAAATGTGGCTTAGCCTAAGGTTCCAAAGAAAAGCCTCTTTATTATTAGAATCACACTTAGCATGATGGACATTGGTTTAGGAATTCTTGATTTTTTCCTAAGGCGGGTCTAGGACAAAGAGGCCTTGTTGTTTCCTAGCTAACTCAATCATCCTCTTGGCATTGTTCTGTAAAATGAAACAAAATAAGAAGTGTCATAAAGAACTAAGTTTCACCTAAACTGCTCTAAGAGCTTAGTGACAGAAACCAAATTCACATGAAATTCTAGAACAAACATCATGTAGAGTTAAAGTTTCTGTCAAAGAAACAATATCAAAAATATTGGTAGAAACTTGACTTCCATTAGGCAAAGGAATATGAATGCTAAGAATAGTTTGTAGAATAAGAAACTACCTGATTCAAAAGTGATGAGGTCTGGCACCTGTATCCAGGAGCCATTATTTATTGCATTTTCACAATTGGAGGTCTTGTAGATACCAAATTTGCAGCATGTTGCTTAGTTTGTTTTGATTGCTTTAATAGCTCAAGAAGACCTTGATATTGCTCTTGACTGATCATAACACCAGAGTTTGTATTTTCCTTTGGACTTGATTCCTCATAAGAGCAATCCAAAGGAAAGCTGCCAACAAAATTGGCAGTTCTTGGAGTTTTGGATTGATAGCCTTATGAAAAAACCATGTTTAAAGTTCCACCTATGATTAGTTTTCTTACAATGTATGCAAAACTAGGTATTTTTCCCTCCATTGTTCTTACCTTTTCTTTGATTTTTCTTGGCATTGTTGTTGGTGTTCTTGCCTTGTTGTTGAGGAGTAATAGCAAGAACTTAGGTATCAATATTGGTTAAGGCCGGAGGGTCTACATTAAATTATCTTTCTTGTTGAATGACCATTAAAAACACTCAAGTGATATTGAGCAGCGGATCAATAAGCATGATCTGAGATCTTACTTGAGAAAATTGTTCATTTAATCCTTTAAGGAAGTGTATAACATAATCTTGCTCCCTATGGGTGGTTATAGATTGAATAGCCCCACAAGGTATTGAATACTTACAATGTGGAATGGGCCTCAGATTCTCTAAGTCCTCCCATAAAGTCTTGAGTTTGGTAAAATACTTAGTGACATCTGAATCTCCTTGTTGCAATTTGTAAGTTTCTTCTTGAATATCAGAAATTTGAAAGATATCCCTAGGCGCAAATTGATCTTTCAAATCTTTCCATGCATTTAAAGCAAGTTGTATCCAAAGAATAGATTTGAGGATTGATTCTTCAACTGAATGTCTAATCTAAGAAAGAACTATGTTGTTACATCTTTTACATGGCCTAAACAGGGAATCAGTCTTGGATGATTGGGATTTCCATTGATGAAATTGAGTTTACTTTTGGTATCCAAGGCAACTCTCGTGTTTGGATCCCAAATGTGATAATTCTTTCCATTTAGGAATGGCGAGACCGAGACAAGAGTTGGGTTCTCATTTGGATGCAAGTAAAAGGGGTTTGAGGGGTTTGTGTTGTAATCGAAATATATAGTCTGGGAAAGACATGATTGCAAGGAGGATGAAGGATGTGTTAGAAAAAGAACGAACCAGAAAGCTCATGATACCATCATGATGAACTTGCAAAAAGTGAATTGCATTCTTGGAATTATTTGAATGATTTTACAGAAACAGAACAAAACGAAACAACAGCATCTAACCCTTTATAGAATCAAGATACTAATTAACTATCTTAGAAGGAAACTACTAAACTAACAGTAATAGATATATACTACCAATTTTAGTGGAAAGTAAAATATGAATTCTGATCCGCATAGATTCACTGATTTTCCCACCGTTGTTCCACTTTCCATGGTCAATATTTCTCCCTTTCCATCAAATATTGGTTAGTTAATTTTTTAATTGACAACATCAATCTCTAATATTTAAAAGTCGTGACTAGAATTATTAATATGTATTTATTATTGTGACTAATTAGCTTATTAATTAGAGTTTGTTAGAGTTAGTTAGTTTGTTACTTTTCTAGCTTGTATATAAACTCTTCTCTTTTAGTTGGTGAATGAATCATATATCATTTTTGCATATTCAGTCCTTTGTGGCAGAGTTATGTGTGTCCGAAGCTCGAAAACTATTGCTTTTCTTTTCTTTCCTAGGGGATTGCTACGTGTGTCCGAAGCTCCAAATTTCTTGAGATCGAGGTTTACTCGTCTTGAAGAGTTGATCATTGCCTCAGTTCATTATTGGTTTCGTCTTCAACTTCTTCTCTTTTTCGTCAATTGCCTTGGCCAATGGCTAGTTCAACAATTGATTTTTCGAGTCTTACCTTCATGCAAATGAAAATCCTAGTGCTTTTATAGCTATGAATGGAACAAATTACCATTCCTGGTCCACATCTATGACAGTGGGATTAACGAAATTCGTGGATGTGACTTTACCAAAGCTTGGAGAAAATGATGCAATGTTTCATGCGTGGGAAAGGTGCAATACTATGGTTCTATCCTGAGAACTTCCCTCAATAGCACAGAATTTCTCAAGAACTTCCCTGGAGGTCACTCATGTTAGGAACAAAAGCAACTAAAAGAAAAAGAGAGAGGGAGAGAAACGACACAAGAATTTTACGTGGTTCAGCACACAGTGTATGTACCTACATCCACGGCTACACTAGGAAGTGTTTATATTTTGGTGTGTTTAAAAGCTTTACAAGGTGTTACTTATATAGTAACATAGAAGGCATAAGTCCCTTAAGATTTTTCAATGTGGGACTAATTAAACTACATAGTTTCTAACAATTCTCCCACTTGGAGTTTAATTACAGTCCTTGTAAGACAATAAGCTTATCTGCTCTTTCACCTAGTGTAGCTCCTTCATCATCAATTATCCTTGAAGGCCAGTTGAGGCAATGCAAAGCCTCAACTTGTCAGTTGTGACAGTCTTGGTCAACATATTAGATGGATTCTCTGATCCTGAAATCTTGAACAAAGACAAATCTTCATCACTTATCAAGTCTCTGATAAAGTGATACTTCAATTCAATGTGCTTGCATCTTGAATGAAGAATTAGATTTTTAGCAAGACATATAGCACTCTGACTGTCACTGAACAATGGTGAATCATCTTGTTCCTTCCCTAAATCTTTGAGAAAGTTCTTCAGCCATAGCATCTCCTTGGCTGCTTAAGAGATAGCCACATACTCGGCTTCAGTGGTTGAGAGAGCAACTCTTCTTTGGAGTTTAGACTTCCAGCTAACAGCAGTACCACCCAAAGTAAAAATGTAACCTGTGGTGCTTTTTCTACCATCCAAATCTCCTCCTAAATCTGCATCAGAAAATCCCTGTAAAGTGAGATTGCTTCTTCTAAAACACAAACACATCTGTGATGTACCCTTCAGATATCTTAATATCCACTTCACAGCTTCCCAATGCTTCTTTCCAGGATTGGATAGGTATCTACTGATAGATGTCCAATTTACCTATATTTTGCATGGTTAATGAAGCATAAATTGGATATAATGTGCAATGTTTGTCAATTTTGTAAGCTAAATAGAAAATACATAGTGATATGAACATTGTACAGGTTGATTGGCTAATTTTGTTGCAATCTCAGGAAAGTTCAAAGAAGAAAGAAGAAAAGAAAAGAAATGAAGAAAATCCACCAAGTGTTGAGCAAACAAAGTGAAATTCGCTCAAGCGGAAGGTATATCGCTTGAGCGAAGAATGGTCGCTGAGGAAAAATTGAAGAGCTCGCTTGGGCGAGCAATGAATTTAACAAATAACAGTATCAGGTCAAGACTCGCTTGAGCGAGGAGTGATTCGCCCAGGCGAAATCAAGCCAGTATTGCATAATGAAGTATTCGCCCGAGCGAAACAGAGTCCGCTTGAGCGAGATTGGTACAGAATGGAATAACATTAGCCTCGCTCAAGCGTTTGATTAGAAAAGCCAGCGAACTTCTTCCAGAATGCAGCAATGTAGAGGTCGCTTGAGCGACATTATTTCGCTCAAGCGAAATTTGTCCAGAACCTAAATTTAAAGGGTTCGCTGAAGTGGATGAAGAAACAGCTCAAGCGAAAAGGAATAAAGTATCAGATATGAAGATTCGCTTAAGTGAATCTTAATCGCTTGAGCGAACCAAGCCCATAATGAAGCAGGACGTGGATTTCCTTCGTGCTGAAGAATGCTCCTCGCCTGAGCGAAATATAAACTCGCTTGAGCGAGTATTCTTTTATATAAGCTTACTGCATGGAATACAGGGGCGGCTGGGCTGGCTAGGCTGGATAGTTAGAAACACTTTGTACTCTTTCTTTTCTTCATCTTTTCTAAGTTGTAATGACCACCATGAGTGGCTAAACCTCTCCTTGGGATTGGATGTAGCCTTTCTTACTTGAAGATCATAAATGATATATTCATGAATCGGGTAAATTTGTTCTATGATTCTTGGTATTTCGTTTTATGTTCACTGCCTGAATCTACTTGATCACTAGTTTCTTGATTTAAGTTTACGTTTGTTGTTGGAAAATAACTTTCGAAAACAGATCTAAATGAAATGCTCAATGTGAGTAAATAACCAGGGATGGTATTTAACGCATTGAACGTCCATACAATCAGTCGTAATGCTGGAATGGATTTGAAACGATCAAGGGATTGACGTTATCAAATCTGTTCTTATGAATTTCGTAGTCAAGGAATTGATACGAATGACATTGATTGTGACGTAAAATATTATAGTTCAAACCCCGTTTTCATGAATATACGTTGTGCATCGGAAGGTAAGATCGGTGAATCCTAATCCCAGCTTTTACAATTTGACAAACTCCTTTTATTTCATTGCATACTCGTTCATACATTGCAGTTTATATTTTGAACTCAAAAACCATGAAAACAATCGTTTTAATCCGCCGTAATATTTTAAGCTTCAATTGCTGATGATCCTTAGTGGGAACGATATCTTTTATAACTACAACTACCGTGTTTAAAACTTGGCATGTTCCTTTGAGTGTATTATACAAACTTGATTCTCTTAAAATACACCAGCAAGTTTTTGGCGCCGTCCGCCGTGGATCGAAGTAATTGAATTAAGTTATTACGGTGTGTGAATACTGTACGTATTGCATTTTTGTGTTGTTTTGTATCACTTTCTTGGTTAACCTCTCTTTTGCTAGCTTTGCTTATGATATTAAGAAGTTAGGGATTCAAAGAACAGGCTGAAATAGATCCTGAAATTGAGAAGACTTTGAAGAAAATCAAAGCCAAAGCAAAAGCACAACAAGAGGAGGACCAATCTTCTTCTTCTTTCTCTCCAATCTCAACACCAACAACCATTCTGAAATCTGAAGCAAATATGGAAGGACGTCAACCACCAAGGCGCACCTTGGGAGACTATGCCAACCAACAAGGACCCAGATATTTTTCAAGCATAGCAATCCCACAAACCAGAGCTTTGGAAATGAAACCAGCATTTCTTAGCTTGATTAGTGCTCACCAATTTACTGGGATGTCACATGAAGACCCATATACTCACTTAGCTACATTTTATGAATTGGTATGTACTATGGGCTTTGAGCAAGGAGATCTTGAATCGGCATATCTCCGCTTGTTCCCATTTTCTCTAGCTGGAAAGGCCAAAGAATGGTTGCAATCACATCCAAACCAAAGCTTGAATAATTGGTCTAGTGTGGAGGAGAAATTCCTGTTTCGTTTCTTTCCACCGTCAAGATTCATAAAAGCAAAGTCTGACATTTCAACTTTCCGTCAAGGAATGGAAGAACCTTTTTGTGAAGCATGGGACAGATTCAAGTCCTTATTGCGCAAATGTCCAAATCATGGATTTGAAGATATAGCACAGCTGAACATTTTCTACAATGGGCTAAGGCCTGACACAAAGATGATTTTAGATGCTGCTGCTGGTGGAACAATGATGACAGTAGATGCTGACCAAGTAACCAGAATCATAGAAGCTTTGTCATCCACAGACTATCAAGCACAGCATGATAGGCAGCAAGTACAAAAGAAAGGCATCTTTGACTTGAATACTTCTGATGCTATTTTAGCTCAAAATAAAATTCTGACCCAACAGATTGAAGCCTTAACTCAACAGATGGCCAAACTTCCTCAACAATTGCACTCAGTTCAATCTGCACAACCTTAGCAACAAATGAATGCAAGATGTGATTTTTGTGGAGGTGACCATCCAAATGGACATTGTGGGTCGCAGGAAGAAGCTGTCCATTACATGAACAATCAAGGTAGACAAAATAATTTTAATTCCAATTTTACTAATCAACCATTTCAGGGATGGAGGAACAATGCAAATCAAGGCCAAGGTTAGAGGCAAGAGGCTAGCACATACAATAGACCACAGGCCCACCAACAAGGACCGTCTCTGATGGAAAAGACAACTAGATTGGAAGATACATTGGAAAAGTTCATGCAAGCTTCTCTAACAAATCAGAAGAACACAGAAGCTTCCATTAGGAATCTAGAGACTCAGGTTGGACAGGTCGCCCGTCAAATGGCAGAACAAAAAAGACCTCAATATGGAGCCAACACTGAAGCGAATCCTAAGGAGCAATGTCAGGCAGTGATGACCAGAAGTGGAAAAACCACAGGGGTAGAGTTGGGTGAAAAAGAAAAGGAAGAAGAAAGATTTTTGAAAGAAAAAGAAAAAGAAAAAAATAGAGAAAAAGATGAGAATGAAAAGAGTGAGACTGTAAATAAAGAAAAAGAAAATGAGAAAGATAAAAAGAGTGATGTAGAGAAAGGAAAGGTGAAGGTGGATGAAGGTATACCACAGCTGAAAAGCATACCTTATCCCAAAAATCCTTCAAAGCGGGATAAAGAGAGGCAGTTTGCTAGGTTTATGGACATATTCAAGAGATTACAGATCAATGTGCCATTCATGGAGGCCATGGAGCAGATGCCTACTTATGCAAAATTTATGAAGGATTTACTGACAAAGAAAAGAAGATTTTCTGAGGAGACAGTAGAATTAGAGGCCGGGCGTAGTGCTATAATTCAAAAAGCATTACCGCAGAAGACCAAAGATCCGGGAAGCTTTACAATTCCTGTCACCATTGGTAGCCTGCCAGTAGGAAAAACATTACTTGACCTAGGAGCAAGCATTAATCTGATGCCATTATCTATGCTGAAGAGAATTGGTGATCTGGAAATTCGACCAACTAGAATGACTCTCCAATTAGCTGATAGATCAATGAAGTTCCCTTATGGAGTTGCAGAAGATGTTCTAGTGAAAGTAGACAAATTCGTGTTTCCAGTAGATTTTGTGATCATGGATATGGAAGAAGATTCAGAAGTACCTTTGATCTTGGGACGACCATTTATGAAGACTGCAAAAGTTATCATAGATGTTGATGATGGGAAATTAAAAGTAAGAGTCCAAGACGAGGAAGTCAATTTTGATGTTTTTGAAGCCATGAAATATCCTGCAGACAAGCAGAGTTGCTTCAAAATTGACGCGGAAGAGGAGACAATTTCAAAACAGCTTCATAAGATGAACAATTCAAGCCCTCTTGAAAAGGCTCTAGTGAATGCTGTTGAGAGTTTTAATAATATGGAGATGAATGAAGTGCAAGAGGTTTTGCAAAGTCTTGAAGCCGGTAAGGTGATAACAAGCGAGGAAAGCAAAGTGGAAAAACTGGATGAAAAACAAAGTCCTGAGGTTCATAAGTTAGAATTGAAAGAATTACCTCCAAATCTGAAATATGTCTTTTTAGATGACCAAGGTAATAAACCAGTAATAATCAGCAGTACTTTGTTGAAAGATGAAGAAAAAAAGCTGATTGAAATTCTGAAAAAGAATGAGCAAGCTATTGGTTGGAAACTAAGTGATTTGAAAGGCATCAGTCCATCGTATTGTATGCATCATATTTTTATGGAGCAGGAATACAAACCAGTGGCTCAACCTCAAAGACGATTAAATCCAATCATGAAAGAGGTCGTGAAGAAAGAGGTGCTAAAGTTGCTTGAAGCCGGAATGATCTACCCTATTTCAGATAGTACATGGGTGAGCCCAGTTCAAGTGGTACCAAAGAAGGGTGGCATGACGGTGGTGAGGAATAAAAATAATGAGTTAATTCTAACCAGAACAGTAACGGGATGGAGAATGTGCATAGACTATCGAAAGCTCAACCAAGCAACAAGGAAAGATCATTTTCCATTGCCATTCATGGACCAAATGCTGGAAAGGTTGGCGGGACAAGCTTATTATTGTTTTTTGGATGGATACTCAGGCTATAATCAAATAGCAGTGGCTCCAGAAGACCAGGAGAAAACAGCATTTACTTGCCCTTTTGGTGTTTTTGCATATCGAAAGATGCCTTTTGGACTATGTAATGCTCCAGCCACTTTTCAACGGTGCATTCTGGCAATTTTTTCAGACCTTGTGGAAAAATGCATAGAAGTCTTCATGGATGACTTCTCCGTCTTTGGTAAATCATTTCATTCTTGTTTAGAAAACCTTGATACCGTGTTGAAAAGGTGTGTGGAAACCAATTTAATGCTCAATTGGGAAAAATGTCACTTTATGGTAACTAAAGGCATAGTGTTGGGTCACACCATTTCAAACAAAGGCATTGAGGTGGACAGGGCAAAAGTTGAAGTTATTGAAAAATTACCCCCACCAATAAATGTCAAAGGTGTCAGGAGTTTTCTAGGTCATGCAGGATTTTACCGAAGGTTTATAAAAGATTTTTCGAAAATTGCTAAACCTTTGAGTAATCTGCTGCAAAAAGAGAATTCTTTTCAATTTGATAAATCATGTCTGCTTGCTTTTCAAATGTTGAAGGAAAAACTAACTACTGCACCTATCATAGTTGCACCCGATTGGAATCTTGATTTTGAAATCATGTGTGATGCAAGTGATTATGCAATAGGTGCAGTGTTAGGACAAAGAAAATTCAGAATTTTTCATCCAATACATTACGCTAGTAAAGTTTTGAATGAAGCTCAAATTAATTATGCCATAACTGAAAAAGAATTACTAGCTGTTGTGTATGGGCTTGAAAAATTCAGATCGTACTTAATTGGTGCACGAGTTATAGTTTTTACAGATCATGCAGCAATCAAGTACTTGATGAATAAATCTGATTCCAAGCCAAGATTAATTAGGTGGATTTTGCTGCTACAAGAGTTTGATTTAACTATTCTTGACAAAAAAGGCAGTGAAAATCACATTGCAGATCATTTGTCCAGACTAATTAATGATGAAGTTACAAAGATACAGCCTGACGTTCCAGAGGAATTTCCAGATGAAAGGCTGTTGTTGATTTAGGAGAGGCCATGGTTTGCTGACATGGCTAATTTCAAGGCTGCCGGAGTGATTCCTGAAGATTTTACATGGCAGCAGAAGAAGAAACTTCTGAAGGATGCACAACAATTTATTTGGGATGATCCTTACTTATTCAAGCTTGGATCAGATAATATTTTGAGAAGATGTGTATCTGAACAAGAAGCCAGGAGTATTCTGTGGCACTGCCATAGTTCAGCATATGGAGGACATTTCAATGGGGAAAGAACCGCTGCCAAGATCCTACAATCAGGTTTTTTCTGGCCCTCTATATTTAAAGATGCTAATTTTTTTGTGCAGAACTGTGATACATGTCAGAGAAGTGGAAGTATTTCAAGGAGAAATGAAATGCCACTAACAACCATCTTAGAAGTAGAGGTTTTTGATTGTTGGGGCATAGATTTTGTTGGACCATTACCATCCTTACTTTCCAATGAATACATCCTGGTAGCTGTTGATTATGTTTCGAAATGGGTCGAAGCAATGGCTTGTGCAAAGGCAGATGCCAAAACTGTAATCAAATTTTTGAAGAAAAATATTTTCAGTAGATTTGGTACTCCCTGAGTTCTGATAAGTGATGGAGGATCTCACTTTTGCAACACACAACTTCAAAATTGTTTAGAACATTATGGTGTCAGGCATAAGGTGACTTCTCCCTACCATCCACAAGCCAATGACTAATGATAAAGAGAGCAAACACTCACCTGGAAGGTATAAACAGAGAGGATTTCTTGTTTTTACAGCAGAGTGGTTACTTGCAATTGTGTATTATATTTTCAAACTTAGAATTTGGTTAGATGAAGTGAAGCATGATTGAGGATTTATCATTTGTGAATAGTGAAAATTTGTCCTTCATTTTATTTGCAGCTGTGATTAATTAAGATCTTTGTTTCACTTAAACTTTCTCTTGACCATTTGCTTGAGGACAAGCAAAGTTCTAGGTTGGGGAGAGTTGATAGATGTCCAATTTACCTATATTTTGCATGGTTAATGAAGCATAAATTGGATATAATGTGCAATGTTTGTCAATTTTGTAAGCTAAATAGAAAATACATAGTGATATGAACATTGTACAGGTTGATTGGCTAATTTTGTTGCAATCTCAGGAAAGTTCAAAGAAGAAAGAAGAAAAGAAATGAAGAAAATCCACCAAGTGTTGAGCAAACAAAGTGAAATTCGCTCAAGCGGAAGGTATATCGCTTGAGCGAAGAATGGTCGCTGAGGAAAAATTGAAGAGCTCGCTTGGGCGAGCAATGAATTTAACAAATAACAGTATCAGGTCAAGACTCGCTTGAGCGAGGAGTGATTCGCCCAGGCGAAATCAAGCCAGTATTGAATAATGAAGTATTCACCCGAGCGAAACAGAGTCCGCTTGAGCGAGATTGGTACAGAATGGAATAACATTAGCCTCGCTCAAGCGTTTGATTAGAAAAGCCAGCGAACTTCTTCCAGAATGTAGCAATGTAGAGGTCGCTTGAGCGACATTATTTCGCTCAAGCGAAATTTGTCCAGAACCTAAATTTAAAGGGTTCGCTGAAGTGGATGAAGAAACAGCTCAAGCGAAAAGGAATAAAGTATCAGATATGAAGATTCGCTTAAGCGAATCTTAATCGCTTGAGCGAACCAAGCCCATAATGAAGCAGGACGTGGATTTCCTTCGTGCTGAAGAATGCTCCTCGCCTGAGCGATATATAAACTCGCTTGAGCGAGTATTCTTTTATATAAGCTTACTGCATGGAATACAGGGGCGGCTGACTGGCTAGGCTGGATAGTTAGAAACACTTTGTACTCTTTCTTTTCTTCATCTTTTCTAAGTTGTAATGACCACCATGAGTGGCTAAACCTCTCCTTGGGATTGGATGTAGCCTTTCTTACTTGAAGATCATAAATGATATATTCATGAATCGGGTAAATTTGTTCTATGATTCTTGGTATTTCGTTTTATGTTCACTGCCTGAATCTACTTGATCACTAGTTTCTTGATTTAAGTTTACGTTTGTTGTTGGAAAATAACTTTCGAAAACAGATCTAACTGAAATGCTCAATGTGAGTAAATAACCAGGGATGGTATTTAACGCATTGAACGTCCATACAATCAGTCGTAATGTTGGAATGGATTTGAAACGACCAAGGGATTGACGTTATCAAATTTGTTCTTATGAATTTCGTAGTCAAGGAATTGATACGAATGACATTGATTATGACGTAAAGTATTATAGTTCAAACCCCGTTTTCATGAATATACGTTGTGCATCGGAAGGTAAGATCGGTGAATCCTAATCCCAGTTTTTACAATTTGACAAACTCCTTTTATTTCATTGCATACTCGTTCATACATTGCAGTTTATATTTT
Source organism: Clitoria ternatea (assembly GCA_037962975.1). Lineage (NCBI taxonomy): Eukaryota > Viridiplantae > Streptophyta > Magnoliopsida > Fabales > Fabaceae > Clitoria > Clitoria ternatea. Next base: position 73,757,953 of record CM075676.1, read on the forward strand.
GAACTCAAAAACCATGAAAACAATCGTTTTAATCCGCCGTAATATTTTAAGCTTCAATTGCTGATGATCCTTAGTGGGAACGATATCTTTTATAACTACAATTACCGTGTTTAAAACTTGGCACGTTCCTTTGAGTGTATTATACAAACTTGATTCTCTTAAAATACACCAGCAAGTTTTTGGCGCCGTTGCCGGGGATATTCCAGGATTGGATAGGTATCTACTCACAACTCCCACTGCATTTGCTATGTCAGGTCTGGTGCAAACCATAGCGTACATCAGGCTCCCTACTTCAGACGCGTATGGTACTTTAGACATGTAACTTTCTTCATCTATCTGAGAAGATTGCCGCTTTGAAAGTTTTAAGTGAGTTCCCAAAGGGGTGTTCCTGGTCTTGGCATCTCCAACATTAAACCTGTCAAGCAATTTTTCTATATATTTCTCCTGGGACAATTTCAAAATACCTTCTGGTCTGTTTCTGAAGATTCTCATACCAAGAATTTGTTTAGCTGGACCAAGATCCTTCATCTCAAAGTTGTCTGCCAACTGCTGTTTCAGCCTGTTAATTTCTGTCATACTAGACCCTGCAATTAGCATGTCGTCAACATATAAAGCAAGGATAATATAACTATCATCATATTTCTTAACATAACAGCAATGATCTTCTTCACATCTGTGAAATCTTGAGTTGGTCATAAACTCATTAAACTTCTTGTACCACTGTCGTGGTGCTTGTTTCAAGCCATACAAGCTCTTATGAAGTTTGCATACAAGATTCTGCTTGCCTTTCTCTTTAAAACCTTCTAGTTGTGTCATAAAGATGTCTTCTTCCAAATCTCCATGTAGGAATGTAGTTTTGACATCTAACTGCTCTAAATGAAAATTCTCTGCAGCTACAATACTCAAGATAACTCTGATGGTTGACCATCTTGACAACGGGAGAGAAGATCTCTGTGAAGTTAATTCCTTGTTTCTACTGAAATCCTTTCACTACGAGTCTCGCCTTGTATCTTCTGCTGCCGTCAGATTCTTCCTTTATCCTATAAACCCATTTATTTTGCAAAGCCTTCTTTCCTTCTGGTAGCGTAGTCAAAGACCAAGTTTCGTTTCTCTAAAGGGATTTGATTTCATCCTCCATTGCTAGCTCCCACTTAATCGAGACACCGCCCTGCAAGGCCTCAGCAAAGTACTCTGGCTCACCAGCATTAGTTAATAACAAATAATGCAATGAAGGGGAATACCTCTATCGTAGCACTCTCATTCTGCTAGATCTTCTCAACTGGGTATCAGGAGTTTCTGATGTTGTTATGGGTTCTGTTCTGTGAAACAACCCGGTTTAAAATAAAGGCAAAACCGAGACTAGAAAATTTTTTTTTCCAGAACTTAGAACATTCCAAACGTTCACAAGCAGCTTAGATTAGGAATCGGGGTAAATTAAAACAGAATGAAGGCAAGGGAAAGAAGAAAACCGATCAGAGAAGGGAAGAACCGGGTCAGGGGCCACATACTGACAAGATCCATCATCAGTTAAACCAACCAGTGGAATCTACGCTTAAGCGAGCTTTTATTCGCTATAGCGAGCCTAAGCTCTCGGTAAAATCTATCACTCAGAAACGGGGCTCGTTCACTCGGGAACGGTTCAACGTACATGCTCCCCTCGGAAGTTTATACACAATTTCCCCTCGGACACTAACAACCTTTCCTTACACGAAGTGTTTTACCCAGTCTAACACCACCCGGTGTATCATAGCCTCAACAAATTCACTCGGAAGTATTTCACGCATTCTTCACTCGGCATATTTTAATCTTCCTCACTCGGGAACACTTTACTAGGTCACGACCCTTAAAGCTTTTAGAATCTCATCCACTCGGGATCACTCTAACTCCTCTTCACTCGGGCGACTCCACTAGGCTAAATCCTACCCGGTATCATCTAGATCTTATTCCCTCTGAGTAGGTTCACTACGACGGGTTTCACTCAGAATCATGTTGACCATTCAACCATCGGAAGACTTTCACTCGGTCGGCTCTCACTCGGAAATATTTAAACATTCTCCAATCTGAAAGGATGTATTCAACTATTTTCCCACTCCATAACACATTGACCAGCTTTCCCTCGGAAGTGGACTTAATGGACATATCCCACTCGGAATTAGCCTAACCCTTCTTCATTCGGAAGAGGGTCACTTATCTCGCCTCACACGGAATTAATTTGGCTCTCCATTATTCGGAATCATACAAGCCTGGTTTATTCGGTAGAGTGCAAGTGTATACAACTTGGACGTTCACCTATAATATTACCCACCGAACAAAATAAACACATAGCATCATATCTTTATATATATATATATTTAGTTGTGCTCTCAAGTCCGAGAGAGTTCAATTCACATACATTTAAACAAAATGTTATACTAAGAGCCGGCCAAGGCTATAGCAGAACTATTTACATAGTATATACATATATGTACACTTCCACTGTACGGTGCACTGCACAGGAATTGGTGCTCTCCCATCAATCACCATTCTGAGCAACATCCACTAAAATATAGCCACAGCAGGGGTGAGCTTTTACATATAAAATGACAGTTATTGACTCGGATTAGTTATTATATTCTCAACTATACAGTATAATTCACAATTAACATTAATATACACTGCCATTCAATATTGCCACTCACTCGGCATCAATCAGTCAGAATTCGTACAACTCATTCATGGCTATATTACTCATGCTACTCGTAAATATATATATATATATATATATATATATATATATATACACATAACATACGAACACCTTGCACTCGGCAACAATTCAGCTTACACACATTCATTCAATCGGAATTCACTCGAGTCATTCCAGGCTATGTTAATCATGTTATTCTCAATAACAATGCACCTACATATATGCATGCGGATCCGACTTACGCAATAATTTTCAATTACAGATTCCTTCCTGGCCTCTCGTCCATTAGCCCTTCCCGCGTGATACCGGTCACCTCGTGACGTCTCGAGACTTAACTCTAGCTCCATCGGCTATCACGGGCTCTCATAGGATCTAGCCAAGAATCTGTAGCTGGAAATCATCTCATAGGGTTCCTGACCTTCCACGGGTCACCCTTTTCCTATACATGCAGCCTTATGCATTTCTCAGCAAGAATCCTTGGTTATCAAGTGCATTTCATGCAACCATTAAAATCACAACCGATCCAGCACAGCATTTGCATTCACTCGGCAATCATACCAGCATACACAGCAACAAGTATTTCATGCTTTCTAATATAGAAATTCAAACTGGAATCGGCCAACAATCCCACATGTGTACCCTCGGTATTAGCGATGTCAGAGACATATATCACATGCATTTAAGTAAAAACTACAAACGGAACTCTACATGACACACCCTTAACACATGCACTCGGCATACACAAATCCAGTAACATTTGCATGCATCTACATGTTTATCAACATACATCTCATGGACGGAAATAGATATGACGTTACGTGACTCAACTATCACACACCCAGTATTCGAAAGTTGTAAAACAAATAATCCACACACTCATCACTTTCACAATCTTAAACACACAGAACAATACTTTCACCAGGAACCCATCCATAAACTATGCATTTGAGATGTAAAGCGCCCCCTACCTACGGTAGAGACTCAGAAGTTCCTCGAGTAACAATGCTGACCGATCACTTCTTTCGGTCACTCCTTCCTACAGGACAGCCTTCGCACTCAGTCGTCTGCTCTGATCTCAGCTGTGAAAGATCAAAGCTATCTTCTTCCTTGAGTAGTTTGTCTCAGTAACAGTAGGCTACCACAACAATCCTCGAAGCACTTGACACTACAGTCTTCCCAACTGAGAATCTGACAGCTTCGAGTGGGGGAAGGGAAGAAGGGGAGAAGATGATGAAGGGGAAGAAGAAGAACAGGGAAAGAAAATAGAACAGCGTCTCCGTCTCTCAAAGGAAAGCTCTCAACTCTCTCTTAATCCTTTCCAACCTTTACGCGAATGAATCGTAAAAGAGAGGGGCTGAACTCCTTTATACCTTCAGGGGAACATGCGTCATTATCTCCAGCCACTTGCATTAATTAGCCACTAGTTTTAATCTGCAATTAACCTTAATTTAGTAACTAATCTCAGCCGGTAATTAAATCAAAAATCAGGATGTTACATTCTGACTCAGGCTCCACTTCTAGATCACTTTCTAAAATTTCTTCCAATGCTACTTTCTCAGAAAGTTCTAACTATTTATCTGCACACATGGATTCTGTAGACCTGTCCCTTATAGAACATGTTTTCATTAAATATGACATTTCTGCTTATGATAATTTTCTTGTTTTGGTCATCCCAACACCTGTAGCCATACATGTCAGATCCATAGCCAATGAAATAACATATTCTTGCTTTAGGATCCAGTTTATCTCTGTTAGTAGAGTCTACAAGAATATATGAGACACAACCAAAGACTTTCAAATGTGAAAGGTTTATCTCCTTTCCAGACCATACTTCTTCAGGCAATTGATAATCCAAAGGAACTGATGGTCCTCTATTTATGAGGTAGGTTGTTGCGTTTATTGCATCTGCCCAAAAAACCTTAGGTAGGCCAGACTGGATCCTCATGCATCTAGCTCTCTCGTTCAGGGTTCTATTCATTCTTTCTGTCACACTATTTTGCTCTGGTGTTCCTGGTATAGTCTTGATCATTCTGATCCCATTTTCTGAATAGAAATCTTTGAATTCCTGGCTATCATACTCTCCACCATTATCAGATTTCAGACTCTTAACCTTTAAACCTGTCTGAGTTTCTGTTTTCCATTTTTTGAACACAGAAAACACATCAAATTTACTTTTTAGAAAATAGAACCATACCTTTCTTGTACAGTCATCAATGAAAGTGACATAATAGTGTGAGCCTCCAAGGGATTTTACTGGAGCTGGCCCCCAAACATCTGTATGCACCAGTTCTAGCCTTTTAACTTTAGATGTCTTTCCTGACTTTGAGAAGCTAGCCTTTTTCTGCTTTCCAAAGATACAATGTTCACAAACACCAACATCAACATGTTTCAAGCTAGATAATTTACCTTTTGACACCATGAGCTTCATTCCTTTTTCACTCATGTGTCCCAGCCTTTGATGGCATAAAGAAGAACTATTGGCAGCTTCAGTGACTGCTACCATATCCTCATCCGCAACCATGTAGAGAGACCCTCGCTTCTTTCCACGAGCAACAACCAGATTGCCTTTTGTTACCTTCCAAGTTCTGTCTCCAAAAGTAGTATGGTGTCCCTCATCATCCAACTGCCCTATAGATATTAAGTTTCTCTTTAAGGCAGGGATATGTCTAACATTATGCAATGTCCACAGGGTCCCACCAGAGGTTCTGATGTTAATATCACCTCTTCCCATAATGTCAAGAGATTTTTCATCTGCAAGGTAAACCTTCCCAAACTTTCCAGAAACATAGTTAGATAATAGTTCTAAAGAAGGTGTAGTGTGGAATGACGCACCCGAGTCCATAATCCATGAGTCAACAGGACTATCTAAACTACAAATTAATGCATCTGTAATTTTATCAGTTGCTACGTTTGCGGATTCATCATCATCATCCTGCTTCTTGTTTTTGTTCTTCCTCTTTGGAGCTTTGCATTGATTAGTAAAGTGACCTCTTTTGTCACAATTCTAATAAATGATGTCATTCCAGACTTTGGTTTCTCTTTTTCCTCTGGACTTTGATCTGCCTCGGCCTTGATTCTGACCCTTCTGGCTATTCCTTCCTTTGCTTTCAGTATTCAGTGCTGAACCGAAAGAAGAATTAGAAGACTCTCCTGAGTCTCTTCTGCGAACATCTTCGCTTAGGATTAAGTCATGAATGTCATCAAGCTTCAACTTGGTATTTCTGGAAGAGCTGCTAACTGCAGTAACTCTTGCACTCCAACTATCCGGTAGAGATAATAATAGGATCAATATTTTTACTTCTTCTTCAAAGGTGATCTGCACTGATGCCAACTGGGCAAGGATTGAATTAAATTCATTAATATGATGAGTTACAGAATTACCTTCACCCATTCTGAGATTGACTAGCCGACGTATCAAATATACTTTGTTGGTTGCTGATGGCTTTTCATACATGTTTGACAATGACTTCATCAAACTTACAGTTGTCTTCTCATTTACAATGTTGAATGCAACATTCTTTGATAGTGTCAGTCGGATCACACCAAGAGTCTGCCGGTCTAGCAACTCCCATTCTGCCTGCTTCATGTCGTCTGGCTTCTTCCCTGTTAAGGGTTGATGCAACTTCTTATGATACAGATAGTCCTTCATCTGTATTTTCCAGTATCCGAAGTCTCTGCCATCGAACTTCTCAATTTTCACCTTCCCGTCTTCTAGCGCCATTGCTCCTGTTACTTTCTCTAAACTAAGAAAGCTCCCACTATTTTCTCTAAACTGAGATTCCCATGGAAAAACTAAATCTTTTCTGATGTGGAAGTTTAAACAAGGCTGCAACCACAGAGCATACTAAGATATAGGCTCTTGATACCAATTGTTAGGAACAAAAACAACTAAAAGAAAAAGAGAGAGGGACAGAAACGACACAAGAATTTTACGTGGTTCAACACACAGTGTATGTACCTACATCCACGGCTATACTAGGAAGTGTTTATATTTTAGTGTGTTTAAAAGCTTTACAAGGTGTTACTTATATAGTAACATAGAAGGCATAAGTCCCTTAAGATTTTTCAATATGGGACTAATTAAACTACATAGTTTCTAACAACTCATCCCAGAATTTCTCCAAGTTAAGCACGCTTAACCTTTGAGTCCTTAAGTGATGGGCCACTGAAAAGGCAAATGCATTTATTGGTATAAGTAGTACAAATTAATTCCTTTAAGCTATCCTTGACTGTATAGTCTTTTACCTATACATTCTTTAGATCTCTCTCATTCTGATATGTATTTGGTTCATTCATGTATCTGTGTCTATGTACTGGCGATCACTCCCCACCCTCAACAGCGTCGGGATGCCACATGTCCACCAGCTTCCGCCCGGTTCATCCCCGAACCACACCGTACTAGGAGAGGTCATCCTCTGATACCATTGTAACGCTTTGACCGCTTTTCTAGAATTAACGACTCTCCCCACAAACTAACACAAGACCTTTCCAGTGTGCTTTGTCCTCAATCACACACTTCCCGAGAACTTCCCAAGAGGTCACCCATCCCAAAATTTTTCCAAGTTCAGCACGCTTAACCTTGGAGTCCTTAAGTGATGGGTCATCAAAAGGGCAAATGCATTTATTGGTATAGGTAGTACAAATTCATTCATTTAAGCTATTCTCGACTATATAGTCTCATACCTATACAGTCTTTGAATTTCTCTCATTCTGATATGTATTCGGTTCATTCATGTGTCCCTCCCACTAGAAGTCTGCCAAGAGCCGCTCCTTGTCCGTGTTTATGCATCGGTGATCACTCCCCGCCCTCAACAGCGCCAGGATGTCACAATACTGCTACCAAAGTATGAAAAGATTTGAAAGATAGATACTATCAAGGAGATGTGTTTAGGATTTCTTAGCTTCAAGAATATATCTATGGCTTGAAGCAAGGACACTTGTCTATTACTAAGTATTATACACAATTAAAGGGTTTATGGCAGGGGTTGGAGAATTTTAGGCCAATTCCTAGTTGCACTTGTCAGATAACTTGCAATTGTCAATTAGTGTCAACTATATCAAGAAGTACAAAGAAAGTGATTATGTGATAGATTTTTTAACGGATTGAATGAGCAATATACTGCTGTTAGATCCCAGATTATGCTAATTGATCCTTTACCTAAGCTTGGTAGGGTATTCTCTTTGCTTGTACAGCAAGAGAGACAATTGGTTATTCCCATACCTGAGTCCCAAGTCCTCATTGCTGTTGTATAAGGGAAAGGGGATATTGATTCTCAAGTGTCACCCGTTTTGATGACCTTTGGTGGTGGACAAGGTAGAGGGAATTTTAGAGGAGGCAGAGGGAGATTTAACAATTCTAACAATTGTGGCTTCTCAGGTAAAGGTCACAACAAGTTGTGTTCCTACTGGGCAGGACAGGTCACACAGTGGATACTTGTTATAGGAAACATGGATTTCCACCATATTACTTCAAGCAAAAATGTCAATCATTGCATCCATGAAAACATTAATGAGGATGGTGATGACAAAGTCAATGTTACTTCCCTTAAGGAGATGAGAGATATGTCTAGCTTCACTCCAAACCAACACAAGGCTTTACTTGCATTATTGCAACAAACTAATCTCCAATCTATGAATCAGATTACATCAAGTAATCAGAATAAGAGTTTGAACTCACAGCCATCTGGTTTAGTTTGTACCTTAAACAGTCCTTCATTTTCTGGCTCTTGAATCATTGATACAAGAGCCACAGTGCATGTTTGCAATAATTTGCATTTGTTTTACACTTAAAGAAAAATTAAACCTATACTTTTAAGCTTACTTGATGGTAATAAGGTAGTTGCTACAATTTCAGACACCATTTTCCTTATTAAACACTTATACCTAACAGATGTTATGTTTGTTGGCCAAGTATAAATAAGTATAAAGAACTATCAGAACGGGTTATCCAACCCGGTCTGTGGTGAGCTTAAACTTTTTTGAACCGGGTCAAAAAAATCTACTTTTAATTTGCGTTTGGATTTTAGGGTCTGGTCCGCATTTACCCAACGAGCTTGGTGGGCTACCTATAAGATTAGTTGAGACAAAATGTATCAATTACAGCTCATTCAATCTTTAAGTTATTTGTTGGAAGACGTCTTTGCTGCAAGGAATTGTAAGATCTCCGGTGGGATGATCGTATCGAAACTCTTCCTCAGCTTGACTCAACAAGTCTTGGAATGAAGGTTGGTTTAAGTGTGAAATGGGAATCACAAACCGCTTCATTCTCTCTCCAATGTAGACTCCAAGATAGCCCTTTGGCGTGTCAACTACTTTTGAAGATGCTTGGTTTGCAGTAAATGATGCCCTTCTGATGCCTAGTAAATGAAAACCCATTATTCTATAGTATGTGTCGAGACTGGACAATACAACGGTCTGAAAAAGGACTAGAAAGTTTAGGTTTTTCAATTTCAAATGCTTCTTGCGTGAATGATTTATGTTGGTCCTAAAATGCTTGCAGCCATTAATATGTAAGAGGATATATAAGAAACCATTGGTTAGTTGAATTATTGGTGAAAGAGTGTTATCATGATACCAAACCAAAGACATGTCATATGGTGTTGTCTTAGAGGACTTTCAAAAGAAACAACGTAACCACTGGTGGAAAAAAGGCTTTTTACATCGATGCTTTTTGACTTTTTACACCGTTTGTAGGACCGGTGAGAAAAATAGTTTTTACACCAGGATTTTACATTACAACCGGTGTAAAAGTCAATATTTACACCAGTCTTATTCGTTACGACCGGTGTAAATATTATATTTTACACCGATCCTATTTGTATCACCCGCTATTTAAAAAATAGGCTTTAACACCGGTTGGTAGCTACAACCGGTGTAAAAACTTTTATTTTATTTTCCCTTTTCTTAGCTAGACCCCTACACTCATCTCCTTATTACCAAAAGGAAGTTAGCTCACAATATTTCCAATTGATTCGGTTAGTAGTTTACATATATTAATGTCTATATATATACTCTACAACTCACTGAACAAATTAGAGGCTTCAACCATATTCTAAAACATTTTGTAATGAATGAATGAATGTACAAAACTAACGATATTTGATGAAAAGAGGCGGTTATAATAACCAGCTTGAAAACACTAACAGAATAAAGCTTCTAGAGGAAGCTAAAATAGAAACAATATAGATTGACTAAAAGTAAAGGGAACTGAGTACATATATTCATACACAAGCATACTGATTACTGAAAATCAAGAGACCAACATAATACTAAAAATAAAAACTTGATCCAGGACCACGTGGGTCAAAAAAATCATTTGTGATCTCAGTTTCCTGGGTTCCAGATGTTGTAGTCACTTCAGTTGGATTATTGTTTACAGGAGAAGATCCGGTAGGAGCAGAAGGTTGACTAGGATTATCATTTAAAGAGATGAGTCTCTTGGAGCAGATGCTGCTGAAGTTTCCCCATCCCTGCAATGAAAGATAATTTTAGTAACATTCTGTTGTGGATATAAGTGTTGTTCATGCTATAAAACTCCATACCTTCCACTGTGTACAGGGCTGCGAGATTCGACAACAGCTTCTTCGTAACTAGGAGGAGCACCCATATTATTTTGCTCAGAAAGTTTTCGCTCAAGCCTACCCAATTATATTGCACATTATCAACCTTTAAAATTCCTAGCAACAATATGCAAACATAAAACTATCACTATGATGAATTTACCTTGCTTCGTTGGTCTTCAGCTTTGGCATTGCTGCCTCTGATAGATCATTGCATAAAAAAATAAATCAGAAGAACTATTTTTATACCACTTTCAATGGGCAGAAATTTAAACATTATTTTACCTTATTATAAAGGAAAAAACTTAGGTGTAAGTCCTCAAGTACTTTCAGTGTTGTTTTCCAATCAAAATTAAGGTATAACCTTGGTAACCCAAACAATAAAAATTGGCATTAAAGATTGGCACTAGTTACTAAGATGAAACTCAAATTTTAATTAGAGAACATCAAAAACACTAAAAAAACTGCCCGTGTTTTGTCTCCTATATATTCTTATTCAAATTGCTATTGGGCAACACAAAGTCAGAGTTCGAAACAAAATTAAATAAGTACAGGTTTCTACTTCAGTACTTGCTCCAAGTAAGAGAGTACCACTTAACCATTTTGAAAAGTTCAAGACTAAGTAATAAAAGTTCTGAACGTAAAACGAAAATGGAGTAGCAAAGTTACATAGTTCTATTTTCAATATGTTACAAAGTTAAAATATAGATGGAGTTATACAAGTAACAAACAGACAAAAAGTTACAAACTTCCATTATTCAATTTGTAACTTATATTACAGTTTGTAACATTGGACATAAAGGGTTCAATTTCAAAAAAGATAATATTTTGAGTCTATTTTACTGCTCAATTTTAAAAAAAAAATCATCTTTCCAAACATAAAAAGTGAGAAAATAATGAAACAAAGACAAAAAAATATACAAAATAATCACAATAAGGTTCTAATAAAGTAATTTTGTTCATTTAGACTTTAAGTGTGCATTAAAAATCAGTATATCTTATCATCATCACAAGATACTTTGGAGAAGAAATATGCTACACATGTGAAATAGATAACTACTATGAAAATTTGAATTAGATGAGAAACAAAACGCAGGAAAATGCAATGGTTTGGCTCTATTGCTACTATCCAATACAAGAAAACTTTATAATTGCACAGGGGAAATAAAAATAATAGTAGTAAATTTATTTTTAAAAAATCACAGATCTCACCAACCAACTTACAAACCAATAAATAATGAGCATATCAAAACCAAAAGATAAATAAAAAATAGATAAATTCAAAGATTCGTTACCACTTACCAGAGGTGTGTAAAGGCCTATAGCAATGTACTACTGATACATCTTCGGCCCAACAAAAGGAGCAGAGGTCATATATAACTAATAGTTATAGGAGTTCAAATTTAAAGAATATGCTTATTTTGATAGTGCACGTTTAATATCAAATCAAATCAAATTAGTATTAAGCTTATTTTGTTTTAATCATAACAACTATGAAAACAAAAGTATTAGAAACCACTATCAAATAGGAAATATCAAATTTTCAATCATATTTTACCTTTCTTCCTTTTACATGAGGAAATAGAAATATGAAGGAGGCTGGATAGACCAATAGCTGGTGTACCATATGAAACACCCTAGTTTAATAAGTAAATAAATACCCAAACAGGGGAAAAAATTTTTTTTCCCAAAAATAAACCAATGGCAACCGGGCAAAAATAAAAGAGGAGGGAGAGAAAGGCAAGGGAAATGAAAACCATTCACAGCGGAAGGATAAAACGCCTAAGCGAACCCAACAGCACCATGCACACTCGCTCAAGCAAGATCCGACTCCGCTTGGGCGAGACAGCTCAATTCGCTCGGGCGAGCACTCAATCGCTTGGGCGAAACCACTCAAAAGCCTTCCATCAAAACCACACTCGCTGGAGCGAATCCCACATTCGCTGAAGCGAGAAGCCACACTCGGCATTCGATCACTCGGTATCAAGACATCCATTCACTCTGAGTCAGGGGTTTCAATCGCTCGGAAATAACCCCAACACATATACTTCCCATAACTTAGTTCCATATTTTTATCCACAAGGCCACACAATAATCCACTCGAGAAATGAGGGTCATCCCACTCGGATTCCATAAACCCCTCACTCGGAATACTTCCCAATCAAACACCACTCGGTGTATTCCAACCACAAGTCAATCGGGATTACCTTATGTGACGTCCTTATTAATTTTTCGAATAAATTTTTCGTGTTTTTTAAAAATCATTTTTTTTAAATTTGTAATAAGTCATGTAAAAGTTGATAAACGCGGATTATTATTATACATACTAGTCGTGAATAATTAAAGTCATGAAATATTTATATAGCGAAAACGATTTAGAAAAATACAGTACATGAAACATTATATTATTACAACCCATCAAATTAAAATAAAGTCAAATTCAAGCAATAATTCACGTAAACTCCATTCATGGCATCACTCTTCATTCTGTGTAGCATTCATTGTAAAAATTAATGTAAGAGTGAGACAGAATATAGAATAAATATAAAATAAATAAAATTGCACAAACGCAATCAACCAACCATAATGACATGATGAATATGTCAAACAAGTTTATTTATAATTAATAAATCTTTAATTAGTCAAATGATGTCATGCTGGATCCATTTGGTTTGGTGGAAATACAGCAGTAAAAAGTCTCATGGAGACTCCAGTAGGAATTAGCATAACCATGAATCCCTACATCTTTATGGCTCCTGCGAAAATAAGTGCACAAGTAGGAATTAGCATAACCATGAATCCCTACATCTTCATGGCTCCTGCGAAAATAAGTGCACAAGTAGGAATTAGCATAACCATGAATCCCTACACCTTCATGGCTCCTGCAGTACCGAAGTACACAAGTAGGAATTAGCATAACCATGAATCCCTACACTCCATGGCTCCTGCAAAAATAGGGCTTAAACTCATCATAGAGTAACCCCCCACCAGGGTAGGCAATCATGGAACCTCTAAATTCCATGGTGCGTCCAAATGCTTATGATGCATGAATGCCTTTAATTCTCTTTATCATTTAACATACCATGATATCAACATTTCCAAAACCACTTGGAAAACCACAAGTCCTCAAAGGACACATCACATATAATAATTTTCAGAATCATGGATTTACTGTTTCAACCATATGTATCAATATCCGCAAGGCATTCATGTATATATATATATATATCAATTTAGTCATTCGTAATTATTCACCACCAAAGTATACAAACTGTATGATACTCATTAGACACTCAACATCATCCATAACAATTCATAGTCACTCAAGAATTCAATAATAAATTGTTACCCATAGGGAAAATATCATTTTCATCCATAATAACCATTATAAGTAAATTTCAGCATTTCCAACAGCGACATACGTTAGTAAAACAACCATAACATGAGCAAATCAAAACATTTTCAAGTGATTCCACTTTATGTAGTTCAATAATAAAATTATCTACAACTTTCATGAAGACCATAAATCCAAATTCCAAACAGAAACACCACTTATCCACAGAATACAAAATTTTCTCAAAGAGAGTTTTCAAAACGTACATATGATAGTATTTTCAACGTTTCTGGAGTTACAAAAATAATTTTGGCATGGGACCAGTTCTAAATCACTCCTAACACAAATATCTACAACTTTCATACAGACCATAATTTCAAATTCCAAACAGAGACACCACTTATCCACAGAATACAAAACTGTCTCAAAGAGAGTTTTCAAAATGTACATATGTTAGTATTTTCAATGTTTCTGGAGTTACAAAAATGATTTTGGCATGGGACCAGTTCTAAATTACTCCTAACACAAATATCTACAACTTTCATGCAGACCATAATTTCAAATTCCAAATAGAAACATCACATAATCACATAATAGTCAATAGGTTATCATTTTTCATTATCACCAATTGTTGGAAAATTTACTGGTTTGACAGTATTTAGTAAATTAGCTATAACTCATGGTATAAAAATAATTTTTGAATGAGGCCAAGTTCTATGTTTCAATAATTCCATTATCTATAATTTTTATGAAGACCAAAAATTCCAAATCCAAACATAAATATCACAAATTCATAGTATACTAAACTATCTCAAAGAAAGTAACAAAACGTACATATGTTAGTAAATTCAACGTTTATGGAGCTACAAAAATAATTTTGGCATGAGACCAGTTCTAAATTACTCATAACACAAATATCTAAAAATTTTATGAAGATACTAAACACTAATTCTCATCACAAAATTCCCAGTTTTAAAAATACAAACAGTGATTCACGTCAGCAGATTTTTAGCATGAACATACTTGTGTATTTTAGGTATAACTAGAGCTACAAATATCCTTTTAACTTGAAACCACTTTCTATAGATCCGTAACATAAATATCTACAACTTTTATGAAGACATTAAAGTTTAAATATGTATGTAGAATTCCTAGAATATTAATATTTACACAAAACATAAGGTACATATTCCAGAACAGACATACTGTAGTATTTAGGCTATAACGTTTGCTATACATATCCAAATAAGTTGATTCAGGTCTCAAAATTCACAAAACAAAAAGATCTACAACTTTCATGAAGAAGTTAGAATCAAATTCACACGTTTTTAGCTTCAAAAATTAAGCAACAAGATACGAATTTAATTCTGGAAAATACTGGACAGCATACAATTCTACCCATTCCATAATTATTCACAACCCTATCCCCTCTTACCTTAATGGAGGTTCCTAAAGTAGTTGAAAGTGTTGTATTATTGTCCTAGCTTTAGATCAAGAGTGAACTTGATGGAGAAAGTGAAAGAAAATAAGAGAGAGACTTCACTAACTTTAACTTGTTCTAAGAATTCAGACTTGGGAACAAGATGTAATGTTGATTTAATGATACAAATGACAAGTGGGGGACAAGATTTTCATAATGGGATTGTAGTGGAATGTTCGGTGCATGAATTATGGTGATAATGGAGGTTTTAGGTGAGAAAAAGGAGCTGGATTGTTGACCATTTCCGCAGCCTACATAATGTAGCTTGTATGATTGAAGTAAATATTAACTTTGACACTGTTTCGGTATTTTAGGCATATCTCTCTCATATCTTAATGGATTTTAACAAATTTGGTCTTGTTCGAAAGCTAAGACAACGAGTAACAACTTTGTAGTTTACCACTTTTTCAAATTCGGACTCTAACAAGGTATTAAAATATATACAAGATGATATGATTGAAGTAAAATATCAATTCTGACACTGTTTCGGTATTTTGGGCATATCTCTCTCATATCTTAATGGATTTTAACAAATTTGGTCTTTTTGGAAAGAAAAGAAAAAGAGAAACAACTTTGTAGTTGACCACATTTCCAAATTCAGACTCTAACTAACAATTAAAATGTGTACAAGATGATGAATTTTGAGTGGAGTATGTGGCAATTTGATGAGAGTAATTGGAAAAGCCAAGGAAATTAATAACTAAGGAAATAGGTAATAAATTATTTGATTAACTTTTACCGAAGGTATAAAGTTAAAATTATTTATCATGGTAAAAGGTTAAATTGAAGATGTTGTCCTAACCAAAAATTTATGTAGAAAGTTGAGATAAAATGGATAATATCATTGATGGTCTAAATCAAAATGATTATACATGAGAATAAAATTTTTAGGATGTTACAATTCTCCCACCCTAATAAAAATTTTGTCCTCGAAATTTAACATAACGCACTCCTCAGTAAAACAATTCTGGGTATTGCGTCTTCATAGCATCCTCACGCTCCCAAGTCAGAGTTACATCATTCCCTTGTTTCCATGCAACCTTCACTAATGGTACGTTCTTGTTTCTCAGGTGTTTAATCGACCTTTCTATGATCTGTGTGGGTTCTGTATGGATGGTCAGATTTTCTCTAACTTCAACATCATCATTAGCAATCACATGAGTGGGGTCTTGCACATACTTCCTCAATTGTGATACATGAAACACATTGTGCAAATTTGCAAGATGAGGAGGAAGTGCAATTTGATACGCCACTGTACCAATCCTCTTTAGAATTTCATATGGTCCAATAAACCTTGGACTCAACTTCTTACTCTTCAATGCTCGGCCAATCCCCTTGTGAGGTGAAACCTTTAAAAATACATGATCACCAACTTGGAATTCAAGTGGTTTCCTCCTTTTATCATAATAGTGCTTCTGTCTATCTTGGGATGCCTTCATCTTCTCTCTGATTACTTCTATTTGTTCAGTAGTCTGCTGCACAATTTTAGGTCCTAACGCCAAACTTTCACCAGTTTCTAACCAACAAAGGGGCGTTCGACACTTTCTACCATACAATGCTTCAAATGGAGCCATACCAATACTGTTATGGTAACTGTTGTTATACGTGAATTCAATCAGTGGAAGAAATTGCTCCCAACTACCACCATGATCAAGTACACAAGATCGCAGTAAGTCTTCCAAACTTTGTATGGTACGCTCTGACTGTCCATCTGTTTGAGGATGATAAGCTGAACTTAATCGGAGTCTTGAACCCAACTCCTGATGCAAGCTTCCCCAGAATCGAGAAGTGAACCTCGGATCTCTATCTGACATAATACTGGATGGTACACCATGAAGTCTCACGATCTCTTTCACATATAATTGTGCCAACTTTTGTAGAGAATTCTTCATATTCATCGGAAGGAAGTGAGCAGACTTAGTCAATCTGTCTACAATAACCCAGATTGCATCATTTCCTGAACGTGTTCTTGGTAATCCTGACACAAAGTCCATTGAAATGTCATCCCATTTCCAGACAGGAATCTCCAATGGTTGTAGTTCACCAGATGGCTTCTGATGTTCCACTTTGGCTTTTTGACACACCAGACATGAAGACACATATTCAGCTATTTCTTTCTTCATCCTTGGCCACCAAAAGCTTTTCTTCAGATCTTGATACATCTTAGTTGATCCAGGATGAATGCTCAACATACTTTTATGTGCTTCTTCTAGGATTGTCCTTCTCAGATCAACATCATCTGGTACACAAATTCTGCTTCTGATTCTCTAAATTCCATCTGATCCTTCTTGTAATCCCATATCCTTTCCATTCGCCTGCAACTCTCTTAACTCCTGTAGTTGCAAGTCCTCTGTCTGTATTTCACCTATCAGCTTCAAAAAATCATTGGTTATTTTCAAAGTTCCCAAAGTCATACTTTTTGAAGATTTCAACTCCACACCCAAGTTTATATCTCTGAACTGTTCTATCATCTCCATCTCTTTTACCATTAAGGATGCCATATGAATGGATTTCCTGCTAAGTGCATCTGCTACCACATTTGTTTTTCCTAGATGGTACTTCAAATCAAAATCATAATCTTTAAGAAACTCCATCCACCTACGCTGTCTCATGTTCAATTCCTTCTGATCGAACAAATACTTTAAGCTCTTGGGGTCACTGAACACTTCAAACTTGACTCCATACAAATGATGTCTCCAGATTTTCAAAGCAAATACCACCGCTGCTAATTCTAGATCATGCGTCGGGTAGTTCATCTCATGTGGTCTCAACTTTCTAGAAGCATAGGCAACCACCTTCCGTTGTTGCATTAAAACACAACCTAAGCCCATCTTAGAAGCATCGCAATAAACCACAAAGTCTTCTTGTGGATTAGGCAAAGTTAAAACTGGAGCAGATGTAAGCTTTAATTTTAGTTCTTGGAAACTTTCTTCACATTCTGGCGTCCAAGAAAAGGGTTGATTCTTCCGGGTCAGACGAGTCATTGGTAGGGCAATTCGAGAAAACCCCTCAATGAATCTCCGATAATATCCGGCTAATCCTAGGAAGCTTCGTATCTCAGTGACTGAAGTAGGTCTCTCCCAGTTTATTACAGCTTCTATTTTAGAAGGATCCACGGACACTCCTTTGCTTGAGATTACATGGCCTAGGAACTTTACCTCTTCCAACCAGAATTCACATTTAGACAACTTAGCATACAACTGCTTCTCTTTTAGGATCTGCAATACCACTCGAAGATGTTTTTCATGCTCCTCCCATGTCTTGGAATAAATTAGAATGTCATCAATGAAGATAATAACAAACTGATCCAAGTATGAATGAAACACTCGATTCATGTAATCCATGAATACAGCTGGGGCATTGGTTACTCCGAAGGGCATCACAAGATACTCGTAATGACCATAACGTGTTCTAAATGCCGTCTTTGGAATATCCTCAGACTTGACACGAATCTGATGATAACCTGATCATAGATCAATTTTAGAAAATACTGCAGCACCTCTCAATTGATCTATCAAATCATCAATTTTGGGCAAAGGATATCTATTCTTCACCGTCAATTTGTTCAACTGACGATAATCTACACATAATCTCATGCTTCCATCTTTCTTCTTGACAAGTAATAATGGCGCTCCCCATGGTGACACACTAGGCCTGATGAAATGTTTCTCCAACAACTCCTCAATTTGCTTCTTCAGTTCTGCCAGTTCAATAGGTGACATATGATATGAGGCCTTAGATACTGGTTCTGCTCCTGGAATTAAATCAATTGAGAATTCTATCTCGCGTTCTGGAGGTAAACTTGAGACATCCTTGGAAAATACTTCAGGGAATTCATAAACAACTAGCATCTCGATTACTTTAGATTCATCATCTCCTTTGGAAAGAGTAAACAAGGCAAATAATTGAATTTCACCTTGTAAGGCAAAGATCTTGAGATTGTCAGAAATAAGATTTTTTTCTGATGGAAATATCACGGTCTTGTTATGACAATCCACCAAGACTCGATTCGCTGATAACTAGTTCATCCCTAGAATTACTTCCAGATCCTTCAAAGGTAAACAAACAAGATCTACAAGAAAGTTTCTACCTTCTATGAGCATAGAACAATCGCTACACACCTTAGTAGTCCTAAGTTGTGTACCGGTGGGAGTGGAAACAGTCAGATCATATATCATAGACTTCACAAGTAATTGAAGACGTCTGACACACTCCTCAGAAATAAAAGAATGAGTAGCACCAGAATCAAACAACACAGATAAAATAGTACCATTGATCTCACACTTACTTTGCACAAGGTCGTCTGCTTGGTCTGCCTCTGAACCACTGATGGCAAAGCCTCTTCCTGTTGCCGGTTGCAATCTTTGGTCTGTTGACCCCCTATTCTGTCTTGGAGGTTGATCAGCACGTGTGTTTCCTCCACAACCTCCCTGATAATCGGAACCTCTTTGATGATTCATAGTGTTGTTGTTGTTGTTTTGGCGGTTCTGGGGGCAATTTGGACTGATGTGACCTTTCTGATTACAACGATAGCAAGTGACATCTTCAAGACGTCTGTTACAATCACGTATGTGATGGTTACCTCCGCACTTTAGACATCTCATATTGTTACGTCTTTCAGAAGATGATGATGATGATCCTCCCTTGAAACAACTTGGATAGAACGATCCTCTCCTTTTGAAAGCAACGGGTTGAGGTCTTAGTTGTCTATTGGCCTTTTCTTGTGCCAACCTGGCTTGGTGATTTTCTTCAAAAATTCAGCATTTATTAATCAAGATGGGGAAACTCCGAATTTCTTGATATCCGATAGCCTCTTTGATTTCAAGATTCAGCCCGTTCTCGAATTTGACACATTTTGAGGCTTCAGCACCAGCCTGTTGAAAAGGAGGGTAAAAGAGAGATAATTCTTCAAATTTTGCAGCATACTCACCAACAGACATTAAGCCTTGTTTCAGCTCCATAAATTCCAGCTCTTTTCGGCTTTTCACACTCGCTGGAAAATATTTCTCTAGGAAACAGTCTTTGAAGTTGATCCAGTCCAAAGGTCTGTCGGTTTCAATCATACGAGTTCTGGCATGTATCCACCAGTTTTCTGCTTCCTCAACCATCATATAAGTGGCATACTCCACCTTTTTGAATTCTGTGCAGGGCAAGGCTCGGAAGATGTGCTCCATTTCCTTAACCCATAGGTATGCTACCTCCGGATTATAACCTCCTTTGAATTGTGATGGCTTCCTTTTTAGGAAGTGATCTAACCCGTGAAGTCCTCCAGTACTTTTCGGTTGATTTTGTCTTTCTATGGCTTCAGCCAAGCGGTTGAAAGCAGCTGCCATATCGTTGTTGTTGTTGTTGTTGTTGTTTCTTGCCATCCTACATTCGTAGTTTGGTTTATACTAATTCTAAGGGAAAATATATTGTATTATAACATAACTATAAGTATTTTACAGTTTATTAGTTAAGCAATAAATTGTATAACACAATTATCATATTATCAAGCAGTAATCAAACAAATCATTTTATCAGTTAGGCACAAGTCATATAGCACATACTTATCATATTTTCAAACAAATAATCAAAAAATTCACATAGTATATGAAGAATCAATACATGTCATAGCAATTGGTCCTGAAATTTTGAAAATGCTCTAATACCACCAATGTGACGTCCTTATTAATTTTCCGAATAAATTTTTCGCGTTTTTTAAAAATCATTTTTTTTAAATTTGTAATAAGTCATGTAAAAGTTAATAAACGCGGATTATTATTATACATACTAGTCGTGAATAATTAAAGTCATGAAATATTTATATAGCGGAAACGATTTAGAAAAATACAGTACATGAAACATTATATTATTACAACCCATCAAATTAAAATAAAGTCAAATTCCAAGCAATAATTCACGTAAACTCCATTCATGGCATCACTCTTCATTCTGTGTAGCATTCACTGTAAAAATTAATGTAAGAGTGAGACAGAATATAGAATAAATATAAAATAAATAAAATTGCACAAACGCAATCAACCAACCATAATGACATGATGAATATGTCAAACAAGTTCATTTATAATTAATAAATCTTTAATTAGTCAAATGTTGTCATGCTGGATCCATTTGGTTTGGTGGGAATACAGCAGTAAAAAGTCTCATGGAGACTCCAGTAGGAATTAGCATAACCATGAATCCCTACATCTTCATGGCTCCTGCGAAAATAAGTGCACAAGTAGGAATTAGCATAACCATGAATCCCTACACCTTCATGGCTCCTGCAGTACCGAAGTACACAAGTAGGAATTAGCATAACCATGAATCCCTACACTCCATGGCTCCTGCAAAAATAGGGCTTAAACTTATCATAGAGTAACGCCCCACCAGGGTAGGCAATCATGGAACCCCTAAATTCCATGGTGCGTCCAAATGCTTATGATGCATGAATGCCTTTAATTCTCTTTATCATTTAGCATACCATGATATCAACATTTCCAAAACCACTTGGAAAACCACAAGTCCTCAAAGGACACATTACATATAATAATTTTCAGAATCATGGATTTACTGTTTCAACCATATGTATCAATATCCGCAAGGCATTCATGTATATATATATATATATATATATATATATCAATTCAGTCATTCGTAATTATTCACCACCAAAGTATACAAACTGTATGATACTCATTAGACACTCAACATCATCCATAACAATTCATAGTCACTCAAGAATTCAATAATAAATTGTTACCCATAGGGAAAATATCATTTTCATCTATAATAACCATTATAAGTAAATTTTAGCATTTCCAACAGCGACATACGTTAGTAAAACAACCATAACATGAGCAAATCAAAACATTTTCAAGTGATTCCACTTTCTGTAGTTCAATAATAAAATTATCTACAACTTTTATGAAGACCATAAATCCAAATTCCAAATAGAAACACCACTTATCCACAGAATACAAAACTGCCTCAAAGAGAGTTTTCAAAACGTACATATGATAGTATTTTCAACGTTTCTGGAGTTACAAAAATAATTTTGGCATGGGACCAGTTCTAAATCACTCCTAACACAAATATCTACAACTTTCATGCAGACCATAATTTCAAATTCCAAACAGAGACACCACTTATCCACAGAATACAAAACTGCCTCAAAGAGAGTTTTCAAAATGTATATATGTTAGTATTTTCAACGTTTCTGGAGTTACAAAAATGATTTTGGCATGGGACCAGTTCTAAATTACTCCTAACACAAATATCTACAACTTTCATGAAGACCATAATTTCAAATTCCAAACAGAAACATCACATAATCACATAATAGTCAATAGGTTATCATTTTTCATTATCACCAATTGCTGGAAAGTTTACTGGTTTGATAGTATTTAGTAAATTAGCTATAACTCATGGTATAAAAATAATTTTTGAATGAGGCCAAGTTCTATGTTTCAATAATTCCATTATCTATAATTTTTATGAAGACCAAAAATTCCAAATCCAAACAGAAATATCACAAATTCATAGTATACTAAACTATCTCAAAGAAAGTAACAAAACGTACATATGTTAGTAAATTCAGCGTTTCTGGAGCTACAAAAATAATTTTGGCATGAGACCAGTTCTAAATTACTCATAACACAAATATCTAAAAATTTTATGAAGATACTAAACACTAATTCTCATCACAAAATTCCCAGTTTTAAACATACAAACAGTGATTCACGTCAGTAGATTTTTAGCATGAACATACTTGTGTATTTTAGGTATAACTAGAGCTACAAATATCCTTTTAACTTGAAACCATTTTCTATAGATCCGTAACATAAATATCTACAACTTTTATGAAGACATTAAAGTTTAAATATGTATGTAGAATTCTCATAATATTAATATTTACACAAAACATAAGGTACATATTCCAGAACAGACATACTGTAGTATTTAGGCTATAACTTTTGCTATACATATCCAAATAAGTTGATTCAGGTCTCAAAATTCACAAAACAAAAAGATCTACAACTTTCTTGAAGAAGTTAGAATCAAATTCACACGTTTTTAGCTTCAAAAATTGAGCAACATGATACGAATTTAATTCTGGAAAATACTGGACAGCATACAATTCTACCCATTCCATAATTATTCACAACCTTATCCCCTCTTACCTTAATGGAGGTTCCTAAAGTAGTTGAAAGTGTTGTATTATTGTCCTAGCTTCAGATCAAGAGTGAACTTGATGGATAAAGTGAAAGAAAATAAGAGAGAGACTTCACTAACTTTAGCTTGTTCTAAGAATTCAGACTTGGGAACAAGATGTAGTGTTGATTTAATGATGCAAATGACAAGTGGGGGACAAGATTTTCATAATGGGATTGTAGTGGGATGTTCGGTGCATGAATTATGGTGATAATGGAGGTTTTAGGTGAGAAAAATGAGCTGGATTGTTGACCATTTCCGCAGCCTACATAATGTAGCTTGTATGATTGAAGTAAATATCAACTTTGACACTGTTTCGGTATTTTAGGCATATCTCTCTCATATCTTAATGGATTTTAACAAATTTGGTCTTGTTGGAAAGCTAAGACAATGAGGAACAACTTTGTAGTTTACCACTTTTTCAAATTCGGACTCTAACAAGGTATTAAAATATATACAAGATGATATGATTGAAGTAAAATATCAATTCTGACACTGTTTCGGTATTTTGGGCATATCTCTCTTATATCTTAATGGATTTTAACAAATTTGGTCTTTTTGAAAAGATAAGAAAAAGAGGAACAACTTTGTAGTTGACTACATTTCCAAATTCGGACTTTAACTAACAATTAAAATGTGTACAAGATGATGAAGTTTGAGTGGAGTATGTGGCAATTTGATGAGAGTAATTGGAAAAGCCAAGGAAATTAATAACTAAGGAAATAGGTAATAAATTATTTGATTAACTTTTACCGAAGGTATAAAGTTAAAATTATTTATCATGGTAAAAGGTTAAATTGAAGATGTTGTCCTAACCAAAAATTTATGTAGAAAGTTGAGATAAAATGGATAATATCATTGATGGTCTAAATCAAAATGATTATACATGAGAATAAAATTTTTAGGATGTTACACCTTACACATTCATCACTCGGCATAATTACACTTCTCACACTCGGAGAATACTCAACCTCCTTTCTCCTTGGAAAGGATCCCAACAATCAAGTTCCAATCGGGTTTACTCTAACCCCAAATCACTCGGAATATTCACCAAGTTAAGTCACTCGGACTTATTCAATGCTTAACCACTTGGGATACAGGATCTTAATCACTCGGAATATGGAACCTTATTCACTCGGGGAATTCATTAAGTAAGTCCCACTCAGACTTGCTCAGATCCTAACCACTCGGAATAGATCATCTTATTCACTCGGATTATACATGTATCACACACTTAGAATATATTCCAATCTAACCCATTACAACAAATCTTCCCTCGGAAGAGATTCACTCGGATTTCCACTCGGGATATTTAAATCATTCCCCACTCGGGGTTTACCCATATTTTTCACTCGGAATCATTCAAGCCTATTCACTCGGAAAAGGCCACATATTTACCCTCACTCGGCTCGGCTCCCACAATAATGTTTCACTCGGAATTCTTTACCTTAACATTATTCTATCCATCAACACTCAGCCAATTCTAATACATGTTATCATTATTCATTCAACTACTTATCCCAGTCGATAAGAAGCATCAAATCAACATAAAACACTTATATACATATATATATATATTCATACACTCGGAGTACTAGCATCTTAACATTACTCATTTATCAACACTTGTAATTCGATACAATACATGATAACAATGTGAACCATATTTATATAAATAGGCACTCGGATTCCTATACATATATATTTGTATTCATTATACAACACTGACATATGAGTCAGCCAAGGCTTAACACTGCCTATACACAACATATATATATACAACATAAGCACTCAACAGTCGGAGTGCACATCACTCGGACTTGAGTCCTTCACATCATTCCCGATCGACCTGCACATACTGAAAAATGGTGTAGGGGTGAGCTTTACATATTAAATGACAGTTACTGACTCAGATTTTACCACAATCCTCAATTATACAATAATACATCTACCATCAATCAAAGCATACACACTACCATTTAATATGAACAATCACAAACATCATCCGATCGGGAATTCACCCATTTCACTCGGCTATAAGCACAACATCCTCAATAATCATATATTCATCCAATCGGATTTCACCCCAAATCTATCCCAACACTATATCAATAATATTCACACTCTGAGCCACGCTCAAGGAGTCTGCCTGAGCCCAGCTCAACGGACTTAATCATATTCTCACATGTTTCATCTGATTGCCGATCAGTAATAAACGTCCAACACATTCCAGTGGCGAATCGGATACATACAGTCTCATTCACTCGGCGTCCAACGCCAATGCACTCGGCATTTGCCTTGAGTCCAACCCAAGGTCTTTCATCAAGCGTCTCATTTCACGCTTAGTGCCCTAGGCACTGCCCCGAGTCCAACCCGAGGTCTTTCATCATATTCAACACATATTCACTTACATTCAACATATATTCATCCGATTGCCCACTCGGTAATTAGCGTTCAACATTATATGCACTCGGCATTTCCACAGCGAATCAGATGACTCAGCTTATATCTCATCCACTCGGCAATCACCAGGCCATCCACTTGGATTATCCTCTATCACTCGGATTTATCCTTTACAATAAGCATCTTGTGCTTTCATATATAAAGCCTACTCGGCATTCAACATAACAGTCCCCATACATACATTCAGCATACGCATATACATCAACAAGGCTCACATGCATTTAAATGTATAATACACACAGGGACTAGTAGAGGACCACACAATGCACTCGGCATTCATCATATGCATCTCATACATTCTAACATAAACATCATCAACAAGCATCATACATCATATGGACGGAAATCATACATCACATCATATAGACCACCATGGCCACAAAATAATACAATATCCGGGCTACTACTCAAACAGCATACAACACACATCAAACACAACATAGTGTGACAATTTCACCCGGAAACCCGTCCATAAACCATGCATTTGAGATGCAAAGCCCCCCTTACCTGGAATGAAGTTCCAAAAGTCATATTGGCCACAGGGCCCAGCCACAGCAGCACTCTGCTCGGCATTCCAATCGTGGGAAGAGCCAACATGGCTCCCAGTCGTCCCAGCAACACGCTCACAGCCATCAACGCTCTACTCGTAGCTTTGGAGAGCCAACTCTGTCTCCACTCGAGCATCAAAGCCATCAACACTCCAAGCTCCACTCTGCTCTCAATCATGGAGAACCAGCTCTGTCTCCACACGGCATCAAAACCACTAAGGCTCAACACCGTCTTGGATGAACCAATGCTGTTCCCACTCGAACAGCACAGCGTCCAGACCTCACCAACAGTGGAAGATCAATATGCCTCCATGCACCAAACCATGCCTTCTTCCGCACGAGCAGCAGCATAGCTCATACAGTGGACCATCTTTCCACAATCGATCGAGGCACCCACACAGCTGCTACAGGCTCCCAACCGAGCCCCCTAATAGCCCATCAATGGAAGAGGAAGAAGAAGAGGAAGCATCAGGGAAACAGGGGAGGAACCCAGCCTCCAAAGCACACAGCCACACGCTGTTCCCTCACACAGCCACACCGTTCCACTCGGATCTACACAGGGAGTAAGTGGAAGAAGAAGATGAAGAAAATGAGAAGAAGAACCAGGAGAACCAAGAGGAAGAAGAAGAAGCAAGATCTTCCGAGAGTTCTAGAGAGAAGAAGGAGCATTTCTCTCATCAGAACATGCAACCAAGAGATAATGAAGAAGTGAGAGGGGAAATGTGAGAGTGAAGTCCTCATCTTCACACGCTGCCCCATCATCACGCTGCACTGTGACAGGCCCATCAATCAACCATCACTTCTTCATTTAATGCAATCCCATCAGCTCTCATCTCACCTCCAGCGTGTACAGTGAAGAGAGAGGGAGAACCGGACCCATCACAAGGCCACCAAGGGGCACCATGGTTAATTCTAGCATTGTTATTATTATTGTCATTCTTCAATAATTAGCCTAATTAACCTTTAAATTCTAATTAACCATTAATCGGTAATTAATTCTTAATCAATCCCCAATCCAAAAATTAGGATGTTACACCATATGCCTAATTTTATGGCCTCTTCAAATGCTCAGTCTTGTAGCAATTTGTAGCTACTAAGTTGGCCACTAGAGACCTGTATTTAGAGGCATTGAAATCCAAGGCTTCAAAATTTGTTTTGAAATCATGTATTAAGCTAAAGGCATGTACTTTCTTTTAAAAACAACATAAAAAACTAATTATTAAAACATCATGTACTACAAAATGTCCATTTCTACTATCATTTTTTTCAGTTTAACATATGCAGAAAATTATGATTAATAATGTGCTTAATTTTGGGGATGCTTTAACAAGTTGCAGTTAAATTCATTGGTCAATCATTGACAATGTTTGGTTTCTAGTGTTTCTAAAAAACAAAAGATAATTTTAAAAATTCTTAAAAATTCAAAGAATTAAGTATAGAACAATGGTCAAATCCACTTAAAATTGGGAAAAGAAAGAGTCATGTTTAAGTATTCTTACCAATCTATGGAGTTATTGATACAGCTTCTTTACTAGCCTTGTGCTTTCTGCCTTTAAGATGGTCCTTCAAACCTTGTTCAGATGTTGCACTAATCTGGCTGAGTGCACAACTCCACTCTTCCCTTGGTTTTTTCTGGGAACCAAAAGAAACAACAGGTGTTTTTGCTTTTGGCCTATTATATTTACTCCATCTCTTGCTTAGAATATACGAATAAGATAGTTACACACACAACATGGTTCCATAGCGAGTGATGTTGTAGTATGCAAAGTATAAAATTATCTATGAAAGTTTAAATAATATAAAAATTAATAGAATTATTCTAGTGCAAATTAATCCATCTATATTAAACATGAACTAATTAATATCATGGTTAGGATAAAAAAAAGGAATAATCTCATTGAGGAAACCAAACAATTGATTAAGCAAGCAAATAAACAAGTGTCATCTTACATGTCGAGCAATCGGTCCATGGCAGATGACACAACCAGTAGCAGTAGCAGAATGGAAGCTATAAGCGACACTAAAAACAAGAACTAGGGCAAACAAGTAAAAGAAACAGAACAAGTTATAACTCAAAATAAAGATAGAGAGGAAGGAAATAATGAAAACATAACACCAATACCAACCAGCACAGTTACTTTTTCCTTGTCACTCTGCATTGAAGGCTCTTTGATTTCCTCAGGGGCCATAATCTGAGGCCCTTGTGGTTGTTAAACATTAAACATGCTTTCAACCAGATTAAGTCTCTGATTCAAGCACAAGGCCATTTTTCCCCCAAATTTGGTTTATTTAGAATGACCTAGATAAAAAAACCCAAACAGGAAAAACGAGATGGCAAAACCTAAGGTTGAGTTCGTATCTAAGGTTGTCGCGCCATAGAAAGATGTTACACTCACTCTGGTGTTAATAAAGGGGTTAAGTGGTTGTGTGGAGAGGAAAGGGTTTCGGTTTGCTACGTCTCGAAGAGAGGGATTCGTGAATGTTGTCTTACCTAAGGGAGACGACGGGAGAGGAGGCGTCGAGAGGGATGCGTCGAGAGGGAGACGTTCGAGAGGGAGGCATCGAGAGGGACACGTTGAGAGGGAGAGCTTCGTGAGGGAGACAAGGGAAGAGCTTCGAGAGGGAAATCGAAACCTCTAGTGAAAGGGGGTGGGTAGGGTAAAGGGAAAAGGTTTTTCACCGGTCCAAAAAAAAGACTTTGGTACAAATTTTGTCATTTCTCACCGGTCTAAAATTAAGACCGGTACACACTTAACCATTTCTCACCGGTCCCAAATTAGGACCGGTATAAACTTAATAATTTCTCACCAGTTCAAAACATAAACGGTGTAAAGTTTGATATTATTTACAAAATTGTCACCGCCTTATTTTTTACACCGGTCACATTACAACCGGTGTAAAAACACTGGTATAAAAAACCTTTTTTCTACTAGTGAACAAACTATGGTAGATAAGATAATACCATCCCACCTTCTGGAGTGGTGGCCAACGGATTTCCACATAAAATAGATACTTCTGTAGGAAAAAAAAGTCTATTTAGACCATGTTGACACTAATTTAAGGTGGTGGGGGATGAAAATTTAATGTATGCAATTAAACTCACATGGTGCTGCATAGAGTTAGAGGTACACAAAAAAATGTGGTTCTTAAGCCTCATGATCATGTATTCAATATTGGTCCTCTTACCTCCAATTCCAATCAGGTATTCTATTTGATATTTGATATATAGTACATGTTGGTACATGGCGGATATTTGAGGCTAAATCTGTTGGCCATTAACTCAGAAGATAGGGTATACTTCCATTTAACTTCCTAATCCTTGAAAGAGATCTATAAGACAATACCATGTGATCCCTTGTCTCTCGTAGACCCTACCCATGGCTCTGTCAAAAGTTATTCATTGTGGAATTGGATTGCAGAGTCACTTAACAACTATATATACACTATTTCTTGAATTCTCAAGCAACACAAGTCCTTTGCATCCTAAAGTATCAGAATTCAAATATTTCTTTCTGGTGCAAGTCTCTTGACAACAATCAGTTTACTATTTATTTATTGAGCAACAAAAAAAACAATGGGTTTCCGCATACCAAGCATCCTTAGACGGGCATCATTTTCTGCTTCTCCTGCCGCTTCCAAGGGACTTGAAGTCCCAAAAGGCTATCTAGCAGTTTATGTTGGAGATGAAATGAGGCGGTTCGTGATTCCAGTATCATTCTTGAACCAACCTGTATTTCAAGAATTACTAAGTTACGCAGAAGAAGAATTTGGATATGATCATCCAGCTGGTGGTCTCACAATTCCTTGCAAGGAGGATGAGTTTCTAAACCTCACTTCTCATTTGAATTGGCAGTGATCATTCTAATAGAGACTGAGATAGATTAGTTGAGACAAATTTGTACAGAAGAACATTTCTTTTATCGTGAAGTTTTTCCATTTTTTCCCCTTGTATAGTCCAACCGAAGTTGGAAAATTTTACCTGAATGAGAATGTTTAGACAAGACATTTCTAATCCAAGCAAAATCACTTTCTTCTTTTGGCAGGTATCAGTGAATTCTAATATCTACAACAGTTTCAATATTAACAATTTTCAACATAAGTTCCTGAGCCGAATTAAGAACACTCAATTCTTTTGTCCTGAAGCAGCTTTAAACATGTGACTCACTTAGTTCCTGCTTTCAGGATCACAGGATCATTATCATAAGTTAATTTGCTGTTCCTTCCAATCCTGTAATCACTGCTAGTTGCTTCTCGTGCCACAATACATGGATTATCAAAACTAAGCTTTGCCCGAATTTCACCATAGTAATAGAAGATACTATTTTGGTGTAAACAGATTACTCAATTGTTGTTCCATTATCCTTGGCCTATGTTTCTTCCTTTTCTACTTATTTCTGATTATGGAATTAAAATTAAAAACTTTTTAACCTATGGTATTTAAAAAGTAGTGACTCCATCCATATAAAAATTTTGACAGGATAGGATAGTTTATAGCATAAACATTGTTTATCTGGAAAGGTCCAATTTGCTCAGCATATATATAACTCAAATTGATTGCAATGACTGCTTGAATTACCCGTATTGTTTTTTGAAGTAACTCTTTCTTTGTGTAAAAACAAGTTTTGTAATTTACCATTTTGTTAGAATAATGTTTTCATTCTGTTGTGCATATATATCTTTGTATTCAATCTATTTCAGCAACTAATAAAATTCAGTTCTTTCATTTCTCTGTATTCCTCAAGCCCTCGGGTTCTCTCTCTCTTCTTATTCATATTTACTTGTCTTACGATTCTCTCATTAAGGACCATCATCGATCCAAATCATCAACAATGTTGTCCAACTTATTCTGTCAAAAAGTTGTATTTTGAACTAGAATCCACATACATTTTTTAGGGAAAAAACATGAAACACAAAGATTGGTTACTGTTATTTTAAAAGAAATTGAAGCATTAAACATGGAAATTATCAACACTGGACTACAGAGGTGATCAGTTCACAATTATTCAGGTTCATGCATCATTGAAAACATGACCCTGCAAGTATACTTGAACTCTACCTAAAATAAATTGACATCAACCATCCATCAACTTGGAATAAAGGGTCATGGGAAAAATTAGGAGATAAATGGTTGTAATATTCGGTGTATTTTAGTGTCTATCTGTTCATTCTTCCAAATCTCTAGGAAAAGCAAACAAAGAAAGATAAAATATCTACAATGTTCAACTATGTCTGTTGCAAAATTGAATTGGTCCTTGACCATCTACATTTCAATCTTCAATATGACTTGTGCAAGTGAGAAGTGATATCTAGGAAGACATCTTCTCTACAAGGAATTGTAAGGCCACCCATTGGATGATCAAATCCAAATTCTTGTTCAACTTTACTCAATAGGTCTTGAAATGAAGGTTGGTTCAAGTATGATATAGGAATCACAAACAGCTTCTTTTTGTTTTCTCCCACATAGACTGCAAGATAACCCTTTGGGATATCACTGCGCCTTTGAAGACCAGGCAAACGAAAACCCATTGCAGATCAAGAGTATGATTACTAGGAAGTATTTTATGTTTCAACAATGCAAAGGAATTGACTTATTTTTGACTTCAACCATGATTATCTATATATAGATAGATAGATAGATAAAGAGAAGGCTTTGGAAAAACCATTATTAGGTTCTGAAAGTTTGATGGAGAATTGAAGACTATCCAAAAAGGGTCCAGTGAAAGGCAAAGGCATGAAGGATCACATGGTACTGTCTATTATGTCTTTTATCAAAGATGAAGAAATTGTGTGTGGCTGAATGCCACATTTTTTTATATGGTACCCGCTTGAAAATTGAAACCAGAGAAAAGTGTATAATTCAATATCTAATTCTTAAGTAAACAAACAATATATAGCTGGCTAGTTTATTGTGTCTCAGACAAGCATGAGACATCTCATGTATACCACATAATGGTCAGGAAATTGATGTCTACCTTCAAGTATATGTAGATAAGGTTATACGAAATTATTGATACATAAGTGCTTTTGAATTGATTTAGTTATAGAAATACCAGTTGTGAATTATGGGGAGTAAGAAATTAGAATTGACATCCTTGTTGAGCCCGGTTAATTAGTACCAGATAAAAGTTATTGCAATCTGACAACCATAAAAATTAATGTCTTTGTGACGAGTGCTCTGATTAGGGCCAGTTAAACGATTCTTCATTTGGCTTACATTAGAATTACATTATTATAAACAGCAAAAAAAAAAAGTTATGGTGATAGGAATGTCATTTGGTTTAAGTAAGCCAAGATTATTGTTAAATATATTATGATTGCCACAACCAATCTCACAAAATATGGATGAAGTGTATTAGCTAAGAAGCAAAGCTCGGTACACATGAGGCCTATAATAATTGGTTAGTATTCTTTTCTATCCAGATTCAACTGTATACAGATTTTTCTTTCCAAGGATAGCATAGACTTCAAATCTTTCCAAAACAGTATGCATTCTAGATTTTATGCAGTGGGTATTCAAAGCTTTTAAATTGTGCATGGTAAAAAATAAAAAAGGAAAAATCTTTCAATTTTCAGTATTTGGATATTATTATTGAAATTTTTATAACCTCATTCTTTTTATATTCCATGTTTTTACTTTTAATTATAAATTTGTTATCTTATTTTTTGTTTTCAAATATTAATACATGAAATAGTGAAATTTAGAAAATATTTTTTTTTAATAATTGTTGTATAAACTTTTAAAAAAACAAAGTAAGTTATAATATATAAATTTTGCCACTTCAGCAAATATCCAATGCAAAGTGCGAATAGATTCTCATATTCATTCTATACAATTAATGGGGAAAAAATATTACTACAAACATGAGTGTCAAGTTCCAAACGGAACAAGAAGCTTCATTAGGACCATTACAAGCATATGACACTTATATGGAGGACTTTTTTGGATAACATATGGAGGACTTAAAACATTTATATTTATGCACATAATATTTCACACTTTAATTTTAATCCATTCCCATCTCACTCTCAATGCCAAATCAAGGTGTTCTTTCTCGGTGGCATTTTCTTTTTTTTTTTAAGGATATTTTTGTTAGATGTAATTTTTTTCAAGGTTTTCTATTTTAAAATTTACTACAACCTTTTATGATCTTGAATTCTATGGTTCTCACATAATCAATAGGGATAGCAATATGGGCTAACGGGCCGGGTCAACCTTTGAAGCCTTTTTTCCAAATAACCCGACCCGTTTTGGTCCGTCAAAAAACGGACCCTCACGGGTCAGCTTGTTGGGCCTTTATTAAAAAATATATTAGTATATATATTATAATTCATAATGTTTATTTACTATGGACTTTTGATATTTAGGTTTTTATTATTGTAGACTTTATTTGATGTTATTTATTTTGGACTTTATATTATTAGTGTATGTGTTTGATTTTTGTTTTAAATACTGGTTGATTGTTTGATTTGAAATTAATTTTGATAACTATTTATTGTTTTCATTTAATGCAAATAAAATTAATTTAAACTTTTAATGAAATAAATTGGATTAATTATAAAAAACTTTGCTTTAAAAAGGTGAAATCTATTTTTTATATCTAAAGTTTTTTTAGAAAAGACTTAAAAATAGTTCAAATAATAATAAAAATAACATATATAATTCTTTTTAAAAAACGGACCGGCCAGTTTTGACCCGCGGGCCACATGGAATACGGGTCAAGCCAATGCTTTTGGCCCGTTTTCATATTCTGACCTGGCCCGGCCCATATTTTGACGGGCTTCCTTGACCTTTGGCCCGTTTTGCCACTCCTAATCAATACATTAAGAGGACTTACTAAAATTCATAGTGTTGATGATGTGTTCCTCTTAATAGTCTTGGTCTCTTAAAATTTTCTTGAACTCTTCCTTCTTATTTGATATCCTCTTTGATGGTGAACAAAAATAATGAGTTTAATTTTTGTTACTCAATTTTCTTTTATGCAACCTATGTGTAGTTTTTCTAAAAGGGGATGGGAGGGTTTTTTATTGCATTTAATTTAAATTAAAACCCTTATAATTAACAAGCATCACATTAAATTCCTTAATTAGAGTGAGGTCATAAGTTACATGAGTCATTATATAATTATTAAATTAATCTAATATTCTCTCAGTTGATTATTGTGACGAAGTGAAGATTCAAGAAACTATAACTGCGCACTTTACATTGAAATTATCAAATCATCAACCTTTTGATTTAAAATAATTAGATCATGACGATCACAAGTCATTCAATGATGTTGAAAAAAAGTCTGGATGGAAAAGAATTTTAAGTCTTAATAGACCAGACACCAGACTTTATATTCCTGAATTTGTTAATATCGCTCATTGAGTAGTTTTGGTTGAAAGTAAAGTCTGTACTGTTTATAACGTATTTGTGCGCCTAAGTATTTTCAGGATACGAGTATTAGGCTATAAAAACAAAGGGGGAGTATCAGCATTCTAAAAGTCTGGCAAACAATCAAAAGTCTAATAGAAGCATTCTGATCAAAAAATCATTCTGAAAGTTCTTAAATTCTATTTAAGTGATGTATTGGGATTCATGCTCTTATTATATTTGTGTGCTTATCATCAAAGAACACAAGGAACAAGATCAAAATAAGCAGTATCTGTTAGCGTACCTACCTCTATGCATACTGATCAAGTTCAAAGATTATGTCAGAATATTTCGCAAAGCTCTAGCATCCTACTTGATGCTCAATCAAGAATTAGTTTACGAATGGTTTGTGCATAGGAATGCATAAGAAACCTTTTTCATGAAAAAGCTGAAGAAGTTTTGTCCCAACCCTTCCCCCCCCCCCCCCCCTAATCCATTTCATCCTCAAGGTCTGGTAACAGGAAGCTTAAGGGAAAATTCTTTCAAAGGATTTCCAACGACTATATCTCCTTTCAAGAAGCAATAATGGTCATATCCTGTAGCTTCTATACATACTAAAGAAGATTGAAAATCAAAAATAGAACAGATATACATAGAGAATCTTTGGAGCTCTTATTCAATCTCTTTCAAGTTTTGAATTCTATTGTTCATTCATTTCTTGTAAAGACAAAGACCCTCATTTTTTTATTTTGCCTCTAGCAAACCCTGGTCTTGTGTCAAAACTTGTGTACAACTTTAATTGTTTATCTCTTATACGCTAAGTTCTATAAAATACATTTTATTCAGTCAAACACCTTGTAAAAGTCTGGTGAGTTATCAGAAGTAGTTTGTACGGGGAACACTATAACATCCCCGAAATTTGAGTAAAATTAATTAATTGGGGTAAATAAATAGAACAATTATAGGAAATAATTATTTGATATCCTATACATGTAGAAAAATTAAGTATGGACCCATTGAGCTAATACGGCGATTACTGTCGTCGTTTAATTGACGAACGATGTACGAGCAGACTGCTGAGACGGGCCCAATAGGCTGGGGAAACATTAGATAAATATTGGGAATGAATATTTATGTCCTAAAGATGAACTAGAATTAATTTGAGCGTTCCCGAAATTTATTATGACTTATTCGGGATTTATTGACGTCGTTTAACGTCGAAAAACGACCGATTCGGGCAACGGGCCTCAATTGGACCTCAAAAATTCACTAACCCAAAAATAATTATTGAATATTAGAAAACACTCAAATAAATATTTTAAACCCAAAAATAAACCCCGAAAAAATTTATAGATAATTAATTAGACGTTCAGGGGGCCCGGGCGACCAAAACGCTTCGTTTTCGAGCAAAAACGCGATGAATCTCACCCAACTAAATGGGCTGACTGTGCACCTCATTGTGGGATGTTCTCCATCAGCAATTGAGCCCAAGAATGAAGATTTGCCAAAAAAAGGGCCTTGGAGCCAAAAAAAATTTAAATGAAAGGCATGGTGGTAATTTTGACCCAAAAAGCGAAAATCTCTGTCTCCTTTCCCACTCAAAAATTCGTCCAACACTTTATTCTTTCCCCTCTCCCACCGAAAAGACCTCTTCATCTCCTTCTCTTCATCTTCAATTTCATCTCACCAAAAACCATGGCCAAGGCTTAAAGGGAGTTGAAGAAAGGTGTCATTTTTGCTAAGTTTTTGAGGTTAGGACCTTATTTCACTTCTCTTTCTCTTCATTTTTCACATTTCCATCATCTCCTCTTGGCCTCCACACCAAAACCGAAAATCCCCATTATTGACTCTTCTCCTTGGTTGACGAAATTTCTTGCTCTAAGAGGCTTTCATTACACTTTGGTGGAGCTTGGTGTTGCTTTGGGTACTTGGAACTCTTAGCCCCACTTCTTCTTGCTCTCTTAAATTAGGGATTTGGGATCCATTGGGGTAAGTATTGGGTTCTCAATATACTTTAAATTAGTAGCATAATATGTGATGGAATATGAGATTGTTGTTGGAAAAGTTGAGATTATGCATTTGGAACCCTAAACTTTAGGTTAGGAGACCATTGGGTTATTGTTGTTGTTACTTGAATAATTTTCCTAGTGGCTTGACATTGATGTAAATTGGTTGTTAGAATTAGACTAAGTGTTGTTGGAATGAATGAATTGGTTTTGGATAGCATTGGGTGCAAAATTTGAATTTGGTGGCTTACTTTAATTTGAAGGAAGAATTTTGTTTTGAACTTAAAATGGCCTAAGGATGGCTTTGATATAGTTATGAGACCTTAGGTAACATTCTAAAATATACTTAGTGTTGGTAGAAAGTATAAGGTTGAATGTAAGTTTTAAAATTTCTCTTGAAGTTGGAAAAGTGACAAGAATAAGTCCATAAATATGTTGACCTTCTTAATGGGCATGAAAGCTCTCGTTAGGTGTGGGTTATTAATTAGAATAGTGTTGGATAATTGTTAGTTGACAAAGAGTAAAATGTGAGATGACTTAAATGAAGGGCATGAAGGATTAATGAGAATTAGGCATGTTATTGGATTATATAGTCTTGTTGGAGCATATTAGAACTTAAGAGAATAATTATGGAATTGAGAAAATGTTAGTAAGAGTGGCTTAAGAATTAAATTGGTCAATGAGTAAAAGAGGTAGGAAAAAGTATAATGTTGATAAAGAATTAGGTGAAGAACATGAACCATTAAATTTGAAAGAATAGATTTATGGTCACATTAGGCATAAAAAGCTACTAGTTGAACTCAAAGAAGGTTGTTGTTGGTGATAGGTGACTTTGTCATGAAAGTGGACTAAAGGAATTAAGTTATGATGTAGAATTAGAAATAACCATGGTTAGGGAGTATTACTTGTAATAGGTAATAATAGAAGAATCATTATGAATAATAGGTGATACCAAAGACTTGTAACAAGACACTTGAATAATTGAAGACCATTAGTGACAAATTAGTTGTCTTAGGAGGATAAAGGACAAGACTGACTAAAATTGCTATGTGATGGAAAACTTGGTAAACACCATGTGTTTCTAAAGATTTATCATGGTTTGATCTAACAATTAAATATCACTATCAAATGGGTTATGTAATAATGGGTGAAAAACAAGTTAATTGAATTATTAGTTGAGAGAAACTTGTTGTCTACAAAAGGAAAAGTATGGTAAATAATTATTGTAAACGGAGAAGTTTTAAGACCCCATGATGATTTTTGAAAATTGACAATTGTAGACAAAGTCCTAAAATTTACAAGTACTAAAAGATATTAAAAGAATCCATAATACCCCTAAAAATCTCAAGGATGAAACTTTTATGGACTAGTATAAAGTCTGTACATAAAAAATGGAGTTGCAGACATCATAAAAAGATTAGCAAGATGATTGATGTGTTCCTACACTTATTCAATGTAGGTTTTGACCAATCTTGTAAAGCAGGACCATCCAACTCCTCCAACCCCACGGAATACTTCTCTTGAGGTAGGAGAGGAGTTTATTTTCTAAATGCATGGCCTTGATATTGATAGTGTATGTATGTGTGATGTATAATTGCATAATGGCATTGGTTGCTTTTATTATGGCTATGTGTGATGTGACATCCCTCGTCGATTTTCTCATTTTCCAAAAATAATTTTTCGCATTTTAATATAAAAATCCACTCGGTCTTAATATAAAAATATTTACTTCTATTAAATATATTCAAAGTAGTAAAATCACATTTAAATTAGCAAATCCCGACTGAAACGGATCCGAAATACATACATTAATAAATTAGTTATTTAGAAACAATGAAAGAAGGGAAATGGAGTCAGGGGTCAATCGCCTGAGCGAGCCCCTGATCCGCTTAAGCGAGTGCCGACTCGTTTGAGCGAGTGCTGCTCTTGAACTTGAGCGAACAACAACCTACAAGAAGAGCCAACCAATCGGGTTTCACTCGGAATTAGATGCACTCGGGTATCTCTTACTCAGACATGGCTTAACCTTCACTCAACAAGGATTCCCTCGATCTGACATCACTCGGAAATCACCCAATCCTTACTTTACTCGGAAAAGTCTCTCGGCATAACTCCCTCAGAAACCTTCTCACCTTCACTCGGAGTTACTCTAGTCTTCCACTCAGAAATGGGCCTCTCGATTATTCTTCTCTCGGAAAGGATGAAAGATACTCAAATGGGCATCAATTTAATAGGCCCTTGCTTGGATAAAGAATCCACTCGGATAGATTCACCAGGAGATCAACTCTGCTACAACATTACGAATTCATTCATAAAATAAACACCGATCTCATAACATCAAAAATTCATATCATCGTTAATCAACATACCGATTCGAATTCTAACACACTCGTGTAGCATCACACAGAAAACCCAACATATATATATTACACTCGGAATTCATTTCAAAGCACTCGGTTCCTTGGCATCAATCCTCCACTTGGCGCACCTCCATGGCTCCGACCTCTTCCCTGTCACTGGTTACTAAAATTGAAACAACAGCAAGGGTGAGTGTTTAGCATCATAATTAATCTAGAACGGAATTCAAATAAAACACGAGTAGAAACTCCGTCCGATTGCTTATTCCTCAAACTGCATATTTCACTCAGCAAGCAACTCACTCGACAATATACTCTTTCGACAAATTGTCTATTAACACTCGGCATTATAGCAATTCACTTTCAGCAATATAACAGTCCTCATTCTACAATTTTAACAACATTCAGCAAATAGCTTCTGCTCGGCAAATATGACAACTTTTCACTCGGAAAACATAATAATCACCTGGTAATATCGTAAGTTGCACTCAACAATACATTAAATCATTCTCAGCAAACATATCAAAATCTCATTCGGCAATTATAACAAGTTAACTCTCAGTAATCATAACAATTCATGCTCAGCAATTATAATACTACATACTCGGCAATTATATTCAACCTCATTCAGCAAACATAACAATTTCATTAGTCAAATACAACAGATTGGCCCTCGACTGATGCAATATCATACTCATCAATTTTCGCTCGGATAATATGACATCCTACTCAGTAAGCACAATAATTCATACTCATCAAATACATCAAATTCTCATTCGGCAAAATCATCGATTGTCACAACTGACTCACATAAAATCGACGCCTAGTGTCCGGATACTAAAGGATTGACCTTCAGCTGGGAGTCCGACTTGACATCCCGTGAATCCGACTTGGTTCACCGAGCCCGACTTGGCTCCCCCTCAACCACTGGGTCATAGACCTCTGGGTAGCTCAACTGGGTCCGACTTGACCACTAAAGCCAAAAACGAGGGTAACATATACCGTCGGCCATTCCATACCACATAATCACATTTCAATCATTTCATATCATCATTAATCAACAAATGCAACTACCAGAAACTGGCGTGTGCTCTCATCACAGGGCGACCGACTTGTCAAGCCCATCCATCACATTATCACTCGGGCGACCTGCTTGTCAAACCCGACTCCTCATTCCACAAAATACCGATTGTCACAGCATCATTTACATTTCAATCAGATTTACATATACACATACGATCCTCAACTGATCAATGTCCATATACATGCATATACATTTCACTCGGCATCATTTCATCATAACATCAAATAATTCCATTTCACTCAGAATTTACCACTCACATGATCAGAAACCGATCGGGGTACATACATATACATACATCCATCCTCATTCATATACAATTCATTCGGCATCATCACAATGATCACAACATCAAATACTCCTCTAATCACATACACACGATCAGAAACTGATCGGTGCTCACACACATGCATACTCACATTCTCAAATTTCATTCAGCAAAGTCACACACACACACGATCCTAAACCGATCGGTGTGTACATTCATACGCACATTCATATACATATTCACATAATTTCACTCAGCACTATCTCTTACCCGGTTTAGTCTTTCCAACGACTCGGACAGTGTCCAGTTCTAATTAATTATAACCCGAACACCCCCCTTACCTGGGATAAAGCTTCCAGAAGATCCTCGAGCTCTCCACTCCGGTCGATTGCTCTCCGATCGCTTCTTCTCAATTGTGACTCTGCCTCCAGTCGTCCAACACAGCACTATGCTTGGAGGAACTCCGAGCCATTCATCCTCTCGAACAGCTCTGCCCCAATTGTGACGTCCATAATAATTTTCTGAATAAATTTTTCGCGTTTGAGGAATCCTTTTGAAACTCGTAATTTAAATTCTAAAGTCACATGAAAGTTGATAAATGCGGAATATTATCATGCATACTAGTCGTGAATAATTAAAGTCATGAAACATTTATATAGCGAAAACGATTTAGAAAAATAACAGTACATGATACATTATATTATTACAACCCATTAAATTAAAATAAAGTCAAATTCCAAGCAATAATTCACATAAACTTCATTCATGGCATCACTCTTCATTCTGTATAGCATTCACTGTAAAAATTAATGTAAGAGTGAGACAGAATATAAAATAAATATAAAATAAATAAAATTGCACAAACACAACCCACAAAACATAATGATATGATGAATATGCCAAACAAGTTCATTCATAATTAATAAATCTTTAATTAGTCAAATGATGTCATGCTGGATCCATTTGGTTTGGTGGGAATACTGCAGTAAAAAGTCTCATAGAGACACAAGTAGAACTTAGCATAATGCCATGAATCCCTACACTCCATGGCACTCAAGTACCGAAG
This sequence comes from Clitoria ternatea, assembly GCA_037962975.1. Taxonomy (NCBI): domain Eukaryota; kingdom Viridiplantae; phylum Streptophyta; class Magnoliopsida; order Fabales; family Fabaceae; genus Clitoria; species Clitoria ternatea. The sequence goes on from CM075676.1 coordinate 73,799,350, forward strand.
TACACAAGTAGGACTTAGCATATCCATGAATCCCTACACTCCATGGCTCCTGCAAAATAAATACTCGAGTAGGAATTTGCATAACCATGAATCCCTACACTCCATGGCTCCTGCGAAAATAGGACTTAAACTCATCTTAGAGTAACCCCCCACCAGGGTAGGCAATCATGGAACCCTTAAATTCCATGGTGCGTCCAAATGCTTATGATGCATGAATGCCTTTGATTTTCTTTAATCAATTTAACATACCATGATATCAATATTTCCATAATCACTTGGAAAATCACAAGTCCTCAAAGGACACAACACATATGATAATTTTCAGAATCATGGATTTACTGTTTTCAATAACATAACTCAATAAACCACAAGGCATTCATACATACATTAATTTAGCCATTCATAATTATTTATGACAAAAACATTCATATTGTAAGTCAAGTATAGAGCACTCAATAACATCCATAATAATCCATAATTTCTCAATACTTCAATAATAAATCATTATTTATATGAAAAATATCATTTTCATCCATAATAATCATTATAGGTAAGTTTCAGCATTTTCCAACATCATCATATGTTAGTAAAACAGCCATAACATGAGCAAATCAAATCCTTTTTAAGTGATTCCACTTTCTGTAGTTCAATAATAGAATTATCTACAACTTTCATGAAGACCATAATTTCATATTCCAAACAGAAACACCTCTTATTCACAGAATACAGAACTGCCTCAAAGAGAGTTTTCAAAACGTACGTATGTTAGTATTTTCAACGTTTCTGGAGCTACAAAAATAATTTTGACATGGGACCAGTTCTAAATTACTCCTAACACAAATATCTACAACTTTCATGAAGACACCGATCACTAATTCTCACCACACAATTCCCAGTTTTAAAAATAAAATTCGTATTTCATTGTTAACAGATTTTCAGTTAGAGCATACTTCAGTATTTTAGGCATAACTAGAGCTACAAACATCCTTTTAACTTGAAACCACTTTCTATAGACCCACAATATAATTATCTACAACTTTTATGAAGACATCAAAGGCTTATTATGTATGTATAATTCCCAGAATATTAATATATACACAAAACATAGGATAAATATTCCACACGGATATGTTGTAGTATTTTGGCTATAACTTTTGCTATACATATTCAAATCAAACGGTTCAGGTCTCAAAATTCACATAACAAAAAGTTCTACAACTTTGATGAAGAAGTCAGAATCAAATTCATACGTTTTTAGCTTCAAAATTGAGCAACAAAATACGAAAATAATACTAGAAAGTACTGGACAGCATACAATTCTACCCATTTCATAATTATTCACAACCCTATCCTCTCTTACTTGGATTGAAGATCTTGGCTGATTGGAAAAGTCCTCCTTACTGTCTTGGCTTTAGCTCGAAGGTGTATTGATGGAGAAGAGGAATTGAAAGGGAGAAAATTTACTAACTTACTTGTTCTAAGAGTACCGGTCAAGAGGTGGTGTTAATAATGCAAAGACAAGTGGGGAACATCTTTCTCATGAGTGGATTTTTAGTGGGCTGTTAGTGGATTGATTGTGGAAATAATGGAGTTTTAGATAAGAAAGTAAGCTATATTATTGTCCATTTCTGGCTGCCTACATGTTAGGGTGGGTATGATTGCATTAGATATATTAAAATATGCATAAGAGGACAAAATTGGTGTCAAAACTTAATTCTGACACTGAATACCGACTGAAATTCCACTCGGTCAGCATCTAAACCGACTGGAAACTGCCAGTAGTGTGAAGGAAAGGAAATCCGAGTCCCTCTCACTCAAGCGAAATCCTCTCTCGCTTGAGCGAGTGCCATACATTGCACTGGCAGAGGGAAGTTTCGCTCAAGCGAATTCCGACTCGCTTGAGCGAGACACACAAGCCTCACTTATTCCACTCTCACTCGCTTAAGCGAGGAATTCATTCGCTTAAGCGAAATCCGACCAGAGGTCGTCATTCCCCAAAACCGACCCTTCATCCACTCGGTTTCCACTTAACAAATTAATCCAAACCGACTCCTCTTACTCGGTTTTCACTCGGCACAATTTATTCCCAACCGAGTCATCCTTCTCTCAGTTTTTCACTCGGCAATTACTCTAAATGACTCTTTTCCCGTTCACTCGAGTGATCTTCCTAATAAAAGGTCTTCCACTCGGGTGAAGCTGTTCCAGAGTTCTTCTGGACAGACTCACACGAATCTCCTCAATCGGTGTCTACCCACTCGGAGTCACACTCAGAAATCTTTCATTCGACAGAGTTGCACTCAACTTTGAGCTAATCCATTCGGAATTTAACTACTCGGTCATGAGTTTTCCTTCGGTTGAACGTACTTCTCTCGGAAACGTTGTACTCGAAGAAATTTCATTCAAAAATGAGACTCTTGATGATGATTGACTCGGAAACGAGTCATTCGGAAGCATTTGACTCGAAAACGAGTCATTCGAAAATACTTGACTCGGAAATGAGTCATTCGAAGATATTTGACTCAGAAACGAGTCTTTCTAAGCAATTTGACTCGGCAGTGAGTCACCCTAAGGTGAATCACTCAGATCCTTTCACCTAGAAGAGGTTCTATCAAACCCTCTTCACTCAGAAATGTCTCTGAGATAGGGATTCCACTCGGAAGAGACCCTCTCGGCCATGTTCCACTCGGAAAACACAATCTTCACTCAGAATTTCATCCTTCACTGGGAATTTCTACCTTTCACTCGGAACAGAGTCCCTTTTTCACTCGGACAGTTCTTTCTAAGGCATGTTTCACTCGGAAAAAGAATAATATCTCTAAAGGTTTATATAAATTCCATGATTATGTCCAAAAATAGAATTTTTGAAGTATTACAAACCATCCACTGGGTGTTTTATTCATTGATTATCACTTACAGACCTTCCATACTTCATAATTTACAAAATAGGACTATTATTAAAAACAGGATGTTACACCGATGACACTCCACGCTCTGCATGCAAGACGGCGGAGGATTCCAAGCCTCCAAGACACAACGCTGCTCTCTCCCTTGAGCAGCTCTGTCTCACCATCAGTGGGATATTTCTATAACTCTGAGGCACTTTAATGCTGCACACTTCCACTCGGGATTCCAACATCCTTCGAGTGGAAGAAGAAGGCGAAGCAGAAGAAGCTTGGGTTGATCTCAAACAGCGCCTCTGCATGCATGAAGAGAAGTGGCTCACTCTCTTTCGCAGTCCGACTCTCACCAGCAGTGGAGGACTTCAAGCTTCCAAGACACCATAAATGTGGCTGATGAAGAGAAGAAGACTGGTTGCATGCACAGAGGGAAGAAATACTCAATTCCCCCTTACCTCTGTTCCACGCCTCAACTGTTCCTAGGTTCACCGTTCCACCACCGATCCAGCAGTAGCCTTCTCACGCGCTTCACCACCTTGAAACCACAACCACAACTACCTAATTATCTCAAGGTTTGATGCAGAAAGAGACTTCCTTTCAAAGCTTTCAGCTTTCAACAATGGAGGAAGGAGAAAAGGAAGGAGAAGAAACGAACGAAGGAGAAGAAGGCTCTCGTGACAGGATGAATAATTGAAGGGAGAAAGAAATCTTTCTTTAATACCCATGGCAACCGGTCACCTGCACAACCGGTCATTTCTCCATTTCATTATAATACCTTTAGTGATTTTAATTAAACCTCTCCTCTCCTAATCACCTGTGAACACCTATTTTTGTCCGGCAAAATATATATTAAGACATGTAAAAAAAAAGTAGGAAAAAAAGAAAGAAAAAAAAAGAGAAAAAAAAGAGTTTATTTGTCCTAGAATCCGGAGTCAATGTTGACTGCATTAACCGGGGTCCTAGCACGGTCTCATGACCGGTGTTACCTCATTAGTTCTAAGCTCGTACAGCCTCAGTGGAGTACGGTATTTTACACCTCAGTTCGGTGGGAATCCGAGGTTCTTCAAGTTAAAACTAATGTGTTAATCCGTACTTGAACTTCAAGACACACCGGAGGTAAACCTGCAGGAGATTCCCCAATGCTTAATATTTAACCGAGGTGAAGAAAAATGTCCATAGTTGACCAATGATTTCAGACCCCGGTTATGACTTACCAGTTCTCATTGGTGACGCGGTACAGTGCTTAGAACCTCGTCCAGTCCAGATTGCCACCCCGGATCATATTTTAAAAAAAAATATATTATTAAAAATTGTATAGTGACCGTTGGAATAGTAACCCTTCCCCATTTTTATAAATACTCAATCCCTTTCATTTCCTACCACACCTCTCATTTCATCAATTCTCTTCATTTCTCTCAAGCAATGGCTGATGGATGCCGAAGCCAAGAGAAAAGAATAAGGGAGGGAAGACGATGTTTTGTGACTACCTTTTTACTCCTTATAGTGTGGGTAGTAATTTATATTTATTGGATATTTTATATATTTCCATATATGTAATGAATAATTTATGTTTCCATTTGTACCTTTAAATAAAAAGGCCCAAAAAAAAAACAAAAAAAATCAGAAAAATAAATGGGCAAAAAAAATAAAAAAAATAAAAAAATAAAAAAAAATGAAAATAAAAAAATAAAAATCAAATAAAAAGGGAAAAAAAAGAAAAGAAAAAGAAAAAGAAAAAAATGGGCCCTAAAAAAAATCTAAAAAAAAGGGGAAATGGGCCCAAAAAAAACAAAAAAACAAAAAAAACAAAAAAAAAGTCCAAAAAAAAAGAGGTCCAAAAAAAACAAAAATTAAAAAAAAAGAAAATCAGAAAAGTTGACGGTGGTTTATTAGTGGTGGCCCCGGTTTGGTTGGATAATTGGAGAAAATTGGGGAAATTGACATCAAATTTGGACAAATTGAAAAAGTAGAAAAGTGATGTCATTTATGGAGGATCCAATGCCAATTTTCTTCTATAAATAGAAGGTGATATTGAGGCATTTGGGGGGGAAGAAGAGAAAAAAGAGAGGAAAGAGTGTTAAATTTTTGTAAGAATTTTTAGAAGTTTGGGTTTTCAAAAATTACTTTGTGTAATCCTAGTTAGGAAAATGAGTGCACCACTCTTGTTTGTCTTAGTATGTGAGTTTTTGTGAGCTAAAATACTGTCCAAGTGTTGTAACCGGTATCCAAATACCTTCAAATCAAGTTCAAACAAAGCCAAAAGCAAAGGAAATCTACACAAAATTGATTTTCCGACTTCCGTTCTAATTTCTCTGTAATTGATCTTGTACCAAGGTATTTTTTATTAATACAAAGTTGTTTATTTATATTTATTTATTCGTCTTTATTTAACTGTTATTTATTTTTTTGCACTTTTATTTTTCTTTATTTATATTTAAGCACTTTATTTTCCTGCACTTTATTTTTCTGCAGTTATTTATCTATTTATTTATTTTTATGCATCTTCATCTTTATTTATTTATTTGTACCTTTATTTTTCTTTCTTTATTTATTTTTTTTTACATTTTTATTTCTCTTTATTTACTTTTTTGCACTTTTATTATTGTTAATTTATTTTTCTGCACTTTATTTATCCGCACTTTACATTTCTGCAATTATTAGTTTATTTTTTTATTTTTTTTATTTTTTACATTTTTATCTTTATTTATTTATTTTTATGCCCTTTTATTTTATTTATTTACTTTCCTGTCCTTTTATTTTTGTTATTTACTTTTCTGCCCAGTATTTACTTTTCTGGCCCTTTATTTTTGTTATTTACATTTTTGCCCCTTTATTTTCATGTATTTACTTCTCTGCCCCTTTATTTTTGTTATTTATATTTCTACCCCTTTATTTTTATGTATTTACTTTTCTGCCCCTTTATTTTTGTTATTTATATTTCTGCCTCTTTATTTTCATGTATTTACTTTTTTTACCCCTTTATTTTTGTTATTTACATTTTTGCCCCTTTATTTTCATGTATTTACTTTCCTGCCCCTTTATTTTTATTATTTATTTTTCTACCCCTTTATTTTCATGTATTTACTTTTCTGCCCCTTTATTTTTGTTATTTATATTTCTACCCCTTTATTTTTATATATTTACTTTTCTGTCCCTTTATTTTTTTATTTTACTTTTCTGCCCATTTATTTTTGTTATTTGCTTTTCTACTCTTTTATTTTTTTATTATTTATTTTTCTGCCCCTTTATTTTATGTATTTATTTTTCTGCTCTTTTATTTTTATGTATTTATGGTTATGTCTTTTTATTTTTATTTTTATTCTTTTGAACTTTTATTTACTTTTTCTGTACCTTTATTTTTTTATTTTTTTTATTATTTATCCTCTATACTTTTATTTTTAGTTATTTATCGTTTTGCCTTTCTTTATTTATTTATTTTTCTGCACTTTCTATTTATTTATTTACGTTTGACCATTTTTAATAGTTTATAAATATGTATATATACACATAATTATCTATTTTTATTATGGTCATGACTTCCTATTATTTTCTCTTAGTAACCTTTTAATAATTAAGAAAAAATCACTTTCATAAAAAAAATAAAAATCAAGACTAATAAATAGTGTGTTATTTATTCATTCATTTTTTTTCTTAAATTTAAGATGAGATTAATTTAGATAAGACATCTTATTAATCTTATTTTTCTAAAAGATAATTAAATAATATTCCTTGTCAATTTTAATTAATTAAGTGTATTATATTTTTTTATCTTCATGTTGATGTGTTTAATTCTATTTTTTTTCCTCTTATCTTTATTTATTTATTTATTTATTTGTTTTAAACTTTATATTTCTCAATAAAAATCAATTTTTTTACTAGAAAATAAGTAAGACAAGACGTCTTATTGTTTTTTTTTATCCTTTTATTTTTATGGTCTTTTAATCATTTGTTTATTTATTTTCTTAGAACTAAAAAACAACAAACTTAGGAGATGTATTTTTTTACTATCTTTGTTTTATTCATATTTATATATTTTTTTATTATGTATATTATTTATGATTGTTTTATGAAGGATGAAATATTTGATAATCATTTTTTTAATTATGCATGATCAATTTGGGTAACCGTTTTTTACGGACAGTGTGGGGTGCTAATACCTTCCCCTCCTGTAATTCGACTCCCGGACTAAACAGAATCTCATTTTTTTAAAACAAAAAAAAACCAGTGCTATTTAAAGGTTTTCCTAATATTTTCCTTAATAAATATTGGTGGCGACTCCTTGAACCCTTTATTTTTTAGGCTTCTCAAGAGCCTTATTTCAATACCGTTTCAATTTTCTTTTATTTGTCTTTAACCAGTCCGCGTCGCGCGCTGGGACCCCAGTCACGACAGATGGCGACTCCACTGGGGAACATTTTGAGAGTCAAGCCCGTTAAATTGATCTTGTGTATTTTGTTGATTGTTAATTATTTTATCCTTTATATTTATTTGTTATGTTATTCTTGTTGTTTATCTAATCTTCCATTAATTTTAGATTTTATACTGTTTTTTTTACTTCTTTATTGCCTTAATTTAGAACCTTAGGGTAGAAGACATGTGATATTTATTTTGCTTTATGTTTGTTCATTGTGAAGAATGGGTAAAAATCCAGGTATGAATGCCCCACACACTTCACATTCACCATAATGCACACACTATTAGAAGGGACCCTATTCCCGGGCCCCGCAAAAGACATAGGCTAGGGGAGATTATTAGCGGTGTCATTTAGGACGAGACGTCCTACCATGATTCACGTGAAAATCTCAGTCGGGGTGTTATCTTAGTTATGATGTCCGCACTAAGTAGGATTCCCTACTTTTTGCATAAGACTCATAGCTAAAGATCAGAGCTCCGGTGACCTTCTTAGAACCAATTAGAACAATTACCTTTTGAAGAAACACGATTAAATAGCCTTAGAGCCAATTAGGTGGTTACCTTGTCTAAGACACAATTGGGCAAACATTCCTTTTATCTTTTATTCATTTGCACAAAGTTTTTTAAAAAAAAATCATCAAAAATGTATATTTTCTATACTCAAGTCATGATAAATACTATCACTCTTATGTGAGGATATTTATCAAACTGTTTTCTTTGTTAATCTAATTCATTTATTTCTTTTGTTAAAGGTGAAATTTAAACATCGGTAAGTATCACTAAAAAATGGAATTTAACATGAGATCAAGTGATCAAGAAGTGAAGGCAACTGGTTTAAAAAATTTGTTACACCTCAAAGTCATCAGATCAAATACTAGCAATTTGTTATCCTTAAGCAAAAGGATGGATATTACTCAGAAAATGACTTTTACAAGGAAGTATGGAAAGATCCTAAAATTCTTAGAGGTCGAAGTGCAAGAAGGGGCCCTTACTGCTCTAGCTCAGTTTTATGATCCTTCTCTCCGCTGTTTTACATTCAAAGATTTCCAGTTAGCTTCTACTTTGGAGGAGTTTGAACAGATATTTGGCTTGCCATTAGAAGATTTCAAACCTTATCGTCGAACTGAACATCATGCTTCAATCTTCAGTGTAGCTCGCATTCTCAAGATAGATCCTGAAATGCTTAAGAAGGCTCAGTTAAACAGGAACCAAATTTCAGGATTCACACTAAGCTTCTTTGAGCAGCAACTCCTTAGTCAGGCAGGGAAATGAGAATGGGACGTGTTTGTTGACATTTTGGCGTTGGCCATCTATGATGTGATCCTCTTCCCAAGCCTTGATAATTATATTGATTTCAAGGCAATTGATGTTTTCCTAGCTAGAAAGCTTAGAGGTGAAAGTTCCATGACTGCTGTCTTAGCTGATATATATTGTACAATGGATTCCTGTCACAACCGGAATGGGAAGAAGATTGTCTGTTGTCTACCCGCCTTGTATCTATGGCTTACTTCTCATGTCTTCAATCAAGTTCGGAAGGTTGAATGTCCTATCTCTGATTTGAAGCTCCTTAGGTTAACCAAGAAGACTAATAGGGAGTGGGCAGGACATCTGGCAGGATTATCTGCTAGCATGATTCGGTGGTACCCTCAGTGGATGAACGTGGATTCCATTATTTACTACTGTGGAAAATTTCCGAATGTGCCTCTCATGGGAACTCAAGGATGCATCAATTATAATCCTAGCATTGCAAAAAGACAACTTGCTTATCCTATGATACAGCCTCTAGAAGAAGAAACAGTAACGCCTTTTCTTCATTATTATATTGAGGGAAATAGTGCTCCTGTTATTCAAACTGTCATTGATGCTTGGGGCAAGGTTCATAGTAAAGGAAAAGAATTGGGTGTCCGAAGTCATGCCGCAAAAGAAAGTTACTACCAGTGGATTTCAAATAGGGTAGCCATTGTTAAATTACCCTTTAAAGATCATGGTGCTCGTGTGAGAAATCCAGTTCCCGATGAAAGCAAAGAGATTGAAAATTTGAGGAGTGAGTTGGCTGAAATGACAAAGAAAAATCAAGCTTTGGAGGATGATTTAATCAAAATTCAACAAGACAATGCTTCCCTTAAGAGAAAAAGGTGTGAATTAGAAAATGCCTTTGAAGACATAGGTAAGAAGCAGCGAATTGAAAGAGAACGTATGATGCAATTGGATCAATGCCTCCAAACCGCGAACAGCCAATTGAAGACCAAAGAGAAACAAAAGAATGATATATTGGCTGACAAAGGGCGGTTACGAGAAATTCTAGCCAAGACAAAAGAAGAAGCTCAAGTTGAAAAGAACCTTATGCAAGCGCGAATTGATGAACTGGAACGACAAGTCAGAGATGTCGTCAGTGCTTGTGAGCGTGAAATAAATGAAGAAAAATGGCAAGCCATGGAAGACAAGGATAGATATGAAGAGATTATACGTTTAATGACCCTAGAAAGGGTTGAGTTGGAAAGTCTTGTCTATTCTTGGAGAGACCGTTTTTCTAATCTAGCCGGTCTTGCTAATGGAACACTTAGAGATATTCCTCACCTGTTAAAGAAGGATGAAGCAATGATGAACCCGCTTTCTACACCGGAGGAAATCGTAACATTCATCCAATACTGCAAGGGGCGATTGGATGAAATGAAGGTCTGGATTGCTAAAGCAAGAGAGAATTGATTTTGAGTTGTTGTAACAAATAATGTATCAGAACTTGTTGATCAATGAATAAATCTCATGTTGAATTTTCATTTTTCTTCTAACTTAGTACTTTGGAAAAAGACATTCTAAAAGAAAGGTTTATCTTTGCTTACCGATATTTAAAATTCATCATGTATTTACTTTACATCTCTTTATATCATTTAACAATACTTGTTCTTGTACCAAGGGGGATTTCTTTGTATTTATTCACATCACGGGGAGAAAGGGCTCAAAGCATCCTTATCAAACCCGATTGCAAACAAGACTCATGGCAGAGCTGGAAAGCGCAGTTGAAGAATTGAGGAATGAAGTTGGCTAGATCAAGGAACAGATGGAAGAAATACTTAAGATTCTTGAAAAAAGAGGTACAGAAAGGGGATCTTCTGCAGGAAATAGGGAACAAACATCCACTCCTCAAGTTCAAGCTCAAGAGGGGAACCCTATACCTTTAAATGATCCTGCTCCAGTCACTGAAACTCTATTCATCTCACACCAACCTTATGGTATGCCATTGCCACCTTTTGTTTCCCAAGACGGGAATGTTCAACAAGCATATGCTTGGCCTCCATATGGCTTACCTCAAGGGTATTACACCATGCACCCTAATCCTAATCAAGAAAATCCTCCTGCTGCTCAACAAATTCCCAATCCCCCGGTATCTAACCCTCCAAATTTCAACCAATCAACAGTTGTTCCCCAAAACACTCAGGCTCCACCCAATGTCACTCCACCTAATACAATTCCACCACAAAATCACCAGACTCCAAATGATGCCACACAACCAAACCCACAAGCAGTGCTGTATTATTTCCCTTATGGTTGCCCAATACCACAGGCAGGTGCTTCCCAAAACCTGTCACACAAAGCTCAGGTCCCTCCACCAAATCCTGATCAGCCAGCAGCGCCTTTGTCAAAAGGGCAAATGGAGATATTGGAAGAAAGGTTACGTGTAGTAGAGGGAGGAAGTGGCTTAGGCATAACAAATGTTTCTGAATTATGCCTAGTCCCAGATGTGGTAATTCCTCCTAAATTCAAATTGCCGGAATTTGATAAATACAAAGGAACAACTTGTCCTCGTAACCATTTAACCATGTACTGCCGAAAGATGGCAGGATATGCTTATGATGAAAAGCTGCTGATCCATTTTTTTCAAGACAGCCTTGCTGGAGCAGCATTAAGCTGGTACACTCACCTTGAACGAACTCGTATTCGTTGCTGGAAGGATCTAGCCGATGCCTTTCTAAAGCAGTATAAATACAACATAGACATGGCACCAGACCGGCTGCAACTTCAAAATATGACCAAAAGGAATACTGAGTCCTTCAAGGAATATGCTCAACGATGGAGAGAAATGGCTGCACAAGTTGAACCACCCCTGATAGAGAAAGAGATAGTGGCAATGTTCATTGACACTCTTCAGCCACCGTTCTATGAAAGGATGCTTGGGAATGTATCATCAAGCTTTTCTGATATGGTGGTAATAGGGGAAAGAATTGAAAGTGGTTTGAGAACAGGAAAAGTTGTCCAAAGTTCCCCATCAATAGGAAGACCTATGACAGGGGCAGGAAGAAGAAAGGGTGAGGAAGAAAATGCTGTAATGGGAAATCAAGGTCAACATAATCAAAAAATGTTTCAACCTTCCCCTTTCCCTTTCCCACCTCATTATCCACCGTACGGACCTTACCCTTATGTAGCTGCTGCTTCTGGAAATCCATTTCCCCATCCTCAATCATATAGACCCCCACCCGTCCATAATTTTAAGAATACACCACCACCTCCTCCCCAAAAATGGATGCAAAATCCCAACCCAAATCTTCCACAAAAAAAGCCAAACAATGACCGTTCTTCTGTCCAATTTGATCCAATTCCCATGACATATACTGAACTTTTGCCTCAACTTCTCAAAAGTTCTCTTGTTGTACGATGTCCTTTAAAACCCGTAGGGCCACCCTATCCTAAGAGGTATGATCCTAATGTGAAGTATGATTATCATGCTGGGGCACCGGGGCATTCTACAGAAAATTGCATTGCCTTAAAGTTTAAGGTACGTGATTTGATAAATGCCAAGTGGTTGGATTTCGAAGAAGGCTCCCCAAATGTGATTAGAAATCCTTTGCCTAATCATGGAAATGCTGGGGTAAATGCAATAACACATGACTTGGGAAGTGATCATGTTAGGAATGTTTCAGATATCAAAACTCCTCTCCCATGGATCTATAATGAACTTTTGAGGAAAGGATTAATATCTGAAACTCAAAGTTCTAATGAAGATATTCATAATCAGATGCCTGAAATACTTCAAAAATTACTTGACACACATCTGGTAGAAGTTTATCGTCGCCCTTGCAATAATGTCAACATGATCCATGGGCAGCATGGTACAGACTCAGTAAGCCCAGTTACCCCTGTTCCTTTGGTGGTCTATTACACCAAGAAACCTTTGACCGAACCAGTCATAAACCATCCGTCCTTGACAATTAGGACCCCATCTCTATTTTCATACAAGGATACCCATGCAGTACCTTGGAAGTATGAAGTGGATGTAATCCCTCAACTCCTAAAGGGATCGTCATCCTCAGTAACCAATATTTCCGAGACAAGTGGAATGACTAGGAGCGGGCGAGTTTATGCTCCTGAAAACTTGAGAAAGGAGGATGCACCTGTAAGTGAAAAAGAAAGTCGTGGTAAAGAACAAGACCCTCCCCAAGGAATAACAGAGGAAGATGCTTGTGAATTTTTGAAATTCATTAAGCAAAGCGAATACCAGGTCCTCAACCAGTTAAACCACACTCCTGCAAAAATATCCTTGTTATCTCTCTTATTGGACTCAGAACCACATCGTGGAAAGTTATTGAAGGTCTTGAATAAAGCACATGTTGCGAAAGATATTTCGCCTGAAAAGTTTGAAGGGATAGTGGTGCATATTGCCTCAAATGACTACTTAACTTTCACCGACGAAGAGATACCTGCTGAAGGAAGAGGTCATAATAAGGCATTACACATCTCTGTCAAGTGTCGGGATCATATCGTAGCCAAGGTCCTAGTTGATAATGGCTCCTCTCTGAATATCATGCCAAAGTCCACTTTAAATCAACTACCTTTTGATGGGTCACATATGAAGCCAAGCTCAATGGTAGTAAGAGCTTTTGACGGTACTCGGAGAGAGGTCATTGGAGATATTGAGATCCCCATCCAAGTGGGCCCATGCACCTTCAATGTATTATTTCAAGTGATGGACATCAATCCTGCTTATAGCTGCCTATTGGGGAGGCCTTGGATACATTCTGTCGGTGTGGTTCCATCTACCCTTCATCAAAAGCTTAAATTTGTGGTAAACGACAAGCTAATCATTGTTTCTGGTGAGGGAGATTTCCTTATCAGCAAGCCTATGTCAACTCCATAGATAGAAGCCTAGAGACTTCCTTCCAATCATTGGAAATTGCTCACACAACCTATGTGAGCGAAGGGTTACAACTAGCTCGTCCTTCCAAAGCTTCTATGATGGTGGCCAAAGTGATGATGAAATCTGGATTCCAGCCAGGGAAAGGGCTTGGGAAGATGCTTGATGGAGGAGTAGACCCATTATCGGTTAAGGAGAATAAGAACGGCTTTGGGCTGGGATATTATCCATCTCCAATGGAAAGAGCGAAGGTTTTCGCAGATAAAAGAGAAAAACGACTTGCACGGTTAGAAAACCGAGAACCCTTAACTGCGAAGATCCCTATCTGTGACCTTTATCAAAGCTTCAGGAGTGCAGGCTTGACATCTCCAGACCAAGTGGCAGTCATCGATGATGAGTCCAAGAGAGAAGAAGACTTGATTTACCCTTGTCCTTCAGATACTGAGTTGTGTAATTGGGAAGCCGTTGAGTTTCCAGAGATCATTTCAAAGTAATTGTTCACTTTGTAGATTTTTATTTAAATCCTTTGGCTATGCCTAAAGCCTTAGGATGAGTTTTAATAAGGGCAAAACATGTTTCCTTTATCATTTCAAATAAATAAAAGTTAAGTTCAATTATCATTTTCCTTATTTTTCCTTTTTTATATTCGGTGTATTTTAGTGTCTATCTGTTCATTCTTCTAAATCTCTAGGAAAAGCAAACAAAGAAAGATAAAATATCTACAATGTTCAACTATGTCTGTTGCAAAATTGAATTGGTCCTTGACCATCTACATTTCAATCTTCAATATGACTTGTGCAAGTGAGAAGTGATATCTAGGAAGACATCTTCTCTACAAGGAATTGTAAGGCCACCCATTGGATGATCAAATCCAAATTCTTGTTCAACTTTACTCAATAGGTCTTGAAATGAAGGTTGGTTCAAGTATGATATAGGAATCACAAACAGCTTCTTTTTGTTTTCTCCCACATAGACTGCAAGATAACCCTTTGGGATATCACTGCGCCTTTGAAGACCAGGCAAACGAAAACCCATTGCAGATCAAGAGTATGATTACTAGGAAGTATTTTATGTTTCAACAATGCAAAGGAATTGACTTATTTTTGACTTCAACCATGATTATCTATATATAGATAGATAGATAGATAAAGAGAAGGCTTTGGAAAAACCATTATTAGGTTCTGAAAGTTTGATGGAGAATTGAAGACTATCCAAAAAGGGTCCAGTGAAAGGCAAAGGCATGAAGGATCACATGGTACTGTCTATTATGTCTTTTATCAAAGATGAAGAAATTGTGTGTGGCTGAATGCCACATTTTTTTATATGGTACCCGCTTGAAAATTGAAACCAGAGAAAAGTGTATAATTCAATATCTAATTCTTAAGTAAACAAACAATATATAGCTGGCTAGTTTATTGTGTCTCAGACAAGCATGAGACATCTCATGTATACCACATAATGGTCAGGAAATTGATGTCTACCTTCAAGTATATGTAGATAAGGTTATAAGAAATTATTGATACATAAGTGCTTTTGAATTGATTTAGTTATAGAAATACCACTTGTGAATTATGGGGAGTAAGAAATTAGAATTGACATCCTTGTTGAGCCCGGTTAATTAGTACCAGATAAAAGTTATTGCAATCTGACAACCATAAAAATTAATGTCTTTGTGACGAGTGCTCTGATTAGGGCCAGTTAAACGATTCTTCATTTGGCTTACATTAGAATTACATTATTATAAACAGCAAAAAAAAAAAGTTATGGTGATAGGAATGTCATTTGGTTTAAGTAAGCCAAGATTATTGTTAAATATATTATGATTGCCACAACCAATCTCACAAAATATGAATGAAGTGTATTAGCTAAGAAGCAAAGCTCGGTACACATGAGGCCTATAATAATTGGTTAGTATTCTTTTCTATCCAGATTCAACTGTATACAGATTTTTCTTTCCAAGGATAGCATAGACTTCAAATCTTTCCAAAACAGTATGCATTCTAGATTTTATGCAGTGGGTATTCAAAGCTTTTAAATTGTGCATGGTAAAAAATAAAAAAGGAAAAATCTTTCAATTTTCAGTATTTGGATATTATTATTGAAATTTTTATAACCTCATTCTTTTTATATTCCATGTTTTTACTTTTAATTATAAATTTGTTATCTTATTTTTTGTTTTCAAATATTAATACATGAAATAGTGAAATTTAGAAAATATTTTTTTTTAATAATTGTTGTATAAACTTTTAAAAAAACAAAGTAAGTTATAATATATAAATTTTGCCACTTCAGCAAATATCCAATGCAAAGTGCGAATAGATTCTCATATTCATTCTATACAATTAATGGGGAAAAATATTACTACAAACATGAGTGTCAAGTTCCAAACGGAACAAGAAGCTTCATTAGGACCATTACAAGCATATGACACTTATATGGAGGACTTTTTTGGATAACATATGGAGGACTTAAAACATTTATATTTATGCACATAATATTTCACACTTTAATTTTAATCCATTCCCATCTCACTCTCAATGCCAAATCAAGGTGTTCTTTCTCGGTGGCATTTTCTTTTTTTTTTTAAGGATATTTTTGTTAGATGTAATTTTTTTCAAGGTTTTCTATTTTAAAATTTACTACAACCTTTTATGATCTTGAATTCTATGGTTCTCACATAATCAATAGGGATAGCAATATGGGCTAACGGGCCGGGTCAACCTTTGAAGCCTTTTTTCCAAATAACCCGACCCGTTTTGGTCCGTCAAAAAACGGACCCTCACGGGTCAGCTTGTTGGGCCTTTATTAAAAAATATATTAGTATATATATTATAATTCATAATGTTTATTTACTATAGACTTTTGATATTTAGGTTTTTATTATTATAGACTTTATTTGATGTTATTTATTTTGGACTTTATATTATTAGTGTATGTGTTTGATTTTTGTTTTAAATACTGGTTGATTGTTTGATTTGAAATTAATTTTGATAACTATTTATTGTTTTCATTTAATGCAAATAAAATTAATTTAAACTTTTAATAAAATAAATTGGATTAATTATAAAAAACTTTGCTTTAAAAAGGTGAAATCTATTTTTTATATCTAAAGTTTTTTTAGAAAAGACTTAAAAATAGTTCAAATAATAATAAAAATAACATATATAATTCTTTTTAAAAAACGGACCGGCCAGTTTTGACCCGCGGGCCACATGGAATACGGGTCAAGCCAATGCTTTTGGCCCGTTTTCATATTCTGACCTGGCCCGGCCCATATTTTGACGGGCTTCCTTGACCTTTGGCCCGTTTTGCCACTCCTAATCAATACATTAAGAGGACTTACTAAAATTCATAGTGTTGATGATGTGTTCCTCTTAATAGTCTTGGTCTCTTAAAATTTTCTTGAACTCTTCCTTCTTATTTGATGTCCTCTTTGATGGTGAACAAAAATAATGAGTTTAATTTTTGTTACTCAATTTTCTTTTATGCAACCTATGTGTAGTTTTTCTAAAAGGGGATGGGAGGGTTTTTTATTGCATTTAATTTAAATTAAAACCCTTATAATTAACAAGCATCACATTAAATTCCTTAATTAGAGTGAGGTCATAAGTTACATGAGTCATTATATAATTATTAAATTAATCTAATATTCTCTCAGTTGATTATTGTGACGAAGTGAAGATTCAAGAAACTATAACTGCGCACTTTACATTGAAATTATCAAATCATCAACCTTTTGATTTAAAATAATTAGATCATGACGATCACAAGTCATTCAATGATGTTGAAAAAAAGTCTGGATGGAAAAGAATTTTAAGTCTTATTAGACCAGACACCAGACTTTATATTCCTGAATTTGTTAATATCGCTCATTGAGTAGTTTTGGTTGAAAGTAAAGTCTGTACTGTTTATAACGTATTTGTGCGCCTAAGTATTTTCAGGATACGAGTATTAGGCTATAAAAACAAAGGGGGAGTATCAGCATTCTAAAAGTCTGGCAAACAATCAAAAGTCTAATAGAAGCATTCTGATCAAAAAATCATTCTGAAAGTTCTTAAATTCTATTTAAGTGATGTATTGGGATTCATGCTCTTATTATATTTGTGTGCTTATCATCAAAGAACACAAGGAACAAGATCAAAATAAGCAGTATCTGTTAGCGTACCTACCTCTATGCATACTGATCAAGTTCAAAGATTATGTCAGAATATTTCACAAAGCTCTAGCATCCTACTTGATGCTCAATCAAGAATTAGTTTACAAATGGTTTGTGCATAGGAATGCATGAGAAACCTTTTTCATGAAAAAGCTGAAGAAGTTTTGTCCCAACCCCCCCCCCCCTAATCCATTTCATCCTCAAGGTCTGGTAACAGGAAGCTTAAGGGAAAATTCTTTCAAAGGATTTCCAACGACTATATCTCCTTTCAAGAAGCAATAATGGTCATATCCTGTAGCTTCTATACATACTAAAGAAGATTGAAAATCAAAAATAGAACAGATATACATAGAGAATCTTTGGAGCTCTTATTCAATCTCTTTCAAGTTTTGAATTCTATTGTTCATTCATTTCTTGTAAAGACAAAGACCCTCATTTTTTTATTCTGCCTCTAGCAAACCCTGGTCTTGTGTCAAAACTTGTGTACAACTTTAATTGTTTATCTCTTATACGCTAAGTTCTATAAAATACTTTTCATTCAGTCAAACACCTTGTAAAAGTCTGGTGAGTTATCAGAAGTAGTTTGTACGGGGAACACTATAACATCCCCGAAATTTGAGTAAAATTAATTAATTGGGGTAAATAAATAGAACGATTATAGGAAATAATTATTTGATATCCTATACATGTAGAAAAATTAAGTATGGACCCATTGAGCTAATACGGCGATTACTGTCGTCGTTTAATTGACGAACGATGTACGAGCAGACTGCTGAGACGGGCCCAATAGGCTGGGGAAACATTAGATAAATATTGGGAATGAATATTTATGTCCTAAAGATGAACTAGAATTAATTTGAGCGTTCCCGAAATTTATTATGAATTATTCGGGATTTATTGACGTCGTTTAACGTCGAAAAACGACCGATTCGGGCAACGGGCCTCAATTGGACCTCAAAAATTCACTAACCCAAAAATAATTATTGAATATTAGAAAACACTCAAATAAATATTTTAAACCCAAAAATAAACCCCGAAAAAATTTATAGATAATTAATTAGACGTTCAGGGGGCCCGGGCGACCAAAACGCTTCGTTTTCGAGCAAAAACGCGATGAATCTCACCCAACTAAATGGGCTGACTGTGCACCTCATTGTGGGCTGTTCTCCATCAGCAATTGAGCCCAAGAATGAAGATTTTCCAAAAAAAGGGCCTTGGAGCCAAAAAAAATTTAAATGAAAGGCATGGTGGTAATTTTGACCCAAAAAGCGAAAATCTCTGTCTCCTTTCCCACTCAAAAATTCGTCCAACACTTTATTCTTTCCCCTCTCCCACCGAAAAGACCTCTTCATCTCCTTCTCTTCATCTTCAATTTCATCTCACCAAAAACCATGCCCAAGGCTTAAAGGGAGTTGAAGAAAGGTGTCATTTTTGCTAAGTTTTTGAGGTTAGGACCTTATTTTACTTCTCTTTCTCTTCATTTTTCACATTTCCATCATCTCCTCTTGGCCTCCACACCAAAACCGAAAATCCCCATTATTGACTCTTCTCCTTGGTTGACGAAATTTCTTGCTCTAAGAGGCTTTCATTACACTTTGGTGGAGCTTGGTGTTGCTTTGGGTACTTGGAACTCTTAGCCCCACTTCTTCTTGCTCTCTTAAATTAGGGATTTGGGATCCATTGGGGTAAGTATTGGGTTCTCAATATACTTTAAATTAGTAGCATAATATGTGATGGAATATGAGATTGTTGTTGGAAAAGTTGAGATTATGCATTTGGAACCCTAAACTTTAGGTTAGGAGACCATTGGGTTATTGTTGTTGTTACTTGAATAATTTTCCTAGTGGCTTGACATTGATGTAAATTGGTTGTTAGAATTAGATTAAGTGTTGTTGGAATGAATGAATTGGTTTTGGATAGCATTGGGTGCAAAATTTGAATTTGGTGGCTTACTTTAATTTGAAGGAAGAATTTTGTTTTGAACTTAAAATGGCCTAAGGATGGCTTTGATATAGTTATGAGACCTTAGGTAACATTCTAAAATATACTTAGTGTTGGTAGAAAGTATAAGGTTGAATGTAAGTTTTAAAATTTCTCTTGAAGTTGGAAAAGTGACAAGAATAAGTCCATAAATATGTTGACCTTCTTAATGGGCATGAAAGCTCTCGTTAGGTGTGGGTTATTAATTAGAATAGTGTTGGATAATTGTTAGTTGACAAAGAGTAAAATGTGAGATGACTTAAATGAAGGGCATGAAGGATTAATGAGAATTAGGCATGTTATTGGATTATATAGTCTTGTTGGAGCATATTAGAACTTAAGAGAATAATTATAGAATTGAGAAAATGTTAGTAAGAGTGGCTTAAGAATTAAATTGGTCAATGAGTAAAAGAGGTAGGAAAAAGTATAATGTTGATAAAGAATTAGGTGAAGAACATGAACCATTAAATTTGAAAGAATAGATTTATGGTCACATTAGGCATAAAAAGCTACTAGTTGAACTCAAAGAAGGTTGTTGTTGGTGATAGGTGACTTTGTCATGAAAGTGGACTAAAGGAATTAAGTTATGATGTAGAATTAGAAATAACCATGGTTAGGGAGTATTACTTGTAATAGGTAATAATAGAAGAATCATTATGAATAATAGGTGATACCAAAGACTTGTAACAAGACACTTGAATAATTGAAGACCATTAGTGACAAATTAGTTGTCTTAGGAGGATAAAGGACAAGACTGACTAAAATTGCTATGTGATGGAAAACTTGGTAAACACCATGTGTTTCTAAAGATTTATCATGGTTTGATCTAACAATTAAATATCACTATCAAATGGGTTATGTAATAATGGGTGAAAAACAAGTTAATTGAATTATTAGTTGAGAGAAACTTGTTGTCTACAAAAGGAAAAGTATGGTAAATAATTATTGTAAACGGAGAAGTTTTAAGACCCCATGATGATTTTTGAAAATTGACAATTGTAGACAAAGTCCTAAAATTTACAAGTACTAAAAGATATTAAAAGAATCCATAATACCCCTAAAAATCTCAAGGATGAAACTTTTATGGACTAGTATAAAGTCTGTACATAAAAAATGGAGTTGTAGACATCATAAAAAGATTAGCAAGATGATTGATGTGTTCCTATACTTATTCAATGTAGGTTTTGACCAATCTTGTAAAGCAGGACCATCCAACTCCTCCAACCCCACGGAATACTTCTCTTGAGGTAGGAGAGGAGTTTATTTTCTAAATGCATGGCCTTGATATTGATAGTGTATGTATGTGTGATGTATAATTGCATAATGGCATTGGTTGCTTTTATTATGGCTATGTGTGATGTGACATCCCTCATCGATTTTCTCATTTTCCAAAAATAATTTTTCGCATTTTAATATAAAAATCCACTCGGTCTTAATATAAAAATATTTACTTCTATTAAATATATTCAAAGTAGTAAAATCACATTTAAATTAGTAAATCCCGACTGAAACGGATCCGAAATACATACATTAATAAATTAGTTATTTAGAAACAATGAAAGAAGGGAAATGGAGTCAGGGGTCAATCGCCTGAGCGAGCCCCTGATCCGCTTAAGCGAGTGCCGACTCGTTTGAGCGAGTGCTGCTCTTGAACTTGAGCGAACAACAACCTACAAGAAGAGCCAACCAATCGGGTTTCACTCGGAATTAGATGCACTCGGGTATCTCTTACTCGGACATGGCTTAACCTTCACTCAACAAGGATTCCCTCGATCTGACATCACTCGGAAATCACCCAATCCTTACTTTACTCGGAAAAGTCTCTCGGCATAACTCCCTCAGAAACCTTCTCACCTTCACTCGGAGTTACTCTAGTCTTCCACTCGGAAATGGGCCTCTCGGTTATTCTTCTCTCGGAAAGGATGAAAGATACTCAAATGGGCATCAATTTAATAGGCCTTCGCTTGGATAAAGAATCCACTCGGATAGATTCACCAGGAGATCAACTCTGCTACAACATTACGAATTCATTCATAAAATAAACACCGATCTCATAACATCAAAAATTCATATCATCGTTAATCAACATACCGATTCGAATTCTAACACACTCGTGTAGCATCACACAGAAAACCCAACATATATATATTACACTCGGAATTCATTTCAAAGCACTCGGTTCCTTGGCATCAATCCTCCACTTGGCGCACCTCCATGGCTCCGACCTCTTCCCTGTCACTGGTTACTAAAATGTGGCTGATGAAGAGAAGAAGACTGGTTGCATGCACGGAGGGAAGAAATACTCAATTCCCCCTTACCTCTGTTCCACGCCTCAACTGTTCCTAGGTTCACCGCTCCACCACCGATCCAGCAGCAGCCTTCTCACGCGCTTCACCACCTTGAAACCACAACCACAACTACCTAATTATCTCAAGGTTTGATGCAGAAAGAGACTTCCTTTCAAAGCTTTCAGCTTTCAACAATGGAGGAAGGAGAAAAGGAAGGAGAAGAAACGAACGAAGGAGAAGAAGGCTCTCGTGACAGGATGAATAATTGAAGGGAGAAAGAAATCTTTCTTTAATACCCATGGCAACCTGTCACCTGCACAACCGGTCATTTCTCCATTTCATTATAATACCTTTAGTGATTTTAATTAAACCTCTCCTCTCCTAATCACCTGTGAACACCTATTTTTGTCCGGCAAAATATATATTAAGACATGTAAAAAAAAGTAGGAAAAAAAGAAAGAAAAAAAAAGAGAAAAAAAAAGAGTTTATTTGTCCTAGAATCCGGAGTCAATGTTGACTGCATTAACCGGGGTCCTAGCACGGTCTCATGACCGGTGTTACCTCATTAGTTCTAAGCTCGTACAGCCTCAGTGGAGTACGGTATTTTACACCTCAGTTCGGTGGGAATCCGAGGTTCTTCAAGTTAAAACTAATGTGTTAATCCGTACTTGAACTTCAAGACACACCGGAGGTAAACCTGCAGGAGATTCCCCAATGCTTAATATTTAACCGAGGTGAAGAAAAATGTCCATAGTTGACCAATGATTTCAGACCCCGGTTATGACTTACCAGTTCTCATTGGTGACGCGGTACAGTGCTTAGAACCTCGTCCAGTCCAGATTGCCACCCCGGATCATATTTTAAAAAAAATATATATTATTAAAAATTGTATAGTGGCCGTTGGAATAGTAACCCTTCCCCATTTTTATAAATACTCAATCCCTCTTCATTTCCTACCACACCTCTCATTTCATCAATTCTCTTCATTTCTCTCAAGCAATGGCTGATGGATGCCGAAGCCAAGAGGAAAGAATAAGGGAGGGAAGACGATGTTTTGTGACTACCTTTTTACTCGTTATAGTGTGGGTAGTAATTTATATTTATTGGATATTTTATATATTTCCATATATGTAATGAATAATTTATGTTTCCATTTGTACCTTTAAATAAAAAGGCCCAAAAAAAAACCAAAAAAAATCAGAAAAATAAATAGGCAAAAAAAAATAAAAAAAATAAAAAAATAAAAAAAAACGAAAATAAAAAAATAAAAATCAAATAAAAAGGGAAAAAAAGAAAAGAAAAAGAAAAAGAAAAAAATGGGCCCTAAAAAAAATCTAAAAAAAAGGGAAAATGGGCCAAAAAAACAAAAAAACAAAAAAAACAAAAAAAAAGTCCAAAAAAAACAAAAATTAAAAAAAAAGAAAATCAGAAAAGTTGACGGTGGTTTATTAGTGGTGGGCCCCGGTTTGGTTGGATAATTGGAGAAAATTGGGGAAATTGACATCAAATTTGGACAAATTGAAAAAGTAGAAAAGTGATGTCATTTATGGAGGATCCAATGCCAATTTTCTTCTATAAATAGAAGGTGATATTGAGGCATTTGGGGGGAAGAAGAGAAAAAAGAGAGGAAAGAGTGTTAAATTTTTGTAAGAATTTTTAGAAGTTTGTGTTTTCAAAAATTACTTTGTGTAATCCTAGTTAGGAAAATGAGTGCACCACTCTTGTTTGTCTTAGTATGTGAGTTTTTGTGAGCTAAAATACTGTCCAAGTGTTGTAACCGGTATCCAAATACCTTCAAATCAAGTCCAAACAAAGCCAAAAGCAAAGGAAATCTACACAAAATTGATTTTCCGACTTCCGTTCTAATTTCTCTGTAATTGATCTTGTACCAAGGTATTTTTTATTAATACAAAGTTGTTTATTTATATTTATTTATTCGTCTTTATTTAACTGTTATTTATTTTTCTGCACTTTTATTTTTCTTTATTTATATTTAAGCACTTTATTTTTCTGCACTTTATTTTTCTGCAGTTATTTATCTATTTATTTATTTTTATGCATCTTCATCTTTATTTATTTATTTGTACCTTTATTTTTCTTTCTTTCTTTATTTTTTTTTACACTTTTATTTCTCTTTATTTACTTTTTTGCACTTTTATTATTGTTAATTTATTTTTCTACACTTTATTTATCCGCACTTTACATTTCTGCAATTATTAGTTTATTTTTTTATTTTTTTTTATTTTTTACATTTTTATCTTTATTTATTTATTTTTATGCCCTTTTATTTTATTTATTTACTTTCCTGTCCTTTTATTTTTGTTATTTACTTTTCTGCCCAGTATTTACTTTTCTGGCCCTTTATTTTTGTTATTTACATTTTTGCCCCTTTATTTTCATGTATTTACTTCTCTGCCCCTTTATTTTTGTTATTTATATTTCTACCCCTTTATTTTTATGTATTTACTTTTCTGCCCCTTTATTTTTGTTATTTATATTTCTGCCTCTTTATTTTCATGTATTTACTTTTTTTACCCCTTTATTTTTGTTATTTACATTTTTGCCCCTTTATTTTCATGTATTTACTTCCTGCCCTTTTATTTTTATTATTTACTTTTCTACCCCTTTATTTTCATGTATTTGCTTTTCTGCCCCTTTATTTTTGTTATTTATATTTCTACCCCTTTATTTTTATATATTTACTTTTCTGTCCCTTTATTTTTTTTATTTTACTTTTCTGCCCATTTATTTTTGTTATTTGCTTTTCTACTCTTTTATTTTTTTATTATTTATTTTTCTGCCCCTTTATTTTATGTATTTATTTTTCTGCTCTTTTATTTTTATGTATTTATGGTTATGTCTTTTTATTTTTATTTTTATTTTTTTGAACTTTTATTTACTTTTTCTGTACCTTTATTTTTTTATTTTTTTTATTATTTATCCTCTATACTTTTATTTTTAGTTATTTATCTTTTTGCCTTTCTTTATTTATTTATTTTTCTGCACTTTCTATTTATTTATTTACATTTGACCATTTTTAATAGTTTATAAATATGTATATATACACATAATTATCTATTTTTATTATGGTCATGACTTCCTATTATTTTCTCTTAGTAACCTTTTAATAATTAAGAAAAAATCACTTTCATAAAAAAAATAAAAATCAAGACTAATAAATAGTGTGTTATTTATTCATTCATTTTTTTTCTTAAATTTAAGATGAGATTAATTTAGATAAGACATCTTATTAATCTTATTTTTTCTAAAAGATAATTAAATAATATTCCTTGTCAATTTTAATTAATTAAGTGTATTATATTTCTTTATCTTCATGTTGATGTGTTTAATTCTATTTTTTTTCCTCTTATCTTTATTTATTTATTTATTTATTTGTTTTAAACTTTATATTTCTCAATAAAAATCAATTTTTTTACTAGAAAATAAGTAAGACAAGACGTCTTATTGTTTTTTTTTATCATTTTATTTTTATGGTCTTTTAATCATTTGTTTATTTATTTTCTTAGAACTAAAAAACAACAAACTTAGGAGATGTATTTTTTTACTATCTTTGTTTTATTCATATTTATATATTTTTTTATTATGTATATTATTTATGATTGTTTTATGAAGGATGAAATATTTGATAATCATTTTTTTAATTATGCATGATCAATTTGGGTAACCGTTTTTTACGGACAGTGTGGGGTGCTAATACCTTCCCCTCCTGTAATTCGACTCCCGGACTAAACAGAATCTCATTTTTTTAAAACAAAAAAAAACCAGTGCTATTTAAAGGTTTTCCTAATATTTTCCTTAATAAATATTGGTGGCGACTCCTTGAACCCTTTATTTTTTAGGCTTCTCAAGAGCCTCATTTCAATACCGTTTCAATTTTCTTTTATTTGTCTTTAACCAGTCCGCGTCGCGCGCTGGGACCCCAGTCACGACAGATGGCGACTCCACTGGGGAACATTTTGAGAGTCAAGCCCGTTAAATTGATCTTGTGTATTTTGTTGATTGTTAATTATTTTATCCTTTATATTTATTTGTTATGTTATTCTTGTTGTTTATCTAATCTTCCATTAATTTTAGATTTTATACTGTTTTTTTTACTTCTTTATTGCCTTAATTTAGAACCTTAGGGTAGAAGACATGTGATATTTATTTTGCTTTATGTTTGTTCATTGTGAAGAATGGGTAAAAATCCAGGTATGAATGCCCCACACACTTCACATTCACCATAATGCACACACTATTAGAAGGGACCCTATTCCCGGGCCCCGCAAAAGACATAGGCTAGGGGAGATTATTAGCGGTGTCATTTAGGACGAGACGTCCTACCATGATTCACGTGAAAATCTCAGTCGGGGTGTTATCTTAGTTATGATGTCCGCACTAAGTAGGATTCCCTACTTTTTGCATAAGACTCATAGCTAAAGATCAGAGCTCCGGTGACCTTCTTAGAACCAATTAGAACAATTACCTTTTGAAGAAACACGATTAAATAGCCTTAGAGCCAATTAGGTGGTTACCTTGTCTAAGACACAATTGGGCAAACATTCCTTTTATCTTTTATTCATTTGCACAAAGTTTTTTTAAAAAAAAAATCATCAAAAATGTATATTTTCTATACTCAAGTCATGATAAATACTATCACTCTTATGTGAGGATATTTATCAAACTGTTTTCTTTGTTAATCTAATTCATTTATTTCTTTTGTTAAAGGTGAAATTTAAACATCGGTAAGTATCACTAAAAAATAGAATTTAACATGAGATCAAGTGATCAAGAAGTGAAGGCAACTGGTTTAAAAAATTTGTTACACCTCAAAGTCATCAGATCAAATACTAGCAATTTGTTATCCTTAAGCAAAAGGATGGATATTACTCAGAAAATGACCTTTACAAGGAAGTATGGAAAGATCCTAAAATTCTTAGAGGTCGAAGTGCAAGAAGGGGCCCTTACTGCTCTAGCTCAGTTTTATGATCCTTCTCTCCGCTGTTTTACATTCAAAGATTTCCAGTTAGCTCCTACTTTGGAGGAGTTTGAACAGATATTTGGCTTGCCATTAGAAGATTTGAAACCTTATCGTCGAACTGAACATCATGCTTCAATCTTCAGTGTAGCTCGCATTCTCAAGATAGATCCTGAAATGCTTAAGAAGGCTCAGTTAAACAGGAACCAAATTTCAGGATTCACACTAAGCTTCTTTGAGCAGCAACTCCTTAGTCAGGCAGGGAAAGGAGAATGGGACGTGTTTGTTGACATTTTGGTGTTGGCCATCTATGATGTGATCCTCTTCCCAAGCCTTGATAATTATATTGATTTCAAGGCAATTGATGTTTTCCTAGCTAGAAAGCTTAGAGGTGAAAGTTCCATGACTGCTGTCTTAGCTGATATATATTGTACAATGGATTCCTGTCACAACCGGAATGGGAAGAAGATTGTCTGTTGTCTACCCGCCTTGTATCTATGGCTTACTTCTCATGTCTTCAATCAAGTTGGGAAGGTTGAATGTCCTATCTCTGATTTGAAGCTCCTTAGGTTAACCAAGAAGACTAATAGGGAGTGGGCAGGACATCTGGCAGGATTATCTGCTAGCATGATTCGGTGGTACCCTCAGTGGATGAACGTGGATTCCATTATTTACTACTGTGGAAAATTTCCGAATGTGCCTCTCATGGGAACTCAAGGATGCATCAATTATAATCCTAGCATTGCAAAAAGACAACTTGCTTATCCTATGATACAGCCTCCAGAAGAAGAAACAGTAACGCCTTTTCTTCATTATTATATTGAGGGAAATAGTGCTCCTGTTATTCAAACTGTCATTGATGCTTGGGGCAAGGTTCATAGTAAAGGAAAAGAATTAGGTGTCCGAAGTCATGCCGCAAAAGAAAGTTACTACCAGTGGATTTCAAATAGGGTAGCCATTGTTAAATTACCCTTTAAAGATCATGGTGCTCGTGTGAGAAATCCAGTTCCCGATGAAAGCAAAGAGATTGAAAATTTGAGGAGTGAGTTGGCTGAAATGACAAAGAAAAATCAAGCTTTGGAGGATGATTTAATCAAAATTCAACAAGACAATGCTTCCCTTAAGAGAAAAAGGTGTGAATTAGAAAATGCCTTTGAAGACATAGGTAAGAAGCAGCGAATTGAAAGAGAACGTATGATGCAATTGGATCAATGCCTCCAAACCGCGAACAGCCAATTGAAGACCAAAGAGAAACAAAAGAATGATATATTGGCTGACAAAGGGCGGTTACGAGAAATTCTAGCCAAGACAAAAGAAGAAGCTCAAGTTGAAAAGAACCTTATGCAAGCGCGAATTGATGAACTGGAACGACAAGTCAGAGATGTAATGGCAAGCCATGGAAGACAAGGATAGATATGAAGAGATTATACGTTTAATGACCCTAGAAAGGGTTGAGTTGGAAAGTCTTGTCTATTCTTGGAGAGACCATTTTTCTAATCTAGCCGGTCTTGCTAATGGAACACTTAGAGATATTCCTCACCTGTTGAAGAAGGCTGAAGCAATGATGAACCCGCTTTCTACACCGGAGGAAATCGTAACATTTATCCAATACTGCAAGGGGCGATTGGATGAAATGAAGGTCTGGATTGCTAAAGCAAGAGAGAATTGATTTTGAGTTGTTGTAACAAATAATGTATCAGAACTTGTTGATCAATGAATAAATCTCATGTTGAATTTTCATTTTTCTTCTAACTTAGTACTTTGGAAAAAGACATTCTAAAAGAAAGGTTTATCTTTGCTTACCGATATTTAAAATTCATCATGTATTTACTTTACATCTCTTTATGTCATTTAACAATACTTGTTCTTGTACCAAGGGGGATTTCTTTGTATTTATTCACATCACGGGGAGAAAGGGCTCAAAGCATCCTTATCAAACCCGATTGCAAACAAGACTCATGGCAGAGCCGGAAAGCGCAGTTGATGAATTGAGGAATGAAGTTGGCCAGATCAAGGAACAGATGGCAGAAATACTTAAGATTCTTGAAAAAAGATTTACAGAAAGGGGATCTTCTACAGGAAATAGGGAACAAACATCCACTCCTCAAGTTCAAGCTCAAGAGGGGAACCCTATACCTTTAAATGATCCTGCTCCAGTCACTGAAACTCCATTCATCTCACACCAACCTTATGGTATGCCATTGCCACCTTTTGTTTCCCAAGACGGGAATGTTCAACAAGCATATGCTTGGCCTCCATATGGCTTACCTCAAGGGTATTACACCATGCACCCTAATCCTAATCAAGAAAATCCTCCTGCTGCTCAACAAATTCCCAATCCCCCGGTATCTAACCCTCCAAATTTCAACCAATCAACAGTTGTTCCCCAAAACACTCAGGCTCCACCCAATGTCACTCCACCTAATACAATTCCACCACAAAATCACCAGACTCCAAATGATGCCACACAACCAAACCCACAAGAAGTGCCGTATTATTTCCCTTATGGTTGCCCAATACCACAGGCAGGTGCTTCCCAAAACCTGTCACACAAAGCTCAGGTCCCTCCACCAAATCCTGATCAGCCAGCAGCGCCTTTGTCAAAAGGGCAAATGGAGATATTGGAAGAAAGGTTACGTGTAGTAGAGGGAGGAAGTGGCTTAGGCATAACAAATGTTTCTGAATTATGCCTAGTCCCAGATGTGGTAATTCCTCCTAAATTCAAATTGTCGGAATTTGATAAATACAAAGGAACAACTTGTCCTCGTAACCATTTAACCATGTACTGCCGAAAGATGGCAGGATATGCTTATGATGAAAAGCTGCTGATCCATTTTTTTCAAGACAGCCTTGCTGGAGCAGCATTGAGCTGGTACACTCACCTTGAACGAACTCGTATTCGTTGCTGGAAGGATCTAGCCGATGCCTTTCTAAAGCAGTATAAATACAACATAGACATGGCACCAGACCGGCTGCAACTTCAAAATATGACCAAAAGGAATACTGAGTCCTTCAAGGAATATGCTCAACGATGGAGAGAAATGGCTGCACAAGTTGAACCACCCCTGATAGAGAAAGAGATAGTGGCAATGTTCATTGACACTCTTCAGCCACCGTTCTATGAAAGGATGCTTGGGAGTGTATCATCAAGCTTTTCTGATATGGTGGTAATAGGGGAAAGAATTGAAAGTGGTTTGAGAACAGGAAAAGTTGTCCAAAGTTCCCCATCAATACGAAGACCTATGACAGGGGCAGGAAGAAGAAAGGGTGAGGAAGCAAATGCTGTAATGGGAAATCAAGGTCAACATAATCAAAAAATGTTTCAACCTTCCCCTTTCCCTTTCCCACCTCATTATCCACCGTACGGACCTTACCCTTATGTAGCTGCTGCTTCTGGAAATCCATTTCCCCATCCTCAATCATATAGACCCCCACCTGTCCATAATTTTAAGAATACACCACCACCTCCTCCCCAAAAATGGATGCAAAATCCCAACCCAAATCTTCCATAAAAAAAGCCAAACAATGACCGTTCTTCTGTCCAATTTGATCCAATTCCCATGACATATACTGAACTTTTGCCTCAACTTCTCAAAAGTTCTCTTGTTGTACGATGTCCTTTAAAACCCGTAGGGCCACCCTATCCTAAGAGGTATGATCCTAATATGAAGTATGATTATCATGCTGGGGCACCGGGGCATTCTACAGAAAATTGCATTGCCTTAAAGTTTAAGGTACGTGATTTGATAAATGCCAAGTGGTTGGATTTCGAAGAAGGCTCCCCAAATGTGATTAGAAATCCTTTGCCTAATCATGGAAATGCTGGGGTAAATGCAATAACACATGACTTGGGAAGTGATCATGTTAGGAATGTTTCAGATATCAAAACTCCTCTCCCATGGATCTATAATGAACTTTTGAGGAAAGGATTAATATCTGAAACTCAAAGTTCTAATGAAGATATTCATAATCAGATGCCTGAAATGCTTCAAAAATTACTTGACACACATCTGGTAGAAGTTTATCGTCGCCCTTGCAATAATGTCAACATGATCCATGGGCAGCATGGTACAGACTCAGTAAGCCCAGTTACCCCTGTTCCTTTGGTGGTCTATTACACCAAGAAACCTTTGACCGAACCAGTCATAAACCATCCGTCCTTGACAATTAGGACCCCATCTCTATTTTCATACAAGGATACCCATGTAGTACCTTGGAAGTATGAAGTGGATGTAATCCCTCAACTCCTAAAGGGATCGTCATCCTCAGTAACCAATATTTCCGAGACAAGTGGAATGACTAGGAGCGGGCGAGTTTATGCTCCTGAAAACTTGAGAAAGGAGGATACACCTGTAAGTGAAAAAGAAAGTCGTGGTAAAGAACAAGACCCTCCCCAAGGAATAACAGAGGAAGATGCTTGTGAATTTTTGAAATTCATTAAGCAAAGCGAATACCAGGTCCTCAACCAGTTAAACCGCACTCCTGCAAAAATATCCTTGTTATCTCTCTTATTGGACTCAGAACCACATCGTGGAAAGTTATTGAAGGTCTTGAATAAAGCACATGTTGCGAAAGATATTTCGCCTGAAAAGTTTGAAGGGATAGTGGTGCATATTGCCTCAAATGACTACTTAACTTTCACCGACGAAGAGATACCTGCTGAAGGAAGAGGTCATAATAAGGCATTACACATCTCTGTCAAGTGTCGGGATCATATCGTAGCCAAGGTCCTAGTTGATAATGGCTCCTCTCTGAATATCATGTCAAAGTCCACTTTAAATCAACTACCTTTTGATGGGTCACATATAAAGCCAAGCTCAATGGTAGTAAGAGCTTTTGACGGTACTCGGAGAGAGGTCATTGGAGATATTGAGATCCCCATCCAAGTGGGCCCATACACCTTCAATGTATTATTTCAAGTGATGGACATCAATCCTACTTATAGCTGCCTATTGGGGAGGCCTTGGATACATTCTGTCGGTGTGGTTCCATCTACCCTTCATCAAAAGCTTAAATTTGTGGTAAACAACAAGCTAATCATTGTTTCTGGTGAGGGAGATTTCCTTATCAGCAAGCCCATGTCAACTCTATATATAGAAGCCTAGAGACTTCCTTCCAATCATTGGAAATTGCTCACACCACCTATGTGAGCGAAGGGTTACAACTAGCTCGTCCTTCCAAAGCTTCTATGATGGTGGCCAAAGTGATGATGAAATCTGGATTCCAGCCAGGGAAAGGGCTTGGGAAGATGCTTGATGGAGGAGTAGACCCATTATCGGTTAAGGAGAATAAGAACGGCTTTGGGCTGGGATATTATCCATCTCCAATGGAAAGAGCGAAGGTTTTCGCAGATAAAAGAGAAAAACGACTTGCACGGTTAGAAAACCGAGAACCCTTAACTGCGAAGATCCCTATCTGTGACCTTTATCAAAGCTTCAGGAGTGCAGGCTTGACATCTCCAGACCAAGTGGCAGTCATCGATGATGAGTCCAAGAGAGAAGAAGACTTGATTTACCCTTGTCCTTCAGATACTGAGTTGTGTAATTGGGAAGCCGTTGAGTTTCCAGAGATCATTTCAAAGTAATTGTTCACTTTGTAGATTTTTATTTAAATCCTTTGGCTATGCCTAAAGCCTTAGGATGAGTTTTAATAAGGGCAAAACATGTTTCCTTTATCATTTCAAATAAATAAAAGTTAAGTTCAATTATCATTTTCCTTATTTTGCCTTTTTTATATTAAATAAATTGCAGATCTGAAATTGAATTCCAAAATAATAAGATTGCTTTCTCCCATCATGATTTTAATCCAACAAGCGAAGAGGACGAAGAGTCCGATGAACCTTCCCCTGAATTACTAAGGCTGCTAGATCAGGAAGATAAAGAAATTTATCCCTATCTAGAAATTGTTGAAGTCATAAATTTGGGGAGTGAAGAAAACAAACAAGAAGTCAAGATCGGTACCTCTTTGAGTAGAGAACATAGGAGAGAATTAATAGAATTGTTGGTCGAATTCAGCGATGTGTTTGCTTGGTCATATCAGGATATGCCGGGATTAGATAACTGCATCGTTGAACACAAGTTGCCATTAAAACCCGGTTGCGTGCCCATAAAGCAAAAGTTGAGAAGGATGAAGCCAGAAATGCTCTTAAAGATTAAAGAAGAGATAACCAAACAGTTGGATGCTGGGTTCTTGGCTGTCTCCAAATACCCTGAATGGGTGGCCAACATTGTTCTGGTCCCGAAGAAAGATGGGAAGGTGCGAATGTGTGTTGATTACCGGGATTTGAATAGAGCTAGCCCAAAATATGACTTTCCATTGCCACATATTGATGTTCTTGTTGATAACACGGCCCAACATTCCATTTTTTCATTCATGGATGGATTTTCTGGCTACAACCAAATCAAGATGGCACCCGAAGACATGGAAAAAACCACTTTCATTACTTTGTGGGGAACCTTCTGCTACAAGGTGATGTCTTTTGGATTGAAAAATGCCGGTGCCACTTACCAAAGAGCGATGGTAACTCTATTTCATGACATGATGCATAAAGAGATAGAGGTTTATATGGATGATATTATTGCCAAATCCAAATCCGCTGAAGGTCACTTGATTGACTTACGAAAGCTCTTTGAACGCCTGAGAAAATTCAAACTCAGATTAAATCCGGCTAAATGCACTTTTGGGGCTAGTTCTGGAAGGTTGCTTGGTTTCATTGTCAGTGAGAAAGGTATCGAAGTGGATCCTGATAAAGTAAAGGCAATCATGGAAATGCCTGCTCCTAGCACTGAAAAAGAAGTACGAGGGTTCCTTGGAAGGTTGAATTACATAGCTCGTTTCATTTCTCAACTAACAGTTGTATGTAATCCAATCTTTAAGTTGCTTTGTAAAAATCAACCATCACAATGGAATGATGATTGTCAGGAGGCCTTTGACCAAATAAAGCAATACTTGCAATCCCCACCGATCTTGGTTCCCCCAACCCCGGGAAGACCACTCCTGTTGTATTTGACTGTGATAGATGAGTCTATGGGCTCTGTACTGGGGCAGCATGATGAGTCTGGGAGAAAAAAGCATGCTATTTACTATTTGAGCAAGAAGTTCACTGAGTGCAAAGCACGATATTCCACTGTAGAACGAACTTGTTGTGCATTAGCATGGGCTGCTCGTCGCCTAAGACAATACATGTTATCTTATACTACTTGGTTGATATCTAAGATAGACCCAATTAAGTACATCTTTGAGAAACCGGCTCTGACGGGAAGAATAGCTCGTTGGCAGGTTCTTTTGACTGAGTATGATATCATTCACGTCACCCAAAAAGCTGTAAGAGGGAGTGCTTTGGCTGATCACTTGGCCCACCATCCCCTAAAAGAATACCAACCAATGTCATTCGAATTTCCTGATGAAAATATTATGATGTTGTCAGAAGAGAAAGATTGTCCTAATAGAACTTGGATTTTGATGTTCGATGGGGCGTCGAATACACTAGGGCATGGGATTGGAGCCATCCTAATCTCACCAGATAACAAGCTTTTCCCATTCACTGCTAGACTTTGTTTTGATTGTACCAATAATATTGCAGAATATGAAGCTTGTGCTTTGGGGATTCAGGCGGCACTTGAAGCAAAGGTGAAATCTCTACAAATATACGGAGATTCTGCCTTGGTGATTCATCAACTGAAAGAAGAATGGGGTACTAGAGATGGAAAATTGATTCCTTATCAAGCTCACATCATGGAACTAATCAAAGGGTTTGATGAAGTCTCTTTCCATCATATTTCTCGGGATGATAACCAATTAGCCGATGCTTTGGCCACGTTGGCCTCCATGTTCAACGTAAGTAGGGAGTGTGACATGCCCTTCATCGAGATTGAAAGGCGTCTCGAACCTGTATATTGTCATGAGATAGAAGAAGAGCCCGATGGGAAACCATGGTTTCATGACATCAAAAATTATGTTCAAAATCAAGAATATCCCCCTGGTATCTCAGAAAATGATAAAAGAACCCTCAGACGCCTAGCCATGAATTTCTTTATGACTGGGAATACACTCTATAAGAGAAATTATGATTCTATTCTCCTTCGTTGCGTAGACATGACGGAAGCTAACAAAATCATGAAGGATGTTCATGAAGGGCCTTTCGGAACACATGCAAATGGGCACTCGATGGCAAGAAAAATTCTCCGATCTGGATATTATTGGATGACAATGGAGAATGATTGTAATAACTATACCAAGAAATGTCACAAGTGTCAAACCTATGCAGACAACATTCATGCACCACCATCTTCTTTGCACGTTCTAACAGCGCCTTGGCCTTTTGCTATGTGGGGCATAGATGTTATTGGTCCCATTGAACCAAAAGCATCGAATGGGCATCGCTTTATTTTGGTGGCCATTGATTACCTCACCAAGTGGGTTGAAGCAGCTTCCTACACCAACGTGACTAAAAATGTTGTGGTCAAATTCATCAAGAGAGAATTGATTTGTAGATATGGTTTACCAAATCAGATCATCACTGATAATGGTACAAACCTGAATAATAAAATGATGGATGAACTCTGCGAGGAATTCAAAATCAAACACCTCAATTCATCTCCATACAGACCTAAGATGAATGGAGCAGTGGAAGCTGCTAACAAAAATATAAAGAAAATCATACAAAAGATGGTTGAAACCTACAAAGACTGGAGTGAGTTGCTTCCTTTTGCTTTACATGGGTATCGTACCTCTGTACGAACTTCGACAGGGGCAACACCCTTCTCATTGGTGTATGGTATGGAAGCTGTTTTACCAATAGAAGTGGAAATTCTGTCTTTAAAAGTAATCATGGATGCCAAATTAGAAGAAGCTGAATGGGTTTGGTCCCGGTATGATCAATTAAATTTAATTGATGGGAAAAGGTTAACCGCTCTCTGTCATGGGCAGTTATACCAAAAGCGTATGAAGAAGGCATACGAAAAGAAAGTGCGACTTCGTCAATTTCATGAAGGTGATTTGGTACTGAAGAAAATCTTGCCGAATCAAAATGATCATCGAGGCAAATGGAGGCCAAATTATGAAGGACCATTCGTTGTAAAGAGAGCCTTTTCTGGAGGGGCTTTGATTTTGACGAACATGGATGGTGAGGAGTTATCTTTCCCGGTCAATTCAGATGCAGTCAAGAAGTATTATACTTGAGCATACTCTAAAGGGATAGGGTAGTCTTTATGTCCTCTAAAAGTTTAGATTAAAAATTATGATGTAAACTTGTAATTTTCCCAAGTAAATATATGGAATTCTCAATTTCAATTCCAATCCTTGTCTTGTCAGGTTTCATTTGCATGCATTTTGTGAAAAATATTAAAAAAAATCATGAAAAGCATATTTTTAATCTCAAACAAGCTTGATACTTCCTAATTACACAGACCTTGGTAATCAGGATATTCCGCTCTGCCACGAATAATAACAAGTCCCACAAAGATTATGGTAGTCACCTGGAGGAAACAAGATCTTTGACCTTTGGTTTTCCACTTGACTATTTCTTCCATGCAGGTTTGAGGGTACAACAAGGACAAATATTCCCCATGAAGAGTCGAGATCAACAGTTTCAACCTATCACCTAACTCCAATCGGGATGGTTTACTAAGATGTGAAAATGCAATCCTTGTATTCACTCGGAACCCACACTAAGTCAGAAAAGTCAATCTCAGACACATTCTTCTTGAGCATAAATCTCATATAATTCTCCACCATAAGTCATTATGGTATAGGTATTTCCCTTAAGTCTTACTTCATGTCCGAGCCTCAGGTATCCATTCCTAGGCTACTCAAATCAAATCAGGGGTATTTCCCCAGTCATTTATTTTCATGTCAAAGCCTCAGGTATCCATCCCTAGGCTATCTCAACCAAAATCAAAACAAGGGCATCCCCCCCAGTCATTTAGTTTCGTGTCAAAGCCTCAGGTATTCTTCCCTAGGCTATCTCAATCAAAACCAAGTCAGGGGCATCCCCCCAGTCATTTATTTTATGTCAAAGCCTCAGGTATCCATCCCTAGACTATCTCAATCATAATCAAATCGGGGGCATCCCCCTAGTCATTTATTTTATGTCAAAGCCTCAGGTATTCTTCCCTAGGCTATCTCAATCAAAATCAAGTCAGGGGCATCCCCCCAGTCATTTATTTCATATCAAAGCCTCAGGTATCCATCCCTAGACTATCTCAATCATAATCAAATCAGGGGCATCCCCCTAGTCATTTAGTTTCATGTCAAAGCTTCAAGTATCCTTCCCTAGGCTATCTCAATCAAAATCAAATCAGGGCATCTCCCCAGTCATTTATTTTCATGACAAAGCCTCAGGTATCCTTCCCTAGGCTATCTCAATCAAAATCATTTAGGGGCATCCCCCTGTCATCTATTTTGTGTCGAAGCCTCAAATACCCATTCTTAGGCTCTTCGAAATGTCAAGGCAACTTCATATTTTTCTAAAGCTTCAGGTATTAACCCCTAGGTTATGTCGTTTATCTTCCTGTCATTGGGACAACACCATTCGGCTATTTACTTCTTGCCAAAAGTTGTCGAGTATTCTTAGTGGTGTTCACGTCTTTACTTTCTTTTCACATCAATAATATGAATATGTCTCATATTCTTTCATGAAAAGAAGTAAAGAGGGGTATCTGTGAACACCTATTTTTTTCCGGCAAAATATATATTAAGACATGTAAAAAAAAAAGTAGGAAAAAAAGAAAGGAAAAAAAAGAGAAAAAAAACGAGTTTATTTGTCCTAGAATCCGGAGTCAATGTTGACTGCATTAACCGGGGTCCTAGCACGGTCTCATGACCGGTGTTACCTCATTAGTTCTAAGCTCGTACAGCCTCAGTGGAGTATGGTATTTTACACCTCAGTTCGGTGGGAATCCGAGGTTCTTCAAGTTAAAACTGATGTGTTAATCCGTACTTGAACTTCAAGACACACCGGAGGTAAACCTGCAGGAGATTCCCCAATGCTTAATATTTAACCGAGGTGAAGAAAAATGTCCATAGTTGACCAATGATTTCAGACCCCGGTTATGACTTACCAGTTCTCATTGGTGACGCGGTACAGTGCTTAGAACCTCGTCCAGTCCAGATTGCCACCCCGGATCATATTTTAAAAAAAATATATTATTAAAAATTGTATAGTGACTGTTGGAATAGTAACCCTTCCCCATTTCTATAAATACCCAATCCCTCTTCATTTCCTACCACACCTCTCATTTCATCAATTCTCTTCATTTCTCTCAAGCAATGGCTGATGGATGCCGAAGCCAAGAGGAAAGAATAAGGGAGGGAAGACGATGTTTTGTGACTACCTTTTTACTCGTTATAGTGTGGGTAGTAATTTATATTTATTAGATATTTTATATATTTCCATATATGTAATGAATAATTTATGTTTCCATTTGTACCTTTAAATAAAAAGGCCAAAAAAAAACAAAAAATTTCAGAAAAATAAATGGGCAAAAAAAAATAAAAAATAAAAAAAATAAAAAAAAATAAAAAAACGAAAAATAAATAAATAAAAATCAAATAAAAAGGGCCAAAAAAAAGAAAAGAAAAAGAAAAAGAAAAAATGGGCCCTAAAAAAAATCTAAAAAAAAGGGGAAATGGGCCAAAAAAAATAAAAAAAAACAAAAAAAAAGGAAATGGGCCAAAAAAAAAGTCCAAAAAAAAGAGGTCCAAAAAAAACGAAAATTAAAAAAAAAATCAGAAAAGTTGACGGTGGTTTATTAGTGGTGGGCCCCGGTTTGGTTGGATAATTGAAGAAAATTGGGGAAATTGACATCAAATTTGGACAAATTGAAAAAGTAGAAAAGTGATGTCATTTATGGAGGATCCAATGCCAATTTTCTTCTATAAATAGAAGGTGATATTGAGGCATTTGGGGGGGAAGAAGAGAAAAAAGAGAGGAAAGAGTGTTAAATTTTTTAAGAATTTTTAGAAGTTTGGGTTTTCAAAAATTACTTTGTGTAATCCTAGTTAGGAAAATGAGTGCACCACTCTTGTTTGTCTTAGTATGTGAGTTTTTGTGAGCTAAAATACTGTCCAAGTGTTGTAACCGGTATCCAAATACCTTCAAATCAAGTCCAAACAAAGCCAAAAGCAAAGGAAATCTACACAAAATTGATTTTTCGACTTCCGTTCTAATTTCTCTGTAATTGATCTTGTACCAAGGTATTTTTTATTAATACAAAGTTGTTTATTTATATTTATTTATTCGTCTTTATTTAACTGTTATTTATTTTTCTACACTTTTATTTTTCTTTATTTATATTTAAGCACTTTATTTTTCTGCACTTTATTTTTCTGCAGTTATTTATCTATTTATTTATTTTTATGCATCTTCATCTTTATTTATTTATTTGTACCTTTATTTTTCTTTCTTTCTTTATTTTTTTTTTACACTTTTATTTCTCTTTATTTACTTTTTTGTACTTTTATTATTGTTAATTTATTTTTCTGCACTTTATTTATCCGCACTTTACATTTCTGCAATTATTAGTTTATTTATTTATTTTTTTTTTATTTTTTACATTTTTATCTTTATTTATTTATATTTATGCCTTTTTATTTTATTTATTTACTTTCCTGTCCTTTTATTTTTGTTATTTACTTTTCTGCCCAGTATTTACTTTTCTGGCCCTTTTATTTTTGTTATTTACATTTCTGCCCCTTTATTTTCATGTATTTACTTCTCTGGCCCTTTATTTTTGTTATTTACATTTCTGCCCCTTTATTTTTATGTATTTACTTTTCTGCCCCTTTATTTTTATTATTTACATTTTTGCCTTTTTATTTTCATGTATTTACTTTTTTTACCCCTTTATTTTTGTTATTTATATTTTTGCCCCTTTATTTTCATGTATTTACTTTCCTGCCCTTTTATTTTTATTATTTACTTTTCTGCCCCTTTATTTTCATGTATTTACTTTTCTGCCCCTTTATTTTTGTTATTTACATTTCTACCCCTTTATTTTTATATATTTACTTTTCTGTCCCTTTATTTTTTTATTTTACTTTTCTGCCCATTTATTTTTGTTATTTGCTTTTCTACTCTTTTATTTTTTTATTATTTATTTTTCTGCCCCTTTATTTTATGTATTTATTTTTCTGCTCTTTTATTTTTATGTATTTATGGTTATATCTTTTTATTTTTATTTTTATTTTTTTGAACTTTTATTTACTTTTTCTGTACCTTTATTTTTTTATTTTTTTTATTATTTATCCTCTATACTTTTATTTTTAGTTATTTATCTTTTTGCCTTTCTTTATTTATTTATTTTTCTGCACTTTCTATTTATTTATTTACGTTTGACCATTTTTAATAGTTTATAAATATGTATATATACACATAATTATCTATTTTTATTATGGTCATGACTTCCTATTATTTTCTCTTAGTAACCTTTTAATAATTAAGAAAAAATCACTTTCATAAAAAAAATAAAAATCAAGACTAATAAATAGTGTGTTATTTATTCATTCATTTTTTTTCTTAAATTTAAGATGAGATTAATTTAGATAAGACATCTTATTAATCTTATTTTTTCTAAAAGATAATTAAATAATATTCCTTGTCAATTTTAATTAATTAAGTGTATTATATTTCTTTATCTTCATGTTGATGTGTTTAATTCTATTTTTTTCCTCTTATCTTTATTTATTTATTTATTTATTTGTTTTAAACTTTATATTTCTCAATAAAAATCAATTTTTTTACTAGAAAATAAGTAAGACAAGACGTCTTATTGTTTTTTTTTATCATTTTATTTTTATGGTCTTTTAATCATTTGTTTATTTATTTTCTTAGAACTAAAAAACAACAAACTTAGGAGATGTATTTTTTTACTATCTTTGTTTTATTCATATTTATATATTTTTTTATTATGTATATTATTTATGATTGTTTTATGAAGGATGAAATATTTGATAATCATTTTTTTAATTATGCATGATCAATTTGGGTAACCGTTTTTTACGGACAGTGTGGGGTGCTAATACCTTCCCCTCCTGTAATTCGACTCCCGGACTAAACAGAATCTCATTTTTTTAAAACAAAAAAAAACCAGTGCTATTTAAAGGTTTTCCTAATATTTTCCTTAATAAATATTGGTGGCGACTCCTTGAACCCTTTATTTTTTAGGCTTCTCAAGAGCCTCATTTCAATACCGTTTCAATTTTCTTTTATTTGTCTTTAACCAGTCCGCGTCGCGCGCCGGGACCCCTGTCGCGACATCACCCTTTCATAATAAACCAATAATTCTTAAAAATATCCAATAAATTCCTAAAAACAATTTTTAATATTTTCCACTTCACAAAAATTTTCTATAAATAACCGGGATGTTACATGTGATGAATGTGCAAAGTAGGACTCTTGAATGACATTGGTGGTAAATTGATGTTTGTGATGGTGATATACCTTGATGTGTCTTCTTGGTTTATATATGATAATGAAGTGGGGTTATGTAAGAAATTAAGACCATTATGTGTATTTTTTTCATCTCATGACATGCATAACATATCTCATGTGTGATAAATAATGATCTTGCGTTGATCTTGAAAATAACAATCTTGCATTGGTTGATTTTATAAGCGACTATGTGTGGTCGTAGGGGATATCATGTGACATGCATTGTTGATCTTGCGTTGATATTGAGAAAGAAACTTTACGTTGGTTTTATAAATTAAACAACTATACGTGGTTGTAAGTCACATGAGTGAAATATGCACATGAAGAGAAAATGAAAATTATACAAGTTGGTCCCATTGCATATGCATTAATTATTGGGTAGCATATGCATTATTTACGAATACATGACATTTGAACTTGAGCACCCATAATGATTATGTTTCATGAGTGTCTTGAATTGAGAAACATTGTTGGTGACATGAGAATGATACTTAAGGCTTTTGGCATGAGTTGACATTTATGGTATATGATCTATGTATTGATTGTCAAATTGTGGTCCATATGTTATAACAATAAGATTGGATATATTGAAGGAAAATATGTATGATTGCCTCACTATGCATGACTTATCACTATAATTGCTCATCATTGAGAAAATATACTCACTCTCCATGTTGTCCATTTTAGCCTTGTGATGTAAGTTGGATTGGAGGAGTGATGCACTCTTTGGAGGGGCGACATGGTGTGAAGAGGGTACATTGTTTACCTTGGCCGGTAATCTTTTTAAAAATAATGATTTAAATTCTTGGTAGAATTTATTGTGTATAGGCATTATTTTTGTATAGCTTGACTATTGGTGTAAATGCCTAGGTTTTTGGAATTTTGAATGATTTTGTTAGATTATTTATTGATATATTTAGATGTAGAGATTGAGTTATGACCTTGTTAGTATGTTGGAGGTTGGTGATTATAAACCTTTATGAATGAAGTTATTATGCTTGAAAGTTAAGATTGAGTCATGATATTGTGTATGTTGCATGGATGTAGTTATGGAATGGATTTATGAGGTTTTAATTATATGAGTACAATACTGAATTTTTCTTACATAATTGGTGTATGGAGTATAGGATGAGATAATGTGATGTTTTACTTCTAGTTAAGAGTGTATAAAGAGGACTAGTTGACAACAGGCAAAAATTGATGACTTATTAGTATGTATGTATGGTATGGTCACCTAATTAGGTTCTTGGAAAAGCTTTGATGTGGATGTTCATGATCATGATTTTTAGACTTGAATATGTAGGACTATAGGTAGGTACCTTGAATTTGAAGGATT
Source organism: Clitoria ternatea (assembly GCA_037962975.1). Lineage (NCBI taxonomy): Eukaryota > Viridiplantae > Streptophyta > Magnoliopsida > Fabales > Fabaceae > Clitoria > Clitoria ternatea. The sequence continues at coordinate 73,841,956 of CM075676.1, forward strand.
AATGACCAATATGAGGATTTGAGGAATTGGTGCATAACAATCTCATATATACATTGATAAAGTTAATTAGGTACTTGTCTAACTTTCACCTTCTCATATCCTCACATATGGGTTGGTTTCTAACTAGATCTAGGGTAGTCATTATAAGTCTTGAATTGTAGTCTGCCTTAATTAAGTGATGAAATAAACGTGAAAAATTTCCCCTACTCTTTATTAATTGAAGTAAATAACTATAATATCGAATAGCGAATTTAGGGCCACAAACAATGTGGCCTGAAGAGGTTTTCGAAAGAATACTTGGGTTGAGTCAGGAGTTGCTTGTTAAAAGAATACTTGGGTTAAGTCAGAAGTGGCCGGAGTCAAGAATACTTGTGGGCACAAGTCTGGTGCTGTTGTTGTAAAGGAGATTTTATAATAGTGAAAATCCTTCAAATTAGAAGAGATTGCACGTAGCTTCTGTGTTGGAAGTGAACCAGTATAATTTCTCTGTGTTGATTTCTTTTATCTTTCTATCTGCTTGATTACTTGTATCTTTTGGTTCATTTTTTTTCTGTGGAAAGAGTCTGTGACTTATTCAACCCCCCTCTAAGTCTGACTCTAAACCATCAAATGACTTTCTTCTAAGTATCACATAACAAATCAAATCAAATAACTTTAATCAAATTTACTATAAATTATAACATTAATGTGTTTCAACACACACTACCTATTACCACACTAAAACAATAAATGTACATAACACAATTTTGATCACAAGTAAATAAATAGAAACAATACTTTTAATTGAATTATTTAATTGTCGCAACAATGTAGAGTTCATATATATACATGTATAATCATACTATCATGCTAATAATGACTTTTCTATAATGTCCATTCTCCCAACATGAACAAAAAGCGTTTTAGGTGGCAATCCCTTAGTTAACGGATCTGCTATCATTAAATCAGTACCAATATGTTTAATTGACACTTTCTCTCTCCGCATTTCTTCTTTGACTGATAAGTATTGCAAGTCCATGTGTTTTACCCCTTTGAGCACTTATCGTTCTTAGATAAGAGAACAACTACAAAATTATCACAATATATTCTTAGCGACTTATCTGTATTGTCAATAACACCAAGCCGTAAGACAAAGTTTCGCAACCACAATACATGAACAATGGCCTTAAAGCATGCCATAAATTCCACCTCCATATTAGATGTAGCAATGATGGACTCTTTTCCACTCTTTCATGAAATTACACCTCCGGCTAATACAAAAACCAAAAGTAAATTTCTTTAAGTCTACACACCCATCATAGTCAAAATCTGAGTAATCAATCACTTCAAGGTGATCAAATCTGTTATATGTGAGCATGTGATCTTTGATGACTTGTAAATACCTAAGGACTTTCTTTGCAGCCTTACAGCGGCCCATTCCGAGATTACTTTGATGTTGGCTTAACATTCCAACAGCAAAATTGATATCTAGTCAGTGCATGTCTGAGCATACATCAAACTCTCAACCATCGATGCATAGTGAATAGATTTCGGTGATTTTTGTTCCAACTCATTTTTTGGGACATTACATTTCACTAAATTTGTCTCCTTCTTGAATTGCAACTACCCACGGTAAGCATTTTTCCATTCTGAATCTCTAAGAGTTTGTTGATATAACCTTTTTGAGATAATCCTAATATTCCTTATGATCTGTTATGAAATTTTAGAGCATGGACTACAGTAGCAGGTCCAAAATGAGTCCTAGATAGTGCCCATAAAGTTTCATAGAATTTGAAGTTAAAACGAGTAAGTTAAGGGGTGTGTAAGTTGGCCTAGAGGCCAAAATCAGCATAAATACTGCATATATACTGATGGTAATTGATTACAGAATTCTAGTCATGGATTACCAGATTGTTTTTGAAACTGCATCTAATTGCATTCTTCACAAAAGTTGTAGATAATTGAGTTACAAACATTTTCCCTTTTAATTCATCTCAAACAGAGATTTGTAGCTCAAGTTATGCCTAAAATACTACAAGGTGTTCATGCTGAAAATTGTATGCAAAATAGTTTTATGTTTTCATGAATTGGATAATCTTACAAGCATAATTGGCATTCGACTCATTCGTAACATTTATAGATAATTGAGTTGCAGAGGTAGACTAATTGAGTTTTCCTCAACCGGAGTTTTGTAGCTTCCGTTAAAATGTAAAATACTAAATGATGTGTAGGGAAAATGTATTCTGAAAATTTTTCTAACAATTTCTTCATGTTATTTCTTTGAATTTTGATATGTACTGCATTATCTAAAGTAGACCTACTATAGAAATTAAAACCTCTAATTTAAATTAAATAAATATAATAGGATGTCACAATAAAGCTCAGGCTCAGGCTTGGCCTACATTGTACCGACAAACTTGGCAGGCTATCCATTTGAGTGGGTTTTTCAAACTTATGTAGGTTTTTGGTAGGCTTGTATTATTTTTTTAAAAATTATAAAAATATAACCATTAAAAATATACTAAAATTATTTCATACTCTAAATCAAATACAAGATCAAATTCAAATAAAAAACAATGTAAAAAATACTTTTTTATGTTAGTAAAATAAAATTAAAAAAAGTTGGAACAATTTTCCAAAGTAAGGGTGAACCAAAAGATGAACAACAATTTAGAGGACTTGATATGATCTTCTAGGCATGCAGAACACTTTCCTAAAATTAGTATTTCGTCCCTATAGAGTGTGGGTATCACGAAATCCAATTTTGAGATACAAAGAAGATTCAACAACAATACTCACTCTTGTATTGTTGCAAAACAAGAACAAAGTATGAAAGAAATTTAATTTGTGTTTTTATTTCTGTATTTTTGAGTAATGCACTTGGATCCCTTTATATAGATGTTGATCAGACATCTTCTGAATCAAAGGGACACAAATTTATGAATTGTTATAACTCTTCATAAAAGGTTGAGACTCTTTAAATTTACTGAAAAGGCATGTAATTAATTACAACACAATGGTAATCAATTACACCTTTTGAAAAGTCATACCATTTGGCATTACACCTTTGAAGAGTCATACCATTTGGCATCTCAAAATTTAAAAAGTTACTCAATTAGAGTTTTCACTCTTTGATAATCGATTACACACAATGGTAATCGATTATCAGAGAATTTAATTCTCAAATCTCAACAATCCTCCCCCATTTGAGAGTATTAAATAATTACTACACACAAATTTAAATTTAATATATACAATCTTACACGTAAATGAAAGTGTACATAGACTTGAACTTCCACTTAGTAGAGTATACATTCCAAGAAATCGTATTTTATTGGTATCGAAACGATTGAACCGATATAATACATAATGAAAACTTGAAGATACAACTACATATAAGATAAACCACATGTTCTTGTTGTACTTGACACAATAGGGCCATGCATCCATATCTATTCATAAGTGCATCAAAGTCATTGCCCCTTGACTTCTTGAAGCGGCCAAACTTCGCACTTACATAGGTTGATTTCTTAGGTAAAACATGTTCCTGCGATAAAACATAAATTCAAGAAATCAATTAAGAATTATTCAACCTCCTTACATCACAGGTCCAAAGTACCCTTGTGCTTTCAATCATCAAATAAGAGATTTAATCTTATTGAACTTAAGACTTAATGTCATATTAAGTGTCAAGTTAAGATTCCCTTACTAGTGATTAATTATGGGCTCCATTCCAATTTCAATAGACATTCTAGAGATGGAATCTTTAGCCAATGCCTTTGTAAAACCATCAGCCAAATTAAGCTTTGTTCGAACAAAATCAACGGTAATAATAACATCCTTGATAAGTCCTTGGACATAACTATGTCTCACACCTATATGTCTTGATTTTCCATTGTACACTTGACTATAAGCTTTAGCCAAAGTTGCAACATTGTCACAATGTATTGCTACAGGTGATATTGGTTTTTGTAACAGTGGTATCTCAAACATGAGGTTCCTTAGCCATTCAGCCTCCTTTCCTGCTGAAGCTAGAGCTATAAATTCTGAAGCCATAGTGGAATCAGTAATGCAAGTTTGTTTCTTGGATGACCAAGAAATTGCTCCTCCTCCAAAGAGGAAAACCCAACCACTAGTAGAAGAGTGATCTTCTTGGTTTGTAATCCAACTTGCATCAGAATATCCTTCCAAAACTGAAGGATAACCACTATATGTCAAACCATAATCAATAGTTTTCTTTAAGTACTTAAGTACTCGACGTACAGCTTGCCAATGTGATAAACTAGGGTTACTAGTATATCTACTCAGTTTACCTACCGCAAATGCGATATCTGGCCTTGTACTTGTCATTGCATACATCAAACATCCTATTACCCTTGCATATTCTAATTGTGAAATAGCCTTACCACCATTAGGTAATATCTTTAAACTTGGGTCCATAGGAGTTGAAACAAGAGAGCATTCAAAGTTATTGAACTTCTTGAGAACTTTCTCAATGTAATGTGATTGAGACAGGATAAGTTTCTCATTGTCTCTCTTAATTTTTATACCTAGGATGACATCAGCTTCTCCCATATCTTTCATGGAGAAATATGATGATAGAAATGTTTTGGTCAAATTTACTTGATCTAAATTTGTTCCAAAAATCAGCATGTCATCCACATACAAGCAAATTATGACACCATTACCTTTGTCATCAAATTTACTATACACACACTTGTCTGAATTGTTTATTTTGAAACCATTTGATAATACAACATCATCAAACTTTTGGTGCCATTGTTTTGGCGCTTGTTTCAATCCGTACAAGGATTTAATCAATTTACAGACCTTGTGTTCTTGGTTTTCCATAACAAAACCTTCAGGTTGTTTCATATACACTTCTTCTTCTAGTTCTCCATTTAAGAATGCAGTCTTGACATCCATTTGATGTATCACAAGTTTATGAATAGCAGCAAGTGCTATTAATAACCTTATAGTGGAGATTCTAGCCACAGGTGCATATGTATCGAAATAATCGATTCCAGGTTTTTGTCTAAACCCTTGTGCCACTAAACGTGCTTTAAACTTATCAATAGTTCCATCAGCTTTGATTTTCTTCTTGAAAATCCATTTACATCCTATTGGTTTACACTTAGGAGGTAAGTCAACCAAAATCCATGTGTTATTTCCCATGATGGATTCCATCTCATCATTAATTGCTTCTTTCCAGAAAGCAGCATCTTGAGACCTCATAGCCTCTTGATATGTCAATGGATCTTCTTCTATATTATAACTGATCCGGTCTAGATACCGGCCCCCATACTTGTGACGTCAGACTAATCTCATATAAGGAAAACCGGTGTCCAGGTTCAACGTTACCACACCGGATATCCGTTGTCTGGTCATCCGCCCTCACTCCATGACAGCATCATTCATTTTCGCTGTAACGGTTTTGTGTTCATTGATACAGGATATTTATATAATTGTTAGCTTTTCCCTCATAGCAAGAGAAGAGCCTTTTGATAACTTATCAACGAAGACACTGTTTGTAGCAAAATACGTCACATCAATGGCTTCAGAAAGTAAGTGGGCGTGTCAGCAGATTATGCGGAAAAGGTGATTATCCTCTCCTCTCTCTAGAGGATTGTACTCTGATAATTGACCTACCCTCCTGACACATTCTGAAAGTCGAGCCACTTTGATTGACACAATATACACGCAATCAGAGATAAGGGACCCACCTGCATCCAACGTCTCATTTTTTCTCTTACGTTCAACTATAAGAAGCCATATCAACACACATGCATGGTATCGTTATTCTATCTCACACTTTACTGCTACTACGCTTGAGTATTCATTCAGTTCATACACTCTTCTAACTTGAGCGTCGGAGAATCTTCGCAGGTGGCACCACCTTTCGCCCCCCTACAACGCGAATCGTTGGTGTAAAGGATCTCCAGGACAACAAGATCGGCCTCTCCCACTGAGAGACCGGATTAATACATCGGATATACACAGTTCCGGTGTGCAAACCCTAAAAACACCTGCATCCTTGTGGCTGGTCCCACACCGGATCCTAGACCCCGGTCCAGACCAGTTCATTGGCACGCCCAGTGGGACTCGATAGAGTTATTCCCATTTTCGCAGAAGTTAGGTTGTCACAATGGAAGGTGATGGGAGAGATTTCGTGGAAGGTCACGTGGAGGATATGACCCATCAACAGGCTGGGAGGAGACTCGTCTTCGAATCCCCTGCAACTCAAACCCGGAGGATGGTGCAAGTGCAGACGCCTGACCCTCGCGATGAGGTTATCAGGCAACTGAAGGAGGAGCTGATGGAGCTGAGGCGAGAGAGAGGAGGAGCTGGGGACAGAGTAGTGTCTCATGCAGAGGAGGCTCACCATGCATCAGCGAGGGATAGATCTACCACCCTCCAGTATTCGAAGATCCCCATATATGAAGAGAGGGAGCAGACGCAGGACTCTGGTGATAGAGTTAGTATCAGGAGAAGGGAGCAGGCGGTGGTAACTTCAGGGACATACAAGCTTAGTGTCCCTTTCTCAAGAAGGTTGATGAGTATTGTCATTCCAAAACATTTGCAAACAACTCAGCCATTGTCGATTGGGAAGTATAATGGAGAGACCGACCCCACTAAGCATTTGGATGCTTATGTTTATGAAGCTATGTATCTGGGAGCAGACGAAGATGTCATGTGCAGAATGTTCCCAAGGACGTTGACGGAGGAAGCTCTCAGCTGGTTTAAAAGTTTGCCTTCAGGATCTATAGACTCTTGGGAGGAAATGGCTGCTGCATTCGAAAGCCATTTCGTCATCTCCAGGGATATCCCAAGAACTTCTCACACCCTGGCCCAGATAAGACAGGGAGAAACTGAGACTCTTAAGGAGTTCCTGAAAAGGTTTTACAAGGAGGCTGCGTTGGTCCCTAACCTCACGGAGGCCATACAACTCCATATTGTAGTGGAAGCTCTTCAGCCAGGTTCAGCCTTTGCCCTATCTTTGGCAAAGAGCCCACCTACAACCTTCGAGGAGTTTCGAAGGAAAGCTTCCAAATATGTGGGCATAGAGATGCATCTAGAGGCAACTGCAGCAAGAGTAAAGCCTTCTGTACCCGCTCAGCAGCCACGGAGAGAAAAGGAGAGAGCGAGGCCCGAGAAGCATGCCTTTAGAGAAGACTTTGTGAATGCTCGTCAGCATCCACGAGATAGGCGCGTATCATCGTTCGATCACTATGCTCCGTTGAACACCAGGCACTCACAAATCATGAGGGAGGTTGGTTGGCCAACTCTGAACGTCTTTGGTATAAGGAAGCCAGCCCCAGCCAAGAGGGGTGGTAACCCGCGTAAATACTGCACTTTCCATGAGCAGACAGGGCACAACACTGATGAGTGTAAGGCGTTAAAGAATACGGTGGAAACTCTCATTCGGGAAGGAAAGCTGAAGCAGTATTTGTTTAAGGAGAAATCTATGGATGAGCCTCACAGGATGGAGAAAAGGAATAGAGATCCTGATGATGAAGATGATAATACACGCAACCCAGTAAGGAAGTTCACTGCGGCTGAGAAGCAGAAAGGGGTAGTGATTGCTGAAGGTGCCCAACAAAGTAATATGCCCCAGCAGCAGAGACAGGGCAGACGAGAGGTGATTGAGATGATAGCTGGAGGATTTGCGGGAGGAGGAACATCAATCACAGCACGAAAGAACCACCATAGGATGATTCTGTCAGTCCAGGGTAAACCGAGGGATAACCGCCCTTTCAGGGACGGAGTGACAGCCCCGACAGTGTCGTTTACAGATGATGACTTCGGCCCAACAATTCCAGGAGGTGATGATGCAGTAGTGATTGTGGCCGTCATAGCCAATAAGGACGTCAAGAGGATCCTCGTCGATCAGGGAAGTTCTTGTGATGTTATCTTTTATAATTGTTTCAAACGAATGGGTTTCAGTGATGCAGATTTACAACCATACACACAAGAACTCACAGCGTTTAACGGAGCCAAGCAACCCACCAAGGGATACCTCGACACTTTGATTTCTTTTGAAGGGGAGCCCGGTGCAAGAACAGTCAAGTCAAGAATTCTGGTGATTGATGTGGAATCCCCGTACAACGGTATCATAGGCCGTCCAACATTGAACGCTATGGAAGCAATTGTATCCACCCCTCATCTCTTGATCAAATTTATCGACAAGGACAACGCTGTGTCCTCACTCCGCGGAGATCAGGAGATGGCTCGATATTGTTATAATCTGAGCCTCAACATGGTTAAGTTGGATGTATTCAACAAGAAGAGGAAGTTGAACGACGGAGGAACAGCGGCAGGGTCTGTCAGTCTTATTGACCTAGACCCCAGAGCGGAATTGAAGATTGATCCACTCAATCCATCTAAGCCCACACCAGATGGTGGTTCCAGGGATGTCGTATTGGGAGATTCCCCAGAGAAGGTCACGCACATCAACGATAAGTTGGAGTCTGCTATGGAGCAATGCTTATTAACCCTTTTCCAGGAATTCAAAGACCTTTTCGCATGGACAGCAGCAGACATGCCGGGGATGGATCCTGATTTCTGTTGTCACAAACTTGCAGTGTATCCTGAAACCAGACCGGTGGCTCAGAAGAAGAGGAGGTTGGGACCGGAGAAGCAGAGGGCAGCTTGTGAGCAAACAGAGGAGTTGTTGAAAGCAGGTTTTATAAGGGAGATACGTTATTCATCTTGGCTTTCTAATGTAGTCATGGTGCAGAAGGCTAACGGCAAATGGAGGATGTGTACAGATTATGTGGATCTTAACCGTTGCTGCCCTAAAGATCCATATCCCCTGCCCAACATCGATCGCATGGTGGATGATTCATCTGGTTACCAATATCTCAGTTTCATGGACGCCTATTCGGGGTACAACCAGATTCCGATGTGGGAGGGAGACCAGGAGAAAACTGCCTTTATTAATGACCGCGGTGTTTTCTGTTACACCGTCATGCCTTTTGGACTAAAGAACGCCGACGCTACCTACCAGCGCATGATTAACAAAGTCTTTGAAGGGATGCATACAAGGCTGGTTGAAGTTTATATTGATGATATCATAGCCAAAACGCCCGCTGGAGGAGACCACATTGAAGATCTACGCCAAGTTTTCACTAGGCTTCGGCAATACAACATGAGGTTAAATCCTTTAAAGTGCACCTTCGCTGTTCCAGCAGGAAAATTCTTGGGATTCATGTTGACTCAACGAGGCATTGAGGCTAACCCCGGGAAATGTCAAGCAATACTGGACATGCAGAGTCCTAAATGTTTGAGGGAGGTCCAGTCATTGAATGGGAAAGTGGCCGCTTTAGCTCGTTTCATGCCTAAGATGGCACACAGGTCCCTTCCCTTGTATAAAGCGTTGAAGCAACACAAGAGTTTTGAATGGGGAGAGGAACAAGAGCAAGCCTTCCAGCAACTCAAGTCCATTCTCTCGAGTCCACCAATTCTTGTTAAGCCTGATCCAGGCGAAACGTTAATCTTATACTTGGCAATATCCGACGAAGCTCTAGGTGTAGCCCTGGTGAAAGAAACCCCTGAAGGGCAGAGACCGGTGTACTTTACTAGTAAAACGTTTCAGGGGGCGGAAGGAAGGTATCAGAAGATTGAGAAAGCCGCCCTGGCAGTTGTGTGGGCGTCACGACGGCTGAGGCCTTATTTCCATGCGCACCCAGTATTGGTGAGAACGGATTTGCCACTCCGTTCAGTGCTCAGCAAACCGGACCTCGCTGGAAGGATGATAAAATGGTCTATTGAGCTATCTGAATTTGAAATTTCATATGAGCCTCGAGGAGCCATCAAGGCGCAAGTGTTGGCTGATTTTGTAGTGGAAATGACGGGGGCAGACCCGGCCACCCCTCGAGCGCATTGGACCATCTACGTCGACGGTTCGTCGAACAGCAAAGGTTGTGGAGCAGGTGTGGTGGTAGAAAGTGATGACGGCGTACACTTAGAAATTTCCCTGCGATTCAATTTCAAGACCTCCAACAATCAAGCTGAATACGAAGCATGTTTGGCAGGCCTCCGTGCGGCGATTGACATCGGAGCATCAGCAGTTACACTCTGCAGTGATTCCCAGCTGGTGATTTCGCAAATCCAGGGGGAGTACTAGGCGAAGGAACCACAACTTCAATTGTACTTGAATTGTGTTAATGAGTTGAAGGGTAGATTTAAAGTTTTAGAGTTCAAGCATGTGCCCAGGGAAGAAAATACCAGAGCGAACATCTTGTCAAGATTGGCAAGTACAAAGCAGCCTGGTAGCACAACAACGGTGGTTCAAAGCACTTTGACATCACCCAGTATACCTCTGTATCCTTCTCTGAATGCTGTCATGGTGAGCTATCCATATGAGGATTCTTGGGTCATCCCCTATATTCGTTATCTGGCTGATGGTCAACTTCCCACTGACGAGAAGGAAAGGAGACGAGTAAAGAAGGAGTTGCCATATTTTACTATGGTCGATGGTGTTCTCTACAGAAGGGGATTCTCTGTCCCGTATCTTTCATGTTTAAGAGAGGACGAAGTTCAAGCGGTCTTAACTGAGGTACACGAGGGGCAATGTGGGCACCACGCTGGAGGCCGAAGCCTAATGAGAAAAGTCCTCAGGGCTGGATACTGGTGGCCCACTGTGAAGCAGGATTCCGCAGACTTCTTGAGGAAGTGCGACGCTTGCCAAAAATTCTCCAATCTCCACCATACACCGGCCCAAGAGTTATCTTCATCTGCTGTGCCTTGGCCGTTCTACCAATGGGGCCTTGATATTCTGGGTCCGTTTCCCACTGCGCCAGGAGGTATCAAATACTTGATTGTGGGGGTAGACTACTTCACCAAATGGATCGAGGCAGAACCAGTAGTGCATATCACTTCTGCACGTACAAGACGTTTCATGTACGAAAATATCATTGCTCGGTTCGGGGTGCCAGGGCGGATTGTGACTGACAACGGCACACAGTTTACAGACAAAAAGTTCACGGATTTACTTGAAGGACTGGGGATAGTCCAGATATTTTCATCTGTTGAACACCCCCAGACCAATGGGCAAGCAGAGGTAGCAAATCGAGAGGTGCTAAAGGGGTTAAAGAAGCGTCTGGGAGAAGCGAAGGGAGGATGGACTGACCAGTTATGTCATGTTCTATGGGCATACCGCACTACGCCTCATTCTTCAACTAACGAATCCCCATACCGGTTGGTGTACGGGGTTGAGGCGATGATCCCAGTTGAGTTACAAACAAGATCGGCTCGTGTTGAGTATTTTTCAGCAGAAGATAACAACGCCAACTTAGCATCAGAGCTGGACGTCCTCCAAGAGTTGAGGGAAAAGGCTTTCGTCAGAGATCAGGCAATAAAAGCAAAGGCTGCACTCCGGTACAATAAACGTGTCCAGTACAGAGCTTTTAACACCGGAGACCTTGTTCTGAGAAAGGCCAGTGTGGGGAATAAGTTCGCTCACCAAGGAAAGCTAGCACCAACGTGGGAAGGACCTTATAGAGTTTCGGAGGTGACTGGAAAGGGATCATACCGATTGGAAGAACTTGATGGAACCCCAATCCGCAACAAATGGAACACTCAGAATTTACGAGTGTATTACAGCTAGTTGGTAAGACGGCGTGTACTCTTTTTCCTTACTTGAGTTTTTTCCCACTGGGTTTTCTCAAGAAGGTTTTAACGAGGCATAGCCCCAACGATGCTCTTTGTGTAATCTATATTCAGTTTTAATAAGAATACACTTTCACCGCCCTATCATTCTCACTTTTCTTATGTGTTATGATTTAAAGCCGTGGTTTAATACGCATACACCTCAGGACGGATGAACGCAACTACCTATTTTGTAGTTGATGTGATAATTCCTCGAAGAACGGAGGGAGACCCCCCAAGTCAGACGATGTAATTCCTTGAGGTGGAATGGGTTGTAGGGCTGGTCCTTTCTCAAGGCCACAAACCGAACCCCATTCGAAGAATACATGGGTTGTAGGGCTGGTCCTTTCTCAAGGCCACAAACCGAACCCCATTCGAAGACTACATGGGTTGTAGGGCTGGTCCTTTCTCAAGGCCACAAACCGAACCCCATTCGAAGAATACATGGGTTGTAGGGCTGGTCCTTTCTCAAGGCCACAAACCGAACCCCATTCGAAGAATACATGGGTTGTAGGGCTGGTCCTTTCTCAAGGCCACAAACCGAACCCCATTCGAAGACAACATGGGTTGTAGGGCTGGTCCTTTTTCAAGGCCACAAACCGAACCCCATGCGAAGGCTTGGGCGCAGTAGGCCGGTTCACAGAGAAAACCGCGCTGAACCCCGAGTAACGGGCGCAGTAGGTTCAGGATTAGCCCTGATCCGAACCCCGTGTTGAAGGCTTGGATTGTAGGATTGCACCGAACTCCAAGTACGGTTAGTAGGATCGAACCGAACACCGTGTGAAGACTTGAGGTGTAGGACCAAACCGAACCTCAAGAGAAAGGCATAAAGCTTACCCTTGCCAAAGCTATACAAAATTCAAAGGCAATATCCGTCCTCAATTGTGGAATATCCATCCCAGAGCGGTTGAAAGCTAATGTACCCGCTCTACATCTTCGAGGACAGATAAGCATTTCTATCTTTTGAGAATTTAAAAGGTAATCTTTGAGATAAACTCTCCCTTCCCAATGAACTTACACTTGGGGACAGGGCGTGCTTTAACTTAATTGTTATTTATTCATTACAATTTGTTATCTTAATCCAGTGTGATGAGCACGCTTTAAGTAACTAAGTAACCACGCAGAACGGATTCGCAAAGCATTGGAAATAATAAAGTGTTTTGTATAACACCAAGTTATTCAGCACTCACACATTCGATGCAAACAGTTGAGGAAAAGTAATAATGAATCTTATTTTCAAAAATAAGGAAATATGCAGGTTACAAAATGTTTTAAAGCTGGAGCCGATCCCAGAACACGGCTATGAGTGAAAGCATAAAATTAAGAGGCCGGTGCTTGATCCTCCACAGTGGATACTCCCGCCTTCTCCGTTTGGTCCTCCGCCCCAGTTTGGGCACCTTCTTGTGCTTTAGCTCCAGAGGCAACGGTGGACGATGTAGGCTCCATACTTTGACCTTCTGGGAGGGGAGGCAGTTCGTATAGAGATGCATTGGGTTCATGGTGCGATCCGTCCTTGTGAACTTCTACAAGTCTTCCCCCATGGAACTCAAAGAACGGATCTAATCCGTATAAATTCAGCTTTATTCCAGGGTTACGATAGTAGACTTGACGAAGGGCCAGGCCGAAAGATTCATACGCCACATTTTTGCATATATCCAAGGCTTTGGCAGCCTTGGCCTTTGCAGCAGCTAGCCTTCTTTGAACCTTGGCGTAATCCTCTTCTGAAGGCCCAGCACTCGCACCACCCTTTTTGAGTTCATCAATTTGGGCTTGCATCTCCTTCCGAATAGACTCCCACTCCCCAAGGTCCTTGTTGCGACCATCCTCCATAACTTTGAGATCGTCAGCAAGCTTAGCCGATCTCTTCTTCTCCAGTTGTAATTCTTCTTCAAGGAGGGGTATGGATTTGTTCTTATTTTGGAGGTCGGCAACTTCCCGTTCTAGGGCCTTATTCGCAAAATGAACTTTGCTTGCCTCTTCAGTTTTCCTCTGGAGTGTTTCTTTAGTTTTTTCCAATTCCGATTCCACTCTCCTGCGAACTTCAGCTTGCTTGGCTGCCCATTTCTCTTTCACTGCGAGTTCGGTCTCAAGTTTTTCAACCTGATCCATATAGTCAGCTTTCTCGCTCAGGGACTCAAGCAGGCCAGACAGTTCATCAAGTTGCCAACGGCCAGCCTTACAAGCACCTCGGACTCCAGCAGCGTCGAGGGAAGGGCGGAGGCAATACCGTGCTTTTGGGAGAGTAGGAGGCATGGATCCTTGAAACCACAAGTAAGGAGAAAGGAAGGAGTCACGTGGAGGATCGAATGCTGGAGGAGGACCATTCCCAGAGTCTGGTTCCGAAGCATTATGAGAAGAAGGGGCAGAAGACTCAGGAACGGGTTTCTTTCCCTTGTCCTTCTTCAATTCAGCGTCTTCGGCCGTCCTCTGACGCTTCTTCGCAGGGTCATCAGAGGAGGGCTTCTCTTGATTGGCCTTCTTTACAAGATGCCTCTTCTTCCTCTTTTTCTCTGGGACGGCCTCTTCGCCACCCGCTCCAGCGGCCTCAGATGCTTCTTCGGTCTCCTCCTCCTCGAAGAGAGGAACCTCATCTCCTACTGCAGAAGTCAGAGGAATGAGGGGAGTTTTGGTGGCGTTCCTCTTCGCCTGGATGTCATTTTCTTCAGAAGAGGAGTCATCGTCAGCCATCATGGACCTTAGCGACAACATTTCTGGGCAGGCCTTTTCAATTTGTTCTGCAAAACAAAAAGAGTTGAATAAGCATACAAGAAGGAAAATAACTAGAACGGTATAACCATACAACACAAGGAGAATAAGAGCGAATATTACGGAGGTAGGTGTTTTTGATGTCTTCCTCGGCCAAGAGAAGACGGCTGGAAAACCCTTTGAGGGTCTTTGAGGCCGTCTGCAGGGCGCTCAAGACCTCAACAGAATGAGGGGAAAGTTCACTCTCATCTGTATAATAAGCACGGCTCATAAGGAGAAAATGCTCGTGCGTCCAGCTAAGGGGAAACTTGGTAAACCCCTCTTTATTTCGCCAGAAGACCGGCTTATTTGGTTGAATCCGGACCCGCGTGTAGTAGTGCTTGAAGGAGCGCCCATCTACCTTTGCGGATTCCGTATAAGACTTGAAATTTACAACCCTTGAGTCACTACGGAGTGTAATGAACCCAAGGCCGCCCTTCTTATTAGCTCGGCGGACCACTTGGCAATAGTAAAATAGCTTGGCCACAGTGGTGGAGAAGCCAAAATGCTCCCCCAAGACTTCCAGAGCCCGGACAAGACTCCAACCGTTGGGATGTAATTGTGAGGGGGCACAGTCTAAGAAACGCAGGACGGCCATCTGGAAATCCGTCAGTGGAAAGCGCACCCCCAGCTTTAAGAAAACGAAGTCGTACATGTAGACCGACCGCGCGTCAGGGACGTTGTGGCATATTCTTTCAGAAGGATGCGGAGCCATCACAGCGTATCGAGCTTTGTACTTCTTATCCGAGTATATCTTACAGCGGAAAGAAACCGTGCGCTCCTCCTCGCTTGCATGGTGCGAAGGGATCTCTAAGAACTCCTCTTCCACCCAGCAGTAAGGTTTTTCCCTGTTAAGTTTCTCCCAATCAAGCCGGTGTGCCACAACATTGACACACCCTTCAGCAGAGCGGAGAAACGGCGTTTTTCCACGTCCTGGAAGATCCATGGTTGTGCAGGCGCGGTGGAATGCGTAGGTGCTGTGATAAAAAGCAACATCGTCAGAGAGATAACCCTCAGCACTTGACCCCTCATCAGAGCGGCTGGTAGCCCTCGAACCAAGGGGAACCTCAGAGCGACGAGATGAAGAAGACGCTCGTGAGGAAGAAGCTTCGGCTCTCTCTGAGCGATGGCGCCCAGCCACAGGAGGATTCGCTGGAATCCTCCCACCACGGTGGCTAAGGGGGGCACGAGAGCCAAACCTCCCTCTATTTGAAGGACCAGCGTGTCCAGCTCTAGGGCGCATGATGGAAATAGAATGATTAAAATTGCAAGGAGTTGAAGGGAAGGAAGGTTACCTAAAGAAAGAGGATCTTTGAGAAGTTGAAGACGACAAGGAAATTCCAAGGAAATTTGAGCAGAGTTTCACTAAGTTTGAGAGTAAGGATGGATTCCTAAATCTGCTAAGAGTTCCTTTTATAGGTAACGAAGAAACACAGTGTTTCATCGAAGGTCACAAGGCTTGCCTCAAAACGCAACCCTTTCAAATTGAAACGACTCCGTCGTTTCACCACAAACGGGCGCGAAAACAGTAACATTTCAGCAAACATTTTCGCTTAATGGGCCCCCACTCAGTTTGAATCCAGGCCCAATAAGCTCAATCGACGGTTACACTCTTGGGCAATGATGGCTCTTGCATAAAAAACGCATTTATTGTCTAATCATGTTGTGCGCATTTAATGCCTACCAACCACTTTTCGAATACCAAGAGTTTCGATTTTCAAAAACTCTTGGGATTTCCGCTGCCTATTTTTATGCTGTCTAAATCCGTTGTACGCAACGCGAGAAGGGTGGTCACTCGTTTACTAGAGCGGACGCCACCGAGCTCCCAGAGACTTACAAGAATGTACTACCGGCATCTAGACTTCTCTCAAGAGTTGTGTAGCTCATATGAGCAACTTAACAGTCCCTCATACAAGCTAGGGGACAGATGATCCGGTCTAGATACCGGCCCCCATACTTGTGACGTCAGACTGATCTCATATAAGGAAAACCGGTGTCCAGGTTCAACGTTACCACACCGGATATCCGTTGTCTGGTCATCCGCCCTCACTCCATGACAGCATCATTCATTTTCGCTGTAACGGTTCTGTGTTCATTGATACAGGATATTTATATAATTGTTAGCTTTTCCCTCATAGCAAGAGAAGAGCCTTTTGATAACTTATCAACGAAGACACTGTTTGTAGCAAAATACGTCACATCAATGGCTTCAGAAAGTAAGTGGGCGTGTCAGCAGATTATGCGGAAAAGGTGATTATCCTCTCCTCTCTCTAGAGGATTGTACTCTGATAATTGACCTACCCTCCTGACACATTCTGAAAGTCGAGCCACTTTGATTGACACAATATACACGCAATCAGAGATAAGGGACCCACCTGCATCCAACGTCTCATTTTTTTCTCTTACGTTCAACTATAAGAAGCCATATCAACACACATGCATGGTATCGTTATTCTATCTCACACTTTACTGCTACTACGCTTGAGTATTCATTCAGTTCATACACTCTTCTAACTTGAGCGTCGGAGAATCTTCGCAGGTGGCACCACCTTTCGCCCCCCTACAACGCGAATCGTTGGTGTAAAGGATCTCCAGGACAACAAGATCGGCCTCTCCCACTGAGAGACCGGATTAATACATCGGATATACACAGTTCCGGTGTGCAAACCCTAAAAACACCTGCATCCTTGTGGCTGGTCCCACACCGGATCCTAGACCCCGGTCTAGACCAGTTCAATAACAATATGAGAACTTTGTTAAGATAGAATCTCTTGTACCTTCAACTAAGTACACATGAAAATCTGGGCCAAAGGATTTTTCTTTTCTTGCCCTTTTACTTCTTCTAGGTTGTGATGTGGAAGCATCATTCTCATCTAGAGTTTGAACATTTGATCCTTGATCAATCAAGCTTTGATCCAATTCTTCAATATTGGTATTAGGAGTTAAATCCTTTGAATGAGGAATTGAAGAAAATCTCCTTTCATCAAAAATTGCATCTCTAGATTCTATGATTGAAGGTAGTGACACATAATCATTTTGTCCTATTACATAGAACCTATAGGCTTTGCTATGTTCAGCATAACCTATAAAAATGCATTCAATTCCTCTTTCACCCAATTTCTTACGCTTGGGTTCCGGTATTTTTACAATTGCCCTACAACCCCAAACTTTGAGATAAGTCAAATTTGGTTTTCTTTTATACCAAAGCTCATACGGGGTTACCTCATTCCTTTTTATCGGAACTCGGTTTAGAATATAACAAGCCGTTAACATGGCTTCACCCCAAAATCCATCACTTAGACCAGAATAGGACAACATAGAATTAACCATTTCTTCCAAAGTCCTATTCTTTCTTTCTGCTATACCATTTTGTTGTGGTGTATATGCAGTAGTTGTTTCATGGATAATACCCACAGATTGAAAATAAATTGGATCATAATATTCACCACCTTTATCAGTTCTCAACTTTTTAATTTTAGTATTAAGTTGCAATTCTACTTCATTTTTATAAACCTTAAACTTTTCTAAGGCTTCATTTTTAGTAAACAAAAGATAAACATAGCAAAAGCGTGTATGATCATCAATGAATGTTATCATATATTTCTTATTTCCTAATGAAGGTGTACTATGAAAATCACATAAATCACTATGTACTAATTCAAGCAAAGTTGAATTCCTTTCAATATTAGGAAAAGGTTTTCTTGTTATCTTTGTTAGCATGCATGTTCTACACTTTTCTATGTTCAAATCAAATAGAGGAATTAGATCAAATTTAGACATAGAATGTAGTTTTCGATAATTAACATGTCCAAGACGAAAATGCCATAAAGAAGAATCATGATTAATAATATAAGCAGAATCAATAATACGATTTATTGTACTTAATTTTAAACATATTGTTATAGAGATATCCTAGACCAATAAATACACCACCTTTAGATAGTACAAACTTATCAGCTTCAAATACCAATTTATAACCTAATCGATTCAAGATTACTCCAGACACTAAATTTCTCCTTAATTCTGGAGCATATAGTACATCTCTTAATACAAGTGATTTTCCAGAACTAAGTAATAATTCTACTTGTCCACAACCTAGGACTTTAGCCATAGAATCATTTCCCATGTAAAGAACTTCTCCATTGTCACCTTCCTTCAAGGATTTGAATAGAGACCGATCTTTACACACGTGTCTTGAAGCTCCTGAGTCGATCCACCAAGAATCATCAGTCTGCACACAGAAGATTTCAGAAACCATTTCCACAAAATTCAAATTGGAATTATGTGCAATGTGTGCAAAATTACCTTTCTTAGGTTGGTCTTGGCTAGAATTGCCTTGACCTTGCTTTCCACCATTCTTGGCCATTTTCCTTTTCCAGATTGTACAATCTCTTTTCATGTGACCGGAATTGCCACATTCCCAACAAGTTGCTTGTTGATTTGCCTTACCAAATTTAGGCCTCTTGTTCCTACTTCCTTTATTGAAATTAAAGGGCCTTTTCTTGAACTTTGGTATTGCCTTTGATTTCTCATCTTCCACCATATTAACAGTGGACAAATTAGGATTGCTAGAATCCTTATTACCATCTTGTAGACGGATTCCTTCTTCAATTCGAAGATGTGTTGCCAATTGTTCAACACTTATATCATCCTTGTTGTGCTTTAAAGAATTTCTCACATCTTTCCAATTGGGTGGTAATTTATCAATTATAGAAGAAACAATAAAAGTCTCATCCATAGCAATATTATGTTGCCTAAAACTTCCAAGGATTCTTTGGATTTCATGGAATTGTTCCATTATAGGTCTAGCATCACTCATCTTATAATTATTAAAATTACTAACAAGGAATTTCTTACTTGATGCATCTTCAGAAATGTATTTGCCTTCAAGTTGATCCCACAATTCTTTGGCCGATTCTACATACTGATACACATCGAATAATGCATCGGTCATGCCATTCAGAATGTGACCACGGCATATGTAATCATCATTCTCCCACTTGTGCCTCTTTCTTTGTTCTTCCAAAGTTTCCTTTTTTCTCTCCTTTGGTTGTGGAGTGCTAAGAACATAGGCCACATTAAGGGCGGAGAGGAGGAAGTGCATCTTCTTTTGCCATCTACGAAAACCAACGCCTTCAAATTTGTCTAATTTGTGGAAATTTGTAGACATATCACGGATTGTTGCCATTTTTCTTGGAAATACTAATTTTAGATTGTTGGAACAATTTTCCAAAGTAAGGGTGAACGAAAAGATGAACAACAATTTAGAGGACTTGATATGATCTTCTAGGCATGCAGAGCACTTTCCTAAAATTAGTATTTTGTCCTTATAGAGTGTGGGTATCACGAAATCTAATTTTGAGATACAAAGAAGATTCAACAACAATACTCACTCTTGTATTGTTGCAAAACAAGAACAAAGGATGAAAGAAATTTAATTTGTGTTTTTATTTCTGTATTTTTGAGTAATGCACTTGGATCCCTTTATATAGATGTTGATCAGACATCTTCTGAATCAAAGGGACACAAATTTATGAATTGTTATAACTCTTCATAAAAGGTTGAGACTCTTTAAATTTACTGAAAAGGCATGTAATTAATTACAACACAATGGTAATCAATTACACCTTTTGAAAAGTCATACCATTTGGCATTACACCTTTGAAGAGTCATACCATTTGGCGTCTCAAAATTTAAAAAGTTACTCAATCAGAGTTTTCACTCTTTGATAATCGATTACACACAATGATAATCGATTATCAGAGAATTTAATTCTCAAATCTCAACAAAAAAACACACGTGTGCATATGTCTTTTGATCGTAAAATTCAGTAGTATAAAATATCGGAAAGTGAGATTGGTAGTTATGGTATTTTCTATGGTGTATGTGTGATATATGTGGTGCATGTAGCAACTTTCTCTTTCTTTGTTTTGGTCCACGTAGCAACTTTCCAGCATTGTTTATTGAAATACTCACTTCTGGGCCTACAAAAGCCGCCCAGTTAAGTATTGGATTGGGCCCATTAAGTGGTGATAACCCAAGACCGATTTACTTGTCTGCAAACGACGTCGTAGAAAGCACGAACTCTCTTGGTGTAATCTTTGACATAGACACACAAACCCTAAATCCAGCTGCTGAGACGAAGCCGTAAATTGATATGACCAATAGCTCATCTTCGAAAAAACACGGTCAAGATCAGCCAGAATTAAGTGGTCCTACCCCCAAATCTCAGAGAACCAAAATGGGCAAATCCGAAGACAACGAAAAGAAGGTAACCCTTGTTTCGATTCCGATTCGGATAAAACCCGTAACCCCATTTTCCCACATCGCCTAAATAACGATTTCCCCAAACCCTACGCTTTTGGGAGTGTGTAAAGATTGCACCTTGGTTCCGTTAGTGATTCAAATTGGAAGCTTTGATTTGGAACCATTTTCTAGAACTACAATCATCTTGAAATCACTGTGCAGAAGTGAAATGTGATTTTAAAATTTCATACAAATTGGAAACTAATTCCTCTATCTATTATTTTCCTAAAGTAGGTTCTTTCGTTGATTGTACAAGCATAACCGTTTCTGGGTTTTGTGTAGAACTTGGGTAAGAAACTCAAAGATGTAGAAATAAGCGTTCCAATAGTGTATGGGAACATAGCATTTTGGCTTGGCAAAAAAGCTAGCGAGTAAGTGTCCTCTATCTACTATTTGTTGGTTTGATGTTTTTCTTAAAGTCACTAAAATGTGTTTGTTTTCAACGAAAAAAAGTGGTAAGAAAATGACCATATTTATGTTGTACAAGGTATCAGTCACATAAATGGACCGTATATGTTCGTGGAGCAACCAATGAGGATCTTGGGACGATAGTAAAGCGTGCTGTTTTTCAGTTGCATTCTAGTTTCAATAATCCCACTCGTGTTGTGGAGTCACCACCTTTTGAATTGTCAGAGGCAGGATGGGGGGAATTCGAAGTTGCCATCACACTTTATTTCCACAGTGATGTTTGTGACAAGCCCTTGAACTTGTAAGTTGTTCGTTGATGCTTTGGATTTAGTACCTAGTTGCTTGGTTCAGGGAGGCAAACAAAATTTGATAACCCTTTTGTTGATACTCTATGATTTCTTGATTCAGTAGAGAGGCTTAAGAATATGCTCAAGTATAATATTATGGGTAGGCATTAGGCAAAACATGGATAAAATGTCTATGGTGTTTCAAATTTCAATACCTGACATGTCATGAACAATGTGCTTAATAATGCAGAGTGCAGCTCTATGTCCTGCAAATTTAGCTATAGTGCTTCGTTTTATTTATAATGGTAAGCTTAGATTACTATACAAGTAGTATCTATTGTTCTAACTGCTAAGCTTGGTTAGAGTATACAGCAATATGGCTCAACTCAAGTACTTGAACTTTATCTAATGGTGTACTAGATGACCATGCAGCTGGCATTCACTGTCGTTAATCATACTGGTTGCAGACCAATTTTTGTGAATGTTAAAATAATTTCTGAATCTTGTATTTTATTGAAGTGTAATATATACACAGATATCATCACTTGAAGTTGTATCCGGAGGATGAAAATAGTTCTATGTCTACAAAGAAGCCTGTTGTTGTGGAGTTCTATGATGAGATAGTTTTCCCTGATCCGTCTGAGGCTTTTTTAGCTCGTATGCAAAGTAATCCAGCTGTGAATTTGCCAAGATTACCTGCTGGGCATACCTTGCCTCCTCCCAGTATGTTACCCAGCAATTACCCCTGTTATCTGCAACTTTCTTTTTGCTTGCTTGAGTTGAATGAATGTGTATAACATAAATGCAGTACCTGTTGAGGATGCAAGTAAAAGAAGGAAAGGTGATACCAAAGATCATTCCTTAAGTCAATGGTTTACAAATTTCTCAGAAGCAGACGAGCTCTTGCAGCTTGCGGCAGCTCGTCAGCAGGTATGTGCGACTGTACTTTTATCATATTTCAAGTGTATAATGTTTGTAGAATGTCCAAAGCTGTGGTTGATCGTTGATGCCTTGATGGTATATTAACAAATCTGAATGAGCCATTCACAGATAGTGTGTGCCTTCCATCTCTACTGATCAAAAAGTCTGTACTCTGTAGCAATAGCATACATGCACACCACTTTCACTGTTTGTAATTACTACCCGCATTCTAGATATAGATGAACCTGTTAGTTTTTTTTGTAGAGAAATGTGATAGCAATAGCTTCAAGTTTTATGATCTTCATGCAAGGTTATTGTTTATCAGAAACGATATATGTAAGTATTGTGGGAGAGTTTTTTCTTCGAATTTTCTGCACTTTAAGAACATACACATGGGACTCATCAGTCAAGTCTTGTGACTACTGTTCTATTTTTGAAGTTTATTTTTGTTGATTTGTTGAACTTAAAAGCAGTATGCCTTTGAGTTATTACAGAATGCACATACATTTTTCTTAAACTAGATTATTAGCTGTTCTGACTTGTGCGCATATGGGATTCTGGTTTGTAATTAAATGATTTAAGATCATTCTAGTTTTATTTAATAGCCATTATGTTGTACTTGTATCACTCCTGCTTGTTCATCATTTGAGGGTGTAATTTTGGCATCTATTATCATCAATTCATTCTGGTTTCCTTCTGTGTGTACTAATAATTCTCTATATGAGAATGGGACATGATTATTTGAAATGTATTATCATAATGTGACTTTATAATAATAAATAACTCACAATAACAAAGTATATAATGCTGACTTTCTTCATGTTTTACTTTTTAATTTGTGATTCCACAATGTAGATGAACTTGTTTTCATTTTTCCAAATCACTGACCATTACTGAAATTTGTATTAGTCATTTTTTTAATTTTCCTTGATAAGCAATTAATTGTCTTGACTTTGTGTTACTTGTGTATTCCCCATCCATTTATGGAAGTATTGAATTACATTTTACAAAGAGGAGCTTTAACAAGATGGATAAATAGTATTTTTCTAGTTGCTAAATTGTGTATATGTTATTTGGCATATATCTTGAAGGCTTTGAATCTTCTACTTAACCTTGGAAGAAAACTGTGTTCCAATTGAGAGTTATTTTGTGCTTCCGATGTGTTAGGTTCAAGCTCATATTGCTAAACTCAGACGACAGATAAACCTGATAGATGGACAGCATCAGCAGTTAAAATCTTCTTCTGACCAGTAGATGTACAATTAGGATATGATTTCAATGTTTATTTTCTAATTAGTCAGAAAGCAGAAGAAAGGGTTGATTATATATATGATGCTAATCAGTTAGTTGTTTCTTCAGCTGCATTGTAATTTATTTCTTTTTTGTCCACGGCGTTGTAATTGTTTAAGATTAGTGTGCCTTTGCCAATAAACATAAGCGGCCAAATGTGTATGATTTAATCATAAAAAATTGAAGTGTAACTTTGTTTATTGTTTATTATGTATACATTCAATATAGCTATCAAAAGTTAGATATATCGTGTTGACACTGATTCAGATTGGGTTTGGATATATCATTCAATTAAGCAGTTGTTTTATAAGTTTTATAAGCTTATATGAGCCAGAAAGGGAAAGAGCGTTGATCACTTTCGTAAGGCTTAATTAGCTTTCCTAAATACCCCAAAGGTGAGATGATAGTTTGAATATCTCTTTCTTCATTTTTAATTTGAATTGATAATTACCAAATTGGTCCCCAACAGGGTTTGTTAGTTTTGTTTGTGTTTTAATTTAGTTAATCAAAATATGGGATGTGTGATTTGGAAATGATCCTTTCATTCAAATTTCTTGTCATGTGAAAGCTTTGTGTTCATCTTTTCAATGTCGTTTAATTAGTGAGACCTATTTTATCAAAATAAATAAATAACTGAGACCTAGTGATAAATGATGAAGGGAGAAATATATACAGGATAATTGCCACATAACTCATCGTAAATATAAATGTTGTTTAGATTTGCTTCAAAAGATTATTTGAGTAAGGCGTATTTGTGGTTTTGTTTGGATCAACTTTTAGATAAAAATTAACTTGATTCAATTTAATCCAACTAAAATTTATATGAACTGGATGGGATTATTCTTAAACATGTGGTTAAATGAATTTGAAAATAAACTAAGGCCATAATAAAAATTTGAGCAAAAAACATAATTTAAAGTATTAATCATCTTTAATGATAGATTGTGTGCTCTCAAACTCGATTCCTAACTTTTAGAGTGGTTTTATAAACGTCTGAAGTTAGAAAATTAGTCTTTGAATTAATTTTTTCAAAAATAAATACTAAGATGAAAATGATATACTTCCTAATAAGATATAATTAAGGTCATGAAATTATGAAGGAAATTATAAACTAACATTTAATATAAATATGCGTTGTATGAAAATATTATGAATGAAAGTAGGTATATGTATAATTAGAAATGATAGGATTCGTTTTAAATATTATGTCCAAAGTTTCAGTGTTTTTTTTATATTTTTTGTTATTTAATCTAATTTTAGTAGTTTCATTAAATTGAGTTGATCATCTACTAGTAACATTACTATTTTTAGTATCTTGAACTTACAGTTTGTTAAATTTAAACTTACAAGGACTGAAGTTTTAATTTTATTGATGTAAGGATTTTATGGATAGATGATTTTTTATTTCTAGACATATCATTTATTGAACCTTGAGACATATCCTTTAATGAAATTGAGGAACTCAATTCACCTAAACATTTTGTTACCAAAAAAACAGAACGTACAGAAACTGTACAAAATATGCACGTGAAACACGGTGAATAAAGTTAGAAGTTGAGGTAAGTGTGCATCCTCAAAATGGCATACATTTAGCTCCAATATAAAAGAAAATGAATTCTTTGTTGGATTGGCAATGCATTAAAGTGGCCTGTAGAGGTACTAAGGTATTTGAAAGGCTTGGATTACATATACATATTTGAGGGGGTTATTGGGTGGGTAATATGGTAGGAGTAGAACTTAGGGCTTGCCAATAATGGGAAAATCCAACTTCCATCTGTTTTATTTTGGTGGGTTTTGTAATTCTATGAGAGGCTCCTACATTGATGTTCTTTTGAGTAGGTACAACCAGCAGACCAGAAACAATACCAAGTAGTTAGTAGGTACATTGGTACAACAACGTATGCTTGTTAATTAGCCAAGGAAGGGCCCTTTTGTACGTCAATTAGTATATGTAATAATTTAAGGGCGACACAATTCACACTGTCTGCTATTTGACGTGTCCGTTTGGTACGTAGTTGGAGAAACGAGATTTAAAAAAAATGAAAAATTTAATTATTAATATTGATCATTTACGTCGTTTAAAACAATCAAAACTTCATTTAACTTTTAATAAAAAAATCTCCCACTACCAATTAAATGTATTTAACATTTAAGCAAACTAGCTGGACATATAGGTTTTGCTTTTGTTGTGCCAGCTTGTGGTGGGCATTTCAATCTATTATGCATATTAAAACAAAATAAATTTGTTATAAACTAAAACAAGAACAAAGTACAAGCTAAGGTATTTTTGTGGTTGGACCCAAACATGTTTTTTAATTTAAAGTTTGAAAACTAATCATTTTAAAATGTAAAAGTTATCAAAATGAGTCTTATTTTTCTTAATAAAACTTTTTCTATATAGATAACAAAATTTAAATTTTTAATAACATACTTAAAAGATTCAAATATCCATCAACTATGTTAAGATTTTGTTAATAATACAAGTTAAGATAAGTTACATTATGTTTAATAGGTGTCACATAATACTTTTATGTTATAATTAATTTGAATTGTATGTCTCTTAATGTACTATGTAACTCATCTGAGCACAGTATAATATATATGCAATGTAAACTGAAAAATACCATATATCAGTATTTGCTTTTGCTGTTTAAGTTAGACAGAAGCTTCCGTTAATAGGATTGAGAAAAGACTCTTAAAATAGCAGAGACTAGCACATGTCTTATCATAGAATTGAGATATAGCTGGCATCTATTTCCCATAAATAAGTCTTATCAAGACAAAGAAAACCGAATAATTCTTTTCTCCCAAGTCTTATCCCATAATGCTTATCATAATCATACTCTAAAAATTATGAGAACAATAATAAAGGATACGATTATTACACATAAATGTCATCCTTCTTGGTATTGGTATGTCATTCATTTAAAGCCTTGTAAATTATTCAGACTCCTGATTAAGGTATTGCACCCAATTCAGATCATAAAAGGGTTTATTATGCAAACTTTTCTAATTTACTTAATCACTAGCCAGCTACAAACAAAATTCAATATCCTATATTTAAATATGTTATTATATCTTCGAATTATATTATTGTAAAAATAATGTTTTATTAAAAGAGATAAAATTTACTTTAGTGATCTCTAGGTCTTAAAAGATTAGTCTCTGATTTTTAAAAAAAAAAATATCTTGATTCACGTAAAATAAAATATCATTTGCTAAAATTTCAAAACATTTCCCTTATTCTATGAGTTAATTCCTTCCTTTAAACTCCAATTTGATTCCACATGTTTTAGAAAGCACCAAGGTAATTCAAAAGAACTTGAAATTTTACAAAATCACAAAGAAGAAATTAGAAATTTGAGGAAATTAGGCTGGTGAGTAAAGATGGGCATTTTCAAGTGGTTGGAATGATCTTAGCAAGTGGATTTTGGGGGCAAGAGTAACATGGCCTTCATGTGCCAAAGTAAAGGTTAAGTCCCCATCAACTTAAAAG
Source organism: Clitoria ternatea (assembly GCA_037962975.1). Lineage (NCBI taxonomy): Eukaryota > Viridiplantae > Streptophyta > Magnoliopsida > Fabales > Fabaceae > Clitoria > Clitoria ternatea. The sequence goes on from CM075676.1 coordinate 73,869,037, forward strand.
AACATCCCTTGTTTGATTTTGCTCCTCATCAGAGCACCGCATTTTTGGTGAAAATGGTGGGCCTTTCAAGTCTCTCACTCCCTCCCCTAATTTCAAATCCATCTCTTTCTCCAATTAATCTCATTCACAGAACATGAAAGACTCTGCACAAGGAAGGTGACATTCGTTTATCTGGTTTCCTATAATATATTTCAAATTCTACTTCCTTACAAAAACATATATACCAACCTGTCATCACAAATTTCACATCTACATATTGGCCCTTGTGAAATTTCTCTAAACACTATATAACAAATCCATGAAATTCCTCATTTTTAATGCATGATTTGTAACATACTTTAACCAAACCATAGGCACATTTTGAGTTAGGCGCTTTAATCTGTGCCTGTGAGACCATGTTCTACAAACTAGCATGGAGTTTGGCTTTGAGAGAGACGCGAAGTGTAGAAACAGATCACTGAAATGTTGAGACACTCCCACTGAATTTATCCCTTTGAGAATGAAAGAAAAAACATTCTAAGGCAATGAAGCAAGGTTAACCTAAATAGTGGTGCACATTGAATATGTAGTTTATGTCTTATTATAAAAATGCTATCTAGTGGTCATGGTTTAGGCAGGACCACATGGGAAGCCCTGCATTGTTGAGAAACTCATTTCTAAGAGCACTAACCATTGTGTCCAAGTACTTGACCAAACCAAGCCATCAACTCTCATACATATCATGCTCATATATGTTAGATGGTCCATAGGAGTTTTAAAGCAGGGAGTTTTACACATCAATTATATTTTTTGTTTGTCCTTCTCAATTATATGATCCTCATTTCTTACTATGGTATGTGACTTAGCACATGTGATCCAGATACATGTTGTATTTCTCACAGTAGCATTCATTACATTGGATTGGATGATCCACATCTACCCTTACAAAATGCAAATTAAAACACATTGTTAATGGTTTAACTTTGAATTTTTCAGTTACTTCTGTCATACATTGAGCCTATCCTTCTATAGTTTTTGCAGTTGAACAATTAATTAATACGAGGTTTTCCAACGAAAAGAACTTACCAACCAACCACGTTGTTGAATATGACATCTCTCCAGGTTCACATCGAAATTTCCTTCACAGCTTACCTTGCTGGTTATGATTAGTTTTAAATTAATTTGTATTAAAAAAAGGATAAAGATTAGGTTACTAGTGGCATATCCAGGCACATAAGTTAGGGTCATATATTCAAGCCAATATCCACATAGGCAGAATCACCAGTCCGGTGTTACTCGACTCCTATATGACACTAACATCAAAAAGCAATTTCACAACTAATCTAAAACATTTTAGATGTTTCTTTTACATTATTGATAAGATCTCAATGAGAAAAAGTTATTACACATAAACATTGACTATATGTATAATGTCACTTATAAATATCGCACTATTGATGCATAAGGTACGTTTTTGAATTTTTAGGTTATATCTCAGACATATTGATTCCGATATTTATTTACTTGAGTTTTAAAAGTGTCTCAAGTGATACCTTCAGTCCCTTATAAATATTTGTCTAGGTCTTCATGACTTACCTATCTGATTCCTTATAACTGAGATTTACATTAGTGATATATAATTAAGATATATATTCAAGATTTGTTCATAAAATTGGAGAGGTGATAGCATCCTCCTGAATTTGCTTTTGTTAAAATTGAATCTGTTATCCTTCTTCAGGCTTGCTTTCCATCACAATTCTATTATTTGAATTAGTCACACTTAATTATACTTGGAGGTTTTATCTTTCCCTTATCCATCCACATTATTAGTAGTTAGGAATTTTAAATTGGCAGATAGCTTAGAGAGTTGTACACTTATGAGTCATGAAAGATATGGCAGATGTAATTGCACAAAGGTGTTAGGAAGATTTTTTATGAATTTTATCTGAAAACAATATTTGTAATGAAAAAAATATAGAAGGGTAAATTTATACATATGAAGAAATTAAGTATTTGTTCTTGAAATTGGAATTAGCTAGGTGAAGAAGCATGTAACTTTTATAATAAAAAACTTTACAAGGATAAATTTATAATCACTTATTAAAATAAATTTGTACACTTTCATAGGAAGCAATAAGGTGGACGCAGTAAAATGAAGGTAAAGTAATGATGGTGAGGTGAAAATTAACCAGTGTAAAGTATGAAAAACACTGTATCAGACACATGGGTTTCTGTTTCATGTGTCCCTTATCAGGCCTCAGTATCAAAAAAGCCAAACCAACACCAGGTTGTACCGATCAGTACACTGGGAGAATTTGGCTGTGTGTATTGACCATCATTCATTCTATACAAAACTTCTTCTAATTAGTCTCATATCAAAAGTTAACCTTTTTGTGTTCGTGTTAATGCTTAGTAGTACTAGTGTGTTAGGTTAGGTGCACCAAAACTCTATACAGAGTCTTGCTTATCCAATTTATGTTGGATGTCTGCAAATTAAAAAATAACGAAGTTGTTTTCTTTTTCTCGCATGTCATTTTTAAATTAGAGAATTGAAAAAGAAAAACCAACAAGTTGGGATAGGAAAAACACAAATATTTCTTGCAAAAGTGCACCAAAATATTAATGCAGGTCGAGTGACAACTAAATGCAGGAAATAAACATTGGACTTGAGAGTGACTAAGGTTGATCCAATGCCCATAAAGTTCTCAGATTTTATATAAACAAACCTAACATTTTATCACTACATCAATTCTAATGGGTCATGTCAAAAAAGTTTGAATAGTTAAAAGATGAAATTTTAACCTAAAGGATTAACAATTTTAATGTTAACTTAAGGGTTTCTTTATTTGATATATTATATTTGAAGTTGAGTTAGACAAAATCAAAATCAGATAGTAAAACTCTTCTATTAAGACTAAATGAAACTTTATCTGTTAAAACTTAAACTCAAAACTACGTATTAAATTCGAATAACTCCTACTGCCATGTGGTCTACCCTACTCTCATACAAGTGTGGTAAAAGAGTATTAAAACAAGATTAAATTGAAGGAATACTAGGTTATCCAAAAAAGAGTGAAAAGAAAAGAAAGCAAGACAGATTTTAAAAGGTGTTATTTATGTGACCATCAAGGCTAAATAATGGACAAGAAATAATAATAATAATAATAATAATAATAATAATAATAATAATAATAAAAAAAAAAAGAAGAAGAAGAAGAAGAAGAAGAAGAAGAAGAAGAAGAAAGATGAGTTGGGGGGTGATGTTGAATAACAAGTTTAACAGGAGACAGAGAGGTAGGGAGAGAATTGAAGTTGTACTAAAGGGAGAGTAACTGGGACCATGATGCCTTGAGGAGGACAAACATGGAATAGTATAGCCAGTGGGGTTTGGCTCCCACCATGTCCTTACCACAAGTACACAAACCCCAAAACACCCGTGCCCTGTTCTTTTCTTTGCCTTTCCTCTTTGTCCCCACATACCCACATGGCCCCTTCCATAAATACCCCTTTCCCTCATCACCCTTCTCCTTCACCTTCACCTTCACCTTCACCTTCCCCACTACCACTAGTACCTCATTCTCAATTCTCAATTCTCAGTTTTCAGTTCTCAAATGGCCATTAGAAAATCAAACAAGCTACCCCAACATGCAGTGGTTTTGAAGCAAATCCTCAAGAGGTGTTCGAGCTTAGGAAAAAAACATGGGTACGATGATGCTGACGATGGTCTCCCTGTTGATGTCCCAAAAGGGCACTTTGCTGTGTACGTTGGTGAGAACAGAAGTAGGTACATTGTGCCTATCTCCTTCTTAGCTCACCCGCAGTTCCAATCTCTCCTAAGACAAGCTGAAGAAGAGTTTGGCTTCGATCACGATATGGGCCTCACTATTCCTTGTGAAGAAGTTGTTTTCAGGTCTCTAACATCATCCATCATGAGATGAACATCCATACTCAAGAAAAACAAAACAAGCCATAAGCTTTATTATATATCATGGTTTTCTGACTGAAGAGGATGTCCAAGATGAAGCACCAACCAACCACGTTTTGCTTCTCTTTTTTTCCCTTCGTCGTAGCCAATTTTTTTTTTTTTTCATTTGTTTCTCTTTCTCATCATTGAAATTCTTCATCTGCTATTTTTTATTTCTACTTTTTTTTTGTGGGTTTGTTGGAACACCCTGTTTGGGTTTTTATGATGTCAATTATGTGACTCTAACTTTGTCCCATTGAAGGGTTGAAAATTTGTACAAAAGGTTTGAAGTTTTCCTCGCAGAGGTTTCTATATTACACCCTGTGAGAGAAGTTTTATGTCAATGAAATGTCAAGTTAATTTATGTTCTACACTCCCTGCTTCTTCTACTTCAAATGTCTCTGCGTCACAGATGCCGGAAAATTATGTGTTTATTTAGTAACTGGTGTAAAATTAAAGGTGTGAAAATAAAGGTATATAGAAACATAATCAACCAACCGACATTATTAATTCTTCATGATAATCAAACTTCTTTTAGTTAATAGATTAAAAAATATCTTTTGATTAATCTCAAATAGATACAAATATATCCGTTGATGTGAGGATAATTAATGTGTAAAATATTAAATTTGAGTTAAAACTCTGATTATTACTGAGACTTATCCTCCAAAAAGAAATAGATTTAAGCAAAATTTCAGTGAGATGATTTATTTATAGACGGACTTTCTATTTGTTTACCAAAAAACAATAAAAGGTGAGATTTTTTTTTTTTTTGGATAATAATAAAAGGTGAGATTCAAATATAAGATATCTATCAAGTTAGCTACTCAAACAAGAGCCGTGAAAATGGGATATCCTAATTTGTAATGGGTTTGGATTTTTTTTACGCCGGGTCAAAATAGTTCACTTTAAATTCAGATTCAATTTTTTGGGTCGGTTGTCTCGATCTGACCCGCCAATTTAACAAGACAACACTTCAGTGGTCCTGTATAAAAAAATATAAATATTAATAATAAAATAATTTATATTTTTATTTTATTAAAATTTATATTTTTATTTTTAAAAAACTAAAAAGAAATCACGTCTCTTACTACTGGTATATTTTTTAATAATATTTTGTTTTCTTTTAAGAAAGTATTTTTAAATTTTGTCTTTTTATGTTAATTTGGTATATTTATTTTAAAAAATCTTGACAGGGTAAACCAATCCACCATTTTTTTAAAAAAAACTAAAATTTCTTATTTTGACAGGTCAACTCGTCAACCCTCTAATAAGTAGGAACGGACTAGCTTTTAGTCCTATTATATTAATGGGGCAGGCCAAGATTTAACAAACTTGCCTCCTTTGTTATCCCTATTTTTAAGAGTAATAAAAATAGTTAGAGTACTACGTAATAATAAAATTTGCCATTCCGTAATAATAAAATTTGCCACCCCCTAAAGGAGACATAAGGATCTCACAATGCAAAAGGCACAGCACAATTATAGTGATTTGTCTCACAATCTAACTAGATTGATGTTTAGGGGCAATGAATCCCCCTTCTCTCTTTCACGTTCAAAGTTCAAAGACGCACCTAAAATTTCATTTCTCTAATTTAGAACTATAATTCTTCAGCACCTCTCATCAAAAAAGCATTAAGTATTAGAATTCAGAAGATCTCATAATTATTAACATTTATCCCAAAGAATTTTCAATTATGTTGTTTATCTCAATTCTAATTCCTATTCCAATTTTCCAAATTACAAACAAGAATTAACAATTCAATTTATAAGTGGTCATTTTTTAGAAGAATTAAAAAAGAGGCAAACAATCAATTCTAATGATGAAAAATTAAAACCAAAATATCAAATCACAGAGTTTTGGATTAAAATCTCCATTCCCCTAAACAGACATTCAATTACACACAATAACAAAAATGAAATAAAAACAGAAGAAAAAATCATATGAATTTCTATAAAGACTCTTGAATATTGTATTGAATTTTGTGTTGCTTCCTCAAGCGCTAGATCTAACTCCTCCAAGAGGTATCAAAGAGGGAAAACTCCGATTCTAACTTAGGAAGTGGGAAAAAAATGACTTCTTAACTATTTATAATCCGTTACATCTACAAATTTGTAGTTGAAGTAAAAAACTAGGCGCTTGATTCTTATTGATAAGATAAAGAAAAAATAAAATTCCTTTTATGATATAGGAAGAAGCTCTAAACGTTTTTTTTTAATGTTGACCATTATTATAGAAAATGTTTCTGTTAACATTAATGATAAATTTAAAGAAAGATAAAAATCTAATAATTAATATTAATTATTTACGTCTTTTAACACAGCCATTCAAATTATTTATATGATGTAGATAAATTCTAATTTCTAACAAGAGATTAAATTTTTTTCATTTTTAAAGTTCTATTTTCCTAACCAATTACCAAACAAATACTAAAACAACATTATCCAAAGACCAAGATGTGACGGGTAAGGGACAAGCAGCAGCAGCATTGACAACCTTTCGAAGTATAACACGGATCAAAGTATTACCTACACTAAATGTGCACCTACTAATGTCAAAATTAAAATGGAAAATGAACTGCGTTTTTAAATTATGGGCTGCATAATTAACATGCAAAAAACCCAATCGACCCCCCACTCCCTCCTCAAAATAACTGCTGTGAACTTTGAATGCTAAAACATTGTTTAATAAGGTCTAAATTTCCTGGCAGCCCTTAACAGCTGCAGACGTTTTTTATCCTCCTCAAATTTGCTCTGCAGTTCCATGACCTCTGCAAGCAAAACATAAATGATTTATCTCAGCTTGACTTACTGATGAAATGGTTTGAAATCTTATAACAAATGAAGTTAAGAAACAATACAGGGTACAAAAAGCATGACCCTTCCACATCAAATCATACAGTTTCTTAAGTGATTCCAACCCACAGCAATATGACATTCATTTCATGAACATCAAGAAACAATATTTGCAAGTGTTTTCGTGTACAATTTTAATTTCCTGACTAAAGGAGCTATGAATCATAAGCACAACAGAATTTACGGAAAGTGAAGATAACCATGCATAGGAATGGAAAGGGAAAAGTATAAGATTTCCATTCTAACAAGGTGAGAAACAAAAGAATAACAAACAACATAAGCTCATAAGTTAACATCTTTATGCAAACTTGGATTGAAAAGCCTCCTAAAATAACAGTTTCATGTTTTCCTTTCAATTTACACTGACAGTGTTGGTTTGACATTTGTTTTAACACAAATGCAACTACTTTTATATCAAATTCGGAAAAAGACAGAGAGATCATACCATTTCTCTGTGCTTCTCTTTTTTGAAATCGATAGAAATCTAGACCGACTTCTTTATGCTTCTTTTTGGCCATTTTATTTTCCACGGCAGCCTGAGCAACTGAGCCCACAGCAATTCCACTTTCAGAGTCAGTAGTTTTCTTTCTACCCTTATGGTGTACAACAACTGTCCATCCACCTTCTGTAGCAAGGGCTTCTTTTTCTTTTCTTTCCTGCATTGACCAACAAATCATTTAATATAAAAAACCAAAATAAGGGCAGAACACGTGCAAGATATTCATAAAATTTTTAACTTTAAATGCTAAATATTTCAGGATATCAAAAAGCGGCTAATTTAATATAATGGGAACAATAGTCACTATGTACAACTCATTTCAGTCATACTATAAATGGAACTCAAATCAAACAACAGCAAGAGAACCTTTTCCTACTAAATGGAGTTGGTGGTTATATGGACCAAATGATGCCATTGTCTTATATTACACATCAAATCCTCAAATATTCCACTGTAGATGAAATCCTTTTTATTGGTTTCGTTTCATCTAGAGTTTTTCTTGGTCTCTTTCCACCTCCAAAGGGATCAAACCACTTTTGTCAATATTCTATCATGTTTTTCTCAATAGATGCTATCCTCTGTTTGTCTCTAATATGCTAATTACTGATCCTATGCTGTCTTATATGCCCACTTACCTGCCACATTGTCCTCATCTTCACTGTTCAACATTCAATACCATACAATATCACAGGTTTTATGACTGGTAAAATTTTCCTAATTTCCTTAAGCTTAAGAAGCATCTTTGAATCACAAATGACAGCTAAGACACTTGGTCATTTCATCCAGTCCAAGATACTTTAACCTATTGAATTGGTGTGATCTCAAATTTACACCCTTAAACTGGTACTAGTGCTTGTCTTGTTGAACTTCCATATGACATAATTTGTTTTGCTCCAACTTAATTGGAAACAAAGTGCTTCCAAAGCTTTTCTCCACTACTCTAGTTACCATTAATTCCATGTCTTCACTTGCACACTTAGACAATATCTCTCTCCAAAAGCATACTCTGCGGCACTAGCATTATCATTGGTTTCCAGTAACAAAGGTCTGTAGCATTACTCAAGAGAGAGGTATTTTAAAAGATAGCCAGTAGGCTTATAGCTTATAGAATCATGATAACATTTACCGTGCGTCACTTTCATTCTTTGTTCATGAATTCTATTGTGTCTTTCTTTCCCAATGAGTTGTGTAGCACATTTAAGAAGCACATATGATGTATGCAGAAAGTAACACTGTTTATGCCACCAAGGCCAAAAACAGCAACCTTCCTTAACTCAAGAAACAAGAGACAAGAAAAACATTACCCAAATTGTACACAAGAGAAAAACAAATTCGAATGATTCTCTGTTTCCCAACTCTTTTTAGCACCAGCTACCATTTCAAAAGAAGCAGTGAAGCACCCAGTGCACCACACATGGAAACAAAACTAAACAAGAGACAATCATAACTGCGATTCATTTGATAAAGCACACTTTTGGGAATGGGAAGAACTTTTACTAGTTATGTTTCAAAGCCATAGAACTGGTAGTAGGTATGGGAAGCCAAGTTTTAATTAGATGAGATACTAACTACCATCCTATACATGTTATAAAAAATGTCAAGCAATGATAATTATGCCCAAAGAAGAAGGTTCATTGGCGCTCTCATCTAGCAAGAAATCTACATGAAGTAGCCAAATTTCAAAGCAACAGCTTAATGTGATAACACAAATATCCAACCATTCTGTTTTGATCTAAAGGAATTTTGTCAACACATTTACCTCTTCCAGTTTTGCCTCGTGAGCAGTTATGAAGTCATCAATTTGATTTTGCAATGCCCCCAACCCTGGTCTACTCTGATGGTATTCCATGATCCATTCTGTAGTTTGAGTAGTCCACAGTTAGAAACAATACCAGTCAGTCTTGACAATAATGAACAATATACATACAATAGGATACAAATGTGGACAAAGTACAAAAGTGCATCACAAGTTCACAACCCATTCTATCAACAGATTGAAAGAATGAAGTTAAAAATCTGTCAAAACATTCACACTTAATAGATAAGAAACTGTTATGTAGTTCTGTAGGGGTGGATGTTGGTAAAAGATGACAGAAATCTACACATGAAAATTTGACATTACAAAATACATGCTCCTCATTCGATATATATTGCACATGTATTAGAAGCATAAATGTGTTTGAAGTAGAGGAAAAGTAATGCCCTATACAAACAATTCATACTTTTCATTCCTTTTGTGCAGTCATCATCTACAGAGGAAATAATATGAATTTCATCTTGATGATGCCCTTCTTCCCTTTCTGGTGAATTCCGAACCTCCACTTTTCTTTGTTTCTTAGCTTTCTTTGACCTACCTACAAGATAAAGAAAAATTCCATGAGGTAAAAGAATGTAATACTTCAGGGGTCACATTTCAAAATACAACAATAAAATCAACTAGAAATTGTATTTTATTACATGGTTTGACAACTGCTCCAGTACCAGAATCTCTGTGCCCATCAGAGTTTTGGATCACCTCAGCTCCAGAATGACAATTGTCTACTACTCCATCTGATGCCACTGGTAAAAAAGGAAAATTGTCGAACCAACACAACATAGGTATGTGATTTAAGAAAAAATAAATGTCAATACTGGATGCCATAATAAGCAGAAAAAAGACAAAATTAAAAATAATACAATTAAGTGTCAGTAAAGTAATGTTCTGTTCTATAATTCTTTTCACAGTGCAGTACAATGGCCACAAAACCAAAACCAAAACCAATAACTCACCACTTTGCTCTTTTAAATCAACTTCTTCGCCCTTTGGACTTTGTCTTCTAACCAACTTTTTGTCCTTGTTCTTTCTTTTTTTGTTGATAGAAGCCTTCTCCTTCCTTTCTTTCTTAGCCTTCATTCCATGATCCACTGAAACAACTAGTTAACTTTCAGGAACAGCTCAGCATAAAGCACGGAGCGGGAAAAAACATAACATGGTTACCTTCAATGCTCATCATAACTTGATTCTCAACATCCACATTTTGTTCCCTGTTCCTTTTCTTCTTCTTTTCCACAGTGTGTATGTCTCTTTTACCCTTCTTTACTTTCATCATAATGAAAACCCAACCTGTGATGAATCAACTCAAACAATTAAATCTTAAATTAGTATCGTTGCCAAGCGCACAACATAATAATCAACAAAGCTGACTAATTAAACAGAATGTAAGTTTAGGCAACATATTCTTATTATCATATAATGATTTTCTTCAAATACTATTTCAAACTAATTTAGAAATTATTTCAATTGTAGTTTAGTCAAGTTTGCTATTAGAGATGACAATTTCTTCCAAAATTACGGTATTCCAAGATGGATTGCTCCATTTATAAGTTTATCTAATCTGTACAACTTTGCATAGGATGATATATCAAAAAGGAAAAAGTTTTTATTTAAAATCAACATATGTCATTTTCTAGGTAAGTCCCAACACAATCCTAAATATATTTTTTCTCTTTTTGATTTCCTGTCCTATACAAAATTGCACATGTTAGATAAACCTTTATAGATTTGAGGTCAGGAATAGGCCACACATACTTAGGAATGGAGGCAAGAATCATAATCCATTTGACATGAGTAAGAAGTTGGAATAGGCCAGTTTAACCTAGTACTTAATGATGAAATTTGATGTTAGCCTATCTTACATAGGCCATATTTTGAGGACTGGCCTTGCTACTTAAGAAGTTTGGTCTAGCCTAATGATCTGTATAGAAGTCCGGTTCATATCAAGCCAGCCAAATGTCTTACATAGGCCAATGTGTGTCTAAAAAACCTAACAACCTACATGATTTCTAGAACTGTCAAAACGAGCTACCCAACTCAGTGCGGCCCATGACGAGCTCAGTTTTTTTCAGGGCGGGCCAAAATAGTCCACTTTGAATTCGGACTTAGTTTTAAGGCCCAAGCCTGACCCACATCACCACGAAGGCTTGGTGGGCTATCCAGCTCTGTTTGTCCTTTTATGAAAAAAGGGACTTTTTTAAAAAAAAATTACAACTCATAAACTAAACCATTTTGGTTAGTTACAATTTCAAAAGGCAACATAACATTAACAACTCATCTTATTTTACTTTGTTATCTCTATTATTTAATTATTTTTTCAAATTGTATAAAATAAAATAAAAGATTAAAATGAAAATTTTTACTTTCATGCTTTTATATATCTATATATAAATTATACATAAGCATACACTCGTCTTACATTCACCTAAGTTAAAACTAACAGTAGCCAGACAAATAAAATTTAGAAAAAAAAAGTATTGGTGAAAACTAAGTTAACATTTTTTTTGTAACTTATTACTTTTAAATTTGTAAACCTTCTGCTTTCACATGTTTTATTTTATCATTCACCTATGTTAAACCTAACACTTTTTTTCATGCTACATTCTTTATTGTTAAGACACACCATGTATGCAAACGACAATTTGTTATGTGGTCCATTCATATTTTATTTAATTATATGTTAGTTGCAGATACTTTTATTAAAAGAAAAAATGAAAGCAAACAGATTAATTATTAGTTATATCGTATATGATTATAGGGTTGTTTGAGAACCTAATTATCGAAAGGGCGTTTTGTCAATAACATCATCTAATGATTGGTATTAATGTTGTATGTTGTTTACAGTACCATTTGACTCTATTTGATTAAGGAATCAAAAACTTGTTTCCTACATTGCAATGATTCACATTAGTAAGTGGGATGAAGACTTCTAGATTTATCTAAGCACATAAAGCGATGACAGCAGTAGTAATCATATATAAACTCTTAGTCCATATACTAACAAACACAACTTAAATATAATCCCTTCTTTTAAAATGTAACCTATATAAAAACAATAAAAAATCCATGTCTTTCACTTTCCATAACACAGGACACATGTTGATGAATGAAGCCAAAGGTGAGTTATAGCTCGTTAAGAAACAAGCCAATAAGCCCCATGTTTTTACTGAAATTCATTAAAAGCCACAGTCTCTCATTCAGACATTCCACCAAACAGTTATCGTGCAAGCTCATATCAAAGCATATATGTAACTATGTATGGGATCTGAGATCATTTTCCAAAGTCCAAACATGTGAATATGGAATGGATTGAGAAAGCAAGACCAATACCTCACTATTGACTATTGAGAGACTGTGTGAAAGTGAGCGGGAGACCGTGAGAGTGTTGAGACTTGAGACCGTGAGAGTGTGAGAGTGAGACCGAGAGGGAGTCTGCGACGGTGATGAAGGGAGGACGGAGGCGTGAGAGAGTGATGCAGTGCCGATGGTGAGCGTGAAGCCGAGAGGGAGGAAAGAAGGAGGGAGGCACTGTGGTGAAATTAGCGCCCTCACTCTAACCCTTCCTTCAAGTATTAATATTTTAACTAATAAAAAAATAATATAACTATTTAAAACAAATCCCTTTCGGGTTCAACCTAACCTATACTGAAAACCCAATTAAACACGGGTTTAATTTGGGTTAATTTGAATTAACCCGTTTTTTATTTGGGTCTCTTTTTTAAAATTTAAATCTATATATTTTACATTTTATTCATTTTAACAACTCTAATTCAAACAATACCATAAAAATAAATTGAGATTGGATTAGGTAAGATGAAGCTACACTTTATACCCTGAGTTGAGTCTGATCTATTATACCATATAGGTCTTTTTTTTTAATTTGTTAAACTCAACTTTTAAAAAAGTAGTTTATAACTTTTTTTTCTGTTACAAACTCAGTTTATAATTTAAATAAAGTGGATTCTGCTGGACTTAATTTTTTAGATACAACTTATATTTTTTTTGACCATATACATTATTTTTCAAAAGTAATTTTATTCAAGCTAAAAACATCTACATTATAATAGTGTTAATTTTTTCAACAAAATTTTTTTATCTATAATATTCAAACACAATATCTAATTTTGAAATTTTAAAATAATAAACATTTATCATTTAAACTAATCAATCATATAAATTAGATGTAATATCAAATTACTTTTTAATAAAAAAATATATAAAAAATTACTCCTATGTTTTTTCTTTGTGAGCAACATTATTGTTGTTCTTTTTTTGGTGAAACATCATTGTTGTTCATAAAAGTAAATAAAGTAAAGGATCACTACTTAGGTTGTACGGGTCACCTCAGTATAATTAAGCTTCACTTTTGAATTATGTCTACCAAATAAAAAAATAGAGCTGACAATTTCGGGTGGGTGGCCCTAAACCGGCAGGGTTTTATTGGGCTGCGGACTACTTAGGGTTGCGCCAAAAAAGGTCCGTAAAAATTCAGACCTTGAAATTAAAGACCATAACCCGGCCCTCAAAGGTTGCGGGCCACTTTAGGCAGTCCGCTTTAAAAAAGTCACAAAAAATAACTATGTAAAATTTTTAATATTTTTAAAAATGTTTCATAAATAATTATTATTAAAATCCATAACAAAGTCTACAAAAGTCCATATTCACAAAATTCTAAAAAACTAGTGCATAAAAGTTCACAACAACAATAATTAGTAAAAAACATGGGAAACCATGCAATCAGCAACAGCAACCAACCAATTGAAATTTGATACACAAAAGATAGGTCAGCAAACGGAAAAAAAGATGAACAAAGAAAAATACAAAATCAAGTAATCAAACCTTAAGTCACCAGAGACGAAAGACTGTGAGTGAGGGAGAGGCAGCACCGCGTGAGAGTGTGAGAGAGAGGTAGCACTGACTGAGAGAGAGAAGGCACCGACTTCAAGTGAGAGGGAGGGAGACAGAGGCACGAGTGAGTGAGAAGGAAATTTAGAATTAAAATATAAAAGAAACTCTTTCCTAAAAAATAAAAGTGCTTTTAAAAAATAAAAACAAATACATAGCCCGCAGGCGGCCCGCACATGCCAGCTCACACCTGGCCTGTTTTTATTGAGCTTTTTTAGTATTAGACTTTTCTTGTTTATTAATTTTGATTATTTTTAGGCCCACGCATTATATTTTATCAGGCAGGCTCGGGCTGGCCCATGTGTGTAGGCCCATTTTACCAACTCTATAGAAAAATGGAAGAATACTAAACGCATATTGAAATAAACTCCCTTAATTATTTATTCAACATCATACATAAAAACAAATCATATGCTACCAAAATTAATTAAATTTCCAATTTTTATTTCTCTTTTTTACTCAATAATTTTTATTTAGATTTGAATCAAATAATATTCTTATAAATAAAAAAATTCTTTCAATAAACTAAAAATATATATAAAAAATTATTCCGGTGTTTTTTCTTTGTCAGCAACATTATTGTTGTTCTTTTTTTAGTGAAACATTATTACTGTTCGTAAAAGTAAATAAAGTAAAGACCAATACTTAGGTTGTATGAGTCACCTCGATACAGTTGAGCTTCACTTTTGAATTATGCCTGCCAAATAAAAAAATAGAGCTGACAATTTCGGGTGGGTGGCCCTAAATAGGCAAGGCTTTATAGGCTACGGACCACTTATGGTCGGGCCAAAAAAGGTCCGTAAAAATTTAGGCCTTGAAATTAAAGGCCCTAACCCGGCCCTCAAGGGCTACGGGACACTTCAGGCAGTCCGCTTTAAAAAAGTTACAAAAAAATAAATTTATAAAAAATTAAAACTCTATCCAAAAATTATTAAAACAATATATCATTTTTTTTGTGAAACAACTACGTAACATTTGTAATATTTTTTAAAATATTTCATAAATAATTATCATTAAAATCCATAACAAAGTCTACAAAAGTCCATATTCCACAAAAGTCCGTAAAACTAGAGCATAAAAGTTCACAACAACAGCAATCAGCAAAAAAACTGGGAAAGCATGCAATCAATAATAGCGACCAACCAATTGAAATTTGATACACAAAAGATAGGTCAACTAACGTATAAAGCAAATGAACAAAGAAAAACACAGATTCAAGTAATCAAACCTTGAGTCACTGAAGAAAATATTGTGAGAGAAAGAGAGAGAGAGAGAGAGAGAGAGAGAGAGAGAGAAACCACCGTGTGAGAGTGTGAGAAAGAGGTAGCACCGGCTGTGAGAGATGAGGCATCGACTTCGAGTGAGAGAGGGGGAGGCAGAGGCACGAGTGGGTGAGAGGAAGATTTCGATTTAGAAACCTAAAAGAAATTCCTTCTTAAAAAATAAAAATGCTTTTAAAAAATAAAAAAACTACACAGCCCGCTGGCGGCCCGCACATGCCAGCCCATACTCGCACAAATTTTATCGAGTTTTTTGAGTATCAGACTTTTTTTCGTTTATTAATTTTGATTATTTTTAGGCCCACGCATTATATTTTTTTAGGAGGGCTCGGGCTAGCCTATGCTTGTATTCCTATTTTACCAGCTCTATAGAAAAATGGAAGAATACTATACGCATTGTGAAATAAACTCCCTTAATTATTTATTCAGCAGCAACAACCAACCAATTCAACTTTGATACACAAAAAAAGGGTTAACTAACGGTTAAAATAGATGAAGAAAGAAAAACACAGAATCAAGTAATCAAACCTTAAGTCACCGGAGACGAGAGTAAGACTTTGGGAGAGAAAGGCAACATCGCATGAGAGTGTGTGGGAGAGAGGCAGCACCGACTAAAAGGGAGGGAGGCAAAGGCACGAGTCAGTGAGAGAGATTTAGATTTAGAAACCTAAAAGAAATTGATTCCTAAAAAATAAAAATGCTTTTAAGAAAGAAAAACAAATACAAAGCCCGCGGGTTGCCCGCGCATGTCAGCCCATACACGGCCCGTTTTTATCGAGCTTTTTTTCATAATTTTTTCGTTTATTAATTTTGATTATTTGTAGGCCCCACACATTATCTTTTTTCAGACGGGCTCAAGCTTTCCGATGCGGGTTTGCCCTATTTTACCGGCTCTATAGAAAAATGGAAGAATGCTATAAGCACTGTGAAATAAACTCCCTTAATTATTTATTCAACACCGTACACAAAGAATATTCATATACTACCAAAATTAATTAAATTTTGAATTTTAACACACTTTTTACTTGTTTTTTAAATTCATTTTTGTTTCTCTTTTTATTCAGTAAATTTTGTTTAGATTTGAATCAAATAATATTATTATAAATAGAAAAATTCTTTTAATAAACTAATAAAAATATATAAAAAACTACTCCTGTGTTTTTTATTTGTCAGCAACATCATTGTTGTTCTTTTCTTTTGGTGAAACATTATTGTTGTTCATAAAAGGAAATAAAGTAAAGGACCAGTACTAGGTTGTACAGGTCACCTCAATACGGTTGAGCTTCACTTTTGAATGATGTCTGCCAAATAGAAAAATAGAGTTGACAGTTTAGGTGGATGGTCTTAAACGGGCAGGGCTTTATCAGGCTGCAGGCCACTCAGGACCGGGCCAAAAAAGGCCCGTAAAAATTTAGGCCTTGAAATTAAAAGCCCTAACCCGGCTCTCAAGTGCTGCAGGCCACTTCAGGCAATCGCTTTAAAAAAGTGAAAAAATAAATTTATAAAAATTTAAATCTATCCAAAAATTATTAAAAGAGTGTAACAATTCTTTTGCAAAACAACTACGTAACATTTGTAATATTTTTTAAAATGTTTCATAAATAGTTATCATTAAAATCCATAACAAAGTCTACAAAAGTCCACAAAACTAGTGCATAAAAGTTCACAACAACAGCAATCAACAAAAAAACTGGGAAAGTATGCAATCAACAACTGCGACCAACCAATTGAAATTTGATACACAAAAGATAGGTCAACTAACGTACAAAACAGAAGAACAAAGAAAAACACAGTATCAAGTAATCAAACCTTGAGTCACTTCAGAAAAGAGTAAGACTGTGAGAGAGAGACAGATGCACCACCGCGTGAGAGTATGAGAAAGAGGCAGCACCGACTGTGAGAGATGAGGCACCGACTCCGAGTGAGAGAGGGGGAGGCAAAGGCACGAGTGGGTGAGAGGGAGATTTCGATTTAGAAACCTAAAAGAAATTCTTTCCTAAAAAATAAAAAAAGCTTTTAAAAAATAAAAAAAAACTACACAGCCCGCTGGCGGCCCGCACATGTCATCCCATACTCGCACAATTTTTATCGAGCTTTTTTAGTATCGGACTTTTTTCCATTTATTAATTTTGATTATTTTTAGGCTCACGCATTATATTTTTTTAGGAGGGCTCGGGCTAGCCTATGCGGGTATTCCTATTTTACCAGCTCTATAGAAAAATGGAAGAATACTATACGCACTGTGAGATAAACTCCCTTAATTATTTATTCAGCAGCAGCAACCAACCAATTCAACTTTGATACACAAAAAAAGGGTTAACCAACGGTTAAAACAGATGAAGAAAGAAAAACACAGAATCAAGTAATCAAACCTTAAGTCACCGGAGACGAGAGTAAGACTGTGGGAGAGAGGCAGCATCGTATGAGAGTGTGTGAGAGAGAGGCAGCACCGACTGAGAGGGAAAGAGGCAAAGGCACGAGTCAGTGAGAGAGATTTAGATTTAGAAACCTAAAAGAAACTGATTCCTAAAAAATAAAAATGCTTTTAAGAAAGAAAAACAAATACAAAGCCCGCGAGCGGCCCGCGTATGTCAACCCGCACTCGGCCCGTTTTTATTGAGCTTTTTTTCATAATTTTTTTTGTTTATTAATTTTGATTATTTGTAGGCCCCACACATTATCTTTTTTCAGGCGGGCTCAAGCTTTCCCATTCGGGTTTGCCCCATTTTACCAACTCTATAGAAAAATGGAAGAATGTTATAAGTATTGTGAAATAAACTCCCTTAATTATTTATTCAACGCCGTACACAAAGAAAAATCATATGCTACCAAAATTAATTAAATTTTAAATTTTCACACACTTTTTACTTGTTTTTTAAATTCATTTTTGTTTCTTTTTTTATTCAGTAAATTTTGTTTAGATTTGAATCAAATAATATTATTATAAATAGAAAAATTCTTTTAATAAACTAATAAAAATATATAAAAAACCACTCCTGTGTTTTTTCTTTGTCAGCAACATCATTGTTGTTCTTTTCTTTTGGTGAAACATTATTATTGTTCATAAAAGGAAATAAAGTAAAGGACCAGTACTAGGTTGTACGGGTCACCTCAGTACTAGGAAAAATTATGTCTGCCAAATAGAAAAATAGAGTTAACAGTTCAGGTGGGTGGCCTTAGATGAGCAGGGCTTTATCAGGCTGCGGGCCACTCAGGACCGGGCCAAAAAAGGTCTGTAAAAATTTAGGCTTTGAAATTAAAGACCCTAACCCGGCTCTCAAGTGCTGCGGGCCATTTCAAGCAGTCGCTTTAAAAAAATTAAAAAATCAATTTATAAAAATTTAAAACTCTATCCAAAAATTATTAAAACAGTGTAACAATTTTTTTGCGAAATAACTACGTAATATTTGTAATATTTTTGAGAAATGTTTCATAAATAATTATCATTAAAATCCATAACAAAGTCTACGAAAGTCCATATTCCACAAAAGTCTATAAAACAAGCGCATAAAAGTTCACAATAACAGTAGTCAGCAAAAAAACTGGGAAAACATGCAATCAACAACAGTGACCAACCAATTGAAATTTAATCCATAAAAGATGGGTCAACTAACGTATAAAACAGATGAACAAAGAAAAACACAGAATCAAGTAATCAAACCTTGAGTCACTGGATAAAAGAGTAAGGCTCTGAGAGAGAGACGCACCACCGCTGAGACTGTGAGAAAGAGGCAGCACCGACTGTGAGAGATGAGGCACCGACTCCAAGTGAGAGAGGGGGAGGCAGAGGCACGAGTGAGTGAGAGGAAGATTTCGATTTAGAAACCTAAAAGAAATTCCTTCCTAAAAAATAAAAATGCTTTTAAAAAATAAAAAAACTACACAGCCCGCTGGCGGCCCGCACATGCCATCTCATACTCGCACAATTTTTATCGAGTTTTTTTAACATCGGACTTTTTTCCGCTTATTAATTTTGATTATTTTCAGGCCCACGCATTATATTTTTTTAGGAGGGCTCGGGCTAGCCTATGCGTGTATTCCTATTTTACCAGCTCTATAGAAAAATGTAAGAATACTGTACGCACTATGAAATAAACTCCCTTAATTATTTATTCAGCAACGCAACCAACCAATTGAAATTCGATACACAAAAGATGAGTTAACTAACGGATAAAACAGATAAAGAAAGAAAAACACAGAATCAAGTAATCAAACCTTAAGTCACCGGAGACAAGAGTAAGACTTTGGGAGAGAGAGGCAGCATCATGTGAGAGTGTGTGAGAGAGGCAGCACGGACTGAGTGGGAGGGAGGCAAAGGCACGAGTCAGTGAGAGAGATTTAGATTTAGAAACCTAAAAGAAATTGATTCCTAAAAAATAAAAATGCTTTTAAGAAAGAAAAACAAATACAAAGCCCGCGGGTTGCCCGCGCATGTCAGCCCATACACGGCCCGTTTTTATCGAGCTTTTTTTCATAATTTTTTCGTTTATTAATTTTGATTATTTGTAGGCCCCACACATTATCTTTTTTCAGACGGGCTCAAGCTTTCCGATGCGGGTTTGCCCTATTTTACCGGCTCTATAGAAAAATGGAAGAATGCTATAAGCACTGTGAAATAAACTCCCTTAATTATTTATTCAACACCGTACACAAAGAATATTCATATACTACCAAAATTAATTAAATTTTGAATTTTAACACACTTTTTACTTGTTTTTTAAATTCATTTTTGTTTCTCTTTTTATTCAGTAAATTTTGTTTAGATTTGAATCAAATAATATTATTATAAATAGAAAAATTCTTTTAATAAACTAATAAAAATATATAAAAAACTACTCCTGTGTTTTTTATTTGTCAGCAACATCATTGTTGTTCTTTTCTTTTGGTGAAACATTATTATTGTTTATAAAAGGAAATAAAGTAAAGGACCAGTACTAGGTTGTACGGGTCACCTCAGTACGGTTGAGTTTCACCTTTGAATTATGTCTGCCAAATAGAAAAATAGAGTTAACAGTTCAGGTGGGTGGCCTTAAATGAGCAGGGCTTTATTGGGCTGCGGGCCACTCAGGACCGGGCCAAAAAAGGTCCGTAAAAATTTAGGCCTTGAAATTAAAGGTCATAACCCGGCCCTCAAGTGCTGAGGGCCATTTCAGGCAGTCGCTTTAAAAAAATTAAAAAATAAATTTATAAAAATTTAAAACTCTATCCAAAAATTATTAAAACAGTGTAACAATTTTTTTGCGAAACAACTACGTAACATTTGTAATATTTTTTAAAAATGTTTCATAAATAATTATCATTAAAATCCATAAGAGATTCTACAAAAGTCCATATTCCATAAAAGTCCATAAAGCTAGTGCGTAAAAGTTCACAGCAACAACAATCAACAAAAAAGCTAGGAAAGCATGCAATCATCAGCAACAACCAACCAATTGAAATTTGATACACAAAAAATGGGTTAACTAAGAGATAAAACGGACGAAGAAAGAAAAACACAGAATTAAGTAATCAAACCTTGAGTCACTGGAGACGGGAGTAAGACTATATATAAGAGAGATGGAGGCACCACCGCGTGAGAGTGTGAGAGAGAGGCGGCACCGACTGAAAGAAAGGAGGCATCGACTTTGAGTGAGAGGAAGGGAGGTAGAGACCCGAGTGAGTGAGAGGGAGATTTAGATTTAGAAACCTAAAAGAAACTCCTTCCTAAAAAATAAAAATGCTTTTAAAAAATAAGAACAAATACACAGCCCACAGGCGACGCCCACATGCCAGCCTACTCTCAACCCTTTTTTATCATGCTTTTTTAGTTTCCGACTTCTTTTCGTTTATTAATTTTGATTATTTTTAGGCTCACGCATTATATTTTTTCAAGCGGGCTCGGGCTGGCCCATGCTCGTAGGTCCATTTTACCAGCTCTATAGAAAAATGGAAGATTACTCTATGCACATTAATAAACTCCCTTAATTATTTATTCAATGTCGTATATAAAGAAAAATCATATGCTACCAAAATTAATTAAATTTTCAATTTTTACACACTTTTTCTTATTTTTTAAATTCTTTTTTGTTTCTCTTTTTTATTTTGTAATTTTTTTAGATTTGAGTCATATATTAGTATAAATAACAAAATTCTTTCATTAAACAAAAAATATATATAAAATTACTCCTGTGTTTTTTATTTGTCAGCAACATTATTTTTGTTCTTTTTTTGTGAAACATTATTGTTGTTCATAAAATTAAATAAAGTAAAGGACCAATACTTATGTTGTACGGGTCACCTCCGTACGGTTGAGCTTCACTTTTGAATTATGTATGCCAAATAGAAAAATAGAGCTGGCAATTCGGGTGGGCGGTCCTAAACAGACAGAGCTTTACTGGGCTGCGGGTCACTTAGGGTCAGGCCAAAAAAGATCCGCAAAAATTTAGGTCTTGAATTTAAAGGCCCTAACCTGGCCCTCAAAGGCTGCTGGCCACTTCATGCAGTCTGCGTTAAAAATTTTAAAAAAATAAATTTATAAAAAACTAAAACTCTATCCAAAAAATATTAAAACTATATAACATTTTTGTTTACAACAACTACGTAACATTTGTAATATTTTTTAAAATGTTTCATAAATAATTATCATTAAAAGCCACAACAAAGTCTACAAAAGTCTATATTCCACAAAAGTCCATTAACCTGGTGTATAAAAGTTCATAATAACTAAAATAAAAACAATAAAAGTGGACATTGATGTTCTTAATTAAAGATGTTTTTTTCTCTTGATTGTAGGTTCTACTGGGTTTTTTTTCTTAATTAGAAATAACATTGATATATACACATTATGTATGTTTTTTTCTTAGTTAGAAATGACATTGATTATTTAATAATCTGGAATCTAGATCATGTATCAACCAGGTTGTAGGTTATAATTGGAACATTGCTTTATAGTTTATATCTCTAAGCATTGTCCCTATTTAATTAATGTCAATTAATTATACTCTTTCATTTACAGAGTGAGTTTTAATCTATATTTACAATATGTAACATGTAAGTGGGTTAGCTACATAATTATATTATTACGAAAATAGTGGGCAGTGGTTAGCTAAATGCCATTGCTATAGGCATAGCTACTTAGAGGTATGCAATCATACAATAGTAAAAATACAACAGAATATGAAATAAAGGAACATTACAACATGAATGTTAAGCAATACAACAGTACGAAATTCATAATTCAACCTATGTTTTAAAGTCCTACCAAAATTTTGAAAAGCAATACAACACATCACTCAAGACAGGAAAATAGAACTAGAAACTTCAGCTTCATCGATATAAGAAAACACTAAAGCATTAGAACTTGAAAGTATTTAACATAATCAAGTAATCAACTCTATGGGTTAACATTTGCATTACTCCTATAGAGGCCTTTAAAGTGAAACCTTGACTTCTTCAAACATTAAAGCAAGGTATATAAACCTTGTGAAAAAAATATAACAATAAAAGAGGTTCAATAGATTTCATTACAATAATAATAATTCAATGAAAAGCTCTTGTGATAATTAACTCTTCTTATATGGAATAACTGATACTTAGAGGTATGCAATAAGTAACAACAATTAGTAAAAAAACTTGGAAAGCATGCAATCAACAACAACAACCAACCAATTGAAATTTGATACACAAAAGATGGGTCAACTAATAGATAAAACAAATGAACAAAGAAAAACACAGAATCAAGTAATCAAACCTTGAGTCATCGGAGACGAGAGTCAGACTGTGAGAGGGAAGGAGGCAGCACCGCATGAGAGTGTGAGAGAGAAAGGCAGCACTGACTAGGAAAAGGGAGGCACCGACTCTAAGTGAGAGGCAGGGAGGCATAGGCACAAGTGAGTGAGAAGGAGATTTAGATTTAGAAACCAAAAAGAAACTTCTTCCTAAAAAATAAAAATGCTTTTAAAAAATAAAAACAAATACACAGCCCACAGGCAGCCCGCACATGTCAGCTCACACTCGGCTCGTTTTTATCGTGTTTTTTTAGTATCAGACTTTTTTCGTTTATTAATTTTGATTATTTTTAGGCCCACGCATTATATTTTTTTGGGCTGGCTCGGGTTGGCCAAGGCGGGTAGGCCCATTTTACCAGCTCTATGAAAAAATGGAAGAATACAATTCACTATGTGAAACAAACTCCCTTAATTATTTATTCAACATCGTACATAAAGAAAAATCATTTGCTACCAAAATTAATTAAATTTTCAATTTTTACACACTTTTTACTTGTTTTTAAAATTCTTGTTTGTTTCTCTTTTTTATTGAATAAATTTTATTTAGATTTGAATCAAATAATACTATTATAAATAACAAAATTCTTTCAATAAACTAAAAAAGATTAATTTAATTGATTAAGTAGTGTTTAATATACTTGTGAGCTCGACTCTAATACCTTAAGTCCTAACCACCTTGTAGGATTATTTATACGTTAAGTTTTTAATTAAAAAGTTAGCTTTTATTTTCTTAAAGCATAAAATAAAACAAACTAAGGACTAATGTTTAAGGTTATGTTTCAGATGGTTTTTTATTTTTAATTTTGAAATTTTTAAAAAATTGTTTTTGTTTTTTAGTTTTATGTTTTAACTTTTATAGTTTTAAATTTTAAAAAATTATTACTAAAACTTTTATAATTATAATCAAAACTATTTTGCACTTAACAAACAACCATAATATATAATAATGATAATAACAATGATGATGATGGTGGTGATGGTGATGATGATGATAATAATAATAATAAATCTTCTACAGTTATAGCGGTGATGGTGTTATAGTGACGGTGGTGACAGTGATAGTGGTGGTGGTGGTGATGATGACAATGACGGTAAATGTGATAATCATGGTGATGACAACAACAAGGGTGGTGGTTGTGAGGTAGTGGTGGTTGCGTAGGGTCCTGACACTGGCGACAATGGTAATAATAATGATGTTCGTCGTTGTCGTGACGATTGTGACAACAATGGTGATGATGGTGGAGAGGGTGGTGACACTAACAACGATAATGGAAGTAGTGATGGTGGTAACAATAACGATGATGAAGGGTGTAGTGACGATGATGATGTCAGTGGTAAAGATGGTGGTTATGATGGTCATGGTGGAAGGGGTGCTTGTGGTGGTGGCTATGGAAGTAGTGGTAGTTGTCATGACGGTGGTTCATGATGAAACGGTAATGATGATTATGGTAATGGCAATGACAAAGACAGTGGCGGTAGTGACAACGATGAGGGTGGTGGTGGTGGTGGAAGGGGTGGTGAAATCATGGAGGCAATGGTGATGGTAGTGGTGATCACGGGGGTAGTGGCATCAATGGTGGTGGTGGCAGTAATGGTGTTAGTAGTGGCAGTAATAGTGCTAGTAATGGCAGTAGTGGCAATGGTAGTGGTGATCATCATCGTGACGGTGGTGACAACAACGGTGGTTCTGGTGGTGGTGGTTGCGGTAGTGGTAGTGGTAATGATGGTGGTGGTGGTAATGCCAATGGTTATGGCGATGATGACGAAGGTAATGATGATGGTGGTGGTAATGTCAATGGTTATGGCGATGATGGCAAGGCCAATGGAAGGGGTGATGATGATGGGGCAACAATGACGATGACGATGGTGATGGTGACGACAACAATGTGATAATGATGATAGTGGCACTACGGTGATGGTGGTGGTGGAAGCGTCGGTAGACAATAATGGTTAAAGGTTTATAAAACTGAAAACAAAAATAAAGAAACTATTTTTTCTTACTTTTAAAAATGACTAAAAACTGGTTTGGAAACAAGTAAAAACTCACTTTCACACCATTTTTACAAAACAAATTTTGTTTTCAAATTCATTTTTAAAAACAAAATATCAAAAATTCACAACCACCCTGAACGAACCTTAATAACAACAATGGCACTTCTATTAGCTACTGATGCACGTGTATATCATATATAGTTCCAAGATGTTGGCCTAATTGGTTTTTGTTTTTATTTCCCAATTTTATTTATATTTTCAATTTTAATTGCGAAACTATCATCGTGTTTTAAAAAGACAATCTGAAAATAATTTTTTCTAATTCCTATCTTCACTTTTTCCTGTGCAGACATTTAAAACAGATAAACAAAATAAAAGTTTTGTAATTAAAACTAAAAATAAAAAATAGAAACATAAACCAAACATATCCGTTACGTTATATAGAGGGAGGATGTTCCTATATTGTGCATAAACTCGCATTGGTACCCATAAGGCCAATTTTATTTTATTTTTATCAGCAAAGACCCATAAGGCCAAATACTTCAACTTAAATCCATTTAGTGGCATAGACACAGATCTGCTTATTGCAAATAAGTTTTTTTTTGAATTTTGTTGATGGCTCCAAATATATTTTAGTTAAAAAATATAGAAATTGGGTTTAGATTATAATTAAACAAAAGCATTGGATTGGGAGGTCCATGATTTAGAGCCAAATTGGGCAAAATGGTTGTTAATGATGAAGACAGGGTATAAATGGTGGTTGCGGGTAAGCTTGTGATTGATAATAGTCGTGGAAGTACCTAGTCTTACAATGCTTTCTCTTTTAGTGAAGAGAAATACTTTGTATATATGAGTTCGGAAGTTGATCCGGAATTGATAGTGGTCCCATTCTGTATGATTGGAGTTCCCGTCGGTATAGACCTTAAGAATCCATCACATCGATTCTAACATTTATCGGTGTCATCACACTCTTTTGCTATGAATACCGCAATCACCTTACATAGATGGTAAACTCTCTGATATTCAACATCATGCTCTAATATTGTTCCGATGTTACAATCCAAACCGACTTGAGAGTCAGAATATCAGCATAGGAACCGGCCTACAACACCGGGTCCTAGACCCTGGATCAGGACATTTCAAAAGTTGAAAGAAGCTTGAACATAACTCTATGACAATCACTAATGATGATAATTAATAACAACTTCTTTCTTTGTTGCAATGAATATATTAATAGCTTAATTTCATATCACAATGTACTTAATCTACTGGAGTCAAAAAAAAAAAATACTCCAATGTACTTGTCAATAATTTGTGTTCATTTTTCAAAAACGACTATTTATTTCCTCTATGAAATTAGGAAGCATAAAACTTTTCTAATAATGTTTATAAATTTTAGAATCAAATATAAATATTTTTACGTACAATAAAACCCTGATATTTGAACTCATATCTCACATAAATTAACTACCCAAATTTTCACCCCTGTGGATCAGCATGATGGATTCATGAACTTTAGAAACATATTCTGACATTCTCGAGAACATTTGATTATAAGACTAAAATATCAACAAAAAAAAAGGAAAAGCATTTCTCTCCATATATTTTATAAAACTCAGAATGTGAGAACATTGCATATGTGCCTCAACATTCTTAAGAATAGTAAAGCAAACCTTGAGACCCCAACCCTACTTAAAAAATTAATCCATAATCTTTTCTAGTCTCACCGATACAGTTTGATTAATTATACTTCACCTTAACCAACTTTATCTGAAGAAGCCAAAGTAACTGGTTAGTTTTCTTTTTGCAGGACCAGCAGAGAACATAATTGATATGGTCCTCTCTGTAATAATTATTAATGCCTGTATTAGCTCCTTTTCTCTTTTGGTTTCAGCCACAAAACACTACTTCTGACATTCACAACTCCTTATGTTAGTTGTAACTACCTCATCAACTAGGCAACTCCCTCCCAAAAGAATGTCCTTCTATCCAATTTTTCTATTTCCCTCTTCAGATAAAATATCTTTGCCCATTTCTTTCTTGTCCACAACTACATGAGGGTTTGATTTGTGTGCACCAACAAAATATTCAATCAATTCAAAGAAGCCAATAGTTCAAACAAATGACTACATGCGATTTTCTTTACATATATATGTGGCAGGAAGACATTGTTTTCTAAATCTCCTGTGTATTTTTTTTGTAATATCTATTTGTTTCTATCTCAAATAATTGTACTTCGTTGTGCTAATTTGTAAATGGATTTTGATAGATTTGACCGGAATAGCATAGTGACCATTCATGTTTATTATATTATATTTGAGATGTTGTTAGTTGATTTTGAATTTAAGGTATATTATAATTTTATAGTGTTTATAGATTAAAAAATCAGTAACAAACAAAGAAAATAATAGTTTGTTGATTTGGGATGTTGGTGGATATTAGTTTTTCAATAATTCGATGATTTGAGATGTTAGTAAACATTAGTTTTTCGATTAAACAACATTATGGGTTGTAGTATATTTCAATTTTAAAATGAATAGAATAGGATAAATCACCATGAATGTTACATGTCCATATTTGACTTGCGTATGGAAGAATACACTTTGAAAATAAAGGAAAATATTGGCTACATATAATTTTAAAAATAATTATTATAAGATATACAAATATATTATAAATTTCAATAATTATTTTTTTGATTAACTAAAAAGTAATTTTTAAGTGGATTAATAAATTTTAGAATATCATTTTCATACATAGAACTTCCCAATAGAATTAAAGGTGTTATTGATGTTGTCTTTCACTTTTGGATATGTGGGATCTATCCACATAGGAATCTGTCTTGTGGAAATTTGTCTCTAAACACGTAAAGTGCCCCACCATGTTCTCTCCTATTTCGCGGAAAGTTCCCATCTTGGACTGTTATTTTACCATGTATCATATTCCTTCAGATTCAGAATCAAACCGTTCATATTACTGTTTTGCTTTTTATTGGCGATTATGCATAAAATCGGCAAAATTATAAAATCTTAGGACATATACCGGGTTTGTTTGGAAAAAAAGGCTGATTTTAAATTTTATAAATGTAATTAAAAACTATTTTAAGAAAAAAATTCTCAAGTAATATAGAGTCCGTTTTTTAAGTTTTTTTTAAATGTTTTTTATATAAATACTTTTTTAATAAACAGATCATAGTTGTTTCTTAAAATAAACAGAAATCATAAACAAACACATCAAAATTTAAAATAAATACTTTTTTAATTAAAAAATACTTATCTCTTAAAATATTTTTAAACAAACGGACACATAATCCTCGATCATACATGAGATTCATAAGAAAGAAACATTAAAAGAAAGACACTCTTAAAGTTGGTTTTATAAAGAAATGTTTTATTGTATGTTGGCTTAACTAAGTGAATACATCATAATAAGAAATATCGATACATCTATTAAATATTTTAAATTACTTAATATATATATATATATATACATATATTAAGTTTCTTTTAAATTTGAATAAATACATAATTTATTTTTAGTATAAAATTCTTATAGTATTATGTTGTCCAGTATGAAAGGACAAACTTCATTATAGATATCACTTGTTTGGGTTCTTTCGTGTTAATGAGAATGAGAATATAATATTATATCTTTGATCTTAGCGGATATCTCAAGTCTCGTCTTGATTAAATTCAACAACCACTGATGTTTCGCGTTGTGAGGTGAAATACAATGTCATCTGCAAAGATACTTTGACGTTTAAGTTAGTATCAAACAAGTAATATTGAAGCTCAAGTGATAAGTTGATAAATGTACCTTAATTCTAATAAATGAATGATATTTATAAAATGTTTGGTGAAAGTTGTCTTAGTCGTACCTTGTGTCAGTGTTTTTCCGTAAAGGACAAGGTGTAGATATTCCTGACATTCTCATAGGTTTTTTAATCGGTATACTCTTTGTTTGTGACACAGCCTCTGCTTGAGACCGGATCACCTTGATCTTGGCGTAAGGCTTCGCACGGGATCATTACATGCTGGTTAACGTACTAACTCCATAATATACTATGACACACCAGATACACATGTGATGCACGCCAATATGTTTTGTAGGAGTCTAAGCTGGTATCAAAACCAGATAAGTATGTGTATATATATGCACATAAATGTATTAGAAAAATTTATTTTGAATGTTTTCTCCGATGAAAAGCATACTTTTAAACGTTTATCTTCTTATATTTTATTTGATCTAACTTCACTTTTTAAGATGAAGAAAGATCCAAAATAAATCACGTGTAAAAATCAAATTAAAATGTCACAATATTCTTTTATTAAATTATCTTATAAATGACAAATATTATTTTCAAACACATCCTATCAAGCCAGGGAATATTCCTTAGGTCCAAAATGTCCCATTTCTATTCTTAGTTGCTATGTGTCTCATTTATTGTTGAAAAAGATAAGTAAGGGACAAACTTGTCTTTTCCCGTCAGAAGTCTGAAGTCCGACTTCGGTTTTGGGTCCCACTGGTTTCGGGAAGCATAATCCCACCCGCGGTCACCTATCAAAGAATCGTTTCAATTTTCTTTTTAACTTGAATTAGAATTTTTTCATTTTACTAGTCAAATTCATTTGATCGATTTTAAATAACCTATGAGACAAATACTATTTATTTGATGAATTTAATTTTACAATTTTATTTCACACATGTTAAGGGTATGCTGTGACGTGATTTAACGGTGGCAGGTTATGGAAGTGATGGACCCCACCAATTGAATTGGTGTACTTGGTAGGTATGCGTAGCACGTGATAGACGCCCCCACAACAACAACACCCATTACATAATCAAACGCTAATAAAATATATTGATCATAATAATCATATACGTATAATGCATGAATGAATTCTTACACCCACAAATGCATGCATTTTGATGACCATTTCATAAATAATTATTACTCTAAAGAGTCTTTTGAATATTTAATACTAAAAAGTAAATACATTTAATATTTTGGAATCATAAGGTGGCTATCACTTAATTAATTAATATCTACAAGAGTATTAGAAGAAATGTACACTTAGATTTATTTTTTTGAAGTATTCCGTACATTTATCTTTATTTTAGTTTAATATTAGCAATTTAGTATTCTACAATTTTTGTTTACTCCCACGGATATATTTATCTGAAGCTCATGCTAGATTGCATGCATGCATCTCTTTTACAAGATGATCACTTTTTAAGTCTATATTCTCATTTCTTTTTCACATTTTTTTAGAAGCAAAGAGAATTATATATTTCAAAAGAGTACTAGAGGTACACTAGACAATTACAAGAGACTCGATTAAACAATATGCGGTGTACCAAAATTTTGACTATTCCTCATCTTCTATATATATACAAAACCCTAAATCCTAAACACAAAACTTTTTTATATAAGATCAAAGCATAATTGATCCCCAAAACCAGCCTTTATATGCGATCTATTATGTGTAAGAGATATATTCAATTAACCAAAGGATTGCATCAGCCTCTAAAACTTACAATTGAGCCAAGAGGCAGCACAATAAGCCTCCACACAAGGTTACATGTAAGCAAAAGACCAATTAGGCATGTATATATACACACACTGGTTTGGTTCTCCCATTCATGCACTCAATGAATAACATAACCCCTTCAATTTTGAGCTAAGCCATACCCAAGCATTTAGAAGGTTTTTGTGGAAAGCCTGTGTAGCTGTGCTTGGTGCATTATTAAAACACCTCCAGTTCCTTTCCAGCCAAATGTTCCATACAAGAGAAGGGATGAGATGTATGATCAAAAGAAAAGATGAATAAAAAGATATGTTAATTATATTTAATTTATATGTAAAAACCTTTAAAAACAAATAAGAAATTAAGGGACTAAAAATGCTATCCGAGTATATGTGTGAATGAGGGTTGGTGAATGCTCACTTCTCGTTCTCACTAAAAACTAAAATAAAGATATATAATAAATGTATGAAATTGATATGGGAAATATACCAAATATGGAAAATGTCAAATGTATATATACCGGTTGTCTCATTGCCTCAACTAGGGTTCTGCAATAATACAAGTGAAGAGGGGAAGTGTCCCTGCAAGCACCTTTAACATTTAAATCAGGAATATTGGAGCAATAGACCAATGTACAATAAAATATTGAGAAAACGTATTTATTTTAGCATTTATGAAGTTGGTATTTGTAGGAATAGAAGTATACAGAAGTAATATAATAATTATGTCATATGTGGATCAAAGAACAAGGGTGTGTGATCTCAGTCATGAGCTTGGAAGTGGGGTATCCCATTCAGGTTTATGTAAACTGGTTGAAAATATCCACATTAAGAATACCTAAGAAAAACAACAAGTCATCTTCATTTTCTTCTGCTATCCATATATATGGTACGTGCCCTCGTTAGATCATCAGAGATCTCATGTCTAATATCCATAAGGAAGCAAATTTTGTTGTACATTAATGTTTGTCCTTCTCAATTGAGTAGAAATAATTTTTTAAAAAGATGAAAATTAATGATTTTATTTTTATTTTTTATTTGGTATAAAGTTATATACACTAATGTTAAACATGTATATATATTTAAAACTGGCATAACATTAATTACCATAATAATCTACATCACATTTTATTATTGAAAACATATGATTTCACTTATACAATACTTGAGTTCTGATTATGAATAATGCCAATCACTATAAAAAGACTCAATGGGAGTATTAGAAACATGACATTTGCCAATGTAGTGTGGATTGGGTTGGGTGTGCTTAGCCAAGGTCAGAATTTAATTAAATATGTGTATTATTATAGAAATAACATGACCAAGCGGCTTGTACCCAAATCAAAGGGGAGAAAGAGTGAACCTTTTTATATTGTCCTTTTTCTTTTATTTAATTTAATTTATGGATGATATGTATTATGTATTATTATCTTTTCAGAAAAGTTGAGGCTTTAGCATGTGGGAAATGATGGCGTAAGGGACCAACATGAGGAAAATTGTTGTCAAGAATCCAATTAATAACAAGACAATATCCATTGAGGCTGACCCATCCCAACAATGAGTTGGTCTTGGATTGGATACTTTTATTCAAACACTCCAAAAGTGGACCCTCTTTACCTTTTTTCTCCCATACCCATTAATTACAACAAGATAATTAAGATGCTAATCACAATCAGGATTCAATAATAATCCCCTACCCCTATGAGTGGACAACAAAGATTATGCTTTACGGAAGAAATCTATAGCCGTTAATAACGCTCCAATTACTTTGTTGACCATCAAATATGTACAAACAGTACTTGCCCCGCATGATTCCTTTTTTTTTCTCTTCTTCTTTTTAGCTTAAACAGTCTTTCCACTCACTACCTTTTCTTTTACAGCAAAAGAAACCCGTGATCCTTGTCATGTTGGGAATTTCACTCTCTGTTCTTCCTTCACAACTGCTCTTTTTTTTTTAGTTTCAGATATCACCAGCAGAATCATGTTGCATGGGTGTCATGGGAGTTTAACTTCAACCCTTATAAATAAAAATAAACATATATGATCAATCTTCTATCGCTTCATACGTTGACGTTTGAAAAAAATATTAATGTTTATATGTCACGAATTCATTTAAATGTCATGGTGATCTGAAAATTCTTCGTTTATTAATTGAGGGGTCAAACTCAAGAAAAACAATGTTGAAAAAGAAAATGCAGAGTCAGCACCTGCATGATTAAAAAGAACAATAATAAGCGAGGGGGAAAAAAGCTGAGAGTGAGTTGAAATCAGACAAAAAGAGATAGAAAGAAAGCAAGCATTTACATCAAATCAGAGTGAATTGAATGATTTTGATTCAACGTACAATGTTTCATGTTTCGCCAACTTGAACCATGAATGATACTTGACAACCCAGCTTGATTTGCTTTAATAAAAAGAATTCCATTCCAAAATCTTTATCGTTAATTTCCATTTTTCTTCTTCTTTACTTATGATATGCAACCCAATCCTTTCCGTTAGCCTATTATTTTGTTTGCTAAATTATTGCAAACTTGGAATTCCTTTTGGATAAGAGCTATTTAACTTCAAATCACATAGTTATCCGCTGTATATCACATCTTTATAAGTTTCGCTTTCAAGATTTTTGGTATCCTTATTAAATTTTAAGATTTAAAAATATTTAATGTCATCGGAAAGTCATTATTAACAACTAGATTGTTTAATACATCTTTACGTTGTTTATTGATATGTCATCTAATTATTCTTAATAATGATGTAAAAAGCTCTTGAGCTGAAAACATTTTTCCTTTTAATATTTGTTTGATGTATGAAAATGAATATGAAATCAAGGTTTAGAATTGGAAATGAACCTTTGAATTTCACTTATGATACTTGGAAGTCTTCTTAGAATTGCAATTACAATTCTAATGTCCAATTTCATAAAATTAAAATATAACTATAATTAACTATTTTCAATTTTTAACTCATACATTTAAGTTACTAATTTCTAATATCACACTACACTGCTGCCGCTACCACCATCGTCATCATCATCACTGTCACCAACACCTACTATAAACACTACCATCGTTACCACCAGTATCAATATTGTCGCCATTGTCACCGCCTCCATACAACCATCACTACCACCACTATCTCCACTACCATTGTCATCATCACCATCGTTATTGTTGTCACCGTCACTATCATTGTCACCTCACCCACCATTGTTGACGCATCCACCACCACCTTTATTTTAGTTTAGAATTGTAATTCTATGGTAATTTAAATTCTTATAGAATTGGAATTGAAATCATAATTCCAAGTTATAATTCTAATTCCATACACCAAGTTTTTATTCGTTTTAATATAAATAAAATTTTTATACAGACTATCAAGATAATTCAAGCTTCTAAACACGACAAACCAGACTTAAAAATATAGTTTGCATCAAGTAACGAGACAAACTTAAACCTTACAATTAACTACTAGTGAAAATTTTAACAATGATTCACCGCCTTGATATTATTATTATTGTTAAATTACTTTATCGTCTCTTTTTACTATTATTAGCGAATAATTAAATTAAAGTTAATCTAGTATTATACTGCTATGGTTAAGTTATAGATACGAGAAGTATTTTAATTTTTATGGTGCTATAGTTACATTTGGCAATAAAAAATATTCATTTATGTAATGGGCCCTTATACTCACTATGCCCCGAGCCTTAAGAAGGCCAGGAATGGCCTTGTATCGGGCATGCATGTAATGGATGCTGATATAAATAAAAAATTATTTTGAATGTTTTCTTCATTAAAAACAATATACTTTTAAAATATTATCTTCTTATATTTTGTTTGGTCTAACTTCACTTTTTAAGGAGAAGAAAGATCCAAAATAAATCACAACGAACAATGTTTGTAAAGTAATTCTTGTTAGATTGCATGATATCACAATCAATGTTTTAAATAAAAGATGTCTTTATCTATTATTTAACCTTCTTTCCTCTATTTCTCATTCATAATGAGTTTTAAACCTTTTCTTTAACTTGAAAGAATAGTCCTACAAAACAATTCTTGTTGTTCTAATTTGAAAAATATGTAAATTAATAATGCAACAACAAGAAGAAAAATCAAAGGAAATTCTCCCACCACCTCTATTATAACCATCGTTATCACCGCAATTATCACCGCTACTGTCACTGCCATCACCATCACTTTTTTCGTCATTGTCACCACAACTGTCCCCGCTACCATCTTTATCGTCACCACCACCACTGCCACCTCAACCACCATTCTTGTCATCTCCACCACTTTTATTTTAGTTTAGAATTGTAATTTCATATTGTAATTTTTAAAGAAATCCAAACATAAAATTTATAGTAATTCAAATTCTTATAGAAATGAATTTGAAATTATAATTCAAAGTTACAATTCCAATTCCATACATCAAATAGGATAACACTTAGGTTACTTATTGTCATACATTTCATATTTTTAATAATAATTTTAAATAAGTTGACATGTAGGATAGATCGATGACATCGAAGGATAATATGCGGATCTACCAGACAAATTACAATTAATAGGGAAAATAGGAATTGAAACAAAATAATTAAATTAATAATGGACTATATTATAAAAATTATATTAATTATGAGAGATAAAAAAACGTAACAAGCTACATGAACAAAAATCAAAATTCATTAATTAACATATTATTTTCTAGTCAACTCTTGCCTAACTACTACAAATTAGTGTACCTCATTGTAATTTCACCATAAAATAAGTCAATTATTTTAAACAATTATAACGAAATAAATTATTTTGAACTATTTTTTACTAAGTGCATTCGAACATAGATAATAAATGATTATCACTATAATCAATTATATATAATAAACTATTAAAATGATAAAAGATTAATTTTACCTAAACATACCTAGAGTTTTTCTCTTCAAGTTTTTCAATATTTTATTTTCTTTTAATGTTTATACATGAGAAAACATTAGCAAAATGATAGGATACTGGTCATTTAGTAAATATACCAAATGCAATAATAGATTTCAATGAGTAAGAGTATCGTATCTCATAAAAGTTTGTTCGATATTCAACAAATTATAAATTATAAGCTTGTTAGCTCATATAGTATCTAAAGGCAAACATAATATTCACAAATAGGTTGTTCAAAATGATCATTTGGTAAAAACTATTGAGTTGTGATATAAAGTACAAAGCATTCAACCAGCTAAGGTCAAAATGACATAAAAGCATTGGGATCAAATCTCTCCAATCATACTCATGCTTTCAATACTGTCATACTATGAATGCTTACATATTTGATCAAGTTAGGGTAGCATAAAAAACCTCAAGTTAATTCATCGGCGAAGAGATCCTAAATCATTTCCATAAATATCAATTCTTTGTGTGTTTATCAAAAATCATTGTTTTCAATCATGGACTTAAACAACCAATGCATGAAACTTTGTTTTTAGACATTAAATCCATTCAATGGCTCATTTCATATCGCATTTTAAAAAGCAATGACAATCTGAAACGTAAATCATGTATTATGTTTTTGTTCAAAACAAACATTAAGAACACAAATGAATCACCAACATTGATTTAAAAGTGTAAAACACTCATTAATACTCAATACATAAGAAAAGTTGCACATCCAAACTTAGTAAAAAGTGAGAGAGAAAAATATGAAAACTAGAAGGGATTTTTCCCCCTGAGCCTCTAACAATAGTAGGGTTTCATGTAATGAAAAACCTTTATTCACCTGTAACAGAAGAACACTCAAAACGTGAGATATGATATTTTATATGGTCTCCAAAATAAGATAGCGGATCCCCATTTTTAATGATTTTCTCAAGTGAGATAAATTTGCTTAAGCGAATCACACTTTCTCACACGTTTGGTAGATTTGCTTAAGCGATATTTTGATCCGTTTAAGCAAAATTTTTATGCTTGAGATTTGTTGTTTCGGCCTTTATTTGATTGAACAAAAATAATTTGCCCAAGCAAATTTTTTAAGCAAATTTTTTGATTTGAATTCCTTCTAAAATCCTAGATTGGCTCAAGCGAATCTTTTAAGCTTAAGCCATTCCTTCAAAATCCATAATTACTCTGTGCTTTGTAACAACTCATCTAAGCAATCTTCCATCAAAAAATTGAGAAAACTCATTGTTACTTGTTAGTTAACAATTTTTCCATTTCATACCTATCTACATGGGAATGAAATTCAAGGAAATCGTAAGTAAATAACACCAAATTAAAATGGTTTTCAACCTCAAAATATAGTAAAGTTGACAACTAATAATAATTTAATTTAATTTAATTTAATTTAATTTATTTAATAATATGTATTCTAGAGCACTTGATATAAGAAGTAATAGATAATTTTTTTTAACCATAACTACCTTACATATAAGTCAATTTTATTTGAACAAAAAATATTCACATATTTATGAAATTAATTCTCCAAATGAAATTTTTTTCTACCTACTTATAAGACTTAAGCATAATATCTTGCTTAAGGTAAACTATACATGTACCATTTAAATCAACTATTCATCAACATTATATAATGTTTTTTAATAATTAAACTAGAATAGAGAAACATTAAATAGATGTCAACTATTTTTGAATGTGTCCAAAAAAAAATTATAATGGATTAATGGTAAATAGGAGGGAGAAAATTGTGAGAACTAGAATTTAAACTTTACTTTGAACACTTTATGTTCATGTTAATCACAAATTGTATTGTTCTTACATAACACTTTTAGGAATCTTTGATAGTAACATAAATGTTTACAGAAAAAGATACTGAAATGAAAATTTAGGAATGTAAAGGGAAAAAGTCTCTGTCCATACAACTTTAACCTCTCTTTCATTAAGAAATTCAGGGAAATCCTAAGAGGGGAGGTGATAACATTGGCGTGAGATTTTTATTTAAATGACAAGGTTCCAAAAGGTAATCTATCCTTCACACCCTTAATTTCTAAACGGGAGAATCCTTAAAAGCTTAGGGCTTTTAAGCCAATTTTCCTTATTGTTTGCTTGTATAAAATCATTACTAAAGTCCTATATTTGAGACGAAGAGAGTGATGAAGTGGTTGATTCCTAAAGGCTAGTTTATGTTTGTGGGAAGGAGAAACAATCTTGATGATTTATGGTGGTGAATGAATCATATAGGATGCACGTTGGCTTAAAAATCTAACTCTTATGTTTAAAGGAAATATTGAGAAAGTCTATGACTTGATGTGTTAGAAATTTCTCTTATATATGATAGATATGATAGGCTTTAACAAGAGGTGGTAAATATGGATCAAAAGATTCTTATCTTTAGTTACAACTTCTATTTTAGTAAATGGTAGGCACGCAAAGGATTTCACCTTAGAAAGGGGCCTAAGACAAAGTGGCCTTTTGGCCCATTTGGCTTTCTTTTAGTTGCAAAAGGAATTGGAAGTTTGACAAGAAATATCATTATGAATAGTTTGTTTTCATAATATAAGGTTAGGGAGGAAATAGTTTATATTTTTTGCATTCAATTTGCGGATGACACAACTTTTCTTGGAGAAATGAATATTAGGAATGTCTTCATTTTTATATGTATCCTTTGTTATTTTGAACTTGTATTTAGACAAAAAAAAAAAAAAATCTAAAGGCAAGGTATTGCATATTCTGATTTCGAAACTGAGAGATGTCCCAGATCTTAAATTGTAAGTTTCTTACTTTGCCATTTTCTTACTATTGGGTATTTTGATTGGTTGTAACCCAAGAAAATTCTCCACCAAGGTACCAATTATCAACAAAATCAAAGGGAAATAAGAGACGTGTTTTTTGGTGGTTGACTTTGTTTAGTAGGATAAACATTATTCTTGCATTACACTAAAATTAACTTTAGGATAATTTTATACAAACATCTAAGGTTTACTAAAATTATACTTCGTCCTAAAACTTAAGAAAAATCTACACTCCACCTTATTTTAAAAATATTATAGAGATTTTAATTGTCACAAAACAACAAAAAATCGCTACAATTTTTTTAAATAAGACAAAGTGCTAGTTTTTCTTAAATTTTAGGGGTGACGTTTAAATTTGGCATACCTTAAGGGTAATTTTTTTTAATTTAATCCATAATTTAAAAGTAAAAAAAATAAAAAAGAAGAAAAAAAGCAAGAAGTGGTAGTGGATCATATATGTCTTTTCAACCCTACAATCAAATCCTAAATTTAAGAGTATTTAAATCATATTGGATTGTTCTTACCTGTTTAGATAATACCCAAACCACACCAATGAAATTTGTTGGCAATGTGTTTTTTTTTGGGACAAGTTGGCAATATGTGTTTGAGTATCGGATTGAGGTTCCATAGACCCTTTTTCTACCTGAACGAAACCAATTTATATTATTTTCATGGGTTTATTTCCAGTTTTCATGCTATTATTAAAGTATATTAAGATTTGAATGATTTAGTATATATTTTGACTTTTGAACAATATTTAGTTATCTAAACCAATTCACCCAAGACCAGATCCATTTGGTTTGAATTTTATTAAAATTTTGTGCACATCCAATTCAATAGAAACCAGTAACTTTAATTTGTCCAACAAACTTATGAAAATGGAAACATACTACTACACTTCCATTCACAGCAAGCATGATTAAGAGGGTGTTTGATTTACAGTTAGACCGGTAAAATAAAAAATTTGCTTCAACTTAACAGAGAAACCTCCATTGCTTTCTCCATTGGGATGGCTCCTAAACGTCCTCTAAGTGGGAAGGCTTTGAGCAGGATGCATAGGGTAATTTAAATTTTTCCATAAAGAAGCAAGATAAAAAAAAAACGCATTTTATATCTCTCGTATAAAACAATTAAAACTCTATTGGAGGATCATCAGATAATTTGTTTCCCGACCTGACCTCCGTTCCAAAAACAGAAGGAAAGCAAACGGAGCCTTTTGAATAGTAATTTGCATATTTTACAAAATACTACAAATTACAATTAAAAAACAACGGATCCGACCCATCCGGTTCAAACAATTTAGACCCGAGATAATATTACAGAAATCACGATCGTTACATGGACAATCAATATTTAAATTAAATTTATAAAATAATCCAACTTCTACCATAAACAAACCTGACTAGTCATTTTTTCTTAACATCATCATCATCATTTCACTAATTACTAATTTTTCTGTAAAAAACACCGAAAATCAATAATTAGGGTCAAAAAAACAGAAGAAGAGAAGTTAGCAACGATTGTATATTTTCAAGTAAACCGAGTCAACTCAGCAGATAGGCTCGTCACGAAGCAACGGCCACGATTCTAACGCACCAGTACTACTACTTTGGACATCCACGTGGCAACATCTGGGAAGATCTTCGATGGTGGATTCGGGTCGGGCCATGAGCTGAAGAAGATTCTCGAAGAGAGACTCGTCGCAGGGAATAGCGAGTGGGCCATGGTTACAGAAGCCGTACTCTTCTTCTGCTTCCACGAGAAGCGTCTTGAAGATTGGGTGGTTCAAGAAGCTGGCGCGTACGACGAACCTCTTCTTGCTGGGCCCCACGCACACCGCCACGTGTCCCGCGGGAACATCGCACGCCGCTAACCGCGCCGCCTTCTTGCGCCACCGGAGAAGCATTTGCCGGACACGGACGATTCGGCGGATTTTGCTGCAGTTTGCGGTGGACGGCGACATAAGGAAGTGTGAAGTGCGAACGGTTATGTTTGTTGGTGGAGTAAGTGAGGAAAATGTGAGAGAGTGTATATATGGTTTGGGGAAATTGAGAATGGGATTGAAGTTTGAGATAATTACGAGATTTAGGGTGTTGCCTATATCGTGGTCAAGCCCATGTGACGATGCGTCATGTGGGCTTTAGGGTTAGCCCACTACCCTATCATTCTTTCTTTCTTATCGTGCGTTACAATTTTGCAATGCACTGTACTGTACCACGCTTCCTTTTAGAAAGCTTTACTATTCTGTTTACTTTTTTATCCGTAACAGCTTATATATATTATACTGATTTGCCCTCCATCTACACATTCGTTGAACATACTTGTAATCATCATTCTATTCATACATTTACATTTACAGGCATTCTTTGATATGCCTCTCGTGTTAGCGATACCAGCATAGTTATTATATTGGTTATCGTAGATTGTATTAACGATAGTTTAGTCTCCATATTAGCTTATGGGTAGTTGGTGATTTTTATCCAAGCCGTTATAGTCATCAACATCTTGTGTGAAACTCTGATACATCACAAATAAAACCTATGATTTAATTCCGCTACAAGTTATTTTCTTAATACCGACGAATCAAACTGCATGTTGAAAAGTAACTTGTAAAATAATATATTTAATTAGTTTAATGTAATTTGTAATTAAAACTTTTTATTTATTTTAATAGTGTGTAATGTTACATAGTTAAAAATGGATAAAATATAAGAACTAATGATCCATGTCTTCATGAGTTTGACTTTTCTATGCACTTTTTAACATGATTACTACAACCATTTGTGGGATAAGTGGGCCGGGGTTGGAATTTTTTGTGTGCAAATATTATTTTTATCATAAGGTTAAAATATTAATTTATTAGTTTATAATTAATATTATGTATTGGAAGTCAGTGACGTACAACACTTTCTTTTTCAAGAATAATAAAAAAGGATTAATTAACAAGCTTGAATGATTATTATGATTTTAGAATTGCTGCATTTGTAACTCATCAATTTTTTTAGTAGAAGCTAGTCAATCTGCTATTCTTTGTTTCTTGATTCACATCTTGATATGAAGATATCGACATCCACAAATGCTAATAACATTCGATAAAAATAAATAACTAATTAAATATCTATCTCTTAAGTAGGTTTTAAGCTGATCTCCTGTATCTTTTATTTTTTAAAATTAATTTTTCAGCTTTTTAAAAAGTTTTAATTTGATCATTTCGTACGTGATCTTATAATTTGTGTCATAATTTGAAACTAGACATGTAAAGAAGGTCCTTTTATTAATATTTATACATTTTGTTTTCTTGGGTTGAGAAGGAGTCCTACGACACCCCCTCTTTCTCCTATTTTAGGCAGGAATAAATGAGTTTCTTATTTCCCTAATACTAAAAATAGTTACTTTCACGTCATTTTAAGCTTAGATAAAAGATTTTTTTTACCGTTGTATAAATATAGTTTAGAAGTCCCCTAATAATTAAGTGATATATTATTGAGCAATTACAACCATAATTTTCTAAAGTTTTATACGTTAAACTTTCGGTTATGAGAACTTTTAAATAAAAAAACAATAGGAATGAAATGTGAAGAGGACTCCAAACAATTTATTTATTTTCAAGTTGGAATAGAAACAATTAAGGCGTATAACTTTGTTTGTACCTAAAGTTACTAAACAGGGTCACGTTACATGTGCATGGCTCAATTAATTATTATGTCTCTCTTCCATCTAGCAGTTAGATATATGGAACTCAAAACCTGATCTTTGTCTTTGAAGTGCATAAGATCCCAGCTACATGATCAAATTCCTGTTGCAAATCTTGTACCTTTCATTATCCTGCAAATTTGCTCATACTGTTCAAATTACCAACGAAATGGGGGTGCATGCGAATCATTATGATTAGATGAATAATGAGAAAAACATTGCGCCGATGCCTTCATTGGCCATATCTACCAACAGCAAAAATCATTTTGTTTTCAATTGATTAACTATATATATATAAATTGTTTGCATTCATAAACAAGATATATCAAATGCTAGATGTTATTCTAATTTAATTTTCCTCCGTTATATCTTGTTCAAACACCAGCTAAACATGAGGCATTAAATTTTTCTCTTTTACGAAACTGCATTATCAGATACTTGAACCTGAGACTGTTAGAATGATGTATGCATGAGGGAATGAAGCAACCAAATGAGTTTTCCTTTTATTTCAGCTTACAAGGATACAGAAGAAGATCCTATATATAGGACAGCAAGAAACAGAAAACAAACAAAAACTAATTAACTGCATTAACGAAAACTAATAACAAACTTAAAACTAATTAACTGCATTACTAATTCCCTTTACACCCCCTTCAAACTCATGGTGAAAGCAGATGAAACCTTGAGTTTGGATCTGAATTTGGTGAATTGAGGATTTGGAACAGCTTTAGTGAGAATATCAGCAACCTGAAACTCAGCAGGTAAATGAACAATAACAAGTTCCTTCAGCAAAACTTTATCACGAACGAAATGTAAATCCAACTCAAAATGCTTTGTGCGAGAGTGCATAACAGGATTAGCAGCAAGGTGAACAGCACTCAAATTGTCACAATAAATTCTTGGTAATGCAACAGGAACACGCAACTCTCTGAGTAAATTTTGCAGCCA
The DNA here is from genome assembly GCA_037962975.1 of Clitoria ternatea. Taxonomy (NCBI): domain Eukaryota; kingdom Viridiplantae; phylum Streptophyta; class Magnoliopsida; order Fabales; family Fabaceae; genus Clitoria; species Clitoria ternatea. Next base: position 73,911,987 of record CM075676.1, read on the forward strand.
TAGGATGTCAGCAGTAACAGCAGCCAATCCTCTGTATTCTGCCTCAGTACTACTTCGAGAAATAACAGCTTGCTTCCTAGATGACCATGAGACAAGATTGGGTCCAAGATATACACAGTAACCTGTGCAGCTGCTGTGAGGGAGTAATGTGTAAATCATATGTAATAGAACCTTGGAGATATCTTAAAATCCGTTTTACTGCCCTCCAATGATGCTCTTGGGGTTTATGCATAAATTGACAGACTTTATTAACAGAGAATGAAATTTCAGGCCTTGTTATAGTAATATACTAAAGAGCTCCTACAATGCTTCTGTAATAGGTAGGATCCTGGACAGAGCAAGATTCATCAGCAGTAAGTTTTAAGCTAAAAACCATAGGAGTTGGCTGAGGTTTGGAATCCAGCAGATTGGTTTTATGGAGGAGATCTCTTATATATTTTGATTGAGAAAGAAGGATTCCACCATTTGAGTGATGCTGAACCTCAATGTCAAGAAAATAATGAAGGGGGCCAAGGTCTTTCCAAGAAAACTGTGTATTAAGATGAACAATAAGGGATGTGATTTCAGAAGAAGAAGAGCTGGTGATGATAATATCATCAACATATACCAGAACATAAGTTGTAGGCATGGCAAAAAAATCCATCCCCGCGGATAACCGCCCTGAACCGCCCCGATTTGAGTGGGTTTTCCCCGTATTTTTGGTTTCGGGGACGGGGATGGTTTTTACCCGATATATAAAAGTCGGGGACGGGGACGGGGATGGTAAAATTAGTATCCGCCCCGTCCCCGTCCCCGTCCCCGCCCGATAGACTTAAATTACTTAAATACCCTTATTATATATATATTGTTAGGTTTCATTTTTTACCTATTGATGTCTTCTTTCTAATTTCTTTAGCCGCAACGCAATCCCTCTCTTATTCTTCTTCGCGCACCGCTCCAGTCCAATCTGCATTTCCAATACAGGTATCTCTTTGCTTTTGTTTCTCTTGATTTATGTTCAAATGTTTTCCTCTCTCTTGATTTAATACCCCCTGTTATACTTTCGCGTACCTCCCTGTTACATTGCTCCATGTTTCTACTCATTATTCAGTTAACCCAAGTTAATGATTTAAAATTTTTGTCCCTTTACATTCTGTGTTAATCACATTCTATAATGCTTTCCATTTTAAAAAATATTCAATTAAATAATAGATCAAATTTCCTATTCCTTTTAGTGGATTTTTTCTAGAATGAAACAACAATTAAGTAATGATATTTTTAAAAAATTAGTTGATTGCTCTTTACAATTTGCCCCCTGTTCTAACTCCAGCAGTGCCCCCTGTTCTAACTCTAACAGTAGATATGCTAAAGATTTTTCTCACACCTAGAAGTTCCTTATGTAGACAAACTATAATAAATATACAAACTTGCATGATTCAGATTTTAAAAATTTCATGTCTCAAGAAGTCACTTACGGGTTGTTATTGGTTCATGTAACAGCATGGCTTATTTGGGTACAGCAACTCCTCAAGTTGCTCAGACCTTACTTCTTTCTTATGCAGTGAGCCTGCTTTTGTTTTGTTTTCCTAACACCAAAAAAACTTATTTATTTATATATTTTTTCTTAAAATTATTTATATATTTTCCCCCAAAATTTAAATCTATCATTACATTTTAAGTATATCATATTTTATAGTTATACCACGCTTTCATGTATTTTTTTTTACTTTTCTAAACAAAAAGCTTAAGCTAATTTTCATAAACTTAAGATTAATAATGAATTTTAACCAATTTCTTAATCTATTTTTTTAATTATCTCTTAATCTATTTTATTTTGTTAAAAGTGACTTGAAATCATAACAAAAAAAAATGACTTGAAATAAATTGGAAAAAAAACAGAAGAAATAAATAACAAAATCACGAAACTTTACACATTCATTAATTTGATTCACAAATCACACTTACTCCAATTGGATTGCATTCTTCATTGGATCCAAATTTCATGCCACTAGAAGTCAATAAAGTGGATAATATAAACAGGTAGAAAAAGAGTCATTGGTGCTGCATTTTATATTGGATTTTGGATTTTGTCCAATATAATCTAAGTATAGTATATATGTATATCAAACAAAATTGTTGAAAATAGTATGAAACAAAATTAATCACCCTACATTGCCAAAATATTTGTATACTTGTTTTTGTTACTGATGACTCATAAGCCAATAAAAGCTTCTTTAGTCATGTTATATTGCGCATCAGTACTTTTGCTTATAATTATGTTCATTTTATATTATGCTTGTAATTATGTTCATTTTATATTATGCTTGTAATTATGCTTATAACTCATGGCGCATCAGTATGTTATAAAGGGAACTATGCTTATAATTATGTTCACATGGTGCATTAGTAGTATGTTAGTACACATACGACATCAGTATGCTTATAAATGGGAATTATGCTTATAATTATGTCCATTTTATATATGGATCATGTTTTTGTTCCATTAAATATCATATTAACAATACAATAAATATAATTGTATTATACAATATATGTTATAGACTCATTACTCTATTTTTTATCAATATATGTTATTATACAATATATGTTATAGACTCATTACTCTATTTTTTATCAATAAATGGTATTATACAATATATGTTATAGACTCATTACTCTATTTTTTATCAATACAATAAATATAATATTTAATCTATTTATAAGGTATTATATTCTTCTTTGGCTTACTCTTGTGGTTTATATTTTTTTAGGCACAAATGACGAGCAATGAAAATTCTCAAGGCCAACCTCTCACTACAGATGCTAGCCAACCTGCTACAGATGGTAGTTCTCATCATGTTACTCCAATAGCTCCTATTCTCAATCCTTCCACAAATGAAATTGGGTCAACAACACAAACGCCAACTGATGTTGAAGATAATGGAGACTCAACACAAGTAGAGAAAATAAGACGTAAAAGTGTAGTGTGGGAACACTTCAAGAAGATCACATTTGATGGAGAAGATAAGGCTCAATGTAATTATTGTGGGAAAAAGCTTGGAGGAAAAGCAAAGAATGGAACTACACATTTACGTGCGCACATGGAGAGTTGCGTTCAACGCAAGATCAAAATGAGAGGACAAAAGGTTCTACTTCCTAAGGTTGTGAAAGGGAAGCAAGAAATAACAGCTGTGACTTATGAGGAAGAGAATTCAAGAAAGGAGCTTGCACGTGCAATTGTCATGCATGAGTATCCACTTACAATTGTGGATCATCGCGGGTTTAGAAGGTATTCAAATTCACTACAACCGTCGTTTCATGTGCCTACAAGAAACACCATCAAGAAAGAGATATTGAATATGTATGAAGAGGAAAGGTTGGTAGGTTTAAAACTCATAGACACAATTGAAGGAAGAGTGGTGATCACAACAGATATGTGGACAGCAAGTAATCAAAAGAGAGGATACATGGCAATCACTGCTCATTACATTGATAGTTCATGGACTTTAAAGAATCGACTTTTGAGGTAAAAATATTTAAATATTATTGTTGTTTATATATACTTTATTTAATTATTAATTAGTTGTCCTAATAGTTTATAAGTTGTCCTAGTGATATAATTTAGGTATTTTATTGTTAATTAGGTTTGTCTATGTTCCTGCGCCTCACACAAGTGAAAGACTTTGCGATGTTTTAGTTGAATGTTTATTAGATTGGAATATTGATTCAAAGTTGTCTACAATCACCCTAGATAATTGTAGCACAAATGATTCAATGATTAGAAAAATAAAGGATAAATTAAGGTTAAACACATTGTGGAAAGATGGTGACTTGCTTCATATGCGTTGTGTTGCACATATCCTTAATTTGATTGTGAAAGATGGATTAGAGGTGGTAAAAGATGGGATAGAGAATATCCGGGATAGTGTTGCTTTTTGGACTTCAACTCCTAAAAGGAAGGAAAATTTTGAGGAGACAGCTAAGCAGTTGCGTGTTAATGTAACCAAAAAGTTGATTCTAGATTGTCCAACTAGATGGAATTCAACTTACAAGATGTTAGAAACTGCTATAGTCTATAAAAATGTCTTTGAAAGGTTGAAACAACGTGAGTCTCAATACACAAGTACACCATCAGAGTCACAGTGGGAATTTGCTAAAGATATCTCTAAGAGGCTAAAATTGTTTAACAACATCACTGAGTTGGTTTCTGGGACAAAATATCCAACTGCTAATATTTATTTTTCTAAGATTTGTGAGGTTAAGTTGGCAATATCTCAATGGGAAAGTTCTTCTTGTGAGGTTATTAAAAGTATGGCAGCAAAGATGAGGGACAAGTTTAATAATTATTGGAGTGTTATTCACCAAATAATGGGGGTTGCTACTGTTTTGGACCCAAGGTACAAGATGGCCCTTCTTCAGTTTTATTATGCTAAGTTGTATCCTCATGATTTTGAGTCTCAAATTCAAGGCATCAAGCAACTGTGTTATGATTTACTTCTTGATTATCAATTCAAAATGAAGGCTCAAGTTGGTTGTAACTCTCCTTTGGTTAACCATGAAATTAATGATGATGATGATGATGAATTGAATGAATTTGACATGTTTCTTTCTAGACAAAAAAGAGCTAGAACAACATCTGTAAAAACAGAATTAGATCGTTATTTAGAGGAGGATTGTTTGCCAAGAAAAGAAGTAGGAGATTTTGATATCTTGTGTTGGTGGAAGTTACAAGGGATCCAATATCCTACATTACGAGAAATTGCAAGGGATGTGTTAGCAATTCCAATCTCCACTGTGGCTTCAGAGTCTACATTTAGTGTTGGAGGTAATTTGCTTAGTCCAAATCGTAGTAGATTACATTGGTCTACTGTGGAGGCTTTGATGTGTTGTAGGAGTTGGCTATGGATGGATGAGGAATTTGGTAAATTTTTCTATTTTTAAAATCTTATGAATTTATATTTTTTATAAATAATTTTACACTAAACATATAATTTTATGCTTTCAGGACAAGATCACCCAAATGCTACACCAATTGAAGTTCATGACTTAATTGATGAACTAGGTAATATTTTTTTTCATGATTATGAATTTTGATTATTTCATGTGCTAAAATAACATTATAACTATGTTTTGTCATGTTGTAGATGGATTATCTACGAGTTGTATTACTTATCCTTTGCAAGACCATTAGAAGTTGGACATGCAAGTGACAAATGAAGATGCTTGATTTTAGGATGGTTTTATTATGTTTTGTTTTTTAGACATTGTTGTTTGACTTTGCTTTTTACTAGTTAGTTGTTACTTTAACTTTTTTCTTGTTGAACTTTGATAAAAATTCCAAAACTTTGTTGCTTGATATTTAGCTTGTAGTAGAATGATGTTTAAATTTCTATTGTTGAACTAGTGACTTTTGTGTGATGGGATGAAATTTTTACTTTCTAGAAGTTCAATGAAAATTTTTATTATTGTGATGAAGTGCATAATTTATGATTAAATTTCATAGATTTAATTGTAGTTATGATAGGACAATGTTTAATAATTGTGTCCAAGGTGATTTATTAGTGTTTTTAGGACTCTTTTACTATAGTTGTATGTAAAATATTTAAAAACTTTGTAGATACAACAACTTTAAAATACTTTTGATAAGGAGAAAATTTTTAAAAAGCGGGGATGGGGATGGGGACGGTTTTTTTTGGAGCGGGGACGGGTTTTCCCCATCATTAACATAAAAAAGCAATTAATGGGCAAATGTTGGGTGGGGACGGGCACGGGGACGGGTTTCCCCGATCTTGATCGGGGACGGGTATGGGAGTTATTTTATCTTGCCCGGCGGGGATCGGGGACGGGGACGGTTAGGGTTTGGGATTACGGGGACGGGGATGGTGGGGGTCAAACCCGTCCCCTAACCGCCCCGTTGCCATGCCTAATAAGTTGTAGATGTAAGGGTAAATTTCATGAAAAGAGACGTATCACTTTTGGCTGAATTGAATCCTAAATTCTTCAAGACTATACTGAGTTTATGAAACCAAGATCTGGGGGCCTGTTTCAAACCGTAAAGAGCCTTCTGTAGTTTGCACACTTTGTGTTTGTCAGATGACACAAAACCTGGTGGTTGAGTCATATATACGGTTTCTTGAAGATCTCCATGTAAAAAGGCATTGTTAATGTCCACTTGACGAATAGGCCATTGTTGTGAAATAGCAAGAGAAAGAACAGTTCTAATTGTTGCTGGTTTAATCACTGGACTGAAGGTTTCTTTAAAATCAAACCCCTCTCTTTGATGATAGCCCTTTGCTACTAGTCTGGCCTTGTGCCTTTGAAAACTCCCATCAGCATTGAATTTACTTTTAAACACCCATTTGCAGCCTATGGGCTTACAGTCTGGAGGAGGATCCATTAAGGACCATGTATCATTTTTGATAAGAGCATCATGCTCCTCTTTCATAGCATTGAGCCATTCAATTTTGGTCATGGCTTCTTTTACAGTATGTGGCTCAATAGTGTGGTCATAACTGCCTTGCTTGTATGAAGTATAAGATTTTGGTTTAAAAATACCAGCTTTAGCTCTGGTTGTCATTGAATGAGCATTTCGAGGAACAGACCCTACAATAGGTGATGAAACAACTACAGCAGGAGACTCATTAGTATCACAAGGTAAGGGATCATTAGGTAATGAATCAGTTGAATCAACATTATTATGAGAATTAGTAGTATTAGGTAAAACAAGTAAAGGATTAGAAGAAATAGTTTCAAAAGAGGAAGTGGAACAGTTAGAAGTAAAAGGATTGTCAGAAAGCTTAAAAGGAAAGATTGATTCATGAAAAATAACATGTCTAAAGATATAGCATTTTCCAGAGGGTGAGAGACATTTATAACCTTTGTGCTGAGAGCTATAGCCAATGAATAAGCACATATGTGACCTAAAGTCAAGTTTATGTTTGTTAAAAGGTCTTACCAAAGGATAACAGGCACTTCCAAACACTCTCAAGAAAGTATAATCTGGCCTTTTTTTAAATAATTTTTCAAAAGGACTCATATTGTTAAGAGCAGAGGAAGGAAGATAATTAATTATGACAGCAGCAGTGCTAAATGCTTCCTCCCAAAAATTTAAAGGAAGAGAAGCAGAGGCTAACAAGGTGAGACTAGTTTCAGTTAAGTGTCTATGTTTCCTTTCAGGAATACCATTTTGTTCATATGTATGAGGACAAGTCAATCTGTGGTGAATTCCTTGTTTATTAAGATAGGAAGTGAATGTGAGATATTCTTTAGCATTATCAGATTGTAAGGCTTTTAAAGTTGTGCCCAATTGTTTTTCAGCAAGAGATTTAAATTGAAGAAAGGCAGTAAAAGCTTGAGATTTATTTTGAAGCAAATACATCCAAGTATATCTAGAAAAGGCATCAATGAATATTATGTAATATCTTGATCCATTAGAAGAAGTGTAGGGGGCTGGACCCCAAATATCTGTAAAAACTAAATCAAGAGGACTAGTGTAAACAGTCTGAGAGGTAAAGAAAGGAAGTTGATGTGCCTTCCCCATACAACATGACTGACAAAGTAAAGAAGCAGCAGACTGATCACATGGTATATTACATTGATTAAGAACAAATTTAACAGTTTTAATAGAAGCATGAGCAAGTCTTGAATGCCAAAGTTCCAAGGTTGTAGAATCTTTTGCAGAGTGGAAAGCAGAAATATTGTTTTGATGCTGAAGTTTAGGAAAGACATAGAGACCCTTGTTATAGTTGCCTTGAAGAAGGGTCTCCTTGGTATGTTCCTGTTTTACATTACATTTATTAGCATGAAATTCAAAAAAGACTTGATTATCACGACAAAACTGAGACACACTTAGAAGATTCTTTTTAATGGATGGAACATGTAATAATTGATTCATAACAAAATGATTTTTTGATTTAGAATCATAGAATTTAGAACTTCCAATATGTTTAATAACCAAACCTGAACCATTACCAATTTTTACACGATCATTCCCTGCATAATCAGACTTGACAGAGAGGTTATTTTCATCATTGGTTATGTGATGACTTGCTCCACTGTCAGGATACCATAGAGGATCCAAGACAGTTGTTGGAGTTGACATGAAGATTTGATCAGTATGAGAAGTTCCTTGATACTGGCTGTGATTTGCTTGAGGAGGACCTTGAAAATTTTGATTAAATCTATGCCAACAGTCAATTGCCAGGTGTCCAGACTTACCACAAATTTGGCATTGTAGTTTATTATTTTGATTCCAAGAATTATTTGATTTTTATCCCAAGCTTGATCTAGCATTTCCTCTTCCATTATTGAATCTTCCTCCTTGATTGGAATTATAACCACCACGAAAATTAGATCTACCACCACGATTGTTATATCCTTCTCTGTAAGTTGAATTATCTCCTCTTCCTCTATCAGAGAAGTATCTAGGTCCAGATGCAGCATTAGCCAGAATTAACTGTGAATCAGATTTCTTGTGTTTCTCAAACCGTTCTTCTTGAGCCATTAGAAGAGCTTCAATATCATCAACAGTATATGGATCTAAACGGGATGTGATAGAAGTAACAAAAGAATCATAATCTTCAAGTAAGCCATCTAAAATTGATTCTATATGATCCTCATCAGAAATTGCAGAGCCAATCGCATCCAAAGAATCAACAATTTTCTTTATCGCAAGTAAGTATTCAGAAATTGACTTATCTTTCTTGATTTGGCGCAATTGAACTTTCAATTTCTTTACTTTCGCACGGGTTTGGGACGTATAATAGGCTGCTAATCTTTTCCAGATCTACCATGTTTGGTCCAAGCCGACCATCTTTGTGAGAATGGGTGTCGACATTTGTAACGTCCTAGGTTATTTTTGCATTTATTTTTATTCAATTGATTACATCTTATGATAAATTTTTCCTTTTCTTGAAAATTAATCGAGGTTTAGTGAAATAGCATGTAGTTTTACTGACTTGTTCAAGTGACAGCAGTTGCAGTCAAATTAAATAAATGAGATCTAGAAAGAAGAACAAGTTAATCTAAGCACAACGGATGGGGAAAAAGGGAATCAGGGCCTCCCGCTTGAGCGGGGCCCCTACTCGTCTGAGCGAGATTCCGGACTCTCGCTTGAACGAGGTTTCTATTAGCTTGAGCGAATACCTTTCGCACATCGGATTGGGCAAAACATGCAAACGGACTCCCGAAAAATCTCACCCTAAAAATGATTCTGTTAACCAAAGGGTTGTCATAGCTACCCTGAGAGCATATGTAAATGACAGTGATGTATTTTAAAATATAGATTTGTATCCCGTCCGGTCTTGGTTAAACACAACTAATAATAATGCTCGCAAGTTCTTATACACACATATAACTCTATAGAGAGTCACTCAAAGTCACTCGGACCCTGGCACCGATCTCCCCCTTGGCGCGACTCCATGGCTCCTTCCCCCTCCCTGTCACTGGTTACTAAAAAAAAGGGCAAGGGTGAGTGTTTGGCATTGTAATTAATATAGAATGGAACTTAACAAATATACATACATAATTATATATATATACATCAAGCATCATTCGAAAGTAAGCACAGTTTACTCAACAAGTATATCATTTGCAACCATCAAGGGGTTAGCCCATACTTAACAAGATATCAATTTTTCACTCGGAAATCTATCAAATTACACATAGAAACACAGTGTATTACATACGAAAACTATATTAACCCAACCAAGCAATTCCATCACATTCATCACAATCACCACTGACTCTCATACAATCTGACTCCTAGTATCCGGATACTAAAGGATTGGCCTTCAGCTGGGGGTCCTACTTGACACCCCGTGAACCCTGCTTGGTTCACCGAGTCCTGCTTGACTCTCCACCTCGACCACTGGGTCCTACTTGACCACTGGGTAGCTCAACTGGGCACGAAAACCACGGGAGCCGGAAATGAGGGGCTATCATATACCGTCGGCCATCCCACACCACATAGTCATTCAACAATTTACCTTTCACATAATAATATCAATTCCTCATCACTCGGGTAGCCTGCTTGCTAACCCGACGTCACATAACACTGATCATTTCAACATTAGATATCACAAGATCATAACATGATAAACTCAACCACACCCGATCCTCCACTAATTAATGTACCTAGTCACACATGCACAAGCATAAACACACAACTACGTTTAGCAACATTTTCCTTAACCTGCTTACACTACCTCAATGACTTGAATAAGAAGCGAGTCCTATTCTAATTAATTATAACCCGAACACCCCCCTTACTTTGGTTCCACGCTTCGATAATCTGCTCTCTGTGTCGATTCCTTCCTCTGAGCACTGGTTTCGCAGTCTCAGCTCCGTCACTCAGTCTTCCGTTGCTTAACCTACTACCTACGGATCATAAAGTACAGCTCGTCACTTCAACGCCCCTTAGTTCATGGACTGCATTTGGGCTCACACTCACCAGAGGAGTGGAGAACAGCCTCGAATATAGCCATGCATGGCCCTTAACCGCCAAAGAATAAAAGGGATAAGGGAATCACAATTGGAACGGATCAGTAGACTCACCTTGAAGTCTCGATCACAGGAATGAGATTCAGTTGAAGTTCAGACACAAATGGAGTCCCTCCCCAGCGCATGCAACTCAGCGTTAAGAGAGAAGAAAACGAAAGAGAAGGGACAGACCAGCAGCAGAGGTAACTCGCAAATAATGAAGAGGGAAGGAAGAGAATCTTCTTATATATATATAAAGCTCATGGGCAAGATCGTCTTTTCCTTTATTTTATTTGTATTCTCACTAAATTTTAATCAATTTCACCATATTAAACTATTTCATAGTTATCAAATCAATTACACTTATTTATTCCCTCAATGTTTAATTATTCACAATTCTCTAATACTTCGCAAGAGTATAGGCCCAATATGAATATCGGCCCCCCGACGTCCTAGCTTAGTGTTCATACCTCGGAAATCTGAGCTACAACCTAAGAGGTCGGATATCTCATCCGTGCTCACCTCTTGGTTACCTACACCCGTTGTTTCAGTCATTATGAGGTTAATCCGGGCTATGACCTCGAGTGAGGCGCTCTCCTCACATCGGTTTGGACCAAACCACCTGGCCCTGTCCGCTCTTCTCTTACACTCCCGATCTTCAACTCCGCCTGCCCGCTCTTCTGAGATCGATCTCGACACCGGTTTTCCCGTCTCTGGCTCAGACAGAACAAATATTAAATAAAACTTCTAAAACATTTACTAACATTTCCCATTTCTTATAATTCTCATTAAAACATCAGGGATGTTACAACATTGATGCAAGAAGCCATGCAACAAGTAACTGATCTTGTTGTTCAAAATTGAGAAAAGCTTCACTGATGGTACCAGCTTTTTCATGATCTTTGGACTCAAATTTCTTTGGAACGTGTTCTTCAAGAAGGTATTTACCGAGTTTGAATCCTCGAACTGTGGCAAGAACTTGTTGCTGCCAGATCAAAAAATTTTCATCATCGAGTTTGATGGAGACTGGGGTATGAAATATTTGAGGATTGAAGGCGGTTTCGGAAGCCATGGTTTAGGAGGCTCTGGATACCATGTTAGAATGATGTATGCATGAGGGAATGAAGCAACCAAATGAGTTTTCCTTTTATTTCAGCTTACAAGGATATAGAGGAAGATCCTATATATAGGACAACAAGAAACAGAAGACAAACAAAAACTAATTGACTGCATTAACGAAAACTAATAACAAACTTAAAACTAATTAACTGCATTACTAATTCCCTTTACAGAGACCATGTTAAGATAACCTTTATCACTCAATATATGATAAATTATGTTAAATTTAATAAGATAAATTATGTCAAACATAATATGAGTTAACATGTGCAATTTTACACATGGTAAGAAATTAAAAAAAATATTTATTTAAAAACATAATCAATACTTACTCACTTTGATTTATAACAGGTAATTTTGAATAAAAAAATCTAGACTTAATTTTGTATGCTGTGCAAAAATATTAACCGACTTGAAGCATATATAAACTCGGAATTGATTCTACAGTGGGAGAATAGAGTGAACTTTGTTATAATAATAACACATAGATTATGTTTCCAAAGTCCAACTAACAAAATATTATAGATAATAATTCATGGATTCACAGAACTATTGAAACGAGATAAATAGTGGTAAGGGGGAAAAAGAAGACAGAGAATAAATATTGAGGCAATGAGATTCCTTGATAACAAACTGATCAAATCAAATTAATAGTTGTTGTTGTTATCAGTAAAATATACAAAGAGTTGTGAAGAAAGAGACAAACGTGGAGGGACAAATCAACTACGTTGCACTTTGTTATGTTTAATTTTCTTAATCCCATGATTTTGCTGTCTCCAGTATCATTTTGACACTGTAATCGTGATTAGAATATAAGCACGACCGATGATTTTGGAATATATGCTGGCCCCAGTACGAACACTAAAGAGAAAAAGAAAGGGAGCGAGCAACAGTAGAGAGAGAAACAACGTTAACCATTTTGCGTTTTCATCTCTAACATCACAAATATGATATTTAATCTTGCCTTAAAAAGAACATTCATGGTGAGTTTAATTAAAACGGTTTTCATTTTTAAGAAGTTTTTTAATTTTTTATTTTTAGAAAAAATATTAAAATTTGTGAAAATATGTTTAGTTATTGATTTTCTAGTTTGAAAAACTAAAAAACATATTCAAATCCAGCCAGTTATTTTATTTTATTTCTTGTTTTTTTTCATATTTTAAAAAAGAATTAAAATATCATTTGAAAAAATTTAAAATATTCATTCTTTTTTACAATGGGAAATTTTACAAAACCATTTTGGATAATTTTCTAAATAGTGGTTGTTTTCTAGAATACCACATTTTTTATTTTTCAAACCATTTTAAAAAAATTGGATATTGGAATATTCAAAAAGGAAAAAAAAAGATGCATATGCTTCCAATAGCTTAAAAAGAGAAGCATGGACTTTTTGAAACCGAAATAGAAAACAAAAGTTTGGGCTTCTTAAGCAGCCTGCTAAATAGGAAAAATAATATGCACTATGGTATAGGGCGTTTGATGTAATAATGTAAAAGAAACAAATGAAGAAAATAAAAATGCCGAAGAGAAATAATATAAAAGATGCAATGATATTTAAAAAAAAGTTAAAAACAACCTAGTTGTTAAAGAATACTTAAAAAAGGAAATAGAGACAACTCAAATAGATACGTGAAAAATGTAGCAGTTTCCATTGGATATTACTTTCTCTGACCAAGAGTGACCTACAAGCCATAGTTATTTTATAGGTGAACTATAGACTTATTTGGTTCATAGTTAAAGTTTTTCAACTAGAATGAGTCAGAAGTAAAATTTTAATTTATTTGATCAAATCCGTTTGAAGATGTCTCAAATAATAAATAAGATCAATATTTACTGTTAAATAATTCAGCTAGTGTAAAACAATTTTATAATTAGATATGAAACAATTTAGAAATAATTTTGTACTAACGCTTTTGGATGAACCCATTGAGCGTGTTAAATCCATTGAGTATCTCACGAAGAGATATACGACCAATTTGAAACTTTGGAGGATCATCTAACATCATGTGGGAGTTGAGAATGATCAGAACCACCACCATTCACTTTTTCATTCATTTGAAAGGAACTATATATCATGGTAGAATCCTTGAGCAGGGGTTGCATATCAAGCAATCCTTGTAACACTGATGAGTGCTTGAATGTTGGAACCAGTACCAAACAGTGTGGTGAACTAAGCATTCCAATGTTCAAATCAGTAAAGATTATAGCAGAGTACCAAACAGTATGGTGAACTAAGCATACCTTAAAAGTTTCCAAACTCGAATACTTATAAGGAACAATTTTCTGTGTGCAAATGAAAGCAATACATTTGAACTTATGGTCTCAAGTAAACTAACCATATCTCTCACTGTTAGACTTACTCGAGTGGATTATACAGGAACTATTAACATTTAAGCAATATTCAGTTGTATTGGGCATATATTTATTTGGGAAGACCACAAATTCAAATTCAGAATCAAAGTAGTCTGTATAGAGTTACAACACTAATCAATTTTAAATTTTAAACACAAACATTTGGCATGCCAGCACATATCGATGGTGTTTTGCCCATGAACACATGAGCAGAATACTTCCTATAATTACTACATTACCGTGATTTCGCCATCGATCCAAGTGAAATGTTTAACATTGGAAAGCTGGTACATAGAAACTCTTCGAAGCATATAAATTATGGAAATCACACATTAGGTATATTACACAAACAACAGGTACATATTCCTCACTGAACATGTTCTATTAGTAAAGCTAATCACTGAATATTTGTGTTATATATTCTGAATCAGAGAATTAGACTTTGGCTATTTTCATGTTTTTCATTAATGGAGAGAATAGCACTTACCTTCTTTACAGAGAATAAGAAAATACAACAGTTGACTCAATTTAAGAATGAATCAAAAAGTCAAAATGTATAACGATGAAGTTAAGGAAAATGACGAAGAAGACACTAAAGGTACATTCTATTATAGCTAGCAAAACGAGTGAACTTTTCTAAATAGGTTAGGGTTTTTGGACTTCAAGTTTTTTTAAGTCAAACCAAAAAAGTCTGTATTGATTTAGATTTTAATTTAAGGGGTTTAAACCTATAATTTTTAAGGTAGGTTGGATGAATCCTATAAGCTCGGGTTTTTTTTTTGGGCCACCCTCATAGTGTCACAAAGAAAAGATCGCCCTAAACCGTAAACCCTAAGCCTATTCAACCTGCAATGGGGACGGCCTTTGCGAATCAGGCCGAAAAAGCTCTAACTAATTGCGAGTGAACCAGACAGGCTTATTTTACAACCTTTACCTTCTATATTGCATGGGGACGGATACGAGCACAAAGACAAAAAAACGTCAATTTCTAAAATTTTAAAAAACAAATACAATACAAAAATGAAGCAAAAAATAAATATTTTATATAATTACATAGGAAATTAAAGTCATCAAACCCCAACTCTACACATTTTTCTAAATTATAATAATGATTAAAAATTAAAGTGGGAACTAACCAGTGCTAAAGAAATAATTATTAAAATGTATCCTAAACA
This sequence comes from Clitoria ternatea, assembly GCA_037962975.1. Lineage (NCBI taxonomy): Eukaryota > Viridiplantae > Streptophyta > Magnoliopsida > Fabales > Fabaceae > Clitoria > Clitoria ternatea. The sequence goes on from CM075676.1 coordinate 73,927,091, forward strand.
AATAAAGCATGTATCCTTAATTTTCAAAATAGAAACATGTATCATAATGTAACATAGTCAGGGAGTAGAAAGCATTTACTAGCACTATAAAAATATATAATTGCAGGTTGTATTTTTTTTAGTCGAAGAAGTTTATTCATAAGTCAAATGACACTTACAAATTACAATAGAGTTATAAATAGAGTGATACAAAATATGACAAATCAACATTACAAAGCTTAGACATACTCACTCACCAGAGAGATACTTTCAACATAAAAACATAAAAGAAAATCCCTAAAAATCACAAAACAAAGACTACAAATTATATCGATCCAACAAAATCAAGCTAAAATTTAGTAAAAATAATTTCTTTATATGTAGTTTCATCTTTCTTCTTCCTAATTGTACCAGGTTTGTCAATATTATAACTATCCAGAACCAACACATCAAAGGATGAAATTACTAAGAAAATGTAAATCTAAAATTAAGACGACTTTAGGATATTTATTTAACAAGCAAACACAAAGGATGAAAAACTAAACAACACAACAATGGAGTGAAACAAAGGAGAAAAAACACTACAAAGACTATGATGGTGGAGGAGGCAGTAGCTATGGTTGGAGGCTATGATGGGGGCAGCAATTGTAGCTATGGCGGGTTGCTCTTACCCCTCACTAGGCAATCCTTTTAGCATCGGTGGGCAGCGACGGGAGGTGGCTATTGAAGTTTTTACTTAAAAGTGAATAAAAATATGTTGTTATTATTTCTTTTTGGTCCACCAAGCAAGCAAAAGGGTCACGCCCAACCAAACAAAGGCATACATACAGGGCCTAATTGGAAACCTAATTAGTGGAAACCCATATTTGATGGTGCCGCCTCAGTTTCTCATTTTCTAGCATCTTCTTCCTCGTGATAACAATATCAACATCTATTTTGATATCTCATTTTCTGGTTTCTTCTTCACCATTAACATCTTTCTTCTCCCTGGTACGACGTATTGTCCCCCTCGCCGGGGACGTTTCCACGGCATTTCTCAATGTTTCCTGTTTCCGAAACGTTTACAGTCGTTACCCAACTCGTGTTTCCGTGCTTCATAGGGTACTTATAATATAAAACTTGGAACTCGAAATGAGACATTGTATTTATTAAAAACAACGCAAAATCTTGAACATTTTCACAGTGCACTAAACTCAAATGCTTTAAGATTGTCCAAAGCTTAAACCAGAAAAAATGGGAAAAAACATGATACAGTTCCTTGTCATGAATTATTTCAGTATCCTAACTCCATCCATGGACGGACAGCCCTAGGCAAACTCTCATTCCTTTTAGTGTTGAGCCTTGGCCTTAGCTTTCTGTTGAGACTTAGCTTTTGCCTGAAATTAGAACGAACATGACAAAGAGAATCAGACAAAAATGCCTTCAGGCAGAAAGTAAACAAAAGTTCTACAAACAAAGTGCACAATAATTTAAAGTTGTAGTTGTAGAACCAAGGCAAAATAACAAGTGAAAAAATGGGAGATGTTCAGTTCCGCACTGTGAGAAAACTAAACCATTGCATTAGAAACATATCATGTGGAACAGCATTACAATGCAAGCAATTGAATTCAACAAAGATTGCAAAATCATATAACAAAATTCAGAACACGAGACTTGAGTACATACATAACACAGCATAAATTTCTTAGCACTCAGGGAGTACTTCAGCACCAGTAACAAATTCATCTACCAAATTATCAGTAGAACAGCACCATTCACCCAATTGACCTATCAAAAAAGCTTAACTCAAGCTAAGACTGTAAATGTAGATCTAGCCTGAGATGGTATCAATCAGGATCTGCAGACTGTGGTTTTCATAAATCAAACAAGCCAACAATAATCTGTGCTAATCAGTGCAAGAATTACAATCTATGAAACATTAGACACACTGCTTTAATAGAAATTTGAGCGAAAAAGAATGGCCAAAAAAGATAGGTGCCATAAACATGCAGATCAAATAGGAGTAAAAAGTCAGCCAAATTGAACATCGATTTACATATAAACAATAGTATCAAACCTCGAAACTGATTAATGTAGTTATTATAAGTGCGTGTGAACAGAAATTCAGATCGACATTGGTTTATAAATATTTTCCACGAAATTTGAATCGCGGATTCTTTTAGATCGATTAAATTGCAGTGCCGAAAAATACATAGTGAACCCTAAAAAGAGGAAAGGTCAACGATCGGAAGCATTGAAGCATAAAGGATTCGTTGGAATACCCTGAGGTACTTGAGTTTAATGCTTCCATAAACTACTCCAACGGAGAAAGCGGAAACTCGAGCGACCTGTCAAAAGGTTTTGGAGAAAACATGGAAATTAGTGTCACTGAATTGGTAGCATTTTATTTTCTCGGGAAACAAACAGAAAAGGGGAAATGGAGCGTACCAGAGCAAGGGTGCTGGTACCAGAATAAGGTCCTGGTGGAGGTGCCATAGGAATCGCTGTTGTGAGTTGAAGAGAGGAACAATGGAAACGAAACGGCTCCGAACGAAGAACAAATCACTCTTCCACGATTCTCGATTATCGAACCCTAGGTAGTACCGCAGAGAGAGGGCGACAAACTAGCGCCACGACGTCGTTTCATTAACAACTTCTATACTAAAGGCCCAAACTTCATCAGGCCCATAACGTAATTATCGCGGGCTTGAAATGGAGGCCGAAACATGATCCATGTGGGATTTGGATCGGCCGCAATACGGAATTATTTGTATATTTGATGTTTTTTTTTGTTTTTTTAATACTTAGGTCACAGGTTTTACTTTTAAAACAACCGGTATAATAAATGGTAAAATATTATAAAATGTTACACTGGTTGTTTTGAAAATTGGTGCAAGAATACTTTTTACATTTGATTTTAATATAACTGGTGTAGTAAATGCTAAAGATAACCAAATATACTAATCCCTAACTACATCAAATCCAAATCCACCAATGTGTGCTCTCATTTGATTTGGATATGCGATTATGGTGATCAACAATGAGGTTATTCAAAAGTAATAGTTATCTTACCAAAAAAATTAATAATTTCTAATTAAGTTTTTTGAATATGATGACAAAAAAAAGGTCTTGATCATGATATTAATCAGTGTAGACTCTTTCTCAACAATTAAAATAACTTTTTAAAGGTTAAAATCATTAGAAAAAGAATCCACTGATCAATATGTTGACCAAATTAGTTTTTGGATGACATAGGAGCCTCTTTGTTTCCAAAACATTTTTTATTTTCATTTGTTGTTTTTAAACATTTGTATAGGAAAAATTAAAACAATTTTTTCCCTATTTACTTTAAAAAATGAAAAATAATGTGATAATTTGGTAATAAAATTGGAAACAATATAAACATATAACGTTTTTATAATCAACTTAGTACTTAGTAGTTGTTTGGTTGATTGTTAGGTGGTCACCAAACCTCAGTTTGACTATAAAAAAATCTATTAATTTAATAAAATTTTAATTATCTTAAAAGACATAAAAAATTAATATTAATTAATTTTTTATTTTCACAATTCCATTTTTCTATCTACTTGTGAAATAGACATTTATTCTTTGAGATGAATTGTGCACTTATTAATGAGCAAAATGCCAATGGCTACATGATAGCCTTTCTTTTTTTTTGGCAATTGGTTCCATGGTAATCAAGGGACCACTAGCCAACTTGCAATTGCCCTAGAGAATTTATTTTTCTCCCTTTGTGATTCCCACCTAGATAAAGGTTTATTTCTCATAACTTTTATGTAAATTATAATTTATAAATTTTTAAACATAATAAAAAGAAACACATGCTTTACGTAACTAGGTTTCAGCTATTTTGTATTCTTAAATAAATGCTCACACTTTATAGGAGTTGGTGGGTCCAATCTACTCGACCTTATCCTATTTGGAAACGAGCATTGATATCACAATTTTGTGCTCTTCCAGTCAGTGTTGTTGATTTCTTTGGGACTTGATGTGTGGAGAATGAAAGTTTACGTCGATTGCCTTAGACTTCATCATTTTAATATTATAAAAGCCCAAATATATCCCTTCCCATTGCTATGTCATCGCGGATAGCATTGTTGATTACACTGATAGGAGAAACACTCTTTTATTTGAGAGTAAAAAAAATAAATTTAGGTTATACAATTATATAATATTAAAATTAATTATGTGAATTATTAAAAAAATTATATAAATTTTTAAATAATTAAGTGACTTTTAAAAACTTTTTACTCACATAAGAATATTTTTCATAAGATACATATTATATATATATATATATATATATATATATAATATTTTAGAAGAATGATTATTTTATGTGAAAGTAAAAGTAATAAATTTAAAACGTTAAATCTTATTATAAATGATTAATATTAAAATATATTAATGCGGTATTGTATATCTTGTGTAGAGAGGGATGTGGCGCCCGAGAAGTGTGAATCTAATCTACCTTTTTGTGGTTATCTTTATCAAGTGGCCATCTGAGGTAAGTCTTCTATTTTCCAATCTCCATTTAGGCAACATTCAGATCTCAAATCAAAGGTTCAAACTTGTTTGTTTAGTACCTTCATTCTATTGAAAGCAATGCACATGAATGTACAATTTATCTTTCCAAATTCCATATATGCAATTTCTCATAGCCCAATCATTTCTAAACTTTTTATGACTCCTAGTCAAAAAAAAAAATCAGTCCAGCCTCTTACTATTTTCACCAAAAGTGTTAATATATCAATATAATAATTTTGATGACTTTCTTCATACTCGACGTGAGCGTATTGATACTCACTGTTTGGTGACATGTGATAGGGTCACCAACATGCAAGAACATGCCCACCGACTTCAATTGTTATAACGTAGGGTCAAATTCGCGGTTAAAGGATGAAGAAAGAATACCCTTAGTATTTTCCTACATGAAAATTTTGATTGAAATAACACAACATTTATTTAAATATCATTTTAAATTTGTAGTGTATTTCATGTATACCTTAATTAAATCTATATTCTAACAAGTTCATAAGTAGTAAAAACAAATGATTGAAATCACAAAATGATGAGATTATTTTTTGAACTCTTTTCAATCCCCCACACACTCTAATTTAAGTTATTATTTTTAATATCTCTTACTTTTTCCTTGTTTTTATCTTTCATCTTTTTTACTTCTGTGTTATAAAATAATATTACTGTAATGTTTAACATCTCATAACATTAAATAAAATTCTATTAAAATAATTTTTTATTCTCATTTTTACTATATATATATATATATATATATATATATATATATATATATATATATATAGTTACCTTGGTTACAAATACCACCATCAGGTGTATTTTTTGTTTTGATCTACTTACATTGGATTGCTTACCTCATTTCATATTTTTCTCTTTTATCTTCTTTTGCGTCTCCTTAATAACAAAGTTATTGTGAAAATAACACTACTGCTCAAATGGTAATCTTGATTCGCTGGCTTGAAAAACTATTTCGTATATTGATACATTGAAAATCAAATTTTTAAGCACTATTTGTTCCAATCAATTTCCACTCCCACCGTCTAATTACAACTACAGCTTTAAAGTTTACTTATATAATAAGAATTCTTTTCTTCTTCGGCATTGCAAATAAAAAGATCAAGTAGAGATACAGTTCAAGTTATTTATTCCATCATTCATAAGCCAAAAGAACAATTTGTGTTTCTACTTGGACTTTGCGTGGATTTAGTTGTTGTAAGAGGAAGGAATTGGATTTACATGAGAATATACTTTTAGTTTTACTCGATGGAATTGCAAACCTCTTTCTCGTGTGTTGGACAAAAATAACAAAAATTTAACACAGAGAGTAACAAAATGGCCAAAAGTTTTATGGTGTAATAAGAAAATAAAAATTTATAAATTTCATGACTCACCTTTTTTTTTAATCATAATCAAATCAAATATGTGAACGCTTGAACTCTAAATATAAATGAAGTGATATTAACTATTTTTTTAATTCTGATGAAAAAAATACGTGAACATAAAAAAAATCATCGCGTATAAAAGAAATCTCCAACCAAATTAATTTAGATTGTCTCTGAATTAGAGTTGTGTACGACATATTTAACCCACTCTTATATGGATTGTGGGTTGAAAAAAAGACACTTTAAAATACAGGCTTATGAGCTGAGTCCGTTTAATCTATGGGTTGAATGGGTACAACCCGCAGGCTCGTGGGTCAACCCGTGAGTCAGTATATATTTAAATTTGTTATTTTATTTTAAATAAACTCTACATCTTCTTTATACTATTTCACTTTTACACTACACTCTTTTTTAAAAAAACAAGAACTTCTAACCTAAGATGATATTATATCATTGCTCCTAATATTGAAATATGAGAAAATTGATATTTAAATTTTATTGGTTGTTAATTTATTGAAAATTAGTTGTGAAAGTTTCCGATTTTGGATAATTAAATGTTTAAATCATATGTGACTTGAGTTTCATAAAAAAATGTGTTTTGGAGCAAACCCTAATAATTTTAAAACAAAAAAGTAAAAAATATAAAAATATATGCGGTTCTATAATCCTTCCACGGTCTTGAAAAACCTAACCTATTTAAAACACAGGTTGGCTCGTTACGGGGTGGGTCAGCCCATATACTCGGCTCTACTCTAAACGAGTATATAAATGTGTGATGTTTAAATATGCTAAAAGGAAAATGGTCTTAAGCGTATTGATTAAAAAATTAAAAGTGAAATTTTCATTTAAAAATATCCTTAAAATTTACTCATAATAAATTGATTTATTAGTAATTTTCATAATTTTTTAAAAAACTTTTATTTTTACTTTTTAAAAATAATATCCTTAAAATATTGATTAAAAGACCTATGTTGCAATGCTTAAACTATATTGACTTTTTAGATTCTAATGAGAGAACACTTTTGAATAACCGTTTGATAATAAACTGACGAAGCGAAATTATAAGAATTAAAAAAAATTAGTAATTAATATTGATTATTTACATTTTCCAGGATAATCAAATTTTTGTTTAATTAATAGATTTTGTTTTTTATTGGTTAAATCTTGATTTGGTAAAAAAATTTATTTAATTTCACTTTATTTTTTGCAAAATGCTAGCTTGATTTTTCAAACTTCGATACCCATCTTAGCACTAACGAGGGAATTGGGCTTGATAAGGAAAGAAAATTGCTGGTCCACACCAACTTTAAGAATAAGTCAAAGGGGCGGGACCGTTCTGTTCTCGTTTGATTTCTCAACCGTGGTGAATTTAATTTGTTGAATTATTCAAATTCAAAAAATAAATCTTACAGTAAAAAATGTAGTTTTGACATTTGACTGTCAATCCTTAGAGTTTGAAAACATTGCAAATGATATATTAAGATAATATTAATTATTAGATAATTTAATTGGTAATGTAGCGGTTTTTAGGAATCAAACTAATGATTAACTATAGAACTAAATTGTTCCAGATCAGAAGCCATAAAAGTATTAACTTTATCAATTGCAGCCCCAAAAAATGATATCTTCATACATAGTTTGATTCGGCACGGTTTCTCATCCCCCATACCAAACTAAACGGTATTTAACTACATTTTTCTTAATTCCTATACTATCTAATTAATTATTTGTATAAAATTGTTAAAATAAATAAATTACATTGTTCTTTTGTTTTCTTTAACTTTAAAATTGATTATATAATTTGTACACTTAACATTGAAATCAAGATGTTTATTATGTAAAATAAAAGTTTAAAACCACCTATCTAAAGTAATCCAAATAGTGATGATTTAGTTTGATTTGATTTGATTTTTGTATTTTATTTTAATTGAATCCAATCAAACCAAACTTTTAAACAAACTAACCCTTGAGTAATGTTGTAGGGTTAGTAAACATTAGTATTGAGAATTGAATTTAAGTCTTTTATAAAAAAAGAATTGAATTTAACTCATTAAATGTGAAAAATATCTTTTTTTATGAAAGTAATTATATCATTTATTTCTTTTGTTTCTTTTTAACTATTCCTCCCGCTCCTTTTTATCAATCTCTATTCTAAAAAAATATTTTTTTAATCTGTATCTTTAGAGTTTTAATAACTCATTTATTATTTTTTTCCTGTTATACCCTCATCTAGGGAACCATATACTAATAGCATTAATAAAGATTAAGATGAAGATAAAGTAGGAAAGTAAATTTAAAAATGTTGCAATCAAAGAACATTAATTGCTTTTCATAATCCGTGTGATTTAAAATTTTTTATGTAAAGGAAGGGAGGAAGTATTTTTTTAAAATTTTTACACACAAATTAAGAAATGTAATTAATATGTTTCTTTACTTCTCTTTTCCCTAAAATAAATTTTCTCTTTTTATACTTAATACTATTTTTTAATTAATGTTATATTGTTTTAAACAAAAGAAACATTTATTTTTGTTTTGCAATTTTAAAATGATAAATATTTAGAAACAAATTAAACCTTTAAAAAGAAAGATCAAATGTGACAGATGAAGTAGCTAACAGAAGATTAAAGTGAGTTCTGTAACATCCTAGGTTAATTTATTCATTTTTCGCAATAAATTTTCGCGTTTAATAAAATTTTAGATCTTAATATAAAATAATATTTACTTCCCTCAATAAACAACCCACTCGGCCTTGATGTAAAATAATATTTACTCCTTTTAGTTACATTCCAAATAATAAAATCATACTCAGTATAAACAAAACCGATTGGAAACACATCCTTTAATAAAGTGGAGTTGAAAGCAGCAGGAGAAGAAGGAGAAGAAGAGGAAGAAGACAGGGGGTCATTTGCTTAAGCGAGCGCCGACTCGCTTGAGCGAATGCCACACGTTAAACCTGAGCGAGCAAGACGCACACGGGAGACTCAAGTCGGAGTTTCACTCGGCAAAAGGGTTTCACTCGGGAAACACTTAACTTTCATTCACTCGGGCATACCACGCTTGATTCATTCCTACGCTTCACTCAGAAAGGTCCGCTCGGTCACCGCTCTCTCGGGGATAACGTAACCTCCTTCACTCGGTAAGAGTTTCTCCGGGTAGCCCCACTCGGAAAATACCCTATCCTCACTTCACTCGGGAAAAGCTCTCTCGGCCACAATTTGTTCGAAAACCTTTTCACCTTCGCTCGGAAGCACTCAAATTTTCACTCGGAAACATTCTACTTTTCATCAATCGGAACATTCTCCTGGCCAATCTCACTCGGGACATTCTAACCTTCCACCCAGGAGGGGGTCTCTCAGTTATTCTTCACTCGAAAAAGGAACGAGGAATTCCCACAGAGATAAAACGGACATCAAACCGACTGGCCCTCGCTCGGACAGGAATAAATCCTCTCGGGCAAGATTCGCTCGGTAATCGGCTTTGCTACAACAAACACATAAAAATTAATACCAATCATCTAACAACATAAATTCACATTCATTCCATTAACACGTCAACTCACACTTAGTTCCACACTCGGAAAACTCATTATATATATATATTATATATGTATTACACCATTTATTCAAATTCACTCGGCCTTGGCATTGACCTCCCGCTTGGCGCGACTCCCGTGCCCCGACCTCCTCCCTGTCACTGGTTACTAAATTGAAAACAACAACAAGGTGAGTGTTTAGCATTATAATTAATCTAGAACGGAATAAAATACGAGTATAAACTCTATCCGATTCTTTATCTTCAGATTATACATTACACTCGGCCTTTTAACTCACACTCGGCACTTTACTCACATTCGGCAATATAATCATGACACTCGGCTTTATAGTAATTCATACTCAGCAGTGTAACAGTTCTCCTTCGACAATCTTAACAAGTAACATTCAGCAAGTAATTCCCACTCAGCAAGTATAACAATTTTCCACTCAGCAAATATAACAATTTTCCATTCGGCAAATATAACAATTTTCCACTCGGCAAATATATCAATTTTCCACTCGACAAATATATCAATTTTCCACTCGGCAATATAACAATTTTCCACTCGGCAAAGATATGAAATTACACTCAGCAATTACCTCAAATTGTTCAGCAATGATTTAAACTTTCATTCAACAATTATAACTAATTTAACACTCGGTAATCATGACAATTCATGCTCAACAATTATAATAATTCAAACTCGGCGAATACAGCCATTCACTCGGTAAATACAGCCAATCACTCGGTAAATAAATCACCACTAACAATTCATCAATTATCACAACTTACTCTCAGATAAAATTTGACGCCTAGTATTCGGATACTAAAGAATCGACCTTCAGCTGGGAGTCCGACTTGACATCCCGTGAACTTGACTTGGTTCACTGAGCCCGACTTGTCTCCCCCTCAACCACTGGGTCAAAGACCTCTGGGTATCTTAACTGGGTCCGATTTGACCACTGAAGCCAAAAACAGGGTAGTTCATATCGTTGGTCGTCCTCCACTATATAATCACATTCCATCATATAAACATAAACATATCATTTCGATTACCACTTGCAACTGTCAGAAACTGACCTGTGCTCACAGCGTAGGGCGACCGACTCGTCAAGCCCCTCAACATAACATACCGATTACCATAACCATCACGTATTTCATGCCATTATAAGCCATACACACATACATGCATACACATACAACTCATCCAACATTATCTCAGCATTAAATATTTCAAGCTCATGACATGATTAACTCAACCACACACCCGATCTTCAACTGATCGGTGTACACAGTCACACATATACAAACATGGGCACGCAACAACATTCAATAACATTTTCTTACTCTGTTCATACCGTTCAATGACTCGGATGGGAAATAAGTCCTATTCAAATTAATCATAACCCGAACACCCCCCTTACCTCAGTTCCACGCTCCGATAATCTGTTCCTGGTGTCGGTCTCGTCCTCTGAGCACTGGATTCACAGTCTCAGCTTCGTCACTCAGCCTTTCGTTGTTTGATCTACTACCTTGAGGCCACGATCACAGGAATGGGGTTTGATTGAAGTTTTTAACATGAACGGAGTCCTCCTCCGGAGCATGCAATTCAGCAACAAGAGAGGAGAAAACGACGAAGAAGGAGAAACAGACCAAGAAGAAGAAGTGGTTCGTGAATAATGAAGAGGGGAGAGAGAGAATTTCCTTTTATATAAAGCTCAGGGGCAAGACAGCCTTTTCCTTTATTTTATTTGCATTCTCATTAAAAGTTTTAATCAGTTTCACCACCTTGGACTCTTTTATAATTAACCAACCAACTACGCTTATTTACTTTCACAACGTTTGATTATTCATAATTGTCTAATACTTCATAAGAGTATTGACCCGATCTGGATACCGGCCAACCGGTATCCTGGCGTAGTGTCTACACCTCGGAAATCTGAGCTAACGCTTGAGGGATCGGATACTCCGTCCGTTCTCACATTGTAACACCCCTATTTTTATTTTTATATTAAAATTTTGAAGGAATTAAATTATGGTTCTTTAGAACTTTTTAATCTACGTATTATTTATGATTTTTTGGAATTTTTTGGAATTTTGGAATTTTTTAATAAAAATAATATTTTTTAAATAATTTTAAATTCATATAAGTGACTTAAATTAAAAATATTTACAAGAAAGTGAATTGAAATTATAAGAAAATTATCTAAAATCCATTTCAAGTAGACTTATCTAAAAATTATCGGTTTGAGAAAAATCTTGATTTTTTCCAATCGTTAAAAAATTTGAAACGTATCAATAAATTTTTATTAACAGAAAATTTTAGATTTTTAAAATTTCAGCTTTATATTACTTATTATAAAATTAGTAGGGACTGATATAATATCGCTAAATTTCAAAAAGGACTCATTTTGAATATTTAAAATATACCGAGTGAAGGGTTACTATTTGACTTAATAATTTTGCCGACAATTACTATGCAAATCACTGTGCATGTATGAAATTTTCAAAAGATGCACAGTAACCTGGAATAAAAAATTCAAAAATGCATAGTACTTTTATATTAAAATAATGGAATGCATAGTAAATTTTTTTCCTATAAATACCGAAGGATTTCTTCTTTAGAATTCACAATTTCAGATTAAGTTTTCTTAATATAGTAGTGCTAGTAAGATAGTGGTGGAAGTGAGAGAGAGAAGAAAAGTTTTTGGAGAGAAGGTTCTGCCAAAATCCTAAGGTAAGAATACTTCTCTTTTATATTTTTTGGGTTATTTTCATATCGTTTTTAAAAATCTGTTATTATACTGAAAATAATATTATTTTAAGTTACTATTCTGCATAGTAAACACTATTTCAATAGTAAATTACTATTTCAATAGTAAATTACTATTCAAATAGTAAATTACTATTTACTGTTACTATTTACCGTTACTATTCACGATTCACTATTTACCGTTACTATTCACGTTTTATTATTTACTGTTACTATTCACGTTTTACTATTTACTGTTACTATTCACGTTTTACTATTTACTATTACTATTCATGATTTACTATTCACTATTCACTATTCAAAATTTACCATTTCTGTTTTAAGTAGTAATCTTAATCTTCGTCTTATGCTTATACTGAAATAAGATTGGTATTAATATTTTTTAGAAATCGGAGGCGCAAAGCAAATCCATTTTGGGTAACAATTCAAGGTAAGGGGGAGTGAGATAAGAGTATAATATGAAAAGACATAAGAATAATGAGAGGAGTCCCCTACTCCTTTTAAATCTGATAATATTATTATTTTAAAATATTAACTTTTTAACTTAAAATTTATAATAAATTTTAAATTAAATATCCGGTTTAACTAACTCTAACATACCTATGCAAAGACTCGGACCATTATGACCTATATGGACTGGACTATACCTATGCAAGGACTTGGACCATTATGACCCATATAGACTGGACTATACCTATGCAAGGACTTGGACTATTATGACCCATACAGACTGAACTATACCTATGCAAGGACTGGATTATATGGACTTACATATACCTATGCGAGGAATTGACCAAAAGGACTAAAATTGACTATATTAATAATCATTAAATTTTGTATTATGATATGTATTAATGATATTTAATTGATTTGATTATGATTTGATTATGATTGATTGATTGATGATATTTAGTTATGATTGATATTGTTTAATTTTGATTGATGATATTGTAATGTGGAGTTTGAGCATATAGCGAGCATGACGGAAAGTTAAAATTCAGTAAGAATTTCTTACCTTACTCTTTAAATTTTATTATCTTTTAATTCTTCTTAGAAATTATTTTTATTAACTTTATTTTCAATATTTAGAATAAAAAAATTAGTATTTATTTTAGAAAGAAAATATTTTATTAGAATTTATTTAATTAAATCTTGAGTTAAAAAAAATTTTGTAATTTTAAGTATTTTTGGTTAATAATTATTCTCTTTCAAAAAAAAAAAATTTAAAAGAAAATTATTTTATTTTTTTCCAACTTAATAACTAAATACATTTGGAAATAATTGAGATTCCTAAATTTGATTTTGTTAAGATTTAATTTGAGAAAGATTAGGTAAAGTTTTATATGATAAAGTTTTTAGATATTTAAGGCTTAGAAACTCAATTTCCGTGAGATTTGAAAACTGTACCAAATTTATTTCTGTGGGACAGAAATTCAGAGAACTGAGAAAATGTACAGTTTATTGAAATGATATTGTAAACCTTTAAGGGATTTAATAATTGAGTTTCTAAAAGCCTTAACCAACTCAATACGCGAGTAGTTCATGCATCATGGATAATGAAAGTGAAATGAAATAATATTGTCTGGGGACGGATTATAGAAACCGAGGATACATTAGAGGAGGCTTAATTACGAGCCTTGGGATGAGAGAGTGTGAAAGGGTGCTTCAGGGGACCTGGGGTAGCTCCCTAGTGTCGGGTACTTTCACAATAAAAACTTTCTCAATCTGACTAGTCTCTAAGTGTTTCCATGCCAGTTGAGCTGTTCATATTATTATTATCCGGACTTATGGAACAGTGTAAACTCCTGGTTGGTCCAGTGCAAATTAAAATTTAAGGGCCCACATATATAGATAAGTTATGATGAAGATATTGCATAACATTCATGCATTCATAATTGATTGTGTATGTGATTGTGATTGATATTATTATGTATTGGTTGTGAAAACCCTTTGTTGCTTATGTCTTATTCGGAAATATTATATTCTGTTTCTCACTCCTTTCTCCGTGTTTTTGTTTCATATATTCTAAATTGATGGTTCAGAGGGAAGGATCGAAGAATTTCAGCAGTAGATATAGCACGTTCTAGAAAGGGAGCTCGGTATGAATACCGTGGTCCAATGAATAAATAATGTTAATAAGTAACTGCTTCTAGGCCATGGAGTTTCCTCTCTTTCTTATAATGTTTAATGTTTATTTTCTTCGGATGAATGTACAAATACTTTATAAAGTTTTAATAATATTTGTGAGGTATTTCAGAAATAATGTATATAATTTATTCCGATAGTTTCTTTTTAACAATCATATCTTTAGTAAAAAAAAACAAAATATACGAATTTTTCTAGAATTTATTAAGGTGTAACAGAGGGTGTTACAAAGTGGTATCAGAGCAGTTAATCCAATAGGCCTGGGGAAAAGTTCTATCTTGCTTTGTCTGTAAACTCTGTATAGGTAGAATATCTGACTTGGTAGTAACTGTGATTGATGTGACAAATCTCAGTTACTGTGAAACAGGAAACTAATGGCTAGAAACGATCTTGCTGGAGTTGTAGAACGCTTAATCAATGCAATGGGAGCACGTGAAGGTCAAGGTAATGATGCCTTGAGAAGACTGGACCTATTCGAAAAGCGCAATCCACCTCGTTTCAAGGGAGGATATAACCCTGATGGAGCACAAATCTGGATTCGAGAGATAGAGAAGATCTTTCGAGCATTGCAATGTAATGAAGCTGATAAGGTAGTCTTCGCTACTTATGCCTTATCTGAGGATGCCGAACATTGGTGGGATAGCATGCGTAAACAATTCGAAGTCAACGACGTGGAGATCACTTGGGACTATTTCAAGGATATATTTCTGGAAAAATACTTTCCAGCTGATGTTAAAGAGAAAAGACAATTCGAATTCCTGTCGCTGACCCAAGGAAATATGACCGTTGGAGAGTACGCATCCAGGTTTGAAGAGCTATCTCGTTTTCATTCTCATTATAATGATGCTACTAATGAAAGAGATCGGTGTGCAAAGTTTGTAAATGGACTGCGGCCAGAAATTAAGGAAGTTATACGAATGCAGGAAATCCGTGAATTTTCTGTATTGGTAAATCGCTGCAGGATCTTTGAAGAAGACCATAAGGATAGAATGACCAAAAGTCGTGAGCCCATTCACAAGGCAGGAGAAATAAGAAGTGGAGGACCTCACCATCACCAAAGAAGAGATTTCAGAAGGAATAAGCCTTACCAAGCACCATTTCGTCGGTTTGGAGCAGCATCTGTTCCTAACAGACCCCAAGCTTCAACTGGAAGCTATTACCCAACATCTGCACCAAATTTTAAATGTTTTATCTGTGGAGGACCCCATTTGAAAAGGGATTGTCCTAAAAACACTTATGTTTGCTTTAAGTGTAACAAACCAGGTCATCACATCAAGGATTGCCCAGAGATGAAGAGAGAAAACCCTGAAGGTACAAGTACAAGCATAAATACTCAAGGAGGCACGCACAGTGCAGTCGGAAGGCCAAAAGCAAAAGGAAAGGTTTTTGCAATCACTGGAGAAGAAGCATCTCATGCTGATTCCATGGTAGAAGGTAAGTGTATCATTAATAAGATTTCTTTAACTGTTATGTATGACTCAGGTGCATCACATTCCTTTATTGCCAATGACTGTGTAGAAAAACTAAAATTACCTGTGATAGAACTTCCATTTGACTTATCTGTACATACTCCTGGAAACAATCCCATTGTCACTTCTAAAGCTTGTTGGAAATGCCCTATTGTCATAGATGGTAGGGACTTTAAGGCTAATCTTTTCTGTTTACCCCTTTCTGGCTTAGAAGTTATTATTGGGCTAGATTGGTTGTCTAACAATCATGTTCTAATAGATTGTCATAATAAAACCATAATGTTTAAAGAACCAGTGAATTTGAATTCTGAGGATTCGAGATTTCTAACCGCCAACCAAGTGAGTGCCTCTTTAAAAGGAGGGGCTCAAGGATTCATGCTATTGCTTTCAACGAAAGGAGAGCAAGAGTCAAAAATCAAAAATCTGCCGGTTGTGTGTGAATTTCCTGACGTTTTTCCTGAAGATATCCCTGGTTTACCCCCAGAAAGAGATGTGGAATTTTCCATTGATCTAGTACCTGGAGTTGGACCCATTTCAATTGCACCATACCGAATGTCACCTCTAGAATTAGCAGAGTTGAAGAAACAACTTGAAGAAATGATAGAGAAGCAGTTTATACGACCCAGTGTATCCCCCTGGGGTGCACCAGTGTTGTTGGTTAAGAAGAAGGATGGTAGCATGAGGTTGTGTGTAGATTATCGACAACTGAACAAGGTGACGATCAAGAACAGATACCCTCTGCCAAGGATTGACGACTTGATGGATCAGCTGCGTGGTGCCACGGTGTTCTCCAAAATTGATTTGAGGTCTGGATATCATCAAATAAGGGTGAAGAAAGAAGATATATCGAAAACTGCTTTTAGAACACGCTATGGCCATTACGAATATCTAGTAATGCCTTTTGGTGTAACTAATGCACCAGTCGTATTCATGGATTACATGAATAGGATTTTTCATCCATATCTAGATAAATTTGTAGTGGTGTTCATTGATGATATATTAGTGTACTCTAAAAGCAGAGAAGAACATGTTGAACATTTGAAGGTCGTGTTGGAAATCCTGAAAAAGAAACAACTATATGCAAAGCTGTCGAAGTGTGAATTCTGGTTGGAAGAAGTGAACTTTTTAGGACATGTAATTAGTCAAGGAGGAATAGCTGTAAACCCTTCCAAGGTGGAGGCGGTTTTAAAATGGGAGAGACCAACCACGATCACTGAGATTAGAAGTTTCTTGGGCTTGGCTGGATACTATAGGAGATTTATTGAAGGATTTTCAAAGCTAGGATACCCATTGACCAAGCTAACACGGAAAGGACAACCTTTTGTGTGGACGACACAATGCGAGAATAGTTTTCAAGAGCTGAAAGATCGACTTACTTCTGCGCCGGTGTTAGTACTCCCCGATCCACATCGAAGTTTTGAAGTTTACTGTGATGCGTCTAAACAAGGACTAGGAAGTGTACTTATGCAAGACAAGAAGGTTGTAGCCTATGCATCACGACAATTAAGGCAACATGAGATTAACTACCCTACCCATGACTTAGAGTTAGCCGCTGTAGTTTTTGCCTTAAAGATTTGGAGGCACTATCTATACGGTGCAACATTCGATGTGTTTAGCGATCATAAAAGTCTCAAGTATTTATTCGACCAAAAGGAGTTAAACATGAGGCAACGGAGATGGATGGAGTTCTTAAAGGACTACGATTTTGAGTTGCAATACCATCCTGGAAAAGCGAACGTAGTAGCTGATGCTTTAAGTCGAAAGTCTCTACATGCGTCCACGATGATGATAAAAGAGCTGGAATTGATAGAGAACTTCAGAGATCTTAACCTAGCAGTAAAGGTTAATGCTAACAGCTACAGATTAGGAGCGTTGCAAGTGACAAATGAATTCCTGAGGCAAGTTTTAGAGGCTCAACGAGAGGATGAATTCCTGCAAGAGAAGAAAGAACTCTTGAAACAAGGAAAAGAAGTCGAGTTCAATGTGGGAAACGACCAATTATTGAGATATAAGGATCGAGTGTGTATCCCTGACAAAGAGGAGTTGAGGAAAGCAATTCTAGAAGAAGGCCATAAAAGTTATATGAGCATTCATCCCGGAGCTACTAAAATGTATCAAGATTTGAAGAAGTTATTTTGGTGGCCTGGAATGAAGAAAGCGGTGGCAGAGTATGTGGCTGCATGTCTAATTTGCCAGAAGGTTAAAGTGGAACACCAAAAACCCCCTGGAATGCTACAATCAATGGAAATACCGGAATGGAAATGGGATAGCATTACCATGGATTTTGTGACTTCTCTACCTAAAACTCCATTAGGACATGATTCGATATGGGTAATAGTTGATAGACTAACAAAGTCTGCCCACTTTATTCCCATCAATATTCGTTACTCTATGGAGAAGCTGGCAAAATTATACATCGAGGAGATTGTGAGATTGCATGGAATTCCTTCAAGTATCATTTCTGATCGGGACCCTCGTTTTACATCACAATTCTGGAAGAGCTTGCACAAGGCTTTGGGAACAAGACTGCGTCTGAGTTCAGCATATCATCCTCAGACGGATGGACAATCAGAAAGAACAATCCAATCTCTAGAAGACTTGTTACGAGCTTGTGTGTTAGAGCATAAAGGAAGTTGGAATCAATTCTTACCATATGTGGAGTTTACCTACAACAACAGTTTCCATGCTAGCATTGGCATGGCACCTTTTGAAGCATTATATGGAAGAAAATGTAGGACCCCGCTATGTTGGTTTGAGACTGGTGAAAACTTGATGCTAGGACCAGAGTTGGTACAACAAACCACGGATAAAATCAAAATAGTTCAGGAAAAGATGAAGGCAACACAGAGCAGGCAGAAAAGTTACTATGACAAAAGAAGAAAGCCGCTCGAATTTCAAGAAGGCGATCATGTATTCTTGAAAGTCACACCTATGACTGGGGTCGGTCGGGCAATGAAATCTCGAAAACTAACTCCTAGATTTATCGGTCCATACCAAATAATTCATAAAGTTAGTCCCCTTGCCTACCAAATAGCATTACCACCTTTTCTTTCTAATATCCATAATGTTTTTCATGTGTCAAACTTGCGAAAGTATATATCTGATCCTACACATGTTATTGAACCTGATGTCATACAAGTTAAAGATAATCTTACATATGATGCACCACCTGTTAGAATAAGTGACAGAAGAATAAAACAATTAAGAGACAAGACAATTCCGCTTGTAAAGGTTATTTGGAGTGAAACGAGAGGAGAAGATGCTACATGGGAACTAGAAACTGAGATGAAAGAGTCTCATCCTCATTTGTTTTACTGATTATGTAAATTTCGAGGACGAAATTTTCTAAGGGGAGTAGAGTTGTAACACCCCTATTTTTATTTTTATATTAAAATTTTGAAGGAATTAAATTATGGTTCTTTAGAACTTTTTAATCTACGTATTATTTATGATTTTTTGGAATTTTTTGGAATTTTGGAATTTTTTAATAAAAATAATATTTTTTAAATAATTTTAAATTCATATAAGTGACTTAAATTAAAAATATTTACAAGAAAGTGAATTGAAATTATAAGAAAATTATCTAAAATCCATTTCAAGTAGACTTATCTAAAAATTATCGGTTTGAGAAAAATCTTGATTTTTTCCAATCGTTAAAAAATTTGAAACGTATCAATAAATTTTTATTAACAGAAAATTTTAGATTTTTAAAATTTCAGCTTTATATTACTTATTATAAAATTAGTAGGGACTGATATAATATCGCTAAATTTCAAAAAGGACTCATTTTGAATATTTAAAATATACCGAGTGAAGGGTTACTATTTGACTTAATAATTTTGCCGACAATTACTATGCAAATCACTGTGCATGTATGAAATTTTCAAAAGATGCACAGTAACCTGGAATAAAAAATTCAAAAATGCATAGTACTTTTATATTAAAATAATGGAATGCATAGTAAATTTTTTTCCTATAAATACCGAAGGATTTCTTCTTTAGAATTCACAATTTCAGATTAAGTTTTCTTAATATAGTAGTGCTAGTGAGATAGTGGTGGAAGTGAGAGAGAGAAGAAAAGTTTTTGGAGAGAAGGTTCTGCCAAAATCCTAAGGTAAGAATACTTCTCTTTTATATTTTTTGGGTTATTTTCATATCGTTTTTAAAAATCTGTTATTATACTGAAAATAATATTATTTTAAGTTACTATTCTGCATAGTAAACACTATTTCAATAGTAAATTACTATTTCAATAGTAAATTACTATTCAAATAGTAAATTATTATTTACTGTTACTATTTACCGTTACTATTCACGATTCACTATTTACCGTTACTATTCACATTTTACTATTTACTGTTACTATTCACGTTTTACTATTTACTGTTACTATTCACGTTTTACTATTTACTGTTACTATTCACGATTTACTATTCACTATTCACTATTCAAAATTTACCATTTCTGTTTTAAGTAGTAATCTTAATCTTCGTCTTATGCTTATACTGAAATAAGATTGGTATTAATATTTTTTAGAAATCGGAGGCGCAAAGCAAATCCATTTTGGGTAACAATTCAAGGTAAGGGGGAGTGAGATAAGAGTATAATATGAAAAGACATAAGAATAATGGGAGGAGTCCCCTACTCCTTTTAAATCTGATAATATTATTATTTTAAAATATTAACTTTTTAACTTAAAATTTATAATAAATTTTAAATTAAATATCCGGTTTAACTAACTCTAACATACCTATGCAAAGACTCGGACCATTATGACCTATATGGACTGGACTATACCTATGCAAGGACTTGGACCATTATGACCCATATAGACTGGACTATACCTATGCAAGGACTTGGACCATTATGACCCATATAGACTGAACTATACCTATGCAAGGACTGGATTATATGGACTTACATATACCTATGCGAGGAATTGACCAAAAGGACTAAAATTGACTATATTAATAATCATTAAATTTTGTATTATGATATGTATTAATGATATTTAATTGATTTGATTATGATTTGATTATGATTGATTGATTGATGATATTTAGTTATGATTGATATTGTTTAATTTTGATTGATGATATTGTAATGTGGAGTTTGAGCATATAGCGAGCATGACGGAAAGCTAAAATTCAGTAAGAATTTCTTACCTTACTCTTTAAATTTTATTATCTTTTAATTCTTCTTAGAAATTATTTTTATTAACTTTATTTTCAATATTTAGAATAAAAAAATTAGTATTTATTTTAGAAAGAAAATATTTTATTAGAATTTATTTAATTAAATCTTGAGTTAAAATTTTTTTTGTAATTTTAAGTATTTTTGGTTAATAATTATTCTCTTTCAAAAAAAAAAATTTAAAAGAAAATTATTTTATTTTTTTCCAACTTAATAACTAAATACATTTGGAAATAATTGAGATTCCTAAATTTGATTTTGTTAAGATTTAATTTGAGAAAGATTAGGTAAAGTTTTATATGATAAAGTTTTTAGATATTTAAGGCTTAGAAACTCAATTTCCGTGAGATTTGAAAACTGTACCAAATTTATTTCTGTGGGACAGAAATTTAGAGAATTGAGAAAATGTACAATTTATTGAAATGATATTGTAAACCTTTAAGGGATTTAATAATTGAGTTTCTAAAAGCCTTAACCAACTCAATACGCTAGTAGTTCATGCATCATGGATAATGAAAGTGAAATGAAATAATATTGTCTGGGGACGGATTATAGAAACCGAGGATACATTAGAGGAGGCTTAATTACGAGCCTTGGGATGAGAGAGTGTGAAAGGGTGCTTCAGGGGACCTGGGGTAGCTCCCTAGTGTCGGGTACTTTCACAATAAAAACTTTCTCAATCTGACTAGTCTCTAAGTGTTTCCATGCCAGTTGAGCTGTTCATATTATTATTATCCGGACTTATGGAACAGTGTAAACTCCTGGTTGGCCCAGTGCAAATTAAAATTTAAGGGCCCACATATATAGATAAGTTATGATGAAGATATTGCATAACATTCATGCATTCATAATTGATTGTGTATGTGATTGTGATTGATATTATTATGTATTGGTTGTGAAAACCCTTTGTTGCTTATGTCTTATTCGGAAATATTATATTCTGTTTCTTACTCCTTTCTCCGTGTTTTTGTTTCATATATTCTAAATTGATGGTTCAGAGGGAAGGATCGAAGAATTTCAGCAGTAGATATAGCACGTTCTAGAAAGGGAGCTCGGTATGAATACCGTGGTCCAATGAATAAATAATGTTAATAAGTAACTGCTTCTGGGCCATGGAGTTTCCTCTCTTTCTTATAATGTTTAATGTTTATTTTCTTCGGATGAATGTACAAATACTTTATAAAGTTTTAATAATATTTGTGAGGTATTTCAGAAATAATGTATATAATTTATTCCGATAGTTTCTTTTTAACAATCATATCTTTAGTAAAAAAAAACAAAATATACGAATTTTTCTAGAATTTATTAAGGTGTAACAGAGGGTGTTACACACATCCTGGTTACGTACATCCATTTGCCTCAGTCATTATAAGAGATTGATCCAGACTATAGCTCCGAGTTAGGCATTCTTCCTCACACCGGATAAGCATCAGTCACAAGACAGTACGTCTTTGACCGTCCTCCAATGTACAACCGATCTTCAACACTTGTTTGGTCCTCACATCTGAGGCCGGCCCGACACCGGATTCCTTGACCCCGGTTCAGGCAGATCAAATATTAAATAAGTCTCTAAAACATTTTCTAATATTTTCCACTCTTCATAACTTTTATTAAAATATCAGGGATGTTACAAGTTCTATCTCTCCATTAAAAGTATTGTGATATGGTATATCAAATTATGAATCAAAATGGAGTGCATCCCTTCTTGAGTGATAAGTATTTGCTAATTGACAGTTGAGTATGTCTATCTTATAATATTTAATTATGTTGATAGTTCCTATTTGATAAGTGTATCTGTTAGAAAAGACAAGGGTCATATTTTCTAATCACCATCTAATATTATTTTGGCGTCACTAAACTCATCATACAATAAAAAATTAAAGTTCATCACAACTTGGAGTACTGATCAAAAGCTTGTAGAGCATGTTCCAACAAAATAAGTTATATAAAATCCAAACAATTTTGAAAGGACAGGGAATAAATTATTTTGGATCTATTCAAAAAATGGAAAATAAGTCTTAGAGTAGGGTTTGATGGCATCCATAGATCTATGGCCCAAAAAGAAGATTCAACCTTATTAAGACAGATTATAAAAGAGGTTCCAAGCTGAATATGCTTTCACTCTCACACTCTATCAAGAAGAGCTTTCTTTACATAAAAAATCAAGAGTTCAATGGGCATGTAAAGGGATAGAAACACAAACTTCTATCCCTGGAAGGTAATTATTAGGAAAATTATGAAATAGGATCAATATGCTAAGGATTAAATAAGGAGTTTGGATAGAAAATGATGATAAAATCCAAAAATTAATAAATGACTTATACAATGAATTGTTTACAGTTGATCTTAATGTTCAAGAATATGTTGCCACTAAAACTCCTTATGTGCAATTGAGCATGAGGACTTGAACAGTTGAACATCATTCTTCAAGCTAATGAAAGTAAGGAAGTTATTTTCCTTATGAATCCATGAAAGGCACCAAGGCTTGATGGATATCCAACAAGCTTTTTGAAGCAGGTAGGTGATGAGGTTTGTTAACACATGAGGAAATTATACAATAACCCTTTGCTTAATTGGTGAGATTAACTTAAATGATATATGCCTAATTTCTAAGATTGATTCAATTGAATTCAGTAACCAATTTAGGCTTATTTCATTGTGTAATGTGTTGCACAAAATTATAACCAATGCATAGTGTGGAGACTCAAACCAATTATACCAAAGTTGATATCCCCACATGTAGGCAAGTTTTATACCTAGTAGGAACACACGAGAAAACATCGTGATTGCTAAAAATATTGCTCACAGTATGAAAAAAAATCAATGAGAAGAGAGGTTTCTTTGCAGACAAGATAAACCTTACACAAGCCTATGATAGTCTTGATTGGAAATTCATTTTCCAAATAACTAAAGAAATTGGCCTACTTTCTGCCATGGTCGAACTTATAATGGCTTATGTAACCTCAGTTACGACTAATGTCCTGTGGCATGGATCTTAATGTGGGCTTTTTCAAACATCAAGAGGGATAAGACAAGGTGATAATCTCACCATATTTGTTTGTACCATGCATGGATAAATTGTCCCATATAATTTTGCACCAAATCAAAGAGGGAAAGTGGAAAGTAATAAAGTTAGGACAACAAGGCTTAGACACGAATCTTATGTTTATTGATGATCTTCTCCTTTTCGGAAAAGCATCAATGCTTGATGGAGTCCCTTAACCTATTCTTTAGAATGTCAAGTCAAGAAATTAGTTTTCGAAAAGTTAAATATAGTATTTTCAAAATATGTTTCACTTGTGATGAGAAAAAAACTGATTAAGGTGTCTAGATTTAAGGAGTCTAAAGGTATATGGAAGTATACAATATGATGTCCCTTAGGATACAAAAATAAAAATGTCCTATAAGAAATCCAAAAAATTCAAAGAAGACTCATAATTAAGGGAAGAAATTGAGAACATTAGGAAAGCTCATCTTATTAAGTGGGAAACATTAACCAACCAAAAGCATGATGAAGGATTGAGTGTTAAGTGCTTAATACTATGAATAACGCATGCCTAGTGAAATTAACACGGGCTTTAAGAAAGGGAAAACAAGACTTATGGATGCAAGTTTTAAAAGGAAATTTGGTGGTGACCCTCACACTGATTTGGTTCTTGATGTAAAACTATTATACTTTGCAATTAGGAAAGCTCTTACTTCTACTTGGCCTAATATGATTGATCATGAAATTTATATTACTGGAAATGGGTAATCCACTCCTTTTGATCCAGATTTAAACAATGATTACAAGGTACGGTACAAAGGAGGCTATAGTCAATTTTCTATCAACAATGTACACTCTATTTTGAAAATGAGGGTCTTAAACAAGGGAATAATATTTGGTGTGGAAGCTTAAAGGAGTAAAATGGGTAAGGTTGTTGTTTGGAAATTATGTCTAAATTTCTAAAACCTTATTCTTTTAAGTTTTGACAATGGCCCCACACCTAAAAATAATTTAAAATCTATGATTCTAAAATGATATACCAATTCATTTAAGTGTAAACAAAAGTGATAAAGAAATTAAATGAAAAAACTAAGTTAACATAAATGGATTCAAAATGTTTCTTTAAAGAAAAAAAAACTCAATGTTTCTTAAAGAAGAAACATCACAAACCAAAATCAAGAGTTCAATACAAAAACAGAATAAGTAATCTTATTCAGAAGGACAACCTAGTGATCTAAGAACAAGTTACTAATTATAAGTCTAAGTTTATATCATAACTTCACCAATATGTCAAGGAAGATTCTAGATGGAATTACTTAGAAGAACAAGTGAAATATGAAGATCT
Source organism: Clitoria ternatea (assembly GCA_037962975.1). Lineage (NCBI taxonomy): Eukaryota > Viridiplantae > Streptophyta > Magnoliopsida > Fabales > Fabaceae > Clitoria > Clitoria ternatea. Next base: position 73,952,433 of record CM075676.1, read on the forward strand.
AAGCTCTGTTTATGAAGAATTGAAGACTTAGGTCAATTAACCTAATTTCATGAAGAATCACCACGATAAGAGAATCAGTGGATGACTAAGCTTGGAATAATTAACCTAAGAGTTAGATAATAGAATTTTAACATAAGCTAAGTTAAATCTTAAAATTTACTATGTGTATAAAGTTGATTAGAATCAGAACCTTAGAAGGAGTTCTAACTTTATAACTAAGATTCCTAAGCAAGTTTTGCACCAATCATGCTTAAAATAGATCAAGGAAAAAATCTTTACCAACCAACGATGAAGAAACTAAGTTCTAAACTCAAATATTGAGGGAAATAACTGAAGATTAAGGTTTTTATTTTTGAACCCTACTAAACCAGGTTAGTGTTTTTATTTCTAAACCCTTCAAGACCATATTAGGGTTTGTTTCTAAACCCATTTAGAAACATGTTATGGTTTCTCCATCTAAATTCTTTAAAATCAGATTAGGGTTTCCACACCAAATATCTAGGTTAGCCTTACCTTTTGACTAAAAGAAAGGACAAAGTTTCCAGTTACTAGTTTCTACCTCCTTTCAAGTATTTAAAGGTTGAACAACTATGAAGAAATCAGAGAAGCGATATGTAACACCTCCTTATATACATGATATATATATATATATTCTTCTTGCTTTTAAAATTTTTAGAAAGATATACATATTTATCACTTGCTATCTCGCATATACAAGGACGTATATACATCTGATTTTCTTTGAATTTTAAAAGTAAAAAGTTTTAAATTATTCAAAATGATAAAATGAACTTTCAGAAAATCATAAGTGATCAAAGATTACAGTATCATATCCAAAGAATAAGGTTTATTAAAGTTTAACCTTTACCTTGAATTACAATCATCCAACTTAATATTGTATTAAGGTAAACTAAAACTAAAAATTTAATACCTCTACTTCGACTGTAACCAATCATTTTCTTATCTTCAAACCATGTGATTTTGAATCCTACTCTTGTCACATCTCTTCTCTTATCCGATTGAGGATGAAACCAATTTACCCTCTTATAATTTCATCATTTCATCTTGAACTGCTAGCTATATATCATATAACATATATTCTGGACACAAATTCAAACAAAGAGTGAGAAACAGAATATAATACTTTACAGATAAGACATGAGCATAAGAGTTTTCACAATCTAATATAATAATTTCAATCATAATCATATACATAATCAATTATGAATATAGAGTTTTCATAACATAATAATTATACTTTCATTCACAAAAACCCACATAGAATGTCGCAATCACATGAATGTCATGCAATGTTTTTAATACTACTATCTGATTCATTGTATGCATGTGGGCCCTTAAAGTTTTAGTTTGCACCGGGCCAACCAGGAGTTTACACTGTTCCATAATTCCGGATAATAATAACATAAATGCCTTCATGGCATATGAACAACTCAACTGGCGTGGAAACACTTAGAGACTAGTCAGACTGAGAAAGTTTTTATTGTGAAAGTACCCGACACTAGGGAGCGACCCCAGGTCACCTGAACCACCCTTTCACACCCTCTCATCCCAAGGCTCGCAATTAATCCTCCTCTAATGTATCCTCGGTTTCTATAATCCGTCCCTAGGCAATATCACATCTCATTTCTCTTTAATGATTCATGATGCATGAACTACTCGCATATTTAGTTGGTTAAGACTTTTAGAAACTCAATTATTAAATACCATAAAGGTTCACAAAATCATCTCAATAAACTGTACATTCCCATAAGTTTTTCTTTGAACTTCTGTTATACAGAAATAAATTTAGCACAATTTTTGAATTCAGATCTCATTAAAATTGAGTTTCCAAGTCTTAAATATCTCAAAACTTTCTTTTAAAAAACTTCACATATTTACATAATCTTTCTCAATTTGAATCCTAACTAGATTGAGTTTAGAAATCTCAACTATAACAAAATATCATTTAGTTATTTCATTGGGAAAAACTAAAATAATTTACTTTAAACTTCTGATTACTAAAAGAAAATAATTTTTTAGAATCATTAACTAAGAATACTTAAAACTATAAAAATTTTCTTTAATTCAAGAATTAATTATCTTAACCTTTAATTTTCATAAAATAGCTTCTTTCTAATACTAGATTTTATTCTAGAGATTAAAAATAAAGTTAATGAAAATAATTTCTAAGAAGAAATAAAAGACTAAAATAATTATAAAATACTTTCTCTTAAAACTTTAAAGAGTAAGGTAAGAAAATTCTTACTGAGTTTTAACTTTCCGTCATGCTTGCTATATGCTCAAACTTCATATCACAAGGTCATTAATCATTCATCAACCATAATCAAGTATTGTAACGTCATCAATCATAATCAAATATCATCAATCACAAATATTATCAATCATAATTATATATCATCAATCATAGTCTAATATTATAAATCACAATATCATTAATCAAAATCAAATATAGTTAATTATAATTAAGTAAAATCAACTAAATATCACTCATAAATATCATTCAAATTTTAATGATTTTTAAATTAGTAGAGTTGATTTTGAGTCCTTATAGTCCATTCATCGCACAGGTCTATATAAGTCCATATATATAATCCAGTCTTCGCATAGGTATAGTTCAGTCCATACAGGTCATAATAGTCCAAGTCCGTGCATAGGTTCAGTCTAGTTCGCATAGGTTATCCAGGTATTTGCATAGGTATTGAGATAAGTTACACAAATACTAAATTTAAAATTTATTATAAATTTTTTAAGTTAAATAGGTATTCTTTAAAATAATAATATTATTAAATTTTAAAGGAGTAGGGAACTCCTCCCATTATTCTTATGTCTTTTCATATTATATTCCTATCTCACTCCCCCTTACCTCTTGTATCTTGGTTCGTTATAGAAAGTCCGTGCGCGCCTCGTCTCTGAGTTCTAAAATATACCAATTTCACTTTAATATAGTTATAAGATAAAAATTAAGATTTCAACTTAAAACAAAAATTAAAAAAATTTAATCTGAAATTGTGATTTTTCCTTCAGAAATCCTTCGGTATTTATAGCAGAAAAATTCACTATGTATTTGAATATTTTATTATTAAAGTACTATGCAATTTTTGAAATTTTCATTTTTGGTTATTATGCAAGTTTGAAATTTTTGTTCATACACAGTGTTTTGCATAGTAAATGTCAGCTGAATTATTAAGCCAAATAGTAACCATTCACTCGGTATATTTTAAATATTCAAAATCGACCCTTTTCAAAATTTAACGATATTATATCAGTTCTCACTAATTTTATGACAAGTAATATAAAGTTTAAATTTAAAAATCTAAAATTTTTTGTTAATAAAAATTTATTGGTACGTTTTTGATTTTTTTACGATTGGTAAAAATCAAGATTTTACTCAAACCGATAATTTTTAGATAAGTCTACTTGAAATGGATTTTAGAAAATTTTCTTATAATTTAACTTCACTTTCTTGTAAATATTTTAATTTTAAGTAACTTTATATGAATTTAAAATTATTTTATTAAAATATTTCAAAAAATTCCAGAAAATCATAAATATTATGTAGATTAAAAAGTTCTAAAGAATCATAGTCTAATTCCTTCAAAATTTTATTTTAAAATTCTAATAAGAGTTAACTCATAAATATGTAAAAACATAAACATGAAATAAAAGTTGTGAATAATAAAGATATTCAAAATTTTTAATATAATTTTCTTAATCAATGAATACTAATTAACTCATTTTAAAATTCTCATTCATAAATATTTTTATTTTATTATTATTATTTTCTTTTATTTTAAAAAACAAATAATTAAATATAAATACCAAAATTTCATAAAAAATGATAATAATAAACTAACTTATAGTAAGTATTTCTCATGGAAGATATATTAATATCTATTTTTTTCTTTGTGTTAAAAATGGGATGCTACACGATAAGCCAAGAGAGAATCATTTATTCACACAAGCAAAAGTTAAAAAGCTTACACTTTATTTTTCTCACACAATATAAAGTAAGTCTTTTTTTTTTGTATCTATCCAAGTTTCCATCTAAATAACCTGTTAAACACTCTCTTTGTAAAAGTCTAACTCTTACAAGTTAAAAGTATTTACTGGGCAAGATTAAAGCTTTAATTTTTGAGCACTTTGTATTTCGAGTTAAAGTGTTAAAGTTTAAAAAACCCTATCTCAAATCTTCACATGTTTAAAGGTGTTTGCTTACTAGTTAGTCAAGTGGATTAATGTGTAAGTGTGTGCAAATAGTACTCATGTGAGAGCTTGAAAAGGTTTGGAAATAAGAAATATTTGTATCTAGTGTTGAATAATGGAAAAACTCTAGTGAGGTGAGTACTATACATAGCCTCAAGTGTTGTTGAAAGGTGAACCAGTATAAAAGGTTGTGTCTGAATCTCTATGCCCCTTTATAGTTGTGAAGATTAGGCTTTAACTGTTCTAAGTTAGAACAAAGATTTTGAGAACGTTTCTAAAATTAAATCCTTGTGAAAACTAAGAGTAATTTCATTAAAGTGTTTTTCCATTAAAAGAAAGTTCTTGGTTAGAACCAGAAACCCATTTCTGGAAAAAATCTTAGTTTTCAAAATCTATTTCCGAACACTTGAATATCTTCAAAATCAAAGATACATGCTTTCATAATGCTTTAAATAACTTACCTAAGTATTCCAACCTTTTTGGCAACCTCATATAAGTCTCGAAAGACGTAAGATTACAAAGTTTTGTATTTTGCTATAAAAGCCAAATTTTTTTAGTAAAAAATCAACCTCTTTTCTTATGACTCTCTGATCCATTCTAAACATATATTTTTCTAACTGAGTCTCTATTAATGCTTGTAAGGCTAGATAGAGATTGTGTGATCTAAACTTCCACTACGGTGGAGAATATATGAGCATTTTTCATGCTCTTAGATATTGTCCTTTAGTAACAAACCTCAAGAAACATGTAATTAGAAGATACAAAATATCTCAATTCTTGGGTTTTCCCACGAGAGATTGGATAAGATTCAACCTTAATAATTCTATAAACAATGATAATAATCTTGATTGAAGCCAATTTTAGGCTTATCGCTGCCATATGAAACAGAGATCGAGAAATCAACAGAACTTTGTACAATCATTCAAGGATGCCATTATAACACCTTGAGCTCTAATGCCACGGACAAGGTTTATCTTGTTTGAAAAACTCTAGCACACTCTCCAAAGCAATTCATGCCAGAGAAAGCCTAGTAAGCCTCTAAATTCATTAATTTTCATTGAACTTGAATATGGTATATATAAAATTAATTATAGATAAGTAAAACAAAAATCCCCTAAATTTAGATAAGTGAATATATAGATTACAACATACTTATCTTATCCTAATATATATAATCTTCATGATTTGTCCCATATTTCAAAGGAGATATGATAACTAAATGCAAGTTAGCCAAGTCATAAATGATTGGGTTAACGAGTCAAGTTGTTAAGTGATGAGCCGAAACGTGGGTGTTGGGGGCAAATCATGGTGAGGGGTTGAACCATTGGTCTTAGGGTCGAGTCATGGTGGGATTGGGTTGAGTCCAAATGAAGGGCTTGAGCGAAATAAGCTAATTTTGACCCTTTAAGTTTGTTCGTCGGCCCTATTAGAAGGATGAAGGGAATGAATCTCTAAGCAATATAATAATTAAGTAAGAAGCTCTTGTAGGATGTACATTTTGCCTTAATACATATGGGGCAAGGAAAACAGAAATAGCTAGATCAAGTTTTGGAGGTATCTTAAGGAATTCAAAAGGTCATTGAATAATAGGCTTTGCCAATAGGTTAGGACCATCCATCCGTTTTACCAAGAGAGATGTAAACAATGTATGACAGAATAACAATAGCTATTCATATACAAATATCCAAAATTGACATGCAAGTGGATTAACCTAGCTTGTTTTCAAGAATTTGGTTTCTCCTTGTTTAAACCACCTCCTATAAATGTTAGGATTAAGGTGAACTTTGTTACTACAAACTTATACCTAATTGAGGTGTTAGCAATATTTTTGCCCTAGGCCTATACCATTTTGAAAAAAAAATCTATTTTATATGGATGGTTTAAAATTATCAATTATTTTACAATTCAATTACAAAAGTGGAACCAAAATTTATAATCATCATCTAAATTTTTTTTAATTCTAATTATTATATGATTTTGAGATTATAATATAATTTCAAAAATAAAAAAATAAAAACGATCACAATCAAATTATAATATAATTTTCTATGCATTAGCAAATATACTCCAAGATTTTTCAAGTTTCAAGCTAACATGAGTCATTTACAATTTTACAAATATACTTTCATAGCATTCATGCATAGGTGGAAGCCATTTGGCATGGTTTACGTTAATCCTTTTCTTGGTCCTAACCTATGAATACATCTCATCAGCTTGATCCTATTTTTTCATGAATTATACCAAGAAAACAATTTTACATAGTGTAAACGTGTACTTTGACTAATTTCCATTGGGAGGAAAATCATATATAAAGGGAAAAACAGAAGAAAGAAAAAATATATATACAATTTTACACTGAAGGACAAAACATAAAAAAGAAATTAAAAAAAAAAAGTTGGTTTTAGAACTCCCAAAACCTAGAACGAACTTTGAATCCTTCTTCCTCATTACCATCTCCAAACGTTCTCTCTCTCTCTCTCTCTCTCTCTCTCTCTCTCTCTCTCTCTCTCTCTCAGTTTTCGTCACTCACAAACCCAAACTCTTCTCTTCACTTCATGGCTGCCACACACCCCAACCTCTCCACTCTCTCCCACTCTCTCTCCAAACCCTCTCTCTCTCCTCCCACCCATCACCACCCTTTCCCCAAAACAACCCTCGCTAACCCCACTCTCTCACGCGCCGCCACTCTCAAAACCCATCATCTCCTCTTCTCCTCCAAAAACCCCATTTCCGATATCGACCTTTCCACCACCTCACACCTCCACGACGATAAACCCCGCGAAGAGTGCGGCGTCGTTGGCATATACGGCGACCCCGAAGCCTCCCGCCTCTGCTACCTCGCCCTCCACGCCCTCCAACACCGAGGCCAAGAAGGCGCCGGAATCGTCACCGTCGACAACAACGTCCTCCAATCCATCACCGGCGTCGGCCTCGTCTCCGACGTATTCAACGAACCCAAGCTCGACCAGTTAACCGGTAGCCTAGCCATTGGCCATGTCCGTTACTCCACCGCCGGCCAATCAATGTTGAAAAATGTCCAACCTTTCGTCGCCGGTTACCGGTTCGGCTCCGTTGGGGTCGCCCACAATGGCAACTTGGTTAATTACCGAACCTTGAGGGCCAAACTCGAAGAGAAAGGTTCAATCTTCAACACAACCTCGGATACCGAGGTTGTTCTTCATTTGATTGCAACATCGAATCATAGGCCTTTTATTTTGAGGGTTGTTGATGCGTGTGAGAAATTGGAAGGTGCTTATTCTATTGTGTTTGTTACTGAGGATAAGCTTGTTGCTGTTAGGGACCCTTTTGGGTTTAGGCCTTTGGTTATGGGTAGGAGAAGTAATGGTTCTGTTGTTTTTGCTTCTGAAACTTGTGCTCTTGATTTGATTGAGGCAACTTATGAGAGAGAGGTTTACCCTGGTGAGGTTTTGGTTGTGGATAAAAATGGGCTTCAGAGTCTTTGCCTTATGTCTCATCCACAACCAAAGCAGTGTATTTTTGAGCATATTTACTTCGCTTTGCCGAATTCTGTGGTTTTTGGTAGGTCTGTGTATGAGTCTAGGAGACAATTTGGGGAGATTTTGGCGACTGAGAGTCCTGTGGATTGTGATGTTGTCATTGCTGTGCCAGACTCCGGTGTTGTTGCTGCTCTTGGCTATGCTGCCAAGGCCGGTGTTCCATTTCAGCAAGGTCTCATTAGGTCTCATTATGTTGGAAGGACTTTCATTGAGCCTTCTCAAAAAATTAGGGACTTTGGTGTCAAGTTGAAGTTGTCGCCGGTTCGCGCTGTGCTTGAGGGTAAGAGGGTTGTGGTTGTGGATGATTCCATTGTTAGGGGAACCACATCGTCGAAGATTGTGAGGTTGTTGAAGGAGGCTGGAGCCAAAGAGGTTCACATGAGGATTGCTAGTCCTCCAATAATCGGGTCTTGCTACTATGGCGTTGATACTCCTAGTTCTGAGGAGTTAATATCTAATAGGATGAATGTGGAGCAGATAAGGGACTTTATTGGGTCTGATTCACTTGCCTTTCTGCCATTTGATAGCTTGAAGAGGTTGTTGGGCAATGACTCACCAAATTTCTGTTATGCTTGTTTCTCTGGGAATTACCCTGTTGAGCCAAGGGAACTTAAGGTGAAGAGGGTTGGTGACTTTGTTGATGATGGCTTGAATGGGAGTTTGGAGTCTATTGATGGAGGTTGGGTTCAAGCAAACCGAAATCAGAAAGAGGTGAAGCTTGGTAATAGTCTTTGACAATTGTTCTAGTTGTGATTTTGCCCTTTCATAATTTAAGCCAAGGGTAGTACTAGTAGTAGTACCTTATGTGATGTGATGTGATGCACTGAGAGATAATGTCAAAGCATCATTCAACTACACTGGTGAGCTTCATTTAACTCATTTGGATTCTCAAGGCCAATGCTTATTCAATACTTGTTCTTGGTCCTATTTTCAGGCATGGTATCTGGAGTCTTTTTTGGTTTTTAGAACTATTAACAGACCATGGTTTAAGAAAGAACTTAGGATGTTATGTTTTACTCTACTTTACTCTTTCCTTTGTTTTTAATTATAGGTTTTCTTCAAGACATCTTATTCCTACAGTTTGAGATTTTCTTGGATGGTTGATCTCCATCTATTTTTGTTGTATATATTTGCTCAAGTGGGTGAAAGAAAGATGAATGAGAAGTTCAAATAAAAAACAACTTCTTACTTGGTAACATAAAAATGTAGTACAATTGTTAAAAATATCACACCTCTTGCATGAAAATCAGCTAAAAGTAGTATGTGCTATTCTGTGAACAATAATAAAATGTAAATCGAAGTTTTCATCATGTTATATTTGATTAAACTTTGTTTTTACTCGTTCTACTTTCGAGTTTTTTCCATTTAAAGACGATTAATTTCGTTGCAATTCCAACTTCTGTATCAGTGTATCCTCAACCTTTCCTTTATTTTCTGGCATAATACTAAAAAATTTTCAATCAAAATTTAACGCAACTGAATCATAGGTTTTGGGTAGGAATTAGGTAATAATGAATGATTTACTTGCTACATTAATCTCAGGGAAAATGTTATATCTTGTTTAGACATTCATTTCTTGGAGAACCACGATAGTTTAATCCATCTAAACAATGCGAAAATATTGATCTTGGTTGAGAATAATATCAAGTTCAAGCCTGGTAGACGACTAAAATGGATGTTGAGAATGTTACTCCTATTTTTATTTTTTATTTTTGGTTAATTGATATACTCCTATTATATATACATCTAGTTTGTGATCTGCACCTTAGTCGTTATTTCGTTGAGAAGAAAAAATCTCAATGATTGATGAAAATTTAAATTTGGGACTGAGGAGTATCCGTATCAGTATCGCATATGCCCATAGTTATTTTACTGACAAGTTGTCTTATATTTTAACTTGTAATTTCATAGTTTCTTTACCAGATAGTAAGCTTTCTTGTTGATTATTAGGTACCTCTAAATATGTTGAATAAAAGCTCGGTTATAACCATATCCTTTTGCAAATTTCTTGGCCTCATTTTGACATTTCCTAGCAATGTGCCCAGGTTCTCTACCATGCCAGCAGACCAATATTGTTAAGCATTTATAATCAATGTGTTCAAGGAGACCACCACCCACACGGGTTGATACTCATTTGAAGATGTAGATATAAACAGGGACTTACGACGAATTCATGATTTGAGCGTCTCAAGTTTAGGAATGACAATGAAATCTGAATTCGCATATACCAAACCAAACCGTACGGGGAAAACTTACTTTGATCAAATTTAAGGGGAACTTAAGCCGACTTAATTTGATTTTAGTGGGGATGAGGGTGAGTATGAGAATACAAATATTTGTCTTGAATCGGTCTTGTTATAAAAGTTAACAAATTTTAATTATAATAGTTAATAATGATGATTAATTAATATATTTTTTTAAAATATTCTTAACTTCTAAAATTTATTATTATTTTTATTTTTTAGGATTATTTTCCAACATTGTTTTAATTAGAATATATTAGATATATAAAACTTTTATTAAAATATATTTATGTTAATAAAATTAATAAAGATTAAAAATATAGTAAAGTGTGAAACCAATACGTTCTCAAACTCAATTGGATTTACAAATGAGTTTGAGTTACATAATTTCAAATCCCCCTTTTTTTTTTTAGCAAAACACCTCCCTCTTTTAAACCCACACTCAAACCCCCCAACTTTCTTGGAGTTGGGGTCTGGGAAGCCTAAACTTACCCTTGGCCCACCTTGTTATCTTCAAGCTCCACATTTTTATAAAAGTGTTTACACTACAATAAAAAAGGCTTGAATAATTTCAATTGTTTCCTAAGCACCTCAACTCCCACATTAAGAGCTACCTCAAGTCTTAAAAAGATTGTTTATCTTGGGTACAATTATCTTATTTTCATCATTATTATCATTTCATTATCATAATATATAATTAAATATTAATTTTGTTACGATCCATTTAGTGGTGAGGATTTAGGTAGTTTAACAATTTTTTAATTTTAAATTCAAAAAATAATAATTTGATATTTTTAAAAAATACTTATCCATAGATTTAGTTATATTTGTTACGTTTCTTTTCAAACCCTAAAGTTGATTCAAGTCAGTATGTGGAATAACTTACATAGTATGACCAAATCAAAGCTTAACACAAACTTTCACTATCGTTAAGGATTCTAACCATCCTCTGTAAGTGAGAAACCTACTCCTATTCTATGGACTCTAAATAAACTACTTGTCAATTCTCACTTCTAAATAGAAATGGATATTTGAAGTTTTATTTCTTACTAATGGTTAAAAGTTAATGTATACTATTTTTACGATTTTAGATTGGGTGGAGATGCAGTTAAATACATTTATTTTGATTTATATATATTTTTAAATCGATTATTTATGTAACTAAATTTAGAAGTGAGTTATACAACATGTTTTTGAATAAGTTGATTGTTAGTTATTACAACCAATTTTAAAAATTGAATTTATTGAACCGCACCCTTATAAGATCATGGAACCCAAATCCTTGTTTTTACTCAAATTCAAGTTCAAAGTGAAGATACATTGTATACTCTACTAGATTGCCACCAAAAATAATTAAAAAAATACTCTACTAAAAAAAGTACACAAACAAGCTGTTTGACTCTTTAGACTTTGTAAACGGAAGTTCCATTACTTTTTTTTACTATTAAAAATCACATTTTTTTTACCAAAAAAATTATTTATTTTTAGCCGTAAAAATTTAGAAGAAGAATATATATTTTTAAGGATAAAAATTGATTAAAATAACTTCGGGAGATCAAACAAACACATTTGATTTAATTTGATATATGCTTTGGAGCAAATCTGTGCCATTTTGGAACCTTGCAAATGTAACATCGCCGATGCCCGTGTCAATTATCTATGAAATAAAAGGCAAAGCATAAAGAAAGCGATATTACATCTTTTACGTAGAAAATGAAATGACTAGTGCTCAATATGATGGAATGAATTATACTTTTTTTTAATTATAGGAATCATCTTCAAGAGATAATTCTATTCAAATTAAAAATATTTATATCATGATGGAGCTAACTCTTCTAACTTAAAAGAATGAAATATGTATTACTTGAACTCACCTATTTAAATACCTTAAAGACACATGTTTATGCAAGAATCATTTAGTATTATTTTGTAACTAGCTGTAAAAATAAAATTGTGTAAATAGAGACATCCAATATTATATAATGATTATACATGCCATTCAAGGCTAGTTAAGACCAATGAATTAGAAAATAACTTTTAGTCAACTTTAGTTGAGAGACCTAATTTAAAACTAAACATACCTTTAATCTCACTCTTTCCAGACTTTTGATCATCTCCTACATGAGATGTCTTTAGCACCCTCCATTAAGTTTTGAACCATTGGATGGACATCTTGATTATGTAAGATGAGAAGTTTCTTTTTTTATATATTGATTTATTATATTGTTTATTTTTATAACTATTATAAAACAAATACTTTTTATGCATGTTATTTTTATAAAGGGGTAAAAGATACATTTCATACTAGTTATTTTAAATTTTAAATCGATTAGTTTTAAAAGTGGTATAACAAATATTCTTTACATCGGTTATACAGATAACCGGTATGAAAAATAAATTTTACACTAGTTATAGAAATAACCAGAATAAAAAATATTTTTTACACTAATTATAAAAATAACCAGTATAATAAATATATATGAAGAGAAGAAACTTTCCACCATATATAATTAAGATGTTTGTGGAGATGAGAGAGATGGAGAGGATAAGTTTTTCTTTCTGCTAAGAAAAATAACGAGGTAGTTATGGTTGATTCTCTTGATTTTAGAGAAGGGTTATGAGGGAAGGGTGCTTCGTTCATGGGTATGGTTTTGAGTGAGAAGTCTACTCTTATGATTCAATAAAAAAATATTGACATTTTTTTCTCTAAGAACTTGGCGAAAGAGGAGTATGTAGGTGGTAATAAGATGCTTCTTGTGATGCTTCGATCTAAACAAATCATGGGAGAATTAAGTCAACCATGGCATGATGCTTTAGTGGTAAAGCTTCTTGGAAAAAGCATAGGGTGCATGACACTGAAAGGGAAGTTAATGCAAGTGTGGAAGCCTATGGGAGGCTTTAAGATCATGGATTTCAATAATGGGTTTTCAAGATGAAATTTGATTTGGAGGATTTTTGGAGGAAAGCTATGGAAGGTGGCCCCTGTGTAACATCCTAAATTTGAAAATTTTAGAAAATAGCTCATTAAGGTTCGATGGCTTATTCTTTTCTTGCGCGCCTTTAGCATTTCGGGTCTAATTTTCTCAAATGATGCTTGATTGGAATGATTCCGGTCTCGTTCACTTTGTTTCAAAGAGATCTTCAATCTCTATTTCTGGGCTCTATCCTAAATTTTCACTCTGTCATGCTCAAACTCAAGGATTAAGTAAATCCATATTAGAACCATGATTATTCACGTTTTTATCCTGCGCATAGTTCGTTCAGAAATTCATAATTTTCTCATATGATCTCCGTTTCTTGCAAACTTGGTGTCAAAATCACCGTAACAAAATTATCTACATTTTCCATAAAGACATCAAGAGCTGTATATTCCTAGATCAGTACAATTTTGGAGATATTTGAAGAACCATATTCATCACATCACTATGGTGACAGGTCTCAGAAAAATGGCAATATCTCCCTTGTCTGTTATTCAAATCACTTCGTTCTTTTTTATATAGATCCGTATCAAAAATATATACAATTGTTATGAGGGCACGAAACCCAATTCTCAAAGGGGAATTTTTGGTAAATTTATTTCTGAGCACCTACCTGATTCAAAGATGATTAGAGCATCCTATCGTATTTCTATCATAACTCGGGCTACCGATATCAGATAATTGCAAATGATATATCGATTTAAAGAGAAAAAGGAGACCTACAACTTTGGTGTTGGGAGTTTCCTCTGATTCAGACTCCATGAATTATCACAGAATTATTTTTAACGTGATTATTTTCCAGTTCATGAAAATCCTGCACACCACAAATCATCGGGTAACAATTTAATTTTCTGGTCACCGGTTTCCAACCTACCACCACACCAACCACAATCCAAGGGCAGGTGTCACACCTTGGTCACTTCAGCCCACTACCTCTCCATCTCATTTTTCCACTAGCTGCATGTAACCACTTCATTAAACACTTGTCATTTCTTTTCTTTTAAGATCTCTTTTATTTTTGTTTTTAATACACATTCTCTTCAATCATCAAGGCTCTTTCACGTCACTCTACTCTTCTTCTAAACTCTAGCAGACTCTCTTTTCTTTTTTTTCTAAGCATGAGACCCTCTCTATTGTCCTATCCTCTTTTCTTTTATTATCTTGTTTCTTCCTTATCTCTCAATATATATCAGCACTTCCTCACATGATTCATGTGTACTTCCATCAATGATCTCTGTCAATCCCACCGTTGGATCAGCTTAACATCCTCCTCTACGTTCTCACCGTTCAGATTTTTAGTTGGACATCTGTAGGTGGATAAATCGTGTTCAAACTGCGACCCTGTTTCAGTTTACAGGAATTCTGAAAAGCTTTGGGAAAACTGTCATTTCCAATTCGTTAACCATTGGATCGGGCTGAAATTTTGGTACGAAGTTTATGAAATGTGATTCTAGGTACTGACCGTTGGGATCTTGGTGTCAAAGTCTATACTGGGAGATATTGTGCTTGAACAATAGCACGAGTTCAAATCCACAATTGACTCGGATCGTTCGGTGAACGTTCGAGTTTTGAAATCAAGGATTCTAGGTAGGGGGAGCGTTTAAATTTTAAATGCATAGTTTATGAACGGGTTCGGGATAGTATTGTTATTATTAATGAGAAATCCCGAATATATAATATGTGTGACATAATTGCGTTATGATATTTTTCGTTCATATATTATTGATATTGAATTTGGCATGAGATATATATGTTGTATTTGTGAAATTTTTATGATGCCTATGCATGATATGTAGTAGGATATGTGATGATAATATGAGTATATGCATGAGATGCAAATTGATATAGCATGAGATGCTTAAATTGATGAATAAATATGAAATATGATTGTGGTTTCGAGGATTCCACAAAAGACCTTGGGTGAGACTTAAGGCAAAACCTCTTGAGCGAGGCTCGGGGTTTAGCCCGTGACACTACCATTGTCGTTGAGGGTGATTGTGTCACGTGAGAGGGCAAACGGTTTGGTACCAGTAAAACGGCCGGATCAGCTGAGAGCTGAGTATATGGATGAGAGCCAATGTTGTAACACAAAATAAAAATTAATAATGAATGTTTGGATCCAAATGAATGAGCATGTATATATATTGATGGATGTTGTTGAGAACAACATTGATTGTATGAATATTTACGAATATGTAAATGTATGAAATGTGATGAGATTATATGATATTGTTGATATTATTTTTTTATATATATGCCAGAGAATTGGATAAGTGGTCCGATTCAATAACTGTCATTTGACATGTATATGCTCACCCCTATTTGTGGATATTTTTACAGTGGACTTAGGACGTGATGGAGTTTGGTGAGAGATCACCAAGATTGAGCGTGGAGTACTGTATATATATTGTATATAATGTACATAGTAATTTTGTAGTAGCCTTGGCCGGCTTCTGTGCATAGCTGTTCTGTTATATATGTACATATATAAATGCTTAGTTGAATAGATAACTGACGGCTTCAGCTGGAAGCCTAGACCTATTTTGAGCATATGCTTGTTGTTATGGTGGATGATGATGTTGTATTGTGGAGACCCTGGTTGGTCCCACCATATAAATAAATATGTGTGATATTTGATATATCCATGAAACTGTTACATTGCATAAATGGGTAGGTTATGTGATGATGAACTGCACATTAGAAGGTTGATATAGTGATGACAGTGTTATTGTACTTTTCCAAAATCTTATTTTGAAATTGAAAGTAATTCACGAAAAAATTATTTGAGTTTTAGAAACCTTGTTTTAAATATTAGGATGTTTTACCCTGGATTATCTTTGACCATTATCTTGTTGTCCAAACTTAGGCACCAAATTTGGCTTCACCGACGACAAAGGTTGAGAAGATTTTGGTGTAGGGTTTGCTTTCCAAGATTCAATCTTATGTTTTATGATAGGAATGTCTTGTTTGTTTTAACATCCTTCTTTATAGGCACTCCTATCAAAATGGGTATTAAAAGCCCTATGTTAATTTTTTAAAACAAAGATTGAATACAAAGTAATTTGAGTTTAAAAAAAAAAGATGGTTTATGACCGAAAAACAAAGAGAAAACAAGAATGGTGATCCTCCATCAATAAGCCACAACTTGATGTCATCCATACTAGGTTACGATTGTATTGATATGCTTAACAAAAACCTTCTATTAGTTTCTCAAAGCCTTCACCAATTTTTGTGAATTATGGGAAGTTCAAACTTAAGGTTCTAAGGTTTCGAAAATGAAAAACATGAAATTCTCATTAAATATTCAACGAAACTTAATAAAAAAATTTACGTGATTCATGATTACAAAAGAAAACAAAAGCCTTAAGATTTTTTAAATGATATATAAAATTATAATGTTTTTTGGATTTTTAAAGATTAAAAACTATTTACGAACAAACAACTATTAATCGTGTCTAGGTAAGCTCTGATAAAAATTGTTGGATTTTTGTTATTAATCTATATATGAGTAAAATCACATATATAAAAGCATGACATGTTTAATTATCATTTTACCTAAAAAATTAGTTAAAGTATGTATATGGAATCAACATAGGAACTACCTTGATTTTCGGTTCCGCAAGAGTCATATAGTTAAGAGAGACTGCTCTCAATTAGTTAGGTGAAAACATAAAAACCCTTGACAGGTAAATTGGTCAAAAACACACCCTTCTGAAAAGTCCAGGTACCTCTCAATAGGCATTGGTTTAATAATCCAACCCATCTCAATAAGCATGACAACTATACTTGAACCCACACGAACTAACTATCCTACCCTGAGTTTGACGGGTAAAACCCATTTTAATTAGGGATAAAAAATCCACCCCAACCTGATTTTGATGGGGATAAGAGCAGGTGTACGGAAGCAACTACCCATCTCGACCCCACACTGAACCCACTCCTATATACAAGTTCAATAATTTTACTTATAGTTATAGTTTAGTGATAATAATAAGTTTTATATATTATTTAAAATAATATATAATCATGAAGTTTATTATTTATAAAAAAAATTAATATTTATTT
The DNA here is from genome assembly GCA_037962975.1 of Clitoria ternatea. Lineage (NCBI taxonomy): Eukaryota > Viridiplantae > Streptophyta > Magnoliopsida > Fabales > Fabaceae > Clitoria > Clitoria ternatea. The sequence continues at coordinate 73,969,461 of CM075676.1, forward strand.
TATATTATTTCAATTAAAATGTATTATGTATATATAATTTATTTGAAATTATATATTCGAGTTATCAAAATGATAGAGAAATAGAGTATATGCCAACATACGAATAACAGTTATGCACTTTTGTAGCGGTGATAGACCTTTTTACCAGTTGCACCAAACCTATGTTGGAAATACACATCATGGGCGCTTAATGCATCTACAATACGAAGGAATACATGCTTATGGATCTTGAACCTTCATCAAGATTGGGCATTAATGTACACTAGACTTTCACTGAAGTGACTATTGTAACATCCCAAAAATTTCATTTTCATGTATAATTATTTTGATTAAGATCATCAATGATATTATCCTTTTTATCTCGACTTTCTACGTAAATTTTAGTTTGGACAACATCTACCTTTTACCATTGTAAATAATTTTAACTTTATACCTTAGGTAAAAGTTAATTAAATAACTTATTACCTACTTCCTTAGTTATTACTTTCTTTGTCTTTTCCATTTACTCCCATCAAATTACCACATACTCCACTCAAAATATGTCATCTTGTACATATTTTACTTCCTAGTTAGAGTCTAAATTTGAAAATATGGTAAACTACCAAGTTGTTCCTCTTCTTCTTAGATTTCCAGCAAGACCAAATTCATCAAAATCCATTAAGATTTGAGAGAGATATGCCTAAAATACTGAAACTGTTTCAGAATTGGTATTTTACTTCAATCATATCATCTTGTACATATTTTAATGCCTAGTTAGATTCCGAATTTGAAAAAGTGGTAAACTATAAAGTTGTTCCTCGTTGTCTTAGATTTTTAACAAGACCAAATTTATTAAATTCCATTAAGATATGAGAGAGATATACCCAAAATACCGAAACAGTGTCAGAATTGATATTTACTTCAATCATACAAGCTACATTGTGTAGGCTGCGGAAATGGTCAACAATCCAGCCCATTTTTCTCACCTAAAACCTCCATTATCACCACAATTAATGTACCTAACATCCCACTACAATCCCATTATGAAAAGTTTGTCCCTCACTTATCATTTGCATGATTAAACCAACACTACATCTTGTTCCCAAGTCTGAATTCTTAGAACAAGTTGAAGTTAGTGAAGTCTCTCTCTCATTTTCTTTCATTTTCTCCATTAAAGTCCTTCTTGATCTGAAGCTAGTGCAATAATAGAACACTTTCAACCACTTTAGGATCCTCCATTAAGGTAAGAGGGGATAGGGTTGTGAATAAATATGGAATGGGTAGAATTGTATGTTGTTCTAGGATTTTCAGATTTATTTTTGTAATTTGTTACTTAATTTAAAAGCTGAAAATATATGAATTTTACTTTGGCTTCTCCATACAAGTTGTAGATCTTTTTGTTATGTGAATTTTAAGTCTTGAACCAACTAATTTGGATATGTATAGCATGAGTTATGGTCAAAATACTGAAGTATGTTTCTTTTGAATGTTTCATGACTTGGTTCTGGATATATGTTGATAATGTAAATTTTGTGAGTATGATTAGCCATATTTATCTTCATAAAAGTTGTAGATATAGATGTTATGATTCTGTTAGATTTGGTCTTATATCAAAATTCTAAGTAATATGGAATTTATGTTTAAATTACTCTTATGTGATCATGTTGTTTAATTGTTTCTGAAAATGAGTGTCTTTGATTAAAGTTTGGTAATTCATATATTTAGAAACCGCTTTTCAGGAATGAACGACTCGCCCCACAAACCAACACGAGACCTTTCCAATGTGCTTTTGTCCTCACTCACACATTTCCTGAGAACTTCCCAGGAGGTCACCCATCCCAGAATTACACCAAGTTAAGCACGCTTAACTTTGGAGTCCTTATGTGATAGGCCACCGAAAAGGCTAATGCATTTGTTGGTATAGGTAGTACGAATTCATTCCTTTAAGCTATCCTCGACTGTATAGTCCCATACCTATACAGTCTTTGGACCCCTCTCATTCTGGTATGTATTCGGTTCGTTCATGTGTCCCTCCCACTAGAAGCCTGCCAGGAGCCGCTCCTTGTCCGTGCCTATGCACCGGCGATCACTTCCGCCCTCAACAGTGCCCGGGATGTCACATTCCCCGATGGAAGCCTGCCAGGAGCCGCTCCTTGTCCGTGCCTATGCACCGGCGATCACTCCCCGCCCTCAACAGCGCCGGGATGTCACATGCCCACCAGCTTCCGCCTGGTTCGTCCCCGAACCATACCGTACTAGGAGAGGCTAGGCTCTGATACCACTGTAACGCCCCGGCCGCTTTTCAGGAATGAAGGACTCGCCCCACAAACCAACACGAGACCTTTCCAATGTGCTTTTGTCCTCACTCACACATTTCTTGAGAACTTCCCAGGAGGTCACCCATCCCAGAATTACACCAAGTTAAGCACGCTTAACTTCAGAGTTTTGATGGGATCCGGTGCATTAGATCTTTGTGTACTCTAAATTTAGAGACCAAAATATTCCAAAAAGGATAAGTAAAACTTGAGTTATGATTTAATTATTAAAGTATGACGTTTCTGAAAGCTATGTATGGGTGAGTGCTTGTCTAGTTGTTTGAGAATAATTTATGAGGAATTAATTTTTGAGCCATTCATAAAAGTTTTAGATATTTGAGTTATGAACATGTGGGATTTGGTCCTATATAAAAATAATTTTTTTATTAAGAGATATACAATTTTTACCAAAGGTTGTCAAAACTGTAACTGAATCTGTAATACCGAAATTACTATTTGAAGTCAGAAAGTAATTTTGAAACTGCGTTTTATACTTATAGAATTGGGATATATGGTCTTCATAAAAGTTATAGATAATTCTATTTTTAAAAATTTGGCACAAGTTTTATCTTAAAATAATTTTTCTACAAGGAGATATGACTATTTTACTAATCTGTGTACATGTAGTAAAAATTTGCAAAAGCCAGTGTGTTGTTTGTAACGTGGAGCAAATTGTGTAAGGAATTAGAATTTTTGGTCTTCATGAATATTGTAGATAATTTTGTTATGGAACTACAGAAAGTAGAATTACTTAAAAAGGATTTGATTTGCTCACGTTGTGGCCTTTTTACTAATGTATGTTGTTGTTGTAAATTTCTAAAATTTACCTATAATGGTTATTATGGATGAAAATGATATTTTTCATGTGGATAATGATTTATTTATGAATTATTGAGGGATTATTGATTATTATGGATGTTATTGAGTGTCCTATGAATGTCATACAGTATATATATCTTTGTGATAAATAATTATGAATGACTAAATCAATGTATACATGAATGCCTTGTGGTTTATTGAGATATGTTGTTGAATTGTAAATCCATGATTTTGAGAATTGATATATGTGATGTGTCCTTTGAGGACTTGTTGCTTTCCAAGTAATTATGGAAGTATTGATATCATGGTATGTTAAATTGATAAAGAGAATTAAAGACATTCATGCATCATAAGCATTTGGATGCACCATGGAATTTAAGGGTTCCATGATTGCCGGCCCTGGTGGGGGGTTACTCTATGATGAGTTAAAACCTTATTTTCGTTGAGCGCCATGAAGGGTAGGGATTCATGGTTTATGCTAAGTCCTACTTGTGTACTTCGATACTTGAACACCATGAAGGGTAGCGATTCATGGTATATGCTAAGTCCTACTTGTGTACTTTGGTACTTGAGCGCTACGAAGGGTAGGGATTCGTGGCATTATGCTAAGTCCTACTTGTGTCTCTATGAGACTTTTTAGTGCAGTATTCTCACTAAACCAAAATGGATCCAGCATGACATCAATTGACTAAATTAAAGATTATTAAATGTAAATGACCTTGTTTGGCATATTCGTCATATCATAATTATTTGTTGATTCTGTTTGTGCAATTTTACTTATTTTATATTTATTCTATATTTTATCTCACTCTTACATTATTTTTATAGTGCATGCTTCACATAATGACGAGTGGTGAAATTGATGAAGCTTTTATGTTTTATTGCTTGAACTTTGACTTCATTTGACTTTTAATGTGTTGTAATAATATTATGTACCTCGTACTGCTATCATATATATCGTTTCCGCTATATAAATATATTATGTTTTATTCGTTCACGACTAGTATGCATGATAATATTCCGCATTTATCAATTTTTACGTGACCTCAGAATTTAAATTACGAATTTCAAAATGATTTTTTAAACACAAAAAAAATCTATTTCAAAAATTTAGATTAATTAATTGGAATTTGTAATTTGGGTTTTGTGTGTCACAATTATTGTATAGACATAGATGTCCATCTTCACAATCACGTTCTATATGAAGTCTTGAATGGATGTGCCTACTTGTTATGCCTCCTTCTCATTCCCCTTAATCTTGAAATTGAGACATCAATATTTCATCCTTTATGTTGTCTTTTGGTAAATCTACAATTAAGTCCCCATTCAATTTTTTTCTACATCCTTCAACAACCAGGATCCATTGTATGTGAGGGATACAATATTGGATCAATGTTGTTGGTTTAGGTCCAAGTATGTATATATAGATGGATAGAAGGATAAATGGATAGATGGATGGATGCATGGATAGATAGATAGATACGTTCCAACATTTGGACTGTTATGTGACATTAGCAAGTTTCTTCAAGGCTGTTGGGCAGTTAGGTAACATTAGCAAGTTTTTCAAGGAGACAAAACAGAAGGACAAGAAGTGTCATTCAAGGGACCTGCATCCGTCATTCATTTTGTTGCAGGTTCCATTAGATTAAGGAAGGACCTTAATATGATTTATTGTGAAATTTTTTCCTTTCAGCCGATTGAAATTTATGTTGATGATGAGGCCAAGTTGACCCTTTATGGACTTGTGCAGGTAGGCTTTTTGAAATTTCTTTTCATTATTAATTTGGTCCTTTAATATAATGTGTGATCTGTATGCCTTACATTGATGATTGACATGGCAGCACTACATCAAATTGAAAGAGGAAGAAAAAATCAAAAGTTGAATGATCTTCTTGATGCCCTGGACTTCAATCAGTTTTTATCTTTGTGAAAAGCGTTAGCAGAGCAGCTGAGCTGGACAAATTGCTTGTTCAGTGCAGCTTTCCATCTATATGTATTCACTTTGGCATGTCACAGGAAGAAAGGTATGTTTCGATGATTAAGTCCTTCATCAATTCTTTTGTCTTTTTTTATTTCATTCTTTATTTTAAAACTTCCTTGTAACATTTTTTATATTTTCTTTAGAGATATCAATGCTTTATGGAGTGGATGTAAACATAATTGATATGTTGTTCCTTTTTTGTTGAAGAATTTAACTTGATGTTAAATCAGTAAAGTGTTGTTGAAGTATACCCAAAAGTGTCTACTGCTAAATCAGTAAAGTATCGTTCTGGAAACTGAATTAATTAAGCAGCAGATTACAGGAATATCTATTGTCACTCTCAGGTCTGTTGTCACTCTTATTCAAATATTTTTTTATCTAAAATACTCTTTCTTTTGATATTGATAATCTCAACAATGTAGCGATTTCTCTGTGTCTAATTAATTGCTTCATTTAGTGACCAATTTTTTTAAAAATTTTAACAATGGCATGAAAATACAATTTTATATTACCCATCTTGGAGCATGGTTCATTGGTTATCTTCTTCGATTAGAGTTTATTCATATTATATACACTCTCCAAATTGTTTATTCATTCTTATCTTAAGTAGACATTATGCAGTACTTTACACTAAAGGCAACTTTTTGCTTTGTTAGTAAATTTTATATATCATAATCTCAACATACTAGTTTATATGGCATGTCTCTTTCTCATTTTATTTAAGTTTTACTTTCCTTGAATGTATTTGATTTTTCATAGATATTTACAAGTTAATTGAAGTTTCTATCCCCTATTCTGTGAAAGAATGGTGATTATGAAGAACATAAAATCGATTAGCATGCTTTGCAACATAATAAGTAATAGTTTTTGGTTGTGAAGAAGTTGATAAATTTATGTTGTGTTTTATGCAGGGTTGTGGAATATAAGCTTTTGATCAAATTTTCAAATGACCCATGGGATTCGTCTTCTTATTTTGCTCTCACTCTCATTAAGATGTGAGTCATGGGGTTAGTTTTCATCATCTAAAGAGACACCTTCTAGAGACAAGTCTTATTACAATGAAGGCAATTTTAGAGGTTCCAGTGCTGAATTTTCAATTAAGGCCTTCAACGACAAAAAGGGAATGAAATTAGTAGATAATGCCAAGAAGAAAATGATTGGTTCAAACATCTGCTGGCAAAGTGCTTCTCAACATCTTTTTGCTGGGTGTTCTGAAATTTGGCTACTGAGGATAAGAGGTATAGATTTGAGTATAATCAAACTTGTTTTCATAATTGGTACATTCTTATTCAGACTTGAGTATAATCAGATTTGCTTTCATAATAGTGTTTATATGTTATTTTTTTCATTACCTTATTCAGACTTGAGTATAATCAGATTTGCTTTCATAATTGGTACATTCTTCTTGGGATTTGAATCCTAGTTTTGTACTTTACACTATGAAAGCAATCAAGCATCAAGACACCTTACCTAAACCCTAAACATTGTCACTCTCAGGTCTGTTGTCACTCTTATTCAAATATTTTTTTATCTAAAATACTCTTTCTTTTGATATTGATAATCTCAACAATGTAGCGATTTCTCTGTGTCTAATTAATTGCTTCATTTAGTGACCAATTTTTTTAAAAATTTTAACAATGGCATGAAAATACAATTTTATATTACCCATCTTGGAGCATGGTTCATTGGTTATCTTCTTCGATTAGAGTTTATTCATATTATATACACTCTCCAAATTGTTTATTCATTCTTATCTTAAGTAGACATTATGCAGTACTTTACACTAAAGGCAACTTTTTGCTTTGTTAGTAAATTTTATATATCATAATCTCAACATACTAGTTTATATGGCATGTCTCTTTCTCATTTTATTTAAGTTTTACTTTCCTTGAATGTATTTGATTTTTCATAGATATTTACAAGTTAATTGAAGTTTCTATCCCCTATTCTGTGAAAGAATGGTGATTATGAAGAACATAAAATCGATTAGCATGCTTTGCAACATAATAAGTAATAGTTTTTGGTTGTGAAGAAGTTGATAAATTTATGTTGTGTTTTATGCAGGGTTGTGGAATATAAGCTTTTGATCAAATTTTCAAATGACCCATGGGATTCGTCTTCTTATTTTGCTCTCACTCTCATTAAGATGTGAGTCATGGGGTTAGTTTTCATCATCTAAAGAGACACCTTCTAGAGACAAGTCTTATTACAATGAAGGCAATTTTAGAGGTTCTAGTGCTGAATTTTCAATTAAGGCCTTCAACGACAAAAAGGGAATGAAATTAGTAGATAATGCCAAGAAGAAAATGATTGGTTCAAACATCTGCTGGCAAAGTGCTTCTCAACATCTTTTTGCTGGGTGTTCTGAAATTTGGCTACTGAGGATAAGAGGTATAGATTTGAGTATAATCAAACTTGTTTTCATAATTGGTACATTCTTATTCAGACTTGAGTATAATCAGATTTGCTTTCATAATAGTGTTTATATGTTATTTTTTTCATTACCTTATTCAGACTTGAGTATAATCAGATTTGCTTTCATAATTGGTACATTCTTCTTGGGATTTGAATCCTAGTTTTGTACTTTACACTATGAAAGCAATCAAGCATCAAGACACCTTACCTTATCATGATATAGAGTCATTCTTCTTAGACGAATAAAAGAAAATGAAATGAAATAAAAGACGGATTCTTTTCTTCATGTTGTGGGAGAACATTTTGTATGTATGTATTTACTTGTAGAGGACTGTGTTTTTATCATGTTTTTATTGTTTTCTTGAAATCAACATAAACAGCAATAAAATATTAAAGGTTACTTTGATGGCTGCAAGGGTTAGCAACCTCTCCTACCCCAGTTTCAATTACAGGTAAGGAGAACCCACCATTTAGTTTTTGCTTCTGTGCACACATCAGATCCCAAGGTACTTCTCTATTTAGTAGTAATTGTTGTGTTTTCTAGGATTTGGTTGCTTCAGTTCAGAAAATGATCTTGATTAATGTAAAGTTTTGTAAAAAGGTCTTGTAAAAAATATTGGAGGGGGGAGTAATACGAAGCATGCTAACAAAAAGGATTTACTACTTTGTTGGCCATCTGTTACAGATGCTTAATGTCTTTGGATTTCCTATGTTTCATTATCAGGTGGTAGTGGATATGCAAGGTATGTTTCATTATAAATGATCATGTGATCTTACTCACACTATTTAATTCTATATACATCCAATGCTACTAATAATAATTTTGAAGAGGACAGATTTTTTACACAATTTAATCAAAAGCTCAATGTGTATACATACACAAGATTAATACTTAATCGCAATCTGAATTCAATTCTGTGCATAGGATAAATTACACCTTATCCCCATATGGTTAACTTATTTATTAGAGAAAAAAAACTGTTGCGCACCATAACAAAAGCATTAGAAGCTGTTGTTAAATTTATACCTATTCCACCAGCTTTTAGCGACATTAACAACACTTGATGAAAAAATAAGTAGTCAAAATATACATTAACAATTGTTAGTTTATACCTACTCCACTAAATAGATCCTAATTATATATTAATATATAGGACTAGGAAATATCTCACTGAAAGTAAATTATGAGTTAGTGATTTTAAAATAATTTAATGGAACTTAGCTACTTTTATTCTATATACCAAAACAAAATAAAGTTTTACCGAGTAGTTTGGTTAAAATCATTCTAATTCAATAAGTTATAAAAAAATTATAAATTATTTTTAAATTTATAAACTATAAACTAAAAAATCATTAGTAAATAAAATTTATTAAAAGAATGAACCCAACTATAATATGGATATTTATGTATTTTTTTCTACAAATTCTTTTATTATTTCAAAAAGTAACAAATAAAAAAAATATTGTCTTAAAAACAAAATATAAAAAGCATCTTAAATTAATAAGGAGAAGGATACACACTTCTCATTTCTTATTTTCTTTTCATAATAATTATTAGATGTTTTCTTTCCTTTTTTCCTTATTATTGTCTCTTTTCCTCCTCCTTGTATTAATTATTGACGGGTTTGTTTTTGTTGCATAAAGTGAGTATTATTCAAACCTTTGTATTGATTAACGATGATGAAGAAACATATTTTATGCACTTCTTGCAAAATTAAATTACCCGTAGCTCTTCTTTACCAAAACTTTTAGCACTACCCTGTTTATTACAAAAACCTATATTATTGATTTCTACTTACAAATTTTAATGAGTTTTTTTTTCTTCATTACAGGTTTATGTATCTCATGGGAGACATCCCTTTACAAAAAATGGTGAGAATTATATTTAGTGCAATATATGCCTTTAACTTTCTGTAAATAGTCCCAATACAACACTGATACTAATTAATTTCTGTATTAGGCTCCTTGTTAAAATACCAAATATAGAATAGAAAAGAAACTGTTATTTTGGAGTGTTTTAGGGTGCTGAGAAAATTACACGCCAAGAAATGTGTTTTGCATACATTTGACTTATTATAATTTCGTTATGAGGTGGTCCTGAAAGGTTTTGTTATAAATGCCTTTGAATTTAAGTGAAGTTATCACTTATCACTATGAAAATGAGTATGTGTCACTTTGTTTCCTTCCATGTGGTTTGTTTCTTTGTTTGAAAATGAGGATGTTGTTGATCATTTTTCCTTAAAATTTTGTTGTTTACTCAGGCATACAGGAACAAATCCTAACTTACTGGAAGTAAATTCTAACAAAGTAGTACCAAGTTTATCAAAGCAAAATATCTCAAGACCTATTGAGGTAATCAAGGTTGCTTCATATTCTTTAGAAAATGGAGAAATTCTGGACCAAACAATAACCAGTGATAAACTATTAAACACCCCTTCGATCCAAGATGTGCCTTCAGATCATGCAGATAAGTTAAGCAGCGAGAAAAAACTAAACACTATTGTACCTCAAGGTATAAGAAGACTTCAGATTTACCAAAGAAGTTAAGCAAGCCAAAAAGATATTTGTGCGTTTGTTTTTGGAGTAGCTCTTTATGAGCTTATTTCTACAAAGAATGTTGTTCTGAAGATAGGGGAATCTGTTGCTGAATCAAAAGGCCTTGTAGCATTGGTGAGTCAGAATACTCCTTCAATGTATTTTTATTACATTTTACATGTAGCATGTGTTTTGACTTGGGATCTCCTTTACATTTTCTGCAGTGCCATAGTGGATATTCTTTTGGAGAAATGCTTTACTGTTACGATGATATGAGTGATAGACACCGTAATCTGTTCTGCAGAACATGCCAATTTAGCTAACATTTAAGATTTATCTAGTATCATAGATAGATAGTTCAATGTAATTGCGTATGTGTTTATTGGGTTTCATTTACTGTATTTTATACAGCCGCTACGTTCTTTTCGTGACCATGTTAGAGTTTTAGTTTTATGTTATATTGACTATATATATTATATGAGTTTATGAGTTTATTGATTTATAGCTGTATAACTTTATTTTGTAATTATATTTTTAGAAATTTAGTTTATCCTATTTGTGTATTGATAATCAAATTAATTTGTCTATTATATATTATTTTTATATAGATAAAAGTCATTAATATATGAAATATTAATATGTAATTGTTGTGTTAAAAAAATAATGGATATAAAAAGTAATTTGTTACAAGGAAAATCTGGTTTTCTATTTAAAATAAACTGAAACTTTTAGTAGTGGTTCTAGTTGTGGTTAGTACATTTTAGTTTTTTGCGGCGGTTACAACCGTAGGTAAATACCAGTTAGATCATTTTCATTTTTTACGGCGGTTCCAAACGGCGGTTTATCCTGCGGTTGTAACATATAGCAGCGGTTATTCCAATGGTTGCAAAAAACCACCGCTAATTTCCTAGCGGCGGAGCATTTAGCGGCAGTTTGGGAACCGCCGTAAACATCATTTAGCAGCGGTTTAAACCATCGGAAATTGACACAATAACCGCCGTTAAAAACCCGTTTTGTTGTAGTGTATAGGTAGTGCGAATTAATTCCTTTAAGTTATCATCGATTGTATAGTCCCATACCTATACAATATTTGTATCCCTCTCATTCTAGTATGTAGTGGGTTCATTCATGTGTCCCTCCCACTGGAAGCCTTCCAAGAGCCGCTCCTTGTCCGTGCCCATGCCTCAAACTATACCGTACTAGGAGAGGTCATGCTCTGATACCAATGTAATGACCCAACCACTTTTTAAGAATGAACGAATCTCCCAACAAGATGCTCTGATACCAATGTAATGACCCAACCACTTTTTAAGAATGAATGAATCTCCCAACAAACCAACACAAGACCTTTCTAGTGTGCTTTGTCCTCAATTACACACTTCCCGAGAACTTCCCAGAAGGTCACCCATCCCAAAATTTCTCAAGTTAAGCACACTTAACCTTGGAGTCCTTAAGTGATGTGTCACCGAAAAGGCAAATGCATTTATTGGTAAAGGTAGTACGAATTAATTCCTTTAAGCTATCCTCGACTGTATAGTCCCATACCTATACAGTCTTTGGATCCCTCTCATTCTGGTATGTATTTAGTTCATTCATGTGTCCCTCCTATTGGAAGCCTGCTAGGAGCCGCTCCTTGTCTGTACCTATGCACCGACGATCACTCCCCGCCCTCAACAGTGCCAAGATGTCGCATGAATAATGGATTACAAAAAACTATTGACTAAAGCAATTCTCTTACACACAAATTTTGTTTTGTCGGATATACCATACTTTTGCTTAATGAATATACAACAAAATTCATGGTCTTTTCTTTTTCTTTTAGACATTAAAGATGGATTGTTCATAAGAATCAACATTTCATCCACCTTAAGCTGCTCATTCTCTAATTCTTTAACCTTATGCTCATAATGACTAAGATTCAGGTTGAGAATCTAGATTAGAGGATGATGTCTATGCTCCACTAGTAGAAACTTTTGACCTTTGGAAGATTTCTAAGATGATTCTGTTAACCATTTTGGCTCATCTTTTAGTAACCGCCTTGCATGTTCCATCCTAAATGGCTTTTTTTCATTGCTTTTGAAAATGTCACATGCTTGATTCGCGGTGTTAGTTTCTAAGTAACCACTTTGTCTCATTTGAATGGCTTTTTTGTAATAATTTTCATACTTTTGAACCATCTTATTTATCCTATGTCATCGAGATTTTGGTTGCACAATCTCTCTAAAATTAATCGAGATACTCATTGTAGTTTGTATTAATCTTAGACCAAAAACTATTTGTTTTTTTTTCATTCCCACCACTGCATAGATTTAGTCATGACTCCTTGAGAAGTTTGTGTTCGTCAACACTAAATTGATTTCTACTTCTTAACTGACCAACGTTTTGTTGTTTGACTTTAAGAGGAGGTTGTGGAATTTAAGAATATGACATTGATTCAATTGGTGTCTTAGATGCATTAGTCGATGACTGCATACTGGTTGTATTTAATTAAACCCTAAAGACATATTCCTTCTATTTCATATTATAAGTCTCAACCAAAAAAATGAGTGTTTCATTTATAAGCCCGTAAAAAAATTAGGAGCATTTATTATTACCCTTAAGCATTTCATTTTTTTTACATTTGTGCAATTATTAGACAATAGTGAAATTTGATTTTAAAAGAAAAGAAAATTGGAAAGATAAAATTTTCTTGGTAGTAATTAGTTTTCTAAATTTGTGTTCTTGCAAATGGCTGTTCACGGTTCAATTTGGTTTTGAAGAAAAAATGAGTTGAACTGCATGCCAGAAATATTTGTGGTTTGATTTGGTTTGGTTTAGTTGAAAAAAATTATGAAACCAAACCAAACCAAACCGCATTATTCGGCTAATGCGGTTTTTATTCTTATTTTTTCCAAAAACAAAATTCTTAATTCAATTAATTTGTCAAAAAATCATCAATTAATGCTACAACCATACTAAATAAACATGACTTTGTAACAAATTGTATTTACAAATAAATAAAAATAACAATATATAAAACTACAATACTAAAAATGTTGTTAGTTCTATAATTTCACCTAATTGACTATAAACAAAATTGATTTTAAAAGGTATACCAGTAAAAATATGTGTAAAGGTGAGATTTGGCTCGATTTGGTTATGGGAGAAGGAACCATGGGCTGAACTAAATCATACTAAAACTGTGTTTTTTTTATTTTACAATTGATGATTATTGTATTTCTCAGTTCGGTTTGATTTAACGGTTAGTCACGACCTGATTTAGTTCTTAAATACCCCTTAAAGGGGAACTTATAATATGAAGAATGAATTATTTTCTACTGCTATAAGATCTTTTAAAATTAAGTTCTTTGTTTTCTTGTTATTAATTATTTAAAATTTTCTACCTTTTAATTCTAATACTTTATATTTTCTACCTGGTTGCTGTTATATGAACTAATGATGTCTTTAAGAAGGTTTGGTGAGTCTGTTTAGAGGTGTTCCGCTTAGGGATGGCAAAACGGGCTGGCCTGCCCCGTCAAAGCCTGCCAAAAAGCGGGCCGGGCTGGCCCGCCCCTCCAAGTTAAACGGATCAAAATTCAGGGCCCATCCCGCCAATTGCAATTTTTTTTTAAATGTGTCAAATTAAGATTAAAAAATTAAAAAAATAATTTTTAAAAAAATTAAAGAAAATATTATTAAAAGAAATATATAAATAGTAAGAGATGTTACTTTTTTTTTTAATTTTAGAAAATCAAAGTATATATTTTAATAAAATAAAGTATAAAATTGTAATATTTATATTTTTTTTCTTTTGGCGGGGGCCCGTCGGGCCGGCCTGCCCCGCCAAGGTTTTGGCCCGCCGGGCCTTGGCGGGAGGCGGGCTAAAAATTCTTGTCCGCCCCGCTAAATTTGGCGGGCTTGACGGGCCAGCCTGTTGGGCCTGGCCCATTTTGCCATCCCTAGTTCTGCTGACAATTATATAATATAGGCTTACATTTTTGTGGCATTAATTATGGACAAAAGAAAAAAGGAAGACAGAAAAAAAAAACACCGATGAAGCCAAAAAAAATGAAGTAACCTTCAAAGTAGCATGTATCATTTTTTAATGTATCACACGAGGCATGAAATGAAATGGACTTGAAAAATTATAATAAAATATAACAAATGTGTCAGAAGTGGGATTTGAACCCACGCCCTCTCACGAGGACCAGAACTTGAGTCTGGCGCCTTAGACCACTCGGCCATCCTGACTGGTAATGTTAAAAGCTAAAATAAATCTAACATATACAAACAACGTAAAAGATAAATATTATCAATTAAATTTTCTATTTTTATAACTTTATTTCCCGACTACATAACTTACACTTAACGACATGATATTAACAGAATGTCATAATTTTTTCTTTGGTCTAATAAAACTTCATAATGTAAGATAAATGAAATGACGCCCAACTCAAATCATGTTAGCTTCAACTCATTATCTTAATAATGAGTTGGGCCAAAAGTTAATTTACGATCCATTGGAAGATTATAATTTTTACTAATCAAAAAATGTATTAAAGCATCAGTATTAAAGAACAAAAAAGGAAATTAATTGACTTATTTTATCAACCACCAATTTCTTTTACTTATTTTATCATCTTTCTAAAATACACATTGTCCATCATCAGTATCCCAAAACCAAAAGGGTAACAAGCACCAGGGCTATGTTTAGAAATTTTAGTATCTAGGTAAAATTAGAATGATTAAATATCATGTAATGTTAGAGAGTTTTACCAACACTATTTAAATCAATAGAAGTGAAAAACTTTATTGATTGAAAATAATATTAGGACTATTTTTAAAGTGTTTTTATTTTTATTAACTAGGTTGATAATATCTACTACAATAATTTAATACTAATTTACTAGGAGATTTTATTTTCAAACGTGTATAAAGAAAAAAAAAGTAGAAGAAAATAATTGAGAAAATTTGAAGATAATAAATTGAAATTTTGTTTGAAAAATAAATAGAAAGATATTGGGTTTATTAATCTTAGATATTATTAGAAATTACTAATTAATAATACTACATAATATCACTATGATTCATACACTCTTTTTTTTTGGATAATATACACTCTTTTAAAATAATATGAAATATCACCTAATATAATAATAACTTGAAATAATATATATAATAACAATTTATTTTTGAAAAATGAGGCCCAAAAAAATTTCAGAGGCCCAATACCTTAATAAATAGATAGTCTTTTCATGGTTAGAATGAACATAAAATTCGTGTACCAAAAAAAATGAACATAAAAATCATTGTGAAAGTTTTAGCATTTTTACAAACCCATTAGATTTATTGAAAGTGTGTTAGGGGAGGGGTTTTAGAGACTTTATTATTTATAGTGTGTATCATCTTTTGAAAATCCAAATGCATTTTTTTTATCTATCGAAAACTCTTACCCTCGTTTTAAATGAGTGTTTTTCTTTTCTTTTCTTCATTTTGTGTGTTTTCTCTCTTCTCTTTCAGTTTCAGAGTTTGTTTTTTTTTTTTTCCATCATTGTTCATATTTTTCGACTGCATCCATCTTCTCCAACTATCTTTTGCTTTCTCAAATCATCATACCACCATTGTCAGAAGACCTTTGTGCTTCTTAGCTTGGGTATCGATAGAGTCAATATAGTCAAAGAAAACAGATGAGACATGCTAAAAAAATGAAGTTTGGACTGTGATTAATTTCTTTTATAAATTGTCCACTCTATTTTATTTATCTTTCTTTTGGTGTTTTGGTAGAGAGTTTTGAGTGAATATGTTTGAATTATAATGTTTTTTTATATCATTATGTTACTATGATTATCCGATTCTTACTATATTGTAAGTGTGATTTGGTTGCCTTTATAATTTTAAATAAACTTTTATCAACGGAAAGAAATGTTGTTGTTATAAAGGTTTTGGTGATAATTTGATTGTAGCCTTACTAAAACAAAGTCAATACTGTTGCAACTGAAAGATATAAAAAAAATGCACAATTAGCATATAGTTTGATTAAGGTTTAATTTATAATCTTATAGAATAAGAATGAAGAAAACTCACTTTAATAATCTCAAAATTTTCAAGTGATTACGAGGTCATTTGCTTCTCAGTTTGTATGTTTAAATGAAGGTTGGGAAAGAGAATTTTTTAAATCCCTTCATTAAACAGAGTTTTTACTGTCTTAAACGATGTGAAGGATCGATATTAACCTTTAACTTTTTTTTTTTATTTTCATTGCTACGTTTCCCTAACTGCGTACCAAACAAACTCTATATCTAATTGCGTGAGCTCGATTACTTGGTACATAGAAAATGGCTGGGGGCTCAACTGCTGAGAAATCAGTCTCTTGCTAACACTTATTAAGGCAGCACATGTTAAGTAACAGCTACTTTCGGTTTTGTATTTTGCCATTTTTAACTACAAGTATATATGAAAATTCATGTTTTGTTTTATTTTATTTTTAGAAACAATATTTTAGATAGTTTCTTTGTAATGGACCATAAAAGTTAAATCTCCTTAATCTGGTAGGTTTAATGTGAAAATTGTTAATAATGGAAGAAAAAGTACAAATTATTATCCACTATTTGCAATTAAATTTTTTTTCCCGATTCCATAAACTTATACGCAAACATAACGTGGAGAACCCTTTTCTTTTTTTTGTGTGGTGCTTTAAGAGGTTGGTTAACAACTCGAGTTATTATTTGAGAAACTTCGATTGTTGAGTTCTTTGGTTAGTTTAGAGAATCATCCAAATGCTGAAAGCAACCAATGGAGGAGAGAATTTCTACATCTCCAACAATTTCAACTCCACATTTGATTTTAAACTAAAATAACTCTTTACTAATTAACTCGATCAGAATTATCTCCCAAAGATAATCATATTGTTAGACGAAAAAATTGAATTAGTTACTTAATGGTAGAATCAAACATTTAGAAATATAATGGGATTGTTTATTTAAAGTTATTTTAAGAGATAAGTGTTTTTTAATTAAAAAAATATTATTTTAAATTTTTAATATATTTATTTAAAGTTTTAAAAATAAGCAGAAGCTGAAAATAAATAAATTTATGCTTATTTTAATAAACTACTCTGATCTGCTTGTTAAAAAAATATTTATAATTTTTTTTAAAACACTTAAAAATAAGTTTAAACAAACAAACTACTATCTGTTTATTAAGATATAAGATTATAAAAAAGCAAACACGAATATCATACCCTATCAATCTGACATCTAAAAAATCACATTTCAATGTTTTTCCATGACTCGGCCTAATCTAATCGCTTTAATTTTATTGGCAAGTACATTTTTTAATAAACAAAGTGTCTAATATCAATCTTGCAAATTTTGTGTACCCTAGACCCAAAAGAAAGATAAATAAGGATGTGTTATAAATAACTAAAATTTATATAGAAGAAAGAAAAGAAGAAGAAGAGATAGTCAGAGCAAGGAATGCAATTTAGCAAAAGAGGTGTATATTATGAAGTGAGTTAGTCCCCTTTTATAATGCTAAGGGGGACATCCACTTGTGATAAAATATTCATAATACTCCCCCTTGGATGTCCCTATTTTAGAATGTGCCTCGTTAAGACCTTACTAGGAAAAACTCAGTGGGATAAAAACCTAGTGAAGGAAAAAGAGTACAACATTCTTTACAAAGTATATCCATAAAAATAATTAAATTACAAATATTTAATTCTCCCCCTCATCAGAACACTTATGTAAGCATTGAAGACCAATCTTCTGTAATAGTTGCTTGAAGACTTTGGTTGGTAATGATTTTGTAAAGATATCTGCTAGATTCTCGCATGATTGGACTTGCTGGACATTTATTTCACCATTCTTTATAAGATCATGAGTAAAGAAAAATTTTGATGAAATATGTTTTGTCATATCTCCTTTAATATAACCTTCCTTTAACTGGGAGATACAAGCTGCATTATCTTCATATAAGATTGTTGGTGGTAGTTTTCCATTATGCAAGCCACAAGTTTCTTGAATATGTTGAATCATAGATCTCAACCAAACACATTCTTGACTTGCTTCATGTAATGCTAAGATTTCAGCATGATTAGATGATGTTGCTGTGATCGTTTGTTTTATGGATCTCCATGAAATTGTTGTACCACCACATGTGAACAAATATCCTGTTTGTGATCGACCATTATGAGGATCAGACAGATACCCCGCATCAGCATAACCAACTAGGTTTGCCTTAGGTACATATGGGAAAAATAAACACATGTCCATTGTACCTCTAAGGTATCAGAATATGTGTTTAATCCCATTTCAATGTCTTTTTGTGGGTAAAGAACTATATCTTGCTAATAAATTGACAGCAAATGATATATCAGGTCGTGTATGACTAGCAAGATACATCAGTGCACCAATTGCACCGAGATATGGTACTTCAGGACCAAGTAGTTCTTCATTTTTCTCTTGAGGTCGAAAATGATCTTTGCTCACTTCAAGTGGCCTTACAACCATTGGACTGCTCAATGGGTGTGATTTGTCCATATAGAACCGCTTTAGCACCTTTTTTGTATAGGTCTTTTGGTGCATTAAAATTCTTTCCTTTAAATATTCTAATTGTAATCCGAGACAAAACTTTGTTTTTCCTAAGTCTTTCATCTCGAATTCCTTTTTTAAGCAATTTACAGCCTTTGAGAGCTCTTCAGGAGTTCCGATGATGTTTAAATCATCCACATAAATTGCAATTATAACAAACTCTTTTCCCAATCTTTTCATAAAAACGCATGGACAAATTGGGTCATTTTTGTACCCTTCTTTCAACAAATATTTACTGAGACAGTTGTACCATATATGTCCAGATTGTTTCAGTCCATAGAGAGATTTATTCAATTTAATTGAATAATTTTTTCGAGGATTTGTTTTGTTTGCTTCAGGCAAATTAAATCCTTCAGGGAGTTTCATATATATGTCATTTTCAAGTGATCCATATAAATATGCTGCAACAACATCCATAAGGCGTAAGTCAAGCCTTTCACGGATTGCCAAACTTATCAAGTATCGAAAAGTAGTGGCATCCATCACTGGTGAATATGTTTCTTCGAAATCAACACCAGGTCTTTGTGAGAATCCTTGTGCAACAAGTCTCGCTTTGTATCGCACAATTTCACCATTTTCATTTCTTTTTCTCATAAAGACCCATTTGTACCCAACTGGTTTTACACCTTTGGGTGTTTGGACTACAGGCCCAAAAACTTTACGTTTTACAAGTGAGTTTAACTCTTCTTGCATTGCATCTTTCCACTTTGGCCAATCATTTCTCTGTGCACATTCTTTAACTGATTTTGGCTCATGATTTTTATCATCATTTATGATATCAAGAGCTATTTTGAATGCAAAAATTTCATCAACATCGACTTCAAGTCGATTCCATTGTATTCTATCCATGACATAATTTATCGAGATCTCTTTATTTGTATCAATTTCAGGTACCTTGGTTTCTTCTGGATTTGAAACCTTGATTATGTCAGGAGACTCTACTGGAGTCTTTATATCCTCGATTCGACCATCCTCTTTATTTACTTTTCTTTTCCGAGGATTTTTATCTTTAGAACCAACAGGTCTGCCACGTTTTATTTTGGCTTCAGACTCATTTTCAAATTTAGATTGTCCTTCAGGGATATCAATCTTTATTGGAGTATTAACAGCTGGTATGTGTGACTTAGTCACTCTTTTTGGATCAGCAAATGCATTAGGTAATTGGTTTGCTAAATTTTGCAAACTAATTATTTTCTGAACTTCTAGTTCAGATTGCTTTGTTTGAGGATCAAGATGTGATAGAGATATTTTATTCCAGCTAATCCTTTTATCCAACTGTTTATTTTTTCCCCCTAATGGTGGGAAAATAGATTCATCAAAATGACAATCAGCAAAACAAGCTGTAAATAAATCACCTGTTAAAGGTTCAAGATATTTTATTATGGATGAACTTTCATATCCAACATATATTCTCAACCTTCTTTGAGGTCTCATCTTAGTACGTTGCGGAGGAAAGATAGGAACATATACCGCACTTCCAAAGATTCTTAGATGGAAAATATTTGGTTCTTTACCATGAACCAATTGTAAAGGGGAATATTCATGATTACTTGTAGGCCTGATACGAATAAGTGCTGCCGCATGCAAGATTGCATGTCCCCAAGTTGAAATTGGGAGTTTTGATCTCATTAACAATGGTCTTGCTATCAATTTCAAACGTTTAATCAATGATTCAGCAAGTCCATTTTGTGTATGAACATGTGCTACAGGATGTTCAACATCAATTCCAATGGACATACAATAATCATTAAATGATTGAGATGTGAATTCACCAGCGTTATCAAGGCGTATTTTCTTAATTAGATAATCAGGGAAATGAGCTCTTAAACGAATTAATTGAGCTAGTAATCTCGCAAACGCCTGGTTGCGAGTTGATAATAAGCAAACATGTGACCATCTAGTTGATGCATCAATTAAAACCATAAAATATCTAAATGGTCCACATGAAGGGTGTATTGGTCCACAAATATCACCTTGTATACGCTCTAAAAATATGAGTGATTCATTCCCAATTTTCATTGGTGATGGCCGAATGATCAATTTTCCTTGAGAACAAACAGCACATGAGAAATTCTTAGTTTGCATAATTTGTCTACTGGACAAACAATGACCATTTGAATTCTCAACTATTTTTCGCATCATAATTGATCCAGGATGGCCTAATCGTTCATGCCAGATAACAAAGTCATTCTTATTTGTAAACTTCTGGTTTACAATAACATTTGTTTCAACTGTACTAATATAAGTATAGTACAAACCGGAGGAAAATGAAGGCAATTTTTTCAATATACATTTCTTATCAGAAATTAACTTTGTGATGTAAAGATATTCATCTTTTCTTTCATTTGTGGTCTCAATATGATATCCATTTCTGCGGATATCCTTAAAACTCAACAAATTTCTTTGAGACTTATTAGAATATAATGCACTTTCAATGTGCAATTTTGTTCCTCCAGGTAACAAAATACTGGCTCTACCGGAGCCTTCAATTATATTTATACTACCAAATATAGTATTAACAGTCGCTTCTTGTTTTACTATATGGTAAAAATATTTCTCATTCTTGAGAATAGTATGAGTTGTTGCACTGTCTGCGAGACATATATATTCGTCATTCACATGAGCATTCATTCTTCATTAAATAAATAAAAATAAATCATGAGTAAAAATATAATTAACAATAATATTTAACAAAATTTTATTGATAAAGACAAAATTTACAATAAAACAAATTACATGAAACATTAAAATAATTTATTTAGGGGCACTCCCTTCTCCAACTGAGTGGTCAATTTCTTCTTCAGGAAGAGTAAGAAAATCATCAACACTAAAATCAGAGAAATCATCATCTATACCAGTGAAATTTGTCTCTATTATTTTTCCTTTATTTTTAAGGGATTTTTGGTATAGATCTACGAGATGCTTTGGTGTGCGACAAACTCGAGACCAGTGTCCCTTGCTACCACAACGATGACAGATATTTTTAGTTTGTTCGCTATTTTGAGCATTTGTCCCTTTTTTCATATGTTCTTTATTTTTCCATGTGAATGATGATCTCTTATCATTTCGACCATGACCACGACCATAACCATATCCACGACCAATACCATGTCCCCGAGCATTACCTCGTCCACGACCGCGGCTACGGCCACGACCACGACCATGAGTATTATGATCGTGTATTGCTACATTCACGTCTGGGAATGGAGCAGTTCCAGTTGGACGAGATTCATGATTTTGCATAAGCAATTCATTATTTTGCTCAGCCACAAGAAGACAAGTAATTAATTCAGAATTTTTTGTAAAGCCCTTTTGGCGATATTGCTGCTGCAGGAGCATACTGGATGCATGAAAAGTGGAGAATGTTTTCTCTAACATATCACTTTCAGTGATCTTTTCTCCATATAACTCCAATTTTGAAGTAATTCTAAATAGCGCAGAATTATATTCATTTACAGTTTTAAAATTTTGAAAGCGCAAATGCATCCATTCATAACGGGCTTTTGGAAGAATTATATCCTTTTGATGGTAGTATCTCTCTTTTAGATTATTCCACAGAACAAGAAGGTCTTTAACTGTTAAGTATTCATTTTTTAACCCTTCATGGATATGGTGGCGTAAAAATATCATGGCTTTAGCTTTATTTAGACTGGATGCGTGATTTCCATTTTTAATCGTGTCTCCAAGACCTTTCGCATCTAAATGGATCTCAGCATCTAGTGTCCATGATAGATAATTTTTTCCAGATATGTCAAGAGCCACGAACTCAAGGTTGGTAATATTTGACATAGTTATTTCTATACAAGAAATTATAAATAAGTTAGATAATACTCATTATATTATCTATAATTATTTAATAATAATGGTAATGACAATAGTAACAAGTCAACAATAATTACAAATATTTATTTTATACATATAATTTTTTTATTATGTTTATTAAAGAGTATTATTGTTAGTTTTTTTTAAAGATAAAATTATAAAATTTCATATAAATAATCTGATAATAAAATTTAAAATTTTCATAAGATATCAATCAAATATTAGTGGCCTAGTGGTAGAGTGATAACTTATCATGTCATGAGTCTCAGGTTCAAATCCTTGTTAATGTTATATTATTTATTGACTTATTTATTTATATAAAATATATTATATTAATAATAAATATCAATTATGAGTTTAAGAATTAGTCATTTAATAATATAAAATCAACAATCATAAGCTAAAAGTAAATTGCAATTATCGGTACAAAATCAATTTGCAATCCGTGAGGTTACACAAAATTCACAATATAAATGTGCTGGGGGCAATATAAAGTGAAGCTGCAATATAAAATAAAGTATTTAATTATCCCATGAAGCTATTTCATAAAATAAATAAAAATTATATAAAAACAACAGCGCATGTAATAAGCAATGGAAATAATGCTAAATTTATGATTTTATTTTTTAATTTCTTAAATTGTAGTTCTTCAGGAACTATCAATAAATATTTTTAAGAATTCTTCGGGAATTCTTTTAAATTCCATAGGGATGTTTGAAATATAAGTTCTTCATGAACTTATTATTATTTTATACATCCTTCCGGGATGTGTGAAGTATAAGGTATGAGTTCTTCAGGAACCCTTTTATATTATATATATTATATATAATAGAAGATACATAAATTAAACTAAAATTATGAAATAAAATTAAAATGATTTGTTACCTTTCAAAGGTTTGATTAGATCTCAGTTGGTCAGAATCTCGTGCTGATAACGTGTTATAAATAACTAAAATTTATAACAAATTTATATAGAAGAAAGAAAAGAAGAAGAAGAGATAGTCAGAGCAAGGAATGCAATTTAGCAAAAGAGGTGTATATTATGAAGTGAGTTAGTCCCCTTTTATAATGCTAAGGGGGACATCCACTTGTGATAAAATATTCATAATAGGATGATCGGTTTTTACAATATCTAGTCATTTGTAAGGTGATACCTAATTTAATACTCTCTTTTTTAATTATTTTATATTTCATGTATTAATTTATTTTAATAATTTTAAATTTGTTATTGAAACTTAAATTTATGGAATTTAAGGTTGTGGTTAGGCAGAAGGCATTCACCCTTCCTTAACCAAGTGTGATATCTACGTTGATGTAAATTAGTCACTCCATACACACAAAAAAGAAACTTAAATTTATTGAATAGCCTAATTTTTGGAAATTCTGCGCAATTTCAAGATCCGTGCAAAGACGTGAGAAGAAATAGGGGAACACGGACAGTGAGAAATTACTCCCACATTGACAGGATATGGAGACACGAAAATAATGCAGAGATGAGAATAAGAAAGATGCTTGCGAGTGTCATTCTCAATTTCAAAATTAAATATTTTACAATACAAACTAAATTTGTTCCACTACTCTTTCATCATTATTTTGTAAGAGAAGTCCTCATTCGTTTCTTTGTTAGAGATGCTAATAAGAAAACTTCCTACTTATTAAACCGAAGTTAATTGTTAATTTATTATTATTTTTTTTGTTAGCAAAGTTAAACTCTCAATTTTCTCCATTTTTTGACTCCATTACAAACATCCCGAATTACAGTAAAGTTCTCATCCTTGAATTATTTGTTCTGACCCCAATTTAATGCATTGAATTTTCTTTTTAGCTTCAATTAGTGCAAAGGGGTAAGAAATTCGGAACAGATTCACAACAGAATGGTCATTCTTAACAAAAAGAAAAAGGTTTGAACAGTTGTCTAAATGTCATCATAAAAAGACAAATCATGTCCAAATAATGCTTACAATTTAAGATATATACTGAAATTAAATATGCTCTATAATTTAATAGGACTTGTATATAGACTTTCTGTCCGAGATAGACAGGGAATGTGGATCAAACTTACGACCATGACAACTAAGGAAAACTTCTGTAAATATACGAAACTGAAAACAATGAAACAGCAGTGAATATATATAAAGCACCATCCAGTTGCAGAACCTCCTTCCCAACCTATTGTTTTAGGTCGGTCTTAGAGTTGCCATTACCATTCTGTTGCTGTTGTTGCTGTTGAAGATGAATGTTTTGTTGGGATGATGGAGGCTGCTGTTGCTGCTGGAACATCAAAGGGTTGACAGAATGTTGAGGAATCAAGCAGCTAGAGTCTCCATTCAGCTCAGTTGTAGCAAGCTTTAGTCTTTGAACCTCGGCAGTAAGCGCCTCATTTAGAGCTGTTGGAAGGTGCAGAAGTAATCAGAAGGAGGCAATCAATGAATGGTACAAATGGTAACTATTAATAATCATATGAAAGATGTAACAGACAACTATGGTTTCTATAAACATAATAATAGAAAAATAAGCATCTAAGTAAATAAAAATAAAAAGCATGTTCATGCCATACACACAAATTGACACACGGGTCATTTATGAACACATCAACTTACCCAGGACACCTGATCATTATCAAAAACATTTTTATAAAAAATATACATAACAAGATTCTACGGAGAGGAAGTCTCATGCACAGATTCATAGTAAGAAGAACAGGGCAACTGCAAATAAGGGCACAGCAAGCGTTATAATCGGATTGCTTCATTCTTGACAACAGAAGATAGCTTATGCACAGAAAAGGTATTTAATTGGCAATAAGCTTACAACTTTCCTATAGAATAGATTACAGCTCACACAATATTTCTTATCTCTTCTCATAAAATTTGGACAGGAATAACTGAGTATAGGTCAGTTAAACGTCAGCTTGGATGGGGCACCTCCCCTCTGCATCGATGTATGCTAAATACATCGCACAATTTGCTTTTTCTGCTTGTCCTGAAGTAGTACACTGGTGTCTCTGATCTTATTGTTGAACATATAATCTTATCTCTTGAATTCCTACTCATCTTCAAATACTTGAAAAAAAAAACATCACGTACCATTTCATTCACTTTGAGAGTGCGCTTCAACTAAGAATGTTCATGAAACATAAATATTTAGTATGAATACAAAATGTATCAGATTCAGCTGGCCTAATGTCATCACAAATTTAGATGATGTATTTACAATAAGTGGAAAACATATTGGCATCATATTCATGTCATAAAGTTTCACTAATTTGAGCAATTAATCAACCGATCAATCATAAACTATTATTATTCCAAACTCTAGAGTTAGTAGGTGAAGACTGAAGAATCACAAATGATTTTTATGAATGAAATGTCCCATCACAGAAGAGCCTTTCGATCAAGCTTGCAATGTAGAGAAGAACAGGCTTGCTTAACCTTACGCTGAAATTTTGAAATTCAGCTTTTTAGAAGAATGTGAGTGGCTAAAATGAAACTCCTAACCACTCGGTCTGGGTATAAGCTCAAGGACCATATCAAACTCTCCAAAAAGTTTAAATTGTCAACGAACACCCATGTTTAATTTTGACCTGTTTGATATGAGATATTAGACTTACATA
The DNA here is from genome assembly GCA_037962975.1 of Clitoria ternatea. NCBI lineage: Eukaryota > Viridiplantae > Streptophyta > Magnoliopsida > Fabales > Fabaceae > Clitoria > Clitoria ternatea. The sequence goes on from CM075676.1 coordinate 73,995,510, forward strand.
TCCAACGTCTTACACTAGTTCGGTATAGATCCAATATTATCTCTCTAGGTCCAATAGGAAACTTAGGGTCTTGTAGTACTCTGTCCAACACACATAGACATCGGTATTTCACATTGAAAGACGAAATAGAGTGTCACCTGCAAAGACACTCCGACACTCAAGTCAGTACGATATCGATATCAAAGTTCAAGCGTTTGGGTCAGGTTGAATGTACCTCATGCGTAGTAAAGGTGGGATATTTATAGAAAGTCAAGTAGTGATTCAATGTCACGATGCTTGTATCATTCATGGTTATCAGTATCGTACGGATCATGATACAATTCTTGCAATTCGATACGATTCAAAGCTTCAACATGAAGAATAGGAATGTGTTTCATTCTTAGGTAAGAATCACATCATATTTCGCGGTACCCTTCTGCATCGCTCAGAATCACACAAATACTAGTTTCGTTTGATACTTTCAACACTTAAACATACACGACCTACTTTTTAAAAATCTATTTTTTCAAAAAAAAAAAGAGGCAGAAAGAGACGCAAAGAATAACTTGAGTGAAGCATCGCTTAAGGGGTCTTTTCTTGCACAAAGAGTTCGATATGTTGAAGTCTTGAAGCTTAGGTTTGTGTGAATGGCAAACCTTAACTCACTCTGTGGTGAAAATCACAAATGTCAAAGTTGTTGTGATTTGCGAAACTTAGAGATGATGGAGCAGAACCTTAGAGCTGTTGCAAACAGGCGAACTTTTGAACCTTGCGAACCTTAGAGCTCTGTGAACTTGTGATTCCCCTTTGTTAATTTAGAGTTATATTTTCTTGTGTGATGTTAGTGCTTCGCAATCCCTGTGTGATGTTTTTTTTTTTGCTAGTCATGGGCATTTTTTTGTTCTTTTGCTAGGCACAATTGATTTTGGGCCCATTCATTTTTTGTTATGCCACTATTTGGTCTTACTGCTCCCAATCCCTGTTTGGTCCGTCTTATTCTGCTGTCTGGTCACTTTTAGCTCCTGTTTGGTCCTTATTTGACTCTTAAATGCTTATTAGTACATGTTTGGTTATGTTAAAATGCTCTTAAGTCCAACTTTTTCTATCCTTAATCATGAATTTGTGCTTTTATATGGTTATATGAGCTTTATATGCCATTTAAAACTATTGTTCATGAATCTTACAATTCACGATATGATACGATTCAAGATTCAAAAAATAGCCCCTCTGATTCACAACTTGTATGCTGATTAGATAACCATGATGTCAATACTTTTCTGTAAAGTGTGAGGAAAGCGTAGACATTCCCAACACGTTTGTAGGTGTTGACTAGTATGTCCACAGTATGCCTCTCAACCTCTATTTGATGCCAACTCGCTAGCGATACAGGTTACCAAGGGTTCTACGGGGGAGTGATGTGGTGGTATTCATGCTGACATCGGATACGTTGTTTAGCTACAGCTATGATCCCTATGATACCGACACCAGTATCAGGCTCGGATCAATTTTCATATCTGAAAGGTTCCTAACATATTTTATAAATATTCCTCTCAAAACATAAGAAATTAGCAGCTAAAATAGAGTTGATGGAAAATGGGGCACTGATCATCAAACAAACACAAAACTTAATGGAACAGAATAAATTGTGCACCTCAAATTTGAAATAAAATATATCATAACCTTACAACTATTTAACATGTTTTACACACTAGTGTTCCTCACAGTAAAACCAAGTATTATTATAGTCAGTTGTCCATACTTGTACTATTTTCATCAGGACACAAATGTGCAAGTAAATAGTATAATATAGCTCTCAAATATAATGAAAATAACTAAGGGCAATTTTATTGTCAATTGCAAGCTATTTCCACTTTATAAGCCAAATGCTGAAGTGTTCACCTTACTCTTAAACTATTTGCAGGAAATATTCATTACGCAATGCACATTGACATACAGTATACTCTAAGCAATTACTAGTTCAACCAAGGCTACAACCAAACAATTAAGTGTTGACAACTTGACATACCGTCTCGTAGCTTTGCCTGTTGTTCCATGGACTGAAGACGAAACTTCAACTCGCTATTCTGGTTAGTGAGTCCAACAGAATCTCTCTGCGTTCACACAATGGAGAGGAATCAGCTCAGAAAACAATGCCATCATGATTACTGTGTACTAAAGCATAGGCATTTACAAATGCAAATACATTCACACCTGTAAAAGAGTAAGCTGTGCAGACAGTGTGGTGGCTTCTGTCTGTAGAGTCTGAACCTTGTGTTCTAGTTCTGATATGTACCGCATCTTCCTTTCTTTGGATCGTGCGGCGGATTGCCGATTGGCCAAAATCCTGAATCAACCCAAAATCCAAGTCAATAATAGAACAAGTCACATTATCCATACAACTTAATGATTAAGATAGAAGAATGCAAACCAGTACCCTCAATCAAAAGTGCAAAGTTTTTATACAGATGTATAAGATTAACACTATCAACCAATACACTCTCCCCTTGATTTCCAATAAAATTTCTTCTCTCTACTTATTCATTAACCAATACCCTCCACACACTCATTAGCAGGACACATTAAAATAACATGTTGAAATTGAATGGTATGATAACAGCACCTCTTTGCGCGCTTTGGATCAGCCAAAGCAATCTCAGCAAGCTTTTCATTGGCCATAATTTTCTTCAATTCAGGTCCACTGAATTCACCATTTCCAAACTCCAAGCTGAAAGCCGCTGAATTCCCATCAATTGCATTGCTAGGAGAAACCAAACCGGTGCGAGCACCAGGTGAAGGTGGCAGCTTAGGCGACTCATCACCAAAGTTCAACTTCCCAATGAAACTGTCCATGGACACGCTCCTATAGTGCCTAGTGGTCGGCGCAATATCCCCACCTGCCCTCCTCTTCATCCCTTCTCTCTTCTCACCCGAAACACTCATTCCATTCCCACTCTCATTAACACTGCTTTCCGCTTCATTATCACTGCTGTCACCACCATTAGTCTTGGTTCCACTCGCTCTACTATCCAAATCATCGCGAGTCTCAGTTCCATTTTTATCATCAGTCCCAGAAGAGTTAAGCGCATCAATGTTATCCAAATTCATATAAGCAGAGAAAAGATCATCTACTACTTCCCCTTCAGGGGATTTCTTCTCCCCAGACCCTTCTGCATTATGCTCAACACCCCTATCCCAAGTTGTCTCCTTTTTCACCAACTGGGCAGGTTTTGCCACGCCAGGGTTTTCTCTACCCCTGAGAGGAATAAGGGGTGGCGAAGATTGCAAAACGGTGGAAAACCCAAATGGGATATCACTGTTAGAACGCCTATGCGCTTTCCTAGGTGGTAAACTCTCTCCAACACGACCAACGTTGTTGTTGTTGTTGTTGTTAAGGTTAATGTGAACATTGGAGGAGTTGTTGTTGAGTGTTCTGGAGAAGGGTGAGGGTGGTAAGAGGGAATGGGAAGTGACGTCACGATCTTCCATGGACACGTCAGCTTCGGAGAGGGAAGTTGAAGAGGAGTCACGAAAAGGGGAAGGGCTCATGGGGGGCAGAGAATCGAGGGAGAAGAAGGAAGGTTGGGACAATGATCGGGTGTGAGAGGGTGTAGGAGAAGGACCAGGGCTAACACTAAGCTGGTGACGTGGCAGAGGGATCTGGGAATAGGGTGAAATGGGTGGGATCTGGTGCGGGTGAGAAGGAGGTATACCGTTGCGCTTGCTGTTTTCACCGAAACTCTGGTGAAGATGATTGTGCCTGGCACCACCACGCATGTTGAATTGGGGCATAACGAGTTGGTCCATGTTAAGGGGTTGTTGTTGTTTGAGAAACGAAGAGTGAAGCCTCTGCATCATGTCATTGTTGTTACCATCTTCATTATCACCCATTTCTGGTTCGGATTAATCAAGTGATTAACCTTAATAATAATAATAATAATAATAATCTGCAACTGAAAAAGATTAATTAGAAGAAGAAAGTGAAGTGGAAGTGGAAGAATGAATGAGGAAAAGTAAAGTACCAACGAAGGTGAAGGTGAAGAAGAAGAAGATGATGATGAATCATTAATAGTAGCGTGTTTCTGTGTGTGTTGAAATGAATTCAACACTTGTCTGACGGAAATGCCGAAGGAGCAGGCGCTTATCTCTCCAAGATTCACTCGTTTTCTCTCTCTATCTCTAGAAAGAGAGCAACAATGGGACACAAGAAAGAAAGGGAGAAGAACAAAAAGGAAGAGCTTCACACTTTCTCTCTCTTGCTTCTCTCTCTCTCTCTCTCTCTCTCTCTCTTTCTATATACACGACGATGACTACTACACGGATTTCATGACTACTACGCGTGAATTTAATAACAATTTCATTTCGACCAAATTTGCATTTCCTTCGCATTTCAATTTCATTCCGACCTCATTTTGTTTTCATACGCCATGTTTTTCTTCCCCTTGTCTCCGCAGTTTATTTAGATAAAATGCTTTTCGAAAGTATTATCGTTAATTACATTAATTAATTTTATCGACTGTTGATCGAAACTTTTAAAATTAAGTTATATTTAATATAATGAGTCTTCTATTCTGTCACACCTTTTAATTTTTTCCAGTTAATATTTCCTAAAAAGGAGAATTACTTATTTCGTTTAAGAATAATGGAAAAGAAATTTGTTATCGAATTTAGTTTAAATTTAAAGGAAATAATTCAATAATATTAAGAAAATAAGATAAACAAAATAAATGTTGTTTGAAAAGCTTATTCCTTCAAAAAAATGTTAAGGTTTTTTTTTTAAAAAGGATTTCATCAATAATAAAAAACTTAAAAGTGAAAATGTATTAAATGTTGGGAGTGGTGTATGTTGAAGTTCAAAGATATTTTATTGACCAATTGAATTCCAATTAACTGCCTTTTAAGATGTAGTTAACTTTATTAGTGATTTTTTCTTCTTGATACTTAGCCTAAATTGACATTTAATTTATGCTAAACAACTTAAAAAGAAAGCGCCCACCGCTTTATTTATTCCCTTTATTATTTTATTTCATATGGGAAGATTTTCAATAAGTACCTTTTTTTATTTTATTATGGAATTAAATCAAACCTTGTTATTTTCTTACATTTGTGATCAATTTCACAATTTTAAGATCGATTTTTTTTTTTTAATTCCCGTGCAAAGAAACCACAAAGTATCCAATTTGACATGGACGGGGCATAAAGATTTGTTCTGATTCTCATTCCTGTGATTCTATCTAATCTTTCAAAAATACTCTTTGGCTTAAGATAGATATAGATATACCATCAATCACAAAAAGGGTTCTCTCCACATTGAAAACCGATACTTTTTTATTTAGGAAATTATTTCTATTGGAAAATTCATATTATAGTGGTTTTAATTTTTTAAATAGAAATTTTTATATTTATAAAGTTTGAATTTAAGATGTTATTTTAAAAGAATTCCACATATATCATTTTAATTTTAAGAGAAATTTTTGTTTCCTCAAATTCAAAAGGATTTCACCGTATCATCTCTCCTTTTTATTTTAGTGAAAATAAAGGATATTTCGATTTCTATTGATCTTGACAATATGTTGTTACACCCATGTCATTTTGGGCCTAGGTCGAAGGCCCCTTTTTTCTCTATTTCCTTTTTGTCGTTGTATAAATATAACTTAGAAAATTATGTAATTTAAGTGACATTTCTGAGTAATACAACTCTTATTTACTTTGTGTGTTATGTGCTCATTGTGAACAACTCTTATCCACATAAATTATCAAGTAAACATATTACTTAGTCATTTATTTTGTTACAATTGGGTTGATTAAAAAACTAATCATAATATTTTTTAATCTAACAATTTTTTAAAAATAATGTATTCACCTTGAAATAGTTTTAACAGTAGTAATTTTTAAAAGGAATTTATAATAAAAAAAATGAAGACATTTAAATAATGAACAGAAAAAATAACATTTAAAATTAATAGATTTGTTGTTTTTTAAGTTTCAAATTAACTTATGGAATAATCATGTATATGATACGGTTCTAATATTTAATTTTACAAAATACACAACAGTTGTTTCAATCTATAACTTATAAATGTATTTCAAAATACTTAACAAAACATAATCTCAATGTTCAAGAGTGTAGATTTATATAGTGTATTAACACTTGTTACAAATCTATTGCAAAAAAACTTAACAAAACATATAAGAAACCATATTAATGTAAGAGAATATCCAAAAGTGTAGTTCTAATATATTAGTACTTGCTAGCTATATATTTAATCAAGCTTTTCAGCTTTGATATGTCTAATGAGCTTTGTTACTGAGTATTGTGGAGTGAGGATTTCATCAAGGCTATCAATATCAACATTTTCTTCCTTTGATTTTCTTCAAAGGTACAATATATGAGAATGAAACATCTGGTTAATTGTTAACAACAAAAGAAGTATCCTATATCAAAAAAATTTATTCATAAAACACAAGTAGTTAGTGTCCCATGATTGAAAATCGAATGTATATATGTTAATTTGTCTGCTCATGTACTTTTTTTCATTGTCATTGAAATGCTTTTCCATTGAATTTTCTTCTTAACCAAACGAATCCTATTGTAATATAGTATAAGACACTCTGGAATGTATTCCAATTGAACAAAATAATAAGGTTGAATTTAATATTGAAAATAAAATGTGAAATTGTATAAAGCAACTAAAATTACGTTATGAAAGTTTTGAAACAAAATAACAATCTCCATGTGTATTAGGTAAAATTACATATATACCTCATTCAAAATGGAAGATTCCAGAAGAACAGGATCATTAGACATTTTGAGCTCAGAATATGTAGCCCATTTGTGATTCAGATTGTTATTAATCACTTCAATTTTGAAAATGTAAGCTTTGACAATGTTGAAGAAAAGAATTTTCATAACTTTGCTGTAAAAAAATTGAAGTTAAGTTTAAAAAAATGTCAATTTAAAGTTTTTTTTTAAGTCTTACATTGCTTACCTCATATTAATTCGTATAGTTTAAATATTTATTATGTCTCTTTAATTATTATAATTAGTTTTTTAATAAAAGAGGAAACATGTTGAAAATTATTCTGACAAATTTTCTAACGTGATAAGTAAGTAAACTTCTATTATTTATTACTAAAATGCTTGAGCTTCTTCCTTGTGTTAAATTTTTAGTAAATTTCATTGATAACTTTAACCTGCTGAAGGTCCTGCAGTTCTGGAATTTCAGGATTAAACATTATTTTAGTTGCATTCCATGAAGTTGTTAAAATATTATTTCTTATGAAATTTTTTTATTGTTGAACCCAATAGAAAGTGCAATCTATATTTAATATAAAAAAAGATATAATAAACATAACATTTAATTACAATCTTCATACTTAACCTTCGCAAGGTGGAGAACAACAACAATATAGCATGATTAACACATTGGTTGATAAAGGGCGCAAGATACCTTGTCATGACTGAATTTAATGTGAAAGAAATATATTAATAATTTTTATATTTAAATATGGATAACAATAGAATAAAAAAAATATGACTTTTACATTACTATTGATCTTGTAAATGAAGTGTCATTTTTTTCTTTGATGCTTAATCAATTTCGACTATGTCTATCCAATCACATCTTATTTGCAATAACCAAAAGATGTTAGAATATATACATAAATTCAAAATTAATTTTAGAATATTTAACCGAAAGACATGCAGAATACTAACCATTGATATGAATGTAATTTTGTTTAAGAGAATTGAGTTCAATAAATATGAGTAACATAATAATAAAATACCATATAAAACTACTAATGATAACATCTTTTATATTATATAATGACTTCGGAAAGAATTAGTTAGAAATAAGAATGGTTACATACCAGTTAAGTAACCTTTAGGAAATGTATTGTGAATGATAGTTTTAAATGGAATAAAGATAAATGAATGTTGTGCAATATTAGCTTGACATTGCTTGATGAAAAGGTTGATCCTAAAGGTATTTCTTGTTGGTTTATAATCTCATGAGTTGATTCCAACATGAAACTAAAATTAGATAATTAATTTAAAACTAAGAACAAAAAAATGTGGGTTTGCCTATAATAATTAACAGAATCTAATATCAGTTCAAATAAGAAAAATCAAAGATAATGTAGTATAAAAAAAATGGCGGGGGCATAAATATATAATAACAGGATGCTTTATGGAAAACCATGTGAGAACAAACTTAATAGAAAACCTGCATTTTTACAAACTTATATATAGAGACATGTTTCAAGTTGAGAACTGTAAATCTAATTAAAAAAAAGAAAAAACTATGTGAGAAGAAACTTAATATGTTAAATTCACAACATTATGTAAAAAAAAATGAGAATAATTTAGTATATTTAACCTTTAACTAAATAAAAGGGTCATGTATATAAGAAAAAAAATAAAGAATATACTTAAACATAAAAATTATAATACACAACCATAACATAAGGTGAAAATATTTGTAAATAAGATGATCTGTCACACATTATAAAAACTGATAAAGTTTTTTTTTAAAAAAAAAAAGAGGCATGAAGTTGTCTAAACTTGAGATTGTATTTTTTTAGGTTGTAAATATTGCACATTGCCAAGTCTTAAGCCAAACAAACTCTGGACTTGACAAAGAATGAGCATTGTGACAAATAAGCTTCTAAGATAATGCCTAATACGTACCCAGAGTGAAGCTTCTTCAATGGCCACTACAAATTCTTTGTCATCATCAAGTAAGCTTAGTGAATAACATGCATCATGAAAGGTTGTATAAGTTGTGCCATTGATTGTTCGAATATCTTGAAAGCAAGTTGACTCTTTAACCTTTATGATTAAAATTCTTTCATAATACAACTAACCATTGCTGGGTGGAACATAGTGTAATCTACCAAGTGAAAAGCCTTGCTTTCTTGGGAACCATTATTGTTGTCATTTCTTATAGACAAAAATAATGATGGGAAGTGCTTATATAAGTTAGATTTTGTGCTTCTAGATATTTTTTATTTGCTTTAAACCAAGCAGTAAACATGGTTTGGTGTAATGTTGGCCTATTAACCACCAACTCTATTGTGTCACTATCTTCAAAACATATTGTTGATCATCATGGTGAAAACTCAATCATTCAACAGGAGGTTGTCTAAACTGAATGTCAAAGCTAAATATTCTCCAAGCAGCCTCACATTCAGACACATCTACAATCATAATACATTCTAACTTCATCAGTTGGGTTTGTGTTACTGTTAGGATTAGGTGATCGAAAAAGGACAGCTGTAACACGACCATGACCTTTATTGATATACTTGAAAAGATATTTGATGGACCTTGTTTGATTGTAAGATTTAACATTTATATGAGCATTGTATTTTAATGGCAAATGTGGATTATATGGAACAATGAAGTGGTTATCAAGGTCAATATTATCTTTGCGAATTAACCTGCCATCATTTTCCTTCTATAAATTGGAAAGCCATCCTGATCAAAGGTAGTTGCTGGACAAATTTTTTAGCATAGTGTTTCTTGTAAATGCCATCTTTCATGCAAGGAGACTTAGGATTAGCCTTTCCACATGCATGAAATTTTGCATAACATTATATAAGTCATGGTCAATTTCTTTATCTGGAATCTCAACATGAATAAATTTATCATATCTTGTGGAGAACTAACCTTGTCCTTCGGGTGAAGAAACAAAAGAATGTGTGCATGGGGTAACCCTTTCTTTTGAAATTCAATAATGTAAACGACTATATAGTCAAAGTAAGAAAAAAAAATAATTCACTTGTGTTGAGAATAATGAATGTAAAATGATCAAAAAATATTAATAAAAATTAAGCAACTAACCTGCTTTCACACAGATCCAAAAAATTGTTTCTCTCTTAAGTCGTTCATTAGCATTCCAAGTTTTATATCTTAAAAATTTTTGATAGAAAATTTGGCTTGTCTTCAGGTTTTAAATTAGACTTTTTCAACAACCGTGAAAGTTCTTTCCACTTTGGGTTACATGTGAAGTATTGAAGAGGTTTGGGTATCTGCTCATTTATATATAGCCATGGCATCTTCATAATTTTGTATCATATATCGAGCACCTTCAGTAAAACTTGATGGCAAAATGATGCATTATCCAATGGAAGAAGCACTTGTATATACAACTGTTAAGCCTTTGAAGTTGTTTTTGGTAGGATCTTATATATAGAAGCACTTGTATATACAACTGTTAAGCCTTTGAAGTTATTTTTGGTAGGATCTTATATATGTTGTGATGTCTTAATTGTCTTATAAGAGGATGTTTGATTTCCAGTTGTATTGATTTGACCAACAAAAAAAATTATACGGTTAAATAGAGATTTAATTATGTTAAATGTCTTGAAAAATTAATTAATTTTTAAATTTTTTCATTTTTATAAGTATGTTTTTTCAATTGCAGATCAAACAACCTCTAAGTATCAACAATAAATTGTTGAACTTATAGTGTAGAATACAAGAAGACTCATTATCCCAATTTTGTAGTTTATAAGCAAAATATTCTCGCATCGTCACTTTTTTCCTTGTATGAGAAGATGATTTTGAAATGTCAGTATTAAAAATGTCATCTGTATAGCCATCCTCCCAAAAAGGAAAGAGAAGCCAATATTAATAGGGAAGATATGATGGATGTAACTCACTAATACGTTGTATAGAGGGTGATTGAGTCAAATTATATGAAATTAAATACTATTACGGTGGTGTTTGTTTTGTAGTTGCGTTGAAAGTAATGGAGGTGGGATGAATGAAAAATTTCATTCTACGGTCAAACAGAGTTTTGACTGTCTTGAACGATGTAAAGAATTAATATCAACTTTTAGATTTTTTCATTTTTCTAACTTTGTTTCCTTAACTACAAACCAAACATCCCCTGTATCATATTTATATACCAGTTGAATCAAAGGCGTACTGTAGATTTTATACACAATTTGAAATGTCTTGCAAAGGTTGTTTTCCTAATCTAAATTACTAAACAACCAAAGATACAAGCATAAAAAAAACCAAAGATATTTGAATGGTAACATTATCAATTTGTGTACTTTAATCAGATTAAAATCGCAGGAAAAAATAATCCTAACACACTCCGCAATAAAAGGTGGAAAAACAAACCAGAGTATGTGTTTATTGCAAATTAATGAGACTAACTATAATTAAAAAATAGCATAAATGCGAAACTATATAAGAAAATAATAGAGCCGAATAGTAGTTTGTGGTATTATGATAAAGGTCAACTTTATCACTCAAATAATTGGTCTTTGGTATTGTTAGGTTGGTGGCCAATTATTTTTGTTCTTTAATTTGAGTGCTTGTCATGTCATAACATTTACGTACCCGGGCACCAAAATCTTAACCGCTATTAATACAAACATTAAACGTAAAAGTCAAAAGCAGCTTCATTTTATCTTTTATTGCAAATATATTTTGAATAACATTTTAAATTCATCATATGTTACACATGCATTCACCGTATATCTCACTTATCATTATTTCATTGAAAGTGTTTTTAAGGAAAATGAATTCTACCAGTCCTAAGTTTTCATCCAGAGTCAATATTTCTCTATTTATTCATTTATTATTGGTTATTTAATATATACATTAAGTTATATGGTAACATAAAATGTTTTTAGATCTTTTACTCTTCTTAGAGAGTTTAAAGACAATGGGTCATGATATCTATTCGGCGATAGATCCATGCTAAATTAGAAATTATGACATATCTCCATTGAAAAAACTTACAATGTAATAAAAACTAATTTTTTTAGGTTTTTATATTATGTTTATTTATTTGAGTGTTTAAGAGATAAAAGAGTGTTCGAATGAAATATATTTTTGAGATGAAGGATTTTTTTTTTAAAAATGATATTTCAGTAATCAAAGAACTAAAATAATATATATAGGTGGGAAAAGAAAATAAAAAAAAGCCTAAAAGGAATTATGTGGAAGAAGTAGAAGGTAGAAGTTGATCTTAGTATGTTATATATCTCATTTTACTCGACTTTATGGACATTATTTCCATTTATGCTTCTTTTGTTGTATGATGATATGCAAAGACTCATTTGAAAATTATCCAACTTTCCACTACATTATTTTCATATATGCTTGGATAAAGACTTAATTACTTTTGGTTAAATAGATAAATAAAACTCTTGATTAAAAATTAGGGTTGGTTAGATCGAGATTTAATTAACTCTAAAAAAAGAGATTATACGTTTAAATAAAGTTTTAATTATCTCAAATGATATGAAGAATCAATATTAAATTTTATATTTTTTTAATTTTATAATTCTATTTTTTCAACTAAATCAAACCGAAACAAAAAATTAACGTGTAATAAGAAAAGGGTAGACAATGTTAATCCCAGACTTCCCATCAATGGTGGCATAATGAAGGGTGGTGAATTGAAGTTACTCCTAAATCCTTAATGTGTCATAATATGTAAATGTAATACGTTGGAGTTATTGATTGCAATGTCCTTCATATATATTACTCTTCCCGTCAATCAAGTGATTGATATGAGTAATTCATACACATTTTTCTTAAACATAATTTTTTTTGACACGATCTTAATCCGATTTAATTATAATTAAAACTTTTAACTCTTCTAAAAATGTGTTTAAAAGTAATCGAATTTAAAACATTTTCTACTATATTTATTACAAATTGAGTCACAATTTATTAATATGTTTTAGGATGTTAAGCTTATGTGTTTGATGAATAAAATTAATTTTTTTAATTTTGACAGGAATACAAAACATATATAATGTTTAATAACTTATACACCCTAGTCATCTAACTTACTAACTAAGCTAGACTTTGATAAAGTTATTTTTCTTACAATTGATATAAATTCAATTTTTTGATACAATTATAAGTAAGAGTTCAAAAAAAGATAAATTTATATCATGATGAAATTGGTTAACCTATCAAATTTTTTCTATTAATAAGACTTGAGCCTAGAAATTTACTTAAGAAAAGTCTAACATATACTACCATTTAAAATCAATTTTGATCATATTATAAGAAATTTTTACCGAAATAAAATTAATTTTTGTGAAAGATTTAAGTGACGATACAAAGGTACTAAACCTCTAAGCTAATTAAACTAAAATTTGACCCATAAAAAATTAATTAGTTTAATAAAAACTTAACTATTTCCAATCAATTAAATTACATGATTAATATTAATAATTAACTTTTCTATTTTTATAACTTTATTTTCATATCTAATTATCACTAAACGGATCATTATTCACTTTTCCAGGTAGCATATTACGACGTGTCATGTGGTACTGCTTTCCCAGCACACGTGACCCTGGCCGAGGAATGCTATGTTTGTTTCTCCATTTTTTATTACAGATCGAAGATTTAGATTAAGCTGAGTTTTAGATTTTATAATAAAATTTTTTTAAATTATTTTAAAAAACGTAAAAATGAATATTAATTTTTAATTTTTATGATTTATTTTACAAATTAAATATCAAACGGAGATTAATATGTAACAGTACCTCAACTAGGCCTCTGACAAGAAGTTTTAAAATGGTCCTTATCCAGTTTCAATAAGAGCCCAACAGTGGCCCACTCAATAATACCGCTCCTATCTCCTATCCCAATTTTCCGTCATTGTCAGCTCCAAATCCAATACGATGTCGCACGGTGAGTGCTGAAGAAGCACATGACACTTCTTCTTTTAATTAATACAAGATGTGTAGGAAACCAAAACAAAGTGTATGGAAGTGCCTTTGTATTACTATAATCAGGCTTAATTAAGGAAAACCCATCAAAATGTATCGCCCTCAGATTATGCCCCTAGTATATTTTTGTATGTAATGATTAATGTATCCCTTTTAACCAATTTTTTTTAACCTTAGATAATACAAAAAAATATTATATCTAACTTAGGATTATTAGAACAGAGAATAATATTTGAAAAGTTTAAGTGTAACATTAAGGGTGATATCTAAAATTTATCTAAGGTGTGGCATTAAAACTTGATGTGTAAATTTATGATCTATATCCATTTTTCACCCAAAAGAAAAATTATGACCTAGATAGCTATCTAAATCTCACCACTAGATCCCCTATTGGTATAATAATACTAGTATTTAATCACATTTATATTCATACACCAGTAAATCCAAGATCATTATCAAATAAAATCAAACATCATTTAACCCTTTTCTTTTGCTTTCCCTTTTTCCTCCAATCTCTCCCATTTCCCATTATTTAACAGGTATAATGAAATGAAAGATTGGAAAAGGGTGTCCTAACCTTTGAATTTGTCTTGTTAATTACCCCCACCTCACGCTTTGGTACTTGTTCGGTGCTTCCACTTTTAAATTCACACGCAGTAACTATCAACAGGGTTGCATCATCATCAATTCATGGAGGTGTTCTTTGTTCATTTCCTGAGAATGGCTTGGATCCTTGGTACATTGCCCATCATCATCGCTTCTATTCCCACTCCCAAGCTCAAATGGTTCCGTGGAATCTTGTTGGGTTTTGCTAGGAGAGGAAAAATCATGCACTCTTCTTCCCAAGTAACATAACTTTTCACATTTATTACCTATCTATTATCCACCACCCCTTTTCCAGTTTTCCTGTTTTTTATTCATTTTCACCTTCACGGTTTACAAATTTCTCATCTTTCAAAATTGGGTACAAAGTTGCACACTCGTGGTGTGATGGGGTGCATGAAAGTTGAAACCTTTACTACCCTGTTGGATTGATTGCAGAGATTCACCATTCCTCAAAGGTTCTTCTTGCACTTCTATGTGGTGGCTTCATTGTGGACAACGTTGTTACTTGTTGCAAATTGGGTGTATGCTTATGGAATGGCGCCAATAGTTTCAGAGTCATTTTCTTACTCTACTATAACCAGCTTTTTGACTGGTGGTTCTTCTCTAAGAACTGGTTCTTTTGAATTGCGGCAAATATACGTTGCTTGGCAATCTGTTTTTATGCTTTTGTTGATGGAAGCTCAAGTCCTTAGACGCCTTTATGAAACTATATATGTTTTCAACTATAGCCCCTCTGCTCGGATGCATGTCCTTGGTTATCTTACTGGATTGTTGTGAGTTTTTTCTTGATCCTTTAATATCAACCTATCTCACTTAGATTTGATTTTGCTATGCTGAATCCATAAGTGTATGTGAAATATGAAAGGTCTACTAATTTCTGCCAGTGCCAACAATGCAATTCTAGTTAGATTTTTCAAGTGAAATATGTTGCTTCCTGTTAATTCCCTAAGGGGGTGTTTGATTCATTAGTCTGAAATTATACTGGGCTTCTAAGCCTTGTAAATTTAGTCAGTATAATTTCTGACATGAATGAATTGCTATAATTGAATGTCTATCCTATTAGGTACTTATGTGTGACTTATCTCAGGGATTGAAGCAATCATTAAATTTGTATCCTATTTGGTACATATATAAATCATGTCATAGAATAAAATATAATATTGGTTTGGTTCTCTATTGTACACTTTGGTTTCATCATAGTGCACTCCATGAATCAACTTTAAGCATGTTGAGGCACTTGGACCAACAGTCTTCTATTATATAACTTTGTTTAACATGGTCATTTACTTTCCTGAATTCATTTCGTTGTGTTACATAAACTTTTTACAATCTCCTCCTGAAAAGGTTTTTCCTTTCCGTTTCTTTAATTGGACAATCTTAGAAGCATTAACACGTTGGAGCTTCTGTCTTTATATGCGAAGTCTTGAAGATGATTTTGATAGCCAATATAATATCTATGATGGGTTTGATGTCAAGTGTTTAATTGGCATTCGAGGCTGTGTATTTAAGTGTTTTTGAGGCACATAATTTAACGGTTAAAACTGGAATCTACCTTAATGAGTTGAACTCAAGAACTGAAGCAGATGAAAAACAAGAGGGGAGGAGGGTTTGGGAAAAACAGGCGTTACAGAGGAAAGAAGTAGAAAACTGCAATTCAGAATTGCTAATTACATTTTCGTTCTCCCTTTTGAATGAAATCTTGTATACATGTGACCACATGTCGATGAGAAATCTATAATTAATTTTGAGCTTTCTGGTTATCTGAGTGCTGAAGGGTCACATGTGTTTTTATATGGCAGAATATTACATAAATATTGATCTCAACATTTCCTTCATTTGTACCTCTTAGTTATCACTGGTTGTAATCAAGCTAATTCTAAAATGAAGATGATTGGTTTATTACTTTTCTGAAGCTAGTTTCTACGTAGCAGCACCACTGTCTCTGTGTGGCGATTGTGCAGTAGAAGCGTTTGACTTCCTAGCAAATCTAGTCACTGAGTTCATTGTAAAAGGCAAGAATCAAGTGCCAGTAACAGAATTAGAATTGTGGCAAGTTATAAATCCTCTAATCAAGCTTGGTTGGAAGCATTGGATTGGTGCAGCTGTTTTTTTGTGGGGTTGGATTCATCAATACCAGTGCCATAAGATTCTTGTATGTATCATCTTCTTTATTGACTTCTAAATCTTTGGTTTCGGTTTGTGAAACATGAATATCCATTGGTTTGACTGCATCCTCATGACTTTAGTTGCTATCTCTTTATTCTTATGGCTTCTAATTGCTATTTATTTTCAATTAAATGATATCATATAATACTTTTTTTGGTAACAAAATGATGTGTAATCTAATTGTAAGAAGTCATAGTATATACATAACTCTTCATTTATTCTGCATAGAACTTGGACATTTTCTAGGCTAGTTATGTCTATACGTAATATTCCTTAAAATGAAAAATATTGAAGTTTGAAGTAGATATTCTTGCTATTTATTACCAGGAAGTTGTTTTGAGTTTTATAATTTTGGCAGGGTTCTCTACGAGATTCAAGACAACCAGAGGATTATGTAATTCCTCATGGTGATTGGTTTGAAATTGTTTCCTCTCCGCATTATCTCTCTGAAATAGTAACCCTTTTTCTCTCTGTCTCTATTACTCTACTGTTATGAATGATATGAAAATGGCTAATATTTGATAATGATGAAGGTAATATACGCAAGTTTTGTGGTTGCTACTGGAGGATCCAACCTAACAATCTGGCTACTTTTAGTTTTTGTGGTAATATTTCTTTTCCTTCTGCAGATTCAACAAGGTTTTATGTTTTAAACAAATGATCTTTGATTTTGATTTGCTATTTGCACCTTTCTTTCATTGGCTACCGCAGGTGGCAAATCTGTCATTTGCAGCTGTGGAAACACATAGCTGGTATCATCTGAAATTTGAAGATTATCCAATTAGTCGGTTTGCTATAATTCCATTTATTCTGTGACATTGGGAGGCAATGTGTGCTTGTCACAATTGATTATGTACATGTTTAGATTTTGTTTTTCTCTTGTTATATTTCAGGTAATATTTTTTTTCTGATGTAAAAAGCCAAACATCGAGAGTCAGTCTTGTAATATGCTTAATACAATTGCATAATAATGCTAAATACTTAAGGATGCATTCTATCTGGAAATTCAAGATTTTGAAAATTATGTAAATACTCATTTGTTTCCACGCTGTGATACCAAGATAGTTTCCTAATTCCTATATTCACTTGGGCAGGCTTGGAGTTAGATTCTCCAAAGTTATATTTAACCCCCACAAACCACAAAAACAACAGTATCTACATCAGTAGGAAGCTGAAAACATATCAAGAAACAATTCTAAACTAATAAATCTAGGTTGAGAGTTAACCACCACCATAGAATCCTGTTTTGCCAAAAAAGTTAGATGACATATTTAGTTGTATAATGACTAGTAATAAGAGTTCTTTAAATATAACAAATAACTAATTTTGTCAACAATTTTTAGCGTCTGAAATTTCTTGGAAATTCACATACATATAATCTTGGAAGTGGTATGGTTGGTGCTTAAAATAGGTATTTTGTGTTCCAAAATCATTGATGGTGGCATTAATGATGGTATTGGCCTATTGCTTGTACTTTTGTTGATGAAACTACCAATGCAATGGATATCCTCATGTGGAATGTTTATACGTAGGGTACATATCCTGAAGTATCCTGAAAGCTAAAAAACGAGGAATCATGAAATTATTGCTAAGATTCATGTCTTGTCTTATGGACAGGAAGCAAAGGCATATGTCTCCTAAACTAAAATGTAGATGCATTGTTGCTCCGTGTACACATATCATCTGTGATCCTAAAATAACCACATCATTCAACTCCTTGGTCATTGTCATGGTAAATTACTAGTGTTGCTTCTGTTCACTTTATCCACTTTCTTCATACTAACACATCGGTTCATACTATGTTTACGCTATCAAAAAAAGGGTTGGATGCATTCGGATTCACCTGTCGGTTGAGAAAATCTACAAATTCTTTTTCATTTTTCCTATAATTAAGAAACTTATAAACTAAACTTTCACATTTCTATTAGACGAAGACTCAACTAGAACAGGGGTGAAGTAAACAAATGGACAAAAAAATTAAGAACCGAAACACTCTGGAATCTCCCTATTTTTGATCCACGAGATATGAAAAGGCAGAGACGATAATTTTTCCAATCATCATCAAGCAAAGTTCACATGATCAAATGAAATGAGCTACTAAGGATGACTTCAAAGATTAACTAATGCCAAATCCAAACGTCAATACAAGTGTCAAGGTTGAACAAACAACCATGATGTTTTAGCATATTTGGAAGATCGTGAAACATGATAAAGGAGAAAGGGCATTCTCACGCATAAAGATCTATGCCCCAAAACTTGGCTGGTTGATTAGTCCGGTATTTCTTGTCTATACTTCCAATGAGCTCCATGTCTTCTTTAGACAACCCAAAATCAGATACCTGAAAATTCTCTTTCAACCTTTCAAGTTTTGATGATTTAGGAATGACCACAGTGTTCCTTTGAATGCCCCAGCGAAGAGCAATTTGAGCAGCAGTCTTTTTGTATTTTTCAGCAAGACCCTGCAATTGAAGAAATAAGACCTCGGGTTAGATAAGTTCACTTTCTGTTCTAGGACAGATAACGGCTGGAAGTTATGATAGTTTACTACTAATCCAGTGATATGTTAGGAAACTAGTATTAAGTATTCACTACTAACTTTGAGAATTTGGTCATCCAAACATGAAACTGAACCGAACCATTCCGTGTTCGCTGCAGCACCTCCTAGTGGAGTGTGAGCTGTGACAGAAACCCCATGTTTTTGACAAAATTTGACCAGAGAATCACGCTGGAAGTATGGGTGAGTTTCAATCTGGTTTACAGCAGGCTTTATCTTGGAATATGCTAAACAGTCTCTGGCCAAAAAGATGTCATAGTTGCTGCAAATAGCTCTTTGTCAGAATGTAATTTCATTAAATACAATCTAAACATTTCTTAATTCAATCCTCAGAAAATCTAGACCACAAAATCAAACATAGATGGGTTATCCGGTGCATTTCTTTAATCCTATTTCATTATGGTAGGTGAGACTAACAGGCAACAGCAAGCAAACAATAACAACAACCAAGCCTTGACTCACTAGGGCAGGTGATAATAATGTAACAAGGGTGAACAAATCAGCATATAAAAAATCTTGAATATGTATGCTAAGAATCAATAAAGATGATTTCTGAATTACTTGGAGAGGCAATTAGCAATCATATGATGGATATTGTAATGATATGCTGTGAGTCCTTGATCATCTCAAACCAATATATGCATGCAGAAGGTGATGGGTCGTGCATTCATTTAGATCATGAGTGAATAATGACTAATGGAGAGGCTGCCACAAGACCAATCCTCAATGTACATAACATGATCGGTTGTTTTTGTAACTAACATAACAGTTTTAACTTTCTTCATTCCTGACTCTACTGTTTCTAAATGACTAGATAAAACCTATCCATAAAAAGCAGCCATAAAGGGTAGAGCAAGGCAAACCTCCTGGCTGTCTCTGCACCCCTACCTCCTTTATCACTAAGCGGTCATTTAGGGGCCGTGGCTGGTGGAATAACAGGGGGACCAGAATTAAAAAAAAAAAAAACATAATCTTTTTGTTCCTATTTACAAGACCAAAAATAAAATAAAATTTTGTAATCCTATTTTTAAGACAAAACTCATCTATCTAGACGTATTTAATGTTTTTATCATGTTTACCTTTACTTTGAAAAATGCTACTATTAACACCAAAGTGAAATTTGAATATAAATAAGCATAAATTTGGAATGTTACAAAGTCTTTTTATAAAAATTAGTATATTGACATATTTTCTTAATATGAGGGTTTTGGTATGAATTGTCTTATAAATAAGAACAAAAGGAGTAATATTTTTTGGGTAAGGTTTCCCCTCGGTATCCTCCGGATGTAAGCCCAAAGACTAATCTCTAGTCTTAATTAATAGTCAGCTTACTAAGTGGTAGAGGTGTGGACAAATGGTTTGCTCCATTCATATGAGTTACGGATTGAACTTCTGATCACATGCCTAAGGAATGAGGTGACCAACATGTCCTCTAATTTGATCTATTTTAAGTTGCATTTGAAGCCTTGAGGGGGACTGTGGCATACCGAGGTCCCCCCTTCCCTCTACCTGATAAAAAGGATTTCTGAAGCATCTACTAGACCACAGAGAATATTGACCACAGCACCAAACTGTACCTGATCCCTATGCTGCGAACCAAGCCAAGTGAAACAAGTTCTTCCATTGCATGCCAGGTAGTTTCCAGGGATATGCTAGTATCTATGTCCAGGACCCCATCATCACCAAGAGCACTATCAGTAGTCCCAACCCCTGCATGCGTGTGAAATATGAATTTGAAATATGAAAAAATTATAACAAGACATGCAAATCTGCATGGCATCACTGGTTAAAAAATCCTAAACAAACTAATATTAAGGGAGCTAATTCTGCAAAGTAAGTGGTATATAACTATATATACACACAGACATGGAAGAACAAGAGAGGTAGGCCATCAGAGATAGAGTGATTATGCTAAATGGTCTAAAACAGTGTTGTATGGAGATTGGTGATATTTATGTATATATGTGACCCCAAGTTTTAAAGTTAAAGCTCATTGTATTTACCATGTGCAATGTTAAAACACTCTGCTCAAAGATCTCTCCCTTAACAGTTATAACTATTATAGTATTAGTATACATGATAAAAAAATAAATAAATTCAAGGAATCCATAAGAACTCACGTACCAGTATGCCTTGTGGCTACAGGAAAGTGAACAAGATATAAATCTAGATAGTTCAGCTGAAGCTTTTTGAGACTGTCTTTACAGGCCTCAAGAACATGTCCATGATCGGAATTCCAAAGCTGAAAGCAGATTAAAATGAAAAGGTACTGCATTTATAATCAATTCACTACCAATAACCATTACAAAAAAAATAGTCACAAATAACAAAACAAGATGATAGTCCACAAGTATTGTTGTGGAAATTGACCTTGGTGGTAATGAAAAGGTCCTCCCTCTTAACAAGGCCACTATCAAAAGCCTCCTTAAGCGCTTCTCCAACTTCTGCTTCATTCTTGTAATCAGCTGCAATGCACCAACATATATGCTTTATCAACACATTACCAAAGGGTCAAAAAGCATAACCATTAAAAAAATATTAATTAATCAACAAGTCTTGACGGGGTTGGTCTGACATCACCACAAGATTAAAAATAACAAATGTAAAAGCCAACCTGTGTCAACAATACATTAATTACGCCAAAATTAATAGTTAATTTGGTAGTTTTGTTTTGGTTAACATAGGGAGTCGAATTCAAGACTTTCCCGTTTCCTTTACTACAAAACCACCTGGTCCCTCCTAGTAATCTAACAAAACATTTAGGCAACAAAAAAATTTCATTTTTTTAATCATTTGACGTACCAACAAAGGAACAAAATAGAAAACTAGATTAAAATCCAAAAAACAAGAAAGAAGCTGAAATCTTAAAAGTAGTAGTAGTGTACCAGCACAATCAAAATGGCGATAACCGATTTTGATGGAATTAAGAATCAGGTCCCTGATTTCTTGTCGTTGCATGCGCCACACACCCAATCCAATGATGGGCATCTTGAAGCCATTGTTGAGTGTTATAGCCATCTCTTTTTCCTCTGCTGTTCCAGTTCCAATCAACTACTCGTGAAGAGTGTAACCATGCTTGGTTATACTCAATTCTGGGCCACAGCGTAAGAAAAGTCCAAGCCCACGGTAAAATAACCCAACTCGAAATTTAGGTAATTGCTGCCTACACCATCCCCAAATTACTCCCACACCATTCTGCAAAGGAAGTTAACATTTTGGCAAGTGAATTTTTTTTTGGTTAAATTTTATTGAACATTATGAAAACAATTACTTAGAATCTAAGTTACATGTATTTTATTCATTCAAAATACCAATGGTAAGATTATAAATATTGATCTTTGTTTTTGTTAACTCTTTGATTGTCTTAAATATTTTTTTATTTCAATAAAAATCGAACACATAATTTACAACAATAATTTACATATTTTTTTTGTATTTTATTGACTCTTTGATTATCTTGAATGTTTTTCAGGATTTTAAAAAAATCGAACATATCAAATTCATCACAATAACTCTCTTTATAATAATGACATTGATTTAACAGTAAATGATAACTTAATTTATTACTAGTAAGATTTGTTTCTCCAAATTATTTTTGAGTCTATTATTATTTGACTAATAAGTAGGCAATGTTGAATGAACTTGACCACGTTAAAAATGAGCCAAACAAAATAAAGCAAGTGATGGATATGGAAATGATGGTTATTGTGGCTCCAAATTAAACACGAAACGAAACAATCCGAGAGAGAATAATTCACTATTTCACTTACACACACACACACACCTGAATTCATCTTGTTGCTGGGAAGTGGTTTCAATTTCATTGCTAATAATGGAAACGTGGTGTCACACCGTTTGTCCTTCTCTTCACCTTCCACGACCCTCCTCTCTCTCTGTAAGTCAATTTTCTGTTACCTTTTTTTTCTCTGTTTCGCATTCCTCGTCTCAGCTTTTACTCTATGCCTATTGTTTCCTTTCCGTTTTACTAGACCAGGGACCCTCCACGCTTCAGAGTTTGGTGTGCCTCTAATCAAAGCCCCGAGGTATATATATATATTTTTTATGCCTTCTCTTCAAGTTTTGCGTTACGTTATCTTTGCTTTATGTTTCGGATTAAATAATACTAAGCAGCATTTCACGTGGTAATTAGTCAAGCCACTTTTCTGCCATGAAAATTGTAAATTAAAGCAGCAGATTCACGGAACACCAACACTTGCAGTTCCGAAAGACGTTTTTAACTTTCTTCGTACTCTTACTCTTTTTCCCGTTGTTTTCCCTTATCAATTTTTCACATTTAACATTGTATGTCAATGCCAATATTTCTCAACTTTATTTAAGCTCATTGATATTATTTCTGTAATTTCCGTATTAGAAAATCCAAAACTAGCTCATGGATTAAATATTGCTTTAATATCTTAATACATCTTACTCACCCCAGCATTAACTTTTAACATTTTAACACATCTCTCTCATATCTATGACTGAACATCTTGTATGTAAAGTTTGCTAGACGGGACATCTGCCGTGACCTACCTACCATTTTAGAAAATGACGAACTTAATTTAACCAAAAAGTTAACTGATAAATTAAGGATTACCTCAAACCTTTTAAAAAATATTATAGTCATATTTCTAGTCGATATGAAACTTATTTTAACATTTTAACATTCTGTGACCCATATGGGACCTAGTTGTGAATTTTGAACAGATTATGAGCCAAATATAAATCGGTGTTACCTATGCAACTTTCTATACCTGGTTAAGCATTGCTAACAGCTTAGAATTATTACTTTAAGATCCACGGTATTACATTTGGATTCTGTGTCTTGGAAACATGATTTCTATTAAACATTGTGTGAATAATTTGCTCATTATGAATAATATTGTTCAACTGTTCTCAGTTTTGGCTTTTCTAATGGGTTGTTTAGATTCCTTCAAGATCACTATCACCTGAAGAGTGTTTTTGCAGGGAAATAAAATGATTATATCTATAACTGGAGCAACAGGTTTTATAGGTAAAAGGTTGGTGCAAAGACTGCATGCAGGTTATAGTCCTTATCTCTGGCTCTAGCTTACTAGGCTTGTTTGTATTTGTTTTGGGATGTAATTTTTTATTCTTGTTGGTACATTGATGTGCAGCATTTTCCTAGTTTGTATATCTAAATTTCTGCCTTATTTGTCCTATCCTTTACAGATTTTATAGCGAAAGATGCTTTCTGATTGTATTGTCCTAGTAATAGTAATAGTTGCTCTTATGTTGCAATATATAGTTATATACTACATACGATTTTGAACCCTCTTGAATCAAACAATTGGTAAATAGTTGCATCTTGCGGACTATATTGCTTCCTCTACTCTACCCTGGTATGGTGAATCTGTAGATTCCCTGGATTTTGTTTGGCTCTTGCTTGCCTATCTATTTTCTTTGAATGAATTCTCACCTGCTGCTATATGCGTAAACAATTAAAGCTAACTTTTTCTGTTGACTAACAATATTTGCAGACAATCATAGTGTTCATGTCTTGACGCGGTCTAAATCTAAAGCAGAAACAATTTTTCCGGGTAAGAAGGTAATAAATTAATGCTATAAAATATGCACTAACACTTACAGTTTGCAAATTTACACCAACTAAATCTAATCCACAACTACAAACCTTTTCAAGAGATCAAAGTTAAACCCCAACTTCACGAACATATTACATTCAATTAAATAGTACTATATCCATTCATATTACATAATTTGAATTTCTTGATTATTGAAATTCTAGTTTATTTTTCACATAATAGTGTGGTAGGAAAATAAATAATTTTCTGCACAAGACCCAGTCAAACATAATACTGCTACACTTGGATTCATTGATTAACTTTGCGCTGTTATCTCCAGCAAAAGACTTTCCAGGAATCAAGATTTCAGAGGAGCCAGAGTGGAAAGATAGCATTGAGGGCTCAACGGGGGTTGTGAATTTGGCTGGATTGCCCATAAGTACCCGATGGTCTCCTGAGGTTGTTTCCGTGCTCTTATCACTTCCACTAAAATGATTTATACTTAAACTTACACCTACTTGGTGGTTATTAAGAGATATTAGGTATCGTTATTTTTAAATAATTTTGTCTTGTCTCTGTTATAACTAATTTGTGTTGTTGTTGCTAGTGTATCTGTTTCTTTTGTAGTTGTTCCTTTCACTTCCACTATGTAAATGATTTAAACATAAACTTAGACTTAATTGGTGGTTATTATGAGGTATCAGTATCAGGTACCTTTCTTTTGATATATTTCTCTTATCTATGATTGACTAATCTTGTTCATTTTTTTGCTTGTTGTCTGTGAATGTGTATCTTTCCTATTTTGCTTGAAACCCAAAATTTTATTTTTTTGGAAATTTTATTGAAATAACGAAATTTACATTCTTTTTTAATATAAAAAATATGAAATGATAAAAAATGTATTAATGTGCATTTGCCAATTTTTGTTATTTTGAGTGTTGGTGTAAGGTGTAAACTGCTGAACATTATCGCTTGGAGCCCAGTAACAAACTATACATAAACCATACTTTGTCTTTCTTATTTTGTCTCCTTCCTCCCTCCTTCATTTGGATGCTGGTAAAATTGGTGTATGCATAACTCTAAACTTGCACCATTTTATGCTCCAGATAAAGAAGGAAATCAAGCAAAGCAGGATTAAAGTGACCTCAAAGGTAAGCATATATTTCCTAGTGGTGAAAAATGAAAACATACTCTTTTATTTTCTGTTGGTTGAAAAATATATGCATCAACATAAGCTGCAGTTATTTACATAAACCAATGCTTAATCTTCCTCTGACCTATTCATTTCATAGAAAGGTTGTAGAACTGATAAACAGTGCACCAGATGATATTCGACCAAAAGTTTTAGTTAGTGCAACAGCTGTTGGTTATTATGGTATGTTTGTTTTCCAACTGGTTCGCTACATATTTATCATTTTCTTGGTTGTTACTTAATTTTATCATTGGTTGTTTAATGTTTTGGCTAGTGAATGTAATTCCTTTTGGAGCATGTTTAATAATGATTGTATTGTTTTAATAAACTATGCATTATTCTGCTTACAAAGTATGTTTTTTCATTTTCATTCCACTTTTCTATGTTCAGGCACCAGTGAGACACAAGTCTTTGATGAACAAAGTCCATCTGGAAAGGATTACTTGGCTGAGGTAAAAAAATGGTTTTTTGTAACTACTGCAACAAATATAGTTCTTAAAATCTCAGAGAAAATGGGGAAACCATATTTGCTTTGCTGAAGGAATATTTTGAGAGTATTACTCATGGATTTAATAAGGAGCCTGATCTTTCTTGTTTAATGTTTTCATGAAAAGATGGTGTTGAATCTCTTAGCTTTTGGTTTATGTAGTTAATTGATGATGTATAAGAATATTGATCATTAATTGATGTACTGTATACTGAGCTTTTTTGTCTATTTTTCCCTTTGTAAAGGCTGTTTGCTATTCAGTTAAATGACCTTGATATTTTTTGGTCAAAAGGTTATTGAAATCTGTCAATCTTGGGTTCAGGTATTTAAGTCACTTGAAAGCACCAATGTTTATTACTCTGTTAAAAGTGTAAAAATGAGACCCAAATTCTACTCTAAAATCTCAATAAGTTTCCTCTTTTGCCATGAGTCCCAAACAAAGGATATGAAATTTGAGACTGAACCTTAAAAATGTCTAGTACAAAATATACAAGTTAAACAAAGGCCATGGTTGTGAAATATTGGAGCTACTTTTGTCTAACTTCCTAACCTGTAAGATGTTATTCTAAAAGATGAAACATTTTGTAATGTACAATTGTAGCTTCTAGAATCTAGATTGCATTGACCTAAACCGCGTCTTCTGTTCAGGTTTGTAGAGAATGGGAATCCACAGCCCTAAGGGTAAATGGAGATGTTAGAGTTGCTCTAATTCGCATTGGTGTTGTTCTTGGTAAAGATGGTGGAGCACTAGGTATATAACTTCTTAACTACATAATTCTGGCCTTGAATATACTCCTGACATACCATATTATTTATGGCGTTCATGCTTTTGAATAGGATCTTGAGACAAAATATATTATAATACTAGTTCTTTTATGATGTAATAAAAATTGTCTAGTGATGATATTTCCTGGATTTAACTGATAATTTCATCTGAGTCTCTGCAGCTAAAATGATACCTCTCTTCATGATGTTTGCTGGTGGACCCCTAGGCTCTGGAAAACAGTGGTATTTCACTCAGTTTCTTGCGCTTGTAAGAGATTGCTTTCTGGTACTGTTAATGCATTCTTAGACACAGTTCATGGAGAAATTTCCCACTCGAACCTGGTGTGTTTTGTAAAAAGCAAAACAATCCTATTTATGGCTCGGCTGTTACGTAATAAGATGTGTAGTTGTTTCTCATATTAAAATTTAAACTCAATTTAATAGTGTCATGGTGCAAATGTGTTATGAGTTGGGTTTTGGTTTGCCTTAATTTCAAGGTAATTGTCATAATTTTTTTTCACAGGTTCTCCTGGATTCATTTGGATGACATTGTCAATTTAATGTATGAAGCTCTATCAAATCCATCTTACAAAGGTGAATTATTCACTCCCATATCGATTTTCCACCTATTCTATTACATTTACACCTCTAGGCTCTAGCCGAAATCATACTGTAAATTTTGCTATTCCATTGGAGATTTCTGCTATCTGTTCCACACTGCCAATGTAAGTAACATAACGGATATATTTCCTATGGTCATTGTGTTTAATCTTAATAGATGAACAACCAATAAACTCTGACATCATTGGCACATAATTGGATATTTTAAACATATATTAAGATGTTTGAATTGTGATGTGTATTTAGAGAAGACTTTATTGGGAGAGTAAAAGCCAAATTTAACTGATTAACTTGTTGCATTATCATGAATCTTGTTTATATTCGTATGTACTAGGAGTTATCAATGGAACTGCACCGAATCCTGTGCGATTGTCAGAACTGTGTGTTCAGCTGGGACATGTATTGGATCGTCCCTCATGGCTTCCGGTACCTGACTTTGCACTAAAGGCTGTCCTTGGAGAAGGGGCTACGGTGGTAAGGAATCATCTCCAGTTAATTTGTCCTCAATCCACATAACTTTTAGCATGCATTCCTTGAAATGAATCCTTAATCATTCTTTGTAGGTTTTAGACGGGCAGAGAGTGGTTCCTACACAAGCTAAGAAGTTGGGTTTCCCATTCAAATATCCCTACGTGAAGGATGCCCTTAAAGCAATTCTATCTTGAAGCAATTTTAGCTTAGCAACTGCCTTATTCTTTATTCTTTTGGATTCATGTACCATCATTTTGTTGACATTTGTGGCATCCACCGTATTGAGATTGTTTTCTTCAAAGCACTTTACGTCTAAAACTGTGATTCGGTTGTAGACCTGTAGTTAAATACTCCATTTGACACAGTTGGCTTTTGGAATTGACCCTTACCGAATTCCATTTGCACTTGTGCGATTTGCTACCTCCTTGTTGAATTACATTCTGATAATCACTGGCTTTCATCACAATTTTTATTTTGTCGTTAACAATCAGTAACTCAACTGAGAATATGCTTACAAATTCAAAGTATGCAGAAAAAGGTGAATGTCCCAAAACCTTCGTGTACAAATGGGAAATAAACGGGTTAATTTTGGTCAACCAAGTAACCAATAATGGTCAAAATCAAGCTAATAATTTTTTTAGGATAAATCAAAGTTAATAGTTAATTATTAGTTTTAGGATAAATCAACTTTTTCCCCTTTTTCTAAATTCTTTACTACTAAATCTACTTCATCACTCAAAAATCAAGCTAATGGACTTATAAAAGTTATTTGAATTGAACATTTTAAATACTTTTAAAGATAAAAACTTGTGCATGAGATTTACATATGGATTATAAAACTTTGTTATTTTATTATTTTATTAGTTTATAATTGAATACTATATTAAAAATGTAAAATTTAATTATTATTAATTCAAATTCAACTACGGTTGAATTGCTAAATTGCATAGTGTATATTAACGCCTTCGCTAGTTTAATTTAAACGTAATGGTCGACATAGTTAAATTCAACTATAGCTAAAATAAAAGTTCAATTTTGTTTAAGTTTGTTAAGTTTTCATGCGAATTTGTGGAAGATAAAGTTGGTGTAATATTCCATGGATCCTCCTGCAATTACATTATACAGCTAACGATATCGAATCTCAGTGTAAAGCAGCAATTATCTTACTTAGGGCACGTTCCTAGTTGGGTTTCCATTGAGATTGAAGATTTTTAAAATCCGTTTAATAATCAGTGGAAATAGGGTTCAAAAAATCTAGTAATTAATATAATAAATTTAAAAATTCTTAAATAGTATATTAAATTAATATTAATTATTAAATAACTCAATCGGTCAAACATCCTCTCTACAACCCAGATAACAGACTAAAACTTTAAATACCTTAGAAGAGATACAAACATTTGCTATGAAAATTACAATCCTTAATTATTTTTATTCTGTGAGCTCATTTGTTTAAACTTATTTTAAGATATAGGTGTTTTTTAATTAAAAAAAATACTTATTTTAAATTTTGATGTGTTTATTTAAAATTTTAAAAATAAACAGAAGCTGAAAATTTTAATCTACTTATTAAAAAATATTTATAAAAAATATTTTTTTAAAAACATTTAAAAATAAGATTAAACAAGCAATGCCCATTATAAAATTCAAATGGGCCAGAAGCCCAAGAGGTACAATGCCATTGGCAATGGTACTACCTTTAAGTTCCTAAACCCCTACTCCAGGCTTGCCAAACTCTGGGCCGTAGACTCCCTCAGCGTTGGGCTTCCGTTTCCTACAAAAGTTACCGAAAGACTCTTCAATTTCCTCAAGAGTTTTACCACGTGTCTCAGGGAGCAGAGTGTAGTGAAACAGCCACGCAGCAACAGCAATTCCCGCGAAAAGAAAGAACGCCCCACCAATAGTGATAGCATTAGAGAGGGACAGAAAAGTCATTGAGATCACCCCACTGGTGACCCTATTCACCATTGCGCCAATAGCCACACCCTGAGCCCGCAACCTTAACGGAAAAATCTCCGAACTATAAACCCACGTAATGGGCCCCGACCCGATAGAAAACGTGCCCACATAGCCCAACACGGAGGCAATGCTGAGCCCAACGGCCCACGGCAAGGTGACCCGTGAACGGTTCACAACAGTGAGACTCGCCGCAAGCGTCACAAGCGAGACCACAAGCCCACCAACACTGCTCAATAACAACACGCGCCGGCCCACCCGGTCCAACAAAAACGTGGCGACCAAAATGGAAGCGGTTTTCACAAGCCCAACAGCCATAGTCACGAGAAGCTTGTTTCTATCGGATTTAATCCCAGCCTTCTCGAAGATTCTCGGGCTATACAAAACGACGGCGTCTATCCCAGTCGCTTGCGCGAAAAAGTGTATCCCAAGGGACGCGATGAAAATGTGACGAACCGCGCTTGTTGGATGAAGCAATAGCTCTCTCCACACGCCTTTCCCCTGAACCTGCTTCGTTACTAAAACGACGTCGTCGTCGCAGTCCTCAGGAATCCCTGTGGTTTGTTTTATATCCGCGAGTCTTTCTTGAGCTTCTTGTTCTGAGAGAGAGATTTTCCGGAGAATTTTCTTCGCTTCACCTAAACGACCCCTGGCGACAAGCCATCTCGGTGATTCCGGCATGAAAAATGCCGCGAGTGCTAGGAATATAGAAGGAATTGCTCCGATTCCGAGCATGATTCGCCAACCGATCCGAAGTGGTAACTGTGAGAATGCGTAGTTCGAAATGTATCCGATTAGGATCCCTCCGTTGAGGAAAACCTCCGGAAACGAAGTGAGGAAGCCGCGGGAGGACGTTGGGGAGATCTCCGAAGTGTAGACGGGGGCGATGAGGAAGGCGAAGCCGATTCCGATGCCGGCGATGAAGCGGCCGAACATGAGGAAGGCGTAGTTGGGGGAGAATCCCATCAGGATTGCTCCGGCGAAGAAGATTACGCCGGCGAGAGTGATCGTGTAACGGCGACCGATCCAGTCGGAGGTTCTGCCAGCGATGAAAGAGCCTATCGGAGAATATAGGTTTATGATGCCGCTCAGGATCTCGATTTGCACGTCCGTGATTTTCAGATCTTTTTTGATATACAGAACCGCTCCACTCATCACCCCAATATCTGTAAGTTACAATTCATTATGCAAATCATTATCACTGTTAAGTTTAGATATTTTAAAAAACGAAATCAGAAGTTGCTACTAACAAAATGGAATAGTGATATCAATACAAGAATAGTGTAAGATAATAATATTTTAATTTAAGAATAATCTTGTCAATAGTAAAAGTAGAGTTTCACAATTGTTTCTGCTGCATAATACTTGAATTGATAGTTTTATAATTCGTATGCTATTATGTTTTGTCTTGAAGGGGATTAAAAGGCAAAGAAATGTGTGGTTAGAATAATGGAAATGAATGGTTATTATAAGTGAAAGTTTAGAAGTGTTAGTGGTTAGGTTACCGTAACCAAGTAGGATAGAAGTCATGGAAGCCAGAATAGCACAAGCGAAGGCAAACTTGTTTCTCTTGGGCTTCTTTTGGCGATGAACAACCTGAAGAGATGATGCTGGTGCTGCTGCTGCTGCTTCATCCTTGGCCATCTTTGTTGAATGGATGATGGTGTTTGTTTGAAGATGGTTCATAAGTAGTCAGTGGTCTCTGTCATTTGTCAGTGACCATTTTGGACCCCAATCCTCTGTCACTATCTCACCTCATAATTTGACTTTTTCTGTGCTTGCTCATGCTCTAACCCTTGACTAAAATGTAAAATAATCATTAAAATGTGGAATAATTGATTGTTACCCAAAAGAAAAAACCTTCACTCTTGTTGATTTTTTTAAAAAATAATTCACGTTAAGAGTATTAATTTATCTATTAAAATTATAATTTCTAAATGATATCAATATTAATTATTAAAACAATACTTTTTTTCTCTATGTAAAAAAATATTTAGAATGGTATTATTAAATAGGTCTATTTAGTTAAGTTTTTCTTATATTTTAGAATAAAATATTTTAAAATTTTAAGACCAGAGGGAATAAGTTTCTATTTATAAAAACGTAGTTTTAAGAGAGGAATTAATATTTTTAAAAAATCAGATTGATCATTAAACATATGAAGATTTATTCAAGCAATCATGGTTAAATCGGTGATTGAACAATGGTTGAAGTAATAAAAAATAAACCCTAAATAGGTCATGTTTCAACAGGTCCAATTTTGATAACAATTGTAGTTATTGTTTAAACTTTACTTTCATTTGCTATTAATTATATAAATATAAAAATATTAAATGTTAAAGAGTAAAATAGAGGGAAAAGATAATTAATGCTCTTAATTTTTTGGCCTATAAAATGAAATATTTATTGTTAAAAAAAACTTACAATATGAAACAAAAGATTATGGCAAAAATTTGATAAGTTTTGGTGTTACGTTGTTTGGTCTTTCATTTTTAAAAGGCTTTATTTTATATATATACACGTGTATGTGTTTTGTAGGGCAAACTAGAAAAGTAATGGACTTCCATAAGTTTGGGTCAAAATGATTTAAATATGACGAATTTCCTTCTACAGATGTAATCATTTTATTATTTAAATTCTTTATAGCAAGCCCCTTTTTGGCACTCAACTTTTGAATGCCTCTCAATTATTGTGTTGATATCGAAAAAGATCTTACATCTTAACCACTCATTCAATTGCACTAAAAAAGATCGAGGACTATTATAAGATTTTTCTCGAAACCTTTTCACCATCCATGGATCATGGAGAAAACTGTGTTTTTCCCATGTTAAGAGAAGTAATCTTTTAAAACTGTATTTTAAGTCAACACCATTACTTCTTGCATATTCTTCTAATTTTGCAGTCTCACATGTTTCTCCTTCTACTTCTACTAGGGGGTCATGAGGTTAGGCATAATGTAGCTAAGTAATCTTAATTGGTACACGTTTAAGAGTACAACTTGTACACATTTATGAAATTTATCTTATTGATTCAAAAAATAGTAATGGTTCTCTTTATATGAACGCCTGAAATTTTTAGCTTCATACAAAAATCTCTTACAAGAATTCCTTCAAAAGAGGGTAGCATCTTACAATACAAATAAATTTGGTTAGGATCATATGCTAGCATTTGTGTCAGGAGTGGAGGTAGACTGTGACCGATGATGGCTTTAAGATGACGTCAAAGTATCTTTTTATCTAATTAAATTAATAGCTAAATATTTACCTTCAAAACAAAGGAGAAGTTCGATAAAATTATATATTTATTTTTTAATTATACCTTTATTTTTTTTGAAATAAGAGAAAATTAATTAAGTGAGAAGATTAATTGTTTCCTGAAAATATTTAAAATTAAAAAACGTGATTAAATAACTTTTCCATTCTATTGTAATAAATAAGGTTATGGAAGGAAATTATTATTATTTTAACAAGAAATAAGTTCAATTTATTTGTTATATATTAAGTATAGAAAGAGAAATTTATTTTAAAGAAAATAAAAAAAGACTCGTATGATTAATCCTTGTCCACAAACCTTAAAAATTAAATAGGAGATGAAGTTAATACTCCTTTCCTATCTTATTTACTAAAATTACACATAAAAATGTAATTAATACTATATCATCTTAATTATGTATCAAAATTTTTTATTTATCTTTTATTTATTACATCAAATTAATTTTTTTATCTAACATACTTTCTTGGTCATTTGGGTATTATTAAAAAAATAATTATTAATACTTTAAAATTTCATTTGACCAATTAATTATGAACATAATTATCATTTTTATTTAGACATAATTGTTAATATTGATATTAGGATTTATTTAATTATTGCAATTTTGTATAGATTAAAAAATAAAAAAATATAACATGTTCCTTTAAAAACATTATTAATATTTACTCACTGATTTTTAAACCATCCTTACATAAATTTTTACAAAATAATTTCATTTTTAATTCCTAATGTGTGTAAAATTACTAAGATTATTCTGATGCATATTAGCATCATAATGTCCAATCAATCATTTTCAACGTACAATATCATGAACTCAATTAAAACCCATATGGGAATTAACAAAAGCACTTTGACGAAAAGGATCTTACATCTCAACCAATCTTTTAATCTTTTAAGTGATACTCTAAGGGCAATAGTATTAGTTTTTTTAAGATTTTTCCCACAATCTTTTCCCCATCCATGGAGAAAATTGTGTTAAGAAGGGTCATCTTTTACGTATCATTGTAAACCTCATCTTTCTGAAAAATATACTTTCCCCACTTCAAAAATGGCCTTCGCCACCTATCTATTATAACCCCTATAGTTCGGAAAAACTTACTTTCCCCACCTTAAGATGGACTTTCACTAACAATCTCCTCCAGCTCAAATCACCTATTTTATAGTATTTCACTTTCTCTATTGTTTCAATGCAAATTTTCCTTATAATTATACTATACTCCCTCTGATATTTTTATAAAACTCGCCCCATTATTTTAGGTAAATACATTAAATATGTCAATTATTAATATTATATATCAAAAATTAACCATACACTAATATAAAAAGAGAGAAATGAATTATTTTGAAGGGAAATGGTAATAGATGTCTAGTTAAGGAAGCAAAATTTGAAGATTTTTATTTAAAGACATCACTAAAACTTACTAACATGATTTCTACGTAATTTCTACATAATTTTTAATAAATAATTTATACTTCTATTTTCTTAAATGATAACCCTTTTTAAATTCTATTGATATAAAAAAATGTATATAATAAGGGCATATATCGTAAAAATAATAAGCACATGTTGTAACTTAGTTTTATAAAAAGGACCAAGATGCCAACTTATAGAAAGGATTAGAGAAAGTATTATAAATGAGTTCATCTGACTACAATATGTTACTAAAGTATTCTGAAATAAATAAGTAGATATATATATATATATATATATATATAAAAGAAAAGAATGTTTTACTTTCATTTTTTATAATTTTTTCATATAATTAAAAGTTTTATGATATGATTATTATAAAATAATATCAGAAATGTATTTCTATTTTCCTTATATTAATATTTTTATAACTTATATTATTGAAAGAGTAATCAATAAAAATATAAAATATATAATTTATTTAAATACTATACTTTTAAGTACTTTATTTAAAGACTATTTTATTATTTAAATTATATTATTAACTTTAAATATATCATATAAAAATAACATCATAATAGTTGAAAAACTTATAAATCGTACAAACATATAAAAAAATAGCTATTGTGTTAATGACATGATATTTTTTTAGAACAAACTAATATCTACGTCCCTAACTCAAACAAGATCTTGCACTTAAGTCTCCAAACAAAAAAAAAAATATGCAAAAGCATCTCTAGCCTCAACAATTTCTTTCACTTAGGTCAATTGTTAAGTCCTTCGTAAATGTCATGTTAAAACGTGGATTATGTTTTTTCACCAAAAAAAAATGATGATGTTTACCGTTTGGTTTCCAGTTGGGGAAACGGAGTTGGGGAAATGGAGAAATTTAAGGGTTGATATTGATCCTTCACGCCGTTCGAGATAGTCAAAACTTCGTTTGATCGTAGGATTTATTTTTGGGGTTGGTCTAACCGAGGTTTGACCAACCAAACCAAATAACCAATAGGCTACGAAGTTAATGAAAAGAGATGATTTCATTTGTGCTTGTAATTCTCATGACCTTCGAAGACCTATGTTACAAAGATCAATATGAGACGAAGATGAAGAGAAGACTTGTTCGACGTTAATGGTTTTAGTAGCAATTGTAACATTCTTTCTTCCTTGTTGCATAGAGTTGGTTGGAAACTAATGGCGAACACAGCCCAGGTAAAATTTCGACCAATGTGAATCAGAATATGTGCATATTCTATGTTAGAAAGTTAGGGGCTTGAGATTGGGACAGTTTAATCGGGGATGTGTAAAGGTTATGAATTTTTTATTCAATGATATTATTGTGTACTTTAATGGAGAACCGCTTATGGTTTTTTGTATTTACTGTAGTGGTCACTTTTTCATCGGATGTGCTGTGAATGTGATCCAAAATCCCTATTTATGATAATTAAATAATTAGAAGGTTTAATTAAAGAAATGTTATGAATTATTTAACAACTACACATTAATTTAATTATTTAACCATTCATGATGTTAAGTAATCATTGGTGTGTTGTTTTGTGTGGTTGTTTAAGGTACGAATTCATCATGGAAGAAAATTCGTTGTTGATGGTAGTAGTACAAGATGCTACAATTATGAAATGGTTGATGTCTAGGCTGAGGTAGAAGATGTACTTGATGTCTTCAGCTTCTACAATTTAGCTTGAAAGTTGAAATATAGTGGTATGACTTTACCAAGACTTTATCTAAAGGTTTGAGTTCATTAAAGTTGGATGCAGATCTCCTTCAAACGGTATCAACTAGTAAAAAATCTAGCAACACCATTGATGTCTATTTTGGACATAGTGGTTGAGGTTGGGGTTACATAAGAAAGCCATAATGGGAGAGCTTAAAAG
This sequence comes from Clitoria ternatea, assembly GCA_037962975.1. Lineage (NCBI taxonomy): Eukaryota > Viridiplantae > Streptophyta > Magnoliopsida > Fabales > Fabaceae > Clitoria > Clitoria ternatea. The sequence goes on from CM075676.1 coordinate 74,032,139, forward strand.
GGAACTCTAACATAAAACTATAGAAAATATTAGGGGGGCATTAATGTAGACAATAAGGGTATCAATGTTATGTTCTTGTATAAATTATGGAGATTTGTGTAAGGAATGACAAAGGAAAGTAATTTATCCTAAAATTTCATTCATAAGCTAGCTAGTGCATACCTTAAACACTAAAGATTCACAAACTCATTCCTCACTCATTCTCGTCATCTCTTCACTTCTCTACCTTTTCCCCTCACTTCTCATCCTCTCACGACCATGTTCAACTTCTCTCCCACATTTTTTCACTCTTACTCCATGACTTTCACATTCTTCCACTCGCATCTTACATTCCATTTATTGCAGTTCTAAAATTAATTAAGAATCTATGCTTTTGAGATGATCTAATAATTTCATTTAAGTCCGAACAAAAATAACCAAGAAACTAAACAAACATATTTTATAAGATTAAATGAATTCAAAATGGAAGATCACAAACAAGATCAAGATCAATACAAACTTGAAACAAGAATGTGATGTCTCAAAACAGGGCATACAAATAGAAGTTTTTAAATCATCATACCACAACTAGTAGTTATGTGACTAATCTTTCATCCCAATGGTCAGCACACTAAATAATAAGGAACTGGTCACAAAATTTATTATTATTATTTACGAGAGTCACAAATCGAACAGCTAAATACTTGTATAAGGGATTTATTACATGATAGAGTTCATATATCATTATATTTTATTAGAAACATATGATTCTTATAATTATTTATGCAATACTATAATATATTACTAAACTATAAAATTTATTGTTATGTAAATAAAAATATGTGTGTTTTGATCATATAAGCATGCGTTGAAAACGTGATTAATGTTGAATTTATTTAATTTTCATTTTAATTTTAACCTTTTTTTGGTAAAGCAGAATACAAAAGAAAGTAAGCTACACTAGTGCAAGCCATGAAGTTGAACCACGTGAGCCTTGTTTCGCCAAAGAATCTGCTAAAACATTCTCATGTCCCGCGGCCAAGGTTACATCCACCAGCCAATCTGATCGCAGCATCTCTCCAGCCTCGCTTCATTTCGGTACCAATGGGAATAGCTCACATTCTAACTAACATAATACGTTTTTGTAATTCATGTCCCACGTCAGTCGTAATTAAATGTCAGAAATATAATCGAAATAATCCAACAATGATGCTACAATAGAAATATCATGTTTACTCTGCCCCATGACAATTCGGATATACAAAAGTATATTTGACTTCGTCCAGAGTGAGGGAAAGCGATTAAGAGTTTACAATGAAGCAAGCAACACAACAAACCTTACAAACAAGAAAGAAACGAAAAGTGAATTCGTTAAATGTTACACAAAAACCACAAAAAGACAAGTCCATTACCTAAATTAAATTAGCACATCTTTTATCTCAATGAATGGGCACTCGTCAGGTTTCTATGATGAAAGAATGCGGAACAAGTTGAAGAATCAAGAACTCTGATAAAATTTCACTAACACTGTACAAGTGGGGGACAAAATGGAAAAAACTACAAAAGGGATGGTGAACTATTTTTCCATGAATAAGATCTCCAACCAGTGACCGTGAGTTGAGGGGTGAAGCTAAGCCCAAACATCTCCTTGAGGGCTTTGCCTCGCTCCCAGAACCTGACTAATTTGGCAACTATTGTAGCACTCTGCATTACGTGGTTCATATCAGTGTCGCTCCATAAACGGTTCGCTAGCTGCATCCTCCTCCGCTTTGAGTCCAATGCAATGTTCCACTCCTCGAAGAGCCTTAGTCTCTCTTTCTCAGATAGCCTCTTTTGCATAAGCTTCATAAGCATTCCTCTTTCCCGCCGAATAGCTTTCACGCTGTCTCGTCCAAACAAATATATGTCAATATAAAACATATAGATAGTATAACATAAAATTTAAGTGAATCAAATCTATAAAACTTGTAACTAACGATGGCTTGTTTGCGATATTAGGAGGATGAACAAATATGATCTACATGACCATTGTTGCTAATAACTTAAAATTGATTGGACTAGCTCAGTCAAACATATTGAATCATGAAGTGGTTAGGTGATTTGTCCAATTTCATTTAATATCATTAATGTACCATGGACACATCTCCATGTTGACATATTTCATGTTGTATATGTGTTAAATACTCGTTTACAAGTTTTCATGTAAAAAATTAGTTGATAACGACTCAAACACTTAAGTGTTGATAGCCTGACAAATGTATATGGTTTAGACACTTGAATCGACATTTTTAAAGAGATGAATACACATTCATATTATTAAAAATAAATTTAGTTTTAATCTGTATAAAAAGTTGAACTTAGAATATAATAAAAATATTAAAAGACATTAGTTGTGTCCATGTCATGTCAGATGTTGTGTCGGTATTTGTGCTTTATAGACCATTATTGTTTTAACAACAGTTGAACCTTTAGTTCATTTGAACCGGTACCCTTACTGAGTCAATAACCAATCCAATTTTAAAAATATTGTATATGATCATATGACAATATACACTCTATCCTTTTATAAGACAACTTTAAAATAATTTACAATATAGATTTATTATTTTTCTAAAATACATATCCTTACTAGTTACTCTCTTGAAAACAATGAAATATGAGAAAAGTTCATTAATACTGGTTGTAGTTTCGGAACTATAATTAAAATAATTTACAAATTTAACAATAACTGTGAAGTTAGGGGATTGACTCTTTTAAAAAGAACCGGAAAAAGTGTAAGATACTCAAATAAATGCAGAAGTGAGGAAAAGAGAGAACCTTGAAGCTAGTGTGATTGTCCGACTATCCTTCACTGACTGGTCTCCATCAGAAAATGTTTCTTTGAGAAAAGATAGTCTTCTAAGCTCTACCTCCATGTAAATAGAGTCTGTTGGATCACCCTTGAACAAAAGAAAGAAGTAGGTCCTGTGGGTCAACGGTACATAGCAAGATTGCCACAGTTCAATTATCTCTTTTTGCTGTTTCTTGAATTGCAGAGACCAATCTAAGGGAGTTCCAGGTGCCTCCAACATAGGATCCACCCCAACATCTTTCACAAGCTTTAATGATCTTCCTGTTTTGTGATCATCCTACAATTAAAAAAAAAACAGAATTTATTCAAATGCATCATCAACCATTCAGAAAAGTAAAATTTATTCAAAAGCATTGTCAACAATTCAGAGAAGCAAAATTTATTAAAAGGCATCATCATGCATCAAGATTAAACAACGGCCTTCCAAATTCAGATCTTGATCATCCAATGAAATGCTGTATGAAGTTAAGAATAGTAAGCACATATATAGCACAGCTTACAGATATATTCATGTCAACTCATTATCCATGCACGCAACAGGTATCAATTCATAACTCATGATACAGTGGAAGTTTGAATTGCTCCCGCCATTTGCTAAAGACTAGGAAGAGCTTCATGTAGGAAGGGGAGGGGAGGAGGGAGGTCACAGGTTCAAAACCCATTGCTAACATTTCTAACGATTAACATTTACTGATAAAAATAAAGAACTTCATGCAACAAATGATGGATGGTAATGCCTTGAGTAAAGTTTCACTTACTTAAGAATAGAACAACATAACGTAATCATGTTTTATGTAAATAACATATCGGTGTTTAGCTATCCGTATGGATGTGATTAGTTGTAGTTTGAAAAGATTGCATAACTATTCTGTCAAAAAAAAACCCAGAAAATAACATACGAACAATTTCAGTTTCTTAGCAAAGAGAAAATTAAAGGATCAGTTATTCTTCAATTGAATTTTAAGAATCAAAAAGGCAGCTGAGAGGATTTATTCTCACCTGACCATCAACAAGCTGCTTCTCATATTCAAGTTTGACCATTTCTTTCATCCCAGCAACAAAAGTCTGGATGCTAGTAATATCCTCATCAGCAGATGTTCTCATGCTGCTGGCTCTAAGATCATCCGCAGAAGGACTTCCAATGGAAGATTGAGAACCATTCCTTGACAATCTTGGGGAACCATCATAATTTAATGGAGGAAACTTTCTCTGCCAACCATCTGGCCTTCCCGGGAATCCCTTTTCAAACCCACTGGCTGGAGTCCTCTGTATTTCTCCTTCTGTCTCAGGAGAACCAGACGTGTGATATTCTGTGGAACTCCAGCTTCTAGTTAACTTAGAACTCTTAAGATTTGACACATTTTCTGACATGACCTGTGGAGACTGTTCATCTGGGGAAGGACATACAAGAGATTCAATGGTTGACTGTACATCATGCAGAGTTTGCTCCAGCACACCATATGTTGAATTTTCTTGGATCTGACCATTTTCAGTATCTTCATTCAAATGTGTTAATATTTCCTGGCTCGTTCCATGTTCATCTCCAGAAACCATCGTCGAACTTGAATCCTCCAACTCAACACATCGAACTTCTTTGCAGTATTCATCAGGGTCTTCTGTACAAGCACAAGCAAACAAATATATAATCACTGGATCTGATACAGTTCCACTCTAGAATACCATCATTGTTATCAAACTAACTACTACAGCCATGGAGAAGAAAGGACCTACCATCAGCATTACTTCCACTGTCTCCATCGTTATAATGAGGATTATTGAACTCTCTAATGCGTATATCAGAATGATGAGGACCATCAATGCTTGATGACTCAGATACTGAACATTCTTCCAAGATACCATCCCCTTCCTGCAAATTAAGATGATTATTAATGCTAACCTGACCAGAAAATCAGAGGAAATCTAAATTTTGAGGCATAACCTCTAACGTGTATAAATTTTAATTCAACAGTAATTACAAAATAGAAATTACTTTTCCAGATATCTGCTGCTTTCCAACCATGAGCAGCAAGTCTTCAACCCTTGATTGAGCAAGATCACGTTGCTTAGTCAGCTCCTTAATCTCCTTTTCCATCTGAATAATTGAAACTCACCTTATCAACATCTAAGGAGTAAGGAAAATGTAACATGAATGAGGCTGGAAAAATATATCATTTGGCATCAACACAACTATGTCTAAGATGCTAATTTCACTTGAAAAAGTTAACACTGTTACATATAAAAGATGGCTACAGTCTATTGTGACAAGCATACTATCTCTAATCGCGAACAAAGCTTAAATAACTGAGAAATTTATTGCAGAAGAACCTGCGTCCCCACAAAAAATAGAGAAAAGGAACTGAGGCAGACAAGCAGTCCAATAGGGGTCAACTCAAACATGTTGCCACTTTTCTTAGTTATTAGCACACATTCTCAACGGTGTAAGTATTGTTCACTAACACCAGTACCCAGAAAGGAGAGGTTACTACACAAAGTTGATATAAATGAATATCTTTGAAGTCTCATACCTTGACACATCCATAATCAACACAAACATAATAGTATAAAAATTCAAACAGTAAATTATGACCTTCTCTATTTGGAGATCTCTCTTTCTCAACAAAGCTGCATAGTCACAATTGGTGGTAGCAGGACCAGGAGTTCTCAATTCATTCTCCAATCTGGCCACCTCTTTCTGCAAATGCTTGACCAAGGCCCTATCAGACATCACTACATTAACCTGTGCTTTAGTGGTCACTTCTTTAGCACAACAAGCAAAAAGAAGTGTGTTTCTGGTTTGCTCAACATGGCTTCGTGCAGGGCTTAAAGTGCAAATGATAGCTGTTCGAGCATTTCCACCCAAGCAAGGCTGCAGTATGCGTGTCAACTTAGAATCTCTGTAATTGATGTGTCCATGTCTTCCTTTACTGCATTAATCACATTATGTTAATGGAGCTTAAAACTTTTTTCCATTTTTAGTTTGGTGTAGAAGAAAGAACTAACAGAAACTAGAAATGGGGAAAGGAGTTTCAAGAGCAACATCTAAAAGATTTCAAAGGTAGCACCAGGAACTTCCAAGTTTTACATATGAACAGTTACAGAGTAGCTCCTGCTATAAATTTTTTAATAAACACTTCAGGTTTCTAATGTAAAGATATCTCCAACTAGCCACACATCTATCTTCCTTTCTCTCACAATTTCTTGACCTTGGGCAAAATAAACAACACATTAACTAGATTTCAGCTCTCTTAAAGGAACTTAGTTGCATAAACTAGATTTCTAAAGGCTATCCAACTGACACGGGCCTGTGGTTTTATAATAGCTTCAGTGCAAAATGAAGAAGTATCGTGCTGGTCAGTATCATGCATATAGAAAACCAAGCCACCTTATAGCCAGCCAAGTTATAAATAAAAATTAGATAATATGATTAAACAATCATAAAATTAAGAAACATGAAGCACGGAAAACAAATAACTTGGATCTAGGTTTTATAACTATATCTGTAACCATGTAGACAGGGAAGGCATCATAAGCTAAGGAAGAAGTAACAACCTAAGCTTACGTATGACTGTCCCAAGTGTAAGTAAACTCCGGTTTATATGGCAACCTTCTTTCAGTCTCACCCCAGCTGATGCTGCCTGAGACGCACGCTCACTCCCTGCCAAATCAACAAAATTCTGCAGAGAAACAAAAACAAATTGAATAATTATAAGATTTTGATAAACATCTTATGGCCTGAACAACAGAGGAATGTTAAGAAAATGTAGACATACCACGCTGGCTACTAAGGTAGCTGAGTTGCCTTTGCCCAGGAATTCCCTGGCTGAACTTTCCATTGTCTGAAACATTACAACTAAGTTAATAGAAGTCCCTTAGTAAAAAATATAATGCACTTTATTTTAAGCATACATTGGAGGTACGTACCAATCTAATAATTTGATGAGATCTAGAACTCTTCTCATTCAAGTATGTCTCTCCTACCTGTCTCTGAGCTGCAAGAATAAAGTAAGCAATATAATGGTACCAACTACTGAGCACTGACTACCCTGTAACAAGAAAACTATGCAAAGTCCTTTACCTTCACTAAAGGCTATGAGCTCTTTTAAATGCCCCCAATCCTGTAGAATCTCCTCCGTAAGTTTCTCTAAAATGGGTCCTCGCTGATGAAAAGAAACAATCATAAAAACAAGTGTTAATATGCAATCATTTTTATTAAACTTCTGACTATTTTATATAAAAGGCATTCACCTCAGGATCATCCCGCAGCCTAAGTGGAGTGTTGTCCGTGCTAAGGAGGTCTCTAACAATTTCATTGTAAATTTCAATTGCTGAGAACTTCAACACAAATGCTCTTTCTTCATGCTAAAATAGTCATTGTAACCTTGTGTCAGCAGCACTTAGTAATAATGTTATAAACAAGAGCTCTAGAGAAAAATGAAACCGAAGAGTTAAACATATGTAATAATAGTAATCTAATTACCTTCTTTATATAGTCAAAAATATCCGCTACAGCATTTTCGGTTATTCCAATCATCGTGTAAGTCTTTCCACTACTTGTTTGCCCATATGCAAAAATAGTTGCTGAAAGAATATATAGACCTGCCTTGTTAATCATAGCACTAAGTGCGCATAAGAAACTTGAATATGAGAAGAGAATATATACTCACAGTTGACTCCACCAACTACTGAAAGAGCAATTTCTTTGGCTCCTTCTTCATATACCTGCCTTGTGTCACAGTCACCCCGAAATACTCTGTCTACCACCAATCATAACAAAAAATTTAGAAATACTGTCCATAAATAATGGATCACCACTACAATATATCAATCGAATAAAAAAATAACTTTGAAACACTCTCATAAAACTATGCGAAATGTATTTGTAAGTACAATAAAGGTCAGTTTACAATATTAAAATTTTAGTACCCAGGCAAGTTATGTTAAATGATCCAGCAGAACAGGCAAAGAGAAACACACAATGTTTGCATCAAAATTGAAGTATTTTCAAAAGTTCCACCGTAAATTAGGAAAAGGTTGCAATGAATCAAATCAACACAATCTGAAACTATTCAAAAAATAGTAAGTGTAAGGGAAAGTAATCCCTAAAGGACTATGGAATTGCCAAGTCTAACCTACGTAAAGTCAAGGATACTGTGGGAGTCTTCAGATTTCTGTTGGGGGACACCCTCAGTTCACCCAAACAAGTCATGAATACTTGATAACTTGATAATATCAGGTATAAACCTGATATTTGCTCTACCAAAATGACGAAGCAACATTGATTAAGAGTTAAAACAGGCATTTGCTTACCAAATGTGTAGGCACTTGGAAATGTAGAACCCTCACGCAGTGTGTTCCGGTACAAGATGGTAGTATCATTAATGCATTCCCAATCCGCTGATTCATTAGCTGCAATTTCCTTCTCGCTCAAAGGCCTCAACCTTATCGACACCAGAATCTTCTCTTCACGACCACTCACTCCTTGCATCTTCTCCCATTTCAACAGCTCCTCTCCAGCAATTGCCCCCATTTCTCTCTCTAACCTCAATGTTCTTCCCAACCCAATGAACAAGCTAATCACAATTCAGAACGACCCCATGAAGCCTAAAAGAGAACACGCAAGGTGGGCCAATTAGCAATTACCAAACCCATTCTTCATTCATTCCACTTCCTAAAAAAATGCAAGACATTCAAAATACAACAATGGCAAGTTCTCATTCACAATAAATTACTAAACCTTTTAACCATATGGAAAGAATACGATCATAATGACGATTGACCAAATTGAGAGAATTTAGGAACCATTTAATTTCGGTTGATAAATAAATAGACAATAATAACAGCAACAGCGAGCTAACTTTAGATTATATCGAATCAACAGAAGGAAAAACCAGGACAAAACAGAATGCTAACTAATTACGTTTTTTCACCATCATCACCACCATCATCATCATAATAATAAAACTATCAGCGGTTGGTCACGACCTAAAAGACTTGTTTCTCAAGAGAGATGATATTAATCATTGTTTAGTATAATGAAAGGACATTCTGGTCCTATGCTTATTATTATTCTTTGGTACAAAGTTTCACCTAGAGAGAAGAATAAATAAGAAAAAGGAAAAGGGACTGGGGCCAAAAGATGAAAAACAAAAAGTGAGGTTGGGATTGTTTTTAAAATTTTAATCCTTCCTTCAATAATAATGGAAGAATAGAAAACTTTGCATAGCAGCTAACCCTCAAAAATAACGCTTGAGAACGAAGTAACAGTGATTTACATAAATATAATATAAATATGGAATTGACCATGAATTTGTAGTTATGCACAGCACAGCATAGCACTGTTCTTCAACAAACAGGAGCATCCTTTTCAGTTTTCACCATCTTTTCTCTTTACTTTTACTTCTGACCAATAAACACGTTCTCGTAGATATCATTTTTTTTTCCGACGAGAGGTCCAAACCAGGGAACTTTCACCGTCCAACTTCCGTGTCATTTTCACGACACCTATCAACGATAACTCAGTTCAGAGAACCACGTAGTAGTTTACGAATCGGATATGAACGTGTTCTACCGAGAAAAATAAAAATGATTGATCCTCGTTGACACTAGAAATAAAGCTTAATCTAATATTTCTTCTTCTGCAGAAGACTCGTAGCGTTATGTATCGGATTTTGTAACAGAAAAGAGAATAGTGATGATCGAAGAAGAAGAAGAAGAAATGCGTGCTTACTTGGTGAGAGAATGGAACAGTGTGAATCTGAAAAAGGTTGATCTGAAACAGAACACAACGGAATGCAGAGCGAGTGACAGTGAGAGAGAGTTGTCGGTTACTTTGCTCTCTCTCTCTCTCTCTCTCTCTCCCCTCTCTCACACGCATAGTTGAGAATGGACCAGAAAGCACGTAAATCTGATGGCGCGTCAACCTCTGAGATCTTTCTAATTTTTTTCAATTTTAAATGTTTTTTTGTTATCCTTGTTATTGTGTGGGAGAGGAAGAGAGTTGAATGACGATTGTGTCCTTGCTTTATGGTTGATTTGTGGGGAAAAGTCTTTGGGTCACGTGATGGTGGTGGTAGGAACCTGAGAACATTGCCATTTGTGACGGTAACAAACGCCATTTAGGCGCGTGCACATCGTATTTACTTTCTCGATTAGATTAGTAAAATCCATATTTGGGCAATAAAAAAACTTTTAGAATTTTAATTATTTTGAATCACGTAAAAAATTAATATTAATTTTTTTATTTTTATAATTTTTTCTTGTACCAAATGGAGATTGTTACCTGGTCACGTTAATGTATTAATGGTGGTTTGAGAAACCGTCCACACGGATTGAAGTTCCATTCACCGATGATGGAAGCACGTTTGGAACTTTGTGTAACGGTCATTGCAGTCAATAAATGCTCTACCACTTCCAATTATTTAATGCCAATATGCATGTCCACACTGTCTTACAAACCGGAAAGAGAGAGAGATATGTGATCGGTTTAAGTAGGTATTACTGTTTAAAACCAACTGATCCCAGTTCCGGTTTAATTGGTGAAAATTAGGAGTGGGACCAGTTTATAGATAAATATATTTATCATTAGTTTATCATATAATGTGAATTAAATCTAATTTTTTTATAAATTTATATTAATTTATTATTTAATAACGTTATATATTATTAAAGTATATATATAACTATATTGGATCAATTTGATAAATAAATCTTAAACCAATACTTTTATTGCTCTAATGACCGGACTATTTTTATAACTACTATTTCCATCCTTGAATATTAGGAGAGGAAACCCTAAAATATAAGTAAAATCAACGAGTTCTTCATTCATTTTAAAAATAGTATTCATGTATCATTCTTATTTAATACCCCTTTCAATCTCAAAGCTAATACACACTCCAATATAGAGTAGGAAGATACTAACTAGTGTCATAAGAACATTGGTTAAAAAGGTAAAAATGGAAAATTTACATTAAAAAAAATCATTGACCCACACTGGTTTTTAAGCCATTTTCAATAGAAAACTTTTACATTTGCTTCCTTAAACAATATCTTTAAAACACTAGTTAAAATGATCCTACACAGTATTACAGTGAAAGCATAGATTTCTCATATGAAAACAATAATATTAAATTATGATAAGTACTTTTTTATTCATTTTAGTTATTTTTTACTTGTATATTCAAATACAGAAGTAAGTGCATGAATTCTTAGATTCAAACATCAAGTTTTATAGCTTCTCTGTGAAAAAATTAATTAATAATAGTAATTGGTCTCATTATCTTCTTAAGAATTAGTGTATATTTTTGAATTATTCTTAAAACTAAATTCTTTCTTTATTATAAAAGTTATTTATACTTACAATATCTTTTTTTACTAATATGAAGGTCATTGTATGAATTATAACGAGTTACTTAAAATTTGTTCATATTTAAGATTGGAGAAAGTATACATTAATTAGAGCATTCTTCTCTAATTTCCCCTATGTTAATTGAGTAATAAGTAGATGAAGATTAAATTAAGATTTGATAAGTAGAAAAAGTAGAATGACAAGTCCTAATAACCTAATGAATAAATTTAAAAGTTTATTATGAATTTCATAAAAAAAATTATGACTTTAACTAGATTAACCAACTTTCTTAATACACGTAAATTAGGTGAAAGTGTTAACAAATATATTAGGCTGCGTTTAGTTACAAAAAATTATTTTAGTTTTCTAGACAAAAATTTTTGCTTATTTTCTAAAATTTTCATTTCTTGTAATAGATAGAAAAATTCTTGAAAAATTTCTCCACTTTTCAGTTTTCTTGGAAAACTTCTTTAAAGACTTCTCTATTTTTCTTAAAAAAATAGAAAACCCGGTTTTTAGTTTTTTATAAGTTTTCTTTGAATAATTTGTAAACAAACACCCTTTCTATTTTTCTAACTTTTTCAAGAATAGTTTCAATTTTCTTAGAAAACTTATGAACTAAACACGATCTAAGAGTTTTAGATAAAACAAAGTGTTTGTTTAGTACTTCAATTGTAGAAAAGGATTCATCTTCCTTTAACTTGGGAAATTGATTGTCACCTTAGATATGAGATGACTTTAAAATTTGGGTTAATTGTCTCATTAATCAAACAACTAGATTAATCATCAAGATTAATAGTGGATATGTTGATTACCCTTGCAACCCAGTACATATACGGTCCTTATAACTTACATTGGTTGTTCTAGTTGTTATCGAAAAAATGGTTATTCTAATAATTTATTTTAGCTTTTTTATAATAATACACTTTTAAAGATTATTACGAAACTAAGATTTTTTAAAAAAAACAAAATTACATGTCTAGGGTTATTAATTATATATTACATGGGCTTAATACGACACACAAGTCATAGTAGTTCAGTGTGATAAAAGGGGGACTAAACACATTATTGTGTCGTATGCCTTTGGTGCAGTAACAATAAACTGGAGTCACACTGGTTAGGGACGACGCATGCATACATACAACACATGGTCTAGCTTGTGTCATCCCGCATGCATACAATACACATTAGTAGAAATGTTAGTGTGTTGTTGACTGGTGGGTGTCATCATAAATTGAAACGACACCACTGGTCCCCCTTATAACCTCATTCATCCCCTACTTCCCCACCACCTGACAACACTGTTTTTGTTTCCTTGTTATGAAAAACCTTCATTTAAGCTTCAAGTGCAACGCTATGATTAGAAGAAATATGCATTTTACACAAAAAAAATGACATATTTGAGGTAGGATTTTTCTATAATGATTATCCTTGAACTGACTCTTGTATGAGTCATTCTCTCAATACTGGAAAGTCAAAGTTAACCTATGCATCAGCGTGTTAAACAAGTAACCTGCAAAGTGACTGATTGGTAGGTAAAGCCATTTGGTGCAACGTCCCTTATTGATTACCAATGTTTATATTGGAGATTGGCCCAAAACATGGTAGATTTTTCACATAGAAAACCTGTGACATCCTGAAAATTTATTTTTTTTTTTGAATAAATTTTTCGCGTTTAAAGAATCATTTTTGAAATTTGTAATAAGTCACGTAAAAGTTGATAAATGCGGAATATTATCATGCATACTAGACGTGAATAATTTAAACATTTATATAGCGGAAACGTTATAAAAGATTACAGTACATAGTACATAATATTATTACAATCCATTAAATTAAAACAAAATCAAAGTCCAAACAATAATTTATATAAGCTTCATTCATGGCGTCACTCGTCATTTTGTGTAGCGTGCACTGTAAAAACTAATGTAAGAGTGAGACAGAATATAGAATAAGTATAAAATAAATAAAATTGCACAAACACAATCAACAAGACATAATGATATGATGAATATGTCAAACAAGTTCATTTATAATTATTAAGTCTTTAATTAGTCAAATGATGTCATGCTGGATCCATTTGGTTTGGTGGGAATACTGCAGTAAAAAGTCTCATAGAGACACAAGTAGGAATTAACATAACCATGAATCCCTACACCCTCATGGCTCCTGCGAAAATAAGTACTCAAGTAGGAATTTGCATAACCATGAATCCCTACACCCTCATGGCTCCTGCGAAAATAGGGCTTAAACTCATCATAGAGTAACCCCCACCAGGGTAGGCAATCATGGAACCCCTAAATTCCATGGTGCGTCCAAATGCTTATGATGCATGAATGCCTTTAATTCTCTTTATCGATTTAACATACCATGATCTCAATATTTCCATAAACACTTGGAAAACCACAAGTCCTTAAAGGATACATCACATATAATAATTTTTAAGATCATGGATTTACTGTTTCAACAACATATCTCAATAAATCACAAGGCATTCATATATACATTGATTTAGTCATTCATAATCATTCATGACAAAAATATATATATATACTGTATGTTATGTATAGGACACATAATAACATCCATAATAATCAATAATCCCTCAATAATTCAATAATAAATCACTACTCATATGAAAAATATCATTTTCATTCATAATAACCATTATAGGTAAATTTTAGCATTTTACAAAAGCAACATACATTAGTACAACAACCATAACGTGAGCAAATTTAAATCCTCTTTAAGTTTTAATTGGCTAGTAGGATGATATTGATATAATTGATTGTGTAGAATCGGTTTGAATGGAGTTTTGATAATTGTGTTGTCTAAATTCTACATGTTGCATGGCAATCAGTTTCTGGGATGGGTTCTCGCTCAAGCGGGATGAGTTCTCGCTCAAGCAAGAGCCTCTTCTATATGGCAATCGGTTTCTGGACAACTCTCGCTTAGGCGAGACTGAAACTCGCTCAAGCGAGCTTGCCCAGTATCAGTGTTTGGTTGCTGGGTGAAATCCGCTCAGGCAAATAGGGTCTCGCCCGAGCGAGGGGTCTTGAGGATGGCATTCGCCCCCAGCGAGTTGAGTGAAAGAGCAAGTGCTAAAAGGGAAAGGGAGTTACAGGGGTCACTTCATTCAAGCGAATTCCAACTCGCTTGAGCGAGACACACAAGTCTCGCTTGGCAAGGCACCCCAACACATGGGTTCTCATTCAGCAATTTTCCTCCAAAACTGACTCTCAGCACTTGGGTGTTCACATAACTGGAGCTACAAATATTCTTTTAACTAGAAACCACTTTCTATAGATCCATAACCTAAATATTTACAACTTTTGTGAAGACATCAAGGTCTAAAAATGCATGTATAATTCTCAGATTATTAATATATACACAAAATAGAATATATGTATTTCAAACAGACATGTTGTAGTATTTTGGCTATAACTCATGCTATACATACATATCCAAATCAGTCGGTTCAAGTCTCAAAATTCACATAACACAAAGATCTACAACTTTGATGAAGTAGACAAAATCAAATTCACACGTTTTCAGCTTCAAAATTGAGCAACAAGTTACGAAATCTATAACACCCTCTGTTACACCTTAATAAATTCTAGAAAAACTCGTAATTTTTTTTTACTAAAGATATGATTGTTAAAAAGAAACTATCGGAATAAATTATATACATTATTTCTGAATTACCTCACAAATATTATTAAAAACTTTATAAAGTATTTATACATTCATCCGAAGAAAATAAACATTAAACATTATAAGAAAGAGAGAAAACTCCATGGCCCAGAAGCAGTTACTAATTAACATTATTTATTCATTGGACCACGGTATTCATACCGAGCTCCCTTTCTAGAACATGCTATAGTTACTGCTGATATTCTTCGATCCTTCCCTCTGAACCATCAATTTAGAATATATGAAACAAAAACACGGAGAAAGGAGTGAGAAACATAATATAATATTTCCGAATAAGACATAAGCAACAAAGGGTTTTCACAACCAATACATAATAATATCAATCACAATCACATACACAATCAATTATGAATGCATGAATGTTATGCAATATCTTCATCATAACTTACTTATATATGTGGGCCCTTAAATTTTAATTTGCACTGGGCCAACCAGGAGTTTACACTGTTCCATAAGTCCGGATAATAATAATATGAACAGCTCAACTGGCATGGAAACACTTAGAGACTAGTCAGATTGAGAAAGTTTTTATTGTGAAAGTACCCGACACTAGGGAGCTACCCCAGGTCCCCTGAAGCACCCTTTCACACCCTCTCATCCCAAGGCTCGTAATTAAGCCTCCTCTAATGTATCCTCGGTTTCTATAATCCGTCCCCAGACAATATTATTTCATTTTACTTTAATGATTCATGATGCATGAACTACTCGCGTATTGAGTTGGTTAAGGCTTTTAGAAACTCAATTATTAAATCCCTTTAAGGTTTACAACATTATTTCAATAAACTGTATATTTTCTCGATTCTCTGAATTTCTGTCCCACAGAAATAAATTTGGTACAGTTTTTGAATCTCACTGAAATTTGAGTTTCTAAGCCTTAAATATCTAAAAACTTTCTCATATAAAACTTTACATAATCTTTCTCAAATTAAATTTTAACAAAGTCAAATTTAGAAATCTCAATTATTTCCAAATATCTTTAGTTATTAAGTTGGAAAAATAAACTAATTTTCTTTTGAAAAATTTTAATTAAAGATATAAATTAATTTTCATAAAATGTCTACTGTCTAAGATAAATACTGATGTTTTATAAAAATAATTTCTAAAAAGAAATAAAAGAAAAATAATAAAAATTTAAAGAATAAGGTAAGAAATTCTTACTGAGTATTAGCTTTTCGTCATGCTCGCTATATGCTCAAACTCCACATTACAATATCAACAATCAGATATAATCAATCACAGTTAAACATCATCAATCACAAATATAATCAATCATAATCAAATCAATTAAATTAAATATCATTAATACATATCATAATTTAATGATTATTAATATAGTTAATTTAAGTCCTTTTGGTCAATTCCTCGCATAGGTATATGTAAGTCCATATAATCCAGTCCTTGCATAGGTATTGTTCGGTCCATATGGGTCATAATGGTCCAAGTCCTTGCATAGGTATAGTCCAGTCCATATAGGTCATAATGGTCCAAGTCATTGCATAGGTATGTTAGAGTTAGTTAAACCGGATATTTAATTAAAAATTTATTAAAAATTTTAAGTTAAAAAGTTAATATTTTAAAATAATAATATTATTAAATTTAAAAGGAGTAGGGGACTCCTCCCATTATTCTTATGTCTTTTCGTATTATACTTCTTATCTCACTCCCCCTTACCTTGAGTCGTTACCAAAAAGAGATTTGCTTTGCGCCTCCGATTTCTAGAAATATTAATATCAATTTTATTTCAGTATAAGCATAAGACGAAGATTAAGATTACTATTTAAAACAGAAATGGTAAATTTTGAATAGTGAATAGTGAATAGTGAATAGTAAATCATGAATAGTAACAGTAAATAGTAAAACGTGAATAGTAACAGTAAATAGTAAAACGTGAATAGTAACAGTAAATAGTAAATCGTGAATAGTAACGGTAAATAGTAACAGTAAATAGTAATTTACTATTTGAATAGTAATTTACTATTGAAATAGTAATTTACTATTGAAATAGTGTTTACTATGCAGAATAGTAACTTAAAATAATATTATTTTCAGTATAATAACAGATTTCTAAAAACGATATAAAAATAATCTAAAAAAATATAAAAGAGAAGTATTCTTACCTTAGGATTTTGGCAGAACCTTCTCTCCAAAAACTTTTCTTCTCTCTCTCACTTCCACCACTATCTCACTAGCACTACTGTATTAAGAAAACTTAATCTGAAATTGTGAATTCTAAAGAAGAAATCCTTCGGTATTTATAGGAAAAAAATTTTACTATGCATTCCATTATTTTAATATAAAAGTACTATGCATTTTTGAATTTTTTATTCCAGGTTACTATGCATTCTTTGAAAATTTCGTACATGCACAGTGTTTTGCATAGTAACTGTCGGCAGAATTATTAAGCCAAATAGTAACCTTTCACTCGGTATATTTTAAATATTCAAAATGAGTCCTTTTTGAAATTTAGCGATATTATATCAGTCCTCACTAATTTTATAATAAGTAATATAAAGCTGAAATTTTAAAAATCTAAAATTTTCCGTTAATAAAAATTTATTGATACGTTTCCAATTTTTTAACGATTGGAAAAAAATCAAGATTTTTCTCAAACCGATAATTTTTAGATAAGTCTACTTGAAACAGATTTTAGAAAATTTTCTTATAATTTAAATTCACTTTCTTATAAATATTTTTAATTTAAGTCACTTATATGAATTTAAAATTATTTAAAAAATATTATTTTTATTAAAAAATTCCAAAATTCCAAAAAATTCCAAAAAATCATAAATAATACGTAGATTAAAAAGTTCTAAAGAACCATAATTTAATTCCTTCAAAATTTTAATATAAAAATAAAAATAAGGGTGTTACAAAATCATTCTGGAATCCTAGAACAGCATACAATTCTACCCATTTCATATATATTCATAACCCTGTCCCCTCTTACTTGGATTGAAGATTTTGATTGGTTGAAAATGTTCTCCTTACTGTCCTAGCTTCAGATCGAAGGTGCCTTGATGGAGAAGAGGAAATAAGAGGGAGAAAATTCACTGACTTACTTGTTCTAAGGAGTTCCGGTCTTAACAAGAGGCAGTGTTAATAATGCAAAGACAAGTGGGGGACAAGCTTTCTCGTGAGTGGATTTTAGTGGGCTGTTAGTGCGTTGATTGTGGAAATAATGGAGGGTTAGATAAGAAAGTGAGTTGTATTGTTGTCCACTTCTGGCCGCCTACATACTAGGGTGTGAATGATTGGATTAGATATCTTAAAATATGCATAAGATGACAAAATTGGTGTAAAATTTAATTCTGTCACTGAATACCGACTGGAACTCTACCCAGTCAGCATATATGCCGATTGGAAACTACTTCCGAGTCCGTCTGAGGAGAATTCATCAGTCTCCTTTTTCAAAACTGCTTCACTCGGAAGGGAATCCACTCGGAAGTGCTTCTGCTTGAACACTCGGTCGGCTTTTCATCCCTTGGAGATGACTCAGTCAGAAATGTCTCACTCGGATCATTCAGTACCGATACCTCTCCTATTCAGTTTTTCATTCGGTTAAATCATCCCAGACCAACTCCACAATCGTTCAGTCTGTCACTTGACTTATTGTTTCCAAAACCGACTCATCTTGCTCGGTTTTCTACTCGGCCAAATCAATCAAAGCCGACTCATCTCTCACTGGTCTTTCACTCGGTAACATTATTTCAAATTCGACTCTTCTTTCGCCCAGTTTTTCACTCGGCATAATATCTCAAAAATGACTTATCTCTTGCTCGGTTTCACTCGGCAATTCCTCTAATACTGACTCATCACTCGATCGGTTTTCCACTCAGTAAACTTGTCACAAAGTTCACTCCTTTTTCTTTCACTCGAGCGAGGCTTCCTAGCACTAAGTCTTTCACTCGGCAAAGTTATTCCAGAGTGCTTCTGGACAGACACACCATATCCCCCAGTCGGTGCCATTCCCACTCGGAATTAATACCTTTCTTCACTCGGAAAGTCTTATATAAGACATGTTTCACTCAGAATATGGATAATATTATTAATGATCTATATAAATTCTATGATTATACCCAAAAATGAAATTTTTGGAGTATTACAAACCATCCACAGAGTGTCTTATTCATTGATTATCACTTACAGACCTTCCATACTTCATAATTTACAAAATAGGACTATTACTAAAAACAGGGATGTTACAAAACCTCCCCGATGATAGCCATTGGAAACCAATAGGGCAAGTCATGGAAATAACATAAATTACCAATATAAAGCCTAATAATTGATTACCCTAAACAGGTAATTGATTATCAACTCATCAGAGTACCAAAATTAGTTGTAGCAAGAGGGTAATCGATTAGCCTAATTGATTACAAGG
Source organism: Clitoria ternatea (assembly GCA_037962975.1). Classification (NCBI taxonomy): domain Eukaryota; kingdom Viridiplantae; phylum Streptophyta; class Magnoliopsida; order Fabales; family Fabaceae; genus Clitoria; species Clitoria ternatea. Next base: position 74,051,411 of record CM075676.1, read on the forward strand.
CAAACAGAAGGCTCATAATCGATTACCCTGATCGATTATGGGACAAAGAAAGAGCTTGTAATCGATTACCCTAATCAATTACAAGGCAAACAAAGAGGACACACAGAGAGTTGGTAATCAATTACCCTAATTGATTACAATACAAATAGAGAACCAGTAATCGATTAGCTAATCGCTTACAGAGCTATTAGAACTCTAGATTATGTAGATTTATACACTAGGATCAACTTCTGAACCCCTTAACCTGATCATTTCAACTCGAAATGATCTCAAATTTTGACATAAGCATAAAAATACCATCTAAAAATTGTTGAAATGATTCATACTAAAAAAATCTCAAAAATGAATGAGATATGCAAAAAAAATGCATTTTGGCAACTTTAGACCAAATGACCATCACAAACCCATCAAATTCAATTGTCTTGGTTCCAAACCATTGCACACACATCATATATATATGGTTTTTGACCTAAAACACCAATCCAAAGATTCAAAAGCTTCCTAATGCAAAATGTGGTCATCCAAGTTCCATGAAATCACCTGTTTATGCATAATGAAACTTGTAAAACTATATTAAGTTCACCATAACATACACAACCATTATATACTCATTCTCAAACATGAAACCACAACAAATAGATACCATCAAGTCATTAAACAACTACACAATACTTACCTATTAATATAGCACACAATCCATCATAAGTTCATACTAATCTAAAAGGGCAACATGCCTATTAACACTATATACCTATATATTTGCACAAAGATTCTTTTCACCAATTGTGCATACCAATACATCATCTAGGCTCACTCAAATCTTTCCTCACCACACATAGATTCATATACATTTAGCTACCAAGAAACAACCAACCACATAATACCTAACTACACACTAGACATCCAAAACAACATAGTTTGATATCTACCACTAGAAAACATATTTTCCATACAAGTATACAAAGCATGAACATCCAAGGTTTCCTTATGGCATCTTCTGCAACATCCTAAAATTTAGAATTTTAGAAAATAATTTATTAAGGATCAGTGGAGAAATTTCGAGTGAATTGTGACATCCTAGCGCTGTTGAGGGCAGAGAGTGATCGCCGGTGCATGGGCACGGACAAGGAGCGGCTCCTGGCAGGCTTCCAGTGGGGAATGTGGCATCCCGGGCACTGTTGAGGGCGGGGAGTGATCGCCGGTGCATAGGCACGGACAAGGAGCGGCTCCTGGCAGGCTTCTAGTGGGAGGGACACATGAACAACCCGAATACATACCAGAATGAGAGGGATCCAAAGACTGTATAGGTATGGGACTATACAGTCGAGGATAGCTTAAAGAAATGAATTCGTACTATCTATACCAACAAATGCATTAGCCTTTTCGGTAGCCTATCACTTAAGAACTCCAAAGTTAAGCGTGCTTAACTTGGAGTAATTCTGGGATGGGTGACCTCCTGGGAAGTTCTCAGGAAATGTGTGAGTGAGGATAAAAGCACATTGGAAAGGTCTCGTGCTGGTCTGTGGGGCGAGTCGTTCATTCCTGAAAAGCGGTTGGGGCGTTACATGAATTATGTCTGAGACAAGACCTTCCGAGTGAAAAATGGATATGATTCCGAGTGAAGGAAGGTTAACATATTTCCGAGTGAAGCATGATTGAGAGAATCATTTATGAGTTAAGAAAAACTCTGTCCGAATGAAACACTTTTGAGTGCGGAAAATTCGAGTGAAACGTCTCCGAGTGAAACATTTCCGAATGGATCGTTTCCGAGAGAAGTACTTCTGAGCGAAGAAGAGTTTTAATTTCGAATGAGTAATTCTCGTGCCGAGATAATTCTGAGTTGTGAAATTCCGAGTGGGATATTACCGAGTGAAATGTTTCCAAGCGGGATAGCGTCAAGTGAGATATTCTCGACTTCCGCTTGGTGTGGCACCAATTGGGACATACCGAGTGAGTTTTTTCTAAGGAGAGAACTTCTGGACAAAGAGACTTTAACTCCGAATGAGTATGTTTTCAAGAGAATAGTTCCCGAGGGAAGTGAATATCCGAGTGATGAATCCCTTCATTCAATTCGTGCTCAGGTGTTTTAAAGATTGCCTAGAGCCTGTGCTCGGGTCTATATTCAGAGTTTTCGAGAGCTTTTGCTCGGATTCGTCTTCAAAATGTCTTCGACCCCGAGTGATCCTTTCGAGTGGAATGATTTCCGAGAGGACTGAACTTCGATTCCGAGTGATCTTTTCGGATGTAAGACTTCCGAGTGACGCACGTAAAGGCTTTGACTCGGGTAGAGATATATCTGAGTGAGATATTTCTGAATGAGGAATCTCCGAGTAATACATTTCTGAGTGGATCACTTCCGAGGAAAGAAAAGCTGACTGAGTGTTTCATGTAGAAACCTTTCCAAGCGAATTTCCTCCGAGTGAAGTAATTCTGAACGAAAAGAGGCTCTGATGGATCTTTCTCGGGAAGAGGGATATGCCCAAAATACCGAAACCGAGTCGGAATTGATAATTACTCCAATTATTGAGGCTTTCCACATCACTCTGTTCTAGCAGATTCTCTTTTCTGATTTTTCTAAGTGTAGGACCCTCTCTATTGTTCTATCCTCTTTTCTTTTATTACCTTGTTTTGTCCTTATATCTTAATATACGTGTATCAGTACTTATTCACTTTGTTCACGTCTTTTTCATGAACGATTTCTGTCAATCCTATCATTAGATAAGCTTGGAATTTTGAGAGTGTGTCAACATCACCTTTAATCCTTTTCTTTCCAATCTTTACTGGAAATTATCAATAAAAGAGGAGACCAATCTTCACTTCTTCTTTTTCACGTGGAAGCTTGGCTTTAAAGAAGTAAGAGCTTTGAATTTCATAAGTGAAATAGCTTTGGAAGAGTTCAGAGTTGAAATTCCAGTCAGAATTTATGAGCTATGATTAGATATAGCTTGAAGAGCTGCTGGAATTCTTTATTTCCAGGTAGGGGGAGCGTTACATTTTAAATGAATAGTTTATGAATGGATTCAGGGTGATATTGTTATGATATATATGATGTGTGTAAATTATTAGTGTGAGACCCCGATTGAATGACATATTTTATGTTTTCATGTCTTCCATTCATATTATTGATATTGAATTTATATGAGATATGATTGTATATGTGAAGTATGAATTTATGATCATTCCTATGCATGAGATGCAGTAGGAAATATGATGTTGATATGTGATTGATGATGATGATATGAATGTTATTCATGAAATATATCATGATGTATGAATGCATGGGATGCATATTGATAAAGCATGGGATGCTTATGTGATGAACAAAGATGAAATGTTATGTGGTTTCGAGGATTCCACAAAAGACCTTGGGTGGGACTCAAGGCAAACCTCTTGAGCGGGGCTCGGGGTTTAGCCCGTGACACTACCGTTGTCGCTGGGAGTGATTATGTCACGTGAGAGGGCAAACGGTTTGGTACCAGTAAATCGGCCGGATCAGCTGAGAGCTGAGTTATGGCTGGGAGTCAGTGTTGCAACACAAATTAAAAGACTTAATAATGGATCCATTTGATTGAGCATATGAATACATTGATATATGTTATTGAGAATAACATGATGTTATATGATGAGATTATGTGATATGAATTTGATTCATATGAGGTTATGAATTGGACATTTAATCCGATTCAATAACTATCATTTGACATGTTTATGTTCACCCCCTATTGTTGTTATTTTTACCGTGGATGTAGGACGCAATGATGATGTATGAGGTCACTCAGCCTGCTCGGAGCATTATGTATTTATATGTATAGTACATAATGCACATAGTTATTTTGTAGTAGCCTTGGCCGGCTCCTGTGTATATCGAATTTATTATGTATATGTATAAATGAATGAGCCGATTGATATAATATTGACAATAATATTATAATAATCCAAATCCTGTTTCTAACGTTTAAATTATTTGCGAAAAATTTATTTGGATTTTAGAAATTTAATTTTTAAAAGTTTGGGACGTTATATCTTCCAACAACCTTCCCTCCTTCAAAGTCACACACCAACATCACTATCTCTCTGTGGGTTGATTGAAATAACAATTTAAAGAGGTGAGTAGTATTCCTAAGCAACAAATATTAATTCCAATCAACAGTATATATGCATATTTACATAATTTCAGTTATTGAATAATATTAATCACCAAGAGTTACACTACATCGATCCTCAATTATAAGTAATAACTCAATGCCACAATGCAAGATGTGTATGTCATGCTATGATCTTTAAATAATACTTCTCAATGCATAAAAGCATGTCATGTGGATCAATCATTAATAAATATGGCAAGTGTCGGGATAACCCACTTAGTGAATCGTTGCATTATAAATGAGAGGTATCTGGGTAACCACTCAGTGAATCGTAACACTATAAATAAGGGTACCCAAGGTTTGCACAGTGAATCATCACACTACAAGCGACAGCCTCAAAGACAACATGCTCGAGAACTACTAGTGAATTGTAGCACTATATCGGTAGCCTCCTGGTGAATCAAAGCACCAAAAATGCGAATGATGTCATGAAATGTGACGATGCATGAAATATACGAATCACAACGTAGTATAATTATTATGACATCACAACCTAACTCATATACACCATATATTCATTCACCTCATCAACTGTCTCAAAATACCTCAATGTCACACTAGGATAACAACCATTACCCAACATTTACTAACATGCATATAATTCAATGTCTAACAATGAGTCCGAAAATATCAAACAACCATCACGCTATACATCAATACCAAACAACCACAAATATAATTATCTTCATATATCAATATCAATTACATTCATATATTTACTTCATACTAAGCTAAACAATCATGGGTCATCCTTTAGACATAATAATACCATAAGAATTATATTCTGAGGCTTCATAAACTATTCTATTGGTAACTACTATTAATCGCTTAGATGGTAATCTTTCTCGTACGTTAGAAACATACCTAAACTCGATCCGACTTTGGTTTACACTTCCGATCAACAATCCGCTAGTTACACATGTCCAAAAACATCAATTACTCATTGCACATGCGTTTTAACTTTTGGTCAACAATCAAGCTCTACCAACAAATCCTAAAAATATTAAATAATTACATTAGGCATCTCAAAGTCGTCCTAAGCATGCCATGACGCCTAATTAGAAGAATCAATACCATTTCGGTGAAGTACGACTTACCGACTTGCCACTATATTTTCCAATCACACTCTAATAACTTTCGGTGCTTCAAAACTGAATCAGAACAACTCCAAACGCTACCCCTCATTGCTGCTATATAGAACGCACAAGAAGTAGGAAAATTTTAGCATTATTGGTGATGCTCTTAGTGAATCATACATGGGGCAACCATGTTGCTAACCTCTTTAAACTCCAAAAACCAACCCTCAAGCTCAACAAACCCCAACAATGGCTATGGGTGCTCACGGCTTTGGCCCTAGGAGAAAAGGAAGAAGTATTCACGCCCATGCACAAAGAAAACAAAATTGAAGCTTCCATTATCTTACCCTAGCCATAGATTGATGAAGATATGTAATGTTAGTGATGAATTGAAGGCAAGAAGGAAGATAATAGAGGTAGTAAAGCATGGTAGTAAGGAGGGAACGCAAATCTGAGAGAGAAGAGTAAAGAGAATAGACACGTGAAAAAAAGGAAAAATGTGTTTTTGAAAATTAAGAAATAATTTTAGGAAATAAAATTTAGGATTAGGAATTATTTAGTTTAGCTTAGTTTAGTTAATTTAATTAAGTACCTAACATTCTAGCTAATTTAAAATTTAATCTAACAAACCCATTTTAACTTGTTATCAAATACATTCTCATATTATTTTCTAATATTCCCATTCCAATCAAATTTATTAATTACCAAATTTTAGGATGTTACATTTGGAAACGTCTCTTTTAGGTATCAACCTTTCTACGAAGAATCAAAATCGTACTGGCACAATGTACGAGAAACTTCATGAGCAAGAAGGCTCTTTCATTTTTTCAGGTATAAATACTCATGCATCAACATAACAAAGGTAGAACATTCTTTCTATAACTTATGCTTGAGTTCTAATATTCCAACTGAATATTCACTTGCTTAGGTGTCAGAGTGCTATTGCAGATAACAAACTCTTTCACCCCACAACGTGTAAGACTGATGATTTGATACGAGGAATCACTTCAAGACGTTTATTTTCCTGCTAGAATAGAGGATATAATACCGGATCCCCGCTAGACCGGTGTAAAATCTAAGCTCACAACTATTATTAAGGATTGTCTCGAAGCCGGCCTTTGCACCCCGCCTAGACCAGTTCAGAATGTATTATGGTTAATTTTTGAAATTGTTCATTTTAAAAAAAATGAAATGTTTAAAATATTTTATGAATATGTTATATATATATATAGGTATTTTTAGTAATTGTTGTTCAATGACATAAATATATAGTTAGTTTATGATATTATTTATTTCAGGAATATTTTAATTTTAAGAATATTTTATGAAATTTTTATATTTAGGTAGTTTTTAACCATTGTTGTTTCATGACATATACAGGGCTAGTTTATGATATTATTTATTTTATGAATTATTTATTTTTAGAATATTTTATGACATTGATATATTTAGGCACTTTTTAGTAATTGTTGTTTAGTGACATAAATATATGAGGTTAATTTATGATATCATTTATTTTAGGAATTATTTAATTTTCAAAATATTTTATGAAATTTTTATATTTAGGTAGTTTTTAGTAATTGTTGTTTAGTGACATAAATACATAGAGTTAGTTTATGTTTTTTTATTTTAGGAATTATTTATTTTTTAGAATATTTTATGAAATTGTTATAATTAGGTTGTTTTTAGCCATTGTTGTTTAGTGATATAAATATATAGAGTTAGTTCATATTTTTTATTTCATGAATTGTTTAATTTTTAAAATATTTTATGAAGTCATTATATTTATGTAGTTTTTAATAATTGTTGTTTAGTGACATAAATATATGGGGTTAGTTTATATTTATATTTATTTTAGGAATTATTTAATTTTTAGAGTAGTTTATGAAATTTTTATACTTGGATAGTTTTTAGTGATTGTTGTTCAGTGACATGAAGATTCAGAGCTGGTTTATGTTTTTTTAAAATTTAGAGAATATATAATTTTTAAAATATTTTATGAAATTGTTAAATAGAAAAGATAAATGATATTTTAGAGTCACAATTCACAACATGTGCTTGTTCAAAAATTACACATTAATTATTGTTCACTCAAATTACTCTAAAGCCCTAGATTGAAATTAGGATTATAGTTTTTTTAATTTAGAATGACACTTTTTTAAAAACTAATGATATATTTATACATAATTCATATTCTATTTTTTGGTTTATTTAGCCATGTCTACACACACATCAAGATTATTGTATCTCCATTATAATCATTAATGACTATATAATAAATCAATTAATTGTTAAGTGAGTTCCTCACCTTAAGCTACTTTAATTGGTTGACAAACCGAGCTAACACAAAGCCAAATAAAAAATCCAAAAAACTAATTATATTTATGATTATATTTATCTCATCATATTTTATTACTTAAGTACTTTAACTCTCTTTTAATATTAGAAGGGTATTCTTTCTATTGGGGTTGTAACGTCCCTCAAATGCTAAGCAGGTATTAACCTAATTCCTTGATTAAGTTAAATTCATTTATCACTTAAAAGTTTTACAAGCGTTTTTTTTAAATTATTATTATTATTATTATTATTATTATTATTAACACAACACCTATCAGATTCCACAGTTCTCTTTCTCATATTTATCCTAATTATAAAAGATGTTGGGAGAGTAAAGTGTAGTATTAAAATAACATCACTCTTAAATTTGTTAGAATTAAAGGGATTTTCCGCTGTGAGGTCTTTGTATTGGCTCCTGTTATTTTGGCTCGATTTAGGTTATCTTCAATTCCCTCCGCAAATAAAGTCCACATTTTACTCCATGACAATGAGACCACAACTACATTTGATCTAACTTCAAACCCATCCTCAAAAGAATTCATTATTAATTGACTTCACATTTTCAATAAATAAAAACCTAATGTTTATAGGTTTATTTATTAAACCTTTCAGGTGAGGAAGAAAAGAAGCCAAGTCTTCCCTACTTGCTGCCATAATGATGGTGATTGGTGGGGCGCGTTGTAAAGTGCTAACAAGAAGAAAAACCAGACCAAAATATTTATTTTATAACTAGTCAGATAAGTAATTGGAAAAATGAATTTATTTAAATATTAATATTGTCTCCCTCGAATGAGGGGTGCAGGTTACCCCTTTCTTTCTTTTTAGACAACAACTAAGGAAATTTCGAGGTCTTTAATCTTAGGGATACAGTTATCTATACATTTCCTTAGGTGTGTATCAAACACCCTTTTTTCTTCCCTTTACACTCATTGTATAAATGGTTAGAAGGTCATTTTTTTTTTAATTCAAATCACACATTTTTTAAACAATATTACAAGTAGGAGAAAATAAATCCTACAGTCAAACAGAGTTTTGACTATTTCAAACGGCATGATAGAACCTTTAGATTTCTCATTTTTCTAAACCTTGTTTTCCCAATTATATATCAAACCGTTTCTAAGAAAATTTAGTAGGATTTATTTTGTTTTACATTCTAATTATGAATAAATATTAATTTTATATATTATTTAAATGTAAGTTAAATTCTATTTAAATAATGAATTGAAAACTAGTCTTTAATTAACTTTAGTTAAAAAATTTCAATTGAAAAAATCATTATATGAAAATAGTACAACATGAAATTTGAGGGAAGAGTCAACGACAACCCTTCTATTTCGGTTTACAGTTGCACGCGTAACTACGATTTGTTTGGCCCCATTGCGTTTAATAAATTATGATTTCTCTTACAAAGCATTAACAAATTAATTAAACAAAAGGATAATAATTATTTAGTGACAAAAAAATGAATAGTAATTTTTAAATTTTCTTTTAAAAAATATGGGTGAGTTCATCTGTGTTTTTTCTTTTAAAAAATCTTACAAAATTGGTGTTTAAATTTTAAAATTTAAAAGTAATGCACCACGGTAGCACGTATTTAACAATTAATCGATAACATTTAAGCTAATTTGTGAAGCATTACCGTACATTATGATTTATAGAAAGTTCACAAATTTGAGACTGCAATAAGCTTTTTTTTATTGAAATGTTAGAAAATGACAAACAGAGTTTTGTAAAAAAAAGAAAAAGATTATTCGGTCAAATAAAATTTTAATTTTTTTTGAATGACATAAAAATTAATATTAACTTTTAAATTTTTTATTTTATAATTTTATTTTCCTAATTATACATCAATCATAAACTAAATTACTTACATACTACTGTCAATCTAGTCATACGGACAATATCTACTTACTTAAAATAAAAAAATATTTTTAATTTGATAATTAAACAAAATTTAATTACTTTTAAATGGTATGCAAAATTAATAATAACTATTTTCATAATTTCATTTTTAAAACTGACTAATAAACAAATACTATAAAAAATGGAAACTATTGCGGCACATGCAAAAAGTGGTAACGCCTGAAAAAAGGGAGAAATTTAGATTAAAGTCTAAAGAGAGTGCCTTTAATAAAGAATGAGTTACGTGTGTTTTTGTGCCGTGAGACTTTTTCCGAACATTCTTTAATTTATTTGATATCCAACTCCAACCGATGTGGTTTGGTTTGCAGCTATATTTGCTCCTTGTCTTTCTTTTAGATATTGGAATCAATTCATCTTAGGTAGGGGTGAGCAAGTACTGGATTGGATTGGATTTCACGCAAGAAACAATCCGATCCGATCAAATTTCATTAGATTGGATTGGATTGGATTTGTGTAAATTTTTTTTGAAATTCAATCCGATCCGATCCGATCTAAATTGGTTTGGATTGGATTGGATAATTGGATATCCGATTAAAGAAAATTTATTATATTTTTTATGAAACCACAATATAAAAAAACTTCTAACATCTTAAAATCCATGTCAAATATCACAATATAGTACTTACTAGTGTTTAATAACACACATAATCAATAAAAATATAAATCAAATCTATTTTAACAATGCATTTAAATTTAAAATAAAATGAGAACAGTAGCTATGCCATATTTTTTTTATTAACGTGGGTGTGGATTGAGTATTTCTATTTTTTAACCTTGGATTGGGTATTCCCTTATTTGCTCTAAAGGGAAAAACATGAGTATGTGAGAAAAAATATTAATATTAATATATATATATAATAAATAATATAAAAATAGGTTGGGTACTCATCGAGTACTCGGATTTTTAAATGTCAAATCCGATATCCGATCCGATTATAATTGGATCTTGGTTGGATTGGATTGGATTTGATCCGATGACCAAAAAAATCCGATCCAATTTAATTGGATTGGATTGGATAATCGGATTAAACGGGTAAATCCGACCCGCTGCTCAGCCCTAATCTTAGGGATGGGTTCTGTCAAAATGGAAAGGGGTTTAAAAATAGGATTTGATCCATCTAATAGTTAAAAAAATGGTTTTTTGAAAAGCCAAAAATAATAAATTATATATTTCTTTTAAAGATGATGGGTTGGCAAGTTCACTTATTGACTAGTTAAATTTTTTAAAATTAAATACATATCAAATTAATGTAAAATATCTAAAATTACCTTTTAAAAAAAATCAAAGTGAATATTATTAAAAGAGGTATATAAGTAGTGAGATACAAACTATAAATTATTTTATTATTAATATTCATATTATTATTTTTTAGGTGGGATTTGACAGACCAACCTATTTCACTAAGGTGTTAGAGATAGGTCGGACTGTGGCGGGACAATAGGTTCAATTTTTATCCATTCTATTTATTTTGATGGGTTTGACGGACTAGTTTTACGAATTTGGCCCGTTTTATCATCCTAATAGTGGACACTTTACTTTGAATTTTATAACTTTACTTTTTTTTATTTTAAAAAAACTAGATACAAATAATTTAAAGATAAAATTTGTAGGTAGTTTGATTAATTAAGCACATTCTTGTTGGTTGAGCGAAGTAAGAATCTAAGCTAAAAACAAGAAGGACAATACATTCCTTTCTTCTGTTGTTTTCAAATAAAAACAAAGAAATTCTTACTTGAAGTTTGAAAACGAATTAAATTTTAAATTAGTCATACCATCGTATTAATAATTTATTATTAAATTTATGTAATTTGGCGAGTTTTCCAATTAATAATAGTGATTTTTCCTCTGTAATATACAATCATTGGAACGCAATAAGAAAATATGAGGATGATATTTTTTTAGGGTAAATATCAACGAGTGCCATCAGGACAAAAAATTGTATTTATTTTTTAAAGTATTATTGATACATCTCTATCATAATGCCTAGCATATATCTTCAGGAAGTTTTACAGAAACTCATCTGTTTTAAATTAGCTTCATTCGGATGCTTTTTTACCATGTTTTTCAACATACTTTCCATTTTTATTATTGATTATGGCGTAAATTTTATTTTCATTAATCGCTTATAAAATGTGATTTACATCACAATAGTTCCACTAGAATTAATGAGTACTTCGAAAAAAATATGTTAACACAATTTCACTCTTCAAAATTGAAATTGACCTCGATTTCTAATGGGAAAAAAAACTGTGATATTAAATTTGAAGTCCGAATATAATTATGTTAAACTTATCACCTATATTATTATTTTTTTACCTTTGTCTTTTTTTTTTATTATTATTCTTGACTTTTGTCTTGAATTGGTGTCTTCTACTGGAAAGAATCCATACAGGGTTCGGGAAAAAATCCCCGAAAATGAACAAGTGTGCCACGTTTGGTTTGTGAAGGCCCTGCTTTTTTTTTGTGTGTATGCGGAGAAAATCATATTTATTATTAATGTTAATACTGATTGTAGTAGTAAATACGAACAAATGTTTCTTTCATTTTTTAGGTTTTTTTTTCCTACATGTATTTTCTTTGGGAGCAATCTTATCAATTTTGTATCACATATTTATATATGATAGATGAAAATTTTAGGGTTCAAATCTAAGATCTCACTTAAGCGATACAAACTCTTTATCACTTGGACCAACCTCATTAGTTCACTTTTTGGGTTTGATATACCTGTTTGAGTTTGAGCCAAACAAAACTACTATGACAAAAAAATGGTATTAATTTTTTTGGATTGAAACCTAAAATTATATTAAGATTGAATACTCACTACCAGCCGATCAATCTATCTGCTTTTACCCGAAAAAAAAATCTATCTGCTTGATAGTAACTAAATGTTTCATATAACCTATTTCCCCCCCGTTGGTCGTTACTAATCCCTGTTCCATTTATTAATGTTTCCTACAAGTTATTTATCCAAGGTAGCTCTTCGGGTCATATGGAGCTTTATGCACTAACTTCTTGGGCCTATTGTAACTCCATATCCATTCAACTGGGCTTGGGCATTATTCGAAACAGGTCGAAAAAACAAGCCAGAAATGTCTCATTCTGGAACGCATAAAAATGTGTCATATGAGGCCCATATACAAATGTTTGGGGTCAGAACTACTTTTCAATTAACCGTTTAGATCTGTTCAAAAAAAGAAATTAACCGTTTAGATAGGAAGGCTTTTATTACCTATATAAAATTAATTGTTGTTCACCAAAAAAAACCGTTTACCAAAAAACAAACATTTATATTAACCAAAATATATACCCAAATGTGTGACTAAAAATATGTATGTACCAAAAGGCCCAGATGCACATTTAAAATAATGAGAATGAAATCTCAATGTGCATAAATTTCATAAAAATCAATTGGGTGATCAAGTTGGTCTAGGTATCAAGTAGGTACTTAGTGAGTTATTAGATGAATTGGTTGGTTATTGGTTAAACTGCATGAATCAGTATCCATAATAACAAATTGTGATTTGGAAAATACATGATAAGTGATACTAAAAAGGATAATTAATTTAAATATTTTTTATAATATTTATAAAAAGTAAATAAAATAATTCAAACATAACATTTTTTTATGTATATAATAATCGGTTAAATTACGTCAGCTAAATTTGGTCGGTGCAGTGATAACCTTTTTACTTAGATATATTGTGTTACATGAGGTTTGACCGGATCAGCAATTATTGAGATAAATTGGTTTATACTAGTCTTGTAATATCTCCAATCTATTATCTAGTTAGAATGAGTATGGTTCTTGTTTCAACCGGTTGATCTAAACCAATTTTTTCAACAATAAACCTACGAAAAAGTTGTGAACCAGTTGTACACAATCACAAACGATTTTACACTAGAATGTTTTAATAAAAACTTTTGAAATAAAAAAGGGGGTAAATTTTGGTTGTGCACTTTTAAAGAAATAGAGAAACAACGAGTTGATGAAAAAGAGAAAAATAGACACTGGGCTTACAGAATAAAAGTAAAGGTGTGGGAAGAGAATGAAGGGGTATGAGATTCGATTTGGTGGTGGTGCTTTCGTGAAGCACTCAAAAAACCTTAACCCTATTATGAATATTTGTGGATGTCCCCCCCAAAGTTTTGATATTTATAAATATCCCCCTCTCACCTCCTATAAATACCCCCCTCACTCATTAATACACACACACTTCTTCTCTTCAATTTTACTACTCTTTCTTTACTCTCATTATTCTCCTTCCTTCATCTTCAAGTTCACTTTCTTCTCTAATTTCCTCTCTAATTTAATATATATATATATTATAATAAGTTCCCGAAGAACTTATATTCCACACATCCCAGCAGGATGTATAAAATATTAATAAGTTCCTGAAGAACTTATATTTCAAACATCCCTATGGGATTTAAAAGAATTCCCGAAGAATTCTTGAAAATATTTACTGATAGTTCTTAAAGAACTAGAAATCAAATAATTTAGAATTCTTGAAGAATTCTTGAAAATATTTATGGTTCCTGAAGAACTATAACCACCTAAGAAATTTAAGAATAAAATAAAATCATAATGTTTAATTATTTTATATTAATTTATTTAATACTTTATGCTTTACTATAGCTTCACAAGTATGCTTTACTATAGCTTCACATGCATGCTTTACTATAGCTTCACAAGTATGCTTTACTATAGCTTCACATGCATGCTTTACTATAGCTTCACAAGTTGATTATTGATTTTGCATTCCATGTCACTAACTTCACAAGCTAATTATTCATTTTGCATTCCATGTCCTGTGTGATTATTGGTTTTGCATTTTAATATACTCTAACTAATTCTGTACTGTAGCACTGCGTGAGTTATTTTATATTACTTTGTTTTATAATATATAATCATTTTATATTATTAAATAATTAACTTTTAGACTCATAATTGGTATTTATAATTAATATATATTTTATTTTATATAAATTTGTTAATCAACAAGATAGTATTAATAAGAAATCGAACTTAGGTTTATACCTATGATAAGTTATTACCACTTGACCACTAATACTTGAATGATATTTTATGAAAATTTTAAATTTTTACTACCGAATCATTTATGTGAAATTTCATTTAAAATGATTTATTTACTCTATTAAAAAAAAAACTGATATTACTCTTATAATTTAATAAAATATAAAAGTATAATAATTATTATTGACTTGTTATGATTATTGTTATTACCATCATTATAATGATAATTATAGCTAATATATTGAAGTATTATCTAACTTATTATTTGTAATTTCTTGCATAGAAATACATATGGCAAATATTACCAACCTTGAGTTTGTGGCCCTTGATATTACTGGCAAGAACTATTTATCATGGACATTGGATGCTGAAATCCATTTAGATGCAAAAGATCTTGGGGAAACAATTAAAGATGGAAATAATGCATCTAGTCAGAACAAAGCTAAAGCCATGATCTTTTTACGCCACCATATCCATGAAGGGTTAAAAAATGAATATTTAACAGTTAAAGATCCCCTTATTTTGTGGAATAATTTAAAAGAGAGATACGACCATCAAAAAGATATAATTCTTCTAAAAGCCCGTTATGAATGGATGCATTTGCGTTTACAAGATTTTAAATCTGTAAATGAATATAATTCTGCAATGTTTAAAATTACTTCAAGATTGAAGTTGTGTGGAGAAAAGGTCACTGAAAGTGATATGTTAGAAAAGACATTCTCCACTTTTCATGCATCTAATATGCTCCTGCAGCAACAATATCGTCAAAAGGGCTTTACTAAATACTCAGAATTGATTACTTGTCTCCTTGTGGCTGAGCAAAATAATGAATTACTTATGCAAAATCATGAATCTCGTCCAACTGGTACTGCTCCATTCCCAGAAGTGAATGTAGCAACACACGATCATCATACTCATGGTCGTGGTCGTGGCCGTAGTCGCGGTCGTGGACGAGGTAATGCTCAGGGACATGGTATTGGTCGTAGTCGTGGATATGTTTGTGGTCGTGGTCATGGTAGAAATGATAAGAAATCATCATTCACATGGAAAAATAAAGAACATATGAAAAAGGGGACAGATGCTCAAAATAGCGAACAAACTAAAAATATCTGCTATCGTTGTGGTAGCAAGGGACACTGGTCTCGAGTTTGTCGCACACCAAAGCATCTCGTAGATCTATACCAAAAATCCCTTAAAAATAAAGGGAAAATAATAGAGACAAATTTTACTGGTATAGATGATGATTTCTCTGATTTTAGTATTGATGATTTTCTTACTCTTCCTGAAGAAGACATTGACCACTCGGTTGGAGAAGGGAGTGCCCCTAAATAAATTATTTTAATGTTTCATGTAATTTGTTTTGTTGTAAATTTTGTCTTTATCAATAAAATCTTGTTAAACATTATTGTTAATTATATTTTCACTCATGATTTATTTTTATTTATTTAATGAAGAATGAATGCTCATGTGAATGGCGAAGATATATGTCTCGCAGACAGTGCAACAACTCATACCATTCTCAAGAATGAGAAATATTTCTACCATATAGTACAACAAGAAGCAAATGTTAATACAATATCTGGTAGTATAAATATAATTGAAGGCTCCGGCAGAGCCAGTATTTTGTTACCTGGAGGAACAAAATTGCACATTGAAAGTGCATTATATTCTAAGAAGTCTCAAAGAAATTTGTTGAGTTTTAAGGATATCCGCAGAAATTGATACCATATTGAGACCACAAATGAAGGAAATGATGAATATCTATACATTACAAAGTTAATTTCTGATAAGAAATGTATACTGGAAAAATTGCCTTCATTTTCCTCCGGTTTGTACTACACATATATTAGTACAGTTGAAACAAATGTTATTGTAAACCAGAAGTTTACAAATAAGAATAACTTTGTTATTTGGCATGAACGATTAGGCCATCCTGGAACAATAATGATGCGAAAAATAGTTGAGAATTCAAATGGTCATTGCTTGTCCAGCAGACAAATTCTCCAAACTAATAATTTCTCATGTGCTGCTTGCTCTCAAGGGAAATTAATTACTCGACCATCACCAATGAAAATTGGAAGTGAATCACTCACATTTTTAGAGCGTATACAAGGTGATATTTGTGGGCCAATACACCCTTCATGTGGACCATTTAGATATTTTATGGTTTTAATTGATGCATCAACTAGATGGTCACATGTTTGCTTATTATCAACTCGTAACCAGGCGTTTGCGAGATTACTAGCTCAATTAATTCGTTTAGGAGCTCATTTTCCTGATTATCCAATTAAGAAAATACGCCTTGATAACGCTGGTGAATTCACATCTCAATCATTTAATGATTATTGTATGTCCATTGGAATTGATGTTGAACATCCTGTAGCACATGTTCATACACAAAATGGACTTGCTGAATCATTGATTAAACGTTTGAAATTGATAGCAAGACCATTGTTAATGAGATCAAAACTCCCAATTTCAACTTGGGGACATGCAATCTTGCATGCGGCAGCACTTATTCGCATAAGGCCTACAAGTAATCATGAATATTCCCCTTTACAATTGGTTCATGGTAAAGAACCAAATATTTCCCATCTAAGAATCTTTGGAAGTGCGGTATATGTTCCTATTTCTCCTCCACAACGCACTAAGATGGGACCTCAAAGAAGGTTGGGAATATATGTTGGATATGAAAGTCCATCAATAATAAAATATCTTGAACCTTTAACAGGTGATTTATTTACAGCTCGTTTTGCTGATTGTCATTTTGATGAATCTGTTTTCCCACCATTAGGGGGAGAAAATAAACAGTTGGATAAAAGGATCAGTTGGAATGAGATATCTCTCTCACATCTTGATCCTCGAACAAAGCAATCTGAACTAGAAGTTCAGAAAATAATTAATTTGCAAAATTTGGCAAACCAATTACCTAATGCATTTGCTGATCCAAAAAGAGTGACTAAGTCACACATACCAGCTGTTAATACTCCAATAAAGATTGATATCCCTGAAGGACAATCTAAATTTGCAAATGAGTCTGAAGCCAAAATAAAACGTGGCAGACCTGTTGGTTCTAAAGATAAAAATCCTCGGAAAAGAAAAGTAAATAAAGAGGATGGTCGAATCGAGGATATAAAGACTCCAGTAGAGTCTCCTGACATAATCAAGGTTTCAAATCTAGAAGAAACCAAGGTACTTGAAATTGATACAAATAAAGAGATCTCAATAAATTATGTCATGGATAGAATACAATGGAATCGACCCGAAGTCGATATTGATGAAATTTTTGCATTCAAGGTAGCTCTTGATATCATAAATGATGATAAAGATCATGAGCCAAAATCAGTTAAAGAATGTGCACAGAGAAATGATTGGCCAAAGTGGAAAGATTCAATGCAAGAAGAATTAAACTCACTTGCAAAACGTAAAGTTTTTGGGCCTGTAGTCCAAACACCCAAAGGTGTAAAACCAGTTGGATACAAATGGGTCTTTACGAGAAAAAGAAATGAAAATGGTGAAATTGTGCGATACAAAGCAAGACTTGTTGCACAAGGATTCTCACAAAGAACTGGTATTGATTTCGAAGAAACATATTCACCAGTGATGGATGCCACTACTTTTCGATACTTGATAAGTTTGGCAATCCGTGAAAGGCTTGACTTACGCCTTATGGATGTTGTTGCAGCATATTTATATGGATCACTTGAAAATGACATATATATGAAACTCCCTGAAGGATTTAATTTGCCTGAAGCATACAAGACAAATCCTCGAGAAAATTATTCAATTAAATTGAATAAATCTCTTTACGGACTAAAACAATCTGGACGTATGTGGTATAATTGCCTCAGTGAATATCTGTTGAAAGAAGGGTATAAAAATGACCCGATTTGTCCATGTGTTTTTATGAAAAGATTAGGAAAAGAGTTTGTTATAATTGCAATTTATGTAGATGATTTAAACATCATCGGAACTCCTGAAGAGCTCTCAAAGGCTGTAAATTGTTTGAAAAGGGAATTCGAGATGAAAGACTTGGGAAAAACAAAGTTTTGTCTCGGATTACAATTAGAATATTTAAAGGAAGGAATTTTGATGAACCAAAAGACTTATACAGAAAAGGTGCTAAAGAGGTTCTATATGGACAAATCACACCCATTGAGTAGTCCAATGGTTGTAAGGTCACTTGAAGTGAGCAAAGATCCTTTTCGACCTCAAGAGAAAAATGAAGAACTACTTGGTCCTGAAGTACCATATCTCAGTGCAATTGGTGCACTAATGTATCTTGCTAGTCATACACGACCTGATATATCATTCGCTGTCAATTTGTTAGCAAGACATAGTTCTTTACCCACAAAAAGACATTGGAACGGGATTAAGCACATATTCCGCTACCTTAGGGGTACAATGGACATGGGTTTATTTTTCCCATATGTATCTAAGGCAAACCTAATTGGTTATGCTGATGCGGGATATTTGTCTGATCCTCATAATGGTCGATCACAAACAGGATATTTGTTCACATGTGGTGGTACAGCAATTTCATGGAGATCCATAAAACAAACAATCACAGCAACATCATCTAATCATGCTGAAATTCTAGCATTACATGAAGCGAGTCGAGAATGTGTATGGTTGAGGTCTATGATTCAACATATTCAAGGAACTTGTGGCTTGCATGATGGAAAATTACCACCAACAATCTTATGTGAAGATAATGCAGCTTGTATCTCTCAGTTAAAGGAGGGTTATATTAAAGGAGATAGGACAAAACATATTTCACCAAAATTTTTCTTTACTCATGATCTTATAAAGAATGGTGAAATAAATATCCAGCAAGTCCGATCATGCGAGAATCTAGCAGATATCTTTACAAAATCATTACCAACCAAAGTCTTCGAGCAACTAGTACAGAAGATTGGTCTTCGACGTTTACATAAGTGTTCTGATGAGGGGGAGAATTAAATATTTGTAATTTAATTATTTTTCATGAATATACTTTGTAAAGAATGTTGTACTCTTTTTCCTTCACTAGGTTTTTATCCCACTGGGTTTTTCCTAGTAAGGTTTTAACGAGGCACATTCTAAATATGGACATCCAAGGGGGAGTATTATGAATATTTGTGGATGTCCCCCCCAAAGTTTTGATATTTATAAATATCCCCCTCTCACCTCCTATAAATACCCCCCTCACTCATTAATACACACACACTTCTTCTCTTCAATTTTACTACTCTTTCTTTACTCTCATTATTCTCCTTCCTTCATCTTCAAGTTCACTTTCTTCTCTAATTTCCTCTCTAATTTTATAACAAACCCCACATTTTTGTAGTCTTGCTTCATCAACTAGCCATCACCAGGCTGGTAGTTTTTACAACATGTGGCTCACAATCTATCAACAATTGCTTTCACATAACTCACCTTTGAATCTTTGTGGTTCCACCTTCCTCTATCTTCTACTTTTCCATTTTATTTTGTTGACCTCAATCATCGTATATCGTATATATAACCCTGAATACTTACTAATCCAATCCATTTCTTAGATGGAAATTAATTGCTTCTTTCAAACTTTAAAATTACAATATTTCCAGGTTCATTCCAGGCATGGATGTTACAATGCTTATGAAAATTGAGTTATGAGTCATTTTACTTTACGCAATATTTTTTAAGTTAGTCTAGTCATTAAACTAGCAAGAATATTAATTTAAGGAATCTAGATGTTTAACCATAATTAATCCGGTTATAATAAATAAATAAAAATAAATGATCACTTTATTAATTCAACCAAAATAATATAACATATGTATCTCTTTTATACACCTATATAATTACCATCTCCGTCTAATTCTAGTTCACTTCTCACAAATTCCTAAAACCTAATGTAATTAAATTATTTCCCACAATAGATATGCTTTTAAAATTCATCTCACATAAAATAAAATAAAAAGGTAAATTGATTGTTTGTTAGTAGGAGTTTTTTTACATGAAATAAAAAAAAATTATCCATGTTCGATAGGAAATAAAAAATATTATCGATTAGGGTAAAAAAATACTTATGTTGCATGAGAATTATTAAATTAAGAGAAAACTATACTTAACTCATATCTAACGATAATATTAGATAATTTTTTAATAACAATTACAGAAATAAGAAAAAAAAAATCATTTACCTTTCATCTATGCTGGGAAAGAAAAGGCTTGATGATTTTCATCTAGTAATATATCTTTATATTCTTAAAAAGTTACAAATCAATAGTGTATCATATAATCGATTTTTTTGTATAAATAATTGGAGTCGAGAGATTAGTATGTAACACTTTGATCAACTAAAAAAATGGGTTTATTTTAGTGTTCTATGAAAGTTATCCATTTTTTAAAATATATTACTAGTATTTAAATCATCTCCGTAAATTGATTTCGTTACTTATCTTCCAAGCGTGCATTCGTCGTCTCATACTGTAATTTTCAGCGAGTCTTCTTGTTAATATTGGTTCAGAATTGGTTAGCATTTTACACATTAAGATGAATTTAAGTTTCGAGCAAGTGAAGAAGAACGGTGAACGAGAGCAATTGAAGACGTAATCGAGAAAGAGATAATAATGCGAACCCTTTGCGACGTTTGCGATAGCGCCGCTGCCATTCTCTTCTGTGCCGCTGATGAGGCTGCTCTCTGCTCTGATTGTGACCATAAGGTTTATTTCAATTTCACATTCAATTCTATTTTTCATGCATAAATCTTAAACATTAACTTACACAACAATTTTTACGCAATAAAGTTCATGCCTATGTTCTTTGCTTCATTGATTTTCTATTTTAATTTGTAAATCATTTACTGCAATTGGAGTTTGCTTTATTCAATTTCAAGATTGCATTCAAAGGAATAATTTATTGGTATATCAGTGTGACTGTGAGGTCACATAATCACAATTCACAAGTGTATCAGTGTTAGTTTGTTAACCAGAAACGAAGTTTGTCCAATGTTATCATCTAAGGGTCTGTATTGATCCTACACGCTGTCGGTTTGGCTAACGGATCAACAATTAGCTTCTAGCTAACTCCCCTTACATTATCCATTTAGAACCAAACAAACATTTAATCAAATTTGCATTATTATGGTTTTTTGCTTTCTTACCTATTCTGGCTCAGCTTAGCTCAGCTGAAATTGTGGTTCTTCCACTATCGTTTAGTGTACCTCTACCATTACGTCAAACCCTGTTTGTCACCTATTGTTTGGTTAACTTTACCTTTTCTCCATAAGATGTGGTTTTAAACCACTAGAAGTTAAATGCCTTTGAATTGTTGTGTGGAATTTTGATATGGAGATTGATTGACTCAATTGAAAGGGATAATGTTGGTAAAGCGTTGGAGGTGGAATTTAGTTGAAACTGACAAGTATCCAATGAAACTGGTATTTTGCTATGTATACTTTGTTCACACAGGTGTTTTCTTGAATTTCATATTTTGGACAAGAAGTTGTAATGATTACTGAGGCATACTTATTTGATGATGTTTTTGTTAAGTGTTTATCATAATAGCATTCGTATCCAATTTTTATGGAAATACCATACATTTGCATGTTTAGTTTTTCTTTTGTTTTTCCCTGACAGCATGGTTGTGATTTGCAATGGAGTTACAGATCCATATGTGTAACAAACTTGCTAGTAGGCATGTTCGGGTTGGCCTTGCTGACCCCACTGATGTTCCACGCTGTGACATATGCGAAAATGCACCTGGTACTGAAGGATTTTAGTATATATGTATTCTTTTTTTTGCAAGATTGTGCATTCTATAAGCTATACGGGAGTTGAATCTTTCTCCATTGTCCTGGAAATTTGTATATGTAGCTTTCTTTTACTGTGAGATAGATGGTAGTTCACTGTGTCTGCAATGTGATATGATTGTACATGTTGGTGGTAAAAGAACTCATGAAAGATATCTACTACTGAGGCAAAGAGTTGAGGTATGTGTTCTACTGCAAAAAATATCAAGCTATCGAGCTTCTAAATAGTATGTTGAAGTTTATTCATCTTATTTGGGCATTATTTTTTTGGCAGTTTCCAGGTGACAAACCTGCCCAGATGGAAGAGTTAGGGCCGCAACCACTGGATCAAAATGAATCAAGGAAGGATGGAAGTCACTCCCTCAAGCTAAAATCTAGAGATTACCAGCAGAATCACAGTGTCTCACCTGTTCCAAGGCAGGAAAATTCCACAAATGGTCATGTGAAAATGGATAAAAAATTAATTGATCTTAATACTATAGGCCACTGCGGTTAAATGCATCAGCATCAATCAACCAGGTAATTGTGTTTATTACCCATAGTGACTTAAGTTCTTTGATTGAGGGATGTTTTCTAAATTTTCCTTTCATAACCCTTAATTTATTTGGTTTTCTTAATCTTGTAGAAATGACAAGTTTCTACATTTGGTTTAGTTAAACTAACGTATTATCTGTTTTTCAAGGAGCAAGGCATGGATACTTTAAAAGGCAATAATCATGAATATGCAAGTGTGCCACTGGTAGAATCTTTCAAACATGAGGTTGAGAGGTAACAAGGCTACAGTGTATACAGTGTTTACAGATTTTACTTTTACACTTTTGACTTTGTTGTTCGTGTGGAATTTGTTTTTGTTTTCTTGAAGCTTGAATTGTTTGACTGCAGACCAAATTAATGGGGGAAAATAGTTGCCTTCAATTGGGTGGGCCGCATAAACAAGGTCACTACTACTTAAACTCAAGGGCATAACTTAATCGCTGTCTAGTAGATACCATGGTTTCTTAGCAGCTTATACTCTGCTTTTCTTAAGTTGTGTCTGACGGCATATGAATTATTCTATTGAAAACTTCATGATATTTTCTTATATGTCTGTGTATGTGATTAAACCTTCAGATGACTTAAATGTTAAAAGGGACGAAATGCTAATGCATTAGTTAACGTATAAAGGTGGTGTGGTTGTATTGACTTGTGAAAACTGTGATATTTTGTTAGACTGATCCATACTTGAGAGAAAAGAATTTGAGGATGATAATAGAATAGGGTTGTAGGATTTGAACCAAATCTAGAGGTTATCAAGTATTGCCTGTTTATATTTTCTATTTCTTTCTATGCTTGAAATGGGGAGTGGATCCTCTCATGTTCAAATTTAGCATGATAATGTCATGTGCTAGTTTTGTGCTTATATTTTACTCAATTCAATGTGAGGTGCCTTTCCTTCACAAAGGACCAGGTAAACATTGAATTATTCTTCAGTTAATAATTAAATAGTTTTATTATTTGAACATCAAGCAAGTCATATCATATGCAACACTCATACAATTATTTCCATTAAAACTATCTCTTTCTCCTATTTTTTTACACATACAAGATTCTCACAAATTCTCCCAAAATATAAAAAGTTTTAATTGGGATATACACTATATACTGTCAATTAATTGGGGATCTCTCCAGGCATTGTTTTTAAAGTAATCATTATATAAATATGATTGTATAATAATGTACAGGTTACCAATGCTTGTTTAAGATACAAGTGGGGGAATGTAGGGAATGCTTTCTCCTCTTCCCCTTCTTCCAAACAGCTTCCAATTTCATCTGGATTGACTCGCAGGTTGCAACTCCAGATATGATTAGTGCAGCTTTTTGTCTTACATATTTTTTATACTGTTTCTCCTCACATGAATGCTGAATATTTCACCCTCTTAATAAAAAATGAGCATTGTTCAATGATGATATTTGCTTAATTTGATGCAGAATATAGGTAAAAAAATGTTGGTTAATTAGTAAATATTTGATCAACTTATCTTGAGAATATATTCAAAAAGATATATTTAGTATACAAATATTTATATTATATTCAACCCTTTTATATAAAAAGACTTATTTAATTCACATGTATTAAAAAATTTGATTTAGTTTAAATAATTAAATATGCTTATAATTATGATAGTGTTTAATCTTTATCTAATTGTTACTAAAGAGAAAAATGGTCTAACCGTGATACGTAGAGTAATAGTAGCCCATTTTGTACATTAATGAAGTATGAAGGTTTGAGCCTTGTTAGTAGGAATGAAGTAACATTTTATAATCATCAGATAACAATTTTGTGTGAGCACAGTTTTGGGGAGGGTTAATCACTACCCTAAATAGATAAATGGTCTATCTATTAATGTAATTTGCTTATTAGTTTTTCTTGGGAAAAAGATAATTCACTAACGAAGTTACTTGAGTTAAAAAAATAATTAACAGTATAAAAAAATTAAAAGAGTCTCATGTAAATGAAATAAATTATGTAAACATATTATATTAAGAGACAAAGGTAGATATTTAGGGGGGGAAAATCTTATAAAAATGGTTTATATGGGAAATGAGGGGAGTACAAATGAAAACATTAGGGGATGAATGGACAACACCTACTGGATTTGGATACAGTACTTAGTACTGTTCTCCTTATTCATAAAAATTTCCTGTACCAGATTTACATGTGTAATAACAACTTCAATCTTTATTTCATACATTTTGTGTATTTAAATATTCATTTTTGAACTCATTAGCCTTTAGTTAAATAAAATTATCACTTCAACTCATCATTATAAAGCATAAGTAAATTACTTAACATAAAACAAAATAAATATTAAACATTAAAATATTTGTTTCAAAACTGACATTATAAACTGACTATAATGGTACGGTATAAACATAATTTTTTAATTAAATCCAAACAAAATTTTGTTTTGGGCAACTAAATCCAAACATATCATAATAAATTTGTGGGGTAAAATATACACATGGTCTCCTACGTTTATCCAAAGTCTCACTTTGGTCCCAAATATGTTTTTTGTCCCAGTTTGGTCCTATACGTTTATAAAACGTATCAAACTTTTCCTCTCGGTTAACACCGTTAGAAATTTGGACGGAAATGTGATGTGGCACTGTTAAGTGACACGTGTCACAATCTGATGGGCTGAGTGGTTTAGCTTGAAAATTAAAAATATTTTGCCATCCATGGAACTTGAACTTGGCACCTTTAAGTGACAAAGGAAGTTCTTCTACCACTAGGCCAAGGTGTATCTTTATAATAAGATGATGGCTTTTTATTTATAAAATATACACTTAAGTTAATTGTATGTTAAAAATGTATTATTAAATATATTATTGATAATATACTTATGAAATTATAAAATTATAATTTAATTTAATTTAATTTTTTAAAATATATTTTAAAAAATATATTTAAAATATTTATCAATAACTATTAACGTATTACTAATATATTTTTAAATAAATGATATAATATACTAATATTATTTATTATTAATATATATTATTGTAAATATAATTTTTAATAGTATATTAAAATATATATTTTAAATAATACATTATTATTAAATAATTTTAAAATGTATTATAAAATAATATATTTAAATTTATTAAATATTATGTTAATAATAATTTATATCAATACTATATATAGTATAATTTATTTAATAATACATTTTTAATAATAAATATTATTAAATATTTGAAAATTTATTGTTAAAATGTTATATTGATATTTAATAATTTTTTAAGAAGGATTTTATTAATAATATATTTAATAAATTTATTTATTATAACTAATAATATTATACATATAATTAACTTAAGTGTATGTTTTATAAATAAAAAACCATCAATTTACTACAAAAACACTTTGGCCTAGTGGTAAAGCAACTTCATTTGTCACTTAAAGATGCCAAGTTTAAGTCCCATGAAAGGTAAAATGTTTTTAATTTTCAAGCTAAACCACTCAGCCCATCACTTAACAGTGCCACGTCACATTTCCGTCCAAATTTCTAACGGTGTTAACCGAGGGGAAAAGTTTGATACGTTTTATAAACGTATAGGACCAAACTAGGACAAAAAACATATTTGGGACACTTTGGATAAACGTAGGGGACCATGTGTAGATTTTACTCTAAATTTGTGGAATAGGATCACGAGAGGCAAACCCGCGAAGCGAGGCGTTCACTCACGCGCGAGAGAAAGAGAGTAGGAGTGGCCAACGTAACGCTAGTGCTGGCTTAGCTTCTTTTTTTTTTTCTGGTAAATAATAGCCTTTCATTGAAGAAAACAAACAGAATACAATTTTTGGTAGTGCTAGCTTAGCTTTGATGGGTTCTTTTTATTATAAATATTTTAATTTATGGTGGATGTCCACCTTGGGCTATAAAAGGGGCTTATGCCCTTCATGTATTTGCACAAGAGTGAAGGCAAAAACTTAGCAACTTCAATTCTTCAACCTTCTTCAAATCTCTATTTGATTGTTCTCTTCTCTTTTCTCATTCATTTTCTTCTATAATTTTAGTTCATTTTATAATACGTTATCAGCACCAGGTTCTGACCAACTGAGATCTAAGGTAACATAGAATTTTAATTTCTTTTTATAATTTCATTTCAATTTATATTATATATATATTATAATAAGTTCCCGAAGAACTTAATTATATTCCACACATCCCAGCAGGATGTATAAAATATTAATAAGTTCCTAAAGAACTTATATTTCGAACATCCCTATGGGATTTAAAAGAATTCCCGAAGAATTCTTAAAAATATTTATTGATAGTTCCTGAAGAACTATAACAATCTATGAAATTTATATATATATATATATATATATATATATATAATGATTTTCATTATACTCTGATATATTACCTCATACGTTACTAATTTATTTCATGTTATTTCATTGCTAACAGTGCATCATTATATAACTACTAATTGCTATTGTGATATTATATAGCTAATGTCTTTCATATATAGCTACTGATTGCTACTATGATATTATATAACTAGTGCTTACTTTTCCATTGCTATTACGTGGGTTAGTGACTTTCATTATATAAGTAGTGCTTGCTTTGTACTAATTTACACTAATTATTTTGTCTTATATACATAGCTATTTAACAATACTAATTGCTTCATGGGATATAATTTTATATTACCTTCCATATATCTGCGTGACCTACTGCTTCTTTATTTATTTTATCAATTACTAATTGTGCTAATTAAAAAAAAATCACATTTAATTATTCAAAATTAAAAACAACATTACTTTGCTAATTGTTTTACCTTTTATATTGAATATCATGATTAATAACATTAAATAAAATTATTCAATTACCTACTACGTTTTATATTATATGCTTCCTATCATATTATATAATTCCATTCCTTAGTGCTTTACTAATTAACTCTATTATTATTAAATTCTTTAATCCTGAGTGCTAATGTATTAAATAGTATTGTATGCGCGCCTCACGGATAAATGTTACTTTTGCTTTTATTAATATTATTTATATTATTGATTACTTTTGCTTTTATTAATATTATTTATATTATTGATTGTGCAGTACTTCATTTTTTTTATTGACTTGATTTGCTTGATCATTACTGTAACATCACGGATTGCCATTAGCTCCTACGTGTTAATTACCAATGATTTACAATTTATTATCAAATGTTCATAATAAATATTTATAATATATTTTATTATATATAAGTGTTAATAAATAAAATATGCATTAATTAGGAATTGAACCCAGGTTAATACCTATGATAAATTATCTCTCTACCACTAGACCACTAATATTTGATTGATATTTTTTGAAAATTTTAAATTTTTATTATCAGATTATTCATGTGAAATTTTATAATTTATTTTTTAAAAATAAAAAAAACTAACAATATTACTCTTTAATAAAAAAAATAATAAAAAAAATTATATAAAATAAATATCTGTAATTATTGTTGACTTGTTACTATTGTCATTACCATTATTATTAAATAATTATAGTTAATATATTTATTGAAGTATTATCTAATTTATTATTTGTAATTTCTTGTATAGAAATAACTATGTCAAATATTACCAACCTTGAGTTCGTGGCTCTTGACATATCTGGAAAAAACTATCTATCATGGACATTGGATGCTGAAATCCATTTAGATGCTAAAGGTCTCGGAGACACCATTGAAAATGGAAATCAGACATCTAGTCAAAATAAAGCTAAAGCCATGATTTTCTTACGTCACCATATCCATGAAGGGTTAAAAAATGAATATTTAACAGTTAAAGACCCTCTCGTTTTATGGAATAATCTAAAAGAGCGATACGACCATCAAAAGGATATAATACTTCCGAAAGCCCGATATGAATGGATGCATTTGCGCTTTCAAGATTTTAAAACTGTAAATGAATATAATTCTCCGCTATTTAGAATTACTTCAAAATTGGAGTTATGTGGAGAAAAGATCACTGAAAGTGATATGTTAGAAAAGACATTCTCTACTTTTCATGCATCTAATATGCTCTTGCAGCAGCAATATCGCCAAAAGGGTTTTACCAAATACTCAGAATTGATTACTTGTCTCCTTGTGGCTGAGCAAAATAATGAATTGCTTATGCAAAATCATGAATCTCGTCCAACTGGAACTGCTCTATTCCCAGAAGTGAATGTAGCAACACACGATCATAATACTCATGGTCGTGGTCGTGGCCGTAGCCGCGGTCGTGGACGAAGTAATGCTCGGGGACATGGTATTGGTCGTGGATATGGTTATGGCCGTGGTCATGGTCGAAATGATAAGAGATCATCATTCACATGGAAAAATAAAGAACTTATGAAAAAAGGGACAGATGCTCAAAATAGCGAACAAACTAAAAACATTTGCTATCGTTGTGGTAGCAAAGGACACTGGTCTCGAGTTTGTCGCACACCAAAGCATCTCGTAGATCTATACCAAAAATCCCTTAAAAATAAAGGGAAAATAATAGAGACAAATTTTACTGGTATAGATGATGATTTCTCTGACTTTAGTGTTGATGATTTTCTTGCTCTTCCTGAAGAAGAAATTGACCACTCGGTTGGAGAAGGGAGTGCCCCCAAATAAATTATTTTAATGTTTCATGTAATTTGTTTTGTTGTAAATTTTGTCTTTATCAATAAAATTTTGTTAAATATTATTGTTAATTATATTTTACTCATAATTTATTTTTTATTTATTTAATGAAGAATGAATGCTCATGTGAATGATGAAGATATATGTCTCGCAGACAGTGCAACAACTTATACCATTCTCAAGAATAAGAAATATTTTTACCATATAGTAAAACAAGAAGCCAATGTTAATACTATATCTGGTAGTATAAATATAATTGAAGGCTCCGGTAGAGCCAGTATTTTGTTACCTGGAGAAACAAAATTACACATTGAAAGTGCATTATATTCTAAGAAGTCTCAAAGAAATTTGTTGAGTTTTAAGGATATCCGCAGAAATGGATATCATATTGAGACCACAAATGAAGGAAAAGATGAATATCTTTACATCACAAAGTTAATTTCTGATAAAAAATGTATATTGGAAAAATTACCTTCATTTTCCTCTGGTTTGTACTATACTTATATTAGTACAGTTGAAACAAATGTTATTGTAAACCAGAAGTTTACAAATAAGAATGACTTTGTTATCTGGCATGAACGATTAGGTCATCCTGGATCAATTATGATGCGAAAAATAGTTGAGAATTCAAATGGTCATTGTTTGTCCAGCAGACAAATTATGCAAACTAAGAATTTCTCATGTACTGCTTGTTCTCAAGGAAAATTGATCATTCGGCCATCACCAATGAAAATTGGGAATGAATCACTCACATTTTTAGAGCGTATACAAGGTGATATTTGTGGACCAATACACCCTTCATGTGGACTATTTAGATATTTTATGGTTTTAATTGATGCATCAACTAGATGGTCACATGTTTGCTTATTATCAACTCGCAACCAGGCGTTTGCGAGATTACTAGCTCAATTAATTCGTTTAAGAGCTCATTTTCCTGATTATCCAATTAAGAAAATACGCCTTGATAACGCTGGTGAATTCACATCTCAATCATTTAATGATTATTGTATGTCCATTGGAATTGATGTTGAACATCCTGTAGTACATGTTCATACATAAAATGGACTTGCTGAATCATTGATTAAACGTTTGAAATTGATAGCAAGACCATTGTTAATGAGATCAAAACTCCCAATTTCAACTTGGGGACATGCAATCTTGCATGCGGCAGCACTTATTCGCATCAGGCCTACAAGTAATCATGAATATTCCCCTTTACAATTGGTTCATGGTAAAGAACCAAATATTTCTCATCTAAGAATCTTTGGAAGTGCAGTATACGTTCCTATCTCTCCTCCACAACGCACTAAGATGGGACCTCAAAGAAGGTTGAGAATATATGTTGGATATGAAAGTCCATCTATAATAAAATATCTTGAACCTTTAACAGGTGATCGGTCCTGAACCGGGGTCTAGAGATCCGGACTCAAGTCAATCACAAACAGTATGTAAATACCATATAGGATACCGGATGTATGAGTATCCGGTATGAGTATCCGTTGTCCTTGAGCAGAGAGAACGGACTAGGCGTCTTGGAGGTCCTTCACACCGACCTAACGCGTTGAAGTGGGCGAATGGTGGTGTCACCTGCAAAGATTCTCCGACGCTCAAGTCAGTGATGATATTCCAAGTAAGGAATGTATTTCAGAGAGTAATTGTTCATGAGAATAGTTGAAGATCCCTCACTTCATTAATGAAAATGAGTTCATATACCTGATTGGCTCGTTTTTCGAGGACTCGTTAGTGGGGAACCACTAACTCCCATTAGCATTATTTTATTGCGCACTTACCAGCATGATTGGGTCAAGTGGCTATTTTATATTGAGCATGGAGAGTATAGACTAGGATTAGGGAACAAGTTGACCATCCCCGTGAGCAGAATTTGGCTCGTAGTGCAGGGAATTATTGATCGATCCCTGTAGCAATAATCCTTGTCTTTAGCGCAGTGACGTGTGTGTTGTCCGGTGTCATGGTGTTATCCTGAACAACCGGTATAAGGAGAACGCCTGATACGGAATTACAGTCCGGATGTATACCGATGACACCGGTTACACGTTGATGTCTTGACAAAGACGTTAAAATATGTCTTGCAGATCGGATACCGGTATTGAGACCGGATCATATGTCCCCTAGCTTGTGTGAGGGACTGAATGGTTGTTCACATAAGCTACTCAACCTGCGAGAGGTCTGAATATCGGTAAGCTTACGCGTATAACAGTTCCTTAGCATTTATTATTATTTTGCAAAGAACCGTTCTCAGATTAAAAGATCCGTTCTATGAATTCCATGGAATGGATCCGTTCTATGAATTCCGTGGAGAAAATTTAGTCGCAGTGGTTGATGGTCGTCATGAAGATCCTCTGACGTCCTTATAAGGTTTGCCTCCTCTTCCTGAGGGTCAAATTATGGGACCGGACTTCATCTTTCCTACGTCTGAGGTTCCTTCATCTGTGGAAGGTACCGAGGCTCCCGGAGGGGATATTCCTGAGGAAGTCCCAAAGGAAGGGACACAAGAGCCTGGTGTTGAGGAGGCACAGAAAGCTGAAGGGCAAATTCCTCCCTCGTAGTCTTGTTTTCATTTATATGTAAAGTTGTGTACCGGGATCAACTCCGGTTTTGAACAATTGTGTAATTTCGTCCTTTATGAATAAACTTCATTTAAGAAATTTGTCTTCAACATTTCATGTATATTTAAGTCGTTGTTAATCCGTTCTGTATGATTAACCTTGAGGTCGAATTGAAATCATTGCCTCGGAAGATTAAACAACAAATGGATTCAGAACGGATAAATATATATACATGTCCCCAAGTGCGTATTAAGAAGAAGGTGCCTGTCTTTAGGGCATGATCCTTAATTCCTTTGGGGAGAGAAAGAGCCGATCCGTTGTTAACAAAAATGGTGTAACAGGACGGATGACTATTATTAATTCGTGTTACTCTCACTGGAGAGAACGATGTCGTCCATTGTGAGAGTATTGTTCTGAGTTTGGGGAACTGCAAAGGTGTAAGAAAGTGGTGTTTGAGTCTTCCATCATAAGGATGATGATGGGAGTTTGTCTATGCCAGGAGTTACGTCATTATATCACAGAATAGGTGATAAAGAATATCCGTCCTGGGAGAATACCACTTGAGAGTGAAAGTGCGGATTAACTTTCAAAATCTTCCATCATAAAAATGATGATGGGGATCGTTTGTATCAGGAGTTTTATCGTCGAATCACTTCATAGGTGATTGAGATCATCCATCTTGGGGATGTGTACGACACCAGGAATTACATCGTCAGGTCACATAGTAGGTGATTGAGATCATCCGTCCTTGGGGTGTGTATGGCGCCAGGAGTTACATCGTCAGATCACAGAATGGGTGATTGAGATCATCCGTCCTGGGCAAGTACACAACGTCAGGAGTTACATCGTCATATCACATAATGGGTGACTGAGGTTATCCGTTCTGGAAAAGTACACAACGCC
This sequence comes from Clitoria ternatea, assembly GCA_037962975.1. NCBI lineage: Eukaryota > Viridiplantae > Streptophyta > Magnoliopsida > Fabales > Fabaceae > Clitoria > Clitoria ternatea. The sequence continues at coordinate 74,084,336 of CM075676.1, forward strand.
AAGAGTTACATCGTCAGATCACAGATTAAGTGATTGAGATAATCCGTCCTGGAGACAATTTTTCAATCGTAGGAGTACGGATTGTATGAATGCTTCTCAATTTTCAAAAGCTTCCATCATAAGAATAATGATGGGAATTGTTCGTACCAGGAGTTACATCATCGAATCACAGAATAGGTGATTGAGATCATCCGTCCTGGAGTGATGATTGGAATTGTTCGTACCAGGAGTTACATCATCGAATCACAGAATAGGTGATTGAGATCATCCGTCCTGGAGATATTTTTCCAATCGTATGGATTGAGTGTTCAATTTTTGTATCCGAAATCAGATATGAGTAGTACTCTACTAGCCCCCTAGCTGATGTGAGGAATTAGTAGATTTGCTCATATGAGCTATATCGATCGTAGTACGTTTAGTAGAAAACAGCTTTAATAGAGGGATTGCATGTGTATTGAATCGTTCCGAAGTTAAGTAGTGAAGATCGGGTATGGACGTAGAACCTTCATTCCGGATTTTTACATGCAAGATGAAGAACGGATAGAGACGTATAACTATCGTTTTCATGCATAGGCATTTTGATAGCCAAAGACTTGATTTGACAGAAAAGATAGAGTATCTTTTGTCAAGTATAGATAGTTTGATATAAAAGCCTGGTAAAAAGCGTATGTTGCTTCTTAAAGATCAGGACTTTTGGTTGTAAATATCAAAATAGGGATCGTCGTTATAAGTGAACATGTTATTGTCATGAGAACGGCTTGTAATGTAAATCTTGAGGGGGAATGACTGTGAGAACGTTTCGTCAAGAGTTCGTTCCTTAAGATATTCGTTAAACTATTAATACTGTCCCCTAGTATTATTGGGTGAGCAGTACTTTGTACAAACTCTGAGTGATGCTTCCACGTGAGAGTTTTTTAAGAGTAAGGATCTCGAGTAGAGATTCCTCTACTTGACGATTGCGAATATAAATATTTCCGACTGAAAGGTTTCGGGTGAATATGCCTCAGATTGTGGCGTACCCGAATGAATTATTTTTGGGTCGGAGTTTACGAGTCAGACTTCAATTGAAGAATTGATGACTCAGAATTTGAAGCTATAAAACTTCCAAATAAGGAACTTCAAGAGAGAGTATTAATTCGGAGTTCAGTATAACTTACTTGTTGTGTTTAGAGTTCGGTTTGACCCTACAATCCATATCATATTTGGTGTTCGGTTTAATCCTACTAACCGTTCTCCAATCGGTTTTTGGTTTTACCGAATGACGATTCTTCACCGACGTTCGGTCAATCCTACTAGTCGTACTCAGAGTTCGGTTTAATCCTACAATCCGAGCCTTCAACACGGGGTTCAGATCAGGGCTAATCCTGAACCTACTTCGCCCGTTACTTGGGGTTCAGCGTGGTCTTGAAGAAGAACCAGCTTACTGCGCCCAAGCCTTCAATGTTTTATGAAGAGTAAGGCATTCAATAATCCGTTCAGCGTGATCAATATTGAGGTCAAATTGGGGAAGTGTATCTCAATCGTAAGAGTACGGATTGAGTCTTCAAAGACTTCCATCATAAGGATAATGATGGGAATTGTCCGCGCCAGGAGTTACCTCGTCAACTCACAGAATATGTGATTGAGAGCATCCGTCCTGGGGAAGTGTATCTCAATCGTAAGAGTACGGATTGAGTCTTCAAAAACTTCCATCATAAGGATGATGATGGGAATTGTCCGCGTCAGGAGTTACCTCGTCAACTCACAGAATATGTGATTGAGAGCATCCGTCCCGGGGAAATGTATCTCAATCGTAAGAGTACGGATTGAGTCTTCAAAGACTTCCATCATAAGGATGATGATGGGAATTGTCCGCGCCAGGAGTTACCTCGTCAACTCACAGAATATGTGATTGAGAGCATCCGTCCTGGGGATATGTATCTCAATCGTAAGAGTACGGATTGAGTCTTCAAAGACTTCCATCATAAGGATGATGATGGGAATTGTCCGCGCCAGGAGTTACCTCGTCAACTCACAGAATATGTGATTGAGAGCATCCGTCCTGGGGAAATTAGTCTCAATCGTTCTTCTTCAACCGGTGTTGGATTTCACTCATTCACCAGCCTTCAAATAGGGTTCGGTGCAATCCTACTACCCATTTCCTGAGGTTCGGTTTAATCCTACAACTCAGGTCTTCACCAACGTTCGGCCAAACCTACTAGTCGTACTCGGAGTTCGGTTCAATCCTACAATCCGAGCCTTCACCGGTGTTCAGCCAAACTTACTAACCGTACCCAGAGTTCGGTTTAATCCTACAATCTGGGCCTTCGAATGGGGTGATTCACCCAGTTGTACCTTCGAAGAGGTTCATCGCTAACAACGGATACATTGTTAGGATCATCCGTCCTGAAAGTATCTTGTCACAACAGTGTTGTGCATCGAATAAAATCATAAAGACAATGGGTGAATCATTTAGAGTATTTCATTAATTATGAATTACAAAAGAGAGAAAGAGAGATGAGTCAGGGTTATGACTCATTAGACCTTCTTGGTAAAACCCGATCTGGATCTGCTCTTATCACTCCGTTGTAACGTTGGGGATTTCTCTCTTGCCACTGTTGCTTCCAAGTGTATTTCAATGCTCACATACTTGGATGCTTTCCTCCTGAATTCTTTGAAATTCATTGGAGGATTCTTTGCCAATGACATGGCAAAAGCAGAGCTTGGTTGCAAAGCTTCTATTGCTATGTGCAATTGAAGTGCTTCTGCCAAGTTTGGAACAGCAGCTGCTTCCTTGTGAAACCTCTTCAAGAAGTCCTTGATAGTTTCATGCTCCCCCTGCCTAATCTGAGCCAAGATATGAGATGTTCTGGGAATATCACTGGAAATGACAAAGTGGTCCACCAACGCTGTTGCCATTTCTTCCCATGAGTTAATGGAACCTGATGGTAGCTTCCTGAACCCGCTAAGGGCATCATCAACAAGAGTCCGAGGGAACATCCTGCACATGACATCTTCATCTGCCCCCAGGTACATGGCTTCGAGTGTATAAGCATCAAGATGCTTAGTAGGATCAGTTTCACCACTGTATTTTTCTATGGAGAGAGGTTGAGTAGTCTGTAGGTGCTTAGGGATGCGTACACTCATAAGTCTCCTTGAAAAAGGGACTGTGAGCTTATAAGTTACTGGAGAGGCTGTCATCAGCCTCGTCTTCCCTTTAACAACTCTCTTATCAGAATCGTGGATCTGTTCCTTCCCTTCAAATGTGGGGATATTTGAATACTGGGGGGTAGAGGATTTTTCTCCCTCGGTTGTGTGATGTGTCCCCTTGATCGGAGACATGGCTCTCTCCTCCACGCTCTTTCTTTCACGTTTCAATTCCATCAGTTCCTCCCTCAGCTTTCTTATCATCTCATCCTTTAGATTTGGTGCTAAAACCTGCACCATTCTTCTTGAACTTTCCACAGGCGACTCGAGAGCTAAGTGCCTGTTCACTGGTTGTTCCTGGGCAGTGATGTCTTCCACGTGCCCATCTGGTTGGTTTCTGCCATTGCCTTCCATAATAAGAGACCAGGCTTCTTAAACGAGAAGTGGGAATAACTTTAACGAGTCCCACTGGGCGTGCCAATGATCAGTCCTGAACCGGGGTCTAGAGATCCGGACTCAAGTCAATCACAAACAGTATGTAAATACCGTATAGGAGACCGGATGTATGAGTATCCGGTATGAGTATCCGTTGTCCTTGAGCAGAGAGAACGGACTGGGCGTCCTGGAGGTCCTTCACACCGACCTAACGCGTTGAAGTGGGCAAATGGTGGTGTCACCTGCAAAGATTCTCCGACGCTCAAGTCAGTGATGATATTCCAAGTAAGGAATGTATTTCAGAGAGTAATTGTTCATGAGAATAGTTGAAGATCCCTCACTTCATTAATGAAAATGAGTTCATATACCTGATTGACTCATTTTTCGAGGACTCGTTAGTGGGGAACCAGTAACTCCCATTAGCATTATTTTATTGCGCACTTACCAGCATGATTGGGTCAAGTGGCTATTTTATATTGAGCATGGAGAGTATAGACTAGGATTAGGGAACAAGTTGACCATCCCTATGAGCAGAATTTGGCTCGTAGTGCAGGGAATTATTGATCGATCCCTGTAGCAATAATCCTTGTCTTTAGCGTAGTGACGTGTGTGTTGTCCGGTGTCATGGTGTTATCCTGAACAACCGGTATAGGGAGAATGCCTGATACGGAATTACAGTCCGGATGTATACCGATGACACCGGTTACACGTTGATGTCTTGACAAAGACGTTGAAATATGTCTTGCAGATCGGATACCGGTATTGAGACCGGATCAACAAGTGATTTATTTACAGCTCGTTTTGCTGATTGTCATTTTGATGAATCTGTTTTCCCACCATTAGGGGGAGAAAATAAACAGTTGGATAAAAGGATTAGCTGGAATGAGATATCTCTATCACATCTTGATCCTCGAACAAAGCAATCTGAACTAGAAGTTTAGAAAATAATTAGTTTGCAAAATTTAGCAAACCAATTGCCTAATGCATTTGCTGATCCAAAAAGAGTGACTAAGTCACATATACCAGCTGTTAATACTCCAATAAAGATTGATATCCCTGAAGGACAATCTAAAATTGCAAATGAGTCTGAAGCCAAAGTAAAACGTGGCAGACCTGTTGGTTCTAAAGATAAAAATCCTCGAAAAAGAAAAGTAAATAAAGAGGATGGTCGAATTGAGGATATAAAGACTCCAGTAGAGTCTCCTGACATAATCAAAGTTTCAAATCCAGAAGAAACTAAGGTACCTGAAATTGATACAAACAAAGAGATCTCGATAAATTATGTCATGGATGGTATACAATGGAATCGACCTGAAGTCGATGTTGATGAAATTTTTGCATTCAAAGTAGCTCTTGATATTATAAATGATGATAAAAATCATGAGCCAAAATCTGTTAAAGAATGTGCACAGAGAAATGATTGGCCAAAGTGGAAAGATGCAATGCAAGAAGAGTTAAACTCACTTGCAAAACGTAAAGTTTTTGGACCTGTAGTCCAAACACCCAAAGGTGTAAAACCAGTTGGGTACAAATGGGTCTTTACGAGAAAAAGAAATGAAAATGGTGAAATTATACGATATAAAGCAAGACTTGTTGCACAAGGTTTCTCACAAAGACCTGGCATTGATTTTGAAGAAACATATTCACCAGTGATGGATGCCACTACTTTTCGATACTTAATAAGTTTGGCAATCCGTGAAAGGCTTGACTTACGCCTTATGGATGTTGTTGCAGCATATTTATATGGCTCACTTGAAAATGACATATATATGAAACTACCTGAAGGATTTCATTTGCCTGAAGCATATAAAACAAATCCTCGAGAAAATTATTCAATCAAATTGAATAAATCTCTTTATGGACTAAAGCAATCTGGACGAATGTGGTACAATTATCTCAGTGAATGCCTGTTGAAAGAAGGGTATAAAAATGACCCGATTTGTCCATGTGTTTTTATGAAAAGATTGGGAAAAGAGTTTGTTATAATTGCAATTTATGTAGATGATTTAAACATCATCGGAACTCCAGAAGAGCTCTTAAAAGCTGTAAATTGCTTAAAAAAAGAATTCGAGATGAAAGACTTGGGAAAAACAAAGTTTTGTCTCGGATTACAATTAGAATATTTAAAGGAAGGAATCTTAATGCACCAGAAGACTTATACTGAAAAAATGCTAAAACGATTCTATATGGACAAATCACACCCATTGAGCAGTCCAATGGTTGTGAGGTCACTTGAAGTGAACAAAGATCCGTTTCGACCTCAAGACAAAAATGAAGAACTACTTGGTCCTGAAGTACCATATCTCAGTGCAATTGGTGCACTGATGTATCTTGCTAGTCATACACGACCTAATATATCATTTGCTGTCAATTTATTAGCAAGATATAGTTCTTTACCCACAAAAAGGCATTGGAATGGGATTAAACACATATTCCGATACCTTAGAGGTACAATGGACATGGGTTTATTTTTCCCATATGTACCTAAGGCAAACCTAGTTGGTTATGCTGATGCGGGGTATCTGTCTGATCCTCATAATGGTCGATCACAAACAGGATATTTGTTCACATGTGGTGGTACAGCAATTTCATGGAGATCCATAAAACAAACGATTACAGCAACATCATCTAATCATGCTGAAATTCTAGCATTACATGAAGCAAGTCGAGAATGTGTTTGGTTGAGATCTATGATTCAACATATTCAAGAAACTTGTGGCTTGCATGCTGGAAAACTAGCACCAACAATCTTATGTGAAGATAATGCAGCTTGTATCTCCCAGTTAAATGAGGGTTATATTAAAGGAGATAGGACAAAGCATATTTCACCAAAATTTTTCTTTACTCATGATCTTATAAAGAATGGTGAAATAAATGTCCAGCAAGTCCGATCATGTGAGAATCTAGCAGATATCTTTACAAAATCATTATCAACCAAAGTCTTCGAGCAACTAGTACAGAAGATTGGTCTTCGACGCTTACATAAGTGTTCTGATGAGGGGGAGAATTAAATATTTGTAATTTAGTTATTTTTCATGAATATACTTTGTAAAGAATGTTGTACTCTTTTTCCTTCACTAGGTTTTTATCCCACTGGGTTTTTCCTAGTAAGGTTTTAACGAGGCACATTCTAAAATGTGGACATCCAAGGGGGAGTATTATAAATATTTTAATTTATGGTGGATGTCCACCTTGGGCTATAAAAGGGGCTCATGCCCTTCATGTATTTGCACAAGAGTGAAGGCAAAAACTTAGCAACTTCAATTCTTCAACCTTCTTCAAATCTCTATTTGATTGTTCTCTTCTCTTTTCTCATTCATTTTCTTCTATAATTTTAGTTCATTTTATAATACTTTTAAACATTTTAAAGTACTTGTATTTGATCTTTTTATTTGTAATTTTTCTCATACATCTTTATGGGTAATATCCTACTCATCCAAGGTAATTTTATAGGTGCCCATTAAGTTTTTGTCTAAGTCCAGTTGCCCTTACTAAAATACTACATCGGCAGCTTTATACCCAAAAATGGATTGGAATACCAATCCTAACAAGAAAACTTTTATTCTCACCATCATTTATTTTTTTTTACTTAAACATACAAATTATCCTCCACTAATCTACTGAAATCTTCATTTTATTTTTTTCGTGTTATTAACGTATCCGCTCCTCTCCTTTTTGAGTGTAGCATTTTCAGTATCTTCAAAGTGCAACATTTCACATAAAAAAAAAAAGTGCAACATTTCTATTGTCTAGCGTTTGTATTTTTCCTTCCTTCTCCCACTATACCAATGAGAATTGCTGTTTTCGGGTTCCCTTTGGTTCTCTCTTTGGGTGGATATCATCTCTTTTGTTGTGTGAAATTTTTATTGTGTTTTATTTGATTCTTCTTTCTACTCTAGTTGGCATTCTTCGGTCCAAATATGAAAACTTGGATAGTTTTTGAAAAATAAGTCTAAAACATTGGAGCAAATACTAGAAGTCTAGAACCAATATACATTATTCACTCCAAGCGTATAAATATTAAATTTTAGAGAATTACTCTAGGAAAATATAGTTTATTATTCAAAATGTCACTTGAATTACAAAAGGGTCTCGAGGTCATATTTATACGTTAAAGAAGGGTTATGATATCGGTCCAATATCTAATAGATATGGACAATTTCTTAAGATAGGGGAGAGATATAACTTCTTAAAATTAAGGAGATAGAAATAACCTCTTTAAATAAATGGATAAGAGGAACCTTAATGTAAGTTGAAATTTGGGTATTTTAGGCATTACATTTACTTTGAAACCCATTTTAATAATGTCTACGTTATATTATCCATGATTTTAGGTACCAAAATGTTTAAGATGTTGTTTAAAGTTATGCACACATTTTTTAAAAATAATTGATTATGTTAAATCATATAGGGTATTAAATTAGAGATTTCATAAATTACACTATCGAAGGGCATAGTTAAAAAAAGTACATGGTGCACAAATTATAAAATAATAAATAATTTGAAATAAATCAATATTGTAAAAGTAGTATCGATCTAATATGAGATGAAGATAGGAGATATCTAGGAAAAAAAAACTATAAATTCCTAGCAAAACAGATATTAAAGGAAAAGAGTGATTTAATAAATGTATTTATGTATAAAACTGTTCTTATTGTCTTCCCTATCTTTCTATTAACATTTTCAATGTAACTCCAACTCTCTTTTTTCCGTTACAATGCAGCTCCAGTTTTTTTTACAGTTAAATTACATGTGTTTTCTTTAAGGATATTTACATCATGGTGTTAAATAAAATTTATAAGATAATTTTAAAGAAAACAACTAACAACTTAGAACAAAATAAATACTTTACTATTCATTATTACTACTAACCAGTAACTTTAAGATAGTGTACATAAAAAAGAAACATACACCTACAATCTCGCACCTTGATCGAGGACCAAACATCTACAATAAAACACCTCGAAGTAATTTAAACTTTCCTTCATATCCTTCCTATTTAGAAGTCACAAAACAGCTTCTATGACTTCAAAATTCAAATCCAATTCAATAATAACCTAAACCAAAGCAAACCTATTCCCCTTTTGCTTTTCTCAAGATGAGAAACATCTTCGTCGTATATGTTTTCATTTACAAAAAACAACCTATATATATGTTGGTAATTACTATTATGATTATCATTATACTAACTAAAGTTAGGATTCGCAGCAAAATATGCTAAAACCCCAACAAATGGTGCATTAATGTATGTAGTTGGCTCGGATTTCCTAAAATCAACCCGATCATCCACATAACCATCATTTTCATCAGGTCCTCCAACAATGGCACCCATAAGTACATTAGGATTTGGATTGGTTGAGTTGTAGTAGATTGAACCTTCCTTGCAGGCAATGAACTGAGGATGATCCTTGATTGAGGGTAGAGAAGAGCCACGGTGATGAATACGCTGCGGATAGTAATTGCTATAGCCAACCATATAGGATAATCCCATTGGATTATCACCCAAAATGTAATCAACTTGTCTTTTTGCATGTTGGCGAAGTGTTTGTGCACTAACATAGACGTTCCCACAATTGATGGCTTGTGACGTGCGTGATAGGTAATTGGCATAGACTAACTCGAGGAATGCAATTGAAGTTGCATGTTGCAAGTTGCTACCTCCGGGTCTATACACAAGTCCACCAGGTGTGTATTCTATGTGTGAGCTTGGTGATTCAGGTATCAGTGTACAAATGAAGCTCTCTGCTGAGGACTTGTAGGATTCAAGAGAGTACATTTTCCCTTCTATCACTTCCTAAAAGTTTGGTAAATTTAATTAACGAATATAACAAGATGGACATATGTTGATTAGTTTTTCTTTTTTTCTTTCTTTTGATGATGTGAAATTCTGAACCGTGGGAATAAAATTGGATAGTCGACTAAATTGGTGGCCTTCTAAATATTAAATGGGTTAGGTTGTATCGGTCAAATTTTTAATATGCTAAAAAATGTTTAAGTTTATTAATGAGTTTACTCATTTATGAATATAAATGAATTTTAAATAAAAAAGTTGTAAAATTGCAAAAAGAAATGCTAAAATAATTCAAAATTTTGAAAAAGATTATGTATAAAAATGATATATATTGAAGTAGTAGGAAAGCAAAAATAAATCTTAAACCCATGGGCTTGCGTGTTGGCCATAACTCATTAACTTGTAAGTGTGTTTGGTTAGACTCTTTGGTTGGTCAAACCTCGGTTTGACCAACCCCAAAAATAAATCCTACGGTCAAACGGAGTTTTGACTGTCTCGAATGACGTGAAGGATCAATATCAACCCTTAAATTTCTCTATTTTCTCAACTCCGTTTCCCCAACTGGAAACCAAACGGACCCTAAGTGTTCGTTTGGTTTGCAGTTGGAGAAATGAAGTTACGAAAATAGAAAAATCTAAAGTAATCCTTCAAAATGTTTGAAACAGTCAAAACTCTGTTTGATATTAGGATTTTTTTATTGTCGGTAACAACGAAGAACCAAACGAACCCTAAATGTCTTGCGTAAAAATCTTCCTTTTTCAACAAATTCATTTTTTGTTTAATCCTAACCTACTTATGAATGTAGCTATGTATATAATTTTGTTGGTTACATAATAATTTTTTTGTGATTTGAAGTTTGTGGTTGAATTGAATAGAGGAGTAATGTGAGGCTGACCTTGGAGACAAGCACGTTAAGGCCAGCATGCTTGTTGTCCCAACCAAATTCATTGATGTTGTCATCAGCACCAAGAGTTTTGCCATTGCTTTGAATGTAGTTCAGGAAATTATCATCCTGCGTAGCCCTCCTTAGCCATGCGGCTCCCCATAACAACTCATCCTACATTGTTAATTAAAAACAAAACAACAATAACTGACCATCAAAAGTTAACCCACTCCAACTACCAAACTCACCGTATCCACATGTTGCAGTACAGGACAGAACTATTTAATTATTTGTGTTTTGTTTTCAGTTAAAATTAGAAATTTATCTCCATTAAATCAATGTTTTATCTCAGTTGATCTAACAGAATAACTATTGTAAAACCAAAACAACTAATACATGGATTGAAAGTTGCTAAAGTAAACTCCAGTTCTAATTAGAATTGTCTTTGCAAATAATAATGCTTGATATACAATTAGATTGTGTGAAGCAAACATTTTTCACAGAATAATTTTCCAAATTCTTCATCCAATGTAATTTGATGGTGATTAAACGTAATATCCCTAATTAGAATTTCACATTGGGAAAGATGAGCGTAATTGATGGAGCTGAACTACCAAAAGAGAAGTTGGCAGAGTAATTAACTCTACTTTTAATTGCTCTTCTTTGTCAAAACTTTTTTTGTCACTTGGATGTGTATAATGGTACACATCGTTTGCATTGTCTCCCGATATAGAAAAGTTTAAATCGTTCCCTCGGAATGCTAATACTATTATCCTTAGATCCAAAAGGGATTAAAAGAAACCATTATAGCATAATAATGGCATGATCTTCGTACGTTTTCTTTATGTAATTATTTTGTCCAACACTGATACGAATGATATGTGAGAGTATCCTACTAATTTAAATTAAGATAAATATAACAATTATAATTATAAAATAATAACAAATGTTTTATAACCGTATCTCGTCAAAATCAAGGAAAATCAAAATCTTCTTTATTCTTAACAAGATAAAAGGGAGAGGGGGTACGGTGAGATGATACACGTATTTATAAACTATTACAAAATATCACAGATTAATTTTTAAAATTTTATATATTTTAATTAATAAAACAATCTTTTAACAATTAAATTAAATTAAATTCTCAAACATATTTAAAAATTATACTAGTTATCTTCATTCATGATTGAAAGTCATGGTGAATTTTACCTGATAGCCATCAAAATCACAATAATATGGGCATGCACCATACTTGACATTAGCATTGTCACTGTAAGCACCCCTGTAGCTATCTGCAAACTGAAAGGCTGTAATGGCATTTCGGAGTAATGTCTCTGAATAACCTGGATCCGATGACCGGAATGCCATGGATGAGGCTGCTAGTGCGGCGGCTGTTTCGCCGGCGACATCTGAAGCCGCATTTGGTGCATCAACAGCATACGTAGTCCTGGCCGTGTCCATGTCCTCTGCCCTTTCCCAACAATCATGATCAGAGCTTGGATCCCCTACCTATGGCATTCATATAAATTGAACAACCTTTGGTAACATTATTCAACATTAGCCTAATGATTCACCATTCTTTTCTACCTAACTTGTTAAAATAAGTTCATTTTAACAATTTAACTTATTCTAATATTTTTTATAGTCAAATTTCCAATATAAATGTTGTCATAAAAATAACTTGCTAAATAAGTATCTTTGTAAATTATATATTTATAAAATTAAAAATACATCAAGAATAATAATAAAAACAATTGTTTTTGCTTCATGCAAGGACAATGTCTAAGCATATGAATACATGAATAGAAAGTAGTGGCTCACTTCTCACCCATAATTGAGAGTCTTAACATGAAATTGTGCACATGACCCAATGGTCCACACACTATGTTACTAGGGTGGAGTTGTTTCATTTATTCAGAATACTTTAATTGTATGTGCTGACCCCAAAAAAAGAGAATACTTTAATTGTGCTACAAAGGAAAGAAGTACGAAAATTACTCACCCTAGCTTCTTGGGTTAACACAACTTTCTCTGAAACTAAGAAGGGTTTGATCATTTGAAATTACTACTAATTTATGTCAATTTATTTATTGGACCCTTAACCTTTCCATCAAAGGTGAAGTCAGTGGTTCGATCTCCTTCGGCCCTTTCCCACAAGCTGAAAGGAAAACAATAATATTATACCACTCAACCATTTTTCATTCCCATATTATATTATGAAAATAGGTTGAAATTTTGTAAGTCTATCGTAAACTAAGAAGTTATGTTTTTATATACAGGTTTATTTAATCTGAATGATTTTACACAAAATAAAATTAAAAAAGAAATTATTTTATTTAAAATTAATATTAGTGTATCTTGTGATTTTTTTAGATAAATCTAAAACAATTTTTAATATAGATTTTTTTTCGTTTTGATTTTACACCGGATAACAAACCTTTGTATAAATAAGATGTTAACAAATAATATAATAAAAGAAAAGAAAAAAGGGGATGTGAGTGAACCAACCTCTTGAATGCATGGGAAGAGGCATGGTGGGTTGTGGGATCCAAGGGTCAAGAACCCGACAAAAGGGTAAAGCAAAGCTAACGTGTTCATGGAACTAGTTCCCCTCATGGCCTTATCTATTCTATGGATGAGTTGATCCCATCTAATTTTAATATTTATAGGTATTTTCTTTATATTAAATTTTACAATATCAAAATAAAATTTATATCATGCAGTTAAATCAAATTCATTGTAAATTACTATTTTTTTGAAATTTGATTACACTTTTAATCTTCATATCTTACATATATAAATTTGATTAGTCTTTATTTTTTAGTAAATTTTGGTCTTTATTATTCTAATTTAACTTTCATAATCTTCTAATTTTCAAAAATAAATCTCCCACCTTTAATTTTAGATCATAATAAACACAAATACAATAAAAAAAATACCAATTAATGTCATCTTCAATATTTTTTTTTAGTTTAAACGTAGATATGATTATAAAGAAAATGAAATCAGGATTTAAATCAGGATTTTATTTAAAGAAAATGAAACATTTACCATCACAACATTTAAATCAGGATTTTATCTAAAGAAAATGAAAGATTTACCACTTCTAAATCAATATAATTGGTGGAATTTTTAAGCATGTATAAGAAATTAAAAGTAAGAAAAAAATAATAGTACAAAAAAAAACTCAAAAATTTAGTGAAGTCAAAAGTACCTGAACGAAAATGCGATTGGGCTGAGAAACAGTTTTGAGCAAATAATCGGTGCTCCAACGGATGGCAACAAGGGTGTTTCTGAGCTCGTTGGGAAGCATGAGGTCACCAAATTCGAGGAGGCTCCAAGCGAGCATGGTGGTGGTGAATGCCATGGGAAAACCGAACTTGACGTTATCGCCGGCGTCGTAGTAACCGCCGGTGAGATCGGTGTTGTAGTTCCAGCCATCGCTGAGACCGGAGTTCCCTCGCCAACTCATTCTCTGATCCGATGGGAGGAAACCTGATCGCTGTCCCTCGAAGAAAAGGATCGATTTCGATAATGCGTCTCCGTAATCATGGCCATGGCTCCTTCCCAACCCAATCAACAGCACATGAAACGCCGCAACCACCTTCGCCTTCATGCTACTCACTCACACTCACACTCACAAACCACATTTAACTAACCTGCCTTTGGAGCTTTTTATATTCTGTGCCTCCACCCACCATTACTTTATGTTTCCCCTTTGGTTAGATTTAAGTTTTTTTACTACCAAAATGATTAAATTTATTAACTGCCACCTTAACTCATGCATATTGTGAATTACAAATTTGGACACGTAAAGATGATTCTCTATACCAATTAAAAAAAGAAAAAATTAAAACAATTTTATCTAAAATTGACCTCATTTCTCATAGTCCACAAAGATCAAATCAGCAAATCATGTTGATTTAAATTTATCTGACCCTATTGGTCATGGTGTACCAACCTTTGTAGCCCCGACCAAAATTAATAATTTTGTCATACATGTGAATAAAACATGAGTAAAAAATGATGTTTAGTTTAGAGTCAGGGAAACGAGTTATAAAAATGAAAAAAATCTAAAGGTTAATATTAAAAACATAATATTTTACGTTATTCAAAACAATTAAAATTTCGTTTAACCGTAAAATTAATTTTTTTTGTTTTTGTCCACCTCCATTCAATTGGAGGGAACTCCCTACCAAATAAGGTAATCTTTTGTTTCCAAAAGTGGTAACCCAATTAGGTTGGTTAAAAGCATGGGACACATAAAGTCATGGAATATTACACAGGGCCCAAAAATTATGGTCTTTGAAATAAACAATGTTGTCAAGAGAGATTATGTATCCAGTTAAGAAAACAAAATTATGAAAATAAAAAAATATAAAAGTTATTATTAATCTTTTACACTATTTAAAATAGATAAAACCTTATTTGACTGTAAGATTTAAAAATCCCTTTTCCCAAACCTCCGTTTAAACAACTGAACGGGAAAACAAACCGTCTGTATAAATAGTACTAATGCATTGAGTCCCATTAGAACTCTGTAATTAAACATGCAAATTTTTTATTTATTGATTAAACAAAATGATTAAAAAAATGATGTCGCAGAAAAACAAGAATTTATTAAGTTTAAATACCCGTCGGTGTAGTCGCTCATCTATGTTTTCGGTTTTTTTTTCCTTCTCGGTCCTGAGTGTGTTTTCTAAGAAGGAATCTAAAATAGTTAATTGAAGTTAAACGACAGTTCTGCGCGCGCAACGCACGTGTTTATGTTTCACTCCTATGAGTTTTTGTTGTTACCTACCGCTTTTAATGAGACAGAAATAAGCTTACTTGATTCTGGCTTCAGCTATTACCATTCTATGCTGGGATACCAAAACTGTAACGTGGCATTGAAAAGTTTGCCTTTCAGTTCAGGATCCAATTGGTTGATTCACGAGTCTTGCAATTGGGATGGTGTTACAATTTTATTTGCAGGAATAATTGTTCAGAAAATATACATTTAAAGAACAGTAAGTGACCACAGTTGAGGAAAATGGCCAACACGTAAAGTAAAATAGAGGTTATTTCTAGCACACCGACTACTACCTCAACTTCACTTCGGTCGCCTATTTAGAACGTCCTCTAGGGTCTCTTTTACATAGTTACCAACTCTGTTCAAGTTTTTAACAACACCAGATGCCACTAGGTTTGCATTTCTCTTAAACCTGCATATTTAGAATCTTCAGGTGTTAGAATTACTAAGCTCAGACAACAATCCTAACACTTGTGTCTCATGAAGAACAAGCACTACAAGAGTTAAGTCCTCTATGCTGAAAACTACTACTTGCCTATCAAGGAATTCATTTGCTGTAGCATTTGGAGCCTTGTATTTTCGTAGCTGAGCAGCAGCATGTTCATGCTCTGGACAAACAAGGTAAAAAACCAAGCAATTTAAAAGGCTAGTAAAAAAGGTACAAAAAGTATATGAAGTTAACCACAAAATATAAGAACATTAACTAGCAAAAAAATCATTCAGAAAACCAGATATATAGTAATTTTTAGGACAAATTATACTCAAACCCTGAGGTTAATGTACCCTTACCTTTTCTGTAGATAATATTAACAAATAATATGCTCAAATTAAAAAAATGCTTCACTTTCATCTTGCCTTCAAAGATAATATAGATAATCACAAGGGAATTATTTCCAGCAATCTTCATAATAAATATATCCAAGCTGTTTAAGTATGATAAACAACTTGAGAATGTTGGAGAAGCATACAATATATAAGATGTCCAAATGCTTCTATGACTTGGCATAAGAAGGGGGCACAAAATAATAGCCTCCAACTCCAACTGAAAATATCCAAATTCCTAATATGCTTAGGCCTCTAAAAATACCATTATCCGTTTTTCCAAGTTAATAAGGAATGACTGAAAAAGAAGGAAATATCTTCGCACTATAGATAAAAATTAAAAAGAAATTTAATACCTTCATTTTTCTGAGTAGCAGGAACATGGCCAGCAGGTGAAGTTGAACCCTTCTCCTCCAAGACTGCCTGAAACATTGATTAATAGTGTCATAAACCTAAACCATATTTTCCATCCAATCCAATTTAGTGATTACTAACGCACCACCTCACCATCACTCCCCATTTATTTTATTTTATCTTTAGGAATGCTAGCAACACACTCTTCACCATTGTATTGTCAGCTCTACTAAACAATAAACGAGGCTCTCGTTAAATAAGGAGTGGGACCAGTATAACTTCATGGCCTTGACATAATTTTACCTAGTGGGGTGGAGAGTGTAAAAGAAGAGTGCAAGAGAGTTTGTCTAGCATTTCTTTTAAATTATTAATGGCATTGCAAGTTTTATTACTTGACCACCCCCAAGATAAACTGTCCCTAGCTCAACAACATATGAAACTCTATATTACAGAAAATAACTCCAAAAAAGACCCTTGGAACAAGACAAACCTAAATTTTGAAAATATATAAACAAGGGAAAGGAGGTTGAGATAAAAAACCTCAAGACCAAAGCAGAAGGGCAATTGTGCTGTTTTATCCTGTGAGTCAGCTGAAGAATCTTTATTGTCTAAGTAGACAGCATATCCAATACAAGCATACTTGAAATTCGCAAGGCTGCGACCCTCTTTTGTAGCTTCCAACTCAGTTTTTCCCCTAAAAGGGGGTACTGATTATATGCACAAGATATCAATCAATATCAAAACTCTAAACACTTTGAATGAAACAATGAACATGGTAAAAAATATAGGGTTTAAAAGCTTAAACAATCAAAAAAGGAATTTATTGCCAGGACAAAACACCCTGCATCAGACATCCAAACAACATGTTTCAAGGTTATGAAGTACACATGTAGAATTTGCACGCGAGCTCGCACACACATTAAAGACAAGAAAGCTTCACAGTAGTCCATTTGTAAACAATGCTGAATTATCAAGATGTTTTAACAGCTCTTTTAGGGATGAGATGTTTTAGGAAATGATTTATCCTTGTAAATGAAAAAAAATGGTTTTGGAAGGTTATAACACAAGATAGCAAATTGATTTGATTCAAATATTAATCTGTTTAAATTATGTAAATTTAGATATCCAATCAAAATAGAGAAGTAGAAGCTCCTCCAGTTAGCCCAACAAGAAGCTCATTTTTTCCTTGGATGAAAAAAATTTCGTCTTATTTTTTAGAACATCTCTAAAATCATTCCCCAACTTCTCCATTGATGAAGAAGATAAGCACAAAAGGAGTCAAGCCAAACGCTTCTCTAGAATTATGCATACCTGGCGAAATGCTACCCCACTCTTTCCATTTCTCAGAACCCCTATTTTTGATGATTTTGTCGAAAGTAAGGATTACGAAGTGATCGAATTTAATCGAACCCCTACTCCCAAAAAAAAAAAAAAAACAGAGAGAGAGAGAGAGAGAGAGAGAGAGAGAAAGGAACCTTGGTCGAGTGTTCTGGAGATGCCAACGCATGTGGGGTTTTTGGATTTGGCTTTATGAATCGATGTGTAGTATGTGTATCCCTTACACGATTTTCCTTTGGATCCTCTGATAGTACGAGGGTGATTAGGGTTAGGGTTAGGGCTAGAGTTAGAAGTTGGACTCGGATTTGGGTTATCATTAGAAATGGGATTCCGATCTTGACCTGTACCTGTACCTGTCCCTGTTCCTTCAGTTGCAGCTTCGTCTCTGGTATTCTTCTCCATCAATTCGTGTTCTTCTTCGTAATGTTCTTTGACTTTGTTAAGTTCCCATGTCTTCTCAGTCTCTGAACCAAGATGGAGAGAAATATCCATAAAACGCAGCATCAACCCAAAAAACGACACCACAATGTGTTTTGGGTTGGGCCTGATCTTGGATCTGATCACGGACCCAAATGTTAAAAAAAAACTACATCGATTATATAACATTATTTTTTAAAAAAATATGCTTTGAAGAATTAGACCAAAAAATTCTAAAATTTGATAAATCATACTTATTTTATCTTTAAAAAAGAGTTAAATTGTGATTTAAATTGGGTTTATTTTATGAAATCCATCTCATTATTGTTATGCTTAAACGAATGTGTAATTTTGTATTTTATTTTTAATTAAATTAAAATTTATTAAGCATCATGAATATATCAATTCATGAAATGCATTATTTGAATCTAAGTTGGATGTATTTAGGACATCAATCATAAATTTTGTAGTCATTGTTGATTCATGTTTATTGCTGACCATGGTTATCTTGAATTACAAAATAGGATCTACCTTTCGTTTTTTATCACATGCTTAAATGCAATATAATCAGTGAATATCACATTGCAATTCACACATATCTGAAATATGTAATTATAGAAAGGATGGAGAGAACCTGTCTTTTCATATAGGTTTAAACTCGTTTATCCATATTTTCTCGTAAAGAATTATGAGTGTTTAAACCATTTCCTGATCATGAAAAGTTACAACAATTTTCTTCCATCATGTATCCTTTTAATTATAAGTTATATTTATTCATTTATTACGTACCAATAAAAAAACTATTTATTCATTTAACGGGGAATGAGGAGATTATGGGAAATTACTCACAGAATCTTACAGGTACAAGTGCAGGGATGAATCATACTACCTATGGGTGGTTAACGGACGGTTTCGGTCGGGTTCGGACCAGAAAATCCTCCTCCGACCAAGCCGATCAAGGTAAAAAAAAAACCATTACCGTCCGATTAATATTTCGGGGATGGCGGGTGACGGGGATGGCGGGTGACGGAGATGGCGGGTGGTTAAGTTTGGGAGTTGGGAAATCTTAAAATAGCAGAAAAAATACTAAATGGAAGATGAAGCAGAATTGAAGTGTATCGCAATAAGAGAAGCGAGACGCAAAAGAAGGAGAAGAACCAGATGCAGAAAGAGAACCAGATGCAGAACTTTAAAAAAGAGACTTGAAGAAGATGAAGTGAGAGAGAGAACAAGGTTTAATTATTATTTATTATTGTATGTGTGAAGCATTGAGAAAAGTCAAATTTGTGTACGTGGCAGAATAATAATCAAGTGTTTGGTAGTGGGAGAGAGGGAGAGCAGCGTGAGTGAAAGGCTTTTCCAGAGAGAGAGTAATTACAAAATGATAAAAGAGAGTCCTATACGGGTAACTTCTGTTATGAAATAAACTAGAAATTATGAAGGAAGAAGAATTATGGAGGAAGAGAAATTTGAAGAGAGAAATGAGAGAATAGAAATGAAGTAGTATTGTGTTAATGAGTGAAGGGGGTATTTATAGGAGGTGAGAGGGGGACATTTATAAATATCAAAACTTTAGGGGGGACATCCATAATTATTCATAATACTCCCCCTTGGATGTCCGTATTTAGAATGTGCCTCGTTAAAACCTTACTAGGAAAAACCCAGTGGGACAAAAACCTAGTGAAGGAAAAAGAGTACAACATTCTTTACAAAGTATATCCGTAAAAATAATTAAATTACAAATATTTAATTCTCCTCCTCATCAGAACACTTATGTAAGCGTCGAAGACCGATCTTCTGTACTAGTTGCTCGAAGACTTTGGTTGGTAATGACTTTGTAAAGATATCTGCTAGATTCTCGCATGATCGGACTTGCTGAACATTTATTTCACCATTCTTTATAAGATCATGAGTAAAGAAAAATTTTGGTGAAATATGTTTTGTCCTATCTCCTTTAATATAGCCCTCCTTTAACTGAGAAATACAAGCTGCATTATCTTCACATAAAATTGTTGGTGGTAGTTTTCCAGCATGCAAGCCACAAGTTTCTTGAATATGTTGAATCATAGATCTTAACCAAACACATTCTCGACTTGCTTCATGTAATGCTAAGATTTCAGCATGATTAGATGATGTTGCTGTGATTGTTTGTTTTATGGATCTCCATGAAATTGCTGTACCACCACATGTAAACAAATAACCTGTTTGTGATCGACCATTATGAGGATCAGACAAATACCCCGCATCTGCATAACCAATTAGGTTTGCCTTAGATACATATGGAAAAAATAAACCCATGTCCATTGTACCTCTAAGGTAGCGGAATATGTGTTTAATCCCATTCCAATGCCTTTTTGTGGGTAAAGAACTATGTCTTGCTAACAAATTAACAGCAAATGATATATCAGGTCGTGTATGACTAGCAAGATACATTAGTGCACCAATTGCACTAAGATATGGTACTTCAGGACCAAGTAGTTCTTCATTTTTGTCTTGAGGTCGAAATGGATCTTTGCTCACTTCTAGTGACCTTACAACCATTGGACTGCTCAATGGGTGTGATTTGTCCATATAAAACCGCTTTAACACCTTTTCTGTATAAGTCTTTTGGTGCATCAGAATTCCTTCCTTTAAATATTCTAATTGTAATCCGAGACAAAACTTTGTTTTTCCCAAGTCTTTCATCTCCAATTCATTTTTTAAGCAATTTACAGCCTTTGAGAGCTCTTCGGGAGTTCCGATGATGTTTAAATCATCTACATAAATAGCAATTATGACGAACTCTTTTCCGAGTCTTTTCATAAAAACACATGGACAAATTGGGTCATTTTTGTACCCTTCTTTCAACAAATATTCACTGAGACAATTGTACCACATTCGTCCAGATTGCTTTAATCCATAAAGAGATTTATTCAATTTGATTGAATAATTTTCTCGTGGATTTGTTTTATATGCTTCAGGCAAATGAAATCCTTCAGGGAGTTTCATATATATGTCATTTTCAAGTGAGCCATATAAATATGCTGCAACAACATCCATAAGGCGTAAGTCAAGCCTTTCACGGATTGCCAAACTTATCAAGTATCGAAAAGTAGTGGCATCCATCACTGGTGAATATGTTTCTTCGAAATCAATTCCAGGTCTTTGTGAGAATCCTTGTGCAACAAGTCTTGCTTTGTATCGCACAATTTCACCATTTTCATTTCTTTTTCTCGTAAAGACCCATTTGTACCCAACTGGTTTTACACCTTTGGGTGTTTGGACTACAGGCCCAAAAACTTTACGTTTTGCAAGTGAGTTTAACTCTTCTTGCATTGCATCTTTCCACTTTGGCCAATCATTTCTTTGTGCACATTCTTTAACTGATTTTGGCTCATAATCTTTATCATCATTTATGATATCAAGAGCTACTTTGAATGCAAAAATTTCATCAACATCGACTTCAGGTCGATTCCATTGTATACCATCCATGACATAATGTATCGAGATCTCTTTATTTGTATCAATTTCAGGTACCTTAGTTTCTTCTGGATTTGAAACTTTGATTATGTCAGGAGACTCTACTGGAGTCTTTATATCCTCGATTCGACCATCATCTTTATTTACTTTTCTTTTCCGAGGATTTTTATCTTTAGAACCAACAGGTCTGCCACGTTTTATTTTGGCTTCAGACTCATTTGCAAATTTATATTGTCCTTCGGGGATATCAATCTTTATTGGAGTATTAACAGCTGGTATATGTGACTTAGTTACTCTTTTTGGATCAGCAAATGCATTAGGCAATTGGTTTGCTAAATTTTGCAAACTAATTATTTTCTGAACTTCTAGTTCAGATTGTTTTGTTCGAGGATCAAGATGTGATAAAGACCTCTCATTCCAGCTAATCCTTTTATCCAACTGTTTATGTTCTCCCCCTAATGATGGGAAAATAGATTCATCAAAATGACAATCAGCAAAACGAGCTGTAAATAAATCACCTGTTAAAGGTTCAAGATATTTTATTATGGATGGACTTTCATATCCAACATATATTCCCAACCTTCTTTGAGGTCTCATCTTAGTGCGTTGCGGAGGAGAGATAGGAACATATACCGCACTTCCAAAGATTCTTAGATGAGAAATATTTGGTTCTTTACCATGAACCAATTGTAAAGGGGAATATTCATGATTACTTGTAGGCCTGATACGAATAAGTGCTGCCGCATGCAAGATTGCATGTCCCCAAGTTAAAATTGGGAGTTTTGATCTCATTAACAATGGTCTTGCTATCAATTTCAAACGTTTAATCAATGATTCAGCAAGTCCATTTTGTGTATGAACATGTGCTACAGGATGTTCAACATCAATTCCAATGGACATACAATAATCATTAAATGATTGAGATGTAAATTCACCAGCGTTATCAAGGCGTATTTTCTTAATTGGATAATCAGGAAAATGAGCTCTTAAACGAATTAATTGAGCTAGTAATCTCGCAAACGCCTGGTTGCGAGTTGATAATAAGCAAACATGTGACCATCTTGTTGATGCATCAATTAAAACCATAAAATATCTAAATGGTCCACATGAAGGGTGTATTGGTCCACAAATATCACCTTGTATACGCTCTAAAAATATAAGTGGTTCATTCCCAATTTTCATTGGTGATGGCCGAATGATTAATTTTCCTTGAGAACAAGCAGCACATGAGAAATTCTTAGTTTGCATAATTTGTCTGCTGGACAAATAATGACCATTTGAATTCTCAACTATTTTTCGCATCATAATTGATCCAGGATGGCCTAATCGTTCATGCCAGATAACAAAGTCATTCTTATTTGTAAACTTCTGGTTTACTATGGCATTTGTTTCAATTGTACTAATATATGTGTAGTACAAACCGGAGGAAAATGAAGGCAATTTTTCCAATATACATTTCTTACCAGAAATTAATTTTGTAATGTATAGATATTCATCATTTCCTTCATTTGTGGTCTCAATATGATATCCATTTCTGCGGATATCCTTAAAACTCAATAAATTTCTTTGAGACTTCTTAGAATATAATGCACTTTTAATGTGCAATTTTGTTCCTCCAGGCAACAAAATACTGGCTCTACCGGAGCCTTCAATTATATTTATACTACCAGATATTGTATTAACATTTGCTTCTTGTTTTACTATTTGGTAAAAATATTTCTCATTCTTGAGAATGGTATGAGTTGTTGCACTGTCTGCGAGACATATATCTTCATCATTCACATGAGCATTCATTATTCATTAAATAAATAAAAATAAATCATGAGTAAAATATAATTAACAATAATATTTAACAAAATTTTATTGATAAAGACAAAATTTACAACAAAACAAATTACATGAAACATTAAAATAATTTATTTGGGGGCACTCCCTTCTCCAATCGAGTGGTCAATTTCTTCTTCAGGAAGAGCAAGAAAATCATCAACACTAAAGTCAGAGAAATCATCATCTATACCAGTAAAATTTGTCTCTATTATTTTCCCTTTATTTTTAAGGGATTTTTGGTATAGATCTACGAGATGCTTTGGTGTGCGACAAACTCGAGACCAATGTCCTTTGCTACCACAACGATAGCAGATGTTTTTAGTTTGTTCGCTATTTTGAGCATCTGTCCCTTTTTTCATAAGTTCTTTATTTTTCCATGTGAATGATGATCTCTTATCATTTCGACCATGACCACGGCCAAAACCATATCCACGACCAATACCATGTCCCCGAGCATTACCTCGTCCACGACCGCGGCTACGGCCACGACCACGACCATGAGTATTATGATCGTGCGTTGCTACATTCACTTCTGGGAATGGAGCAGTTCCAGTTGGACGGGATTCATGATTTTGCATAAGCAATTCATTATTTTGCTCAGCCACAAGGAGACAAGTAATTAATTCAGAATATTTTGTAAAGCCCTTTTGGCGATATTGCTGCTGCAGGAGCAAATTGGATGCATGAAAAGTAGAGAATGTCTTTTCTAACATGTCACTTTCAGTGACTTGTTCTCCACATAATTTCAATCTCGAAGTAATTCTAAACATTGCAGAATTATACTCATTTACGGATTTAAAATCTTGAAATCGTAAATGCATCCATTCATAACGGGCTTTTGGAAGAATTATATCCTTTTGATGGTCGTATCTTTCTTTTAGATTATTCCACAGAACAAGAGGGTCTTTAACTGTTAAGTATTCATTTTTTAACCCTTCATGGATATGGTGGCGTAAAAATATCATGGCTTTAGCTTTATCTTGATTAGATGCCTGATTTCCATTTTTAATGGTGTCTCCAAGACCTTTTGCATCTAAATGGATTTCAGCATCCAATGTCCATGATAGATAGTTTTTTCCAGATATGTCAAGAGCCACGAACTCAAGGTTGGTAATATTTGACATAGTTATTTCTATATAAGAAGTTGAAACAATATATTAGATATATTTTGAATGAATAAATTTATTAATTATAAATATCTAATGATGGTAACAAGTCAATGATGAATTATTAATTTTATTTTATTATAAGAGTAAAAAAAAAATGTAAATTAATTAAACAGGTTAAAAAAAAATTATTATTATGGTTATTAAAAAAATGTTGCTAGGTAACTTAGTGATATAACAATTTAGTTTGCATAAATACATGAATTGTATCAAGTGTTCTAGTGGTAAGCTACCTTTCTTTCAAGGTCAAGGTTCATGGTTCAAATCTTGGCTACCCTTTGTTAAGGTCCTCTTTTTTTTTTTTTTAAATCATTTATGCATGTAATATTTTGATACACATATATTAATATAGTAACTCAATAATGTAAATGTATAATCATTTATGTAGGTGGAATCAATAAGAGCAATTGGAAGCAAAACAATATTATATGTGAAGCATTATTAAAAGTGGTAATAATTGGAAGCATTATGTGAAGCATTATTAAAAGTGGTAATAATTGAAAGCACTATGTGAAGCATTATTAAAAGTGGTAATAATTGAAAGCATTATGTGAAGCATTATTAAAAGTGGTAATAATGTGAAGCATTGTTAGCTAGCCATCAATAAAGTGAAAGCAAATTAATTGGCAATTGGCAAAATAATGTAAATATAATTTATAAATAAATCATAATATAAATATAATTAATTAACATATTAAAATGTGATAAAATAACAAAGTATTTAATTTCTAGTTCTTCAGGAACTATCAGTAAATATTTTCAAGAATTCTTCAGGAATTCTTTTAAATCCCATAGGGATGTTCAAAATATAAGTTCTTCAGGAACTTATTAATATTTTATACATCCTGCTGGGATGTGTGGAATATAAGTTCTTCAGGAACTTATTATAATATATATATATATATACATATAATATAAATTGAAATAAAATTATGAAAAGAAATTAAAATTCTGTTACCTTAGATCTCAGTTGGTCAGAACCTCGTGCTGATAACGTGTTATGAAATAAACTAGAAATTATGAAGGAAGAAGAATTATGGAGGAAGAGAAATTTGAAGAGAGAAATGAGAGAATAGAAATGAAGTAGTATTGTGTTAATGAGTGAAGGGGGTATTTATAGGAGGTGAGAGGGGGACATTTATAAATATCAAAACTTTAGGGGGGACATCCATAATTATTCATAATAACTTCAGATTTCTTTAAAAGAAATTTTTTTCTCGAAGCCGTCCGACTAACACCATAATAGTCTGAATTTTTTATATTTTTTTCTCCGAAAATTGTATAAAACCGAACCCGCAGAATCCGTTTCTCTACGGATTAATGAATAATTTCGGAGTATGCGGGTTTTGCCCACCCCTAATACTACCCAATCCACCTCCGCCTCACACTCCTTAAATATATAATTTTTTATTTTATCATACCCTATTATACTGATATATATTTTTTAATTTTTAAAGCTAAAATAAAAATAATAAAACTAATATGTTATTAATAGGCTAAAACTAAAATCAACCCCCTAAATAGTTATGTTTAGGGAAAAGATATCTGTAAAAAAAGTATCATTTCCAGGCCCTTTAAATTTATAAAGTTGTCTAAAACTAGCATTTTGTTTAAAAAAATTTGTTAGTTGTAGGTGGTTAACGTCTATAGCACTTAAGCAATATCACATAATTATCACTGTCAATTTTTTCAGAATGGGATATAATTGTTTGCAAGTTAAAACTACAACGTTGACAATAGTCATAACCGCTTTAAGTTAATCGTTTCAACCTAAGCAAACTCGTCAACTCACAATCATACCTTTTTATTCATCTTGTAAATGCAACACCTTAAAACCAATAAACCAAACATCATCAACCTCTCTAAATCAAATCCATCTTCATTACCCCTTCTAAATCAAACACCATTCATCCCCCATTCACAAAAAACAGAAATAAATAAGTAAACCCTAACTAAATTTGAAATAGAAAAAGAAAGAACAAGGTTAGGGGCCGGTTAAGGTTCATTGTTTTGTGGCGATGGTGATTACTGTGCAGCGGTGGTGGCGACACCCGAGGTGGGGTTATTGTTTATCTTTCTCTTTCTCTTTCTCTTGTCGAAGCGAATAAGTTTCTTGAATTTGAGTTTCTAAACTATGTTTGTTTCTTGACGAAAAGATCTATGAGGGAAGTGAGTGAAGATTATGTGCATGTCAATTTAGTATGTCAATGATTTTGTAATTCTAAAATCCACAACAATGAGAAATGGGCCTTCAATATGGTATTTTCCATTGATTTAGTTTGTCTTACTATGCAGTACAATATAATTTTTAATCTAATTTTTATTCTGTCGTGTTTTTTTATGTGAGTCAATGAGTGAAAAACAACAATTGCCAATAACAATATTATAAAATTTTACAGTTTGAGATCTTGATGGATTCTCGTGGGTTGTATTTGTACTTGTTAACGTTTAAGTTTCTATAAGTTATCGTGTTAATGATTTTGTGACTTTTAGGTATTTATGCTTATTAGTAAAAGTAGTTTGTTTGAGTTATTTTCTTATATGTTTTCCTTGTTAATGAATGTGGGAGAGGGGAAATAGAGACAAAAGATATGGAGAAGTGAGTGTTGTGTTGTTTGCTTATAAATGTTTGAGAGAAAATAGTGAAATATCGTCAACGGTTAAATTTTTGAACCCCAAATAATGTTTCTATTGTCTTTTTACTTATGAAGTACATACTATTGTTAACAGTTAAGATTTAAAGTCACAATTAGTTTTTTTAGATGAAAATTTGAGGGAGATTATGACATGGAATTTTAATTTTGTTTATATTTATAAAATTTGGCACGTTTAATCGTGTGACACTGCTAATATGGCACAAATGTTAGTGACATCAACATTTACAAAAAAATCCTATAACAGAATGTAATTTTTAGACAACTCTAAAAATTTAAAGGGATGAAAATGGTCATTTTTAACTGAGGTTTTTCTTGAATCCTAGATACTACAAGGTTGATTTTGTATTTTAGCCTTATTAATATTATTATAATGACATTTTTACATTACAATGGGCTACTAGACGTTCCATTCTATAATCTATAAAGGTTAATACTTAATAATCTATGAAGTATAATAAATTACTACTATTTTATATATTAGTATATCACACAGTAACAATATGATCAATATTATTCTTTGAGGTTTTGATTATTAAAAATAGACATTAGATTTTAACATTCGGTCATTCAAGATTTCATGTTAATTTTCATTCTATCAAGGCATAAACATTTGTGATAGGGAGTTATTCTACTTATAATGAGTTATAATAAGGATATAAATAGTGATTTTATTTAATTAAAGTGTGGGTAACAGGTGTAAGCATGGGATAGGTACCTAAGTAACCAGAGGGTATGAGAATGATGATTAAAGTTGTTACCCATGCAAATATGAAGATAATATAAGTAATTTTTTGAACCGTAAATATAAAAACAAATACCATAGTACCCTACTCATGAATGTCATTTCTACCTCACTTGTCTATATAAACACGTTGTATGCTTGTTATTTTTGAAAAAAAAAAATTATCGAGCTATGGAAAGCAAAACCAAAATTAAGCATTCACTTTACAGAGCGCAGAAACTATATTCAATATTATGATTACTATTGTCTTTTGTTTTAAGAAAAACTTATTATTAAAAAATGACGGATCACGTAAAAATAATAATATTAGAAGGCAAAATAGGGGATTTAGGAGAGAAAAAGGAATACCATGCACATCTTAACCCGAATAATTCTTTTATCTTCTCTGATATACAAAAAAATAAAATAAAAGAATTATTTGGGTTTTTTTTTTCTTTTACCGCTGACCCCTTCTAATTTTGCTAAACTAATACATAGGATTGTAGTTGTCATCTATATTGACAAATATTTATTGGTCCATTTTATCTTTTCTCACATATTTATACCAATGTAATTTTTTAAAAGAATCTTACATATGATCAAGTTGTTCATGAGACAGGAGTGTAAAGTAATCTCTCTTTTTTGGTTACAAAATAATATATAATTTTCTAGGAGCAAAATAATAATCTATAAATAGATCTTCGCAAGAGAGTTTGAAAATACTCGATAAAAACATAAATGCATATGAACCTAAATTAGTCGTTCTTCCGTTCAATCAGTAGTTGTTCTACATTTATGTATATTTTTACTTAATTTAGAAGCCAACCTACACTACTTGTTCTTCCATTCAAATGATCAACTTATTTCACCTACCTAATTGACTCTTATTTAATGATATATGAAAAAACGAGGCATACAAGTCAAACAAAGCAAACACCTTACGGAAACACTTACCACATTAAGCATTTTTGTCTTTGTCTACTATATGAAAATAAAAAATAAAACACATAAACTTATAAATATTCATACTGTTTAGAAGTTCCTCTATTTTTGACACATATGCCTTTGCATTTATAGGTACATACCTATATCATACATATATTATTAACATCAAATGTTTTAAGAGTCTGTCTGATGGACCAAAGTCTAATCAAGAGCACAATTGAGACGATAACTTGGTACTGCAACAAGTTGAACTGCCCTGGGAGCAGTGAGCCCAAACACATCATCCATATCAAGCTCACCTGGTTT
The DNA here is from genome assembly GCA_037962975.1 of Clitoria ternatea. Lineage (NCBI taxonomy): Eukaryota > Viridiplantae > Streptophyta > Magnoliopsida > Fabales > Fabaceae > Clitoria > Clitoria ternatea. Next base: position 74,113,375 of record CM075676.1, read on the forward strand.
CATTCCATTGGGCAACTCCCACTTGAAACAATGAAGTAAATGGGCCACAGTGATTTCAACGCCATAAAGCCCAAATTGCATCCCTGGGCATGACCTTCGCCCGGACCCGAAAGGAATAAACTCGAAGTTGCTTCCTTTAAAATCCGGCATGTCATCGTTCAAGAATCTTGATGGGTTGAATGTGTCGGGCTCGGCCCATGAGCCCGGGTCACGACCAATGGCCCACGCATTGATCCAAACTCGAGTTCCTTTTGGGACAGAGTAACCTTCGAGAACGCTATCCTCTGCGCTTTCGTGAAGTAAGAGAGGTATTGGAGGGTGGAGACGCAAGGTTTCTTTGACGACGCATTTAAGGTAAGGTAATTTGTCGAGATCTGATTCGTTGAATCTTCGGCCCAAGCCCACGACATCAGTGAGCTCTTGTTGGACCTTTTGGAGATCCATTGGGCTTTTCATCAGCTCTGCTATGGTCCACTCTATCACTGATGCTACTGTCTCAGTTCCTCCAAACATGACATCCTAATATTTGGAATATTAGACTTTTCATTATACAAATATAGATATTAGAAATAAAGTATAAGGAAATTAGCATGAAAAAAATGAAATTATTAATATAATAAAATTCGATACAAATCACATTATCTAACATGTTGAATTTGCACTGAACCATGTGAAGAGACAGGTTTAAATTTATCTTAAAAGATTCAATCATTTTCCAAAATTGAGGCTTTAAACTTGCTTTGTTTAATTTAAATAAAAAAAGTTCTTCTTTTATTATATTTATAGTCTTTTCGAGATTATTCTATGGTTTTAAAGTCTAATTAAAAATATATTTTTATAATAAAATCTTTGATGTTAGCCACACCACTGGACCCATTTCTATGGACTTATTTCCAGGCCAACAAGGGTAAACTCATTTTTTACGCTGCCAATAATTAAAATTCATTCTGGATATGAATTTAAAAATAATTATTACAAAATTTGTAAATGATTATTTACATATCAATCTATGATTGGATGTAAGTGTAACATGTATTTAAATTAAATTTATATTTTATATTATGTTAAATATTTAAAACAGTGACGTTGAAAACAAAAATTACAATTTTTTAACATGTGTAATTATACATGATTATATATATATTGTAAATATGTAACTATTATTTACTGAAAAAAATAGTGTATTTAATAATAGAGTTTTGTTGACGTCAATTAGAATTACAATAAAGTAATAAAGTGGGGTGAGTGCAGGTAGCGTGTTACCGTTACCCTTATGAGACGGGTAACAGGTACTCACAGATGCATAACGTATACCTACGGGTATTTATTAATATTTACTTAAAAATAATAATGAAAAAAGATATTGTATAATGTACTCAGTATAATATTATTTTAATATAATATAATACAAATTAATATTGTATCATATATTACAACTTCATAAATTTAAACTATTATTATTAAAAATTACTTATCTCATTTTAAAATAAAAAAATATAAATACTTGGTCATATTTAAAAAATATAAATACTTGGTCATATTTAAAAAATATAAATATTAGTAATCAAGCAGGAACCACAGAATAGATAATGTAACACTACTATCCGTTTAGTAAATATACGAATACCCATAATAGATAACCAATAAATTACTTGTGAGTGTGCCTAATTTTTGTCTTCTCTAACTTTAATTCTTGTGGTTGTGTTTAAGCTGATAAAAATAGTAATTTTTTATTGGTGATAAATATATTTATTATGTTTTTATTTTTTTATGAAATAATTAATTCAGCTCAATTAAAACTTACCATTTTAGTTAACAAAACCCTTAACAATATATCTCATTTATGACTTTTATAACCTTTGAAAGAAATTTTCCTTTATTATCACATTTACATTGAGTGCTGGTATGTAAAAACCAGAAAAGGAGGTAATCAAAAAAAAAAAAAAAACAGAAAAGGAACTCCTTGAATTAGTAAATTTCTAAAAGGATTGGTGTCTCCAAATCTTGCATAATTTTTAACCCATCCTTGTTTATCTCATCCTTCCCTACCACATTCATCAAACGTATTCTAAAGTTTTCTTGTAATAATTAAAGAGAATAATGAATTTTTTAATTATTATTTTTCAATTGTATCATCATTAGTTTATTTCTTCATTGTACTGAAAACCACATACAACTACTTTTTTCTTTCACCTTTATAAAATATATATGAAGTAAAGAGGTATAATTGAGAAATGATTAATTAATAAATTTTAAACTTTAAAAACGAAAAACGGATGAAAAAACATTCTAAGAAAATGAAGGGGAACGTAGAAAGTATTTAATTGTTAGGGAGAAAATATAAATTTCAAAAAATTTATTTATTTTTAAATATAAACAATGGTACATTAAAATATCAATGAATATACAGTTCTTTTACAATCATTGTGCATATTGACATCATTCTATAAATTTAGTCCATCAACCCTTTTAATTGCTTAAAAAAAGAAAGAAAGAAATTAATAAATAAAAGTTAAACATTTTTTTAAACCATAAAAACGATAAAACTTTGGGGTGTTGAAAGCTAACAGTGAATAAATAAATATCTGTAACAAAAATCAACTCTTTCTATTCAGGATTTTTTTTTCCAATTAAATTTATTAGTTATTATCCACGAAAGTATTGTCAATAATATTTCTCATAATTATAATTTTAAAAGATAAAGTATAAAATAATAAAGATAAACTACACTCACATTTATAAAATTTAACAAAATTTTACCTTATATACCCATCTCTTTCCTTTACACTACATGAGCCTCGTTCAATTTATATCATGTACTATTTTCATTAAGACTGAAATTTTCTAATTTCTTTTAGAGTTATACAAGTGAAAAAATTGTCAATTATCAATTAATGTAAAAAAGAAGCATCACGCAAAGAAATGTTAAATCTTGAGAATATGAGTGTGTAACTAACACAAAATATTATACCAAAAGATAAACACAAAATAGAATCGTAGGTTATATTCAAACTCATAGTTGAAATTTCAACAAATTGGCAGTGTCTGTTACTTTATAAAAAGGGAAGTTTTAATTTAAAATTGAAATTTCCATCAATTTCAATATATATTAAACTTCATCCATTTCTATTTAATTATCCAAAAAATGATTACACGAACTAAAATATGTAATTATACATACCAAAATTTCTTATTTAACTTTCATTTATTTGACTGCACTAATTAATTTTATTTAAGATACTTTCACTCTCAAAAACAGATATTAATATTTTTAAATTCTAATTAAACAACTAAATCAATAAAAACACAATTAAATTTAACATGTGTGTTTTTTTCATAGAATAAAAATTTCATTTAAAATGGTTATTAATACTTCTCATCTCCAGCAATTCTTATTGAATTTTCAAATGAAAGTCAAATGCTTCAAAGCATCTCTAACAATTAATGTGAGAAGTGTATGTGGACCCAAGCGATTAAAATAAAAAAGAACAAGAATAATAATTATTGCACACGTACCATGATAAGAGCTTTGATGTTATCTCTGGTGAGCTTAAGCGTTGATTGAGAATTGTCCAAATGAGCATTATCACCATTTTTGTCATCAAGGAAAACCATTAGCTCATCAACCATATCTGAATCCCCTTCTTTCTCACCATTCTTCTCTCGCTTTGCCACATGATCATCAATAATCTGGTCAATAAACACATCAAGTGCTTCTCTTGCATTCGCCATTCTTTTGTTAAACTCTTGTGCATGAAACCAACCCAACCATGGAATAAAATCCGCAATGTTAAAAGCCCCAAAGAGCTTCGAAAACTCTTGCAGTATTTTCATGAATTCCTCTTCTCCTTCGTTTAAGCTTGACCCAAACGCTGCCTTAAAAGTGATACTTCTAGTCAGAGCAAAAATCATCTCCCCCAAATTAACGGGTGAATGGGCTTTTGTTGCCACCACTCGAACCATTTCTTCTACCTCTTCCCGCACAGAGGCCCATGACTCGGCCCGTTTCCGGCTGAACAGCTTCATCACACAGATCTTACGCATCTGACGCCAAAATGGGCCGTAGTTTGCGAAGGCCATGTCGGCCCGGTCATATGTGAGGTAAGAGATTGCAACATTTGCGGGCCTGTTTGAAAAAACACCATCTTGGGCTTGAAGGACTTCACGGGCCATTTCTGGTGTGGATATGGTCACTATGTGGAGCATGCCCATTTGGAGGTGGCAAAGCCCACCATACTTTTTGGCAAGTTTGGCCAGGCCACGGTGGCTGAGTTGGTCCATCATGAACATGTTCCCTATGATGGGCAACCCTTTTGGGCCTGGTGGGTATGGGAGCTTTCTACGTAGATGGGGCAAGAAAACAATGAGGGCTGAAAGAGAAATGAGAAGGAAAAAAATGGCTGAAGGTTGGACATATTGCATAAGAAACTCCATTGGTGCTGTGTTGAGGTGTGGGTTGGTGAAACAAGACATTTATAGTGTGAATTAATGTCTCCGGAAACAAAGTATTAATTTGAGGATTTTAATATGAAAATTCAAAGTATAGTCAAAGAATCAGATTATAATGTATGAAAAACCGATTATACACAGAATATAAAATTTTAAAGATTATAATTATAAGTTAATATATTATTCTTTAATTAATTAATTTAAGTAGATCTTCAACTACTATAAATCATTTCATCAATTTCATCTAAATATTTACATCGATGATAACTATAAATACTTATTGAAATAATCTATAATTAGAAGCGCTTTTAAATACACTTTTAGTATGTGCTTTAAGAACTCTCAAAAAATCATATTATAATCTTATTTTTATATTATAATTTGATTGTGGATTTTTTTTTTACTTTCAAAATTAGAGTATAATCTAAAAATCAGATTATAATGAAAAGTAAATTATAATAAGAAATTATAACAATTTTTTTATTATGATTATAAGTTTATAGATTATTTTTCAATCAATTTTTTTTACAATTCTTATTATCCATATCAAATGATTAAGTAAAATATATTAAAATTAATTTAAACATGTATTCAACTATTACAAATCATTATATGCAATTTTTTTTGTTGTAATTTTACTACAAAATAAAATAATTGATTATTATACACAATCCAAATGAATTATATTATAACTATCATAAAATCACTTTTCACTAAACACGTTTAAACATATATATAATAATCAATTATAATCATTATATCTATAAATATTTAACTTTTCCTTTTTTCCAAATTGTATTTGATGTAATAATTTTTTGTTGATCTTAATAAATAAAAAAGTCAAAGTCCTTATTCTTGTAGCGTTTCTTAACACTACAGTCTACACAGACTGGCAAACAATTACTGCTAGATCTTTACAATCTGCTTCTCTGTTTCTTAAATTACTATTTGCACCGTTTCTTTTTATAAAAACTCTTCTTTAGAATAATTTCTTTTATAAGACTTTTTAAAATTTACAATATACATTGTTTTTCTATTCCGTAGCTTGATTAATTACATATTTGTATATTTTAGTATTAATGGAATATAAAAACGTCACTTCTTTTTCTTATTTGAAAAGATAATTTTGAAAGTATAATAAAAATAAAAACAATTAATAAATTTGATCCATTTAACTAAAATAGATTTCTTAATTTGTGTCATGCTACATAAATTTGTTAATGTACTGACTGATTTTATATATATATATTGTATAATTATGAATTGAACCACATATATTTTGATGTACATATTATTATTTTTTAAAAGATGACATGCACATATTAACAAGTTATATTTTGCTGGATATGAGAGAGTGAGTCATGCCACTTTTTTATAATTTAAGCCAAGTTAAACAAGGTTGGCTTGCAACCAAAAAATTATGTAACAAAAAGAATTGGCTCACAGGTTAAGGACAATTTTTCAAAATCTATAATATAAATTAATAAATGAGAAAAATGAGCCTGTTAAGGATATTATTTTAGGAGAGTCAAAACATTAAAAAGAGAAAATAAGGAAAACTTTTTGTTTATAGCATTAAAAGAATGGGATACAGATAATCTAAAAAGGAGGAAGAAATGCAATAATTTAAAAGATGACGATTATACTTTATTTGGAGAAAAGGAAAAAAAGACATTTACATATTGGGAATTAATTATTTTAAAAGAGAAAAGGGGAAACATTATCTACATCGCTTTAAAAAAAAGAAATAATAATAATAATAATAATAATAATAATAATAATAATAATAAATATACTCGAAGATCGTTATGAGATAATAATATAAACAGACATCAAAGATTAAAAAGAATAAAGAAGAGAAAACAGACATGAAAAATATGTATTATTCTACTCATATATAGGGAGTATTTATATAAATAGAAAATGTTTTTAAGTATTTCGTTTTATTCTTTTATCAATTATAATAAGGTTCAAAGTAGTTATTTTTTAACTAAACGTTACTAACAGAAACATTTGATACTCAAGCGATGTTAACCACGTTAAATACTTATTACGTAATATTTAATCAATTTTAAATATGCTATCTTCTTCCTCAACATTTTCTTTATCTATCATAACTACTTTGCCTTCAAATAGTAAAATACAATCTAGCTTTATCATTGTCTTGGGTGAGTTTTATTGGGCAATGTAAAAAGAAATTCTAATCATGCTTGGAAATATTTTCATTGATAATATCCAACCAAAAGGGATTAACTCGAACATTATTATAATAAATGGGAGATCAAGAAGAAGAAGTGTTTATAAATATTTTATACAATAAAAGGAAATATTTAGGTAGAAAAAGATAATTATATTTTGGGAAATAATGATGAGGGTAATGCTTTGTCTATTAAGCGTGCACACACTTGGTTAAAAGTGATGGTGTGTAGCAAAGTGCTGTGCAGGTCATGGTGCTTTTCATTTGGATTCTTTTATAATCGTAAAAGATTCAAGAACAGCAACGCCCCGTGGCCTCATCTTTCATAACACATTATTCATTGAATGGATGCTGTTTCTATCGTCTTTTCTCCTACCAACACATTCAATCCAAGTAAATTAACATACTCCTTAGAGCATCTGGATAGTACTTTAACTGAATTAGCCACCAATACTTTACATTCATTATTCAAACCAGCGGAAGAATTATAACCAATAATAACAAAAAGATTGATATAGATCAATACGATTTAACGGTTTATAATGACTGTGAATATAAACGGGGTAAATGAAACTTTAACTAGCTTAGCTTATAACATCCTACTTTTTTAAAAATGCGTTTGCGTTAAATAAAGTAATTAAATTAAGTGAGCGACAATTTAAATTAAATTGTGAGTTATTGGTAAATTAGGAAATCAAATTTAATTAAATTAGTGAATTAAAATTATGAGTTGGAGATAATTGAATGAGATGGTAAAAAGAGAGAGTTAATAAGGGGTAGAAGGTAAATTCAATTACCTTTTGATTAAATAAATAGAGAATAAAAGAGAAAATGCAAAATGACTTAATTACCTTTTCCCTCTTGCATGGTCGTCCATTGCATGGCTTGCTAAAGACAAATCGTTGTTGAAATTTGAAATTAAGGGCAGCGTTGTGATCGTGGAGGTGGAGTGAGTCATATAGTGGTTTCAATTTTCGTTTTCCATGCTTTTTTCTTTAGATCGAAAATGGTGTCGAGCATGAGGGTTACGGTTTCCATGATTTTCATGGCATGAAAAGCTTAGAAATAGAGTTTTACACAATGGGTGTTGTAAATGGCTAATGATTCTTTGTTTAGAACCTGTAGGTAGTGGATCGAGTTTCGGGAAGTCGTTGAACGAAGAGGAACTTGGAACCAGAGCTGAAAGTTGACAAGGTAAACTTTGAAAGTTTTAGAAATAAGTTTAGAGTTGTTGCGTATGATGGGTGTTAGTTTCGGGACAGACCTAGACTTTAGGGCAGACCTAGACTTATGTATGTGGTTTCCTGATAGGAGCACTAAATGGATTCATGGTCTTGTTGAATTATAGTTATTGGTCGTAACCGGCACAAAGAGCAACTAGCAAAAGCTTGGAGTCCAGGTAATGAGATGTGCAGAGTCTTAATTAATTAGAATTTGTGCATCAACTCTAATCGAAGTTCGAAAAAGGAAGTAATATGATTGATGACTATGAGAATGATGATTTTAAAAGTCTATGACTTATGATAACTATATAGGTGTATGTGATTGAGTTTGCGTGATGACTTATGATTATTGTATTGATCATGTCTTAGTGGTTATATGACAATGTGAAGGTGTTATTGTGCTTTAGTGGCGGTATGAATTTTGCTTAAGAATATATGATGTGGGTCAGGTTTGTATGACCACCCCTTTGTTTAAAATTAATGCTTTAGTGGCTGTTTGACAATATAAAATTATGAGATTGGGTCGGGCCTGTGTGGCCACCCTTGTGAAAAGTATGGGTTGGGTTTGTATGACCGCCCCCTTTATTTAAAATGAAGTCTCTATGTTGATTATCAAGGAGAAAAAGAAAATTAAAATAAATATATGTGATTGTGAGGTTGGGAGCTGAACGGTATATTTCACCTTTTATTTTTGACTTTCGTGGTCAAATAGGATCTAGTTGAGCTACCAAGTGGTCAAGCAAGATCCAGTGGTTGAGGTGGAAAGCTCAGTTAGGCTTGGTGGACCAAGTCGAGTCCACGGGTGTTAAGTAGGACCCTCAGCTAGAGGCCGGTCCTTTTAGTATCTAGGTACTAGCGAATCTAATATATTTGAATAAGAGTTAGTCGTGCTTTACATGATTTGAATTTAATGATGTATGATGAAGGTGATGGTTATTGATTTAATGATGTATTTGGAATTAAATGGAACTGTATTGGTATGTATGAGATTATGGACATCTTGAGTGACTTATGATGATTTTTTTTATATGACTGAGTGCCATTGATGATTGAATTATATATATATATATATATATATATATATATATATATATATATTGAACAATATTTTATATGATTGAATGATTCTTATTGAGAGTGTAAAGAGAATTGAGGGGGAGTAAATGAATATATTAGGTTATGTTATACCTTTTTTCACATGTATATATCAAGTTATATATTAATTAATGATTTCCAACACCCACCTTTACTATATTCAATTTTTAATAACCAATGACAAAGAGATCACAAATAGCTCGAAGGAAAGCGTCAAGTGAGGAGCTAATGTCAGGGAAGGGAGCAAAGATTATATGGTTGTAGTGATGATTCTTGATGAATTCTTCATTTCTAGCATTAGTGTTTGAATCCTTAATTTAATCATATTATGAGGATGAATATTTAATACTTGAGTATGATATGTTGTGTGTAATTGATTTTGGTGTATGTTGTGGGTACGCACAACATGTATCTAAGTCTGCATATTTAAGTCTGCGTGTTGAATGACATTGAGCCATATTGTGGTTAGTGTGATAATGGTGATAAAATTGATAAATTGATGATAGTTAAGTAAATAATATGAGTTGTTGGGAGAAGAATAACATTAAGCTAGGTAGACTGAAAATGCAATGAAAAATATATAGACAAACTGTAATTAATATGGATTTGCCAATTTTGTTGAGTCGGTTAAGTTTTTTGTTATTCTATAGTTCAAGTCTGTTGTAATTGTAACCATAAGTCTATTGTAGTTGATGCATATATAACCTGTTATAATTAATCCTGCTCGAGTCTGTTGCTATCCCTGTTACCATAAGTATGTCACAACTTTATACACACACATGCACACGCACACATTAAGTCTGTTGTGATTACTTATGGTTGAGTCTGTTGCCTTTCTGCACATGAATTGGTTGTTTCTGTCATTGTAGGTCTGTTGCACCTATATATGAATACATATATTAAATTTATTGTGAACAATTATGTTGAGTCTGTGACATCCCTCCTTAAATAATATTAAATTTTTACCCAATTTATTGATTTTCACAATAAATTTTTTTTGTCACATTTCTAATAATTAAATACATCACAATAAAAGTATATCAGATGAAATTTACATGAATTATAATTTAAATAAACAATTTATGGTCTTCAAAATCATTTAAGTTGAAGAAAACTCAAAACCTGAAACAGGGGTCTGACGCTACGCGCCAGCCCCACGCTAAGCGTGAGTGTGCATTCGCAGCCCTGGCGCTGAGCGCCAGACTGACACTACGCGTGGGCTTATCAGTGACAACACCTGATACTGTCACACATTTTAGGCCTTTTGACCGACTACTAACTTATCTAATTAGCTCATTTCAGGTCCAATTGCCACGAAACTTCGTGGTCCATATGTTTTCCCCATTCTGAAACTATTGGCAATGTTCGTTCGCCAAGATTCCAACATATGCTCAGGTTATGCGCGAAATACAACTTAACCACTTTATGTGTAACACTCTTGCACCAAACACCCTAAATGATTCTTAAATGTTCCAAAGCCAATCTATACCACTTTTAAATATTCTTATGAACCTATTGATACCTTGTAAAGGTATTGAAACTCATCGAAACTCAAATTCACCTATCCAGTTTCTCAAAGTCATAGGGATGGCTACTAGTTCAAATCTCTAAATCTATTTGAGTCATCAATATAACATTCAATCATTTCAAGCAGCCATTTTAGCACACATACATCCACAAAACCTACCTATAATGCATGATTTACTACAGTATGGCTCTGTGCCATAACTATAATCATCCAATAGTACCTGGTTATCACATACACACAATATCTAATGGCTCAATGCCATTACATAACATCACCCAGACCACAAACATATTATACTATGCATAGGTTCACACTCCCACAGATTTACACACATATCTACATATATATACCAATGGCTCAGTGCCATTAGTCATCACAAGCAAATAATAACAACACATACTACTGCAAGTCTACAAGATAATATATTCACATATGAATATATACAAAATATACATCCCAAACTCCTCTGGCATTACTCCTTGCTCACTTTGTACTGGTTTCCGCAGCATCCGCAACATCCTTGGGTTCATTCACTGTGAACATAAAGTAAGTGTGAGTATCTATCACAAAAACGATACAACTACATAATTAGAGTTGATATCACCTGGAGAATCTCATTCTCCTGCCTGGGTTATTGATCCCCTAAACTTTCCTCATATGAACCAAACATATAATAATCCACCATAATCATCATAAATTTATTCTGTTCACATCATAACCAATATCTCACAACATCGAGATGAATTTATTATAAGCACCCATGCTTAATCAAATCATTTTACAATTCATTATTTCAATCATATCATTATCATGTCAATGCAATAACCTACATATCAGTCAATGAGTGTAATTCACAACTGACTCTCATATACATCAGACACCTAGTATCCAGATACTAACGAATCAGCCACCAGCTGGGAGTCCACCGACATCCCGTGAACACATCCTGATTCACCGAGCCCGGTATCATAAACTGTCTCCCCACCTCAACCACTGGATCACTTCCTGGATCACTGGGTAGCTCAACTGGGCCTCTACATGGACCACGGGAGCCAAAAGCGAGGGGTAATCTATACCGAATGGCTGTCCACAACACATATCATACATATACAGCATATAACAATATATCTTATCATATACACATTATTCATTTTAAATCATGAATATACATTATACAATCATTAAATGATTTTGGCATACAAGCCAACTCAAAACATAAGAACCACATCTCAGCATAAAAGCCACATCTCGGCATAGAAGCCACATCTCTTGGCATAAAAGCCACATCTCGGCATAAAAGCCACATCTCTCGGCATAAAAGCCACAACCTTTAAATATCATAATCATACTTAACATTCATAATATTCACATAATCAAACATAACTTTATATCTTCTATATCACGATAATTCAATATTTCATCACTCTCCATTATGCACATTCTAGGCATAATTTATACATTATTTCCCATCTTATTCACAATTCACATCTCATTTATTACCATTCTATTTTCCATAATTGTCAAATACAATATATGACCACATACCTAAGCTAGTCATATATTCTCCTGTATATATATCTATATATATCAACCTCATACTTTCACAGATTTATTTTCAAACATAATTATCACAGATCTATAATCAAATATATACTATAATACTCCCCTTACCTCACTATCGACGCTCTAAACTCAATCACCAAGATCAATGCGCCGCAACCACTAAAAGATAGAATTACAAAAAGGTTTAAGGTTTTAACCGTTCAAACCTTAATCCAACTTAGAAATATGCTCGGAAATTACTTTCTAAAGCTTTAGAAGCTTACCACAACTGAAACCATAGTTCTCCGAGAAACCCCTTTTTCCGCTAATCTTTCAACGGCTTATTCGCAACCTATATAAAGCGGAATTCAAATTCACCACTCAATCCTTCTTTTGAACACCATAAGGAAACTTTTAATCGGTTTAGAATCTTAAAATTCAAAGTTCCCTTGTTTTTCCCAAAAATGGATAAAGATGGAAAATCTCCATGGAATTCAAAATTGAAAGATCCCATGCGTTAATCTTAAGTTTCTTATCTCTAATCCGTAATTAATTTCAGATTCCAACCTCTTGTTGGCCTTTGATTGTCGTAGGGAAAAGAGAGAAGAAGAAGAACCCCAAAGCTTATGTTTTAACTTCTGCTCTGTGGGCTGTCATCTTGGGTCTTTATTCTGCCCGCGACACTGACGCTACGCGTCCCCCTGACGCTACGCGTCAAGTCTAAATTTTTACATTTACGCTACGCGTCCCATTGAAGCTACGCGTCAAATTTTACCCTAACGCTACACGTCCCACTGACGCTATGCGTCAGGTCCCAAATCAAAAATTTTGTTTTTATTTTAATTATACATCTTATAATAAACTTACTTTATTAAATATCCAAACTTATGAATAGAAAACATAGGGATGTTACAGAGTCTGTTGCAACAAGGTGTTAAGATTGTTGTTATGTTGGTTCTAAGTATATGGTTGTTCATAAGTTTGTTGTTGTAACTACGGTTGGTCTAAGTCTGTTGACTCTACAACTGAGTCTGTTGTTTCTACTTTATATGAATCTGTTATGGTGTCTTATGGGCTAAGTCTGTTGTTACTGTTGCTACGCGTGAGTCTGTAGTTTCCGACTCTATGAGTTTGGCTACCATATTTGCATTTCAATCTGTTCTGATTTTATATACCTAGGTCTCTTATGCCCCCTAAAAATCTGACTATGCTTTATTTTAAGTCTGTTATAGATGACTGTGATGTTGTTGCTGATTTATATAATAAGAGTCTAATGTTTGTTTTATATACTTTAAGTCTATATATTCCAAGTCTATTGCAGGTTTTATTTTTGAATCTACTATTATTGTTTTATTTTTGGGTTTGTTACTGCATGAGTTCCAATTCTGTCATCCCTCTATTGTTAAGTTTGTCTCTATTTTCTAGTTTGAGTCTGTTGTTCCTAACTATATGCTGTTGTTATTTCTATATCTAAGCCTGTCTCTGATTTTCTAAGTCTGTTGTTGTTTTACTCTATGTTTGTTTGGCTATACTTAATTAATAAAAGTGAAAAGTTTTCTGTAAATTGGATAATATTGTCTAGAAATAAATAAAATAAGGAAGAATGTTATATAGTTAAAATGGACACGGGACTATGGGTCCACTAAATGATGGAAGAGGAAAAATGCAACGCCTAAAATAACTAATTCTAGGTCGAAGGATTTTTTAGCAGTCTAGATACTAGTACATAGGGGAAAGAAGAGTAGACTGAGACTGATTCTTATCTTCTTTCTCGAAATATTGTGATTTGCATTTTCTTCTTTATATCTATTACTCTATATAGATAGTCTTTCTCCATTGTGACCAATATCCATTTGTAGCAATACTTACTGAGATTTGTACTCATTCATTCACTTACAAATTTTGTTATCTTTTCCCTTACATGATCTATCCCTTAGTCCGATATAGTTTTAACAATGTAGCAAAGTATTATTAATGAAGGATAAAGATATCAAAGTTTTTTTTTTTAGAAAAGGAAAGAAATCCTCACCCGCATTACTCATATAGGTATCCCTCACCTTTTAAATATTTTCTCTAGTCTAAAATGGTATCATCATTTGAATTGGAATGAAATTTTATTTGGAAGGAGATGTGTATGGATTCTCATTTCCAAAACCTTAATTTTTTTTTAAAAAAGTGTGAACTATTTTTTACTTAATACTATTTTTAATCTCTTAAAATTGAGATTCCCTTAATTTTAATATGAGATTTTTGGTCAACTAATTTTGCAACTTCACAGATTTTGGCCCTCCATTAAGTTTTTAACTAATAGCTAGGGATTGTTCTCTTAATTTATATTTGTTTAACACAGTTAACTGAATTGTTTTGATACGTTGAAGAAATTAGTCCTTGCCTACAAAATGCTATCAACATGACTTTTATAATTACTAATAACTTTTTGAAAATGCATGGTTAACACAGTCATTAATACATTCCAGTGGTAATAACTAATATTATCTTCCTTCGAATCTTTGGTTCTTTTCAATCACAAAAAAGGGAACAAATTTGTTAATAAAGGGACCAAAAACATCAAATTAAAACTAAGATACTAAAATATTAAAATTAAGAAGGCTAAAGACACAGTTAAGCCAATAATTTTCTAATGTAAAGAACATATATATATATATATATATATATATATATATATATATCAGTTTACCTCATCCGATTTTCATAACATATAACAGTAAAGATAACCAAGTGAAATTTATGTGATTAATTTTTTTGCCTAATGTAAATTGATGTCTCTGATGCTAATTAATTAATTGAGATAACAATTTGCTTGTTCATCACATCCTCCTAGTCACTGATTTATTACCAACAGGCACAGGTCCCCATGGACATAAATCATAGTAACAACATACCTACTAATATCAAATAGCAATAACAACACACTACCTATTCAGCCATTCATCAACCACCATGAGTGCGAGTATAACTCTTTTCAGGTAAGCGTTCACTATCTTTCTGAATTTCAAGTGCTCTGTCTTCATCTTTGAACTTTTAAGACACGTTGAAGGGATTATTATTCATTACACAGAAGCTTGGTTATGACTTATGCCATGTTTCGTTGCAACATGGTCACGGATTCACATTTCACATAAGTTCACTGTTGATGGATATCAAATAAAAGGTGCTTAAAGGAGTGAATATAGTATTTTTTTTATTATTATGATATACGTGTTAGAAATTTTTATATTATTGTGTAGAGGCTATCATAATATTATTGTGGAGTTGGTTTCCTCGAGTGTTGTTGGTTTTTTTAGAGATTGATTGGAGATATTCGGCAGATTGCATCCCGTTGTGATGTTCGTTGGGAACATGTTTATCGTGTGGGAATACTTTAGCAAAGCATGGGTTGGAGCTGCTACAACATCAAGATTTTGGCAAATTGTGCTTCTAGTTCTATACCTCCTTTTAGAGGATTCTAGTTTAGTTGGTTTGGACAACCCCTTTTACTTATAAAAAAAATAACTACATTATCAAGCAATTGAAACTATCATTTACAAAACTCAAATTTAAATTTTATTTAGTGATATACTTGGTATGGATGTTCAGTGCTGATACCAGATACGTCTCTCTAAGTCTTACACTCAGTTTGCTGAAGATCTAGTATTATTTCTGTCATCCAGTTAAGATCTAAGAGCCTTGTAATGATTCCGTCTAACCAATAGACCGTTATCTTGCGTTTAATGATAAAATAGGGCATCATTTGTAAAGACACTTTGATGCTTAAATCAATACTAGATAAATTGATATCAAAGCTTAAGCGTGATTGTGATTGGTGAACGTACCTTAACGAAGAATAAATGCGTGATATTTATATATTTGGATGGTTGGGATGTCTTATGTTGACGCTTATAGACACTCCTAACATCCTATACAAGTACGGGGTTGATATGCTCCTAGCGAACTTTCATCTTCTCCCTGAATACGGTCCTTAAAGACTCCAATAAGGAAATCAGTGTCACGGGCACGTTGAAAGACATTTCATACCAGAAACACCATCCATGAGTGGAATCAAAACCTATCACTTAGTTATCTAAAACAATACTCAAGTATTAAATAAAAATAAAACATAATTTAAAAGTATTAATTAATATAATTTTAGATTTTAAAATATGAATAATAAATAAAAACATTTCTTTTTTAGAAATAAAATATATGCCGTATTTAAAAAGAAACCCATTTTTTCGAAATTCCTAGCCACTAAACATGGAGATGACCCACTGTTGACCCAAGCATAAAACACAAAAGTATAAAGATATTAACCTAAACAAAAATCCACCTCATCCCACTTGACCACTCTCCATTTGGCGCTGCTCTCAAATCAAACGCACCCAACTTTAATGCTTCAACTACTCCTTTTCTCTCTTTCTCCTACGCGCACCCAAAGAACCTGAATCCTACGCACGCCCCCCGGAACTATTCAACAAAAACCAAAAATATCAAACATCAAACCTAACCTCTTTTTTTAAAATTCCGGTGAGTGAAAATTTTGGACAAGTTAGGTTTTATAAGATTAATATATGTCTAAAAACTCAATAAATATGTATAGAAATATTTACAGATATTTTACTAATAAAATTTTTATATTAACAAAATTTAAACATGACAACAATCCAACTTGAATATATAGCCTCAATTTAAAATTTCATTAAATAAATTAACTACACTATGAAAATTAAATTGAAAACCCGATACAAAGTACTACATCAATGCCTTCCTAACTTCACTTCCGTTACCTGCCTAGTTTACTAGAAGTCACTAATCACTAAACGTATACCTAATCTAACCTATTCTACTTTTTAAACCAAAAAAAAAAACTCTAAACAAAAATTCCACTACTCGGGACAATTTGAACCGGGTCCGAACCGGTTACCGGTTCAACCATTTCCTTCCTCCGTCTCATCTCCAACACTTTACGGTGACTGTTCGAATGAATATCCCCAGAGAAAGTTGGGCTTGAGGCCGGTCTATACTCCGGGAAAAGCCGACCCGACTTGAACCGAACCCCACAAGCGTTGCAGAGAGTTTTCGCGCCAAGTGGACCGGTCCTCCACTGCGGCGTTTTCTGCACCTGGCAGTGGCTGCACCGCCGCTGAAACTGGGCCGCACCGGTTTGCGCCTCGGTCCTTTTCTTCTGCTTCTTAGCCGGAGGCCGGCCCAACTCTGGCCCAGCCAACACCGAAAAACAAAAAGTCGGCGCCGAGTTGGGTTTTCTTGCCTTGCTGGTTCTCTGTTTGGTGGGAATTGAAAAGCCATGAAAAGGGGTTTGGACTGAACCCGGTTTAGGTTCCGGTTCGGTCCAGGCCCCTTTTTGCTCGGAACGGACAGGGTACAATAAAGAGAGTTCCGGGAGAGAATCGTCAACGAAGTGAGAAACCCACTCTAGGTCCGCCACATCATCCACCTGAAAAATTAAACCAAACAAACCATTAATTAATAAATTTTAAAATTCAAAAATGAATAAAAATTCGTGCATGGAGAATTAGAGACTCACCGGAACAGCCAATTCGCCGGCGAAAACTGAGTCAGAATCGGCGGCGCCGGCGGAGGAATTGGAGTTGCCGTCGTCTTCCATTGGTTGTGAAGAACCTGAGGTGGTGCTATCTTTTTCTTCGTCTTCCTCGTAGTCGTGGAATTCTTTTCCGACTTGGAATTCGCCGTTGGAGAAATCGAGGAGGTCGTCGACGGAGAAATCTTCGGAGACAACAATGTTGTTGGCGTTGAAACACAAAACCTCGTCGCAAATTGCTTGCGGGAAAATGAACTCTGTCCTCAAGCTAGGTTTCAGGGCTTTGGACGCCGCAACAACTTCCATTTTCTTAGTTCCTGCGAAGCCACAAACTCAAAACTTTTAACGTCACGAAACATCAATTATAAACCGTCGTTAATTAATGTTTTTTTCTCCTAGCAAGAACGTACGTTGTAAGGGGATTTAATTTTTCACCTGTTGGAAAGAGGAGAGGTGAAGACAGAGAGGGGAAACCGCAAGAGAGTTTCCTTCGGTTCGGAAATGAAAGGCGAAACAGGCGTTGAAGTATTGGTTTATCTTTATCTCTCTAGTGTGTTTCTTATTTCTTATTTACTACTTCTCTTTCTGTACCAAAATTTTTCAATTTAAATATGCCACTACCAAATTTTTCCTCGAGGGTCATGCACTCATGCACTAAGGGCGTGACATTTGGTCAGGTGGTGGGGTTCAACTATTATCGCTGTCTTTCTTTTTTTATTATTTAGTATTATTTGGTCGTCTCAACTCAACTATATTTACTATCTCTTTATAAAATTGAGTTGATACAAAACGATTGTTGGGTAGTAATAAAATATGATTCACTCCATTTTATACATATAGATAACTATTTAATTTTATAGTATTTTTGAAACGGAGGATCTTTGTAATTTCAAATACTATTCTTATCTCTAGAAAGAAAACCGAAAACAAGAAGGCCCGGTCCAACTAGTTGCAAACAAAAACGTTGAGATCACATCACATGCCGGTTTTGACTATTATGATTGAAGTGGCGTTGCAGGAGATGAACGTCTGGGATTGACTCTGTGTTTGTTTAAAAATTAAAATGATGAAGTCACGAATTGGCGCTGGCAATTTTCGAAAAAAAAGAAACTGAATTCCATGATGAACTAACCAGGAAAGAGGAAACCGGCCGGGTTGAGTTAGTGACTTGGTGTAACTTTTCAGTGTTGAAAAACTCAATGTAAAGGGGAAAGACACAGATTTACATAAGCAAAGTATTGCTTGGTCGCGTTAATCGCGCCTCGTGATGTGGGGTTAATGTTTTTGATTATTTTTCCCGCTGGTTTCTCTTTCTTTTCATATTCTCCAATCTGTATGTGTGGAACCAAAAATAATTGTGTAAATAAAGGACAAAACCCCCTATTTGGTCCCTCATTTTTTCACAATCGGACACTTGAGTCCTCCATTTTATAAATTGACCCGTTAATCCTTTTCTTCTTCACCGTCGGACACCGAGGTCTCCACCGTTAATACACGTTACAACGGCGTCAAATTTTGGTGACGTGGCCGTTTAATTCCAGGCTGCCATGCCACGTTGGGGTTCAAACGACGACGTTTCATGCCAATAGAAACCCTAAACCAAAATTTCCCTTCCTCCTTCGTTCAGATTCCATTCACCAAACCTAACCCCCTCTATGTTTGAAACCTCATCCCATCCCACTATCCATTTGCGATTGCCTTGAGAAATTCCCTTTGAAACCCGCTGTCAATGGAAGGTGTGAATCAAAACCATAGTCGCTCAACATCATCGTCAGCCTCCAGTCAGCGTCGGCCCCGTCTCCGAAGCTTGGAAATTTCACATTGTCGATGTCGGTGTGGAGACCCACCACTGTTGCGCGTGTCCCAAACGGCGAACAATCCAAATCGCGAGTTCTGGACATGTCCTCAACTCCGAGGTTCACAGTGTGATTTCTTTGCCTGGGTGGTGGATGGGGACTTAGTAGCTCATGATGAAGAATAGAGGAAGAGTGTCATGACGAAGCTGATAGAGATGGAGGAGGTTATGACTAGACTTAGAAATGATGTTCGTAGGGAGGTCTGTGAAGGCATGACTCATGTTATGCAAGATAGAGTGGGTGATTGACAGATGTATATGCAGTCGGTCATGAAGAAATTATGCATGGAAAGGCAGAGTGAAGTTGGGCAGCTGAAGATGATTTTGATGGCTCAAAGTTTTTTTATATTATTTTCTGTTATGGGGATTATGTTGATGTTGTTGAAGTTGTAGGGTATAGAATCAGGTGATGAAGGTTTAGGCTTTTGATGTATGGTGTAATGTAATTGTTTAGGGATTAGGAGTATAAACGCGTATGGTGGATTCTGCATAGAATGAGTTAAACTATTTAAATGTTTTAGCATATGTATAGTTGTATGACTGAACATGTTGATGTTATGAAAAATGCAGTTTTATTTCCTTCTCATGACAATGGTCTTCTGCTGTTATACAAATATGAAAGTTGCAGTTTTATTTCCAATGCTGCTATTATACAATCCTTTTCCATATTCATTCAGGTTCAAAAGTTAAACATGTCCAAAAGTTAAAGATCATACAATCCTTTTCCATATACAATCCTTTTTCATATTTATACAATCATTATGTGCACGTAATTGATCTTCATTGTAAAAATTAAATTAAACATGTCCAAAAGTGAAGAGTATGCACATAAATTGTCATTGAGTGCCATAAGTATTCCTAGGCTGCAGAGTTCACCAAAACAGAACCTGTTGTAACCAACATGCCTGGTTACTAGCCAAACTAATTAACATGCAACAAAAAAAAATCATTTGTTTCCCCTAAGATTATATCGGGTGGGGCTAGGTGATGCTACAGTTTTGGTGGGGGTTGTCAATCTTGGACTTCTTCTAACAGAGATTGTGACCTCTGCCTGAGACATTGGTTGTGAAGAGGTGGTATCAATGACATCTTGAGAAGGAGGAGGAGGTTGGTTGGTTGATTCTGTTGAAAGTTGGTCGATACGCCTTTTCTTTTTAGCCACAGGGCAGGATGCCTTATTGTGTCCAACTTCATGACATTCTCGACATTTGCTTGGCTGATTTTTTCTCTTCATCTTAATGGTTTTTGTTTTTTCAGCTTGTTCCCCTTTTTTGTCCATGTCTTTGGCAGCAGTCTGTCTACTGGTCTCACCTACCTTTCGTCTTTGTTTTTTGGGCCTGCCAATTTTGTTTGTGATGGAAGGAGGTATTGGTGGGATATACCCTGTCTTCTCCCAGAACTCTGAGCCAGGGACTGACTCAACATGATGCTCATATGTTGCAGCCCAGGCAGCCATTGTTAGACCAACATGGCAATGGTCTTCTGCTTGTTCTCCCT
Organism: Clitoria ternatea; assembly: GCA_037962975.1. Taxonomy (NCBI): domain Eukaryota; kingdom Viridiplantae; phylum Streptophyta; class Magnoliopsida; order Fabales; family Fabaceae; genus Clitoria; species Clitoria ternatea. The sequence continues at coordinate 74,134,318 of CM075676.1, forward strand.
TCTCAGCTATGGCTGCACAAGCATGTCTGCAGGGCATCCCTATAGGCCCAAAAAATAGGTTGTTAGTGGCATGAAGTAATACTACTTAAAGGCAAATGAAATCACATACCTGTCAACTGCCACATCCTACATGTGCATTCTTGGGTCCCAAGATTTACTGCTACCCTTGCAGGGTAACAACTTACCTCATATTTTTCAATCCCTCCATCACCTATTTGTAGTCATTTAAAAATCAATTGAAATTATAATTTAAATAATAAATGAAAATTCAAGCTAATCAAAAAGCCAAATGAAAATCCATCAATTACCTGTCCACATTACATTCCAGTTGTTACTTGCAATTTTTTCTTTCTCCAACCTACTTTGCTGAACTGGTGGTAGCTGCCCCACATGCCCTGTCAACTTCACCTTGTGGTTGCCTATTGTGACCATAATGTATGTCCTTACTTCTTCAAGCATAGTCACAATAGGTTTGCCTCTAGCATGCACCAATTTGGAGTTGAGTACCTCATAATTATTGTTTGTTATGCTGTCCACCTTACAATCCTCATCAAAGAAAGCCCTGCTCCAGGATTCCTTTGGGAACCTTGACAGATATGTCCAAGCCTCTTGGTTAATCTGTCTTATGTTTACCATCTTTCCTTGAAATTGGGTGGAGGTAGTTGATCTTGCAGCCTGCCATAATAGGGACCTCAGCTCTGCTTCTTTCCATTGCTTTGAGAAATTCTGCCATAAGTGCCACACACAAAACCTATGTGGCACACCAGGCATGACCTCTTGAAGTGCTGTGATAAGCCCCTGCAAAGTAAATAACATTATCAGAAACTGATTAATATGACACCTAAACCATAAAAAACTTAATGCAAATACCTTTTGCATATCACTCATGAAGGTAAGCTTTCTTTCTTTATAATCACCAATATCTGCATGGAGCAGTTCCAGAAACCATTTCCAATTGTCCTTATTCTCCACCTGACACACACCATATGCTATAGGCCATATATGGTTGTTGGCATCCTGACCCACAGCAACTAAAAGCTGACCCCTGTAGTAACCTTTGAGGAAACACCAATCCAAACCCACCAAAGGTCTTCGACAGGCTATAAACCCATCTCTACATCCCTTCAAACATATGTACAACCTGTCAAAAATGGGTGGACCTTCTGGTTGTGGTTGGCACTCCATCTTTACAGTAGAGCCAGGATTCCTCTTCAACAGCTCTGCACAGTAGTCCCATAACATAGCAAATTGTTCTTTTTCACAACCCTCAATTACTTCTCTGGACCTCTTCATTGATCTGTAAATCATTTTATCCTCCAACTTGACCTTGTACTTTTCTCTAAAAGAATCATAAACCTCCGAGTGCTTAACATTTCGATGCCTCCTCATGAAGTTCACAAGCTTGTCTGTTACCCATTGTTGATCACACACTGAGTTCTTAAACACCCTAGCACAGGAATGATGATCATTAAATGTCTTGATCTGGAATGATTTCCTGATAGGGTTCAGACTACAAAAGACTTCCCATTCACAATTATTCACTTTGCACCTTGCCCTTACTCTCACCTTATCATTTTTAACCCATTTAATTTCTCTCCCTACCTGTACAGTGTAGTCTTTCACAGCCTGTTTAAACACCTCAAGTGATGGAAATTCCATCTCACACTCCAACCTTATATTGCCAAATGTGACTGTTTCATTGAATTGAGGATAAACCTCTCTGCCATCACCGTCATCTTCTAAACATGTAGGAGTCCTTAACTCTTCAGAAATCCATGTGTCTTGACTCTCACAATCATCTCTTCCCAGTTGGTTAACTTCATCCTCACTATCATCCCTTATAGGAACAGCTGACCCTCTCCTCCCTTGTGGTTTCCACTTCTTACTCCCACCTTCATTTGTATCCTTTATCTTTCCTTTCCCTTTCTCACCTTTTTTCCCCTTCAACTTTCCTTTCCCCTTCAACTTTCCTTTCTTACTTTTAGCCTGTTTTTGCATATCCTGCCTAGGTTCATACACATCTGCCATCTTAGAGTTATTATCTTCACCCTGTAGTGAAGCTTCACTACCTAACTGATCTTCAACCCAAACCTGACCTTCAACTTCAGCCATGCACATGTCAATATCCTCATGAACCACTATCTTCTCAACAACCTACACTGACTGAACCCCTACCTGCATACTACTACCAACTTCATCCATTGACTGTTCAAAATACACATCTATCAGTCCTTTATTCGACTTTGCACAGGCAACCATTTCTAAGATATCCTTATCACACCTGAGGGCCTTCAACCCATCATTAAGACCATACAGTGGGTCATGCCAAAATATCTTACATCTACTATCATACCCATTATTCTCAGCAAATCTTTTAAAAGCAAAGCAATCTATATAATCTGGGTCTACCTCCCCCCAAACCTCAACTTTCTCCCATTTATATTCCTTCTCACCAACACTGTTGACTACAAACCTACCACCATAATGTAGACTAAGCCTGATTTCCTACCCAAATAAATCAAACAAAATAAATATTTATTACTCATTAGTTTAATACTAAAATATGACATATATAAACAATGCACGCACATGGGGGGCCACAAAAAGTAAGCAATTCATAGCATAACAGGAAAAAGATAATGTAAGTACAGGAATCCAATGCATGTTCACGGGACCACATAACCTTGTTCTCCTCTATAAGAAACTTCAACACCAAAACAAAAGCAAAAAAAATTGACCTAGTAGTTCAAAATACAAACCCCCAATTGACCGAAACCCTAAACCCCTAAAGGTTCCAAACACACACCCCTACCTAAGTTTACCCTAAAAAAACCAAAGAATACTGACCTCCATGAAATGTCCCATTTCTGTCGACTATGACGTGTTCTTCGACAACGCTGGTATTGCTCCTCGCGACAGTGGGTATCGAAAATGGACGACCACGGTTGCAGAAGATGAGAGTGAAAGGAGGCAATTTCTGAAGCCAATCAGTGGGTATCGAAAATGGGTTAGGGATTGCTGAAGGGAATCAAAGACTTGCTATCGAAAATGGGTTACGGAATTCTGAATGCAATGAAAGAGTGGGTATCGAAAATGGGCTACGGATTTCTGAAAGGAATCGAAGGGTTGCTATGGAAATTGGGTTAGGGATTTCTGAATGCAATCGAAGAGTTGCTATCAAATGGGTCAGGGATTTCTGAAGGGGGAATCAACGAACGAGAGGATTTTTGTTTATTTTGATTTTACCCATCTGGCATGAAACGTCGTCGTTTGAACCCCAACGTGGCATGACAGCCTGGAATTAAACGGCCATGTCACCAAAATATGACGCCGTTGTAACGTGTATTAACGGTGGGGACCTCGGTGTCCGACGGTGAAGAAGAAAAGGATTAACGGGGTCAATTTATAAAATGGAGGACTCAAGTGTCCGATTGTGAAAAAGTGAGGGACCAAATAGGGGGTTTTGTCGTAAATAAAGTATTTTATATTTATAATTTTTTAATATTTTTAAAACCATATCAATCATTAAACTAGTAAAAGTATCGGTTCAAGTGAAATGTAATCAAACCGAGGATCGAACCATGGTTAAACTAGTAAAATAAAGAATTAACCCGGATCGATCTCCTAACTAGTTCAAGGTTCAACTGGTCAGATCAAACAGTTTCGATTCAGATTCGATAACAATGATCATTTTAAAGGTTTATTATCTTTAAGGCAACATTAGTCATCTCTTTTAGGGTTTTTCTCTCTTTGGTCTAGATGTCGGTTTGGCTTTCCTAGAGGGGGACTCACCAACCTCTATTGGCTTGGCCACGAGATTGGAACTTGTGTGGAGGGATATGAGATGAAGGCTAAAGGCACGAATCCAACAAGTTTATACAAACTAATTTTCAATATGACTGGTATGATAATTACATGGATACCGCCCAAAAGCCTACAAGTAAGTCAGAACCTTTGAACACAAGTTGCAACTTGACCTGTCACACATCAAATCATAAGTTGGACCTCCACAAATGTTATAGAGCCATCATTTATGATGAATCAAGTAAGTCATTTATTATGTTGAACACTCCAGTATTATTAAATTCGTACTAACTTAAGTTTTAGAAAATCTTTATAGGTAGCACCACTGTCTGTTCCAAAACAAGAGTTAAAGAAAACCACAGACATTAAGGTTGAAGACATTGAGCTCCTACTGAGTTAGTATTAAGAGATTAGACTGGTGTAATACCAAAATAAGAGTAAAATTCAACATTAGATAAGCTACCCCTACATACCCGACATTTCAAATTTTAACAATATTTATACTGCAAATATTATTAAAATTAAGTTTTGAAATGAAATAGAGAATAACTTTTAAAATACCATCTTAAAATTTTTATTAAGAGAAAATTACTAAAAAGTTTCGTGTAGAGTTGTTTATAAAACTCTCGTGTAATAGTATATTTTCTGAAAAAAAATATTATAATATAATTTAATTACTTAAAATTTACCTAATTATTTTACATATATTTGATGTTATTGACAGTTTATCTTTTGCCTTATTTTTTATATATTAATACTTTATCCTGTATAACAACTTTTTTTTATTCTTTTCTGGATAAATGCACCTTTTATATTCATTAATAAACTTTATATTTTATCATAATCTTTCCTATTTGTGAGAAAGAAGATGTGGTGCTGTTGTAATAGAGGCAGAAGAAGTTGATGGTGGTTAATTTTTTTTGAGAGGAAAGGATCGTGGTATATGATCACAGTGATTCAAGAAAAGGTTGCCTTGTGATGGAATGGCAAATTTTTCAAAATTTTTCTATAGACCTACAGTGCTGGTAACTTGCTGTTGATCAACACTTCAATTTTATTTATTTATTTTACATAAATAAATGATTAAATTGCACTGATTATTGCATGAGGAAAACTTAGTTCGGCAAATTGTACCAGCCACCTCAAAATGAAGGTTGAAATCTTGTCCAATGAAAAATTATTAGGTAGTTGGATATTGTTTCGTATATTTATGAGAATTCAATTGGAATATTTTTTTTTCTTTAAATGTTTATAACACTCTCATTCTATATTTAATTCTAGATTATTACATAAATAAGAATTCTTTATTTTTAAGATAACAACTTTTAAAAATATATTTAGGTTAATTTCTAATTAGTTCACTTGATATAACTCTTTATATTAACCACGTATCCAAATTAAACTATACTCATTACGCCTATTATTTTGTATGAATCGATTTAAATTTTATTACACAACATGTGCAGATTAACTAAAATTATAAATGACCTTGCAATTTCTCCGGATGACCTCTTTTAAGTTTTAATGGCTTTATTTTTTTTAAAATGTTATTCCCCTCAGATTGAACGGGTCTACAATACCCCCTGTTTCCCCATTTTAGATGGGAATAAAGGAGAATTTGATTTTCATCCTAATTAAATATAGTTATATCCACGTTATTTTGAATTTGGATATTTTTTACTATTGCATAAATATAGTAATTGTAACCCTAGTTTTCTTAAAATAGCTCTATGATTTTATGTATTAAACTTTTATTGTGAACAATTGCTTTCTAATACATGAATTCAGAATGAATCTGGAATTATAAAAAAAAAAAGGAAAAGAATCAGGATCGTGTCACGATGCTTTCGTCAATGTTTGGTATTTTCATATAATTGTTGAAAGCAAATTAAAGATATAGCTCTATTATTCATATAATTAATTCGTACTACTGTTCATACAACTCTTCCAAGCTCCATCATATCTATCAAGTGTCATTTTTCCCCTTTCTCTCTTTCCCATCTTTCTTTCTCATCGTTGTCCACCTTGTTGTATACAATGGAAACATGAACAACATTATTAAAAAATACGCCACCACTTATTCTGGGAAATCCCAACATGCTTGGTATGCTAATGTTTACAGATTGTGACACGTAGAATGAAATTAAATATGAAATTGTGGCGTCAATTTCTAAAATTATGTGGCATTATGTTTCAGCACAAAAATTCACGTACTACAGAGCGAACTGCAAGTGGTATCCTAACTTCATGTGATCCATCTTCCCAGAACAGGTACCCAAATGAGAATCTGCTTGGAACACGTAGCTTAGAAGAAAAAGTTACCTTGAATTTCATTTTCAATTTTTTAGAACTAAATTTTAAGGTCGGTGGCTCAACTGATACTGATATGCCAATTGGAGCAACAACACGAGCAATGTAGGTAGAATTGATTGGACCAACGTTTGTGACTGTTCTTGATATTGTCAAAGGTTGTTTCAGCTCGGGAATAACAATAGATGGCAGGTTCATGTTTAGCAGAAACTTGGGTGATTTGTGGCACCTGATGGGAGACCCTGTTAACATGCTTATGGCAGTGTTATTGTAGCCCATAGAACATAGGAAATGAAAGTAGTCTGAGTTATCCAAGTCGTATATGAGACCAGGGTCTGTCACTTTGTTAGGATCAACATGACCACCACCATAGTCAAATGGGTCAGCTTCTTTATATGGTGCTCCCTCTGCCCCAATATACTGATTGTAATAATTTTTCACAGAAGCTTTATAAAAAGAAAACCAAATTAGTGCCCATAATAACTTCCAGAAGCGATTTATGATCAAATGTGTGTAAACATGTATGTGCTAATAAGCACACTAATTACTTTTCAGAGTTCAAATTAACATACATAGGATTTTAACTTCCTACAGTAAGTTTAAAGAACATAACTGTCTATCAATAGTCTCAGATTTTGTTGGTTTATAATATATATAAGATTTACAAACTTACACCTATTTATTTTTTTATAAGGAGTAAGTTAGCAAATTATAACTGTATTTTTTCTTAAAACACATCTAAGGTGTAGGGAATCTCATGGGGCGTTTTTTGAACACCTCTGTAAACAAACCTGTTTCTATACACTCGAAAACACGCTTCAAGACTCATTTATGTATCAACTATGCCATACTTTGTTAGTAAAACACACACTATATATATATTTTGTGTGTCTTGAAGTTACCTTTACTATTAAGTTAACCATTTGGGAGATAGAAGGATGAGGGTGAGGTTTTTACCAGTTGTGACAAGGGCAGACTTAATTGCTGCAGGGCTCCAAGTTGGATGGGTAGTCTTTATAAGTGCAACAATACCAGATATGTGGGGGCATGACATGGAAGTTCCTGATTCTATGTTGAAGTTAAGGGGAGGTAACTCATCAGTTAGCGACCGAACAGAAGAAGCAGGTGACCATGCCGCCAGAATGCCAACCCCTGGAGCAGCAATGTCAGGCTGCACAATATTCATAAACATTTTAACAAAGTTTTAGATATTTTGTCAGAAAAAAAAATTATTTCCTTGACGTAGGATTGATCAGAACCTTCAACACCGAAGGAGAAAGTGAGCTCGGTCCTCTTGAAGAGAAGAATGCCACTTCTGGGGACATCTGTTGCCCCACAACTGTTCTTGTCTTGCTAAACTTGATCACAGGATTCCTGCAGCATATGCATTTGTCACAAAATATTCTGTTACTTTATTGTTGGTGCAAAAGAACTTAAAATTCAAAGTAGTAAGTCTATGTTTAGGAGTTTAAAAAAAAGAGAGGCGAAGGAATGGTAAGGAGAAGGTTTTTATGAAGTCCTCTCTTGTGTTTGTGAGTGTAACTTTTTTTACCTAAACCTTATGCCGTCCAGATTTTGGATTTCAGACACTTACATCCTCCACTCGCTTATAATACTAATTTGATCCGTGAAACAACAACAGTCTATTATGACACCTTTTAATGGCTGAAAAACAAGTAAATTGATGTAAAAAGTTGTTTTAAACCAATATACAAGACGTTCAGGGGCCAAACTAGTATTGTAAGCAAGTGGAAGATTTAAGTGTTCGGTGCTCAAAATTTAGAGGACCGATCAGAGGGTTTACTTGAAATATTTTGTAGTACAATTAACAAAGTCATTTCCCTCCAAGTCCAAACTCCCCTGATGGAATGTCACGTTGAAACAGTATCATGAGAGCAATCATTTCACAATTGAAACATCATTCGGAACTAGACAAAGTGATGAATGTCAAATGTTACAAAAGCATGCATGATATAATGAAAATGAAACTACGCTATCTTCTAATGAATATTTTACTGACTGTACATAAAGACTAGGTGTTGCTTTTCTATGTTACTTACCGAGTTGCTTCCATGTATGATAGGATAGTTGTTCCTGATATAAAGTCAACTTGGACACAGGGCTTACTCCAAGATACATCAACATCTTTAGTAGGAAACTGAGCAAATATGAGACCAGCACCCTCAACTTCTGTTACTGTTTTTATAGCAACTGATGCTGACCTCTGTGACCGAGACTGGAAACACAGAATTGCTTTTCCTTTTGCTAAGGTAGCATTTAGGCTCCCAGAATCACAGCCCCTGAGCAGAAAACAACAAATATGCATTTTCACAGTACAAGCTAGATTTCAATAGATAGATATCAAGCCAACAAGAGAAACAAGGGATTTTACCTTGCACTATCTTCATCTGCATCCGAAGCTGCTATGTCTTCTCCATACACAATAGGATAAAACTTGCTCAAGTCTTTCCCCGTATATAAACTCTGACCCTATATGAGGAAATAAAATACAGTTCTGTGTCTGCACTGCAAACGGTTATCTAGCAAGGATGCAAACTATTAACATATAATTTGTGTCTGTTTGCTCAGTTCAAGTTTCAAAATTAAGTGCTTCGATCAGAAACTAGAAACAGCAAATTATATAAAATTTTACAAAACATGTCTGTACATCAATAAAATACCCCTTTAGGCTTTAAAAATATTTTTTTAACTTCAACTATTTTTTTGCTGTCTGCAATCTTCCAACAAAATTAAAGCACCTGAAAATGGAATTCAGCTTGAACCAATTCCTAAGTTATGTGCATCTCAGTTACTAAATAATTTCCTGATATTTATTCGAATAATATTCCCTCTGTATCCATTTATAAGACAAAGAAAAAAATGTTGAAGTGGTCTTATTTATAAAACAAAACGTATTAATTTAAAAGCATTTAATGTTTGTTTCCATATTTACCCTTGGTTTAGAAAATGTCACAATTAATATTAAAGTAGAGTTTGAATTAAATAGAGATAAAATTAGAATGTTTCAGTATCATTTTATAAAAATCAATACATTAATGTTTTTTTTTTAAGATGTGTGTTTTGGTCTGAATTGTTTTATAAATACGACTGGAGAGTAACTACTTTACATTTATTAACTTCTGAATGATTTTATAAGGAAACTTCACAGCAAGCATAGAGATGAAATACCTGCAGAGTTTGATTGTTTCCTAGGATAACTGTAGATGGAAATTCTCTATCAATGGTACTTGCGGCAACAGTAACAATCCAAGGGGCAGTATTTATGACAGTTTGAGCATATGGGCCAGAATTACCACCAGAGCATACCACAGAAATTCCTTTAGCTACAGCATGGAAGGAACCAATGGCCAATGCATCCTCAACATAAGTAGGAAGTGGGGGAGATGAGCCGAGAGACACTGAAAGAATGTCAACCCCATCAAATATTGCATCATCAAATGCTGCAAGAAGATCAGCAGAGCTGCAGCCTCCAGTAGCCCAACAAATTTTGTAGATAGCCAACCATGCTGATGGGGCACCACCTCTTGCCAACCCTTTTGCTAGCCCCATAAAGCTTGCATTCTCTACTGCAACACCAGCTGCAGTAGATGATGTGTGTGTGCCATGGCCTGCAGCATCTCTAGGAGATAAATACTCTACTCCATCACTTGTGTTTAGTTTACCAAACTCAGCTTCATACCCTTTAACATACCAACGTGCACCTATTATTTTCCTGCCACCATTGTATTTCAACCAAAATGTTTTAAAAAGGAAACAGATTAATGAAACTAGTGGGAATAAAAACAGAATAATCATAGTCTAGCTTTATAGTTACAGATAGGCACTCACTCATTTCCATCACATAGTATGCAACACGGTTTCTATTGTCATGGTTCGCATTTTAGTTTTTTTTGTGTTAACGCTTGGTAACATTTAAGGTTTTTCGTTTCTCATAAAGTGTGTTTAATTAGGATCGAACCTCTACTTTACTTACAATATCATTATATTATCAACTGAGCCACAACTTAGTGGTAAATTATGACAACGATATTCCCATTAAAGAAAAGTAAATATCACAAGGGAAAAGTAAAGAAAATTGAGTGACTAGAAATAAACTTTTAATCAACCTATTACAGTGGTAGTGATAAAAAAAATTTCCTTCTTGGCATGTACCACGCCAACGAGGGGGAGGATTATCCATGTGTTCGTCTCTAAAGCTCCGAGACTCAGGCCAGATACCTGCAGAACAAAGATTCAACTACATAATCACATTCTCATTTTATGATTTTATCAAGCACATGCATAAACTGCAATTCCATACTAACCAGTGTCCATGACACCGATAATGGTGCCTCTTCCAGATTGACCTCTAGAAAGAATACCAGTTGCTATATCCTGCTTTACGTGCAAGAAATCCCAACTTCTTGTTGTGTGAAGGCTAAGAATTTTGTTTGGAGTCACGTGGACAACCCCCGGAATATCTGCATGAAAAGGTGCAGGCATGAAGAGGAATGGTGCAACCAAAAAATGAGAATCAGAGATTTTCACTTGGTTTTTTTCCTTGAAATATATTTCTGTTCACAAGTATAGTTTTGCTGAACTTGTTAATATGTGTTTAATACTCACTAATTAGTGATTAGTTACAGTTATTTAGGATTTGTTAGTTTGTTTTCTTTCCTAACTTGTATATAAACCCCTTGCATTGTATTTTTCTGACCACTGAATGAATCATAATCTTTCTCAATCTTTTCTTCTTCTCTCTCTCTTTTTCATCTGCATTTGTCTCTGCCGTTTCCCTCTGTTTTCTTTGCTTTTGGCCATGGCAGACTTATGGTGTTGTGAGAGAGCAGACTCATGTGGTTCATTCAGACTTGGTGAGAGCTTTGACAGAACTCATTATTCTTATGATTTGGCTTTTCATAGCTCACATCTCTTTTACAATATTTTAAAACATTCTAGTAACTAATCCAAACTGATCACAAACGTTTGTCCATTATTTTACATGCCAAGTGTAGTTTGTTTTCCCGTTATACAGAACGGAGGTTGGTAAAAGGAAAAAAAAAAACCTTCCTACAGTCCAACTTAGTTTTAAATAACTCGAATGATATACAACATCAATATTAACCATTAGTTTTTTTTCATTTTCCCTACTTTATTTTCTCAAATGGTTAGTAAATAAATACCAAGACAAAGTCACTGGCCCTTCCTCACAAATGTGTTCACCTCATGATCTTATAGAGGCAAATGCTTCCTTTCCCTTTACAAATACAAACGAGCTCTCACAATAATTCACATTGAGTATAAACATTCAAACATCATATACCAGTTACTTTTCACTACCACTTTGACTAACAGCCAGAACTTTTATAACCATAACTATTAACTATGACGTTTTACTAATAAGAGGGATGTATTTTTTGTATCTGTGAGCTTTCTCTGAGCAATGATTTCCTCACTTCCTTTAAGATCTAGAAAATCCTGCATCATGGAATAATCCGTGCCTGGTTGTTGGGTGTAATATAATTACAATTTTGGTAATGTTCTGACTCAGGTGTGTAAAACTACTTCAGGAAATGAACTCATGAAGTGGTACTTTGTTTCATGTAATAACAAACCAACCAAACTAGAAATAAATGTAAAGATTAATTTTGTAGATAATGATTCATGCAATGTTAATCTTCAAAATTTTCACTCTCTCTTTAATTCAACTTTTATTTATTTATTTGAGCAAGTATTGAACAATGCTTTCACATAATGTGACCTTGATATTGACAACAAAACTGTGAAATACCTGCAATGAGCTTAGCTTGAGACTGACTTAAAACTGCAGCAAATCCAGAAAAGCCATGCTTATAGCTATACAGAATGGACTTCCTAGCAGCGCTTTTGCTGTTAGGAAAAAAAAAAAAGATAGATATCATCAAATAATCAATTTTACCCTTTTTCTAAAATTGCATACAGATCAAATTAACAATCATCCTTTAATGCAAATTCCATCTCTTCAGCATCAAAACATTAACTGAAACACCATTTGTTTTCAATTATTTTCTGAAAAACATTAAGCAAGGATGCTCATGTTGAAAATTTCAAACATGTTAACTTGTGCATAGGCATGGCAACTACCCTCCACAGTTTCTCTCACTCCAGTACCTAGTTACATACACACATTGCATTTCCAAACTCAGATCCAAACTTGAGAACATTTTCATTGAAAAAGAACAGTGAAATAAAGTGAAACCTTCCAAGAATATGTGACAGTATGTCAAGGTGAGAATCTTCAACTAATTGTTTCTCATTCTGGCCACGGCTTCTGTCACCCATATACACAATATGTACCTATAAAAGAACATAAATAAGAAAGAGAACCATTTTTTTTCCCTCCCAAGAAGTGTGTTCAGTTCGAACCAATCATAGCCATTTGAATATGCTACCGAAGGAAAAATCAGAATATATATTGGTAAATAAGAAGAGAAGCAGAGTTTACATTGCTTAAGGCAGTGGTGACAAGGAAGCAAGATTGTTGCAAAGCAAGAAGCAACAAAGTGATGCATAAATTCCAAGCAAGAGCCATGAGGGAGCTAATTAAACCAATCTTTAGAGTGAAAATTTGGCTTAGAAGATTTTGGATACTGAGTGTGAAATGATACTCAAAGAAAACCCACTAAGTACCTGCTCCACCATCACTGGCAGCATTTACTCTGTGGTGGGCTCAGCCATAGCTTTAGGGTCCATTATTTTATCTTGGTGGCTTTGTGTAGCTATTCTGAGATACAATATGGGGATTAAGGACCATGAAAATGAGCCTTCGTTAGTTTGGTTTTTGAAACTGTACCGTCGCAAGCACGTTGTATAGCGTTGACTAAGATGTTCATTTCTGGGACACTCTGATGGTGATGTCAACTCTCTATATCTTACGATATGCAAGATGTGATCCTAACTTGGAAGTGGGAATACGCAATCCTTAGAAATCAAAATCAGTTCATTAAATATACAATATAACTCAATAATATAGGATTTACAACACACCTTTTTAAGAATTAACAAATAATAGATTTAAGATAGATTCTATTACATATTAACTTTATATATTGATTCTAACTCAATATTAAGAATTAACTCATAGATAAAGCTCATATTATATACTACTATTTCTTTTTCTCAATAACATTAATTAATCTTTCATCAAAATATCTTTATTATTTATTAATTAAATAGAAAAAGAGTGAATTTATGAGTCTCAATAAATATAATATTTTAAAAAAGTACTACTATAATTTATAAATAAATAATTAGATTAACTAATTTTTCTTTAAAATTAAAATTAGTTTAGAGACTATCATATTAAATTACGAAAATAATCTTAATTGTTCATATCTATATTATATTCAAGGTAGGACTTTCAACCTTTCCAAGTAGAGTTAATTACGGCATGCCCTTTGATCCTAACATGGTCTTGCTTTGATATATTAATCGTGGCTTAAGCTTGTGAGACTCTTGTTAAGTTACCAGTATTTATGTAAAATATAATTAACTATTAACTATTAACTAATACATGTACAAGTTCCAAGTTATGTTATGCAGTTACTTGAGTTATCAATTATTTAGTACACGATATACTCTCCTTAAAGAAGTGAGGATTATATTTATATTGAGATTTTTTTGGGGGTAACATTTATATTGAGCTTTGAGAACACCCTTCTTTGAGAGGTCAACAATTGAGAATCTGGGAGAGGTTTTGGAGAATATTTATTACAAAATAGCTGTCGATGCTCAGAAAATGTAGAATTCGGGGCAATTGGAAAATGATTGTTTTGGGAACAATAAAATATTGACAACAAAAGTGGTCCCACTTCAGCATCAATGGAAATCCGAAAGTTTCCGACGTCGAGACAATTTGCACTCTAGCTGGCGAGATTTTTCTTTTAATTATAAAATTACTATTTTATTTATTTTTAAAAAATTTATATAATATATATTAAAAAAAATTTACTTTATATAAATTTTAACAATAAAAAACAGAATAATAATTTTATAATTAAAATTAAAAATAGAAAATAGAAAAAAACAACGCATCATATTAGGTTTTGAGTTTGACACGTGAATATTTAATTGTTACCTTAAGGATTCTCATCTTTAACACATATTATTTTATAAAATAACACTCATTTTATAATTTTTCACATTTGTTCCATATTAAAAATGAATAATAAGAAATTTAGGATAAAATACTGTGAGAGCTTATTGCTTACGTAAGTGGAAATGATGCAAGTTTAAGCTTAGATCTATAAATTTGTCATTCATGGTGAGGTTGGATTCATATAAAATATAATATACATTGTTGTGGCAGGAGATAAGACCAAATATTTACTTGAATTTATTGATTATATAAAGTCTCACTTGTATAGTTATAATGAGTTTAAGTAACTAACTCTTAATTATTATTATTTCTAATACTTGTATTGTAGACCACCCACGATTATATAAAAATATATGATACTTTAACATTGTAAATCATCATTGACTAAGATTATTAATGATAAATCTCTTCCATCTGAATTTCAATGATTAAAATTTCAAATCATCTTTAACATATACATGATTGATTAAATTAGTCTTTAACTTATTGAAATAACACTATAACTTTTAACATATGTGAATCATTTATTAAGTTGGTCTTTGTCGTTAATAATCATTAGATAATGTATATTGTAAGGTGACCATATATTATATTGATGTAGACTGGAATACATTAGTTCCTAATGTATATAATATTACATCGATTTTGTCTCTAACGTATACAGTGTTACATCAAATTAGTCATTGTCTCGTATTAATCCTTAATCAATTGTAATTTGTATCAAATAAATCTCTAATATGTTATGATCCGGTCTCAATACCGGTATCCGATCTGCAAGACATATTTCAACGTCTTTGTCAAGACATCAACGTGTAACCGGTGTCATCGGTATACATCCGGACTGTAATTCCGTATCAGGCGTTCTCCCTATACCGGTTGTTCAGGATAACACCATGACACCGGACAACACACACGTCACTGTGCGAAAGACAAGGATCATTGCTACAAGGATCGATCAATAATTCTCTGCACTACGAGCCAAATTCTGCTCACGGGGATGGTCAACTTGTTCCCTAATCCTAGTCTATAATCTCCATGCTCAATATAAAATTGCCACTTGATCCAATCATGCTGGTAAGCGCACAATAAAATAATGCTAATGGGAGTTAGTGGTTCCCCACTAACGAGTCCTCGTAAAACGAGCTAATCAGGTATATGAACTCATTTCATGAATGAAGTGAGGGATCTTCAACTGAATCTATGAACAATTACTCTCTGAAATACATTCCTTACTTGGAATATCATCACTGACTTGAGCATCGGAGAATCTTTGCAGGTGACACCACCATTCGCCCACTTCAACGCGTTAGGTCGGTGTGAAGGATCTCCAGGACGTCCAATCCGCTCTCCTCACTCAAGGATAACGGATATTTACACCGGATACTCATACATCCGATCTTCTGCACAGTATTTGCATACTATTTGTGATTGACTTGAGTCTGGATCTCTAGACCCCGGTTCAGGACAGATCATTGGCACGCCCGATGGGACACGATAAAGTTATTCCCATATCCATTGAAAGAACAAGTAATCCACGATGGAAGGCGAAGTACAAGATTTCGTGGAGAATCAGTCTGAAGGCAGGACCAACCCCAACGTCTTCAGGAAGCTCAACTTTGATTCTCATGGGGGCAGCTCAAAGAAGATAGTAACAGTGTCTAATCCTGATCCTCGTGATGAGTTGATCAGTCAACTTCAGAGGGAACTCGCTGAATTACGAAGAGAAAGAAGGCAAAGCGAGGATAAAGAATCATCTCGCACACGAAACACTCCCCACGCAACTGATGGTGAAAAATCCACCACTCTCCAATACTCAAATATCCCTACGTTTGAGGGGAGAGAACAGACTCGTGATTCTGAAGATGAAGCTTCCCGAAGGAAGAGAGAGTCAACGACAGCACCCCCAGTGTCTTATAAGCTAAAAGTTCCTTTTTCAAGGAGACTTATGAGCATCCACATCCCCAAGCACCTTCAAACTACTCAGCCACTCTCCATCGGAAAATACAATGGTGAAACTGATCCTACTAAGCACCTTGATGCTTATGTGTTTGAAGCCATGTACTTGGGGGCTGATGAAGATGTGATGTGTCGAATGTTTCCTCGAACATTATCTGAGGAGGCCCTCGGATGGTTTAAAGGTTTACCTTCTGGATCCATAGATTCTTGGGCTGAAATGGCAGCTACTTTTGAGAATCACTTTGTCATCTCTAGAGATGTGCCCAGGACATCTCATACCTTGGCTCAGATTAAGCAAGGTGAAAATGAAGGCTTAAAAGATTTCTTGAAGAGGTTCTACAAGGAAGCAGCCCTGGTTCCTAACCTCACAGAGTCTATTAAGCTGCATATCGTTATTGAGGTGTTGCAGCCAGGATCAGCTTTTGCTCTCTCATTAGCGAAAAGCCCACCTGTAACTTTTGAGGAGTTCAGGAAAAAAGCCTCAAAGTACGTGAGTATAGAGATGCACTTAGAAGCCATAGCTGCAAAGAAAAAGCCATCAACACCACCTTCCCAAACCCAGAAGGGTAAGGAGAAAGCGAGGTCAGAGCGCATGGAGAGACCATTCACCAATCCCAAAGTTAATAACCACTCTCCTCGACCTCGAGAAAGGCATGTTAATTCCTTCAGCCATTATGCACAACTATCTGCCAAGCCATCTCAGATTTTGAGAGAGGTCGGATGGCTAGCTTTTAACATCTATGGCGTTAGAAGGCCAGCCCCCATGAAAAGACCAGGAAATCCCCGTAAGTACTGTGATTTTCATGAACAGAATGGTCATTCCACTGATGAATGCCAAGCTCTAAAGAATGCGGTTGAAACGCTAATCAGAGAAGGCAAATTAAAGCAATACCTGTTCAAAGAGAAATCCTTTGATAGAGTAGAGCGGAATGAGAAAAGAGAAAGAGATCCAGACGACGGGGATGACAATAACCGTAATCCGGTTAGAAAATTCTCTATTTTGGAGAAACAAAAGGGTGTGATGACTGATGAAACAGCACATAAAGATAGCATACCTCAGCAACAGCGTCAAGGCCGGCGTGAAGTCATTGACATGATTGCTGGAGGGTTCGCTGGAGGAGGAGCTTCAATTACAGCTCGTAAGAATCATCATAGAATGATTCTGTCCGTGCAAGGGAAAGTCAAAGACAATCGCCCTTACAGAGGTGGGATTGAGGCTCCAACAATCTCTTTCTCCGATGAGGATTTTGTCCTAACCATTCCTGCTGGTGACGATGCTGTGGTCATCACTGCAGTGATAGCCAACAAGGACGTCCGAAGAATCCTTGTTGACCAGGGAAGTTCCTGCGATATTATTTTCTATAATTGCTTTGAAAGAATGGGTTTTAAAGACTCAGACTTACAGCCTTATACGCAGGAACTAACAGCTTTCAACGGAGCAAAGCAATCGACTAAAGGGTATCTTGATACCCTTATTTCGTTTGAAGGCGAACCAGGGGCCAGAACGGTTAAATCCCGAGTGCTGGTGATTGATGTCAAATCACCATTTAATGGCATCATAGGCCGCCCCACACTAAATGCAATGGAGGCAGTTGTATCAACCCCACATCTCCTTATCAAGTTCATTGACAAGGATAATGTTGTTTCATCTATCCGGGGTGATCAAGAGATGGCCAGGTACTGCTACAACTTAAGCCTCAACATGACAAAGCTAGAAGCCTCCAATAAAAAGAGGAAACTTAATGATTCTGGAGCAGCTGCTGGATCTGTAAGCCTTGTCGACCTGGACCCTAGGGCGGATTTGAACATTGATCCGTCCAACCCATTAAAGCCCACACCGGATGGAAGTTCCAGGGACATAGTCTTGGGAGACTCTCCAGAGAAGATCACCCATATTAATGACAAGCTAGATACAGAAATGGAACAGCGACTACTGACGCTCCTGCAAGAATTTAAAGACCTCTTTGCATGGACTGCAGCCGATATGCCTGGCATAGACCCTGCTTTCAGCTGTCATAAATTATCCGTCTATCCAGAGACGAGACCGGTTGCCCAAAAGAAAAGAAGATTGGGCCCAGAGAAACAGAAGGCAGCTTGCCAGCAAACTGAGGAATTGCTGAAGGCCGGATTTATCAAAAAAATCCGTTATTCCTCTTGGCTCTCGAATGTGGTGATGGTCCGTAAGTCCAATGGCAAATGGAGAATGTGCATTGACTATGTGGACCTCAACCGTTGCTGTCCAAAGGATCCTTATCCTCTTCCTAATATAGATCGGATGGTAGATGATTCCTCTGGTTATCAATACCTGAGTTTCATGGATGCTTATTCAGGTTACAACCAGATTCCGATGTGCGAAGAGGATCAAGAAAAGACAGCTTTCATAAACGATCGTGGTGTCTTTTGCTATACAGTTATGCCCTTTGGCCTGAAAAACGCTGGGGCCACTTACCAATGCATGATCAACAAGGTTTTTGAGGGTATGCATACCAAGCTTGTTGAAGTATACATCGATGATATAATAGCCAAGACACCGGTTGGAGGCGATCATATTGAAGACCTACGCCAAGTATTTATCCGCTTGAGAGAATTTAACATGAGGCTAAACCCAATGAAATGCACTTTCGTTGTCCCTGCTGGAAAGTTCTTGGGTTTCATGTTAACTCAACGTGGTATTGAAGCCAATCCAGGGAAGTGCCAAACGATTCTAGACATGCAGAGTCCAAAGAATCTCAGAGAAGTCCAATCCCTGAATGGCAAAGTAGCAGCTTTGGCACGGTTCATGCCTAAAATGGCTCACATAGCACTCCCTCTATATAAAATACTGAAAAAGTCCAAGAAGTTCGAGTGGGGACAGGAACAAGAGAAAGCATTCCAAGAGCTTAAGGAGGTGTTGTCCAAACCTCCCATTCTCACAAAGCCTGACCCCGAGGACACACTCATCCTATACTTGGCTATTTTAGATGAAGCTTTGGGCGTTGCCTTGATAAAAGAAACTCCCGATGGACAGAGACCGGTCTATTTCACTAGCAAAACCTTACAAGGTGCTGAGATCCGGTATCAAAAAATTGAAAAGGCCGCCCTCGCCGTTGTTTGGGCCTCTCGACGACTACGTCCGTACTTTCACGCCCATCCAATCATAGTGAGAACGGATTTACCACTCCGCTCTGTTTTAATCAAGCCCGATCTCGTTGGGAGGATGATCAAATGGTCTATTGAACTCTCTGAGTTTGATATATCCTATGAACCCTGAAGCGCTATTAAAGCTCAGGTCCTGGCTGATTTTATTATGGAAATGACAGGGACTGATCCAGATTCCCCTCGTGTCCATTGGACCATTTACGTTGATGGTTCATCGAACCAAAGAGGCTCTGGAGCAGGTGTAGTTCTAGAAAGTGATGACGGAGTACACCTGGAAATCTCCCTTCACTTTAATTTCAAAACATCCAACAACCAAGCTGAGTACGAAGCTTGTTTGGCCGGACTGAGAGCTGCAATCAACATCAGAGCTTCTGAGGCGACACTCTGCAGCGATTCACAACTGGTGATTTCACAAATCTTAGGAGATTATCAAGCTCGTGAACCTCAACTCTAATTATACTTGAACTGTGTCAAGGAGTTGAGAGATAAATTCTTAAAAATGGAATTCAAGCATGTTCCACGCGAAGAGAATACTAGAGCGGATATACTCTCCAGATTAGCAAGCACCAAACGACCAGGTAGCACCACTACACTGGTTCAAAGCATACTAACGTCGCCCAGCATTCCTCTTTTCCCTTCTCTAAATGCCATAATGACAAACTCCCTTTATGGAGACACATGGATGGCCCCTTACGTCCGTTATTTGGCTGATGGACAGCTACCTACGGATGAGAAGGAAAAGACAAGGATAAGGAGGGAATTACCATACTTCACCATGATCGATGGTAATCTTTACAGGAGGGCGCTCTCCGTGCCCTATTTGATTTGTCTCAAAGAGAATGAGGTGCAAGACGTAATGAAGGAAGTACATGAAGGACAATGTGGACACCACGCCGGAGGAAGAAGCTTAATGCGAAAAATCCTCAGGGCTGGATACTGGTGGCCCACGATGAAGCAAGACTCCATTGATTTCGTCAAAAAATGCGACGCTTGCCAAAAATTCTCTAATCTTCACCACACACCGGCGGAAGAACTCTTCACATTCGCTGTTCCATGGCCCTTCTACCAATGGGGATTGGATATTCTGGGCCCATTTCCAACTGCTCCTGGGGGCATCAAATATCTCATTGTAGGGGTCGATTATTTCACTAAGTGGATAGAAGCAGAGCCGGTGGTACATATCACTTCAGCCCGAACTCGTCGTTTCATGTATGAAAACATTATAACACGATTTGGGGTCCCAGCACGGGTTGTCACAGATAATGGCACCCAATTCACGGATAGAAAATTCACAGATTTACTCGAAGGGTTAGGAATAACCCAAATATTCTCTTCCGTCGAACATCCCCAAACCAACGGCCAAGCTGAAGTGGCCAACAGGGAGGTGCTGAAAGGACTAAAGAAACGTCTTGGTGAAGCCAAGGGCGGATGGACAGACCAGTTGTGTCATGTCCTATGGGCATATCGGACAACGCCTCATTCTTCTACCAACGAATCCCCATATCGCCTCACATACGGGGTAGAGGCAATGATACCCGTGGAATTGCAAATTGCTTCCACAAGGGTCAAATACTTCTCTGAAGAGAACAATAACGCTAACTTGGCATCAGAAATGGATGTCATACAAGAATTCAGAGAAGATGCATTCATCAGAGATCAGGCTATCAAAGCCAAAGTTGCTATCTGATACAACAAACGAGTTCAATTAAGGACTTTCAACGTCGGAGATTTGGTTTTGAGGAAAGCAAGTGTAGGGAACAAATTCGTTCATCAAGGCAAACTAGCCCCAAACTGGGAAGGCCCATACAGGGTATCTGGGGTTGCTGGCAAAGGCTCTTACCGCCTTGAGAACCTTGATGGCACTCCAATCTGAAATAAGTGGAACACCCAAAACTTGCGCATCTATTATAGCTAGCTGCTGGAACGATACATACTCTCCTATCCTCATTTTAAACTGAATACTGGAGAAATTATTTTGCCAGCTATGCTTTCATTGTAATTCTTATTTTTGATTTAATAAGAATCTCATACAACAATTTAACTCTTTTCGAGTTTTTCTTATGCTGTGATTTTCAGTTTATCCGGCGTACAGAAGCATATTCAGGACGGATGATCTCAACTACCTATTCTGTAGTTGACGATGCAACTCCTCGAATATGTGCAGCGTACAAGAGCGTACTCAGGACGGATGATCTCAATTACCCATTCTGTAATTGACGATGTAACTCCTCGAGTATGTCTAAGAGACTGAAGGCCTGGATTGTAGGATTAAACCGAACTCTGGGTACGGTTAGTAAGTTTGGCTGAACACCGGTGAAGACCTGGGCTGTAGGATTAAACCGAACCTCAGGAAATGGGTTGTAGGATTGAACCGAACCCCATTCCAAGAACGGTAAAAGGGTAAAACCCAACACCGTATTGAAGGCTTGGGCGCAGTAAGCTGGTTCTTCTTCAAGACCACGCTGAACCCCAAGTAACGGGCGCAGTAGGTTCAGGATTAGCCCTGATCTGAACCCCGTGTTGAAGGCTCGGATTGTAGGATTAAACCGAACTCTGAGTACGACTAGTAGGATTGACCGAACATCGGTGAAGAATCGTCAATGGGTAAAACCAAAGACCGATTGAAGAATGGTTAGTAGGATTAAACCGAACGCCAAATATGACATGGATTGTAGGATCAAACCGAACTTCAAACACAACAAGTAAGTTATACTGAACTTCAAATTAATACTCTCTTTTGAAGTTCCTTATTTGGAAGTTTTATAGCTTTAAATTTTGAAGTCATCAACTCTTCAGATTGAAACTTGACTCATGAACTCCGACCAAAAAATAATTCATTCGGGTACGCCACAATCTGAGGCATATTCACCCGAAACCTTTCAGTCGAAAATATTTACATTTGGAATTATCAAATAGAGGAATTTCTATTCGAAGTCCTCACACTTAAGAACTCTCACGTGAAAATTTCACTCAGAGTCTGTTTAAAGTACTGATCACCCAATAATACTGGGGGACAGCGTCAATAATTTAATGAATATCTTGAGGAATGAACTCTTGACGAAACGTTCTCACAATCATTTCCCCTCAAGATTAACATTACAAGCCGTTCTCATGACGGTAACATGTTCACTCACAACGACTGTTATTATGATATTTACGACCAAAAGGCCTGATCTTCACGAAGCAAGATACGCTTTCTACCAGGCTTTTATATCAAATTGATCGTACTTGACAAAAGATACTCCATCTTTTCTATCAAATCAAGTCTTCAGCTATCAAAACGCCTATACATGAAAAACGATAGTTATATATCTCTATTCGTTCTTCATCCTGCATATAAAAGTCCGGAATGAAGGTTCTTTGTTAATATCTGATCTTTATTATTTAAATCCAGAATGATTCAATACACATGCAATCCCTCTATTAAAGTTGTTTTCCACTAAACAAGCATATAAAGGCAAATGATTCTTTTATTGATCAAGTGGGAATTACATGGAGAAATTCGTTTAATAATCCGGAGCTGATCCCGGAACACAGCGAATTTGAATCAATAAAAAAGAAAAGAAACATGGAAGGCACTAGTTCTTCCGACTTGTATCTCCTTCTTTCCCTTTGCCTTTATCTCTGGTCTTGCCTTCGTTAACGTTGGAGCTTGTTCCTGTACTTCTGAGCTTCAAGAGAGAGGGTCCCATTGATTGGCCTTCAGGTAAAGGAGCAAACTTATATGGAGTGTTAGGCGGATTCTCATGACGGTCCTTGACAATGGCTACCAGTTTCCCTTGGTGAAACTCATAGAACGGATCTATACCATTCAAATTAAGTGTCACCTTGGGATTCCGGTATTGAACTTGACGAACTGCCAACCTGAAAGATTCCTTGACTGCTTGATCACACATATCTACAGCTTCAGCCAAGTCTGCTTTCAGGGTTTTGACTTCGTCAGTCGAATTCGCCAACTTTAAGAGCAGCTCTTTCTCCTTACGTGACCAATCTTCTGCTCCTTGAGAGTAGACAATCTTAGCTTCCTTCAACTCCTCTTCCAATTTCGAAGAACGTTCCTTCTCCGTACAAAGGTTGGCATGGAGGTCAGAATTGATTTTCTTCTGGTCAAGAACTTGGACCTCCAGCTCCTTGGCAAGATACTTTAATCTGGCAGTCTCTTCATCCTTCTTATATCCTTCCTCTCTGGAAGCTTCTAATCTACCTTCTAAATGGAGGATGTTTGCCTTATCCTTAGCAGCAGCGACGCTAAGATCGTTAACCTTGCCAACCAACAAACTGAGCCTCTCATTGTCTTCTGAAAGCTTGCGAACCGACCTCAGAAGACCGGATAATTCTGTCAGGTGCTTCTGTCCGGCATCGCAAGCTTTGGTTACTTCTTCACTCTTCAATGAAGGCTTCAACTTGTATGGAGATTCAGGAACGCCCTCAGGAACGGAACCCTCATACACCAGGTATTGAGCAAGACCGGAACTACTTTCAAGAGGACAAGGAGCTTTAGGTGCAAAATAGGTCGTTATTGGCTTTGCACCATAAGTGATCGTGTCGCCTGGGGCGTCCGGAGTGGGCCCTTCCACTTTCTTTCCCTTAGAAAGCTCCGGATCAGCAGCCCCTCTCGAAGTTTTTGGTTTCTTGGGAGAAGGTTGACGGTCCGAGGTCTTGGAGGAATCATGCTTTGTCCTTTTCTTTCTCTCTCCGACCTTTACAACCGCAACCTCAGAGGCCGGTTTCTCGGATCCGCCCTCAAGCAAGGGGATATCGTCACCAGTAGATGAAGTCAAAATTATAGTCTCAGTTGTAGCCTTCCTTGAATTCTGTTTTGCCTGAATGTCGTTCTCAGCTGCAACGGAATTCTCTCCAGCCTTGAGTCCTTTCAGCTTATTCATCTCTGGTGACACAGTTTCAATTTCAACTGCAAAATCAAATAACACAATTAGAGATCAAGGATTTCAAGGCATGATATAACAAAGCATGAAAAATAGCAGGAAAATTACGTAAATACTCCTCGCGAGTGGACTTCGATCCTAGCAAACGCCTGCAGGAGAAAAATTGGTGCGAGGCGGTGTAGGATTGAAGAGCTGAAAGAACAGAAACTGAAGATGGGCTCAGTTCATCCTCCTCAGTGTAGTACGCCTGGGAGGTCAATAAGAAATGTTCGTGCGTCCAGGCTAGAGGAAATTTCAGAATCCCATCTTCAGTTAACCAAAAAACTGGCTCGTCGGGAGCCACGCTGATCCTCGTGAAGTAAGACTTGAAAGAATGACCATCAACTTTGGCGGAGTCAGTGTAAGACTCGAAGTTGATGATCTTGGAGAGAGTCCGGAGGGATATCAAGCTCACTCCCCCCTTCTCCTTATTCGCACGATGGACTACTTGGGAAAAATAGAAGAGCATAGCCACCGTCGGTTTGAAGTTGAAGTGCTCCCCAAGCACTTCAAGAGAACGGACCAACCCCCATCCGTTGGGGTGAAGCTGCGAAGGAGCACAATCCAGGAATCTTAAAACCCCCATCTGAAACTCGGTGAGGGGAAAGCGCATGCCAAGATTCAAGAACAGAAAGTCATACATATATATGGACCTCTCGTCCGGCGTATGACATATCCGTTCTGTCGGCAGCGGAGCGAACACCATAAACTGAAACCTGTGCTCATCCTTCTTGAAGACCGTAAAACGTGGTTCCAGCTCCGCTCCGTCCTCTCGAGCGTGGACAGATGTTGTTTCACGAAATTCTTCAGCCACCCAGCTGAATGGGCGTTTCTGTTGGAATTTCACCCAGTCGATCCGGTGTGCAACTACATTGCATAGACAGGAAGTTGTCTTCATTATATATTGCTGAGAGGGTGCTTCCCCACCAGATGGTCTTCCCCCAGTTGTTTTCTTCACCGCCATTGTGAAAGCTTTCACGCTGCGGTAAAAATCCACATCGTCAGAGAGATACAAATCAGCACTCTCAGCACTCTCACCAGAGGAGGATTCTGAAGAGGGTATTATCACCCTTCGCCTTTGATACGACGATGCCTCCCTCTCTGAATACTGTGGATTCAATTGGAAGATCACTGGGATCCTCCCACCACGAACTGTAGGGTTTCGAGTTAAAGCCCTTCCTCCTCTTCCCCTAGGGCTAACACCACTAAAACTAAAACCTTTCCTAGACATTTTCAGATATTGAAACAAGACACAAAAAATGAAAGGAAAGTGGTTACCTAAGGATGAATGAGGATAGTGAATTAAGATTCACAGAGGCAGACACGAAAATCTTCTCAAAACTTTTGCAGAGGTTCGTCAAGGGAGCAAGAAGAAGTGATTACTAGGATTGCCAAATATGTCTTTTTCATGGCATGAAAATTTTCAAATACCGACTCAAGGCAACCTGTCGTTTACCCTCAAACGACTTTCCGTTTAGTGGATCAAAATTGTCGTTTTGAACCCAA
This sequence comes from Clitoria ternatea, assembly GCA_037962975.1. Lineage (NCBI taxonomy): Eukaryota > Viridiplantae > Streptophyta > Magnoliopsida > Fabales > Fabaceae > Clitoria > Clitoria ternatea. The sequence continues at coordinate 74,160,094 of CM075676.1, forward strand.
AGGCGCGAAAATGCCATCGTTTTGTCACAGAGCCTCCTAAATGGGCCTATGAAATCCAAATTCTAGGCCCAACAAGTCCCTGCGTGACGGTTATTAAGACATGCGCATTTAACGCAATAATGGCTCGCCCACGTGAGTAAAGACATTAAATGTCCAATCATGAGAAACGTGGCCACCATTACTCGAATACCAAGGGTTGCAAAATTCGATAAACTTCTGATATTCTTATTGTCGAATCCGCCCTCAGGAGTTTCATCACTACGGAACCTTGTTCCCAGAGCGGATACTTACACACCGGTACAATTCTGAAATACAGACGTACTACGATCAATATAGCTCATATGAGCAAGTCTACTGATTCCTCACATCAGCTAGGGGGCTAGTAGAGGTACTACTGAACTCTAATTTCAGATACGAAAATTGCTCAATCCGTACTCCTACCATTGGAAAAACTTCCCCAAGACGGATGGTCTCAATCACCTATTCTGTGATTCGATGATGTAACTCCTGGTATGAACAATTCCAATCATCACACCAGGACGGATGATCTCAATCACCTATTCTGTGATTCGATGATGTAACTCCTGGTATGAACAATTCCAATCATCACACCAGGACGGATTATCTAAATCACACCAGGATACTTTTCCAGAACGGATAGTCTCAATCACTCATTATGTGATCTGACGATGTAACTCTTGGCGTTGTGTACTTTTCCAGAACGGATAATCTCAATCACTCATTATATGATATGATGATGTAACTCCTGACGTTGTGTACTTGCCCAGGACGGATGATCTCAATCACCTATTCTGTGATCTGATGATATAACTCCTGGCGCCGTACACACCCCAAGGACGGATAATCTCAATCACCTATTATGCGATCTGACGATGTAATTCCTGGTGCCATACACATCCCCAAGACGGATGATCTCAATCACCTATAAAGTGATTCGATGACAAAACTCCTGGTACGAACAATCCCCATCATCATTCTTATGATGGAAGATTTTGAAAGTTAATCCGCACTTTCGCTCTCAAGTGGTATTCTCCCAGGACGGATATTCTTTATCACCTATTCTGTGATACAATGACATAACTCCTGGCATAGACAAACTCCCATCATCATCCTTATGATGGAGGACTCAAACACCACTTTCTTACACTTTTGCAGTTCCCCAAATTTGAAACAATATTCTTACGGTGAACAACATTGTTCTCTCCAGTGAGAATAACACGAATTAAGAACAGTCATCCGTCCTGTTACACTATTCTATTAAACAGCGGATCGACCCCTCTTTTCTCCAAAAAGAATTAAGGATCATGCCCTAAAGACAGACACCTTTTTCTTAACACATACTTGGGGACATGTATATATTTCTCCGTTCTAAATTCATTTGTTGTTTAAATCTTCTGAGGCAGTTATTTCAATTCGACCTCAAGGTTAATCATACAGAACGGATTAACAACGACTCAAATATACATGAAATGTTGAAGACAAATTTCTTAAATGAATTTTATTCATAAAGGACAAAATTACACAATTGTTCAAAACCGGAGTTGATCCCGGTACACAACTTTACATATAAAATGAAAACAAGACTACGGGGGAGGAATCTGATCTTCAGCTTTCTGTGCCTCCTCAGCACCAGGCTCTTGTGTCCCTTCCTTTGGGACTTCCTCAGGAATATCCCCTCTAGGAGCCTCAGTTCCTTCCGCAGATGAAGGAACCTCAGACGTAGGAAAGACGAAATTCGGTCCCATACTTTGACCCTCAGGAAGAGGAGGCAAACCGTATAAGGACGTCGGAGGATCTTCATGACGACCATCAACCACTGCGACTAACTTTCCTCCATGAAATTCATAGAACGGATCCATTCCATAGAGGCTAAGTTTCGCAGTGGGGTTACGGTAGAAGACTTGGCGTATAGCTAGGCCGAAGGATTCTTCAACAGCCTGGCTGCATATATCAACAGCTTCTTGCTTCTCAGCTTTCGCTATAGCCAATTCTTCCCGCAACTTCGACAGCTCCCCACTCGATCCTTCAGACTCCGCTCTCCCAGCCTTCAGTCCTTCGATCTCAAGAAGGAGCTTCTTCTCCCTTTGGGACCATTCCTCAGCAGCAGCTTTGCTTTTATCCTCGAGGTCAACCTGCTTAGCCTGGCTGCTGCGGAGTTCTTCTTTCACTTTGTTGAAAACTTCCTCTTTCTCTGCCAGCTTGTCTTCCAAGTCTTTGAAGTCACCTTTAAGCCTAAGGTTCTCTCTGTTCATAATGTCTCTAAACTCCTTAGACTTGGCAAGACGGTCTTCCATCAATTTGATTGTGGCTTTGTCTTTCCCTAATGAGAGGTTAAGCTGTTCTAATTTATCACTCAGCTCATCAACCTTATCGACATTGTCAGCCAACTCGCTGAATGAATAAAGCATTCCAGCCAGTTCTGCTAACTGCCACCTTTTGGCCTCACACGCTTCCTTAATTTCTTTAGTACTAAGCGTGGGCTGGAGCTCGTACATCGGCTGTGGAAGAGCTGCTGGAGTTGATCCCCGATATGAGAGGAAGGGGGTAAGAAACGAGGTGGTTGGGTAGGAGATCGGATTTGGCCCAGAAACCCCGGCAGCGGTTCCCTTATGAAGTCCGGAGGAAACACCAGCTGTTTCCGAGGTTTCTACAGGTTTGTCTTCTGGAGTTCTACGCTTCTTGGACGGACCCCCCACAGAGTCATTCTTAATTTTTCTCCTCCTCTCAGTGACTGGGGGCTGACCCGTGGCTGCGCCAACATCGGATGAACCGCCCTCAACCAGCGGAATGTCCCCTTCAACATCCGAGGTCAGGATGATCAACTCAGGACGATCCTTTGTGGAGGGCTTAGGCTTAATTTCATTTTCGCGGGCAATGGATTTACCCGCTGCTTTAAATCCCTTCAACTTATTCATTTCCGGAGTTTCTTGTTCTATTTCACCTGCATGAACAAACACAAGAGATTAGCAACTACGAAATATTCGATATATTTGACAAAGGAGAAAAAGTGAAATAAAATGAGTATTACGTAGATATTCATCCCGGACTCCGCTTGAACTACTTAAAAGTCGCCTACACAAAAACACGTTACGACGTGTAGTGTGTGCTTCAAGTGCGAACAACACTTTTGACGACTCGGGAGATAGCTCGGATTGATCAGCGTAATACGCGTGGGAGCTCAAGAGAAAATGCTTATGGGTCCAACTCAGAGGAAATTTGTTGACACCCTCTTCATCCTTCCAAAAGATCGGTTTGCTCTTCTTAATGGAGATCCGGGTGAAGTAGGTTTTAAACGATTTTCCATCAACCTTGGCCGAATCGGTGTAAGACTTAAAGTTTACAAAAGAACAGAGAGTCCGGAGCGTCACTAGACCAACACCGCCTTGCTTATTCGCCCTCCAAACTACCTGAGTATAGTAAAATAACATCGCTACAGTAGGCGTGAAGTTAAAATGTTCACCCAAAACCTCCAGAGCACGGATGAGGCCCCAACCGTTGGGATGAAGTTGAGAGGGTGCACAGTTTAAAAACCTCAGCACTCCCATCTGAAGCTCGGTTAGAGGGAAACGGACTCCCAAGTAATGAAAGATAAAATCATACATATACACAGAACGGTCGTTTGGTACGACGTGGCATATCCGTTCTGTAGGGAGTGGTGCGTAAACCCTAAACCACCTTTTCGTTTCTTCTTCCGCATGGAGTGTGAACCTTGGTTGAATCTGGGATCCTTCCTCATCTGCGTGACGAGAGGCCAAGTCCTTAAATTCACTAGACACCCAACAGAAAGGCCATTTAGCCTGAAGTTCTTCCCAGTTTAACCTTGAAACAGCGACGCTGTAAAGACCTTCTGTTGTCTTCAAAATGGCATTATCTCCAGAAGTTCCTTCTCCAATAGCCATTTGGATCGTCTAGACCGAACTCTTTAATCTATGATAAGAGATTATGTCGTCAGAAAGTTGATAATCATTACTCACTTCATTTTTTAAAAAGCGACTACAATCAGAGGACGACTCTGAGAAGGGAAAAGTCACTTTCCACAGTGAGTAAGATCCCCTTTCTGAGCGATATGACTCAGCCCTAGGAAGAATCACAAGGATTCTTCCCCATGACTATTAGGGTTGCGAGAAACTAATCTCCCCCCTAAATAAAGCGCATCCTCTTCGCAAAAAAGACTAAAACAAGATGAGAGTAACAAGGGAAGAAGAAATAGTTACCTCAGATAACGATGATGAAGATGAAGAGCGAAAAAAGTCTCGTAGAGTAAGCAACGAACTTCCTTGCGAGATTTTTGCAGAGTATCGTTGAGAAAACAGAAGCAAGTGGAACTCATAATCCACTAAGTGTTTCTTTTATAAGAAACGAAGAGTTTCGGTTACCCACTCTTGAAGTTGTGTCGTTCTCGATTAAACGCATTTGTTCACGAGCGAAACGACACAACCGTTCCAAATTCATGGGCGCCAAAACAATAGCAATTCGAAGAAGGGCCTATCTACTAGGCCCAAAAGTTTTGAAAACTTTAGGCCCATTAAGCCCTAAACGATGGATTAATGAGATTTCCATCTCAGACGCAATAATTGCTTGCCCACGTGATTAAAAGCATTTAATGTCTAATCATGCAACGCAATTCGCGCTTTACAGCCGTTACACGAACTTCAAGAGCTTTCAATTCCAATAAACTCTTGAAATTCTCGTACAACGAATCTTTGTCTGAATCCGTTGTGACGACACCAACAGACCAGATCTTTTAATCTGAGAACGGTTCTTTGCAAAATAATAATAAATGCTAAGGAACTGTTTTACGCGTAAGCTTACCGATATTAAGACCTCTCGCAGGTTGAGTAGCTTATGTGAACAACCACTCAGTCCCTCACACAAGCTAGGGGACATATGATCCGGTTTCAATACCGGTATCCGATCTGCAAGACATATTTCAACGTCTTTGTCAAGACATCAACGTGTAACCGGTGTCATCGGTATACATCCGGACTGTAATTCCGTATCAGGCGTTCTCCCTATACCGGTTGTTCAGGATAACACCATGACACCGGACAACGCACACGTCACTGTGCGAAAGACAAGGATCATTGCTACAGGGATCGATCAATAATTCCCTGCACTACGAGCCAAATTCTGCTCACGGGGATGGTCAACTTGTTCCCTAATCCTAGTCTATAATCTCCATGCTCAATATAAAATTGCCACTTGATCCAATCATGCTGGTAAGCGCACAATAAAATAATGCTAATGGGAGTTAGTGGTTCCCCACTAACGAGTCCTCGTAAAATGAGCCAATCAGGTATATAAACTCATTTATGAATGAAGTGAGGGATCTTCAACTGAATCTATGAACAATTACTCTCTGAAATACATTCCTTACTTGGAATATCATCACTGACTTGAGCGTCGGAGAATCTTTGCAGGTGACACCACCATTCGCCCACTTCAACGCGTTAGGTCGGTGTGAAGGATCTCCAGGACGTCCAATCCGCTCTCCTCACTCAAGGATAACGGATATTTACACCGGATACTCATACATCCGATCTTCTACACAGTATTTGCATACTATTTGTGATTGACTTGAGTCCGGATCTCTAGACCCCGGTTCAGGACAGATCATGTTAGTAATAGCCATTACACAATTAATGTACATTGCTACATGACCATATATTAGACTAATGTAGACATTTCAAATCTTCAATGATGGAATACATTGATTTGGGTGGATGTGTATGATATTACATCAATTTTGTCTCTAACGTATATAATATTACATCAAATTAGTCATTGCCTCATTAAAACAAATGCATCGTATTAGTCCTTAATCAATTGTAATTTTGATTAAAAAATCTCTAACGTATTAGTAATCACATCATATCAATTCCTAATATTAATTTAAATACTTCAAATTAGGGGTTGATGTTTATGTGGCTTGGTTATTTTATACGTTAATGTAATAATGTTACTTGTAAATTATTTAAAAACAAATAAAATGTTATTCAATAAAATCAATGTAGAACAGTTTTAAACATAATTAGTACTACCTCCCTATGTATAAAACCTCTTTACCTAATTCACAAGTATTAGAAAAATTAGTTAATTTAGTTAAAATCATTAACTTTGTATTAAATAGGGGGTAATTTTTCAAAATTACCCTTACAATCAATGGAAATTAGTTAAATTAGTTAAAATCATTAACTTTTTTCAAAATGACATCAAAATTACCCTTATATTAATTTTGCTTTAAACTGTTCTATACTAATTTTATTGACTATTTTTTTTTTGTGTTAAAGTAATTTACGAATTACATCATTATATCAACATAAAATAACTAAGTCACATATACACTAACTTTTAGTCTGAAGTATTTAGTTTCACATTAAGAATTGAAGTGATACAGATACTAATACATAAGGGACTTTTTAGATATAAATTACAATCGACTAAGGATTAATATGATATATATTTTTTTTTATTAATACGGGGCAAGAACCAATTTGACGTAATATTAAATATGTTATGGATCAAATTGATATAATACCACATATGTTAGGGACTAAATTGATGTTTTTCATAATTGGAGATTTGAAATATCCACGTTAGCACAAACGTGACCAATTGGCTACCACATGACACTTTGACTGACATCATCCAATGGCCATTAATGATAAAGACTAACTTGATGGGTGATTTGCATACGTTAGGGGTTTGATAGGTTAAAGACAAAATTGATTAATGACGCATACATTAGAGACGACTTTGAAGTTTAACTCAAATTTTAAATATAGCTTGCACTTTTTAGGAGAAATCAACTTATATCTTATATTGTATGTGTTATGGTTTTTAGTTTGTAGTTTATGATTTTCCGGATAGTTTATAGTATTTGTAGTGTTTTAGGTAGTTTATTGAAGTAGAGTTGTTTGTCAAAATGAGATTAAAAATTGTGTTAAATAATTTTAGAGGATAAAATATTATAATTATGAGAGAGATCAAAAGTTAATTTTTTTTAAAAATATAATAATAATAATAATAATAATAATAATAATAATAAATCAACTTAAAAATTTTTGAACGAGTTTCTGTTTGTCATAAGCCACCTTTGTCATAAGCTACCACCTATTACTCAAAGAGGCACTTAATGTGAGTTGAAGTCAAAAAAAATTTATATTAACAGATTGAGCTTAGCTGCCCAAGAGCTTTACCACCCTAATCCAATTTAATAATATATCGGCTTATGACCCCCTCACTTAAAAAAAAACTTGGGTGGATATAGTTAGAACAATATTTCTTTGGTTTTTCTATTTTAGTTTTTCACAATTTTTTAAATTTTTTATTTTCTAAAAATGTATAAAAAAATTATGAACATGTGTTTAGTTACTTCATCAATTTTTCAGTTTGAAAATTTGAAAAATATGTTTAAATGTAATCAATTTTTATTTTCTTTTATTTTCTTTTCCACGTTCTTTCATTTAAGCTAATAAAAAATTACTCTATATATATTACTTATGCCCTTATATTATATGCATATTTATATAAATATGTTATACATAAATATATATTATTTGATAAATATATATCCACATATATATCTCTTGATAATAAGATTTCTTTTCCACAATTAAGTCTTGATCCATTCTTAAGTTGATATCTTAAATATGAAATCTATTTTCTAATTTGTGTATTCTTAACTATCGTTAAATACATTTATGTGGCGTTAAATATATACTGAACATCTTAGCAACAAATGAGTTTTTGTACCCCATGATTATGTTCAAAGCTTGGTTTAACACATGAAAAGAAAAACAAAATTGAAATGGCAAATCACCTTTGTTTCACTACGTGAAAAGCACAAAAAAAAAAAAGAAGCGGAAACCACCGTTGTTTAACCCGTGAAAAAAAATTGAACAAGGTTAGAAATACAGAGACTATCACATCTTCCAAGAAAATGATTTTGGAAAATTTTAAAATATTAGTTGAGATAGTTTTTAAATAATTAATATTTTTTATTTTTCAATTATTTTTTAGAAAAAATAAGTCACTGAACATATTTCTTGTTTTCCTGTGTATTTCATAAATACCTTTTTATTTTTTTTTCCTGGAAAACCCACTGACTAAATGCACCTCTAATAATTTGTTTTTCTAAAACCAAACATGTCATGCACGTGAAAATCAGATACAATTCTTTTAAGAATTGAAAATTACCGAACAAATTTTTTCATACATATATCAATTTTCAAACCCATATCACCATATTTAAAGCATTCAGTTATCTATTTTGGTCATGTATAATTTGTTTTTATAATGCTATCTACTTTTTACCATTTAATGTTTCCTCGTGGTAGTTTAACATATTGTTTTTTTATTATTAAAAATCATTATAAAATATATTTCAACATAATTTTAAAGAAGAAAATATTTTTAAATTTCTTAAACAAATACTTGTTTTTAATCTAATTCTCCAGGCATGTTTTTCTGATAAGTGCTTTAGCCTTCAGGAAATCATAATTGTAATTCGCAACCGTCTGCATTTAAAAAAGAAAAGAAAATGCTCCGAAAACAAACAAGTTTCTCCATGAAGGATCCAAAGCCCAATGAATGGACATAATTTTGAAGCAGTTGGTGACACTGAAACTGTTACCTTCATTTGCTCTTCTTTTCTCTTCTCTTCTTCACAAATCACAATCACCTGAATGAATGAATGGACGCTATCAGAAAGCAAGCCTCGAAGCTTCGAGAACAAGTCGCTCGCCAGCAACAGGTTCTCATTCAAAACCAGATCCTCTTCCCTTTCTTCTTCGTTTCCGTCAAAATTCTTATACCTTGTGATTATTGTGCTTCTCTTTCCCTTTCCTACGCTTCGTTGCTTTTTTTCTCATGCAATTTTCGTATAACTTTTCTCGGCTTCGCTATAATAGCCTCGTAATTGTTCTTCTCGTGAATATCATAGCACAAGAGTATCGGATCTAACCGAATTCCGCTCTTGCATTGTGGAAATCGATGTAGAAAAACTCTAGATTAGAGATGAATTTCAATCCCTGCATGTATCTTATCTTGCTTATACGTTGAACTCGGTAGCTGAATTCAAAATCACCGAGTCATAAAGCGCGTTTGAATTTAATTAAGTGTTTATGTGCCATTAATTGTGATGAATTAAGCTTTCGTTCATTTATTAATTAATTAGTTGATTCGTTTTTTCCTATTTTTCTTCGTTTTGATTGCTTAATTTATAAAGGTGTTGATGAAATTTCTGAATTGTTGCTATTTAGGCTGTTCTGAAACAGTTTGGGGCTGGTGGTTATGGAGGTTCGGATAATGTTGTTACTGATGAAGTAGAGCTCCAGCTGTATCAGAAACTTGAGAAACTTTATATATCAACACGTGCGGGGAAGGTTGCTTTTTTTTTTTTATGGCATTTCATTGTTTTCATTTATGTTATTTCGTTTCAATTTATTCGTTCCTTCTCTCCTAGGCTGAGAATAGTGCTTGTTGTGTTTTTACTAGCATTATCAAAGGGACATTGTTCGTGGTGTGGAAGGTTATATTGTTACTGGGTCCAAGCAAGTTGAAATAGGTGATTATTGTTGGTTTTGTGAAGCCTTTTTGAGAAAGTTTGTTGCAGTTAGTTTCCCAGAAATATTGTTATTGAATTCCTGTTTATCTTATTGAACAGGAACTAAGTTATCAGAAGATAGCAGGAAATATGGCTCAGAAAATACATGTACGAGTGGTAATACATTATCTAGAGCTGCAGTGAGCTTTGCACGAGCCCATGCTCAAATGGAAAAGGAGCGTGGAAACTTACTAAAAGCTCTTGGTACACAGGTAGTCTATGAATTTGGCTCCTCTAAAGTGAGGAAGTTAGGAGACAATCACCCTTGATTTGCGATTAGTTATATTGATAAGATATTCTACTTTAAATCAACTGTGAATGGTCCCTCACTTTCTCACTTTACACATCTCCTCACTTTAGAGCTTTTCCTGGTAGTATATATACTTGTTGAGATTTAAGTATGCTTGTTTGTATGTTTATGTATGAATTCATTGAGCAGCTACTTGCAATTTCAAGACTTAGGTTCTCTAATCTGACTTCACAGAAGTAATGCTGGAGCTTTTCCCCTAACTGAACTGGTTCACTGAATATGAATGAGATTTACAGATATTTAAGTATACTTAATCCAGTGGAAAAGGAATATGTGGACCACAACCAAGTTCCATCTTGAATTGGATTTAATAGTCAGACTCATATCAAGTTCACCTATCTCACCTTGTTTGTACTGGTGTGGTGGCTCATATCGTTATTCATCCTGTGTGTGCTAGCCATGTCAGCCTAATATTTATGTGATTAAAGTCATGGTCCATGCTGATTAGGTTGCAGAGCCCTTGAGGGCAATGGTCGTGGGAGCTCCATTGGAAGATGCCCGACATCTTGCTCAACGTTATGACAGAATGCGACAGGAAGCTGAAGCCCAGGTACTCAAGAATTTATCTTTCTTTTAACTTTGCAAAACTTGTTGGACTTTCTTTTTCATTGGTCACCTGCTTTTTGTGTTTCAATCTGAAACACGAAACTGTCAGTACATGCTTCATTAGTTATTTTATTTTCCTATCTTGAGTTGTAATTTACTGTGCATTTTGAACCTAGACAGGCTATTGAAGTTTCTAAACGCCAGGCCAAAGTAAGAGAAATGCCAGGCAATATTGAGATTTCTCTGAAATTGGAAGCAGCTGAAGCGAAGCTGCAAGACCTGAAGTCAAACATGGCCATATTGGGGAAGGAAGCAGCGGCAGCATTGGCTGCTGTTGAAGCACAGCAGCAAAGGTTGACTCTTCAGCGCCTTATAGCTATGGTATTGCAGTTTTTCCTTGTTATTCTTCAATTACTCATTTTAATGAAACCTTGATGAATTATATAAATCATAACTTAAAATTAATCCTATGTTTTATTTATACTTATGAAGGTTGAAGCGGAACGTGCCTATCATCAAGTAGTCCTACAAATACTTGATCAGCTCGAGGGAGACGTAAGTATTCATTTCACTTGGTCATTTAGCCATACAGAAGCTAAATATTCCACTTGACAGAGAGATAATTTTTCTTTTGTTATGAAAATATGATTGTATTTAATGATAGATGATATCAGAACGACATCGAATTGAAGCGCCTTCTACTCCTAGTGTGGATAACAGCATGCCACCACCCCCATCATATGAAGAAGTGAATGGTGTCTATGTTTCTCAAACACATAATGAATCCACCGATAGCATGGGTTACTTCTTAGGAGAGGTTAGAAAGAGACTACTTTTTCTTTCTTGTGCACTGGGAAACACTCGCAGATAAATGTTGAAACCAGATGACTGATTTCCCCTTTTGTAACTGCTGTTCTCCTTGCAGGTTTTATTTCCTTACTCTGCTGTGTCTGAAGTGGAGCTGAATTTATCAGTCGGTGATTACATTGTTGTTCGAAAGGTTCATAACTTTCTGAATCTGGATATAACCATAATTTTCTTTGATCCAAAGACCGGTTTAATTTTTTTTTCTCTCTCTTTCTCTGGTTGGGGAGGGTGCTTGATGATTGCATTGTATTTTCAACCATCATTTCATTCATGGCAACAAATTAGTAGAGTTTTCAAAACCGATAACCAAGTAAAATGCGTTTATACCATTATTATGAAATAGAGAAGCCCATCTCCTTATCAGTTTAAGGCTTAAGACGGAATTGATAACCTAATATGAATTCAGAACATGATGTATTAAATTATCGCCTGTTCGGAAGTGAATGATTCTCTTACTATTTATTTATGATGTGGCTTATGTAACCTCATTTAAGCAGTTGTGGTTCATGTGCTCATGGCTGGCTAAAAAAATTAAAGTCCTTGCTTTCCATGTTGGTTCCATTTTCCTTTGGTATCATTATGCCGGTTGTGTTTTTAACAGGTGACAAACACCGGATGGGCCGAGGGTGAATGCAAAGGAAAGGCAGGTTGGTTTCCGTTTAGCTACATTGAAAGGAGGGAGCGCGTTCTTGCAAGCAAGGTGGCTGAAGTGTTTTAGATTTTTTCCTGATGGGTTGGTTTCTTAACCTGTGGATTTTGTTCGTGTGTATGCTTTAATTTTGTAAAACAAATTGATTTGTGATATAGATGACAACTTTTCCCATTTTATTACCATTTAGAGCTTATATATGATTATTTTGTTATCTATTTTTGTTTGATTACACTCGAGTCAGTGCCCTTCACAGTTTGTTCAGGCGAATTTCCAGCCAACCAGGTATCAAGGTATCACACTTAAGAAACCAAGTGCAAAGTATGATGACAATTAAATTTCCAGCCAACAGCCGCCTCCGACCTCAAATTTTGACAGGTAAAACTCTATCCGGTCGGGTTTAAACTTCCCAAAAAAAAACCTTATTACAAACTCTGCCGCAAAATTAATTTATTACATGCATATTTTTTAAAATATCCAAGAAAACATAACGTGTTTCTAAGCATTGATACACAAAAAACTGTGTAAAAATTTGAACTTCGGGTATTATTTTTTATTTGTTGGAATTTTACACCGAACATTTTTGTTCTAAAAAAATTTGTCCCTTACCATAAAGAAAACTAATAAAATTTTGGGGACAATTTTACAACATCTTTCTAAGTATGGCTATAAAAAATCCTGTAAAACCGCTTGATTTGGTCATATTTTTTTTAGGCATTAGCTTTTAAATTTTACTAAAAATTCATTGTTGAAGAAAAATTATGAAACTTTGGGAACAAAAAGATAGAATGTTTCTAAATATTGCTACAAAAACATCATGCAAAAATTCGAGGTCGAGTACAATTTTCTATTTGTTAGGCTTACTAAATATTTTTGTTTTAAAAACTCTATCACTTCCCTTGGAGAAAACTAATGAAACTTTAGAGATAACCTCACAATTTCTTTATAAGCATGACCGTAAAAAAATTATGTAAAAATTTCACCGCTCAAGTTGGTCACATTTTTCGTCGGTATTAGCCTTTAAAATTTCCTAGAAATCATTAGAGAAAAATTATGAAACTTAGGAAATAAAAATAGTGTGTTTCTAAGCATTACTACAAAAAAACATGTAAAAATTTGAGCTTCAGGTACCATCTTTCTAAAAATATTTGTCCATTCCTTTGGATAAAACTAATAAAACTTTGGGAACAACTTTACAAAACCTCTCTAAGACTGGTTGTAAAAATCATAAAAACTGAACTGCTTGAGTTGGTCATATTTTCCGTGAGTATTAGCTTTCAAATTTTACTAAAAAAATTGATCGTTGGAGAAAACCTATAAAACTTTGGGAATAAGAAAATATCGTGTTTATAAGCATTGCTGCAAAAACCCTACAAAAATTCAAAGTCTGAGTACAGTTTTCTATTTGTTGAGATTTTGCACTAAATGTTTTTGTTTTCAAAAAATGTTTCTTCCCTTAGAAATGAAACTTTGGGGATAACCTTACAATACCTTTCTAAGCATGACCACAAATAAAATCATGCAAAAACTCCATTACTCGGTTTGGTCACATTTTTGTCGGTATTAGCCTTTAAATTTGACTAAAAATTTATCATTGGAAAAATATTATGAAACTTCAGAAACAAGAAGATAACATGTTTCTAAGTATTGTTGTAAAAAAAATCACGTAAAAATTCAAGGTCTGAGTACAATTTTCTATTTGTTGGGATTTATTATTGAATATTTTTATTTTAAAAAATTCATCTCTTCCCTTGGAAAAAACTAATGAAATTTTGGAGACAACCTTATAATGACTTTCTAAGTATGACCGTAAAAATCCTGCAAAAACTCAACCGCTCGGTTCGGTCATATTTTTCGTGGCATTAGCCTTCAAATTTTACTAAAGATTTATTGTTGGAGAAAAATATGAAACTTTCGGAACAAGAAGATAGTGTGTTTCTAAGTATTACTGTAAAAAAATGCAAAAATTTGAGCTCCAGGTACGATTTTTCATTTTTTGGGATTTTACAATGAACATTTTTGTTGTTAAAAATTTTGTTAACTCCCTTAGAGAAAACTAATGAAACTTTGTGGATAATACCTTACAATGTCTTCTAAGTATGACCACAAAAAATTCATGTAAAAACTCAACCAGTCATATTTTTCGTAGGCATTTAGCCTTCAAATCTTACTAAAAATTTATCATTGAAGAAAAATTATGAAACTTTGGGAACAATAAGATAACGTGTTTCTAAGCATTGCTACAAAAAAAAACATGTAAAAATTCAAGTTCCGGGTACCATTTTTCATTTCCTAGGATTTTACAATGAATATTTTTGTTTTAAAACAATTTGTCCTTTCCCTTGGAGAAAATGAATAAAACTTTGGGGACAACCTTACAAAACCTTTCTAAGCATGGCCGTGAAAAATCATACAAAAACTAAATCGCTCGATTTGGTCATATTTTTCGTTGGCATTAGCCTTTAAATTTTACTAAAAATTCATCTTTGTAGAAAAATTATGAAACTTTGGGAACCAAAAGAGAGCGTGTTTTTAAGCATTGCTACAAAACATGTAAAAATTCGAGCTTCGAGTACCATTTTCTATTTGCTAAGATTTTACACTGAATATTTTTGTTTTAAAAGATTGTCCGTTAGAGAAAACTAATAAAACTTTGAGGATAACCTTACAAAACCTTTATAAGCATGATTGTAAAATATCATGCAAAAACTTAACCGTTTGATTTGGTCATATTTTTCTTTAGGCATAACCTTTAAATTTTACTAAAATTCATAGTTGGAGAAAAATTATAAAATTTTAGGAACAAGAAGATAGTGTGTTTCTAAGCATTTCTACAAAAAAAAAACCATGTAAAAATTTGATCTTCGGGTACCATTTTTCATTTCTTGAGATTTTACACTGAATATTTTGGTTTTAAAACAATTTGTCCTTTCCTTTGGAGAAAATGAATAAAACTTTGGAGACAACCTTACAATGACTTTCTAAGCCGTGAAAAATCAAGCAAAAACTAAACTGTTCAATTTGGTCATATTTTTCGTTGACTAAGCCTTCAAATTTTACTAAAAATTCATCTTTGGAGAAAAATTATGAAACTTTGGGAACAAGAAGATAGCGTGTTTCTAAGCATTGTTGCAAGAAATCATGCAAAAATTCAAGCTCCATGTACCATTTTTCATTTGCTGGGATTTTACCCTAAATGTTTTTGTTTTAAAATAATACGTTTCTTCCCTTGGAGAAAACTAATGAAACTTTGAGGACAACCTTACATTGTCTTTCTAAGGATGGTCTCAAAAAATGAAGCAAAACTTCAATAGCTCTATTTGGTCATAATTTTCGTGGGCATTAGCCTTAAAATTTTACTAAAAAATCATCGTTAGAGAAAAATTATGAATCTTTGGGAACAAGAAGATAGTGTGTTTCTAAGCATTACTGCAGGAAATCATGCAAAAATTTGAGCTCCTGGTACAATTTTCCATTTGCTGGAATTTTACGCTAAATATTTTTGCTTTAAAAATTTATCCCTTCCCTTAGAGAAATCTACTGAAACTTTAGGGACAATCTCATAATGTCTTTCTAAGCATGACCATAAAAAGTCATGTAAAAATTCAATTGCTCGGTTTGATCATACTTTTCGTGGGCAAAGCCTTTAAATTTTACAAAAAAAATTTTGTTAGAGAAAAATTATGAAACTTTGGTAATAAGAGGATAACGTGTTTCTAGGCATTGCTGCAAAAAACCATGCAGGAATTCAAGTTCCGCGTACCATTTTCCATTTGCTAGGGACAACCTTACAATGTCTTTCTAAGCATGACCGTAAAAAATCAAGCAAAAATCCAACCGCTTGGTTTGATCATATTTTACTAAAAATTCGTCGTTTGAGAAAAATTATGAAATTTTAGGAACAAGAAGAGGGCGTGTTAATAGGGCCGACAAGAATTAATCTTGCTCCTACGTGTTCCCAGGTGCAATGTGAAAGCATGGTTACATAGTTCTTGTTAGAAAGTACTCTTATGATTTTATTTAATCGGTATCATGTATCCCACGACGCCGATATGATTTTTTATAACAATTTTATTGGTGTAATTTTTCACACGACACCGACAAAATTGTTTATAATTTTTACAGCAAATTTATTGGTGTAATGTGTAACACCCTAAATTTTAGAATAAAGGATTAATTGAGGAGAATAAATATCGAATAATTATTTGTGGATTATTTAATGTCCCAAAATATTAGAAATAATTGAATTAATATTTTTGGGGACTGTTGGTGATTTATTAGGGCTGAGTAAGCCAAAATTAAGCCCGATTAAAATATGGGTGTCAGACCAAGTATCTCCAATTGAGATGATATTGGTCAGGACTGTTGAGAATATTATTGGGAGTCCGAAGATATATTCAAAATAATTTTTGGATAAAGTATTGAGCCCAAACAGAGAACCTGTTTGTGGAAAAACAATGAAATTTTAATGAGGGAATTAAAGATAAAGCAAAAACCCAATTTTTCTCCCCCTTATTCTCGTGACTTCCTGAGACCATTTGGCAGAGATACACTTCTTCTACTTCTTTTCTTCTCTTCTCTTCTCTTCTTTCTTCTAAACCCTAAGAAAAGGTGGTTCCATTTCACTCTTCTCAAATTTCGTTCTCTGGAGCTTAGAAGGAAACTATTGGAGTTTGGATTTCCCTTCTTCCTTCCTCTATTCTCGCAGCTCCTCTTCTCTTTTCCTGGAGCCCATTTCGTGTGGGTCTGGTAAGCCATATTCACTCCTTTTGTTTGCTTTAATGCTGTGAGTTTTATGAAGTATTAATGAAGTAGATGCAGTATGGCTGAAAGAAGAAGATAGTTAATGGGTATTTATGAATGTTGGTGGGTTAGTGAAAAACCCTAACTTTTAAAGATTTGGAGAAAATGGTGAATGTTGGTAAAATGAGGTGTTTGAAGGAATATACAAGCTACTGAGAGCTTAGGTTATGATTGACAAAGCATTATCATGGATGTTAGGTTATGGGTTTTGTGGCTTTTAGATATAATGTAGGTGGTATGGTAATAAGGAATTCCCGTAGCCTAATAAAGAGAGGAAAAGAATGCCTATAACATGTTTTATACATGTTATGAATTGTAGATATAAAAATGGTTAGTTAAAGTTGAATTTGTGTTGAGTGGTTGATTGATTGTGATTCTTTGTGTATGTTAATGTAGGATCCATTCCGAACGACGAGGCGGGTACGTCGAATCAATCGGAATTCTTCTCTTAAGGTAGGAGAGGAGTCTTTATATTCTAAATGCATGAGTAGAATAGTGTTTGATTGTCATATGTGACAATATGCATGTTTGCCTTGCTTGTAATATTATGAAGATTGGTAATGTTATGTATGGTGCTGATGATATGTTTTGGCAACATGCTTTGATGCATTTAGAATATTTGTGGTGTGCTATATGGTGGTGTTGAATGATCAATAATATGATGTTATGTTTATGTCCACCATAAATGTGAAATGACTGTTGTTGATGCTTGATTGAGAATGGGTGTGAATGAATAGCATGCCATAATTGATCTTGAAAAGTTGATGATTGAAATTTATGATGAATGCCACATTGAAATTTGAGAATAAAGACTAAAGCCAACAATAATAAAATCCACTAAGAATGGTGAAGTGGTGTTGGTGGTGATGATGATGATGATGATGAGTGACATGTACAAGATGCATAGAGTGAGAAATACATATGATTCCTCCGGTTGGCCCAGTGGGAGGGCGGCTCTGTGCACGAGCAATTTGTTATTTCCCCTGTGACTTGGAGTATGAGTCACGAAGCTGCCCATGTTGTGCTACGGGGAGCCGCATGTGGTTGACCCTTGTTGGGGGTGGTTCTTGATGAGCAAGTGTCCCCGGTGGTCCTTTGGATCACAGCTGCCATGATATGTCTCATGGTTGGCCCGTAACACTATATATTGATTATGTTGTTTACCACGGTTATGGTGAAAATGACCGGTGTTGCAAAATGGGCGATGCGGTTTGGTACCAGTAAAAGATTGGTGAAATGCATGCAATTTAATGATAAGTGTACACGTTTTACTACTGCAGTAGGGACATGGTATGTGATCATGCTTGAACCCACAATTTGGTACTTATATTCCCACAGTCAGATCTACAAATTATTGAAATATTCTATTATGTATATGCATTAGCCTAAGAGCATTTGCATATAGCAAGGAAGTATGCCAATGGTGTTGGTATATGGTGATGGATGTGTTGTGGATGAGGAGTTATAATGAGACAACATATAAGATATGAATACCAAGAATAAATTGATTAAAATGATGAGATGTGTAATAGTCCAATTATTGCAGGACTAGATTATGTGTTATGTACCTTACCTGCTTCATTTCATAATGATGCTTATTTTGTGTAATGATGGTTGATGATGAATTGAATGTGAGTGTAAAGTGTACATGTATGATACATATACACATAATCATACGGTGTTCATATTCATACTTTTAGAATATATGACTCACTCTCCCATGTTGTCCATTTTTAGATTTGTGAATGCAGGATATTCATGGGAAGTGAAACTTTTGGAAGTTCATTTTGATGAATGAGGTAAATAGATGTGTAGGAAGTGCCTTGGCCGGCAGTCCAATATTTATATAATATATATATATTACAGACATATACTCATTTTGCATTTGGATTGTTGGATTATGATGTTGAAGATTTGATCTGGAAAACAGCTAAAGCTCATGTAAGGTTTTGGTAGTATTGGATGACAAATTATGATATGGGTTTCTCATCCAATTTTATGAATGACTGATGTATTTCTAAGAATTTGACTCTTATGCAGTATAAATGGTTGATGTTTAATTATTGTGCAATGGATTGAATGGAATGAAAATTAGGATGTGTGGTTAATTGATTCAATTATGAATGTATATATTGCACAGGTATATTATTGGCTTGAATTATTTTTGTGAAGAATTGATTTGGGTATGTCAGGGTGCATAATTTTCTAAGTTTTCTGCATAATTTGTCAAATACGCTCAAGCGAGAAGATTCCTCGCCCAAGCATGAATGCTCTGTATTTGAAGTTTTCTCACTGTCCATCCTTCGCTCAAGCGAGACTTAAACTCGCTTAAGCGCTTGTTGGAAGAAATCATTTTGTGATAATCTAGCTCAAGCGGAGAAAGACTCGCTCGAGCGAGAGGCATCAGGTGAGCTACTGGAGTGACTTCGCTTAAGCGAAAAACTCTCGCTCAAGCGAAATGAAGAGAAAATTGAGAGTGCAGGGGTGTCACGCTCAAGCGTGACCAAGCATGAGGGAACCCACGCTCAAGCGAGCGTCCTGCGCTCAAGCGCGCTCGGGTCCTGATTCTCGCTTCTTCTCACGCTCAAGCGTGACTCATGTATATTTGTGGCGCGCTCAAGCGTGGACGAGTGGAGAGGGGCTGATTCCTTCTTTTCACGCTCAAGCATGAAGGCAGCTCGCCCAAGTGTGATAACACGCTCACGCTCAAGCGTGAGGGGGCCACGCTCAAGCGTGAAAACCCCTAATACCTAATTTTATCCTCGCTTAGTTTTCCTTTAAGCACGATCTCACTTAAGCGTGGAAATTCACGCTCAAGCGTGCTGATTCAGTTTTTACTCTCTGCATGAAAGTTGTAGATAATTTCGTCACCGTCGTTTTGATACCCAATTTGCGTCAATCGGAGTTCGGTAGCCCGAGTTATGCCCAAATTACTAAAGGTGTTCAGGCTGAAAATTTCAGCAGGGCTGATTTCATAAATTAACAAATTAAGCAATCTTTGGGGCATAATTTGTGACGACCCGCGTCAATTTTCCTTTTAATAACATTTGTTTAATCATTTTTCATAATAATTTTTCACGTTTAATAAAAATCAACTCGGTCTTAATATAAAATAATATTTACTTTTCTTAAATACATTCAAAATAATAAAATTATACTTAAAATATCAATAACCGATTGGAAATAAATCCATTAATAAAATAGAGTTTAGAAACAGCGGAAGGAAAACAGTCAGGGGTCATTCGCCTGAGCGAGACCCTGATTCACTTAGGCGAGATCCGACTCGGTTGAACGAATGCTACTCTTTAAACCTGAGCGGACCAGACTTACCAGGGAAACTCAAGTCGGGGTTTCACTCGGCAAAGGGTCTAATCGGTCAACTCTCTCTCGGGAACAGCTTACCCATACATCACTCAGAAGAGGTTCATTCAATCTTATATCACTCGAAAAGCACCCTAACCTTACTTCACTCGGAAACGCTCTACTTTTTCTTCACTCAGAACATTCTACTCTTTCTTCACTCGAAATCATTCTACTCGTTCTTCACTCGGAAGTGATTCTCTCAGCCATTGCTCACTCGGAGACACCCTAGCCTTCCACTCGGAAGTGGGTCTCTCGGTTATTCTTCTCTCAGAAAGAAATGAAGGATACTCAGGCACCAAATCAATGGGCCCTTGCTCGGACAAGAATGATTCCACTCGGCGAGATTCGCCCTGCTACAGCAATGCAAATTCATTCATAAATAAACACCGATAACATAGCATCACAAAGTCATATCTGATTCAAATTTTAATTCTACATACAGGCAACACATTGTAGCATCAAACACTCGGAAAACTCAAAATATACATATATTACACAATTCATTCAAATCACTCGGTGCCTTGGCATCAATCCTCCGCTTGGCGCACCTCTATGGCTCTGACCTCTTCCCTGTCACTGGTTACTAAAATTGAAAACCACAATAAGGGTGAGTGTTTAGCATCATAATTAATCTAGAACGGAATTTAAATAATAAAATACGAGTATAAACTCCGTCCGATTCTTTCATCCTCAAATTGCACATTTCACTCGGCATTTAACTTATTCGACAATACACTCACTCGGTAATCATAGCAATTAATCACTCGGCCATTTTAGCAAATCACTCATTCAGCAAGTATAACAATTTACCACTCGGTAAATATAAAATATCACTCGGCAAATATATGAAATTATACTCGGCAAATTCATCAAATCATACTCAGCAAACATTTCAATTCTCATTCGGCAATTATAACAAACTGCACTCGGCAAAATTATCAAATCATCAATTATCACCACTGACTCAGACAAAATTGACACAGTATCCGGATACTCAAAGGATCGACCTTCAGCTGGGGGTCCTACTTGACACCCCGTGAACCCTGCTTGGTTCACCGAGTCCTGCTTGACTCCCCCTCAACCACTGGGTCATAGACCTCTAGGTAGCTCAACTGGGTCCTGCTTGACCACTGAAGCCAAAAACGAGGGTAACATATACCGTCGGTCGTCCTTCACCACATAATCATTTATTCACATTTCACAAGTGGCCATTAACAACATCACTCGGGTGACCTGCTTGTCAGTCCCGACTCCACATTGCCACAAAACACCGATTGTCACAGCATCATTTCAATTTCAATCGGATTTACACATACACACACGATCCTCAACCGATCGGTGTCCACATACATACATGCATATACATTAACTTTCACCCAGCATCATCTCATCACAACATCAAATAATTCACTTTCAATCGGAATATGCCACACACACGATCAGAAACCGATCGGTGTCCATACAAATGCATACACATACAACAACTCATCCAGCATCATCTTTATTATCACAACATTAAATATTTTTCAAGTCTGACACACACACGATCCTAAACTGATCGGTGTGCATATTCACATGCATATACATTCACAACACACACACACGATCCTAAGCCGATCGGTGTGCACATTCATACGTACATTCATACACATTCATATAATTTTCACTCAACATTATCTCTTACCCGGTTTACAGTCATTCCAACGACTTAGACAGTATGTCCTATTCTAATTAATTATAACCTGAACACCCCCCTTACCTCTGTTCCACGCTTCAACAATTTCTGGGTTCACAGTTCCACCTCCGTTCAGCACCAGCTTCTTTAATTGTCTCACTGATGTTCGTTCCACTACCTACGGGTTTGGAATGTGAAGCTTGTTAACATCACACCACCGTCCACACGATTAAAAGAACCATTTTCAGGCTCACAGCCAAGAGGAGTGGAGATCGGAACAGTACCCCTCCACACATGGCCATTCGGTCCAGAAAAGAAATGAAAGAGGTGAGGTAGTAATTTTAAATGGTTCAATGAACTCACCTTGAAACCACTGTCACGGCTATGTAATTATTTCAAGGTTTGATGCAAAGATGGACCTCCTTTCAAAGCTTACAGCTCTCAACAATGGAGGAAGAAGAAGAAAAGTAGCAGATGAAGAGGATGATTCTCGTGAATGATTGAGTGAATGATTACGCAAATGATTGAGGAAAGAGAAGGAAACCATTATTTAAACTCATGGCAACCGGTTACCTTCTCAACCGGTCACTTCCAACCGGTCACCTCTTCAACCGGTCATTTCTCCTTTTCCTTTATAATTTCTTTAAAGATTTAAATTAAACCTCTCTTCTTCTAATCACACCTTTTATAATTAACCAATAATTCATAAAAATATCAAATAAATTCCTAAAAACAATTTTTAATATTTCCACTTCATAAAATTTTTCTATAAATATCCGGGATATTACATCCACCCCCCTAAAAAGGGATCGTCCCTGAAATCAACGCACCTATTGAAAAAGATTGGGGTACACCCGTCTTATGTCCGATTCCAATTCCCAAGTGTAGGTTACCCCATTCAGATTCTGCCACTTCACCTTCACTAATGGCACCTCCTTGTTCCTTAGTCGTTTCGTCTGATACTCCTCAATATCGATCGGTGTAACTTCCACCGTCAGGTCTTCCTTCAATTCGATAGAGTCACTCGGCACAATCATCGAATCACTCAGAATATACGCTCAAAGTTGTGACACACGAAACACATTATGGATGTTAGTTAACGACTGGGAAAGATCTAGTCGGTAAGCAACATTACCGATCCTCTCCAATATTTGATACGGTCCAATGTATTTCGGATTAAGCTTGTGACTCTTCAATATCCGACCTACTCCTTTAGTCGGTGAAACTTTCAGGAACACCCAGTCACCCGTCTGAAACTCAAGTGGTCTATGCCGATTGTCATAGTAACTCTTCTGTCGGTCTTGGGCAATCTTCATTTTCTCTCGAATCAGAGCAACCTGCTCATTCATTTCCTGGATTAACTCGGGTCCCAGATGAATGGCATCACCATTCTCATTCCAACACAATGGTGTACGACATTTCCAACCGTATAGAGCTTCTTACGGAGCCATTCCGATGCTACTATGATAGCTGTTGTTGTATGCAAACTCCACCAAGGGTAAATACTTTTCCCATGAACCACCCTACTCCAATACACAGGCTCTCAGCATATCCTCAAGAGTCTGTATAGTCCGTTCCGACTGACCATCGGTCTGAAGATGATAAACCGAGCTCAATCTCAGCTCAGTACCCAATTCCTGTTGCAGACTTCCCCAAAATCTAGAAATAAATCGGGGATCCCGATCGGAAATGATACTCGAGGGTACGCCATGCAATCGTACAATCTGAGTAACGTACAACATAGCCAATCGGTCCAATGACCATTTCATGTTCATGGCCAAGAAGTGAGCACTCTTGGTCAATCGGTCAACAATCACCCTGATTGCATTACACCCGGATTGGGTACGAGGTAACCCGGATACAAAATCCATGGTAATACTCTCCCACTTCCAAATCGGAATCTCCAGAGGTTGAAGTAAACCTGGGGGCCTCTGATGTTCAACCTTGCATTTCTGGCATATCACACAGGACTTCACGTACTCGGTTATTGCCTTTTTCATTCCCGTCCACCAGAATTCCTTCTTCAAATCGTGGTACATTTTTGTAACACCGGGATGAATACTCAAAGAACTCTTGTGTGCTTCAGTCAGTACGGTTTGCCTGAAATCACCGTTTGCAGACACCAAAACTCGGTCTCGGAATCTGAAAATTCCATCCTTTCCTTGAGACAATTCCATGTCCTTGCCTCTGGCTTGAGTGTCAAGCAATTCCAACAACTCTTCGTCGTTCTTTTGGGCCACAGCTAAAGATTCTAGAAATTCATTGGAAATCTTCAGCATTCCGACTGTCATTCGGTTTGGAGCGTTCACAATGACTCCAATATTCATATCCCGAAAACTCTCCAACATTTCTTGCTCTTTGCCCATCAAGAAAGCCGTGTACAATACTTTTCTACTCAGTGCATCGGCAACAACGTTTGCTTTGCCCGGGTGGTACCTCAAGTCGAAATCATAATCCTTTAGGTACTCCACCCATCTCCTTTGTCTCATGTTAAGTTCCTTCTGATCGAACAAATATTTCAAACTCTTGTGGTCACTAAACACCACAAACCGAGACCCATATAGATAATGGCGCCAAATCTTCAACGCATATACCACTGCTGCAAGCTCAAGGTCATGAGTCAGATAGTTCTGTTCATGTGGCCTTAATTGCCTTGAAGCATAGGCAATCACCCGGTCGGCTTGCATAAGCACACATCCCAAACCAAACTTGGATGCATCGTAGTACACTACAACTTCCTTTGTCACATCAGGCAGTGCAAGCACAGGGGCAGTTGTCAAACACTGTTTAAGAGTCTGAAAACTTAATTCGCACTCTTCCGACCATAAAAATGGGTTCTCCTTTCTCGTTAACTGAGTCAAAGGAAGTGCTATCCGAGAAAACCCTTCAATGAAACGCCGATAATACCCAGCCAATCCGAGGAAACTTCTAATCTCAGTTACCGACTTAGGCCTTTCCCAAGCCATAACCGCCTCAATCTTAGTCGGATCGATTGATACTCCCTCTCGGGAAATCACATGTCCCAAGAATTATACACTTTCTCCCTAGAAATCACATTTGGATAACTTAGCGTACAATTTCTTCTCTCGGAGTATCTGCAAAACAACTTTAAGATGTTGAGCATGCTCCTCAACCGACTTCGAATACACCAGTATGTCATCGATAAATACCACCACAAACCGATCCAAATACAATTGAAAAATCCGATTCATATAATCCATGAAAATAGCAGGAGCATTTGTCACTCCAAAGGGCATTACAACATACTCGAAGTGCCCATACCGAGTCTGAAAAGCCGTCTTGGGGATATCTTCTGACTTCACTCGTATTTGGTGATATCCTGACCTCAAGTCGATCTTAGAAAAGAAGACAACGCCTCGCAACTGATCCAACAAGTCGTCAATCCGTGGAAACAGATATTTATTCTTTACCGTTAGCTTATTCAACTATCGGTAGTCGATACACATCCTCATACTACCGTCTTTCTTTTTCACCAACAGTACAGGAGCACCCCACGGTGAAGCGCTCGGTCAGATAAAGTCCTTCTCAAGCATTTCGTTCACTTGCTTTTTCACTTTGGTCAATTCCACCGAAGACATCCTATAAGGCGCACGGGACACTGGCTCGGCCCCGGGAATCAAGTCAATCGAAAAATCAATCTCCCGACTGGGAGGCAACTCCGAAATTTCTTCCGGGAATACATCAGGGAATTCACAGACTATCGGAATATCACTCGGCATAAGATTATACCGATCCTCCGATGTAAATAAAATAGCATAGGTGGCGGAGACATCACTCACCACTTTCTTTGTGTCGAATTCCTGAGAGAAGACGATAGTTTTCCGATAGCAGTCCACCATCACATGGTTAGCAGCTAACCAATCGAGACCTAGGATGACATATAGGTTCTTCAGTGGCATACAAATCAGATTCACTCGGAAAATACGATCTTCTACTTGCATCGGCAACTCCCCACACATAGTGGTTGCCCGGAAAGTGGAGCCAGTAGGAGTGGAGACACTAAGAGCGTTCTCCATTAACACAATCGGCAAACCAAGCCGTCGTGCACAGCTCTCAGAAATAAATGAATGGGTCACACCTGAGTCATAAATTACATCAACAAGATAGCCATGAATGAGGCACTTACCCTGTACCAAGTTGTCATTCCTTGCAGCTTCCGAGGCGTCAAAAGCAAAAACCCGCCCGGTCATGACATTCTGGGCGCCACTGGATTGAGCATCTGCTCTCCCCGAGTGTTGGCCTCCACGACCAGCACCGTGTCTACCTCCTCTCGGAACATTAGCACCCTGAGTCCCAGAAGTGTTGGCTCGGCTGCCATGCCTACTTGGTTGTTGCCTCTGTGGGTAATCGGGTCTAATGTGTCCCAATTGTCCACATTGGAAACAAACAATTTGACTGGCTGAATAGTACTTTGCAATATGGCCCTCCTGGCCACAATTGTAGCACGCACGGCTACCCGACTGGCTACCAGATCGGCCAGTAGAACTCCGACCAGACAAAGAAGAAGACATAGCGGAAAACTTACTGCCACGAAAAGACTGACCCATCTTCTTGAAGCTTAATCCTCTTGCCTTTAGCTATCTCTTATCTCTCGGCTGAAATGCCCTCTGTAGTTGCACTTCTTCAGTCAGCCTAGCCTTGTTTACCAGATTCAGATAATCCCGAATCTCCATCGGTACAATTACACTACGGAGTTCAATCCGTAATCCCGCCTCATATTTGGCACACTTGCTGCCCTCGGTTCCTTCCAATGAGAAAGGGTGTTAGAAATCACACAACTCATCAAACCTAGCAGTGTACTCGGCCACTGACATTCGGCCCTGTTCTAGCCTCAAAAATTCCAATTCCTTTCAGATTTTATAATTATCCGGGAAGTATTTGACAAGGAATCTCTTTCAGAAATTCGCCCATACTACCGGTTCACTTGCTGCCTTCATCTGAACCTTAGTCTGAGACCACCATATCCTAGCCTCGTCCTTCAATTGATAGGTTGCAAACTAAACCTTCTGCTCCTCCGAGCACTCAAAATACTCAAACGCTTGTTCAACTTCTCTGATCCAAATATATGCCCCATCATAATCGTGCCCTCCTTTGTAGGCAGGGGGATTCTTTTTCAGGAATTTATCAAGAGTGGGACCAGACTCGGTCCTACTCATCAACTAAGAAAACTTTGAGATGAAGTCATCTCCTCCACCAGAACTAGTCCCTTCGGCCATAAGGTATTTCTACAATGAACAAACACATCACCATTAATAACCAATGCTCTACCAGGGAGTCGGATATTTACCTCACATATATAAAGTACAACGCCACTGGAGTGCCAAGGGAATGATGCCAAGCTGCACAAACAATCATAAAACACAATGCAATAGAATGCAAACACAGTCCAATATAGGACTCACACAATCACTGGGTTCACCCATTCACCCGGCTCTAGAAAGAACCGCTCTGATACCAACTGTGACGACCTGCGTCAATTTTCCTTTTAATAACATTTGTTTAATCATTTTTCATAATAATTTTTCACGTTTAATAAAAATCAACTCGGTCTTAATATAAAATAATATTTACTTTTCTTAAATACATTCAAAATAATAAAATTATACTTAAATATCAATAACTGATTGGAAATAAATCCATTAATAAAATAGAGTTTAGAAACAGCGGAAGGAAAATAGTCAGGGGTCATTCACCTGAGCGAGACCCTGATTCACTTAGGCGAGATCCGACTCGGTTGAACGAATGCTACTCTTTAAACCTGAGCGGACCAGACTTACCAGGGAAACTCAAGTCGGGGTTTCACTCGGCAAAGGGTCTAATCGGTCAACTCTCTCTCGGGAACAGCTTACCCATACATCACTCAGAAAAGGTTCATTCAATCTTATATCACTCGAAAAACACCCTAACCTTCACTCGGAAACGCTCTACTTTTTCTTCACTCGGAACATTCTACTCTTTCTTAACTCGGAATCATTCTACTCGTTCTTCACTCGGAAGTGATTCTCTCAGCCATTGCTCACTCGGAGACACCCTAACCTTCCACTCGGAAGTGGGTCTCTCAGTTATTCTTCTCTCGGAAAGAAATGAAGGATACTCAGGCACCAAATCAATGGGCCCTTGCTCGGACAAGAATGATTCCACTCGACGAGATTCGCCCTGCTACAGCAATGCAAATTCATTCATAAATAAACACCGATCACATAGCATCACAAAGTCATATCTGATTCAAATTTTAATTCTACATACAGGCAACACATTGTAGCATCAAACACTCAGAAAACTCAAAATATACATATATTACACAATTCATTCAAATCACTCGGTGCCTTGGCATCAATCCTCCGCTTGGCGCACCTCTATGGCTCCGACCTCTTCCCTGTCACTGGTTACTAAAATTGAAAACCACAGCAAGGGTGAGTGTTTAGCATCATAATTAATCTAGAATGGAATTTAAATAATAAAATACGAGTATATTATACTCCGTCCGATTCTTTCATCCTTAAATTGCACATTTCACTCGACATTTAATTTATTCGACAATACACTCACTCGGCAATCATAGCAATTAATCACTCGGCCATTTTAGCAAATCACTCATTCAGCAAGTATAACAATTTACCACTCGGTCAATATAACATATCACTCGGTAAATATATGAAATTATACTCGGCAAATTCATCAAATCATACTCAACAAACATTTCAATTCTCATTCGGCAATTATAACAAACTGCACTCGGCAAAATTATCAAATCATCAATTATCACCACTGACTCAGACAAAATTGACACAGTATCCGGATACTCAAAGGATCGACCTTCAGCTGGGGGTCCTACTTGACACCCCGTGAACCCTGCTTGGTTCACTGAGTCCTGCTTGACTCCCCCTCAACCACTGGGTCATAGACCTCTGGGTAGCTCAACTGGGTCCTGCTTGACCACTGAAGCCAAAACTGAGGGTAACATATACCGTCAGTCGTCCTCCACCACATAATCATTTATTCATATTTCACAAGTGGCCATTAACAACATCACTCGGGTGACCTGCTTGTCAATCCCGACTCCATATTGCCACAAAACACCGATTGTCACAGCATCATTTCAATTTCAATCGGATTTACACATACACACACGATCCTCAACCGATCGGTGTCCACATACATACATGCATATACATTAACTTTCACCCAGCATCATCTCATCACAGCATCAAATAATTCACTTTCAATCGGAATATGCCACACACACAATCAGAAACCGATCGGTGTCCATACAAATGCATACACATACAACAACTTATCCAGCATCATCTTTATTATCACAGCATTAAATATTTCTCAAGTCTGACACACACACAATCCTAAACCGATAGGTGTGCACATTCACATGCATATACATTCACAACACACACACACACGATCCTAAGCCAATCGGTGTGCACATTCATACGTACATTCATACACATTCACATAATTTTCACTCAACATTATCTCTTACTCGGTTTACAGTCATTCCAACGACTCAGACAGTATGTCCTATTCTAATTAATTATAACCTGAACACCCCCTTACCTCTGTTCCACGCTTCAACAATTTCTGGGTTCACAGTTCCACCTCCGTTCAGCACCAGCTTCTTTAATTGTCTCACTGATGTTCGTTCCACTACCTACGGGTTTGGAACGTGAAGCTTGTTAACATCACACCACCGTCCACACGGTTAAAAGAACCATTTTCAGGCTCACAGCCAAGAGGAGTGGAGATCGAAGCAGTACCCCTCCACACATGGCCATTCGGTCCAGAAAAGAAATGAAAGAGGTGAGGTAGTAATTTTAAATGGTTCAATGAACTCACCTTGAAACCACTGTCACGGCTATGTAATTATTTCAAGGTTTGATGCAAAGATGGACCTCCTTTCAAAGCTTACAGCTCTCAACAATGGAGGAAGAAGAAGAAAAGTAGCAGATGAAAAGGATGATTCTCGTGAATGATTGAGTGAATGATTACGCAAATGATTGAGGAAAGAGAAGGAAACCATTATTTAAACTCATGGCAACCGGTTACCTTCTCAACCCGTCACTTCCAACCAGTCACCTCTTCAACCGGTCATTTCTCCCTTTCCTTTATAATTTCTTTAAAGATTTAAATTAAACCTCTCTTCTTCTAATCACACCTTTTATAATTAACCAATAATTCATAAAAATATCAAATAAATTCCTAAAAACAATTTTTAATATTTCCACTTCACAAAATTTTTCTATAAATATCCCGGATGTTACATAATTGGCCCTCAACTTCTTCATAAAAATTGTAGATATTTGAGTTACGAATCTTTACAAACCAGATTCATCTTGATTGGAGTTGTGTAACTCCGATTTGACTCAAATTATTGAGTAGTGCACTGATGCTCCAATCAGTTCTTTTTCTTATTTTGCCTCCACATTGCATAAAGCCTTTTTCCTATATTATTAAATGATTGTATTTAATATATTTTGAGTCATTAAATTTTCTTTTAATCCACTCTCTTTAAAATGCAAACATACAACATCAATTTATTTAAATTCTTCCGCTGATTTTAAATGAGAATATCTCTTAAATTATTTTCAAACTCACATTCTCATATCTTCATATATGGGATAGGTTTTATAGATTCGGGGTGGCAATTTAATGCTTCACCACATGATTTTCTTTATTGATTAATATCTTTAAAATCGTAAAAAATTTACCCCCAAATTTTAGGGCGTCACAACCTGGTATCAGAGCATTCTTTGCTTTTGATACGATCATGATTAATGTTGTTTATGTAATTGTTGCTTATGATTGAACTGTGTCAGTTATAATTGATTAATTTTTGGATTATTTGAGTGGATTATGGTTGTTTGCCTTTGACTTGGAATTAATGTACTTGCTGTTGAGTCCGGCCAAGAGTCCTTACACTATTTACCTCTAATGATGAATATGTTGTGATTATGAATTGAAAAGTGATATGATTGTGTAATATGGTATATGATAGCCATATAAGTGCTAAGACCTTGAATTTGTTAGTTGAAAGGTTATTAATTAGTTTAGATTTCTAATATGTGAGCCATGTTTTTATGTATAGGCTTGAAATATGGCTGGTAGACCTAACCGTGAGGCTGCTGCTATGGCAAATGTCTTGAATCGCTATGTTGATCTCTTGGAGAGACAAGGCCAACTGAATGTGGGACAAGGTTCCCAAGGTCTTGATCTATTTCTCAAGAGGAAACCTTCAGAGTTTCATGGAGGTTATAAGCCTGAAGATGCGTATGCTTGGATTAATGATTTGGAGAGAATTTATGCTAGCTTTGAGTGTTCTGAAGCACAAAAAGTGAAGTATGCAGTCTTTATGATCCGCGATGAAGCTGAATCTTGGTGGCGTCTTACTAGGGCACGCATGATTTCTCCTAACATTCCTTTGGAATGGGAAAACTTCAAGATGGAATTCTTGAAGAAATATTTTCTGGATAGCTATAGAAGTAAGAAAGAGCTTGAATTCATGGAGCTTAAGCAGAGAAGTATGACTGTGGAGGAGTATGCCTCCGAATTTGAAGAACTTTGTGCATTTTATCTGCCCTATCAACAAGAGGGTACTGAGGCTTCCAAGTGTGTGAAGTTTGAAAATGGGTTGAGGCCCGAGATCAAGCGGGCTATCCGACATCAGGAAATTAGAAGTTTCCCTACACTTGTGAACAAGTGTCGCTTATATAAAGAAGATGATGTGAATCCTTCGAGTCATGGAAAGCATGAGCCTAAGCTGAAAGGCCAATTTTCTAATTTCAAGAAGCAAGGTCACTTCAAAAAGAAGACTTTCTTTCGTGGTGGACCTTCTAACACGAGAGGACGTGGTGCTTTTAGAGGTGGTCACAGAGATGGTAACCCAGGTCGTGGTAATGTCCAAGGCCTTACTTGCTTTAAGTGATGTGCTAATCACTTAGCAAGAGATTGTCCTCAAGATGAGGTGGTGTGCTACCAATGCAATCAACCGGGGCATATTCGCCCTAATTGCCCATTAAATGCAAGAAATACTAATGTTGATGCTATTGCTCGTGTGAATCCAAATGATAACCGTGGCGGCCATGGTGGCTACAGAGGTCGTGGTCGTGGGAACGGTAATGGTTATAATGGTGGTCGTAATGGTGGCCATGGTGGAAACCATAATGGTGGAAGAAATGGCAACGGTCGAGACAATGGCCGTGGTGGAAGAAATGGTAATCGTAATGGTGGTGATCAACCACAAGCTGCTGGTAGAGTATTTGCTGTTACTGGTGAAGAAGCTGGGCAAGCTGAAGATCTTGTCCGTGGTGAGTATGAAATTTTTGGCAATTCTGTATGTGTTATATTTGATTCGGGTGCTACGCATTCATTTATTTCTGAGGATTGTGTGAGGCGCTTGAAAGTGCCTGCTAGCATGATGAAAGGTTCCATAATGGTGACTACACCGACCGGTTCTTGTTTGAGATCGATAACTCGATGTGAGAATGTCGAGATGACTCTTGAGGGTGAAATATTTGTTGTATCCCTAGTGTGTTTACCTATGAAAGACCTGGATATTATCCTGGGCATGGATTGGTTGTCTGTCAATAAAGTCTTGGTGGATTGTCATAACAAGACAGTGATCTTCCCAACTTCTAATGTTGGAAGTTTTGATGTACGAGGTATCTCTCAACTTCTTGTAATGCTCTGCATGATTGATGAGAGTAGCACTTCCCAATCTGGTGAAATTCCCATTGTTTCCGAGTTTCCCGATGTGTTTCCAGATGAAATTCCTGGATTACCTCCTCCACGAGAAGTGGAATTCTCTATTGATCTCATTCCTGGCGCTGAACCTGTTTCTAGAGCTCCTTATAAGATGTCTCCTATGGAATTGACTGAGTTGAAAAAGCAAGTTGAGGAATTACTTGAACGGGAGTTTATTCACCCAAGTGTGTCTCCTTGGGGTGCTCCTGTATTGCTAGTGAAAAAGAAGGATGGCAGCATGAGGTTGTGCATTGACTATCGCCAACTGAATAAGCTAACTATCAAGAACAAATATCCTCTTCCTCGCATTAATGATCTTTTAGATCAATTGAAGGGCGCCATGGTGTTTTCAAAGATTGACTTGAGTTCTGGATATCATCAAATTCGGGTAAAGACCGAAGTTATCCCAAAAACTGCCTTCTGAACTCGATATGGACACTATGAGTATGTAGTGATGCCATTCGGAGTGACAAATGCTCCTGCGATTTTCATGGATTAAATGAATCATATTTTTCATGAATATCTTAACCAATTTGTTGTAGTATTCATTGATGATATTTTGGTGTACTCAAAGAGTCATGAAGAGCATGAAATACATCTTTGTCTTGTATTGTCTATTCTTCGAGAAAAAGAATTATA
Organism: Clitoria ternatea; assembly: GCA_037962975.1. Lineage (NCBI taxonomy): Eukaryota > Viridiplantae > Streptophyta > Magnoliopsida > Fabales > Fabaceae > Clitoria > Clitoria ternatea. Next base: position 74,193,347 of record CM075676.1, read on the forward strand.
TGCCAAGCTCTCTAAATATGAATTTTGGATGGGTGAAATCTCTTTTCTTGGTCATGTGATTTCCGGTGATGGAGTTGCCGTTGATAGATCAAAAGTTGAAGCTGTTATGGCTTGGGAAAGACCAACGTCTGTGACGGAGATAAGAAGTTTTCTTGGTCTTGCCGGTTATTACCGGAGGTTTATTGAAGGATTTTCCCGTTTAGCCTTACCATTAACGAAGTTGACTCGTAAGAATCAACCTTTCGTATGGACTTGTGACTGTGAAGAAAGTTTTCAAGAGTTAAAGTTAAGACTTACTACTGCACCAGTGTTGGCATTGCCCGATTCGATGAATGATTTTGTGGTGTATTGTGATGCATCTAAACTTGGTCTTGGATGCGTGTTGATGCAAAAAGAGCGTGTGATAGCCTATGCGTCAAGACAGTTATGACCGCATGAGGTTAATTATCCCACACATGATCTGGAATTGGCGGCAGTGGTGTTTGCTTTGAAATTATGGCGACATTACTTGTATGGTTCGAAGTTTGTGGTCTTTAGTGATCACAAGAGCCTTAAGTATTTGTTTGATCAAAAAGAGCTTAATATGCGACTGGATAGAGTTTCTAAAAGATTATGAGTTCGAATCGAGGTATCATCCTGGCAAAGCAAATATAGTTGTTGATGCTTTAAGCCGAAAGTGGTTGCATGCCTCTATGATGATGGTAAAAGAAATGGAGTTGATTGAACAATTTAGAGACTTGAATGTAGGTGTGGAGACATTTACTCCAAAGAAAATGTTCCTTAAAATGTTGAAAGTTACAAATGAATTTCTGGAATGTGTGAAAGTACAACAACTAAATGATGAGTATCTGATTGAGATGAAAAAGACACAAGAAAAAGGGAAAGATTTATTCTTGGTAGTAGGTCATGATAGTATTTGGCGTGTAAAAGGTCGAGTTTATATTCCTTCAAGTGGTGATATGAGGAAATGTGTACTTGAGGAAGCTCACAAGAGTATATTAAGCATTCATCCTGGTTCTACCAAGATGTATCAAGATTTGAAGAAAAATTTTTGGTGGCCCGGTATGAAGCGTGATGTGGCTAATTTTGTAGCATCTTGGCTTGTTTGTCAGAAAGCTAAGGTCGAACACCAGAGACCATCAGGTTATTTGAGGCCTTTGGAGATCCCTGTTTGAAAGTGGGATGCTATTGCTATGGATTTTGTATCCGGCCTACCTAGGACGAGGTCCAACTATGACAGAATTTGGGTGATTATAGATTGTTTGACTAAGAGTGCGTATTTTCTACCAATTAACATGAAGAGTTCCTTAGGGGATCTGATGCAGTTGTACATTAAGGAGATAGTGAGATTGCATGCAGTGCCGTCTAGTATTGTTTCTGATAGAGACCCACGTTTTACTTCTCGATTTTGGGAAAGCCTGCATGAGGCTATGGGTTCTAAACTGAAGTTGAGTTCAGCTTATCACTGTAACACCCCTAATTTCGTTATTCCTTATTTAAAATAAAATTTCAAAGGAATTTGATTATAGTTCTTTAGAACTTTTTGATTGTTATATAATTTATAATTTTTTGAAATTTTTATATTTTTTCATTTTTTTAAGAATGACAAAAATACCCTTAACCTTTCATCTAATAACCAAAATGCCATTACTGACATCATCGCTTACATCATCATCGCTTACATCATCGCTTACATCATAAATAGTAAAATAAATAATTAAATAATCTTAAATAGTGAAATTTTCTTCCTATAAATAGATGGCTCATTTACAACATTTCCACACAAAAATTAGAGAGAGAATCTAGAGAGATAATGCGTAAGAAATTAGTGGAGAGTAAATTCTTTTGGTAAAAAGAAGTTCTGCCGGAGGTGTAAGGTAATAACTTTCTTCTATATTATTTTTATAATTTTAGTTTATTTTTTTTAGCACTCTTAAACCATTGATATACTAGTACTATTATGAATAAGTTACTATAGTAAAAATAAATTATCGCTGTTATTTTTACTATTTACTGTTACTATTCAAAATTTACTATTTACCATTACTATTCAAAATTTACTATTCACTGTTATTGTTTATGATTTACCATTTACCACTACTATTCAAAAAGTTACTATTCACAATTTACTATTTACTGTTACTATTCAAAATTTACTATTTATCGTTACTATTCAAAATTTACTATTCACTGTTATTGTTCATGATTTACCGTTTATCACTACTATTCAAAAATTACTATTCATAATTTACTATTTACTATTACTATTCAAAAATTACTATTTACTATTACTATTAATGACTTACCATTTACCGTTACTATTTATTATTACTATGCACATTTACTATTTATCATTCTGATAGCAATCTTAATTTTCATCTTAAACTTATACTGAAATAAGTTAGTATTAATATTTTGTTAGAACTTGGAGGCGCAGAGCGAATTCACTTTTGGTAGCAAATCAAGGTAAGGGGGGTGAGATTAAGGATATAATATGAAAATACATAAGAATATTGGGAGGAGTCCCCTACTCCTTTTAAACATAACAATATTATTATTTTAAAATAATAACTTTTAACTTAAAATTTATATTAATTGTTATTAATAAATTAAGCATCTTGTGTAACTTAATATCTAAAATATTTAAGAACTTGAACTATTATGACCTATGCGGACTGGATTGAACCTATGCAAGGACTTGAACTATTACGAACTTGACTGAACCTATGCAAAGACTTGGATTATTTATGACCTATATGGACTGAACTAGACCTATGCAAGGACTGGACTATCTTGGATTTACATAGACCTGTGCGAGGAATTGACCATAGAACTTAAAACAAAATTTATTAATTTAAATAATTATTGAATTTTAAATTATCATATTTATAACTAATGTTTAATTATTTGATTTGATTATGATTGTTAATATTTATTTATGCTTTATGATGTTTTGATTGTGATTGACAATGTTTGATTATGATTGATAATCTTTTATTGTGGAGTTTGAGCATATAGCAAGCATGGCGGAAAGCTAAAATTCAGTAAGAATTTACTTATCTCCTACTTCTTTATTTACTTTTTTTATATTTATTCAAATTACTTTTAAGAAATTTCTTAGAAAACTACATAAGTTTTTAGAAATCTCTTTTTATCTTTTAATATATATATCTTTACTAAAATTTAGATTTTTAGTTAGTTTATCAGAAAGAAAAAGAAAGAGAATTTATTTTATAAAAATAAATTTTTTTTAATATATATATACGTATTATTTAAATGTATAAAAATATTATACAAAATTTTCAAGTACTAAGGTTTTAAAGATTGATAATTCCAAATTCGAGTTTTTAGAAATTGATTTTGAATTGACCTATAAACTTTCTAAAGAAGGTTGTGAAATATATTTAAGGCTTTGAAACTCAAATTTATAAGGAGATTTGATTTGTGATTTGAAAAGGAACTGTACTAAAATTCTATGTGCGTATTTGAGAAGTTGAAAAAGTACAGTTTACTAGGGTGGCTATGTCGCGATTCGTAGGCCCTGATAATATAATTGAGTTTCTAAAAGCCTTAACCAACTAAATACGCGAGTAGTTCATGCATCATGAATCATCGAAGAGAAACAAAATGATATTGTCTGGGGACGGATTATAGAAACCGAGGATACATTAGAGGAGGCTTAATTGTGAGCCTTGGGATGAGAGGGTGTGAAAGGGTGCTTCAGGGGACCTGGGGTAGCTCCCTAGTGTCGGGTACTTTCACAATAAAAACCTTTTCAATCTGACTAGTCTCTAAGTGTTTCCATGCCAGCTGAGCTGTTCATGTTATTATTATCCGGAATTATGGAACAGTGTAAACTCCTGGTTGGCCCAGTGCAAATTAAAATTTAAGGGGCCCACATATATAAATAAGTTATGATGAAGATATGGCATATCATTCATATATTCATAAATTGATTGTGCTTGTGATTGTGATTGATATTATTATACTAGTTTGTGAAAACCCTTTATTGCTTATGTCCCATTTGGGAATATTATATTCTGTTTCTCACTCCTTTCTCTATGTTTTTGTTTCATATGTTTTAAATTAATGGTTCGTACAGAGGGAAGGATCGAAGAACATTGACATTATATATATAGCACGTTCTAGAAAGGGAGCTCGGTATGAATACCGTGGTCCAATGAATAAATAATGTCACTAGGCAACTGCTCTTGGGCCATGGAGTTTCCTCTCTTTCTTATAATGTTTAATGTTTATTTTCTTCGGATGAATGTACAAATACTTTATAAAGTTTTAATAATATTGAGGTATTTCAGAAATAATGTATATAATTTATTCCGATAGTTTCTTTTTAACAAACATATCTTTAGTAAAAAAAAATTTATTACGAATTTTTCTAGAATTTATTAAGGTGTAACAGAGGGTGTTACAAAGTGGTATCAGAGCAGTTAATCCAATAGGCCTGGGGAAAAGGTCTATCTTGCTTTATCTGTAAACTCTGTATAGGTGATAGAGAATAGAATATCCGACTTGGTAGTAACTGTGATTGATGTGACAAATCTCAGTTACTGTGAAACAGGAAACTAATGGCTGGAAACGATCTTGCTGGAGTTGTAGAACGCTTAATCAATGCAATGGGAGCACGTGAAGGTCAAGGTAACGATGCCTTGAGAAGGCTGGACCTATTCGAAAAGCGCAATCCACCTCGTTTCAAGGGAGGATATAACCCTGATGGAGCACAAATCTGGATTCGAGAGATAGAGAAGATATTTCGAGCATTGCAATGTAATGAAGCTGATAAGGTAGTCTTCGCTACTTATGCCTTATCCGAGGATGCCGAACATTGGTGGGATAGCACGCGTAGACAATTCAAAGTCAACGACGTGGAGATCACTTGGGATTATTTCAAGGATATGTTTTTGGAGAAATACTTTCCAGCTGATGTTAAAGAGAAAAGACAATTCGAATTCCTGTCGTTGACCCAAGGAAATATGACTGTTGGAGAGTACGCATCCAGGTTTGAAGAGCTATCTCGTTTTCATTCTCATTATAATGATGCTACTAATGAAAGAGATCGGTGTGCAAAGTTTGTAAATGGATTGCGGCCAGAAATTAAGGAAGCTATACGAATGCAGGAAATCCGTGAATTTTCTGTATTGGTAAATCGCTGCAGGATCTTTGAAGAAGATCATAAGGATAGAATGACCAAAAGTCGTGAGCCCATTCACAAGGTAGGAGAAATGAGAAGTGGAGGACCTCACCATCACCAAAGAAGAGACTTCAGGAGAAATAAGCCTTACCAAGCGCCATTTCGCCGGTTTGGAGCAGCATCTCTTCCTAACAGACCCTAAGCTTCAACTAGAAGCTATTACCCAACATCTACACCAAATTTTAAATGTTTTGTTTGTGGAGGACCCCATTTGAAAAGGGATTGTCCTAAAAACACTTATGTTTGTTTTAACTGTAACAAACCAGGTCATCACATCAAGGATTGCCCAGAGATGAAGAGGGAAAACCCTGAAGGTGCAAGTACAAGCATAAATACTCAAGGAGGCGCGCACAATGCAGTCGGAAGGCCGAAGGCAAAAGGAAAGGTTTTTGCAATCACTGGAGAAGAAGCATCTCATTCTGATTCCATGGTGAAAGGTAAGTGTATCATTAATAAGATTCCTTTAACTGTTATGTATGACTCAGGTGCATCACATTCCTTTATTGCCAATGACTGTGTAGAAAAACTAAAATTACCTGTGATAGAACTGCCATTTGACTTATCTGTACATACTCCTGGAAACAATCCCATTGTCACTTCTAAAGCCTGTTGGAAATGCAATATTGTCATAGATGGTAGGGACTTTAAGGCCAATCTTTTCTGTTTACCCCTTTCTGGCTTAGAAGTTATTATTGGGCTAGATTGGTTGTCTGACAATCATGTTCTAATAGATTGTCATAATAAAACCATAATGTTTAAAGAACCAGTGAATTTGAATCCTGAGGATTCAAGATTTCTAACCGCCAACCAAGTGAGTGCCTCTTTAAAAGGAGGGGCTCAAGGATTCATGCTATTGCTTTCAACGAAAGGAGAGCAAGAATCAAAAATCAAAAATCTGCCGGTTGTGTGTGAATTTCCTGACGTTTTTCCTGAAGATATCCCTGGTTTACCCCCAGAAAGAGATGTGGAATTTGCCATTGATCTAGTACCTGGAGTTGGACCCATTTCATTTGCACCATACCAAATGCAACCTCTAGAATTAGCAGAGTTGAAGAAACAACTTGAAGAGATGATAGAGAAACAGTTTATACGACCCAGTGTATCCCCCTGGGGTGCACCAGTGTTGTTGGTTAAGAAAAAGGATGGAAGCATGAGGTTGTGTGTAGATTATCGGTAACTGAACAAGGTGACGATCAAGAACAAATATCCTCTGCCAAGAATTGATGACTTGATGGATCAGCTGCGTGGTGCCACGGTGTTCTCCAAAATTGATTTGAGGTCTGGATACCATCAAATAAGGGTGAAGAAAGAAGATGTACCAAAAACTGCTTTTAGAACACGCTATGGCCATTACGAATATCTAGTAATGCCTTTTGGTGTAACTAATGCACCAGCCGTATTCATGGATTACATGAATAGGATTTTTCATCCATATCTAGATAAATTTGTAGTGGTGTTCATTGATGATATATTAGTGTACTCTAAAAGCAAAGAATAACATGTTGAACACTTAAAGGTTGTGTTGGAAATTCTGAAAAAGAAACAACTGTATGCAAAGTTGTCAAAGTGTGAATTCTGGTTGGAAGAAGTGAACTTTTTAGGACATGTAATTAGTCAAGGAGGAATAGCTGTAGACCCTTCCAAGGTGGAGGCAGTTTTAAAATGGGAGAGACCAACCACAATCACTGAGATCACAAGTTTCTTGGGCTTGGCTGGATACTATAGGAGATTCATCGAAGGATTTTCAAAGTTAGCATACCCACTGACCAAGCTAACACGGAAAGGACAACCTTTTGTGTGGACGACACAATGCGAGAATAGTTTCCAAGAGCTGAAAGATCGACTTACTTCTTCGTCGGTGTTAGTACTACCTGATCCACATTGAAGTTTTGAAGTTTACTGTGATGCGTCTAAACAAGGACTAGGAAGTGTACTCATGCAAGACAAGAAGGTTGTAGCCTATGCGTCACGCCAATTAAGGCAACATGAGATTAACTACCCTACCCATGACTTAGAGTTAGCCGCTGTAGTTTTTGCCTTAAAGATTTGGAGGCATTATCTATACGGTGCAACATTCGATGTGTTTAGCGATCATAAGAGTCTCAAGTATTTATTCGACCAAAAGGAGTTAAACATGAGGCAAAGGAGATGGATGGAGTTCTTAAAGGACTACGACTTTGAGTTGCAATACCATCCTGGAAAAGCGAATGTAGTAGCTGATGCTTTAAGTCGAAAGTCTCTACATGCGTCCACAATGATGATTAAAGAGCTGGAATTAATAGAGAACTTCAGAGATCTTAACCTAGCAGTAAAGGTTAATGCTAACAGCTACAGATTAGGAGCGTTGCAAGTGACAAATGAATTCCTGAGGCAAGTTTTAGAGGCTCAACGAGATGATGAATTCTTACAAGAAAAGAAAGAACTTTTGAAACAAGGAAAAGAAGTCGAGTTCAATGTAAGAAATGACCAATTACTGAGGTATAAAGATCGAGTGTGTATCCCTGATCAAGAGGAGTTGAGGAAAGCAATTCTGGAAGAAGGACACAAAAGTTATATGAGCATTCATCCCGGAGCTACTAAAATGTATCAAGATTTGAAGAAGTTATTTTGGTGGCCTGGAATGAAGAAAGCAGTGGCAGAGTACGTGGCTGCATGTCTAATTTGCCAGAAGGTTAAAGTAGAACACCAAAAACCCCCTGGAATGCTACAATCAATGGAAATACCGGAATGGAAATGGGATGGCATTACCATGGACTTTGTGACTTCTCTACCTAAAACTCCATTAGGACATGATTCAATATGGGTAATAGTTGATAGACTAACAAAGTTTGCCCACTTTATTCCTATCAATATTCGTTACTCTATGGAGAAGCTGGCAAAATTATACATCGAGGAGATTGTGAGATTGCATGGAATTCCTTCAAGTATCATTTCTGATCGGGACCCTCGTTTTACATCACAATTCTGGAAGAGCTTGCACAAGGCTTTGGGAACAAGACTGCGTCTAAGTTCAGCATATCATCCTCAGACGGATGGACAATCAGAAAGAACAATCCAATCTCTAGAGGACTTGTTACGAGCTTGTGTGTTAGAGCATAAAGGAAGTTGGAATCAATTCTTACCATCTGTGGAGTTTACTTACAACAACAGTTTCCATGCTAGCATTGGCATGGCACCTTTTGAAGCATTATATGGAAGAAAATGTAGGACCCCGCTATGTTGGTTTGAGACTGGTGAAAACTTGATGCTAGGACCAGAGTTGGTACAACAAACCACGGATAAAATCAAAATAGTTCAGGAAAAGATGAAGGCAACACAAAGCAGGCAGAAAAGTTACTATGACAAAAGAAGAAAGCCGCTCGAATTTCAAGAAGGTGATCATGTATTCTTGAAAGTCACACCTACGACTGGGGTCGGTCGGGCAATGAAATCTCGAAAACTAACTCCTAGATTTATTGGTCCATATCAAATAATTCATAAAGTTAGTCCTCTTGCCTACCAAATAGCATTACCACCTTTTCTTTCTAATATCCATAATGTTTTTCATGTGTCAAACTTACGAAAGTATATATTTGATCCTACACATGTTATTGAACCTGATGTCATACAAGTTAAAGATAATCTTACATATAATGCACTACCTATCAGAATAGCTGATAAAAGAATAAAGAAGCTAAGAGACAAGGAAATTCCACTCGTGAAGGTCATTTGGAGTGAAACGAGAGGGGAAGATGCTACATGGGAACTAGAAAATGAGATGAAAGAGTCTCATCCCCAATTGTTTTACTAAAAAAAAAAGTGTAACTTTCGAGGACGAAATTTTTTTAGGGGAGTAGAGTTGTAACACCCCTAATTTCGTTATTCCTTATTTAAAATAAAATTTCAAAGGAATTTGATTATAGTTCTTTAGAACTTTTTGATTGTTATATAATTTATAATTTTTTGGAATTTTTATATTTTTTTCATTTTTTTTAAGAATGACAAAAATACCCTTAACCTTTCATCTAATAACCAAAATGTCATTACTGACATCATCGCTTACATCATCATCGCTTACATCATCGCTTACATCATGAATAGTAAAATAAATAATTAAATAATCTTAAATAGTGAAATTTTCTTCCTATAAATAGATGGCTCATTTACAACATTTCCACACAAAAATTAGAGAGAGAATCTAGAGAGATAGTGCGTAAGAAATTAGTGGAGAGTAAATTCTTTTGGTAAAAAGAAGTTCTGCCGGAGGTGTAAGGTAATAACTTTCTTCTATATTATTTTTATAATTTTAGTTTATTTTTTTTAGCACTCTTAAACCATTGATATACTAGTACTATTATGAATAAGTTACTATAGTAAAATAAATTATCGCTGTTATTTTTACTATTTACTGTTACTATTCAAAATTTACTATTTACCATTACTATTCAAAAATTACTATTCATAGTTATTGTTTATGATTTACCATTTACCACTACTATTCAAAAAGTTACTATTCACAATTTACTATTTACTGTTACTATTCAAAATTTACTATTTATCGTTACTATTCAAAATTTACTATTCACTGTTATTGTTCATGATTTACCGTTTACCACTACTATTCAAAAGTTACTATTCATAATTTACTATTTACTATTACTATTCAAAAATTACTATTTACCGTTACTATTAATGACTTACCATTTACCGTTACTATTTATTATTACTATGCACATTTACTATTTATCATTCTGATAGCAATCTTAATTTTCATCTTAAACTTATACTGAAATAAGTTAGTATTAATATTTTGTTAGAACTTGGAGGCGCAGAGCGAATTCACTTTTGGTAGCAAATCAAGGTAAGGGGGGTGAGATTAAGGATATAATATGAAAATACATAAGAATATTGGGAGGAGTCCCCTACTCCTTTTAAACATAACAATATTATTATTTTAAAATAATAACTTTTAACTTAAAATTTATAATAATTGTTATTAATAAATTAAGCATCTTGTGTAACTTAATATCTAAAATATTTAAGAACTTGAACTATTATGACCTATGCGGACTGGATTGAACCTATGCAAGAACTTGAACTATTACGAACTTGACTGAACCTATGCAAAGACTTGGATTATTTATGACCTATATGGACTGAACTAGACCTATGCAAGGACTGGACTATCTTGGATTTACATAGACCTGTGCGAGGAATTGACCATAGAACTTAAAACAAAATTTATTAATTTAAATAATTATTGAATTTTAAATTATCATATTTATAACTAATGTTTAATTATTTGATTTGATTATGATTGTTAATATTTATTTATGCTTTATGATGTTTTGATTGTGATTGACAATGTTTGATTATGATTGATAATCTTTTATTGTGGAGTTTGAGCATATAGCAAGCATGGCGGAAAGCTAAAATTCAGTAAGAATTTACTTATCTCCTACTTCTTTATTTACTTTTTTTATATTTATTCAAATTACTTTTAAGAAATTTCTTAGAAAACTACATAAGTTTTTAGAAATCTCTTTTTATCTTTTAATATATATATCTTTACTAAAATTTAGATTTTTAGTTAGTTTATCAGAAAGAAAAAGAAAGAGAATTTATTTTATAAAAATAAATTTTTTTTAATATATATATACGTATTATTTAAATGTATAAAAATATTATACAAAATTTTCAAGTACTAAGGTTTTAAAGATTGATAATTCCAAATTCGAGTTTTTAGAAATTGATTTTGAATTGACCTATAAACTTTCTAAAGAAGGTTGTGAAATATATTTAAGGCTTTGAAACTCAAATTTATAAGGAGATTTGATTTGTGATTTGAAAAAGAACTGTACTAAAATTCTATGTGCGTATTTGAGAAGTTGAAAAAGTACAGTTTACTAAGGTGGCTGTGTCGCGATTCGTAGGCCCTGATAATATAATTGAGTTTCTAAAAGCCTTAACCAACTAAATATGCGAGTAGTTCATGTATCATGAATCATCGAAGAGAAACAAAATGATATTGTCTGGGGACGGATTATAGAAACCGAGGATACATTAGAGGAGGCTTAATTGTGAGCCTTGGGATGAGAGGGTGTGAAAGGGTGCTTCAGGGGACCTGGGGTAGCTCCCTAGTGTCGGGTACTTTCACAATAAAAACTTTCTCAGTCTGACTAGTCTCTAAGTGTTTCCACGCCAGTTGAGCTGTTCATGTTATTATTATCCGAAATTATGGAACAGTGTAAACTCCTGGTTGGCCCAGTGCAAATTAAAATTTAAGGGGCTCACATATATAAATAAGTTATGATGAAGATATGGCATATCATTCATACATTCATAAATTGATTGTGCTTGTGATTGTGATTGATATTATTATACTAGTTTGTGAAAACCCTTTATTGCTTATGTCCCATTTGGGAATATTATATTCTGTTTCTCACTCCTTTCTCTATGTTTTTGTTTCATATGTTTTAAATTAATGGTTCGTACAGAGGGAAGGATCGAAGAACATTGACAATATATATATAGCACGTTCTAGAAAGGGAGCTCGGTATGAATACCGTGGTCCAATGAATAAATAATGTCACTAGGCAACTGCTCTTGGGCCATGGAGTTTCCTCTCTTTCTTATAATGTTTAATGTTTATTTTCTTCGGATGAATGTACAAATACTTTATAAAGTTTTAATAATATTGAGGTATTTCAGAAATAATGTATATAATTTATTCCGATAGTTTCTTTTTAACAAACATATCTTTAGTAAAAAAAATTATTATGAATTTTTCTAGAATTTATTAAGGTGTAACAGAGGGTGTTACAATCACCCTCAGACGGACGGACAATCCGAGAGGACTATTCAGAGTCTTGAGGATTTGTTACGTGCTTGTGTTTTAGAACATGGTGGTTCATGGGTGGAATATTTGCCTTTAATTGAATTTACCTACAACAACAGTTTCCATTCCAGTATTGGCATGGCACCGTATGAGGCGTTGTATGGAAGAAAGTGTAGAACTCCTTTGTGTTGGCTTGAGGTCGGTGAAAACTTGGCTTTAGGGCTAGAGATTATTCAAGAGACTACTGAGCAGATTAGAAGGATACAAGCGAATATGAAGATGGCTCAAGATAGACAGAAGAGTTACTATAACAAGAGACATAAACCCCTTGAGTCTCAAGTGGGTGACCATGTGTTTTTGAAGGTCTCACGTGATAAAGGCATTAGAAGGGTGTTGAAAAGTGGAAAGTTGAGCACTAGATTTATTGGACCTTACGAGTTATTGGAGCGGATTGGCGATGTTGCTTATCGGATTGCACTCCCTCTGTATCTCTCTAATTTACACAATGTGTTCTATGTATCCCAGTTGAGAAATTATGTTCATGATCCACTACATGTGATCCTGGTGGACGATGTCGAGGTGCGAGATGATTTGTCTATTTCTCATGTTTCTGTTCGCATTGTCAAGCATTCCGTGAAGAGACTACGGAACAAGTTGGTACCTTTGGTGAAGGTCGCTTGGAAACATGGAAATGTATAGACGTTCACATGGGAACAAAAGGACGACATCAGAGAACAATATCCCGACGTATTCGAATCAGGTATGTTAAATTTCGAGGACAAAAATTTTTTTTTGGTGGGGTGGATTGTAACACCCTAAATTTTAGAATAAAGGATTAATTGAGGAGAATAAATATCAAATAATTATTTGTGGATTATTTAATGTCCCAAAATATTAGAAATAATTGAATTAATATTTTTGGGGACTGTTGGTGATTTATTAGGGCTGAGTAAGCCAAAATTAAGCCCGATTAAAATATGGGTGTCAGACCAAGTATCTCCGATTGAGATGATATTGGTCAGGGCTGTTGAGAATATTATTGGGAGTCCGGAGATATATTCAGAATAATTTTTGGATAAAGTATTGAGCCCAAACAGAGAACCTGTTTATGGAAAAACGATGAAATTTTAATGAGGGAATTAAAGATAAAGCAAAAACCCAATTTTTCTCCCCCTTATTCTCGTGACTTCCTGAGACCATTTGGCAGAGATACACTTCTTCTTCTTCTTCTTTAATTTTCTTCTCTTCTCTTCTTTCTTCTAAACCCTAAGAAAAGGTGGTTCCATTTCACTCTTCTCAAATTTCGTTCTCTGGAGTTTAGAAGGAAACCATTGGAGTTTGGATTTCCCTTCTTCCTTCCTCTATTCTCGCAGCTCCTCTTCTTTTTTCCTGGAGCCCATTTCGTGTGGGTGTGGTAAGCCATATTCACTCCTTTTGTTTGAGTTTTATGAAGTATTAATGAAGTAGATGCAGTATGGCTGAAAGAAGAAGATAGTTAATGGGTATTTATGAATGTTGGAGGGTTATGAAAACCTTAACTTTTAAAGATTTGGGGAAAACGGTGAATGTTGGTAAAATGAGGTGTTTGAAGGCAAATACAAGCTACTGAGAGCTTGGTTATGATTGACAAAGCATTATCATGGATGTTAGGTTATGGGTTTTGTGGCTTTTAGATATAATGAAGGTGGTATGGTAATAAGGAATTCCCGAAGCCTAATAAAGAGAGGAAAAGAATGCCTATAACATGTTTTATACATATTATGAATTGTAGATATAAAAATGGTTAGTTAAAGTTGAATTTGTGTTGAGTGGTTGATTAATTGTGATTCTTTGTGTATGTTAATGTAGGATCCATTCTGAACGACGAGGCGGGTACGTCGAATCAATCGGAATTCTTCTCTTAAGGTAGGAGAGGAGTCTTTATATTCTAAATGCATGAGTAGAATAGTGTTTGATTGTCATATGTGACAATATGCATGTTTGCCTTGCTTGTAATATTATGAAGATTGGTAATGTTGTGTATGGTGCTGATGATATGTTTTGGCAACATGCTTTGATGTATTTAGAATATTTGTGGTGTGCTATATGGTGGTGTTGAATGATCAATAATATGATGTTATGTTTATGTCCACCATAAATGTGAAATGACTGTTGTTGATGCTTGATTGAGAATGGGTGTGAATGAATAGCATGCCATAATTGATCTTGAAAAGTTGATGATTGAAATTTATGATGAATGCCACATTGAAATTTGAGAATAAAGACTAAAGCCAACAATAATAAAATCCACTAAGAATGGTGAAGTGGTGTTGGTGGTGATGATGATGATGATGATGAGGTTGATGAGTGACATGTACAAGATGCATAGAGTGAGAAATGCATATGATTGGCATTTACATCCATGGCATACTGCATAGCTGTCGGTGTTGGAATTTTAGGGGATTCCTCCAGTTGGCCCAGTGGGAGGGCGGCTCTGTGCACGAGCAATTTGTTATTTCCCCTGTGACTTGGAGTATGATTCACGAAGCTGCCCATGTTGTACTACGGGGAGCCACATGTGGTTGACCCTTGTGGGGGGTGGTTCTTGATGAGCAAGTGTCCCCGGTGGTCCTTTGGATCACAGCTGCCATGATATGTCTCATGGTTGGCCCGCAACACTATATATTGATTATGTTGTTTACCACGGTCATGGTGAAAATGACCGGTGTTGCAAAATGGGCGATGCGGTTTGGTACCAGTAAAAGATTGATGAAATGCATGCAATTTAATGATAAGTGTACACATTTTACTACTGCAGTAGGGGCATGGTATGTGATCATGCTTGAACCCATAATTTGGTACTTATATTCCCAGGATATGTTGTGGATGAGGAGTTATAATGAGACAACATATAAGATATGAATACCAAGAATAAATTGATTAAAATGATGAGATGTGTAATAGTCCAATTATTGTAGGACTAGATTATGTGTTATGTACCTTACCTGCTTCATTTCATAATGATGCTTATTTTGTGTAATGATGGTTGATGATGAATTGAATGTGAGTGCAAAGTGTACATGTATGATACATATACACATAATCATACGGTGTTCATATTCATACTTTTGGAATATATAACTCACTCTCCCATGTTGTCCATTTTTAGATTTGTGAATGCAGGACATTCATGGGAAGTGAAACTTTTAGAAGTTCATTTTGATGAAGGAGGTAAATAGATGTGTAGGAAGTGCCTTGGCCGGTAGTCCAATATTTATATAATATATATATTACAGACATATGCTCATTTTGGATTTGGATTGTTGGATTATGATGTTGAAGATTTGATCTGGAAAACAGCTAAAGCTCATGTAAGGTTTTGGTAGTATTGGATGACAGATGGTTGATGTTTAATTGTTGTGCAATGGATTGAATGGAATGAAAATTAGGATGTGTGGTTAATTGATTCAATTATGAATGCATATATTGCACAGGTATATTATTGGCTTGAATTATTTTTGTGAAGAATTGATTTGGGTATATCAGGGTGCATAATTTTCTAAGTTTTCTGCATAATTTGTCAAATACGCTCAAGCGAGAAGATTCCTCGCCCAAGCGTGAATGCTCTGCATTTGAAGTTTGCTCACTATCCATCCTTCGCTCAAGCGAGACTTAAACTCGCTTAAGCGCTTGTTGGAAGAAATCATTTTGTGATAATCTCGCTCAAGCGAGTCTTTCTCCGCTCGAGCGAGAGGCATCAGGTGAGCTACTGGAGTGACTTCGCTTAAGCGAGAAACTCTCGCTCAAGTGAAATGAAGAGAAAATTGAGAGTACAGGGGTGTCACTCTCAAGCATGACCAAGCGTGAGGGAACCCACGCTCAAGCGAGCATCCTGCGCTCAAGCGCGCTCGGGTCCTGATTCTCCCTTCTTCTCACGCTCAAGCGTGACTCATGTATATTTGTGGCGCGCTCAAGCGTGGACGAGTGGAGAGGGGCTGGTTCCTTCTTTTCACACTCAAGCATGAAGGAAACTCGCCCAAGTGCGCTCATGCTCAAGCGTGAGGGGGCCACGCTCAAGCGTGAAAACCCCTGATACTGAATTTCATCCTCGCGTAGTTTTCCTTTAAGCACAATCTCGCTTAAGCATGGAAATTAACGCTCAAGCGTGCTGATTCAGTTTTTACTCTCTTCATTAAAGTTGTAGATAATTTCGTCGCTGTCAATTTGATACCCAATTTGCGTCAATCGGAGTTCGGTAGCCCGAGTTATGCCCAAATTACTAAAGGGTGTTCAGGATGAAAATTTCAACAGGGCTGGTTTCATAAATTAACAAATTAAGCAATCTTTGGGGCATAATTGGCCCTCAACTTGTTTATAAAAATTGTAGATATTTGAGTTAAGAATCTTTACAAACCAGATTCATCTTGATTGGAGTTGTGTAACTCCGATTTGACTCAAATTATCGAGTAGTGCACTGATGCTCCAATCAGTTCTTTTTCTTATTTTGCCTCCACATTGCATAAAGCCTTTTTCCTATATTATTAAATGATTGTATTAATATATTTTGAGTCATTAAATTTTCTTTTAATCCACTCTCTTTAAAATGCAAACATACAACATCAATTTATTTAAATTCTTTCGCTGATTTTAAATGAGAATATCTCTTAAATTATTTTCAAACTCATCTTCTAATATCTTCACATATGGGATAGGTTTTATAGATCCAGGGTGGCGATTTAATGTTTCACCACTTGATTTTCTTTATTGATTAATATCTTTAAAATCGCGAAAAATTTACCCCCAAATTTTAGGGCGTCACATAATGTAGCACATAGCACAAATAAAATTGTTTATATAATTTTAGAATAACTTTATTGATGAAATGTATCTCATTACACCAATAAAATTGTGTAATTTTTTTATTGGTACAGTATATCCCACTACACCAACTTAAAATTGTTACATAATATATGTTAAAGAGAACAAATTTTCTAATATGTTTTATAAAGGTTAATACATTCTTAAAGGATCAGTGTTATATATAAACATCCACACATCAGTTATATATATACATTAAAACCCACGCATCAGCTATATATAACATTGTCCCATTGGAATTTATACATTATTCTAAATGTTGCATTTAAACTTAATTTAAAATAACAATAAAGTGGAGAAAAAGAAAAACGGTGCCCCCTTATGTCAATCATGTACTTTAGTTCCACATTGTAAAAACACATTTTTGCCTTTCAACATGTCCAAATTTATCATGTCATGTCATTCACAAATAGGCAAAAAAAGAAAATGTAATAATAGCAATGCAACAGTGAGAAAAAACACACAAGCTTAAATCAAGAAAAGATATCTGGACCTTTCATGGCATAGCAAACTTCTCCTCCTCTTTTTTGGGAATTCAATTTAGTGTCTGCTAGGGTCCTCCTTTTAGAAAATTGTGTGTATTATTTATAGACAAAAGGAACCCATAATGCCCAATATTTTATTATGTATAAAAAATCTCATAACTGAATTTAGTATCTTATCTTATTTTTTTAATATCTGATAACCAACTTTAATTTTAAATCTTATTTTTATTTTAAAATATCTGGTAACTAATTTTGAAATCTTATCTGAATTTTGAAATATCTGATAACAACTTTGAATTTTAAATCTTATCTTTATTTTAAAATATCTGGTAACCAACTTTAAAATCTTATCTTTATTTTTTTTAATTTTAAAATTTAAGGTTCCAAATTTAAATTATTTAATTTTTAAATAAAATAGAATAATTTAAAATAAAAAGAATATATTTTTAATTATTTTTTGAAAATTTTTTAAACTGACCTGACCAAAATTAGGTAGCAACAAAAGGGACAAATTTTTTAAGAAAAATATTCAGTATAAAATCTCAATAATGGAAAATGGTACCCATAGCTTGAATTTTTACATAGTTTTTTACAGCTTAGAAATACACTACCTTGATGTTCCCAAAGTTTCATAATTTTTGTCCAACGGATGAATTTTTAATAAAATTTTGAAGTGCCCACAAAAAAGATGACCATACCGAGTAGTTAAATTTTTACATGATTTTTACAGTCATGATTAGAAAGGCATTGTAAGGTTGTCCCCAAAGTTTCATTAGTTTTCTTCAAGGGAAGAGACCGATTTTTTTAAAAAAATATTTAGTGTAAAATCCTAATAAATGGAAAATGGTACCTAGAGCTTGAATTTTTACATTTTTTTTACAACAATGCTTAAAAACACATTATTGTTCCCGAAGTTTCATAATTTTTCTCTAACGGATGAATTTTTAATAAAATTTTGACCATACCGAGCGGTTGGATTTTTGCATGTTTTTTACGGTCATGCTTAGAAAGACTTTGTAAGGTTGTCCCCAAAACAATCTTCACCGAGAAAATCGCCCCATTTTTTTGTTAGGAACATTAGGGGTTTCTTTTTCCAATTTTGATCTTGATTTTGATGAATTTGATCTTGAGATTTTATGCTAATCTTTTGCTATTAGGAAATGAATTTGTCATTTTGGTTATGGTTATGGATTTGATGAATTTTTGTGTCAATCATTTGTTTTTTAGAGATTTGCTGTTAGAAAATCATTCATTTCTTTCGTTCTGTGTTCTTTTTGGGTAAATTTATTGTTTTTAATGATTAATCAAGGCATTATTTTAGGGTTTTTGAAGCTAGGTATCTGCATGGTTGATCATGGTGGTAGAAGAGGGAACGACATGGTGGTTGTTCATAGCTCCATAATTGGAGGCAACACGAACAACAATGAAGGTGGTATGCTTCGCAGTGGTTGTTTTTGTCGTTGATCTTCTACTTTAAATAAATCAAGTCAATCAAGTGGTTGTAGTGTGATGTGGTTCTATTTTTTGTGCTAGTGTTTTTAAGTTTTATCTATGGACATTGATCTATGGTGGCGATTTAAAGGTGGTTGACTATGGTAGTGGTGGGTGAAGGCTAAAGGGGATAATGATGGTGGAGGCCATGAGAGGCTTGGTGAAGGTCTTCCCGGAAATCTTTAGGATTAGTTTAAACCATGTTAAACCATGGGACTTGATATAATATAAGAAAAATATGAGTATGTTAGTTGAATATAAGAAAAACAATTTAATATGTTATAGCAAGTCAATATTTATGGGTCTACTATGGTCACATATGGATGAAGTCTACCACAACCTTCACCTTTTTCATATTCAATGTTCAAGCAATCTTTAATTGGTGCTTTGAAATTTTCCTTTCATATTTAATATTCAAATTTAAGTCCTTACTTTGATACCCACTAAAATTAGCTTAATAGTTTTAGGTAACTAACATAAAATTCCATATTTAAATCTCAACTTTTAATTGTAAACCAAAAAAAAAATTTGAGACCATACTTAAAAAAAAGTTAAACGACCCGTTTGTTCATGTTTCTGCTTATTTTAAAAGTTGTAAACAAACACATAAAAATTTAAAATAAATACTGTTTTTAAAATAAGTTTAAACAAACAACCTTCAACCGACTACCTATTAATCTTTAAAATTATCTTAAATTTAGCCACACATCTCAGCTTTTCATTAACATGCCCAATAGACTTTGTTTAACAGTGTTTGATTTAAATAGAAGTAAAGGGTGATAGTTAAATTTTACTCTCCCTTTTTGTTACTGTCAAACTTTTATTCGAATATCTAAAGTTGAAATCTCTAAAGTTGAAATCTCTAAATTGTTTAAGATAATATTTTATCCAAAGAATAGTTTTACCGCTGTAATGTACTATTCACCCATGTAATCCGATAACCATTAGAAGCATGGCTAGGTTGCTCAAAGATGATCAATTACCAAATAAGCACAATAAATATTGATTTCATCACTAAATAATTAAATACTTTCTTCGTTTTAAAAGTAATTTTTTTAACACTTCTAATCACTTTAATCTAAGAAAGAATCCATTGGCCAACAGAACCAGTTTGAAAAATCTAGTTGGTGATTATCAAATCTTTCAATGCCTAATCCAAATTTTAAGTGTAATTTTCATAATCAAGCTTATTAAATTGACATTTAAATTTTGAACTTGTGATAGGCTATGATTAGTTAACTTGGTGAAAAAAAGTTTATTGTTCCATTTGATTTCAATAATTTCCTGTGAGTTATTACATGAAAAACGGGTAACATTTTTTCAGTTTCTTTCCATACTCATGTTAACCTTTTCGGTCTCTTGTTAATGATTTCAGCATGCCACACAAGAGAGTTTTCACACGATAAAACAGAAAAGGGGTGGGGGAATCACTGCTACTAATTGGCATTCCAACTTCATCCCTGTATATAATCAACCAACATAACACATGATAAAAATACTAACAAATTAACCATTAACTTTGACCTATTAAAAAAACTACACAGTAAAAAATTAATGAAGACAATTAATTTTGGGTGAAGTTAAATTCAACACAAGAAGCTCTTAGAACCACATTCAACCATTCTTTTTAAATAAGAATAATCGATAGGCAACTGCACCCATCATAAATATTGCTTGCGAGCCTGCAAATCACATTCCGAAGAATTCTTCGCTGTTCCATTGCTATCCATATTTTGAAAGGCAAGAAAGCTAGTTACTACAAAAAAAAACGAGCGAAGAATTTTATCAAAAAGGATAATGTTCTTACAAGTTATACTATACATTAAAACCAACAAAACTTACACTAGTTATTATGGTGGTTAGCAGAGAGGTAAGCGAAGATGATGGCAAACATAATGACCAGTACGACGATCTGCGGGGGGGTAGTTTAAATCAGTGTATACTCTTAGAAATGCAGTACTAGAAAAGAAAAAGAAAAAAAAAACGTACCAAGGTGGAGCCATATCCATTTTCATCCCTCAAAATGTAAGATTTCCTGCTTAAATGAAAGGTTAGTTAGACTGTAGGTGATAAAAATATAGTTATGAAGCTACTCGGATATGTGCATGCCTTTCACTCAAAAGACCAGATTCTCTGCAAGCTTTCTGTATTGCCTCCAGCCTGCTCAATGTTTTTGTTGCATTGGGATCATTTTTGTCAACCTACGATGGTAAACAGCCAAAACTCAATACTTTTCCTTTAGGCCTATGTAATGAATGGTGAGGACCAACTGTTATTTATTGTTTTCTTGGGGGGAAAACTAAACTAAACACGACAGATACACACATCATGTCATTAATGAACAAAATATTGTTTTCCGAATTGCATAGCTTTTAAAAAAAACTGTGATCCTTTAACAGGCTATTCAGGGAAGAATTACCCAGGCATGCAAAGAATAGAGACTTTGCAATCCAACCAAGATTTAGAAGACTATAACTGTCTTAACTGTTCAGTCAACAACTTGACACATCTATTGTAGCTTATGTGGTTTCAAGAAAAATGGCTTTACATGTATGAAAATCCATATACAAGAGAGTCTATAAGTGCTCTGATGGCAAAACATGCTAGCCCATCCAAGCCAACACCACGTTGAGCCACCAAAAAATGGGATGGACCAGGACAGGCCAAACTATTAAAATTGGACTAAAAAATCTGTCCTGTCCATTTTCCTGGGAAGTTGGTCCACCAGTATTTTTATTTTTTGGCAATAATGCTAATACCTTTCCACTATTCATTCACCACTATAACGCTGATACCTATCCACACTATCAAAGGACGTCTATCTCCCGTACAACCTTCCCAAACGTTCATCCCCCTCCCTAACACTCTGTTGATGGAAAAAAGAGGCTGAGAAATGGAACCAAAAAAAAAAAGTTTTTCTTGTTTATTTGAAAGGAAATAGAGTCCACCGGAAATTAATCCCCTCTTTAAAGGGGAAGGAAATGAGGTGAAATTTTCATTTAATAAAAATTAATAATTTAATAAATATTAAAAACTATAAAAAATTCAAAATTAAATTATACACAATTTAATTTAATTTGTAAAATTAATTTACTTTCATTCATCTTTTTTCAATCCATTCCAATAACAAAAACTCTTTTATAATATTTTCAGAACCGGACCGATCATTAAACCTATGAAGGTACCGTTTTAAACAAATTGTGATCAAACTGGGGATCTAACTGTAATTGAACAAACAACAATAAAAAATTGATCTGGACCGATCGCCTAGCTAGTTCACGGTTTAATTAGTCAGATCGATCGGTTTGGTTCAGATTTGATAACAATATTTTTTTCACTTCTTTCTTTCTATTTCTCTCCATCTAAACAATATACTTTTCCATTTTTTTTTTCTTCCTATTTCTTTTCATCTCATTTCATTCCTTCATCCAAACAAAGCTCAGTGTCATCACCCTCTCTATCCTCTTTTTGTTTTGTTTTCTGGTCAAACCTCTATCCCTTTTGAACTCTTCCATAGGTTATAGTTCTCGCTGCCCCTATCCCATTTGAAGCCCCAATCACAATGGAGGACTTCATGTTGTCTTGGAGAAAGTGAGGGAAGCAATAGAGACAGCAAAAAACATGTAGTGTGTGCGGGCGTGCAAGCCACCAAAGAGTGGAGAGTTAGGGAGAGGAGATTGCGAGTATTGGCTTGCTCTAACTTATTTTTATTCATTTTTTTTCAATCCATTCCAATAACAAAAACTTTTTTTTATAATGTTTTCAGAACTGGGTCGATCATTAAACCTGTGAAGGTAACGTTTTAAGCGATCTGTGATCAAACAAGAGATTGAATTGTGATTGAACCAACAATAATAGAAAATTGGTGTGATGGTCACCTAACTAGTTCACGGTTCAATGAATCAGACCGGCCTATTCGGTTCGGTTTTGATAACAATGTTTTTTCACTTCTTTCTTTCTATTTCTCTCCATCCAAACAATATACTTTTCCATTATTTTTTTTCTTCCTATTTCTTTTTATCTCTTCATTTCTTCATTCAAACAAAGCTCAATGTCATCACCCTCCCTATCCTCCTTTTTTTTTTGTTTTCTGGTCAAACCTCTATCCCTTGTGAACTCCTTCTCCATAGCTTATAGCTCTTGCTGCCCTTATCCCATTTGAAGTCCAATTCACAGTGGAGGACTTCATCGTGTCATGGAGAAACCAAGGGAAGTAATAGAGACAGCAATAAATATGTAGCGTGCACATGCGTGCAAGCCACCAGTTGCCGGAGATGGTGCTGGCGCATTGTAACAGAGAGACTAGGATTGGAAGAGAGAGTGGAGAGTTAGGGAGAGGAAACTGGGAGTATTGGTTTGCCCTACTTTTTGGACTTAGGTCAAGTTGTGTCTAGCTCAAGACTTACGATATCACTTCTTTTAAGAACTTCTTTAATAGCAGCCTGATGGGCCAAACAGACCTGTATGCTCTCAGTCCACTTTTTTGACAGACCAAACAGGATGGGCTGTGGTGAGTTGGTGGGGTCAGTCTCTTGTCTTGGCCCGCCAAAATGAGTGGGTTAAGCGGGCTGACCCATTGAGCTAAGCCTGTTTTGTCACCCTTAAGCGCCAACTACTTCTCTCCTCCCAGACACCACATTTTTACAAAAAAAAGAAAAAAAGGATTATCAATGTATTTGCTGTTATAAAACAACCAATAGGAAGTAAAAACATTAACTGTTGTAAAATGCAACATTAGTAGCATCTACATTCGTGTGTCGCAGACCTAATCATACTTTGGTTAGGAGACAATGAAAGCTTCATACCTTGGACTCCATCATAGAAGCAAAATCAAAGAAAGCACCATAGACATCGGCCATAGTCTTAGTCCGGTCAATCACTTTGGCAGTTAATCCTATAAATCATAACCAAAATGAAGTAACTGAGTTTATATGCACACACACAGAGTATCAATGGACAAAGAACACTACCAATAGCAACATGTTTAATCCTTTGGTTTACCATTCAAATGCATCAACTAATGAATATATATTTAGGTTATGTTCCTATCAGTTCACTTCAAAACTAGGAATATACATCATAGAGTTGCAGCCCCTGGCCTCTAAATGAAGAAATAACTGAGTTTAAATGTGCACATTCACAGTATCAATGGACAAAGAACACTACCAATAACAACATGTTTAATCCTTTGGTTTACCATTCAAATGCATCAACCAATGAATATATATTTAGGTTATGGAACTATCAGTTCACTTCAAAACTAGGAATATACATCATAGAATTGCAGCCCGACTTCTAAACACAAAAGTATATGCTATTGGTCACTATTACAAGTTAGACTGCCTTTCCAGTACATAACCAACATCTATATGAGGAAAATGCCACGGGAGATGTGTACTAAACTACTAATAATTGCAAAGTATTTAAATTTGGACATCCTAGACACAACCACAGAATCTAACAGTATATGTTCAATGAAAGCAGGTCTGTTATCCAAAAATCATGTTTGACTTTGACACAAGTCACAGAACTGCATATGCAAATTTCATAACTGATTCCAAGGTATTTTTAAGGAGATTTATTCAACATCAAGTAACATGAAATCCAAATTACACCAACTCACTAATCCCAGTGCCAGGACTTCACAAACCCCTTTTTCCATGTCATACCAATTTCAGCTTCATGTTTAGCATGCCTCAAAATTAAACCACAATAAAATTAATATCAAACATTTATTCTCACCTCGCCTCATTTTAACTACACCTTGGAAGACCTCAATGTTGTTGTAACATAGTGCAAGTGTTCCAATTGCCATTATCTGTCACAGCATACGTCAAATAAGCATGCTAGAAAAAAAAAATCCTGAAAATAGCCTATGCATACATAACCATTGAGATAACACAGAAACAGAACTAATTCCAAAGGAAAAGAAATATGAACAGTCTAGATGTACATAGAATGATAAGATCCATATAAATCAGATTAAACTTAGTAAATCCTTGACAAAATTATTTTAACTAGTCTTAACCTAAATTGGAGGCTTCTTCCAGAACATCTGCACCTTAAAAGAAAATTTTCTCATTCTGCATAGTATCAACTAAATTAAATCAGCAAAGGGCAAGGATATACAGCTAAGCCTGCTGACACTCATAATCAAGAGAATTACTCAACCATAGGAAGAAGATCTATGCTATCACACACTACCTCTGCCCCTTAATATAGGACCCTTTCAACTAATTCCAATAGTTAAGAAAAGTTGGTTAATTCGATTAATGTCATTTAGTTTGTCAACAATTTGTACTAGTTTTCCAAAAGTACTCTTAAAATTATTGAGACTCATCACCATCTTACTCTCTTTCAACTTAATTAATGTTTCTTGCTCTAATGACTTTAGAAGATGAGAGGTAGCTTTGGCAATCCAACTTCCCCCCTTATCACTTGAGAGAGAAATCATCTTTCATTAATGTACTACTACATTTATTATTTTTTTACTACAAAAAAATGGCTGATTAATAAAGGTATTTTGGTAAAAAGTTAATTAATGCTGAAGAAATTTTCAGTGAGGTTCTTATATTAAGAACCAAAGAAATTTCTTGAAAAGATTCTATTTTAAAGGAAGAGGTAGTATATTGTTGTACATGAAATTATGATTAAAATAAAATATTCTGCTTCAACATTTGTCACTATGTTTTTGCAAAACGCTTTATGCATACATGAGAATGATGATAGAAAGATTTGTATGATAGTCTGTTAACTTATTATTACACATCTTTCGGAGTGTTAAACTGAAAACTTAAACTGATAGAACATTGTAGTGTTTTCTTTATATTTTGTTTGGACTGAATAGGAAGCTGCTGATGATTCAATTCAACTCTACAGAAACATAACATGCAAATAATATTTCCAGCGTAAAACATGCTGATAGTGATAATGATATTACATCATTGCAAGAAAAGAGTGATGAGTTGAATAAGAATTCAGTAAAAGAACAGCACCTGGGGTATAGCACAAAAGCGAAATATGGCCAGGTCTCGTAATGCAGACATGTATTTTAAGCAGTCTTCAGCATGCATCAGACCATTGGTGACCATGTCATTCAAGCATTGCACTGCCTTACTAGAGTTCTCCTCATATTTCAAATCCTGGATCATAGAATTTAATTGAGGTAAGAAAGAATGGAAACATACATGAGCATTGAGTGTGTGTGCGTGTGTGTGTGAGAAACAAAGTTTGGTGTGAAGGCTGATTTCACTATCACATCATCAAGTGACAAGAAAACACGTGAGATTTTCTGAAATGGGGGATAAAGAGGCCACAGAATGATTTATAGTAAACTAAATATGAATTCCTATAAGGCCTAACCTCTAGTTTATTAACATATTTACTCCAGATCTGCCGTGGCCAAAACATGCGTGACTTGGGGATCTCGTTGATATCTTCCAGATAATCTCGAATAATGTTTGTCTTCTGCAATCTCAAAAGGTTAAATGTAATGTGAGTAAACAAGAATGGCCATACTGTTTTCTATATCTTAGAATCATAAATACCTGAAGAAACAAACCCATTGAATTGGAAAGGTCATCTGAAGCCAAATCTTCTAAACCAGAGGCATGGAAAAGCTTTGATAAACCCAGGCCAACAAGTCCTGCCACATAGTGACAATATTCATCATAGTCATCAATTGTTTCTACCTGCATATTAGAAAAAACAAAGTTTCTTCACATAAATCAAGGTGATATTTCTAAGCTGAAAACATGGCAGAAATTGTTTGCAGCATAGTGCTCTGTAAATAAGAAAGGAAAATGCTAACAAGTGCCCTTAGGTTAACAAAAAGAATATACAAAGAACAGAAGCCATGGTGAGTTTGTGACAAACCTCCTTGCAAATAAATTTGGCCATTCCAGCACCCATTCTTTTAGTAATGTCCTCAATTGCTTCCTGATAGCTGCAAAAAAAATCGTTGACCAACATTTAGGTGTTTGTAAAGAATCCATAACAATAACACACATACAGATATAAGAGAAGCTAAAAATATAGTCCATATACACATCTAACAGACCCAGCTGAGTTATGATTTATGAAAGACCTTCAATTTGAACAATGTGAAAGCACAGAGACAAATTAGAGGAGTACCCCTTAAATTTTAAAAATACTTTTTGCATAATCCTGCCAAAGATGAAGGAAAATACAACTAGCCACTAGGAATGAAAAGATAACCAAAACATTTTGCAACAGCTGGTGAAAAGGTACAAAATACAGAACCCTCTATGATATAACATGGAAACAATTCATAATACTTAGCAATCAAAATCATAAAGTGCCATGGCTATCCATCAGTTTTCTGTCAATAATCAACATAAGTAATTACATTAAAAGGTGCAAGATTTTGATCACCCCCACACGAACATGCTCCAACCATTATGTATTCGAATTTTGATATTCCAGACAGAAAAATGAAAACAAATTGAATCCCAAATGTTATTCATAAGCTAACTCCTAAACGACATTAGAAACATGTCTTAATGATAAATGGAAAACCACACCCACTTCCCCCAAGTAATCAACGATAATAGCAGAAAATTGGAAATAAAAATCAAAGTGCTGTTGCTTATTAGATCAAGGATGGAAATAAACTGCAACTTGAAAACCAAATATACCACAAGGTTAAAGTTCATATAAGGTGAATGTGCAAGGATAAGAACTGACTTCTTTCCAAGCTCCAGAAAAGCAGTTGAAACATGATGAAACTGGTCCATTAGAACTTTGTACTCCTTTGTGCCACCTTTTCACATTAGAGACAGTTACTATGCAGATCAGCAATGCATCATATTGTATCTTAACTTCTTGGCAAGAAAAACAATTACGGGGAAACCAAGAGCAAAAAGAATGAGAAACTTACATGAAAAATGCCAATCACGATCATAGATATGACGATGAAAAGCTATCAGTATGGGCACTTTCACATCTGTAGCTATGCTAGTATCATCCTCTGGCAAAAGGAAAAAGAAAAAGGAAGTCAAAATGATATAGATAGTCTAATTTCTGAAGTATTGAACACGTCACAATATGTTCACCAGATTAATAGACTTAGAATAGTTTCAGTATATGCCAATTATGCATGCCTTCTTTTTTTGTAATTAAACTTCCATATTAGTCCCCAACACTGCAGGAGTATACACTTTGTTTTGGTAATTGCGTGAGTATACATCTTAGTTCCAAAGATTTTAAAAATCAACATCCATTTAAGTCTTTTTTAAGTAGAATACAACAGCGAAATAATTTAATTGAATGCCTTTCCGTTCTCAGAAACTTATTTTGAAATTGAAAGCTGAATCTTCAAATCAATTTTCCAAAGCGCTTCGATGATTGATAATATTAATCCCCGCACAAAACGCAACGCTTAAAAAAATTAAAGAAGGAAAAAATTAAACATCGAACATCCAGCTCGTCAATGGAGAGTAATCGAAATTTAAAACCGATACGTATCATCCATCACCACAAGCAACACAACGAAACGTAACTACCACGAAACACCTTAATGTTCTAAATCGAAGACAAGAAAACGAACCAACGGTATCGAGAGCGCGAAGAACCAAATAAAATATGCAAACCTGCAAAAAGATAAATCAAATTAAATACAAAAATCAGACAAGAAAAACATGAAATCAGAAGCAGTTCTGGAAGAGAAAACGCGAGAAACTAACGGCGTTGCGAAGTTCGGTTCCGAGTTGCTGAATGACGAGGCCGAAGCTTCTAGAAACCTTGTGCAGCATAGTGTAACAGAAGCCCCAGTGTGGCTCCGGCGGGATCTGTTTCTCGGCGTTTCTGGCGGCCATTTTGAGCTTCAGCAGCGGGTAAAAGTCATCTGGATGTTTCAGAATCGCTCCCAAACTCGCCATCTTCCGAAATCGATTCAACCGATCGATCGATCAAATTGATTATCAATAATAAGAAATCGTGATTTGAGAAAATGGATCGTTCTTCGCTCGCGACAAAAACAATGAAATGGAATTATTTGGTTCGCCTGTGTGGTGGTTATACTAGAATTTGAAAGATATTAAACGGTGGAAATAATACAGCTATTTCGCCTCGTGTTTTTTGTTAGGTTCATTGTGTGTAGATTTACGTTTACCTTCTCGCTCACGGTCTCCCAAGTGCTAGTGGTCACTACTATTTCCCTAACAAAATTCGTTCAAATAATTAGAAGCACGCTTTGTCTTTTTATTGGATCTCAGTTTTTTATTTCAATATCCTTGTATCTTCTTCGCTCGCTGTTCGCATGGTATCCACATCCATATATAAAATTATACAGAGTGAGACACGCTATAATGTGATCACGGGCAACTAAATTATTAATTCTTTCATCCAACAGAATTTAAAATATTAATAATAAATAGGATGACTCAAATTCAATAATTCAAATTCAATTCCTATAGTTTCATGTCTTTTTTTTGTCAAAAATAAATACCATTTCTTTTTTTTTTTGGTCAATAATAAATACCATTTCTAAAATTAGAACGTTTCTGCATTTTTTGGGCCAATGGGCTCGAGTCACGTAAAGACCCACTCCCACACATGCAAATAAAGGTCCCATCGGAAGGAATTGGACTTTGGATTGGGAGTGAAGTGTTGGAACGAGTGGTCCTAAATCTTTAAACTATCAACTTTGCCGTATGAACTACAATTTTGCAAGAAATTATTGGATATTCCATGGCATCACGTTACTTATTTATGCTCCTAACTAAATGCTATTCAAAAAACAATGGAATTGAAGATTTTTAAGAGGAAAAATAAGATAAATGTATAACAATCATCATGTGTCACTTGTGACATATATATGGGTGAACTTAACTCATTGGGTTAATTAATTGCAGGTTGATGTTATTAACGAACAGACTCAACCTATTTTGTTTTTAAAGTGAGCCAAAAAAAGAAACTTGGCTTGGGGAATATATGAAATTTGGGTGTACTGAAATATTGGATGGACTTATTTTTCAACGTGTTTAAAATAAATCTCTCTCCCCCTCTAAAGGTATCAAGTGCAAGGCTGGAAAAAGAGGAAAAGAAAAAAGAGTGTTTTGTATTATGAATCTGAAAGTGATTATAGAAGAATGTAATTATTGATTGAAGAAACTAACTGGATTGATAAACTAAGTTACTAACCAACTAACAAAGCGAAACTAAACTAACAGCTAAGTAGAAACCTATTTCTCTACATACCCACTTAAACTTAAGCTGGTTTAGGAAACACCCTGAGTTTGATCCTACAATCATTAAACATATTATAGGTATGATCTTAGTTAGTGCGTTTGCAGTTTGCGCAAATGCATGGGTGTGTAAGACCATAAGTTGCTTGGCAACAACCTTGTCTTTGACAAAATGAAGATCCAATTCAATATGTTTGGTTCAACCATTCAAAATTGGAGAGGAAGGTAAATGAATAGCACTCAGATTGTCACAATAAATAGTTAGAGGTTCAATACTTGTTATGTTTAGCTCAGTTAAGAGGGACTTAATCCAGGACAATTCCATGGTGACATTTGTCAAGCTTCTATACTTAGCTTCAATACTAAACCTTGAGACAACATGTTTCCTAGATGACCAAGAAATGAGGTTTGAGCCAAGATAAAACATAAGCAAGAGGTTGATTTCTTGTCATCTGGGTCTGAACCTCAACCAGCATCGCAAAATGTTATGAGTTGCATATCGGGTGACTTTGTTAAGGTTAGACCATGAGTGATAGTTCCTGTTAGGGTTAAGAAAATTAAGTCTTTAAATAAAATAAGACTTATATGATTGCTCTTGAATTATAATGAAAATACCATTGGAGATACATTTTTTGTTTGAAGAGAATGTTGATCAATTAAATTAAATTGACAACTTAAATAAAAGTAATACTACCTCTGGTTCCAAATATAAGTAAATGTACTTAATTTCACACATATTAAGCATAGTGATTAGAGGTAGTTATTTACATTAATGTTATCACATATTTGATTTAATTTTCTAAAATACCCATACTATCATTTATTACATAAAGGATTAGTGGCCTTGAAAATATATAATGAGGATATATTTGGTAAACAAGCATTTAATGACATTGGGAAAGTCTAAGTTTACTTATATTCAGAGACCAAAAAATTACACTAAAATTTGTTTATATTTAGAACCGGATGTAGTATTAAAGTGTTTCATTGCTATTTAAAAAGCCTTGGTTGGAAAAATAAGAGAAAGGCAAAGAACCCGTATAAACATGTCATTAAGTTGGTAGGCTTCAAGTGGACAACCTTTCAAGTTACGCCTAAATTGGTCTTTATGGGGAGTTAAAGGCTGAACACATGCTTATTTAAATTATTTAGGCAATTATTGAAGGTTGACCAGCCTTGAGACACTTGGTGTTCCGTCCTGAACCGGGGTCAAAGAGATCCGGTGTCGGGCCAGTCACAAGTAGTGAGAAAAGTCTGTGTCTGAAGGCCGGTCCTGTGAAGATCCGGTATGTGTATCCGGTGTGTCTGTATGAAGAGACCGGTCTTGGCGTCCTGGAGGTCCTTCACACCGACCTCACGCGTTGGTGTGGGCAAAAGGTGGTGTCACCTACGAAGATTCTCCAACGCTCAAGTTAGTGATATATTCCAAGTATGGAATGTAAATGATCACAGGGATCAGGTGGATGCATAAGAGAGAAAGACCAGAACCCGAAACCAGGAACCCCTCACCAGTAAACTGAAGTGAGTTCTTATACCTCATTGGCTCGATTTACGAGGACTCGTTAGTGGGGAACCACTAACCTTCATTATGCAAGTATATTATTGTTTAATGTGCACTTACCAGCATGATTGAGGCAAGTGGCTATTTTATATTGAGCGTAGGGAGTATGGGCTGGACTTAGGGGACAAGTTGATCATTCCCTGGAGCAGAGTTTGGCTCGTAGTGTGGGGAATTATTGATCGGTCCCTGTAGCAATGCCCATCTTCTTCTGTCAGGTGATACGTATATTATCCGGTATGCATGGTGTTATCCGGACTAACTGGTGCAGGGAGAACGCCTGACTCGGGATTACAGTCCGGATGTATACCGATGACACTGGTTGCATGTGTTATGATAAAAACCGGTTGATCGGTCTGGATCAGCTTCTCAACACCGGGTGAAAAGGGAACGGATGAGGTATCCGATATCTTGGTCACTACTTCGGATAACCGGTATAGTTGCAGACTGAGTCGGTATCTTGTGATACCGATTGAGACCGGCTAACATTTTTACCGACTGGATCATTGTCCAGTGATACCGACTGAACTCTGGGCCGGCTAAGATAATTATCTCTTAGTCTTAGGGCCGGTATCCAGACCGGATCACTTGGCATAACATGATATGAAGACATGGGTAACTTCTCATGTAGTGATAACTTCTTCCAAGTTGGTAGTTTCTGGGCAAGCATAAAAACGAACTTGAACTTAGAAATTGGGGGGGGGGGGCAATGAATTCAGAAGACTTTGATATCTAAAACAAAACACCTCATATGTCCACCGTCACGACTACTAGTAAATCACAGGTATGTACGAGCACCAGTTCGTCTCTCAACTTTAAATCCCCGCATATTTTATTTTACCGCATATTGGTTCCATTTGGACATTTGTTTTTACAAGTTTACTACATTTGTTATATGTGTTTTTTGTTAGGTTTTGAACCATTGTATGTCTTGCATCAACCGTTAAATCATTTCATCGCACTTAATCTTTGTTTACTTGAAATTCAGACTATCTTCGGTGTGACTAGTGTTGTTTTCTAGTTGTGTTGCTATAATAATTTTCACCTCACGTTGTTTTAATTCATTCATCGTTTACGCCTTCTCTTCCATTTCATTCCTGTTTTCCACTTTAAATTTTTGTTTTACTTGAAAGACCTTAACACCATAAAACCTATCAATTTAAGAGCCTAAAAAGGACTTTGATTCACATCCATTGGACTTGTGAATCAAATAGGTCAGATTAATATCACCACAGAGGTATCTTAAGATCCTCTTGATAGATTTCCAGTGAGTGAGCTTAAGACTTTACAAGAATTGACAAACCTTGTTAACAGGATAAGCAATGTTTGGTCTTGTTATAGACACATGTTATAGAGCACCTATTGTAACACCCCTAATTTCGTTATTTATTATTTAAAATAAAATTTCAAAGGAATTTGATTATAGTTCTTTAGAACTTTTTGATTGTTATATAATTTATAAATTTTTGGAATTTTTATATTTTTTTCATTTTTTTTAGAATGACAAAAATACCCTTAACCTTTCATTTAATAACCAAAATGCCACTGTCGACATCATCGCTTACATCATCGCTTAATTACATCATCGCTTACATCATGAATAGTAAAATAAATAATTAAATAATCTTAAATAGTGAAATTTTCTTCCTATAAATAGATGGCTCATTTACAACATTTTCACACAAAAATTAGAGAGAGAATCTAGAGAGATAGTGCGTAAGAAATTAGTGGAGAGTTAATTTTTTTGGTAAAAAGAAGTTCTGCCGGAGGTGTAAGGTAATAACTTTCTTCTATATTATTTTTATAATTTTAGTTTATTTTTTTTAGCACTCTTAAACCATCGATATACTAGTACTATTATGAATAAGTTACTATAGTAAAAATAAATTATCGCTATGTTATTTTTACTATTTACTGTTACTATTCAAAATTTACTATTTACCGTTACTATTCAAAATTTACTATTCACTGTTATTGTTCATGATTTACCATTTACCACTACTATTCAAAAAGTTACTATTCACAATTTACTATTTACTGTTACTATTTAAAATTTACTATTTATCGTTACTATTCAAAATTTACTATTCACTGTTATTGTTCATGATTTACCGTTTACCACTACTATTCAAAAAGTTACTATTCACAATTTACTATTTACTATTACTATTCAAAAATTACTATTTACCGTTACTATTAATGACTTACCATTTACCGTTACTATTTATTATTACTATGCATATTTACTATTTATCATTCTGATAGCAATCTTAATTTTCATCTTAAGCTTATACTGAAATAAGTTAGTATTAATATTTTGTTAGAACTTGGAGGCGCAGAGCGAATTCACTTTTGGTAGTAAATCGAGGTAAGGGGGAGTGAGATTAAGGGTATAATATGAAAATACATAAGAATATTGGGAGGAGTCCCCTACTCCTTTTAAACATAACAATATTATTATTTTAAAATAATAACTTTTAACTTAAAATTTATAATAATTGTTATTAATAAATTAAGCATCTTGTGTAACTTAATATCTAAAATATTTAAGAACTTGAACTATTATGACCTATGCGGACTGGATTGAACCTATACAAAGACTTGAACTATTACGAACTTGACTGAACCTATGCAAGGACTTGGACTATTTATGACCTATATGGACTGAACTAGACCTATGCAAGGACTGGACTATCTTGGATTTACATAGACCTGTGCGAGGAATTGACCATAGAACTTAAAACAAAATTTATTAATTTAAATAATTATTGAATTTTAAATTATCATATTTATAACTAATGTTTAATTATTTGATTTGATTATGATTGTTAATATTTATTTATGCTTTATGATGTTTTGATTGTGATTGACAATGTTTGATTATGATTGATAATCTTTTATTGTGGAGTTTGAGCATATAGCAAGCATGGCGAAAAGCTAAAATTCAGTAAGAAATTACTTATCTCCTACTTCTTTATTTATTTTTTTATATATATTTATTCAAATTACTTTTAAGAAATTTCTTAGAAAACTACATAAGTTTTTAGAAATCTCTTTTTATCTTTTAATATATATGTATATATCTTTACTAAAATTTAGATTTTTAGTTAGTTTATCAGAAGAAAAAGAAAGAGAATTTATTTTATAAGAATAATTTTTTTTAATATATATATACGTATTATTTAAATGTATAAAAATATTATACAAAATTTTCAAGTACTAAGGTTTTAAATATTGATAATTCCAAATTTAAGTTTTTAGAAATTAATTTTGAATTGACAGGTTATGAAATATATTTAAGGCTTTGAAACTCAAATTTATAAAGAGATTTGATTTGTGATTTGAAAAGGAACTGTACTAAAATTTTATGTGTGTATTTGAGAAGTTGAAAAAGTACAGTTTACTGGGGTGGCTATGTCATGATCCATAGGCCCTGATAATATAATTGAGTTTCTAAAAGCCTTAACCAACTAAATACGCGAGTAGTTCATGCATCATGAATCATCGAAGAGAAACAAAATGATATTGTCTGGGGACGGATTATAGAAACCGAGGATACATTAGAGGAGGCTTAATTGTGAGCCTTGGGATGAGAGGGTGTGAAAGGGTGCTTCAGGGGACCTGGGGTAGCTCCCTAGTGTCGGGTACTTTCACAATAAAAACCTTTTCAATCTGACTAGTCTCTAAGTGTTTCCATGCCAGTTGAGCTGTTCATGTTATTATTATCCAGAATTATGGAACAGTGTAAACTCCTGGTTGGCCCAGTGCAAATTAAAATTTAAGGGGCCCACATGTATAAATAAGTTATGATGAAGATATGACATATCATTCATACATTCATAAATTGATTGTGCTTGTGATTGTGTTTGATATTATTATACTAGTTTGTGAAAACCCTTTATTGCTTATGTCCCATTTGGGAATATTATATTCTGTTTCTCACTCCTTTCTCTATGTTTTTGTTTCATATGTTTTAAATTAATGGTTCGTACAGAGGGAAGGATCGAAGAACATTGACAGTATATATAGCACGTTCTAGAAAGGGAGCTCGGTATGAATACCGTGGTCCAATGAATAAATAATGTCATTAGGCAACTGCTCTTGGGCCATGGAGTTTCCTCTCTTTCTTATAAAGTTTAATGTTTATTTTCTTCGGATGAATGTACAAATACTTTATAAAGTTTTAATAATATTGAGGTATTTCAGAAATAATGTATATAATTTATTCCGATAGTTTCTTTTTAACAAACATATCTTTAGTAAAAAAAAAAAATTTATGAATTTTTCTAGAATTTATTAAGGTGTAACAGAGGGTGTTACACCTATAATAGCTCTATATGACTTGGGTTCATCAAACAAGTTAAGAACAATTTTAGTAAATTTTAGACCAGTCATCATAAAAGTTGTCATAGGTTTTGTATTGTAAACACATGATGAGCTTATTTTTCACCATATTTAAAATAAATTTGTGTGTATGTGTCCCAAATCACCATAGGTCTTTAGGTGAAGTAGGTGAGACCGAGTTGAAATTGACCTATTTTTTATCAATATTTTAACAACTCATGAAAAAACATGTGGTGAGTCGGGTTGGCCTACGGGTTGGAACCCATTTAAACACCTTTAGTGATTTGTCCAAATATAAGATGAAGGGAAAGGTAAATGTTAAGTCCTTCAAGTACACTATTGTTGAAGTCTTGGAGTATGGGTTGAGGTCATATAAAGCTATGAGATAAGGGGTGTCCTTGCATGCATCCTTGACACTCGAGTCTGTAAGAAAATTGAAGAAATAATTGATGTATAGTGAAGGATCATAAGTGTCCCTTTGTCAAATTCATGAGGTTAACATTTATACGTGAAGGTGTGTACATAGGTAATGTTGGTTGTGTCAAATGTTTTGTGAAGGTTGTCGATGAGACTAAATGTTAACTAAACAATTTGGATACTAAATTAGAGCACCCGTAAACCTTTTTTAGTGTTCTACTTGAGTCCTTAGATGTGACTACCATTTAAGATCTAAGGTTTCTAGTTTTTTCAAGACCGCGTAAGGACTACAAGTCTACGGGCTGGTCTGCAAGCTAGCCCGCATATATTTTTATATTTTTTACTTTTTATTTTTATTGTTTTGTTTTAAAATTAGTTTTACTGCTTTGTGAAACTCAAGCCGCATATTAAAACATTTAATAATCCAAAATCGATAATTTTCACAACTAATTTTCAACAAATTAGCAACCAATAAAATTTAAATATATATCAACTTTCTCATATTTCAGTGTAAGGAACAATGATATAACATCATCTTAGATTATAAGTTCTGACTTTTTTTTAAAAAAAGTGTTATGTGAAAGTGAAATAGTATGAAGTAAATATGTGGTTTATTTAAAATAAAATAACAAATTTAAATATAAGTCAGCCCGCGGGTTGGTCCATGGGTTGGACTTATTTAACTCGCAGGTTAAACGAGTGAAGCCCAGGAACCCACCTTTTAAATGATATTCCTTTTTCAACCTACAACTCGTGTAATAATGGGTAAAACGGGCTAGCCCGTGGGCCCAAACTCATATACCCGACTTTAGTCATGAGACATTTGATTACATGTTTATTAGGTTTGCTCAACATAACGCTACTTATAGATTTATTGTTCTTAAAAGTGATGTGTCTGATTCAATTATTAAGCTAAAATTGCTGATTTTTTAACATACATTTCTATTAAGTGTTAAACATGTTTCTAGTGCGCATATGATTGATGTTGAAAATATTTATAGTTAACTATTATGTGATGATTCTAAAAGTCCATATGAAAATTTGTGAAAAAGTAAAAGAAGAAAAAGGATACTTATGTTGGAAATGTTTTTTATACTTATCTCGTTGATAAATAACTATTAAATTTTTATGAAGCGATTTCTTTTTCCAATGACAGTTTTTTGGGGGAAAATGATTAAAACTTATTTTGAAAACTAAAACTTGTACTTTAGTGGATTTACCCCTGGGAGCCAAACCCATGAGTATTCCTTATTATAGTAATGTTAAATTAAAGAAATATATAGGAATATCGATATCTCAATCTGAATATGCTTAAATTATTAGGAGTGTGTTACATTTAATAAAATTTTTGAGACTTAACATAGCACATATTGTAGGTAAATTAAGTATATATACTTATAAGCCCTAATAGCATTAAGGCACATTAGTCGGATCAATAAAATACTTGAGAGGTACTATAAATTATGGTATATTGTATATTGGATATCCCGAAGTATTAAAAGGATATTGTGATGCAAACTGGATCCCAAATTCAAATGAGACAATCTATTAGTGGTTATGTGTTTTCACTAGGGGGTGGTGTTGTGACTTATGGTTGGTTAAACAATCTGTTATTGCTATATCTATTATGGAGTGAGAGTTTATGGCTTTGAAATTAACTGATAATGAGGTTGAGTGGCTGAAAAACTTCTTGGCAAATATTTATTTAGAAATAAAATCAACATCTTTGGTGCCTATGCATTGTGATAGTCAATAGGTTATAACTAGCTAAAAATACTTTACTATGGTAAGAATAGACACATTTATTTATTACATGATGTGTTAAACAATTGCTAAAAGATAGAATAATATATGTAGTATATATGAAGTCAAAAGTGAATTTGGTTGATAATCTGACTAAACCTTTGGGGAAGGTTGTTTATGAAACATGACGATGATGAAAATCCGACATTTGTGATTAGAGATCCACGAGAAAGGTTTATATGGGTTAAAACAAGTCATTATTAGTCCTTTAACAGTATGACGAGTGAGGTGTTAGGTTGTAAAAAAGTAGAGGTTAAGCTACAAAGCTTTTGATGATTTTCATATTCCTTTTGGGTAGTGTATAAAACAGAGGATACACTTGATGAAATCATTTACCTGAGTGTTAAGTGACCCATTTGCATGAGATTTAGTCAAATCTATAGGACACTCATGAATAAACAGGCATGCACATGACCTATTTTTACAAAACAACATATTAAATTTCAATTAACTTTCCAAATTTGATTTTATCCTTTTTATTACCTTAATTGCTCATGCTATTTCCTGTTTTAGAATAAAGTTAATTTAATTGTTTTGATGAATTATTATTTCTTTTCATTTTTAAATTGTTTCCTTTTTAAGTGTGGTATTTCCTTCTCACTTTTCAATGGTAATTTCCTCTCTCCCAAAAACATGGTTGGGTTCATCAAAAGTTACCGAATTGCTAGTTCTGTTCCTATTTGACAGAGGAGGATGTTGAATCCCATTGGGTATGCCTTCAACTACTAATCTCTAAGGACAATATGAGTCACATATAACGACTGTTAACAATTTTCCCAATAGAAACATGATTCATAATATTTGTATATCTTAATCAATTAAAAACTCTTTTTTAAAATGCTTAATCAAGTGCTTAGTCTCTATAAAATTTCCAGTTATTTAGATATTGTTTTTATATAAAGAGTTTGAATTTAGTGATTAGCTTTATTTTGTTGTTCAAATTTTGTCGTAGTGTAAATTTTACTCACTTAGCGACTATATCAAGTGTCATGTCATAAGTGCAGCTCTCTATTAACTATCAAGCCGATAAAAATTTGGCCTTGGAGAAAATTGAAGTAAAGATAAATGAACAGTAACATTAATAGTGACATTAAGTTAGAGTTGAGTAGCGAATTAGAATAAAATAAATTAAATTTTTGACTAACCAATTAACAACTAAAAGTAGTTGGATTGAGTATCAAATTTTATATATGTAAATCCGACTAACCAACTATACGATCTAATATTATATTAATTTTTAAAAAATTACCATGACTTGTTTGACTATGGTTATGTGATATAAATCCTCATCCATTTTTTTTATTATTATTAAATGTTCGTTTGATATGCAATTGAAAAAATAAATATATAAAAGATAAAAAAATCTAAAAATTAATATTAATTATTTAAAACTTTTAAAATAGTCAAAATTTCATTTAACCAAAATATTTTTATAAAACCTAATCTTTTTACCAATGTTTTCATAACCGGACCGACCATTGAACCGGTGAAGGCACCGGTTCATGAAAACTGTGCTAAAACCGGGGTTCAACCGTGGTTGAACCGGTAGTATTTAAAAATTGACCCGGACCAGTCACCTAAGCGGTTCACGGTTCAATCGGTCGGACCGGCTGAACCGGTTTGGTTTTGATAACAATGCTTTTTACAAAAGCTTCATTTATAAAACTAAACATTTATACAAACCGACTAAAAATCCAAATCTTTCAAGAATTTTCACGACTAAACATCAGTTAAGTGTTTGTATTATTGTGCTCAGCCACTTGAGCCCTGGAATTTGTGGGAGGGAATACCCGAGTTGCACCTTCCCTCCACCAAACCAGAGAGCAAACATGGCATTCAAACTCTCATCATCAACATCTCTTCACTCTTCTCTCCGTCAAAGCCCTAATCTCACACCACTTTCAAACCATTCCCTACCTCTTCGTCCCTTTGCACCTTCCCTTCCCCTCAATTCCTGCCTCTCGGCCTCCGCATTTCACCGCGCTGCCTTCGTAACCGCTCGCGCATTTCGAAGTCAAGAACTCACCGAGGATGGCCCCTACACCTCAACCGAAGGCCAATTCAGCGAAATTCCCGAAGAAGAGGGTGAGAAAAAGGAGCTAGCGAAACAGAGTATATTGGATCAGATAAAGGAGATAGTGATGTTCACTGGACCAGCAACGGGACTTTGGATTTGTGGACCGTTGATGAGTCTCATCGATACTGCAGTTATTGGTCAAAGAAGCTCAATTGAGCTTGCTGCGTTAGGTATTCACAATCACACTTATAAATTGACACTCGTTACGGCTTGCATTGTGGGATTTTGTTTGGATTTTGGGGAATACTACTGTTGATTGATTCTATGTGAGCAGGTCCTGCGACGGTTGTTTGTGATTACATGAGCTATGTGTTCATGTTTCTATCAATTGCTACTTCAAATATGGTTGCTACTGCCCTTGCTAAACAGGTTGGTTTTTTTTAAAAAAATCTTTTTTACAAGAAGGGTTTGGTGGTTAGTAGCTCATGTGTGATTGGATGCAAAAAAATAAAAATAAAATTGTTGCTCGAGGCACATAGGATCGTGTGATTTATTGACAGAGACGCCGTAGGTGTTATTATGAGTGAAGTTAAGTAACTATGCTGCGCCAGCAGCGCCACCCAACTTAGGCTTGTGCTGGATGGTTTTGCAATTTTCTTCCTGACTTTTGTTACATGTTTGATTTAAGGTGAACATAGACTCTAGTATTTTGAAAATCATTTAAGGTTGTTTGGGCACATGTAAAGAGGGCCTTTGTAAGCGTCTCCACGGAGAGTTGAACACATGTGTGGGGCCTTATAAAGAGAGGTAGGAGAGGATTTAAAAGGACACTTAAGGAGTTTATTGATAGGGACCTTGTGTTAAATGGAATCTCGGAGGATTTGGTACATGATAGGACACAATAACGTTGTATGATCTATGTAGTCGATCCTATTCAGTGGGATAAAACTTTGTTTTATAGACTCTAATTTTTATAATTGATACTGTCAGATATTTTTATACCCAACTCTCTGAATCCGTCACTTTAGTCTCTAAGATTGTTTGTCGTAAATCAATTACATTCCTAACTTCTGAAAACCATCATTTTAGTCTCTGATATGATATTACTTGCCGTGTCAATGATGTAATTGATTACCAACTAGCAATCTTAGGGACTAAAATGATGGTTATGAGCAATCTTAGGAACTAAAGTGATGATTAAAGCAATTTCAGGGACTAAAGTGATGATTACAAGCAATCTCAAAGACTAAAGTGATGGATACCAAAAGTCAGAGGCTAAAGTAATAATTTTTAAAAATTAGGGACTGAAGCGCTTGATGATGCTACCAATTTTAGTGACTAGACTGAAGTTTTATTCGTTTGATTTTGTACATAACTTGTAAGGACAACACTGTATTATAACATGTATTAGCAGTAATGACTCAGCCAGATTCATTGATATGTGCCGTAGTTC
This sequence comes from Clitoria ternatea, assembly GCA_037962975.1. Taxonomy (NCBI): domain Eukaryota; kingdom Viridiplantae; phylum Streptophyta; class Magnoliopsida; order Fabales; family Fabaceae; genus Clitoria; species Clitoria ternatea. The sequence continues at coordinate 74,235,005 of CM075676.1, forward strand.
CATTAAAAAATTAATATCCACATCTTAACCTTTGATATTGTTGTATTTAAATATGTGGTAATGCAATTATCATGGCTTTGTTTATTATTAATTAATTGATTTGACTAAATCTTTATGGTCATTTAGATTTCAAAAATCTGCATGTCTACCAATTTGTCTACTTTCAGGACTTAAGATGCTTTTTTCATGAGTTTGTGTAGGACAGAGAAGAAGTACAGCATCATATATCTGTCTTGCTTACTATTGGGTTAGCTTGTGGCTTTGCGATGCTTTTATTCTCCAGGCTGTTTGGCGCTGCAACAATAGCTGGTACTGAAAATGGATTGCATTTTGTGCTCTTTAACACATTTTGGATAACATAATTCCACTTGTGCGGAAAGCCGAAAGGGTTGCAGAACCAACCCCATTACTGATGAATTTGCTACGCATGCCTTTGCAGCTTTCACTGGACCAAAGAATGCACACGTAGTACCTGCAGCTACCGCTTATGTACAGGTCTGTTTCTACATGATTTTCTATCCTTTGGTTTAAATGAAAACTGCTATTCGTGCTCTATGAATTCAAGAAGTTACAAAACATTTATGAGGGGAAGTAATTTATGCCTTCATCAATTTTCATTTTCTTGATTTTAAAGATGAAGGTATCATAGCAATACTTTTTTTATGTAATAGAATCTTTGTAAATATGATTCTGCTATATGTTTCTTATTTATTTATTTTTTAAACCGATCAAACTATAGTGTTCTCCTCTGCTTAGTTTGCAGAAGTGACTCTTCAGTTACACTTTCTTTTTGTTAGATTCGAGGCTTGGCATGGCCTGCTTTACTTGTGGGATGGATTGCTCAAAGCGCAAGGTGAAAATATGCTATTTATTTCTAACATCTGATTCTCTGAAGTGAGAGGTTGGAGATTTATTTTGTCAAATCTGAGCTATTCAGCTTCCACTCAAGTCTTGGCTTTCTATTTCAGTAGGATTTGACATCGACTATGTTGAAATACTGTTCACTATAATGGTATATTTTATCTTGACATTTTCTTGGAAACTCTGGTCTTGATGTTTCTGATACCACAAAGTTATTTTACCTCTATATTTTAGTATATCCTGTCTGTTTGTTTTATTCTAAACCCAAGAGTATGTATTTTTCTCTTCCGAGTTTTACTTTAAAAAATGTGTGAACAATGTTTTTTTAAGTTGCTCTTACTTAGTCTTATCCTTAGTTGAGCTTAACACAACACAACGTCTCAATGATTTCTTTGTATGATTAGAAAAATATGGTATTGGATTAATTCATTTTTTTGATATTCACATTCTTCAGTCTTGGTATGAAAGATTCCTTGGGACCCTTGAAGGCTTTGGCTGCTGCCACTGTTATAAATTGCATGGGTTGTATACTTTTGTGTACCTATTTAGGCTATGGAATCATAGGGGCTGCATGGGCTACAATGGTATCACAAGTATGCCGAACTAACCCCTATGCATCATAATATATTGAATTCTATTGTATGTGGTTCTACCTATTCTCAAAGTACTCAATTCATTATACACTACTTTTCTCTTCCCTTGCTGCTCATCAAGGTTGTTGCTGCTTACATGATGATTCAAACTCTTAACAAGAAAGGATACAATGCACTTGCCTTCTCTATTCCTTCAGGGAAGGAACTTCTGGCAATACTTGGGCTTGCTGCTCCTGTATTTATGACATTAATGTCAAAGGTTGTCTCAAGTATAATACTATATCTGTGTCTTTGTCTGGAGTAGTCTAACCTTTAATGTAATCTGAAGTGCTGAATCTGATGTATAGGTGGGTTTCTACTCACTACTTATATATTTTGCTACATCAATGGGTACACATACAATGGCTGCCCATCAGGTTAGTTTTATTTTTGTCTACTGTTTTTTTGACTAGTCCTTCCTTTACCAAATTCAAGGCCAGTGATAACTCAACTCTTGCTTAGGTCATGGTCCAAACCTATTGCATGTGTACAGTATGGGGTGAACCTCTCTCCCAAACTGCTCAATCATTTATGCCTGGATTGATTTCTGGAGTTAATCAGAGTTTGTCAAAGGTGGGTGTTTCTTATTTGTAGTTATTTATAGTGTCACAAAGCATATACTCTGATGTCCAAATATCTCTCCCTTGCTCTCATATCTCTGGTTTCTGATCTCTCTAGTCCCTAGTTGACATTCAAGCTATATGAGAGGATTTTTATTTTTTTATTTTAAATTGGGAAGATTAACTTTATGAAATGAACAATCCATTATCTTTGCTGATCAATACTGTTTTATAAAAGGATATACAATTCTCATTTCTCAATCCTTATTTAATTTTTCATAACATCAACAGGCCCGATTGCTTCTAAGGTCCCTAATGATAATTGGAGCTATACTTGGATTATTGTTAGGGGTTATTGGAACATCAATTCCTTGGTTATTTCCCTACATCTTTACACCTGATCAGATGGTCATCCACGAGGTCAGTTCTCTCATTTTTAAACTTCTAGATTACATATTTGTGCCATCTCCTCTCCTTAATTCTTTGCAGCTTGGTTCAAAATGTGTGGTCAATCAAGTATTAGAAGTTGAATCACTGATTTTTTTTTCTGGTTAATTTTGTTCCTTGAGAGTTTTTTATTTAAATGAAAATCTGCATTATAATGTTTTTAAAGCCAGATTCTGTTTCATGCTGGTCATCGGGTCCCTTTACTTGCAGGGCTTACTTGTTTGCTTTGTGTTGTCCCTGCCTTTTGTTGCTCTGGTTTTTTGATTGTCTCCTTCCCTGTTCTGGTGTTTATTTTTATTATCTCATAACTTTGTTGCCAGCTGTATTTGTCTTTCATGTTTTCTTGTGCTCTGCTATTTGGGGTGAATTGTATGCTTCGAAATGCTAGTATATAGATGTTTTGCGATGTTTTCTTTATGTTAAAATTGCTCCTGTATGTTTGTTTTTAGCTATTGATCATTGTGCTTTTTCTAAGACTTCGTTAACTGTATATATTATTTTTAGTTACTGACCATCAATTGATGATCCCAAAAATAAGCCTTTTGATTTACAATTTGAATCTTACTCTGACGATCTTGTACTGAAGACTGAACGGGTTACCGACCACTTCCTGATTGAATCAATCAGACCAGCCAATAGATAACTGTTTAATACTGTATTTAACAAACGAAAATGCAGAATATTTTATGAATTATAATATTTCGGTATTTAGACAATAGATAACTGCTTAATACTGTATATGTAACCATGCAGATGCACAGGGTATTGATTCCATTCTTCATAGCGCTATCTATAACACCCCCTACTCACAGCCTCGAGGGAACGTTACTGGTATGTTCATTTCATCATCTACATAAACAGGAAAGGAAGCATTTATAGAATAACGATCTCTGAGAACTTACTCATGTAGGATGTTTAATGACTTCGGGCACTTTAGTTAAGTATGTACCCAACATGTTTGTATAACATGAAATGACAAAATTTTATTTTATAAATTTGATCGTAATTTTCTTTATAATCTTAAAGAAGCTTATGTTGATAAGCTTCGGAAAGGAGCAAGGAACTTGTTGTTGAAATAAGTTTTTTTTATAAAAACTTGTAGGAACCTTAAGGTATTTTTTTTATATCCAAATAAATACTCAAATATTTTCCAAACACATTTGATCATGTAATATACTCCTACTTTTTGTCTTTCATTAAACTTCAGCTTAACTAAATTTGATCACTAATTAAATTGAACCAACACTATGCTACTATTTGATTACAATGGCTAACCAATGCCGAATTTTATGACGATTTAATTTTATCCCCAACAGTCCAACTTGCTTTACGGTATTACTCATTCAAAACAAGGACCTGCATGTCTCACGTAGCAACTGTTATTGTAACTTCGATGTATCTTTACTGATGCAGGCTGGACGGGATCTGAGATATATAAGTTTGTCAATGACTGGATGCTTCTGTGTGGGTTCACTAATATTATGGGTACCTTTCCTTGAATTCCTATCGTACCCATCTATTCTTTTTCACGTCTTTTTAGAACTTCATGACAAAATTAAATATTTCTTTCCAATAACTTTTTTTTTTTGGTAACCGTTTCCAATAACTTCTTATCTATCAATTAAGGGTTTTTTTTTTGGGTCGAAATATCAATTAAGGGTTGAAGTAGTTAACAATGTCAAAACAGGCCTGATTTGTAAAAATTGGCGGGGCAGACAAGTAATCTAAATCTGTTGTCTACTTAGACCCAACTCGTGAGGCCATTTAGGTTAGAGGCAGGTCGGGTCAGACTGACTTTTTAATTAATTTCTGGCATGCCCCCCATTCTTTTAAAGCATTTTATAAGATTTTGATATTAGCGGCCAATCTGCCAGCCCGTAACAGGGTGGGATGGGTCAGCACGTCCCATTTTTTGGGCAAGTTTTGGTGGGCTAGTTTGATCTGTTTTGCTATCCTTAAATAAAGAATGGGAAAAAAGTATATCAAAAAAGAAAAGAGTAAAAAACTATATTAATTGTATTTTTTAATTTATGTAAAAAAAAACTTAGATATAAAAAAACGGAGAGGAAATTGTAATATTGCACGAACCAATTATGCTTGAAACACCTAATTTTTCGTGATGCCAGATCTTGAGCAGCAGATACGGTTTGCTAGGCTGTTGGTTTTCCCTCGCACTATTTCAATGGGTAAGAATAAGATTTAGAAATTGAACGAAGTTTAAGTATTAGTTCTTTTGACTATTCTGATTTGCATTTTTTTATGGTGGTTAGTCTCGGTTTTCAATGGCCCTCCAGCGCCTTCTTTCTCCCAAGGGCATTTTATACTCGGAAGACACAGACCAATACAAGTTGCAAAAGCTAAGGACCGCCTAGTTTATGCCAATCAAGCAAATATGTTGAATCTTTATATTATAGCAGAACATGTCTCCTGTACCCCAGATAGAGAGATGTCTAAGTCCGTTGTTCCAGAAGATTATTGAAACAAATGTAGTTAGTTTATTATGGGTTTCTAATTTTTTGCCAATTGGAGGCAGGTAAAATTCATACCCAAAAAAATGTAATCAACAAGATTTCAGATTAAATAATAATTGCACATACAATATGTTCATAGCAATAGAATCCACTGATTTGGTCATTCAACAAACCCAACCCAACTCAATTCAATATTTGTTATGCTCTCCACTTCTGGTCACAAGCACATTCTATCATCATATGCAAGCGTTCTTTGGTCCATGACGAGCTTTAACCGCATTGATTTTTTCCTGCCAGTAAAATGTCCATTACCTTGAGCTTTGGTATTTATGCTTGGTTCAGGCCAAGCACCGGGACAAACTTCGACATGATTACAATGTGTATGGCTGTGTTCATGACCTACTGTTTCTGGATTTCCACGATGAACCACGCCGTGATAATTTGGGTCCTTGTTCCATACTCTGCATTTTCACAAGAGCATCAGGGAAACGTAGCAAGAAACACTATAGTTCATTTATACACAACAAAATAAACACATAATAACCTTTACCTTGGTTACTAGTCTTGATTTTAGTTGTTTTTTCAGAATAAGTTTACGAACTTGTTTTTTCTTTTCTTCAGCCTTCAATTTAGAGAGACTGGGCCTGTATATAATCAAAGTTCGACCAATCTGACCAACAGCCACAGAACCAGTTGCTTCTTCCAACTGCTTCACCACATCATCTAACTCACCTGGACAGCTACGATGTATTTTAATCTATAAACACCATCCATATTGCATGTCAGGATCCAGGATTTTGAAGAAAAAAAAAAACTACACCTTTTGAGTTTTGCATTTTACAAGGTCACAGCATAAGAGGAAACACAAGATGAGAGACACATTACTGAACCTCACATTTTATTTTTCAAGCTATATGCAAAAGTAAATCAATGCCACCAGCCACTCACATTTGGACCAGAATAATTATAACACCGTTAAGTTTATGAAATCCATTCAAGTAACAATCAGCTGAACGAAAGGAATGCCACATATAAAGGTGTAATAAAAAATAACTTCAAGCAAGAACAACACAATCACTACCACAATATAAAATATATATATAAATTTTGAAGTTGCATTTACAGATGTAATGCACGAGAGTGCCACCAAATTAAAGTGTTAAACAAGTAATCCAAGATAGAATAAAATTGTATGAATTGGAAGCATGGCAAAATGCAAAACCCATTTTTCATGTATTTGTCGACCTTATCAAATACAAGGGACAAACATAGCTAAGTTCTGTATAATAAAGGTATCTTATACCTTATATACGAATTTATAACTTTTCAATATAACTTTTCAAAAGTTCATGGACCTGTTTATTAAACTATAAACTTCTCTGTTAATTATTTAATTATCATTTCTACCTTTAGTTATAGGACTATACATAATTTAAAATCATATAAGACTTATTAAACTAGTTTCAACAGATATAAAAATATATACATATAGACTGAACGGAATTGAGAGAAATATTCCTTATTATTATTTATCAGAAATTAAGGGAGTAGATTGATACCTTGAGAAGTTCATTGGCTTCAAGGGTCTCAATGAAGGAGGTGGCAAGATTAGAGGTAACACCAGACTTACCCACCAACTGGGTCTTGAGCTTTTTTCCCAAACTGTGAGCATAAGATGCAAGTTCTTTCCTTTCTTTCACACTCAGACACGGAACCTCCAACCCCAGTCTCTCCTCCCTCTTTCTCTCCAACGGCGACGACGTTGAATCCAATTGGGTATCCTCAAAATCACTTCTTTCTGCTTCCAATTCATCGTGTGCTTCTTTTCCATCTTGAGAAACATCGAGGAAAGGGTAAGAAGAGGAGGTGGAGAAGAAAGAGGTAAAGAGGGTTTTTCGAAGCGGTTGAAGATGGGAATGTCGAAGCGGTGTAGATAGAGGATTGGGAGAATTAACAAAAAGGGGTTTCAGTTTCAGAAAAGAAATGAGAGAAGAAGGAGATGAAGAAAGTAAATGGCATGATGCTGCTAATGCCGCCATTTCTGTTTGGATCAGCTCTTTGTCTTGGGCGAAGTGTGTGTCCTTTACTTCTTTTTGGGTTATGGATTGACAAAGAAGGAAACAAACAATTAACCCATGAACAAAATAACATGTCTAAAATTGTCGACAGCGGTGAGGGTGTTTGGTCTAGTGGTATGATTCTTGCTTCGGGTGCAAGAGGTCGTGAGTTCGATTCTCGCAACACCCCTATTGTTTTAAACTTTTACTATTTTGTTAATTATGAGCTACCTCCAATTCTTTAACAGTGACCTTTTACTGTTTTGTTGTTTTGGTGTAGTAAACTTTTTTTTTAGTGTAGACCTTTTGCTGTTTTGTTAATTATATATAAGCTACGTACACTTCTTCATTTTATTTTTAACATTAGGAAAGTTTATTTTCAAGAAAAAAATCACTGTACCTAGAGGAAGGAAGTTCATGTAATAACTTGTGGTTAACTCTATATAAATAGTTGGATAAATAATAATAATATATAATGATTAAAAATATATTAAAATATATGTTTGGTCCGTGATATTTTTTAAATCTCAATTTGATTTTATTTGTTTTTATGTTAATTAAATTGATTATTGCACAATGGATATAAAATATATATTTTTCATCGACTTTCATTGAAAACCAATATAAAATACATACGCCGGAACTTTTATACATATTCACAATGAAACTTATGTAAATTGTATATTTTACATTGATTTTTAAATAGTCAATTTTAAGACTAAGCTTGTATTAACTAGAATTAATAAAAAAACCATTTTAAAAATATTTGAAGATGTGAGGAGCTTAATTGACACACAAATGAGGTAAACTTCAGACCTAAAACAATGAAATAGAACAAACATATATTATAATCTTAAAAATATTTAATAAAAAATGAGACATACTATATTGAATTTATGGAAAGGATTTTGTACAAATTCTATGAATGAATATGTTTTGTTTGTTGTGAAGTATTTATGTATGTAGCATTATAATATTATTTCATGAGAGTTTGATTTACTCCCATCTAAGTATTATTGTTGTACCGTGATAGGCACCTTATACTAATAAATTAATTAGCTACTGGATTGAACTAAAATTAAGCCACAGAGAAAGCAAATGCAAGAAGAGGATGACTATATCTCATTCATATCCCCAAAATACCAGAAAAGAAACACTTTATACGGTTCATTAGAGTTGCACAAAACCTAGAAAACATATGAGCTCAGGGTAAACGACACATTTTAAAATAAAATCCTTTTTTTTGGAAGATAACAATTCATTGCAGAAGAAGGCCAAAGGTACATTAGGCCCAACAGCCCAAAGAAACAGAGACAATTGACTAGGCCAAGTTAGCAATAAGCTTGAGACACAGGCCTGCTTGCTCTGATACGAAAAAATAAACTGGACTAGATAACTCTAATTCTTTCTCAACATCCAAGGTTTAACTCTCCATAGGGACGAAAAACCTAGCCATGGTGAGAAGATGTCAGACGCAATGAGACACGTTAGGGAGGAGGAATATTTCGCTTGTCTTGAACCAAGGCTTTTCGAAGATCAAGAGGGGGCGAGACCCACCAATTTCTGCCAAGAGAACTTGAGGAAGCAAGCTTTGCCACAACGTGAGCCACCTCGTTTGCTTCTCTTTTTGCCTAAACTATCCCGCACGATCGGAACAATTTTCTTAAAGAGGTAATATCCTGAACCATAGGCTCAATTTCTCGAATTTGGCTTTCCCCTCTGCAAGCTTTAACTAACTCGAGGTTATCCGATTCTAGAATAATGTCCCCCAGCTCCAAATTATGCGCCAAAATTATTGCCTCCCTTAGAGCAGAGCCTTCAGCTTGGAGTATAGACGGGGACCAGGTGCAGGATGATTGGCCATAGATGATATCCCCATGGTGGTCTCTGATCACAATACCAGTGAAGGCTTGTCTTGAGGGATCCTTCCACGAAGCGTCAGAATTAATCTTTAGCTTACCGGGTGGGGGAGGCCTCCATTTAGCTAGACACTTCTGCTGAGCAAGGTCTGGCTTCGTCATTGGGTTTGATTTTTGAGTAAAGAAATAATCCTTTAGAGAATTGTGAATTGTGATGAGTGTCTGTTTAGGATCTGGTGTACAATTCTGATATATCACCCTATTTCTTGTCAGCCAAATGTTCCATAAAATGTAAAGGAATTTTGAAGTAATGAACTGGGAATCCTCTCTTCTGCTGTAAAAATACTCTATTTTTGTTGCAATCCATTGAATGATTGAATGAACATTTTCCTCTATAGGGTGACACTATAAATTGGAACCAAACCATAATGGAATGGTCCAACTACAGTGGCAAAAAACATGTTCCACAGTTTCCTCTACATCAAGACAGATTGGGCACTTTGATTCTTGGATGAGTTTTCTCCTCATTAAATTAGACTTGACTGGCAGTAGGTTATTACACAGCTTCCAAACAAAGGTTTGGAGTTTTCTAGGAACCTTAGCCTCCCATATAGCTTTCCAAAGAGATCTTCCAGGATTATAAGAGGTGGAGGGACCCTGTTTAGCAGTATCTGAGTTTAGTTTGATTGCTCTATACCCAGACTTCATAGAATATTCACCATCCTTAGTATAGGGCCATCGTAGACTATCATTTCCAACAGTCTGCCTAATGGGAGTCTGGATAGTTGGAAGCCAAAATTCTTATGGAAGCAATTGAGTTACTTTGGAAAGATCCCAGGTGTGAGTCGAGGGATTAATAAGGGCTGATAATGGTAACTCCAAATTTGGCTGACTATGCAGATTATAGTGACACATTGCACCATTGTAGAGCCATCTATGTTTGAACACTAGGATTTGATTCCCATCCCCTATTGACCATTGGCCTAGCTGGAAAAGAATATCTCTTCCTTGAAGAATGCTGTTCCACACCCAGGAGCAATTTCTTATTCTAGGTTGACTTAGAAATTCAGACTTTGGAAAATATTTTCCTTTTAAAACCTGAACCCAGATTGCATTTGGGTAATTCAGAATCCTCCATGCCTGTTTAGCCAGATAGGCTGAATTTAAATTAAACATTTCCTTGAATCCTAGACCTCCCGACTCTTTACTTATAGTAATTTGTTCCCATTTCTTCCAACAAATGCCTCGTTTTCCTTTATCTTTAGTCCACCAAAACCTGGAAATAATTGAATTGATGCTCTGGACCAGTGCTTTAGGAAATCTGACTAGTGACATAGCGAACGAGGGGATTGCTTGGAGCACAGCTTTTACAAGGATCTCTTTTCCAGCCTGGTTAAGGAACATTTCCTTTCACCCTTCGACTTTATTTAAGATCTTCTGTTTAATCCAAGAAAGCATTCTATTTTTGGATCCACTCCAATCAGTAGGTAATCCCAAGTAACTACCAGATTCAGCCCTTTGCTCTATCTGAAGAATAGATAAAACCTGACTTCAAACACTAGATGGTACCTGACTTCCAAAGATGATCCCAGATTTTGCAGTGTTGATCTTTAGACCTGAAGCCTGGGTGTAGGAATTCAGGGCCCTTAAAATTGCGTAGGAGTCTGCTTCAGTTGCCTTAGCTAAAAGAATCACATCATCTGAAAAAAACAAATGAGTAAGTCTAGGGCAGTCAGAGGTAAGTTGCATACCAAATAGAGATCTTTCCTCTTTTGCTCTTCTTAGAGAATAGGATAGGGCCTCGACTGCAAATATGAAGAGGTAAGGGGAAAGAGGGTCTCTTTGTCTGAGCCCTCTATGGGGGGTAAAAGGAGGGCTTCTAGTACCATTAAGGCTAATACTATAGGATACTGAGGTTACTAGAGACATGGTAAGGGAGACCCAGTGAGAGGAGAAACCAAAAGCAATGAGAGTTTGTCTAAGAAATCCCCAATTAAGTCTATCATAGGCCTTATTCATGTCAAGCTTGATTGCCATATGGTTCTTTGCAAAAGGAGATTTTCTTTTAAGAGAGTGGAAGACCTCTTGGGCAATAATAATATTGTCCTGGATTTGTCTACCTTTAATAAAAGCAGATTGATGAGGAGAGATCAGACTGGGGAGGAGGGGTTTAAGTCTCATTTGCATGATCTTTGCTATAACTTTAGGGACAAAGTTACAGCAACTGATAGGGCAGAATTGAGACACTTTTTCTGGGTTTGGAACTTTGGGAACAAGAGCAATAAGAGTTTTATTTATGTGGGAGGGCAGAACTCCAGTAACAAAGAAGGATTTGATGGCTCCACAAACATGCTCTTTAACAATTTCCCAGTTTTTATGATAGAACAAGCCACTAAACCCATCTGGTCCAGGAGCCTTGTAAGGAGGAAGAGCCTTGACCGCCTTTTCAATTTCATAATCTGAGACTGAAGCCATGAGAGTTTCATTCATAGCCTCTGTAACTAATTTAGGGATGTTTTCCAGGCAGTCTTGAGCATTAGGTTGATCTTCAGCTGAATAGATTTTTTGAAAATAGTCTGTAACCATCCTTATAACCTCCTCGTGGCCCTCAAACCAAACATCATTCTCATCCAGCAGCCTAGATATACGATTCCTTGCTCTTCTTTGCAAAGTTGAAGCAAGAAAAAATCTTGTATTAGAATCTCCCCACTTGAGCCACTGAATTCTAGATCTCTGGAACCAGTAAATTTCTTCTCGTTCCCTTATCTTTTCAATTTGAAGCTGGGTAGCAACTATCTGTTCCCTATTAGCCTCTGAGGATTCTTTATTAATGAGATTCTGGAGCTTATATTGCAGTCTAGCCAACTCAATATCAGACTTCTTAAAAACTTCCTTGTGCCACTGTTGGAGTTTTCTACTACATTTATTATGATGTTCTTGAAGCTGGTCCCAGGGATTCTCCTTAAAATCAGCTTGAAACCAACCATCCTTTATAATGGTCGCACAATCAGGATGCTCCTCCTAGAATGCCTCGTATTTAAAGTAAGAAACACTTATCTTATTGGGCCTCAAATCAAGGAACAAAGGAGAATGATCTGAAGAGGAAGGGGACAAAGCTGTACATGAAGAGTGGGGAAACATCTCTAGAGCCTCAAAGTTTGTAAAAATTTTGTCTATTTTTTCCTTTGTAACTCTACCATTCCTTGGGTTACTCATCCAAGTGAATCTACAACCTTTGGTAGGGACTTCCATTATCTTGAGGTTGTTAATCACTTCCCTGAACAACTGCATTCTATTGGGCCGAGGAGGGATATGGCTTAATTTATCATGATCATAAACACATTCGTTAAAATCACCCATCATGATCCAACCATACCCTGGGGGAATTTGGAGGGATTGGAGCTTTAACCAAAAGGATCTTCTAGAGCTAAAAACAGGAGGAGCATACACAAAAGTACAACTTACATTGATATTAGTAGTAACAAAACATACTATTGAGTGAATAACATTCTGGTTAGACTCTAATATGGTAATTTTAACAGTAGAGTCGCACAAAAGAGAGAGGCCCCCTGCTTGGCCTACAGGGTTCACAACATAACAGAAATTGAACCCTACTTTCCTTCTAATTTCCTCTATTCGATCTTTCCCAGCTCTGGTCTCCATGACAAATAAAACAGAAAGTTTAAACTTCTTTTTGAGAGCTTTGAGCTCCCTTACTGTTATAGAAGTTGAGATCCCTCGGCAGTTCCAACTCATAAGTTTCATGGCTATTTTGGGGGCAAGATGGATGAAGTGAAGATTTGTTTAAAGAATGAATAGGAGTGAGGTTGAGCCAGGGGGTAATTATTAGGTAAAAGCTAGATATCTTTGGGTAGGAGACTTCTGGTTTTTACAAGTGTCAAACAGGATTAAGGGGGAAATTTTTGAGCAAAATAACCGGCTGACATAGAGGGTAGTCTTTAGGTTGGTCATGAGCTGGCCAGATGGGTTGGTCGAAGTCTGGTTAAGATGGGAAATCTGGTTGCAAGCTCAGTTCAGATTCAAGAGGGAAATGACTTGTTTTGGGATAAGAAAAATAAAATCCTTTAACCAATTGGGTTTCTTAACTTCTTTTTTGGGCCTTGTAATGCATTGTTGAATTGGACAACTAGCAATCGTATCACTGCCGTCCTATTGGAGACGGGCCATGTCCTCAAGGCCCAAAGGAGCAGACTCTTCTAGAGCTGGTGTCGTTTGCGGAGAAGACGGAAAATGCGTGCTAGGTTGTACCTCATAATTATGGGACGCGTGATGAGTGAAAGAGTTTGGTGAGATAAACAGTGAAATTTGTGTGTGTGGATTGTTGTGCGAGATTAACGGCCCTGAAGTTGGGAGAGAAGTGGAAGCCTTGGGAACTGAAGGGGCAGAGTTAAGCGAAGGTACCGATTATTGGTGTTTTAAAACAGAAGTCAAGGGCTGAGTTTGACAGTGAAGAGCGGGGGATAGGGGCCTGATACAAAGAGGGAGGGGGTTTTTGTAACACCCCTATTTTTATTTTTATATTGAAATTTTGAAGGAATTAAATTATGGTTCTTTAAAACTTTTTAATCTACGTATTATTTATGATTTTTTGAAATTTTTTGGAATTTTGGAATTTTTTTAATAAAATAATATTTTTTAAATAATTTTAAATTCATATAAGTGACTTAAATTAAAAATATTTATAAGAAAGTGAATTGAAATTATAAGAAAATTTTCTAAAATCCGTTTTCAGTAGACTTATCTAAAAATTATCGGTTTGAGAAAAATCTTGATTTTTTATAATCGTTAAAAAATTGGAAACGTATCAATAAATTTTTATTAACAGAAAATTTTAGATTTTTAAAATTTCAGCTTTATATTACTTATTATAAAATTAGAGAGGACTGATATAATATCACTAAATTTCAAAAAGAACTCATTTTGAATATTTAAAATATACCGAGTGAAAGGTTACTATTTGGCTTAATAATTTTGCCGACAGTTACTATGTAAAACACTGTGCATGTATGAAATTTTCAAAAGATGCACAGTAACCAGGAATAAAAAATTCAAAAATTCATAGTACTTTTATATTAAAATAATGAAATGCATAGTAAATTTTTTCCTATAAATACCGAAGGATTTCTTCTTTAGAATTCACAATTTCATATTAAGTTTTCTTAATATAATAGTGCTAGTGAGATAGTGGTGGAAGTGAGAGAGAGAAGTAAATTTTTTTAGGAGAAGGTTCTGCTAAAATCCTAAGGTAAGAATACTTCTCTTTTATATTTTTTGGGTTATTTTCATATCGTTTTTAGAAATATGTTATTATACTAGAAATAATATTATTTTAAGTTACTATTCTGCATAGTAAAATACTATTTCAATAGTAAATTACTATTTTAATAGTAAATTACTATTTAAATAGTAAATTACTATTTATTGTTACTATTTACCTTTACTATTCACGTTTTACTATTTACCATTACTATTTATGATTTACTATTACTATTCACGTTTACTATTTACCACTACTATTTACGTTTTACTATTTACTGTTACTATTCACGATTTACTATTCACTGTTCACTATTCACTATTCACTATTCAAAATTTATCATTCTGTTTTAAGTAGTAATCTTAATCTTCATCTTATGCTTATACTGAAATAAGATTGGTATTAATATTTCTAGAAATCGGAGGCGCAAAGCAAATCTCTTTTGGGTAACAATTCAAGGTAAGGGGGAGTGAGATAAGAGTATAATATGAAAAGTCATAAGAATAATGGGAGGAGTCCCCTACTCCTTTTAAATTTAATAATATTATTATTTTAAAATATTAATTTTTTAACTTAAAATTTTTAATAAATTTTAAATTAAATATCCGGTTTAACTAACTCTAACATACCTATGCAAGGACTTGGACCATTATGACCTATATGGACTGGACTATACCTATGCAAGGACTTGGACCATTATGACCCATATGGACTGAACTATACCTATGCAAGAACTGGATTGTATAGACTTACATATACCTATGCGAGTAATTGACCAAAAGGACTCAAATTGACTATATTAATAATCATTAAATTTTGCATTATGATATGTATTAATGATATTTAATTGATTTGATTATGATTGATTGATTGATGATATTTAGTTATAATTGATAATGCTTGATTTTGATTGATGATTTTGTGATGTGGAGTTTGAGCATATAGCGAGCATGACGGAAAGCTAAAACTCAGTAAGAATTTTCTTACCTTACTCTTTAAATTTTTACTTTAAATCTTCTCTTCTTAGAAATTATTCATATTAACTTTATTTTTAATATTTAGAATAAAAAAAATTAGTATTTATTTTAGAAAGAAAACATTTTATGAAAATTAATAATAAATTGAAATAATTAAATCTTGAGATAAATAAAATTTTTGTAATTTTAAGTATTTTTGGTTAATAACTTAAAGATTATTCTCTTTTAATAAAATAAAATATTCAAAAGAAAATTATTTTATTCCAACTTAATAACTAAAGATATTTGGAAATAATTGAGATTTCTAAATTTGATTTTGTTAAGATTTAATTTGAGAAAGATTATGTAAAGTTTTATACGAGAAAGTTTTTAGATATTTAAGGCTTAGAAATTCAAATTTCAGTGAGATTCGAAAACTGTACCAAATTTATTTTTATGGGACAGAAATTCAGATAATTGAGAAAATGTACAGTTTATTAAAATGATATTGTAAACCTTTAAGGGATTTAATAATTGAGTTTCTAAAAGCCTTAACCAACTAAATACGCGAGTAGTTCATGCATCATGAATCATTAAAGTGAAATAAAATGATATTGTCTGGGGACGGATTATAGAAACCGAGGATACATTAGAGGATGCTTAATTACGAGCCTTGGGATGAGAGGGTGTGAAAGGGTGCTTCAGGGGACCTGGGGTAGCTCCCTAGTATTGGGTACTTTCACAATAAAAACTTTCTCAATCTAACTAGTCTCTAAGTGTTTCCATGCCAATTGAGCTGTTCATATTATTATTATCCGGACTTATGGAACAGTGTAAACTCCTGGTTGGCCCAGTGCAAATTAAAATTTAAGGGCCCACATATATAGGTAAGTTATGATGAAGATATTGCATAACATTCATGCATTCATAATTGATTGTGTATATGATTGTGATTGATATTATTATGTATTGGTTTGTGAAAACCCTTTGTTGCTTATGTCTTAATCGAGAATATTATAATCTGTTTCTCACTCCTTTCTCCGTGTTTTTGTTTCACATGTTTTAAATTGATGGTTCAGAGGGAAGGATCGAAGAATATCGGCAGTAAATATAGCACGTTCTAGAAAGGGAGCTCGGTATGAATACCGTGGTCCAATGAATAAATAATGTTAATAAGTAACTGCTTCTGGACCATGGAGTTTCCTCTCTTTCTTATAATGTTTAATGTTTATTTTCTTCGGATGAATGTACAAATACTTTATAAAGTTTTAATAATATTTATGAGGTATTTCAGAAATAGTGTATGTAATTTATTCCGATAATTTCTTTTTAACAATCACATTTTTAAAATTTTTTTTATGAATTTTTATATATTTTATTAAGGTATAACAGAGGGTGTTACAGTTTTGACCATGGAAGGTACGCACCAATGAAACATGAAAAATAGGGTGCAACTTAAAGTGTGGTGGGAGCCAATTTGTAAGCAATAGGACCCACGTGGCGGAGGATCGGAAACGACCCAAAAAATCGACGGGAGAGCTTGGGAAAAGGGCATCGAACCAAGGATCCTTGCGGTATTACTTAAGGTGGAGCCAAAAAAATGTCCCCTACGTCGAATGAGACATCGTGATGGTGTAGCTTCATCAGTGAAACCATACGTTTTCACGTTTGCTGTAATGAAGCTCGAGCTTGAAAAAATATGAGGCGCCGTTCTTGGAGAGTTGCGGCCAAAGAAGGTACGGTGACCATGGAAGGGAATAAAATCGGGGATGGTGGGAGGGCTATGACCGTAGAGCGCGTGGAAAGGGGCCATGCCAATAGCGAAGTGGTGAGCCGGGTTGTACCAGAACTCTACAAGGTAGAGGAAATGGTACCATGTCTTCGGGGTTGTCTCCACATAAAGAGCAAAGGTAGCTTTCCAAGGTACGATTTATGACTTCTATTTGCTTATCCGTTTCAGGATGGTATGCAGTGCTATACTTTAACTTTGTTCCTTGTGCCTTGAATAGTTGTTGCCAAAAAGAACTAAGAGACAGAGGATCCTGATCGGAGACGATGGTAGAGGGGATGTCGTGAAGACGATAAATGTCCATTAAAAAATGTTGTCCCGAGTTAGTGGCAGTGAAGTTTGTTGGGAAGGCCAAAAAGTGAGTAGATTTTGTGAAGCGGTCAAAAATTATCCAGATAACTATATGGCCCATGGAGCCTGTGAATGAGTAATGAAGTCCATGTTGAGATCCTTCCACACCTTGTGTGCTACAAGTAAAGGTTGTAATAGCCCCTTCTTTTTGTTGGTTCATACTTAGATGCTTGATAGACTATGCAATTTCTGATGAAGTTTCTTACATCTTTCTAGATTCCTTGCCAAGAGAAAGAAGCTGTTAAGCGGGTGAGTGTAGGCTTTAGACCCGAATGGCCAGCCATGGGAATGGAGTGGAACTTGTGTAGGAGGTTCTACCGCTGCCCCATGTGTTGAGGTATAAAAGCTTTCCCTTGGAAAATAACAAACCATTACGAATTTGAAAGAAATCGTTGTCTGTTTGTGCCTGTTGAAAGGCTGGAATAGGTTGAGTGAGTAACTTAAGATGTATAGCAATGCGGGGCTGTAAGATATTGCGAGAGCTTCCTGAATCAATGAGGACACATACATGAAAACCAGAAATAAACCCTTGAAATTTTAAGGTTTGTGGGGAGGGTTGGCCAGTCAGATCTTAAGGGGATAACTGGAAACTAATGGCCTCAAGAATAGGGCTAAGAGGGTCTAAATTAGTGGAGTGATCAAGGTCTGGGGAGGGTTCCAAGGGAATAGGGTCCTCATCAGCTAACAGTAACAAAAAGCGGCTAGTGGTGCATTTGTGTCCAGGGATAAATTTCTCATCGCAATTGTAACAGAGGCCCAAGGCATGCCTCGCTTGCATTTGGGCAGGTGTAAGTCACTTAATGGGAAGTGGAGTGGGATTTGGGGAATAAGGTTTGGTGGGGGAGGGGAAAAGGGAAAGAGGAGGTGGGAGGGCGAGAAACACGGGGTCTAGAGTATTTGAGCTTGGACTCAACTAATTTGACTAAACCAATAGCTTGGGTGATATCAGTGGGTTGGAGAATAGCCAATTCATGTGTAATATCTGGGTATAGCCCTGACAAAAAACAATTAAGCAACATTTCCAGGGAGAAGCCAATAACACGATTAGAGAGCTTCTCAAATTGCACTTGATAATTAGTAACAAACCCCTATTAACAAATTTTGAATAATTTCGCCTGGTGATTTTCGTAGGTAGAAGGGCCAAAACGGAGCTCCAAAGCCCAAACAAATGTGAATCAGTTTGTTAATTACCAGTTATGATACATCTACTTAAACCAGTTGAGAGCATCACCTCTCATATAAAAGGTCACCATGGATAATCTGAGATCTGGAGGAACCTGATTGATCTGTCCTGAACCGAGGTCAAGAGATCCGGTGTCAGGTCAGTCACAAATAGTAGATGATTACTTCTCTAAAGACTGGTTATATGAGTATCCGGTTTACATATCCGATGTCTCTGTATGATGAGAGCGGATTGGGCGTCCTGGAGGTTCTTCACACCGTCCTTACGCGTTGATATGGGCGAAAGGTGGTGTCACCTGCAAAGATTCTCCGACGCTCAAGTCAGTGATGATATTCCAAGTGAGGAATGTTTTTCAGAGAGTAATTGTAAGTTGATAGAGTCAAAAGATCCCTTCCTTCATTGAAGAAGAAAGTTCATATACCTGATTGGCTCGATATTCGAGGATCCGTTAGTGGGGAACCACTAACCTTCAATAACACCTTAAATTATTATTTTATTGCGCACTTGCCAGTATGATTGGGTCAAGTGGCCATTTTATATTGAGCGTAGGGAGTATAGGCTAGAATTAAGGGACAAATTGACCATTCCCGTGAGCAGATTTTGGCTCGTAGTGTAGGGAATTATTGATCGGTCCCTGTAGCAATGCCTTTCGTCTTCTGCATAGTGACGTGTGTGTTATCCAGTGTCATGGTGTTATCCTGGACAACCGGTATAGGGAGAGCGCCTGATACGGAATTAGAGTCCGGATGTATACCGATGACACCGGTTGCACGTTGACGACTTGATAAAGACGTTGAAATATATCTTGTAGATCGGATATCGGTATCAAGACCGGATCATATGTCCCCTAGCTTGTGTGAGGGACTGTGTAGTTGTTCATATGAGCTACTCAACCTACGAAAGGTCTAGATGCCGGTATAGCTTTGCAGGAATCGTTTTTATGCATGTGTGCTGTTCAGCATTATTATATCATGAGGAACCGTCCTAGGGTTGAACGTTCCGTTGTCATGATGTTGTTATAACGGTTTCAGACAAAGATTCGCAGCAGGAGAATACCAAAAGTTTTTTGAAAACTGAAGACCCTTGAAATTCGAGTGACGTCTGTAAAGCATAGATTACGTCGCATGATTAGACATTAAATGCCTTTAATCACGTGGCGAGCAGTTATTGCGTTTAAGACGGAAATCTCAGTAACCGTCGTTTGGGGCTTAATGGGCCTACAATTTTTAAAACTTATGGGCCCAGCGGAGAGGCCTTTTGACGAATTGATATTGTTTTGGCGCCCATGAATTTAGAACGACTGTGTCGTTTGACTCGTGAATCAACGCGTTTAGTCATGAACGACACAACATCAAGAGTTGGTAACCGAACCCTTTCGTTTCCTATAAAAGAAACACTTAGTGGATTCTGGGTTCCACTCATTTCTGATTTCTTAGCAAAACTCTGCAAAAATTTTGTAAGGACGCTTGCCGCTTATTTTGCGAAGCTTTTCTCAGTCTTGATCTTCCTTATCATCTGAGGTAACCATTTTTCTTTCCCCTGTTATTTTTGTCTTCTTTTGCTCTGCTGTTTTTGCTTGAAAAGAATGTATCTTACTAGGGGGACATTAACTTCTCGCAACCCTAATTATCATGGGGGAAGAATCCTTGTGATTCTTCCGAGGGCTGAGTCATGTCGCTCAGAAAGGGGATCTTACTCACGGTGGAGAGTGACTTTTCCCTTCTCAGAGTCGTCCTCTGATTGTAGTCACTCTGAAAAGTGAGATGAGTAATGATAATTACCCTTCTGACGATGTGAATTTTTATCGTAGAGCAGAGATTTTTGTTCACGCTACTCAAATGATGTCTGGAGAAGGAACCTTTGGAGATCAAACTGTTCTGAAAATAGCAGAAGGTCTATATAGTGTAGTCGCCTCTCGGCTAAACTGGGAAGAACTCCAGGCTAAGTGGCCCTTCTGCTGGATAGCTGACAAGTTTAAAAACTTAGCCTCCCATCATGCGAATGAGGACGGAGCTCGGATTCAGCCAAGGTTTACAGTTTGCGCTGAGGAGGAAATGAAAAAATGGTTCAGGGTATTTGCACCGCTCCCTAAAGAACGGATATACCACGTTGTCCCAGATGAGCGTTCGGTATATATGCATGATTTTGTATTTCATCACCTCGGAGTTCGTTTCCCCTTATCCGAGTTTCAAATGGGTGTATTAAGGTTCCAAAATTGTGCACCTTCTCAACTTCACCCGAACGGTTGGGGACTCATCCGTGCTCTAGAAGTATTGGGAGACTACTTTAACTTTACGCCCACCGTAGCGATGCTGTTCTACTATACTAAGGTAGTTCGGAGGGCTAACAAGCAAGGCGGTGTAGGTCTAATCACACTCCGGACTCTATGTTCCTTCGTGAACTTCGAATCCTACACCGATTCGGCTAAAGTTGACGGGAAGTCATTTAAGTCCTTCTTTACCCGGATATCAGTTAAGAAGAATAAGCCCGTCTTCTGGATGAACGAAGAGGGTCTTAATAAATTTCCCCTGAGCTGGACTCATGAGCACTTTCTCCTGAACTCTTCAGCATACTTCACTCATTAGTCCGAGCTATCTACTGAAACGGTGACGGTGTTATTTGTAACACCCTCGGTTAGATAAGACAAACCCTTCTATGGGATCATCCTATTTAACTGAGAGGTCACAAGTTTTCAGAAAAAGTGAATATATATTTTTTTTATTTTATTTTTTTTAAATATAAAATAATGGCAGATCAGTGGAAGCAAATAGTATATAATTCACATAGTCATTCACAAACTGTAAGTAATTGTACTCATAACAGAATGGGGCACGCATGCACCCTTAATATTTATACAGTCATCCATGGTCTTATTATTCAACTACGGTGAACCGTCCTTCACAGGGGGTGTAAAGTTATGATTCTGAAACAGCTCAATCTGATACAAAGCGATGTGCGTAAATGTTCAGATATGGAGTGTCTTCGTATGTTGAGGCGGAGTCTGGACCACACTGGGGCGGAGTGTAACTCACTCTTCGGCGATGTAGTAGTCCGCCTGGAATTACCTTCTATGCCTTGACACAGAGTGCAGTATACGTTGGGGCGGTGTCACAGTCCGCCTGCAGAAGTCTTTTCAGCCTTGACCCAATTTGGGGTGGTACCTGCAATTATTCTCCGACGCTCAAGTCAGTATTTCAGAATACTCATAGACTTAGAAAGACGATCAGAGAGAATTATGCAAGTAAGAGAGTGTAAGGTTCAGAATTGGGGGAGAGCGCCCCTGTATACCTTTTTGCTGAGGTTTATATACCTGTCACTGGTGCTCCATTATTGGTAGGGCCCATTCCTTGTTTTCTAGCATAAAGCAAGAAAGACAGTGGGTCCCTGTGTCGTTCACGAGCACCGTTATTGTAGTAGGTATTTCCACTTACTTGGGAAGCGTGAATGCTTTATTATTTTATTGTTATTCCCCTTTATGCGTGACAGCGTGATTCCCATTATTAACCTCTCAAGACAGAGTCAATCTCGTGCCGGGGTTGTGAGTATGGGTTCGCTACGCAGTATGGGAAATTCAACATTCCGCCAGTATTGAGCCTATGGCTTGGCGGAGTAATATGCATTCTGGCGGCGTTACATGCCTTGGCGGAGTTATGACCCTTGGCAGGGTAACATACCTAGGCGGAGTAACATGCCTTGGCAGAGTAACATGCCTTGGCGGAGTAACATGCCTAGGCGGAGTAACATGCCTAGGCGGAGTTACTTGCCTTGGTCGTATATACTCCATATTTGAAGCGTACTTACCTCGTTCGAAATGCTGACCTGGCAAAGCATTAAAGCCATGCTCTTGGGGGCCGGTGTTAGGACCGGATCATATGCCCCTTAGCTTGTTATAGTGACTGGCGGAGTCACTGTAATGAGCTATAACAATTAAGTTTAGCTTTTATAGTCATGGGTTTAGGCGGCGTTTGCTAGTTCAGGATTTACGGACAAGTGTTTTCATGCATTTGTTGCTTGTCATTACTTGTCACGCCTGTTATTAAAGCGCCTCGAAACCACGTTTTTGTCGTTTCAATCTCTCATTGCCACGTATGCCATGGATTCCATAAGGAGGCGGAATAGCCTCTTAGGAATTTCAATGAAATTGGATTCTGTAAGAAGGCGGAGTAGCCTCTTAGGAATTTCAATGAAACTGGATTCCGTAAGAAGGCAGAGTAGCCTCTTAGGAATTTCAATGAAATTGGATTCCGTAAGAAGGCGGAGTAGCCTCTTAGGAATTTCCAAGGAGTTAGATTCCGTAAGAAAGCGGAGTAGCCTCTTAGGAATTTCCAAGGAGTTGGATTCCGTAAGAAGGCGGAGTAGCCTCTTAGGAATTTCCAAGAAGCAGGATTCTGTAAGAAGGCGGAGTAGCCTCTTAGGAATCTCCAAGGAGTTGGATTCCGTAAGAAGGCGGAGTAGCCTCTTAGGAATCTCCAAGGAGTTGGATTCCGTAAGGAGGCGGAGTAGCCTCTTAGGAATTTCCAAGGAGTTGAATTCCGTAAGAAGGCGGAGTAGCTTCTTAGGAATTTCAATGAAACTGGATTCCGTAAGAAGGCGGAGTAGCCTCTTAGGAATTTCAATGAAATTGGATTCCGTAAGAAGGCGGAGTGGCCTCTTAGGAATTCCAATGAGGTTGATTCCGTAAGAAGGCGGAGTAGCCTCTTAGGAATTTCCAAGGAGTTGGATTCCGTAAGAAGGCAGAATAGCCTCTTAGGAATTTCCAAGGAGTTGGATTCCGTAAGAAGGCGGCGTAGCCTCTTAGGAATTTCCAAGGAGTTGGATTCCGTAAGAAGGCGGAATAGCCTCTTAGGAATTTCCAAGGAGTTGGATTCCGTAAGAAGGCGGAGTAGCCTCTTAGGAATCTCCAAGGAGTTGGATTCCGTAAGAAGGCGGAGTAGCCTCTTAGGAATCTCCAAGGAGTTGGATTCCGTAAGAAGGCGGAGTAGCCTCTTAGGAATTTCCAAGGAGTTGGATTCCGTAAGAAGGCGGAATAGCCTCTTAGGAATTTCCAAGGAGTTGGATTCCGTAAAAAGGCGGCGTAGCCTCTTAGGAATTTCCAAGGAGTTGGATTCCGTAAGAAGGCGGAGTAGCCTCTTAGGAATTTCCAAGGAGTTGGATTCCGTAAGAAGGCGGAGTAGCCTCTTAGGAATTTCCAAGGAGTTGGTTCCGTAAGAAGGCGGAGTAGCCTCTTAGGAATTTCCATTAGGTTGGATTCCGTAAGAAGGCGGAGTAGCCTCTTAGGAATTTCTATGAAGCACAATTTTACAAGTGTTGAACTTACTTGAACTTGTTGGGTAGTGCTTGAGTTTGTTGCTCATGTACTCCGTAAAACATTGGTAGTTAGGCGGAGTCAAGCTTTGGATGGAGTGTTCATCCTTTTGAACTTGGACCGGAGTGTAACTCCTGATCAAATGAAAATTGTTGAATCCAGGATTGCTATGGTGCAGCATATAGCTGTGACACCGATTCTTCCTGTGAGAATTTTGTTGGTTCTTACTCTTGAGATAGTAGGGTGCAGCATATAGCTGTGACACCAATTGTTCATGCAAGAAATTGGTTGAACCTTTGAGGCGGTATGGTGCAGCATATAGCTGTGACACCAATTCATCCTTTAAGGCGGTATGGTGCAGCATATAGCTGTGACACCAATTCATCCTGCAAGAAATTGGTTAAACCTTTGAGGCGGTATGGTGCAGCATATAGCTGTGACACTAGTTGTTCCTGCAAGAAACCTACAGGACCTTGAGGATAAATTGGTGCAGCATATAGCTGTGACACCAGTTCTTTCCATAGGCGGCCTGTAGGACCTTAGGGTCGGTATGGTGCAGCATATAGCTGAGACACCAATCCTTTCCCCCCAAGGAGTTTTTATTGACTCCGTTTGTGAAGCGTTGTTGCATGTTGGTTGATCTTTATGGAATAAAGAGTTACGCATCTGTGCTTCAGTTTTGGAGCCGTTGTCTTATCTGCATGGGAACAAGTTCTGCCATGGATAATCAATTCAAAGTTAGAGTGAAGATTGAATGCAAGAAAGCATTTAATAATCCGTTCAGCGTGATCAATACTGAGGTCGGATTGGGGAAGTGTATCTCAATCGTAAGAGTACGGATTGAGTCTTCAAAGACTTCCATCATAAGGATGATGATGGGAATTGTCCGCGCCAGGAGTTACCTCGTCAACTCACAGAATATGTGATTGAGAGCATCCGTCCTGGGGAAGTGTATCTCAATCGTAAGAGTACGGATTGAGTCTTCAAAGACTTCCATCATAAGGATGATGATGGGAATTGTTCGTACCAGGAGTTTTATCGTCGAATCACTTCATAGGTGATTGAGATCATCCGTCTTGGGGATGTGTATGACACCAGGAACTACATCGTCAGGTCACATATTAGGTGATTGAGATCATCCGTCCTTGGAGTGTGTATGGCGCCAGGAGTTACATCGTCAGATCACAGAATGGGTGATTGAGATCATCCGTCCTGGGCAAGTACACAACGTCAGGAGTTACATCGTCATATCACATAACGGGTGACTGAGGTTATCCATTCTGGAAAAGTACACAACGCCAAGAGTTACATCATCAGATCACAGATTAAGTGATTGAGATAATCCGTCCTGGTCCATCATAAGGATGATGATGGGAATTGTCCGCGCCAGGAGTTACCTCGTCAACTCACAGAATATGTGATTGAGAGCATCCGTCCTGGGGAAGTTAGTCTCAATCGTTCTTCTTCAACCGGTGTTGGATTTCATTCATTCACCAGCCTTCAAATAGGGTTCGGTGCAATCCTACTACCCATTTCCTGAGGTTTGGTTTAATCCTACAACTCAGGTCTTCACCGACGTTCGGCCAAACCTACTAGTCGTACTCGGAGTTCGGTTCAATCCTACAATCCGAGCCTTCACCGGTGTTCAGCCAAACTTACTAACCGTACCCAAAGTTTGGTTTAATCCTACAATCTGGGCCTTCGAATGGGGTTCGGTGCAATCCTACAACCCATTTCTTGAGGTTCGGTTTAATCCTACAACTCAGGTCTTCACACGGTGTTCGGTTCGATCCTACTAACCGTACTTGGAGTTCGGTGCAATCCTACAATCCAAGCCTTCAACACGGGGTTCGGATCAGAGCTAATCCTGAACCTATTGCGCCCGTTACTCGGGGTTCAGCGCGGTTTTCTGTATGAGCCGGCCTACTGCGCCCAAGCCTTCGCATGGGGTTCGGTTTGTGGCCTTGAAAAAGGACCAGCCCTACAACCCATGTAGTCTTCGAATGGGGTGATTCACCCAGTTGTACCTTCGAAGAGGTTCATTGCTAACAACGGATACATTGTTAGGATCATCCGTCCTGAAAGTATCTTGTCACAACAGTGTTGTGCATCGAATAAAATCATAAAGACAATGGGTGAATCATTGATTATGAATTACAAAAGAGAGAAAGAGAGATGAGTCGGGGTTATGACTCATTAGACCTTCTTGGTAAAACCCGATTTGGATATGCTCTTATCACTCCGTTGTAACGTTGGGGATTTCTTTCTTGCCGCTGTTGCTTCCAAGTGTATTTCAATGCTCACATACTTGGATGCTTTCCTCTTGAATTCTTCGAAATTCACTGGAGGATTCTTTGCCAATGACATGGCAAAAGCAGAGCTTGGTTGCAAAGCTTCTATTGCTATGTGCAATTGAAGTGCTTCTGCCAAGTTTGGAACAGCAGCTGCTTCCTTGTGAAACCTCTTCAAGAAGTCCTTGAGAGTTTCATGCTTCCCCTGCCTAATTTGAGCCAAGGTATGAGATGTTCTGGGAGTATTACTGGAGATGACAAAGTGGTCCACAGACGCTGTTGCCATTTCTTCCCATGAGTTAATGGAACCTGATGGTAGCTTCCTGAATCAGCTAAGGGCATCATCAACAAGAGTCCGAGGGAACATCCTGCACATGACATCTTCATCTGCCCCCAGGTACATGGCTTCCCTTCAAATGTGGGATATTTGAATACTGGGGGGTAGAGGATTTTTCTCCCTCAGTTGTGTGATGTGTCCCCTTGATAAGAGACATGGCTCTCTCCTCCATGCTCTTTCTTTCGCATTTCAATTCCATCAGTTCCTCCCTCAGCTTTCTTATCATCTCATCCTTTAGATTTGGTGCAGAAACCTGCACCATTCTTCTTGAACTTTCCAAAGGCGACTCGAGAGCTAAGTGCCTGTTCATTGGTTGTTCTTGGGCAGTGATGTCTTCCACGTGCCCATCTGGTTGGTTTCTCCCATTGCCTTCCATAATAAGAGACCAGACCTCTTAAACGAGAGGTGGGAATAACTTTAACGAGTCCCACTGGGCGTGCCAATGAACCGTCCTTCACAGGAGGTGTAAAGTTATGATTCTGAAACAGCTCAATCTGATACAAAGCGATGTGCGTAAATGTTCAGATATGGAGTGTCTTCGTATGTTGAGGCGGAGTCTGGACCACACTGGGGCGGAGTGTAACTCACTCTTCGGCGATGTAGTAGTCCGCCTGGAATTACCTTCTATGCCTTGACACAGAGTGCAGTATACGCTGGGGCGGTGTCACAGTCCGCCTGCAGAAGTCTTTTCAGCCTTGACCCAATTTGGGGTAGTACCTGCAATTATTCTCCGACGCTCAAGTCAGTATTTCAGAATACTCATAGACTTAGAAAGACGATCAGAGAGAATTATGCAAGTAAGAGAGTGTAAGGTTCAGAATTGGGGGAGAGCGCCCCTGTATACCTTTTTGCTGAGGTTTATATACCTGTCACTGGTGCTCCATTATTGGTAGGGCCCGTTCCTTGTTTTCTAGCATAAAGCAAGAAAGACAGTGGGTCCCTGTGTCGTTCACGAGCACCGTTATTGTAGTAGGTATTTCCACTTACTTGGGAAGCGTGAATGCTTTATTATTTTATTGTTATTCCCCTTTATGCGTGACAGCGTGATTCCCATTATTAACCTCTCAAGACAGAGTCAATCTCGTGCCGGGGTTGTGAGTATGGGTTCGCTACGCAGTATGGGAAATTCAACATTCCGCCAGTATTGAGCCTATGGCTTGGCGGAGTAATATGCATTCTGGCGGCGTTACATGCCTTGGCGGAGTTATGACCCTTGGCAGGGTAACATACCTAGGCGGAGTAACATGCCTTGGCAGAGTAACATGCCTTGGCGGAGTAACATGCCTAGGCGGAGTAACATGCCTAGGCGGAGTTACTTGCCTTGGTCGTATATACTCCATATTTGAAGCGTACTTACCTCGTTCGAAATGCTGACCTGGCAAAGCATTAAAGCCATGCTCTTGGGGGCCGGTGTTAGGACCGGATCATACGGATATCCTACTTTTAATGAGCATTCTCAGTGGGTTCAGCATATTGCTGTTCTTTATACTCGATTCTTGATTTCCTAATTCCTCTGAAAATTGTCAATAGTAAGGGTGAGTATAACCCAAGACCCTGAAGGTTACCCGGTGCGGACATAATCCAGTCAACAGATAATATCACATAAATCATGCAATTAGCATACTTATACCTATAATAAACAAATATTGTCATAGAAATGCATGAGTAGGGTTTATTATGATTTATCTTGATTAAGTCTGATGATGCATGTGGGCCTAATAATTTAATTCATCTTCATCTCATTCTTTGGAATATCTCCATTCCAATCTAGAGCGATCAGGGTCCGCCCAAGTTCCCATAAGGTACAAATGAACTCATTGGTTCTCATCATTGATTTATATATTCTTGGAACTTGGATCCCTATGATTATAGTTACACTCCGTCATTTAGTCAAAGTACACCAGACTTGCATCGTCTCACCCGGCTATCAGGCGCGACACTGATGCCATTGGGTTTCCGTTCTGGTTGTACTCCTAAGATTCTTCATGGAGATCGAACGTGAGTGTCCTCCAGCGTACCAGGTGTATGCTCTAGATATATTTTTTTCTCCGTCAAAATATTTTCATGATGCGAAATGCATTCTTTTTATCATTTGATCCTTGGGTATCTATGTGTTTCCAGTCTCATATACTTGTTCATAAGCTCTTGAATCTCATCAATTGTTTAGACGTTACAAGTCGTTTTATTGTCGTATTAGAGAAATTATATCGGTTATTTCCTAGTTGAAATTTATACTTTGTAAAGGGTAAAATAATATATTCCTTATTTAATTACTCATAATTAAAACAATATTAATATCAATAATAATACTAGTTAATAATAGTAAGAATAACAATAATAATAAGAATCATAATAATAATAACAATAATAATAATAATAATAGGAACAAGAACAATAATGATAATTGTAACCTTCCAATATTTCAAAAAGGAGTAAAGAAGAGTTTGGTAAATGAAAATCCGAGTGAAAATGTCAAAAACCAAGTTTTCCGAGTGGAATAAGCTAAATACCGAGTGAAAATGAATTATTCAAGTAAAAATAAATCTGTTTCCAAGTAAAAATGAATTTTCCGAGTAGAAAGAGATTGGTACCGAGTGGAAATGAGTTTTCCGATTAAAAACAAGTTATATCCGAGTGGAAATGTTGATATCCAAGTTTTCTGAGTAAAATAGGTTTAATACCGAGTGCAATAAATAAGATTTCGAGTGAAATAAGCAGTATTTCAAATAAAATCAGGCTGAGATGAGTTTCTGGGTAAAATGAACATGAATCCGAGTGAAATCAGACTGAAAGAGTTTTCTGTGAAGTTAAAAATGTTCTCTGAGTGAAATATGATTGTGGAAGAGTTTTCTGAGTTAAAATAATATGTTTTCCGAGTGAAATCACTGAAAAGAATTTCCTGAGTGAAGTTAAACTGTTTTCCGAGTGAAATTAGATTGTGGCAGAGTTTTCTGAGTGAAATTACTATAATTCTGAGTAAAAATGAGTTTCTGAGTGAAATCAAGTATGATTCCGAGTGGAATCAATGTGAAAAGAGTTTCCTGAGTAAAAATGTTTGTGAGTCCGAGTGAAAATAAGTCTCTGAGTGAAATAACTATGTTTTCCGAGTGAAATCAGTCTGAGAAGTGTTTTCCGAGTGAAACAGACATTGAAAAGAATTTTCTGAGTGAAATAACTTAAATTCTGAGTGAGATCCGACTGAGAGAATTTTTCTGAGTGAAAATGTTTATGAATCCGAGTGAAAATAAGTTTCCGAGTGGATTAAAATATGATTCCGAGTGGAATTAGTCTGAAAGGAGTTTTCTGAGTGAAAATAAGATATTTTCCTGAGTAAATTCTGACTAAAAAGGAGTTTTATACGTGAAATGATTATAAATCTGAGTAGAATCACACTGATGAGGTTTTCTGAGTGAAATATATCATGGTGGAGGGTTTTCTGAATTATTTAAACTACGATTCTGAGTGAAAATATTCTATATGAGTGATCCGGTTGGTTATTGTGATTCAAACATTTACTTCAAAATCTGTTTGAAGTATTATAGATAATCAGGTCGTTTTGAGCTTCTTAATTCATTGAATCCGACTTCTCTTTCATAATTTCTCACTGGAATCCACATAG